>OY796885.1:13637808-15098488 GCA_963680785.1 Diplosoma virens
TTCACTTAAAATCACACACTTGGCCTCCCCACAGAGACGCGTCACGATTTAACTAATTGACCGTCCCGTCCTCGATCAGGTTGGTCTGAACATTTTATCTTTATGCCAGGGATCGGTAAATTATTTTGAATATTGCTCAAATTTTTTTTTAATGAAACGCGCTACAAACAATCAAGAAGCGAAACATTATATCCAATGTCAATAGCAAGACAAACAAATTCAGGGGTTTTTAGATAGCTTATGACAACATTTTAAACTTTTTCAATTTTACTGCGTTTGAGTAATTTACTCCAGTTTATACTGTTCTGCGGTACTTTGCGCTGTGGAAAACAAAGGCCCAAATTGAAAAGTGTGAGGACTATAGATAAAGGGTGTTTAACTTTTTTCCAATGGTCCAAATTTTAGATTTAAGTATATTTATGAGCCATAATGTAAGAATAACAACAATTTATTATTGTTATTAAAAAGCAAAATTTCTCTTACCCATAATAGAATCAAAGCGATTTTTTGCACCAACTCCTTATCACTATTTATCTATTTATGTCGGAAATTTGATTTAATTTCTTTTATAATATTGATGCAGTAATGTTTTTATTGAAAGCTATTAAAAACGGTGGCGTTGGATGGGGATCAGGGGGGCAGATTTATGCAATCAAATAGGGATCGCAAACAAACTCAAAATTTGAACATTGCTATTAACTTATCAGTTTTTCAAAAAGATTGAAGTAATACATCATTAACTTCACAAATATTTTAAAACACAAATGGCATGGGGCGCAAATTTTATGTTGCCCCCGGGTTCAGAGTGTCCTTGCTACGCCTATCTTTCTTAAATAAATAAATCCATTATATAAGCCTTCCAACAAAACAGCGTCTAATAGGCCTAAACGCTGCAAATTAAAGTGCTGACTCAGCTCAGCTTAACAATAAACGTTTCTTAACGATTTAAGATCTAATCTATATCAGTCTATAAATTCCAGTTTATTATAATAATTAGAATAACCTGGGCTAACTGGCCAGAAAACAAAATCGTAACTAAACATTCTGCTAAAAGTATTTAATAAATAAAAATTTAAAAACAAAACTTGAGTGAGTAGCGGGCCGTTTAAAAATGGGCGGCGGGCGGCCAGCTGAATATTTCTGGGGTTGATGACGTCACTTTTGACTGATGCACGGCAAAGCTTTGGTGTAGGTGTGCTCCTTGCCACTAAAATTACAAGAAAATCTTGCGCTCAAGTAAAAAATTAGTAATAGTTTCAAAAATTATATCAGTTTTCTTCTTGTCGTTGATTTCAATAAATTTAAATTAAGTTTAAGGACAAGAATGTCATTTGTTTTTATGCATTAATTGGTATCCGGTCAAAATATCAAGTACAAAATAACAACGGCCAAACTATCAACGACCAAAATATCAACTTTCCATATGCAGGAGCCCCCAGATGGTGGGATGGTGGGAGGTTAGTTCTTTTATTTGATCTGAAATTTCGCTATTTATCTCCCAAAATCGTAGTTATCTCTAAAAAAAAAAAAAAAAGTATTTTTTAAAAAGAGCTTCGCGGGCCGCAGTTTGCCCACCCCTGCTCTAGATACAGATTTCTTATTACCAGTGATGGCTTTAGTATGGAGCAAACGCAGTGGACACACCGCCCCACACTAAAAAGCGTTAATACAAAATTCCCCTAAGCAAAATAATGTTCTATTTCTTCATAATGGCACTATGAGATTGACCCCACAAAGCAAGACTTTCTTTTATTGGAAATCACTTTATTTTGGAACACGAAAAAGGGGTCTCCTTTAAAATGATGACTTCTTTTTGGGAGCGCCAAAAACATTTGGAAAAAGAAAAAGTGGCCCTCTATTATTTTTGCATTGGATTCCTCTTTTGTGAGGCCATCACTGCTTATTACATACGTAAATATACATATAAACTTTAAACATATATTCATAAATGAAAATGAAGTATAATTCGTTTTTATGAAAACAAGATTGGCTTATCGAAGATAAAAAAGGCATAAAGCATACGTAATATACGTATGTAAACATGCATATGCAAAGCACTTATAAATCAAAGATAATTCATGTTTTAAAAACAAGCTTGGCCAAATCAAAGATATAAAATATATTTAGTATGTATGTTTTATCTATGTAAACATACATGTGTAAAACAATCATAAATCAAGTATAAATAATATTCAAAAAAAATAACTTAGACCAAATCAAAATTATAAAATGCATGTAACATGTATAGTTTACCTACGTAAACATACATATATAAAGCAATTATAAATCAAGTATAAATCATATTAAAAAAATAACTTTGACCAAATCAAAGCCATAAAATACATATAACATGTATGAGTTATCTATGTAAACATACATGTGTAAAACAATTATAAATCAAGTATAAATCATACTAAAACAAATAACTTTGGCCGAATCAAAGATATAAAATGCATAAAACATGTATGATTTATCTGCGTAAACATACATGAGTAAAACTAGTATAAATCAAGTATAATTTATAATGAAAAAAAAACAACTTTGACTATCTCAAAAATAAACCATATATATATTTCTCAGATAAAACCTCGATTTATCTCTGTAAAAAACAAGCTTGGCAAAATCAAAGATATTGCAAACATGATCAGAGATAAATCGAGTGAATTCTACGACTGGGTTGGAACTTAAAACTTATGTACCGCCCTACGACGGAGTAGTGCCTGAGAGGCTAAAGTTTGGTCGTTGATATTTTGTAGTTGATATTTTGACATCACCCCATTAATTTTGCTGGTCAATGTATATTTTATGCTATTTTTAATGGGAAAACTTGTAAAAGTTTTAAGAAGATAATTTACAAAACCTTTTTTTGAATAATTTTTAATGTCTTAAATCAACCAAAATGAATTTTTTTTTTGTTTTCAACGACCAACGAAAAATTTGTTCAAATTTTTATCAGCCAACATCTGGGTTATAAAAGATTTCAATAAACAACGATTGTCGTGGATCCACAAACGCCATGCTTCAACCGGGACGATGAGTTTTCTTCTTAAAAGCAGTTGTTATACGTCATTTGCAATTATTTTATCTTCCTTAAGAGCAGGATGACGGGAAAGACGTTATGTTTAGAATAACTGACAGACGATCGTCTGAAACCTGCTTGTGCTTGAGGCATCCGGTTTTTTTAAGAGCTGACGGTTTTGTAACCGAGACTTCGTCGTTATTAGTCGTCATTAAAACGACTTTCCTATCTTTCGGATGCGCTACCAACTTTATGTTTGATCAACCCCCAGTGGATAAAATACTGTATATCCCGCTCTCTGTGGTGTAGCAATACTAGGTAAAAAATATTTGTTTATGTTGGGGTGCACAATCTTTATAGTGTTGCCAGTCACATTAGAGATTTAATTTTAACCAGAGATCACCAGCGATTGTATATTCAGACCAAAACTAGGTGAAGATCAAAAAAAGTAAGTCTTTATATAGTGGTCAAAGCAGGAACATAGCTTTCGTGAGTTTGATCACAAGTAAAGGTCTAAAGTTTTATCAAGTTAAACTTGTTATTAGTTCAGAGGGTGACACACGCACAGGTGCATAAACTGTAATTTAAGCCGCCGATTATGCATTGTGGGTTTAAGTTTTCATTAAAAAACAATGCGTAGCCTACCTCAAAATGCGTTTTAATTAAGTATTTTACTTTGTTATTATTAATTGTTCTTTTTACAGGTTTTCAATCAACCCCGTAGGCGAAGTTGAGACAACAGTTGCGGCCGTAACTTTGCTTCTTCTTTTTCTCTTTGGAATCATGGCAAATCTCGTGATCATAATAGCCGTATTGTATTCTAAAGATCCAAAGTAAGGCCGAAAAAAAATTTAATGAAGGAGTACTAATATAAAAGTGATTAAATATTATAGTTTAAAATAATTAGTTAGAAGCCAAGCTGCTTAAAATATAAGCTACAGACTCGAAATGCTTCTCATATTGTTTCCTATAAAATTTCTTTAAAATGATTATTGACGTGTTCGTAAATTTTTTCTTAAAGAATTCGTTAAAAAAATTGAACTATAACCCTGGACCACAAATTTTTGACTTAACAGTGTCTTTAAATATTAATAATTTCAGTGGAGTCCTGACTTCAAAAAGCGAAAATAATTTTAAAGTGGACACCCTTGCTTTGAGACCGTTTCCACTAGGAGCGTGGAAAAGACTATTCTTTGTTTGTTTTATTGATTTTTTTGCTTTGTTAGCGCTCGCTTCAATTTTAAGCCCGGAAAGATCAATAAAAGAAACAAAGAATGCTCTTTTCCACGCTCGTAGTGGAAAAAAGTATTCTTTGTTTGTTTTATTGCTTTTTTTTTGCGCTCGCTTCAATTTTAACCGCTCGCTTCAATCGAAGATCAATAAAAGAGACAAAGAATGCTCTTTTCCACGCTCGTAGTGGAAACGGGCCTTTAGTCCAAATCTTTCTATTTAAAGGCCCGTTTCCACTAGGAGCGTGGAAAAGATTATTCTTTGTTTGTTTTATTGATTTTTTTTGCTTTCCTTAGCGCTCGTTTCAATTTTAAGCGCGGAAAAATCAATAAAAGAAAGAAATGCTCTTTTCCACGCTCCTGGCCTTAAGTAAAGCTTATAGTTGATATTGGAAGAAAGCCAAGTTGCTCATGCTTGATTTTCTTAAAATCGTTTGGTGGCCTATTGATACGGCAAATCAAGCAAAGTGTAATATTTTCAACTCAGTGATTATTTTTCTCAAATCACTTCCCAGCAAACATTTTAGGAAAAAAATAACTTTAGGTTAGGGGTGTGCAAACTGCGGCCCACGTCCAGAATTGTGCGACCCGCGGATGGTTGCGGATTTTGAATAGAGTGCGGCCCGCAAACGTTTCACTTGTTTTTTTGAGGTACTTGATAAAATCAATGTCACAAATAAAGCGTTTTGTTTTGGATTAGAATAAATATTTTAACTATTTTTATAAGTTAAATGTTATAAATACAGCTCTGATGATTTGTATCGTAAAATATCGTAAAATTTTTGTACACAAATTTGCTTCATGAATAATGCAGTGGTAATCGATAAATTCGTTTCTATCGATTCCATCCTGCTTTTTTAAAACACGTACCAAACCTGTATATTTACCGATGGAAGGGGTTCCGTCTGTAGCCACAGTTGAAAGATTTTCGAAATGTAAATCGTAGAACCCTATCACGTTCTTAGGTGCTTTAAACATATCTTCACCTGTACAACGATCTTCTAACGAAGCTATGCTCAAAAGTTTTCAAATATATCAAAATTGCTATCAAACCCTCGAACAAAAATAGCTAGCTGGCAAAGTCAGTTTGATCGGTACTTTCTTCCAAGGCTAATCAGTAAAAGACACTAGTGCGTAATTTTCCCTTCAAAACGCTTTCAATGTTGCAAGAAAGTTCTTCTACCCTTCTCCTGATTGTGTTTGTTGAAAGAATGATTTTTTTAAATAGTTTTAGGAGAGACGCATTGCGCTGCATGTACAATGCAGTCTTTTATGTAATCGCCATCGCTAAATGGTTTCATATTTTTAGCAATGTCTTGAGCAATAATGTAACTTGCTTTGACAGAGTGATCAGCCCCTCAAAGTCTTGTGATTGCGGTTTGTTGCCGACGCACCGATTTTGTCAACAGCTTAATTTTATCTTCACGTTCTTGGCCTCTGATGTTGTCATACTTGGCTTCATGTCGGCTTTTATAATGGGGTTTAAGGTTATATTCCTTCACAACAGATTTATTTTTTCTTGACAGACCAGGCATAGGGGCTTCCCATTACTTTCAATAAACAAAAATTGCATAGTCCACCGCTCATTAAAAACTCTGCTTACGTCACAGTATTTAGGTTTTTGGCTTACAGGTGTACTCATTTTTGCTTAATTATTTGTTAAATTCTGCAATTATTCGTATAGTACCATACTGTAAACTATACCTCACCTGGCTAGTACTAACAGTAACTGCAAGCAACGTCTGATAACTTGAACATAAACAGTTAAGCTATTGTAACGTAACAAATCCCTTGATTTTGATAAGTTTTGTGCGATAACACAAGGTGATAATGAGTCGCTATAGTTGCACGCAGTGATGCCAGCTTGTATGGATTTAAACCAAATCTAAAATTTTGACATATTTTCAAAGCGTTTGTTTTACAAGTTTTTGGACGGTAGGCCCATAACAGACACAACAGGTATAATTTTGGTGTGTTTTGATGGCAAACATACTAAAAATTTAAAAAGTCTGCTTAAGAACTTATAACACCGCGGGTCGCTTAAAACAACATCGCGGGCCACATGTGGGCTGGGCGGGTTGGTCACAATTGATCTGGACCAGTGGTAACCAACCGGGGGTGCATGGACCCCCAGGGGTCCACAGAGTCATTTTCCATGACCTTTTCATGAACAAGATGAAAACAATAAGCTATAGCATAAGAAGCGAAACTGACATGTGGTTTTGCTTGCAAAAAATACTACTGTAGTCTGCGCAACGCTAGAAGCCAAGCTTTATTGTACAACTTAGCACGAAATCTAGATAATATGAACAAACATGCTTATTTACTTCAAAACAGTATTGAAGTAATAAAATTCAATGCGACATTTTAACATTGTTTGTTTTTGTGTAGCCGTCTATTCGTGGTAAAATTTTTGAAAGACATCTTATTTTATTCTCCAATTCAAGACGAATTCTTTACGTAGTTTCGATAAAAAGCTTTGTCGTAAAACCGGACTGAGTATTTTAATTGAGTACTGTTTGAGATTAATAAAGCAGCTATTTTTTTATTTTTAATTTCTATATTGATCTTCTTAACTCACAGGAAAGCATCGTAGACACTATATTAAGGACAACTGTAAAGTGATTAATTTAATCTGCTTCTGAAAAGCCAAGATATTGTTGTCCGGTCGAAATTTTATATTTTAATTTTTAGTTTTTATTGGAGATATGAGTGAAATTTTAGAGCTGCTTGTTAGGACCACCAAGTAGAGAAAGTGCCATCAAGCATCTTTTCCAAGAACATAACAGAACGGCGTGAATAGGTTTTGAACAATGACCGTCTCGATGAAGTTCGCCTTTAAATTATAGTGCTTTCAAACGATCAACCATGCTGCCAACTTTTTTCTTGATGGCTTCCTTTCCAATAACGATTTCGGCAATTTTTTTCGCACACGGCTTTTTCAGCTTATTTTAAGGTTCATATTTTTCCGCTATAGTAAGAGATGAAAATTACATAAAGTTTGTATTGGTTTTATTTAAACTTCTATGAAAATTTTGGAGATTCATCAATTTCAGAGTACTTTTGGAGAAACTTTTGTGTCGCTTTAAAAATGTTTGGTTCTTTTGTGAGTATTCTGAGTAGTGAGAAATGCAATTTTAATTTTGAGAGCTATATAAGTAATTGGAGAGAACTTAAAACAAACGACACATTAAGGTGTTTCTTCTCAAACATTATTTAGAGATGTAAGCCCCATACCGGTACTCAATATAGCCTATGAGTCATTTTATTTCTGCTTCTTCTCGCAGCGCATTCTTAAATTAAATAAAGATGCCCAGATGTGTTTATTGAAAGCTTTTTTCAATCTGTCAAATTCAATCAACAGTGCAAATTAACAAAGACAATGTTAGTTTACTTTACTTTCTACAATTTATCTGAACTATAGCAATAAGAGCTACTTTCACTTTCAGTGTTATAATCTTTCCTGTTGTAATTGTGAAAATTTTAATTAGTTGTTAAAATCTTTTAGAGTGAGGCTCCATCTGCTACAAATTACGATTTCACAAAACATAAATTGACACACAACACTAGTTTTTCATATGTTGCTTTTCCCAAGTATACCTATCAGTTTATACAAAATATAAAACAAATCCCGTTAGCTTTCGCTCAACTTAGAGGTTCAGGCACCGAGCACACCTAAAATGTGCTATTTATTTCAGCAAAAAGATTGCAAAACTTAGTTTAAGACTAAAATGACGTAGCAATGCTGTTTTTGCAATCTTTCTTCCTATCTAATTCATTGCACGGTATACTCTGCTCAAACTGTTATTATTTTATTGCAAGCGTAGATTACTAAACTTTTTCATGAGGTATTTCGTATGCTCTGTAATAATGTTTGAAATTTTGTTTTCTTTTCCAGTGGAGACCACTAAACGTAACCATATTAACTGGTTTTATCAAAGGGGTCCACATGTTTCAGCCAAATCACGAAAAGGCTCCATCACACTCAGAAGGTTAAAAACCACTGATCTAGACTCTAGAGCAGCGGTTCCCAAATTTTTTTTGTTCACGGCGCCCTTCGAAAACTTATCAATACTCGCGGCGCCTTAATGAAGCCAAAATTTGCAAATTTTAAGTTTTACCAAGAAATTGTATTTAAATCATGTTCATTATTCAAAATGCACAAAAATGTCAGCATAATTCGCAAAACACTAAAAAACATTTAATGTGAGCAGTGAGCTTGTTGCTCTATGCACATTTTATTAAACCGCGGTGCAATGTTTAATATTGCAACACGCAGCGATGCTTCGACTTGATTACTACTGCTGCAGAAAAACCGGCTTTAACCAAGTATGACGTTGCAAAAGGCACAAGAACACCGAGAGCTTCACAGCCTACAAGTAAAACCCAGATCGAGCCTTAACCCAAAACGAAATGAGTAAATTAAGGTTGTATAAGCTTTTCAAAGTGAGATTAGAAGAAAGATCGATAAATTGTTCAGCTTCCAGAGATGTAAACCCCTGAGAGGCATTTGGATTATCAACAAAAGGATTCTCAACAAAAGGATACTATCCTCGCGCATCACAGTATTGAGGCGACTCGTGGGCTCGGGATGGGGTGCTGGTGCTAAAACACTACGCATAGCTACCTTATCTCTAGTCTACTCACCATCTGAGTACTGTACGCCAGTCTGGTGTTGCAGTGCTCACACTCGCCTCATCGACGGTGTCTTGAACGACGCCTTGCGCATAGTTACTGGATGCCTGCGTCCCACTCGAACCAACCACCTACATGTACTCTCAGGCATCCAGCCAGCTGAGATTCGCCGAATGGGAGCGATACTCTCCTTGGCTAACCGTGGATCTCTGGACCCCGATCATATCTTGTATGGTCTTTTAAGTGGATCCTCAGATACTCGCCAAGTGAGACTAAGATCCAGACGCCCGTTTGTGCCAGGTGCGCGGAATCTCTTGGACAACTTTGCCAGACTTGGCATCCGCGCCTCTGAATAGACCAACCACAAATGGAAAACGGAGTACTGTGAAAATGCTTCCAGGCTCCATGTTTTTGCGCCCCGGACCGGTGCCAGGGCTGTTGAGATGGACTTACCCCGAGCAGCTTGGGTTAAGCTCAACCGCCTGCGGACTGGTGTTGGGCGATTCCATTCGTTTATGCACAAATGGGATCTCGCTCCTTCACCGAATTGCGAGTGTGGCGCCTCTGAGCAAACCGCAGACCATATACTAACAGCGTGCCCTATACATCGGGCACCACATGGAGCACGAGGTCTGACGGTTTTGGATGACGAAACTCGATGCTGGCTTAATAACACCACTGCCAGCATCTGATTCAGGCAGTGCAGCAGTCTGGGGTAGTAAAAGGATAAACCCTCGGCCCCAGTCCTGTTTGTGTCTGACCTGGAGTGGATACCCTTCAAACGATGACGACGACGACAACAAAAGGATTTCTTATTTAATTGTGCTTCTCCATGTCTTCAGAAAAATATTTCTCAAAATGCGAGATTAGAGCATCCAAATGCAAACACATCACAGTCTTCATATCACACTCATCGGTATTCTGCAGGGAGAGATTGCCAGATTGCGAGTTTAAATAAGATTTTAAAAGTGAAAAGTTATCACATTACTTGTTATTTATCAGCAGATCAGTTTGTCACAACTTTTTCTTTTAAAGGCTGTAATTTTGTCATGGAGTTGCAGAAGGTGAGTTTCTTTTCCTTGGAGGGAGATGTTTAATTGATTTAATTTTTAAAAAATACCACAGAGATACGCCAACTGAGTCAGGAAAACTTCATCCTCAAAGGTAGTAGCAAGTGCATGGTTTTCTTCTTTTAAAAATATGGAGATTTCGTTTCTCAATTCGTACACACGCAGAAGAACTTTGCCTTTGGAAAGCACCTTGCACTACAATAAAAGAATAAATTGTTTTGCTCTGCTCCTAATTCATCGCAAAAACGTTAAAAAAGCGGAGCTTTAAGCGGCCTTACTTTAATGAAGTTCACAGTTTTGACAACTGCTTTAAGCACTCCATTTAGGCGCCACTGAGCTATTGCGAAGCCAGCGCCTCACGTTGTATTAGGCAGTAGGTCCATTTTGCGTTAACGGCAACGCGCTGCACTAACGTTCGCAGCCCGCCAAAGCGGCCAGACATAGCTGGGGCGCCATCCGTGCATAAACCAACGCAATATTTCCACTGGAGATTATTTTCCTGAAAAAAATTGTTCAGTATTGCAAACAATTCATGCCCTCTACATTTTTTAAAAATGGGTTTACAAAAAAGTAAATCTGCAACGATATTGCCGTCGTTATCGATAAAGCGTACGTAGCAAATCAAATAAGCATCTTTATTACTGGTACTGGTTGTTGCCTCATCTAACTGTAAGCTGAATTCATTTCTACGCATTTTTGCTACTAGCTGATCATTAATATTATTCGAAATTTTATCGCTCCTCCTACTAATGGTGTTGTTTGAGAGTGAAACAGCTTTTAGTTTTTAAGCAGCTGATTCTCCAATCATGGTCGAAACTAAGTCAAGAGCAGCAGGAAGCACAAGTTCTTCGGCAATGGTATGCAATCTTTTACGTTTCGCGATTCCGTACGCAATTTTAAAAGACGCAAGCTGTGCTTTGGCTGGTGTTTGCAAAAAATTTGAAAGTACGACCGACTGCTTATTCATTTCTGATAACTTACGAGCAAAAAACTCGCGTGGTTTTCTAGATAAGTTGTTGTAACTAACAACTAACAAGCGGTTCCACACAGCTGCTGCTTACCACACAATGTAAAATTGTAAAAAGCTGCTGACAATTTTCACGTTGCAGTTTTTGTGAGAAAAGCAGTAAATGCAACAACTTTCACAAGTTTTCGCGGCGCCCCTGGCAAGGTCTCACGGCGCACCAGGGCGCGGCGGCGCCCAGTTTGGGAACCGCTGCTCTAGAGGTTATATTTATTTTTAAACTAACGATTGCTTTGACGTTATTTCAAAACTTCAAATGACGTTGAACATACGTAAAATTATATGAGTTTCAGGTTAAATCATTGTTTCTCAAATTTTTTTTATTGGTATTTTTGTCAGCAGTATAACCGAGTGTACGTTGTGTCGATGGGGACCCCAATAGACTTTTTCTCGTCTCAACTCATAGACCAGTGAGGTTACCCCTTTGGAAAACCGTTTTTTTTTACTTTCCTGTGTTGACAGTTTTACGATGCTGCTTTAAATTATATAGTCATTCAACTTTGTTAAAAACTAAAAAAAACTGATCAATGGAATCTGTTCTCAGTTTAACACCTTTTCCGTTGTCCTTCGCATCAGCAGGATACTCGTATATGAAATGATTATTTTCTATATTTATCTTCCTGACTACATAGGGCAAGCAATTACCCCGATATACTTCCGGAGATGTCAAGATATTGCTGTCGGTTGAAAAATTTTTTATTTGGCTTTTTTTACAAAAGATATGAACGAAATATAACTGCTTGCTAAGACCACCAAGCAGGAAAAAGTGCCGTAAAGTGTCTTTCCCAAACAACAGAATAGCGCCAGTAAGTTTTGAACCGAGATCATGTCGATCACAATCACGACGCTCTTAACTATTAACCACGGTGCCGAGATGAAGATAATGATTTTAGCAACACTTTTTTATTTCAACTTTTTTTCAAAAGATTAAAATGACGGTGTTCTTACGCTTAAAGGCCCGTTTCCATTACGAGCGTGGAAAAGTGCATTCTTTGTTTGTTCTATTGATTTTTTTTGCGCTCGCTTCAATTTTAACCGCTCGCTTCAATCGAAGATCAATAAAAGAAACAAAGAATGCTCTTTTCCACGCTCGTAATGGAAACGGGCCTTGATACTTATAGTGATCGCATTTTCAACCCTGATGTAAAAAATTTATTTTTTCGCTTCTTCTACGATCGCTTTTAAAATTCGATTTGCACGTCGCATCCCAGTGAAAGTTAAACGTTAAGAAATTGCAAATTAATTATGCAGGTTAAACGTTAAGAAGATAATACACAAATTATACTGCAATGTTCATATAGTTACGTCATAATACGCATTGTATTTTATTTGCACTATCAGTGTTAAAAGTGTCCCATTACACAGATAATCACCTTTGTTTTTCCAATTAAAAAATTATTTTCAGGACCAAATTTAAAAGATTGGTTTACAGCAGTGGTTCCCAAAGTGGGCGCTACCGCCCCCCAGGGGGCGTTGGCGAGATTTAGGGGGGCGGTAAGAAGAAAGGGGGCGATTGGGGGGCGGTAAGAGAACAAGGGGGCGATAGGAAACAAAAACCTTTTATAGGTGATCTTGCAGCAGTGTTTCCCAAAGTATTCAATACAAGATCGATTCAGGTTAAAGACCTTTATTTTTTTAGAGATCACAATGAATTTGGGAGAAAAATAGCAAAATTACAGTTGAAATCAAAGTGAAGACCTTTTTTTTTTTTTTTAGAGATCACCAAAAATTTGGTAGAAAAATAGCAAAATTACAGATAAATATTCTCTGTCGAACATTCTTTTCACTTAAAAAAGAAGAGAGGGGCTGGGAATCGAGCTGAAAATCAAGGGGGCGCTGGGAATTTATCTGGAAGCCTAGGGGGCGCCAGGCCGAAAAAGTTTGGGAAACACTGGTTTACAGCAAAGTTTGACTTGTCCAAAGTTAACAGAGATATTTTTAGGCTCTATTTATAACACTAAAGGCCCGTTTCCACTACGAGCGTGGAAAAGAGCATTCTTTGTTTCTTTTATTGATTTTCGATTGAAGCGAGCGGTTAAAATTGAGCGTTTTTGCGCAAAATCAATAGAAAATCAATAGAATCAATAAAATGGAACAAACTCAATAGAACAAACAAAGAATGCTCTTTTCCACGCTCGTAGTGGAAACGGGCCTTAATAAAACCAAATCAATTATTGTATACAGTATACAAGTCATATACAGGGGTGCCATAAGTAACCTTACACTTGATATCACCAAAGAGTAAAATTGATAATTTGTAATTAATTATCATTGATTGCATCAATAATTGCACATGTAAAAGTTCAGCATAATGTACAATGCAATGTTACTGCTGACTTCAATAAATCAATATTAGAAGACTTTGTTGACTCGGTTTGCTATCTACGTACCCCTATATATATCTGTGTATTAGCCCCTCCCCCCATGTATAAGCCGCACCTTCTTTTGGATGTTTAAAACCTCCCTTTCAATAGTGACCCGTATATAAGACGCATCAGTTCTACGTAAGATGACTGAGTCAAAATTCCTTTCTATCTACCGCTGTGACTATGCTAGTGCCACAGTAATGTACCGTAATCTCTAACTGAAAGGACAAAGTGACAAAGGAAAGGTGCTTGAAATGTATCGGTGAAGAAGGTAAACATTTCGAATATTTAATGTAATACAGTGATTATTATTGATTTTATTGTAACTGTTAATTCAAATGGATTGAAAATGGTGTAATTGTGAGATAAATAAATGAATTCATCATTGTGACACGTGTAAGGTTATTTATGGCACCCCTGTATAGTATATGCCGTATTTTGCCCACAAAACCACCTGATTAAATAATTAACAATAATTATTAATGTAAGAATGATTTTATTTTTAATCATTTTAAATTAATTAGTATCTTGATGTAGTTTAATTTTTTTTCTCCTAGGTTATCGTACTACGTCATTCTTGGCTTAAGTATTTCGGACTTGTTTGCCGCCTTATTTTCTCCATTTGCTCTCTATCGCATCACGTGGGGATATAAAGATTGGATTTTGTCCGACGGATTTTGTAAAGTAATAAAAAATAATTTCAATTCTAAATTTTGCCTTTTATGCAATACATATAAATTTTAGTTGTGCCAATGCATTTTATAATTTTCGATTTTGACTTTGAGAAAAACGTCACAATCGCTTAATCTGATTTAATTTTTTTTTTGACTTGAAAAGATTGCAACCTCGTATCCTATTTAAAAAAGGTTAGCCATCGCTATCAAGAAGCAACCAAATCCTTTGAAGAAAAACTTATTCGATTTTAAATGTTCTAACTTTTTGTTGCGAAGGAATGCTTTCGAGACATTAGTATCAGTCGTTGTTTAATGTTTAGAAAACATTTTTTTGTTGACGCAGAAATATGCAAAACATAAAAAAGAAAAACATACAACTTTTTCGCTGCTTATAGTTTGAAGATATATCAAGACTTTAAAATTTAATTTTTTTAAAAAATCTTGTAGATTAAAATGCCACAAGAAAAATTGTAATCTTTAAAGTTTTTAAAATGAAAGACTTTTGAATGGCTAGTGTTTTTGCAAAAAAAAAAAAAAAGAAAACTAAAGAATCTCAACCCAGCAACTAACATTTACATCAAATTTTAAGCCAGTTTTTTTTTTTATTATTAACTTTGAAACCCCCATTTTAAAATCATTTTAATTCTTAAATGGATAAAATTTTGAAAAGCCCAAATTAAACTTAGAAAGTAAAAATTTGTTTTTGATTAATTTCCGGATTTTTCATTATTTTAGTACGTCAACAAAAAGTAATAAATAGGACGAGGCAAATAATGGCACACAGGATTCTCTTAAAATTGCCGACACTAAACGACGCCAACACCGTCCCTCTACCAGAGAAAAAAACTCTTATAGGATCTTTTTGTATACTTGTAAGTCGTCTGTCAAAGTATCATAGCGTACTAGCATAGTATACTTCGTTCTACTTTTTCAAATTGCATTTCTATTATTATTGCTCTTTTTTCAGATATTTTGGGCGGTTGATACATTAACTACAGTTGCAACAACTTTTCAATTAATAATATTTCAAATTTATCGCCTCGTTTCACTCCAATGGCCGTTTAAATTTCACAAATTTCAACTAAAGACAATTAAGGTAAGCACTAAATTTTTTTTCAATTATTTTTAAAGAAATCGTCGTTTTCTTCATGCGACCACTTGGTTTCGACTTGACTACTGTTTTTTCTTTAAGCTAAGTCACCATTGCAAGTAACCAATATAACTCCATTCAAAAAATTTTTCGTGCCGTGCCTTTCCCAAGGACATAGCAGAAATTACTCAAATAGATTAAGCATCAAACTAGCATCAGACTCTGTGTACGACAAGGTTCAAAGTGTATTACCCGATTGAAATATATTCCACCGACAATATTAAGCTGGATTGAAACTGAAATTTTATCTGTAAAAATACATTAAGAAAAAACGTTTTTATTGTGTACTGTATAACTTAAAATTTTACCTTATTAAATTTCTCTTTTTTTTTGCAGCAAATTATCTTATATTATAACCACGGTGCTTTGGTTTACTTTTTTTACTAATTGTGAATTGCTGCATCATTTCCTAAACGCCAATTAATAGTATACCATACGATTTTGTTAAGGGTTATTCAGGATAATAGCAGGCTAAGATGAAAGATTTTGTAATTTATTAGAGAGCATGCAAGGTCGAAAAATTATGTATACAAACCAAATTGTATTAGAATACATTTGTTAAAAGTTTATTTGATTACATTTGTCGGGCAGGAGCAAACACCATGTTGAAACTTATCATTTTGCAATACGTAATTTCGTATATTTTACCTTATCCCAAAGGCAGCCGTTATTAAAATTCACGGTGTAATGCTGCTGCCAGTGACAAAAAAGGTTGTGCACCCTTATTATTGACTAATCGTCTATAGCAAGGGTGCAAGAATAATTTATGATAAAGCTCCCTAATTTATCAAAAAATTAATAAAATACTGAATTGCTAGGAGACCCGACTAAGAAAATCGAATTTATTTTTACCAATGTTTAGAAAATTATTTTTGTAACTTGGCTCATCAGTTTGATCACTGCAACGGTTCCTTCTGTTTTGTGGTTTGGCGCCACTTGTCAAAATCAAAACAGTTCTTCGGTATCCGCATCGTGGCCCTCCTGCAGCATTCTTCCTCACAAGTAAAGAACACTGTCGTTTGTTGCATTTTTTAATATTTTAAACTTCTTTTTATTCAATGATTTTTTACAATGCAGAGTCAAATGGGATCTGATTTGTAAAGTGCAATAACAAACCTTTTTTGTTTTTAAAAAGTTTTTCTGGTTTACACTGAAAAAAGCTTGTTCCGTCTTATTTATTCAATTTAATTTAAAAAAATAAGACTATACTCTCAGGCATCCAGTTAGCTGAGCTTCGCCGACTGGGAGCGACACTCTCCTTGGCTAACCGTGGATCTCTGGACCTGATCATATCTTGCATGGTCTTTTAAGTAGGTTCTCAGATACTCGCCAAGTGAGACTAAGATCCAGACGCCCGTTTGTGCCAGCTGCACGGAATCTTTTGGACAACCTTGACAGACTTGGCATCCGCGCTTCTGAATGGACAAATCACAAATGGAAAACGGAGTGCTGTGAAAATGCTTCCAGGCTCCGTGCTTTTGTGCCCGGGATCGGTGCCAGGCCTGTTGGGATGGGCTTACCCCAAGCAGCTTGGGTTAAGCTCAACAGCCTGCGTAGTGGTGTTGGGCGATTCCATTCGTCCATGCACAAATGGGGTCTTGCTCCTTCACCGAATTGCGACTGTGACGCTTCTGAGAAAACCGCAGACCATGTTTTAACAACGTGCCCTATACATCGGGCACCACATGGAGCACGAGGTCTGATGGTTTTGGATGACGAAACTCGATGCTGGCTTAATAATATCACTGCCAGCATCTGATCCAGGCAGTAGGGGTAGTAAAAGGATAAACGCTCGGCCCCAGTCCTGTTTATGTCTGACCTGGAGTGGATACCTCTTCAAACGATGTATGTATTTAATTTAATTTGACTAATTTATGATTTTTGTATCATAGAGTTCCAGAGGTGATAATGACAGCTGCTATTCTTTATGGAGTTTTTCTTTATTTACCGATGGTTCTTATCATGGTCATGCTTTTTGTAATTTTTCGCTGGATCCTTCTGATGATACGAAGAGCATCTATTCTTGGTAGGACAATCATTACGACAAGGATCTATTGTATTTTTCCGCTTAATCCTAATTGATGGTGCATTCGAGTACGGCAGAACAAAGATTTTTGGGTACCGGTTTAATATGTGGCCTAGCTTTCAACTGTAAATCGTATGTGGCCTACCTTTTCGAAAGGTAAGCCACATACTAAACCGGCACCAATTTTTGTCATCGCTGTGTTGCATACTAGTGAAACATTTGATACAAAAAGCGACAAGCTTGTGTTTCATTGAAATTAACTCGCGTTTTCATTGGCATCGCTTGAATGATTTTCAATGACGCAGACTATTACAAAAATATGACATCATTTTCTTTCTTTATCAGTTTTAATTAGTTTTTGTAAAAATTTTATTTGCATTATAAATGAACATTAACGTTATTTGCATTGTAATGTATTAAATCCTAAAGTTCCAATCAAATTCCATTCCAAAGTGGGTTTCGCGAAACCCTAAAGTTTTAATCAAATTCCATAAGGTTCCATAATCTGTTCCATATGCTTCAGCTGATTATGCATGCCAGGTGCGGAACACGTGGTCCGCAAGATTTTTAATGCGGCCCAGCGTGTGGTGGGAAGTTGCAAAGTAGGACGAAAATTAACATGAAAATCGAGAAGTCAAAGACCTATTTTAAGTGCAGACCTTTTTTTAGAGATCACTTTATTTTGGGTTTGAAAATCAAAAATTTTGAGTTAATTTTAAAGTGATGACCTTTTTTTAGCCTTCACCTGATTTTCAGCGTATTAGGTGTTCCTTTTCAACTTTAAAACCCTTGAGTGTTCCATTGACAGAAAAGTTTGGGAACCACTGTATTAAATAATATAAATTTAGTTTTGTACATTTACAGCATTAACAAATTTCCGTTCATGTACAGTATGTTTCAGGTGTTACCAATCATCAATTTGAGAAAAAAGT
Source organism: Diplosoma virens (assembly GCA_963680785.1). Classification (NCBI taxonomy): domain Eukaryota; kingdom Metazoa; phylum Chordata; class Ascidiacea; order Aplousobranchia; family Didemnidae; genus Diplosoma; species Diplosoma virens. The sequence continues at coordinate 13,655,934 of OY796885.1, forward strand.
TTTAATACAACAGTTATTAGTTATCGGTGGTTTTCTTTCAAGTCGCATTTTTCAATCAGGTAGTTATTTTGCGATGTGAATTAGAATTTTTATTGCAAATAATTTTGCGACTTCCTGATTTTTTTTCTGTCAGTTTGGGGTAAAGTTGCTTTAAAATAAATCGATAAATAGTTGATATACGTTTTAGTTTATAACTTTACTATATTACAATCAACTGCGACGATTATTCAGCATTTATGATAGGAATTTTTTCGAAAAGTTGTTCAGTAGAAAAAAGGTTAATTTTTTTCGTAATTACAATCACTTCTGCCCAGTAGCGTTTGGTGTATGGGTTTTTGAAGGGGTTCTTTAGACTAACTCTTGAATAAGTTGCTCAACGTATTGGTAAATTTTTTGTTATGATAAACTGAAAACGCCTCAAGCATGTTTTAAAACAGACAAGTTTGGGAAGTAAAACGGGGGGAGAAACAGCTCTCCTTTTATCTAATGACAGTCTTTACTGTATTGGCTGCTGTACTAGCATTGTTTTTTGCTTTCATAAAAGCAACTAAGTTATGGGTAATTTTGGCCTCGGCTTATGGGCAACCAGGCAACTAGGAGCGGCTTATTGATGGCGAACGCGATCAACACGTTGCGGTGTAGCGATCGCCGCATTTTTACGCTTGACTTGTTTGTGTATTTTTTTGTTCGTTTATTCATTTCTTTCTTTTTGGTAAGAACGAGAGTCTTGTGAAGCGCCAAGTAGGGGAGAGCCTCCAACAGTGCGCCGGTGCAAACAGTGCGCCTTTGCGTTTTATTTTTTTATTGTTGCGTAAAATAACATCGTAATTGCATTATCAAAATTTGTATTAAAATATCAATTTCTCTTTGTATTTTCAGAAATGCTGAAAAAACAGAAAATTTTTTGAAAAGGTTTTTCAATTTTTATGGAAGTAAAGTTAGTTTTTGCTGATAAAAAAAAATTGTTTTTTTCATTGCATAAAAGCACTAGGAATTAAGTCAAAATGACATCAATTTCTCCATAGCGTAAAGTAAAGCCTGGTAAAAGATAAAAATCGATTATTGTAGCTTTTCTCTGAAATGAAGAGTTAAAGTCAAAATGGCAGGTGTTCCTACAGTGCGCCACTCAGTAGCACCTAACAGTGCGCCCCCTGGCGCACTGTTGGAACAAACATTTTACATATTATTCTATTGCTAAAGAAACATACACAACAGAATCTTCATATATTCGGCTTTACCAATGAGCTTTTTCTTTTACGCTTGTATTGCTATTCACAGCAAAAGAACTTTTTCTTTCAAAAAAAAATTTTATTAAAACGATATGTGTGAGAGCGATTGTGACCTTAGTTCAAAAGAAGATGATCTAAACAAAAAATAGTTACCGAATATTGGTGATTTATCCTATAATCATGTTGTTCTCCAAAAAACAAAAAATCATCACTTGAAATAAGTCCCATTTTTCTTACTTTTCGTCCAAAATTCATGGTGTTCTCTAAAAAAAAAAGGTCTTCACCTAAAATCTCTCACTGATTTTCTACTTTTTGTCTCAAACCAGCTCACCTTTTCTAATTTTGTCCCGAAGCAGCGCTGTTCTTTATTTCGTTCAGAAATAAAGGTCATTGTACAAGAATTTGCTGGTCATGCAACGCATAACTTGCATGCCCTGACAGCACGCCACTGGTGTAGGATACCCACAAGTTAAAATGTATATTATTTTTTTAATTTCAAAAAAGTAAAAGTTGTTTATTTATTTATTTGCTAATTAAAATAGTTTTATTTTTTATGTTTTGGTGTTTTATTCATAAGTTACATGTTATATGTTAACTTATTAATGGTAAACTTTGCATTTGGTTGTTTAAATTGGTTTTAAAGTTGTTTTGTCTTTCTATATAAGAATAAAAAGATATTTTTGACGTAAGAGTTCCACGTATTTTGCTGTTACAACAAAGAAAAACTTATGAACAAAAAGAATTTAAAAATTTCATTAATCAGGTAATATAAAGCTATGTTGCTTAAAAAAAATTAAGTGGCGCAGTGTTGTAGCCGTAATGGCGCACTGTTGGACCTATGCTCCAACAGTGCGCCATTTTTTTACTTCATTTTAAAATCAATTTTTTTGGAAGATAAAGACTTTCAACTAAAAGCCTAATTATGCACCTTAAATAACAATTGAATGAGATTAAAATGTCATAAAAATTTTTCATTCATAGCTTTTCAGTTTCCGAAATTTTGAAAAACTCCGAAAAGTGGCGCACTGTTGGAGGCTCTCCCCTATATGTAAAAAATTGTACAGTTGGTAAAAAAGAATAAAGAACTAAAAGGAAAATATCTGTTCTGATAACATGTAGCAAGACACTTTTTTAAAACCTATCCGCTACAGCGGTTTAAATCCTACTTTCGCAATCCTGTTGTATCCTTTGAGAAGACATCATCCTCTGTTTGGCGGTCCAAGCAGTAAACGGTAAATTTCAGTCATATCACTTTATAAAAAGCTAAAAACTTTTCAACCGGAAAGCAATATTCTGGTATCTCCGATAGCAGGTCTGGGTGATCGCCTAACGCTTCTGACGTTTTTCTGCGAGTCAGGAAGATAAATAGAAATGATGACCGTGAGGACTCGCTTATCGGCAACAGATTAATGGGCCTTATTATTTTTGTGATGCCTTTCTGAATGACAATTTTTATGTAGACAAATATTGAAATTAGGCTATTTATATTTATTTTTTTAAGAAAGTAGGTTTATTTTAGCAAGTTCAGCGTATTATGTTGATAGCTTATACAAAACAGTTATTTATTATGTAATTATTTATAATTCCTGTTAGTAACCAATTATGAACTTATCAAAACTATGCTCAGTGATGGGATTCAAGGGGTTCGCATCGTTCGCGCGAACCCGTTCTTGAAATTTCCGCACGTTTAGCGAACCCGTTCTTGGAATTTCAGCACGTTTAGCGAACCCGCTTTTAACTTTATGCAATTTATGTATTTCAATATCTCTGTGTTTAATGTAATAGTTTCAATCCGCTGCAGATGTTTGTTCAGATTGTAAAGAACGATTCTGACTGAAGACCTTTTTTTTTTTTTTTTAGAGAACACCCTAATTTTGGGAGAAAAATAGAGAAATTACAGATTAAATCGAAGTGAAGACCTTTTTTTTTTTTTTAGAGTACACCCTAATTTTGGGAGAAAAATACAGAAATTACAGATGAAATCGAAGTGAAAACCTTTTTTTTTTTAGAGAATACCCTAAGTTTGGGAGAAAAATAAAATTTGATTTGAAATGGAAGTGAAAACCTTTTTTTTTTTGAGAACACCTTGAACCTGTTCTTAAAATTTTGAATCCAATCACTGACTATGCTGCCTTGGGTCTTTGGCCAAAGCAAAAAATTAAGGTTAATCAAATCGTTTTTTAGAATGCTTTTTGATAATAGGAATTTTCCTGTTTTTCGAAAAAGTAATGTATTATAGCGTTTCTGTCAAGAAACAACTTTTTTTGAAATGCTCGTTTTTATCCGGCCCAGGTTTTGAAGTAACCCAGTTCTCAACATTAGGTTGCAACCTTTCCGGTAATCGCCGAAATTTTTTAAGGGGTCACAACCATTTCTAAAAAATATCTCAAATTCATTCAAATAGAAATGAAAGCAACAGTGCAGTGGCAGGCCGTAAGGTAAAATCTAAAACGGGTCACAAAAGGGTGGAAAAGGAAACGATGAAAAAACCGATTGATTTTGTAAGCTACACCCTTTTAATGTTTCCAACTAAATATTACATTTATTTATTTAAAATCGAAATTTTTGATAATTTATTTAAATTTTTATTGTTTAAAACTTGTTTTCTATAATTTTTGGAGCTTGTTTAATCTAAAGTTTTTAAAAAGGTTTATGATTAAATAATGACACTGCTACATTATGTAGTGGTTCTACTTTTACAATAGGCTTTGTTTAATACAAAAAATATTGCACTTTAATTTTTAATTTTTCTAAATACAATTTTTATTATTTACATGTAGATAATTTCGTCATGAGCCATTTTGCTTGTAACTAAAAATAAATTTTTATTCCTACTCCAATAAAATCTACGATAGAAATCTATTTCTATTTTTGGATTTTTAGTGTATCGATTAAATACGTTAAATCAAACTGGAGAAGTAGGTGAAAGTGGAAATCGCTGGTGGCTGATGTTTTCTCAATACCTTTGGTTAAGAATCATCCAATGTCTCAATCCAATCTTCTTTTACGCAACAACAATGCAAGTTTATTTGTAAATGTTCATAAATATAATTGTACACTGCAGTAAAAACGCCATTTTATAACACACAGAGATATGAAGACTAAAAAGATTTTTTTTTATTGTAGATCTGCATTCTTGTTTTGTTTAGGTTTCCGCTTATAAAAATTAATGAAGAGTTTGAAAAGAAAACTTTTGATTTTATTTGTTTTACTGTCTAAGATACTTTACCCGCTTTGGTACTAAAAAACAAACTTTCTTCACAAACTGAAGAACTTACTCAAAGTTTGGAACTGTAAAGAAGACGCAGAAATAACAAGACAAAACTTTTTTACTTTTGAGTCTATTTTTCTGGCCAATGTGTCTGCCTCGGATGCGAAAGCATAAATGTAAAATATACATCTTTTAGTTCCAAAACTTTTGTCACAATCTCACAAAAAATCAAATAAGTTCCGAGTTAATGTCTTGTAAACGTGACTCAGATTTGCTCAGTTAATAAATTAAAACTGCTTTTTACAAAGTTTTTATTGAGTTTTACCGCCCGGCTGGCTCTGTTATCATTTTTGACTTCAGCACGGAAATCCAGGTTACACCCCAGGCCGGCAAATCCGACCTAGTGTCGCTAAGATATGGCCACCTCTGCGACAATAGAACTATCAGTACTGAGAGGCTGCTTTGCCTAGTCGCGATGTTGCGGAGATGGATACCACAAACTGGTTACTTTTTCTGGTCTTAGAAAAAGTAGGAGTAAGCGTTGGAGTTGGTTTCATGTAAAAATAAAATTTTCTAAATGATATCTTGAAAAGAAAATTGCTGATTTTGAAAACAAAATAAAATCATTTTTTTCTGAAAATAAATTGAAAACAAAATTGCTGAGCTTTAAAAAAATTTCTTGAAAAAACTACTGACCTTTTCGTATCGTCCCGGCTGCTGCTTTTAGTTTTAAGCGAAATCACCATTGTTGGCAGGTCGCATGACCCCATTAAGAAATTTATTTGTCAAGAGCCTTTTTCAAAAGCACGACGGAAATCACTCGGGTAAACTGAGCCTCGAACTAGAGTCCTTCTTGCTGGCAAGTCGGGGTGCTATCACTCTGAGCTGTTCTGTCGATGTTAACTTTTACATAGCAGAAGTTGAGAAAACGACGAGGTCCTTTTACTTGAACAAATTTTTAACAAGTTTTGGTATTTTACAGTTAATTTTCAGTCCTTTTGATGGTAAATGAAGTTTAGCAAACAGATAATGCCGTGAAATGCCCGTTTCGGATTCGAAAGAATTTTTTCTATCACAAGAGCCTTTGAAACTTTTCATTGAATCACACTGCTGATAAAGAATAGAAGCCCGACAAAATTAAATCAATTTTTTTCTTATTTATTACAAAAAGAAAATAATTTTGAATATTTTTAAAAACTATTTATTTTTTTAAATGTTTTATCTCAACCTGTTTCGTTTTACTTTGACTTGCTAGCATGAAATTATTTTTTACAGACACCTTTCAAAGGAAATTGATTCATTTTTGGAAATGACGAAAAAGAGAATTATGAGCAATGGTGGATATTGGGTGAGGTGAATAAGGCAATCACCTTGCCCTCCCCTTTTACAGTTATCGAAAGGCCCCCCTTTTTGAAAATGTTGCATGTAGTTTTATTTTGTGGTATTTTACATGGTTTCATGAACCTCAGAAATTCTCAAAAGTTTGGAGTTTTTAGCAAACAGGTGAAATTTATGGCATATGGGGTAATGTTGGCAGAACACTTTTTAAAACAACAATGCATAAAATCCCTTCAGTTTCTATATATTGCAAAACAACTACATAATGTAAACTATTGTTAATAGTCAAATTGTAATAAAAGTTATATAAAAGTGATTGAAATTTAGCAGTAACAACTCTACAACTAAAATATGCCTAAAAAAAGAGAAATCTTGTTTTAAATTTAAATTTATTTATTGGTAAAAGCACTACTTAAAATTAATTGTATTTATGCATATAATATTAATCACTTTCCATAATTGCAACAAAATAATGACATACAAAACAAAAAATTTACAAACACTAGTAATAAAAAATACTTTTTTTTTCTTTGTGTAGCAAATGCTTCATGTACAATAGAAACTAATAAAACATTAAATCCAGTCTTTAAATGTTTTACCATTAACCAAATTTATATGGAAATTTTCACTTTTTTTCAAAGTTTTAAATTGATGCATATGCACTTTATTCATTTACTTGACTAACAAGACTTCATTGCAGCTTATTTGTAAGGGGTTTAAGTAATTTTTAAAATTGAAATTTTGACAACTGGTTTGTGAGGTGATCTGGTAAAAACAACTGCTTAATTAAAGTTAAAATTCTATATATTGTCATTCTGAAAAAAATTGAATTAGAAATTATTTAGGTAAAATATTTTAATTTTAAATAACAATTTTAAAAGGTAACCTAACATAGAATAAGCTAAATGAGTTCTTACATTAAATTTAATTGTGATTATGAGTTGGTCTATCTTGCACAAACAATCATAACATTAAATGGTTTTGACAATACTTCACAGCACTTCTATTCTTTTTACAATTTTAGTTTAAAGCTAGCTTTATTGCAAGTTTGCATTGCATATTTCTATTCCTTCAAGACAAAAATCTTCAAAAGATTTAATTAAAGCAGCATTAGCTGAAAATATTAAATAAATAATTGGCTGCTTTATAATATATTAATAAATTAATAAATTTGTTTTTTTGGGTTAGTATTTTTTTGACGCATTTGCCTAAAAGCAAACATAATTTTTATTTTTACAAACTTTGTTAGTTTTCAAATGTAATTTAAATTTTTTTTTTTGTTAAAATTAAGGTATTCATATTTCACAAAGGTTCATATTACCAGCATTTTAAAAAACTATAACTAAAGCTTCTCTTTTTAATAATGTTTTAGGCCATACATTTTTCAATTCTTATGATAAAACTTGTTGTACATAGTTGAATCGGCATAATTGTTGAGATTTAACATTATTTTGCTCGACTGGCTTAATTGTTATTGTTATATATATATATTCAATAAAAAATTGTTTTTGTTGTTGCTATGTAATCAGTCCAAATTTGTTTTTACTTCTAAAAAAAGATCAGATTTTTGTCTGTGATAGTAGTCTACATACTTAGTCGGTTCAATTTCAACTCAGTTGAAATATATTTTAACAAAATTATTATTTTTTGAGACTATCAAGACTATGGCACGAATGTTTATTATGTAGTGGTGGGAAAATTTTAAAAATATACCTCTAGTAGATTGTGTGCATGCAACAGTAGTCCAACAATTTATAACTTTCAAATTCGAACCAAGTTTAAGTCCTTTTCGAAAAGCTCAAACCGATTCCAAGTCCAAGACTGCCAAAAATAATGTAATTTTAGTATAAGTCCATGAAAGCATGAATCTCAGTTTACGAAATTCGAATTTTTAAAACCATTTTCCCAAGTCGTTTCTATGCATTGCACATAACCTAGCTTACTAAGCACACAAAACCAATTCCAAGTCAACAGCTATTGATTATAGAACTTGTGTCAAGTCCTTAATTTTGTTTTTGTAAAAAAGGCTATAACCGAGTTCAAGCAGAAATGCAATTCAAAACTTAAAAAAAAACATATGCATGGGAGGAAGGAGTTTGAAAGTCACCTCTTCCTTTGAAAAATGAAGGATATGCAGACCAAAATCAAGGACAATAGAGCAGTAAAAAAGTGTAGAGAAAAAAGGTTTTTACATTATTTTAACTTTTATTCTAATTGTGTTTTTGATTTGTAAACCCGGTGCTACGACAGTTGATCGAACGACACTTGATCGAACGACACTTGATTGTAACGGCACTTTATCGAAACGACATTTGATGAAAACGACACTTGATCGAAACAGCACTTGATCCAAATGACAATTGATAAAAAAAAAGATTTATTTTTGTACTGTATAATTCTGCGATCAAACAATCTCTTTGTTACTGTAAATTAGATTCATAAAAAACAGAGGCCAACAGTAAGAAGACAATTTGTTTTTATTTTTTATAACTTTTTTCCAAGGTCAAGGTTTTTTTAACAAGGTCTCTGTGCAAGGCATTTTTAGGGGGCCAACAAGTAGATCTTTTGTCATGGTTATGTTTTGTTAGATGCATATTGTTATCAGTTTTTTGCATTGTTTTTACGTAGTCAGTTATTTAGAGGGGAAGGCATTTTACCATCGCTCCACCCTTGTAGACCTCTTGCAGAAATCAGAGACAGATTTACAGAAACGATTTTACTTTATGATTTGGGGGACAAAAAATTAACAAAACCGGGCAGATATAAAGTACTATGTTTTTGGGATGAAAAATAGAGAAAATTGTGATAGATTCAAAGTTGTAAATTTTCTCCTTTATTGTTTGATCAAATGTCATTTCGATTAAGCGTCATTTCGATCAGGTGTCGTTCGATTAACTGTCGGGTGACGTGTAAATCTTTTATGATAACTTCCTGTGTCTGCCACTGATTTGAGTTATTTCAAGTTTTGTATCAGAATCAATTTTTCCCAATATTTCGCATATTCGTAGCCTATCTTTCTATATGTGTTGTCGATATACGTGTTATTTCGCCCTTAAACTTTTAATTTGTCACCTATCTTTTTTGTTGGCAACACAGTGGCGTAATTCTTCTTTGTCTTAACTGAATTAAGCACATGTCGAGGTGCTAGCTGAGATATACTTGATGTTCTTACTTCTTTATGTATCAATTCTAATCTATTAATTTGGAAGATAATTCCGATGTTTTATTTGCTAAATTAACTTTATATTTTAATCTTATATTGTAGGCTACTTGTTTCAGACTGTGAAATATTAGTCTAAAACCGCCGGACCAGTTACGATAACATTATTAAATTACAATATTGATATAAACTGTGTTCCGGTAACCTCTTCTGTGCGAGAGAAGTTTAGCTGGCTCCATACCCTCACGGTCGGTGTTCAAATAGGACCAGAGAGAGAGAGAAAGATCTAGCGAGTTTCTGTGTCTCCATATCTTTCAATTCGACTGTCTGTCACATTCTCTCTCTGTTTTTAATATGGTATTGATAAAATAGTAATCAACTTCTTGTGACGTCATTTGTTGGGGGCCCCTAATTTGGATTTTGCCTCGGGCCCCTAATTTTAAATATCTATCACTGATTATGAGCAAGAACTCAACTGAACGAAATTATGTGCACAGAAAGGGAACCAAGTTAAATGTAGACAATGCTTTTCCGCAACATGGGTATAGCGAATCCTTATCGAAAAACGACAGATGCAGCAAACCAGGGAATCGAACCGTTTAAAATAACGTTCCGGTTCAGGTTCAGGTTCGGCAAATTTTATTTTTAAAGGTTCAGATCCGGTTCAGGTTCAGCAAAAAATTTTTTTTCGGGTTCAGTTCCGGTTCGGGTTCAGCAAAAATTTTTTTTTCGGGTTTAGTTCCGGTTCAGGTTCAACAATTTTTTTTTTTAGGGGTTCAGTTTCGGTTCAGCTCCGGTTCGGGTTCGGAATATATATTTTTTATCTATTTCTTACAAGCGTTAGGACTGTAAACACAATTTCTTACCTCATGTTATCATGGGCGCCCGTAGACGCGCTTCCTGGAGGAGTGATGGCAAACAGTCGGAAACACAAAAAATATTCTTAAAAAGGGTTTTTTAAAAAATTCTGGTACAAGTTTTAAAAAAATTAAATTAAACTAATTCACCGGCATGGGTCTTGGTTGTAAAAACCAAGTCTTACCAATAAATTTATTTATCAATGCGAGCGCCAAAAGCGGAAACGGAAGTTTTTTGTTGTTTTGTGATCTCAAAACTTTCTTATAGATTGCGTTTACATGAATTTATATAGATCTTTCTTCGACTAGCCACTGATACACCTGTCTAAGAATTTTTTGATAATTTTTTAGTGGCGGCCCTCACGCAGAAGGTTTACTAGTTATGAAACGTCATTAAGGTTCATTTTTACTTCGAACGTAGATTGGAGTATTCTTTGTTTCTTTTAATGATTTTTTTGCTTCGTTTTGCCTTTAAGCGCGGAAAGAAGTAAAAAATTAATAAAACAAAAAATACTTCGTTTCAAGCCGCCGGTAGTGGAAACGGGCCTTTATCTTACGTAATCTAAATTTAAAGTTTTAAACAAATTAAACATTTAGTCATTCAAGTTTATAATAATAAAAAATTGACGCATAAAGACTCTTTTCCCACTATGAGCGTGGAATGGAGTACAGTGGCGAGCAAAAAAGTAAGATTTTTTATTTTAAATTAAATTAAATTTTTTAAAAATAAGTTACAGTGGAACCCCGCTTACCTGACCACCTACGGGACCGTCATCAAGCGGTCGCGTTAGCGGGGTGGTCGTGTTAGCGAATTTTGCTTTGGAGCATCCTGTTTGTAGCAATTGTTTGTTGTAAATGTCACAAGTGGCGTAACCCGCAGTAATATCTGGTAGGCGTGATTTCGAACTCTGCACGACTTTTTCGTCAACACAGCCACTCTCTCTGCAAATAACAGCCTGAGAAATGCTATGTCGTGTCTTAAACCTGTTTAACCAATCGTTTGAGGCTTTAAAGCCATTTTTCTTCAGAGATTTAGCAAAGTTAGAGCTTTTTCTTGAATCAGAGGCCCACTTATCGGTAGGTTTAAAGACCGAGCTCTTTGAAACCATCGGAAAGTTAGTGAATCGATATTTCCTTCAAATTGAAAGATTCTAACCCTCTTCCGGTCATTCGATAAGTTGTCGTCATATGCAGCCAAAACGTCTGCCTTTCTTTTAAGTGTGTTCTTTATTTGAGTCTTGCTAACGCCGAAAATCTTAGCAAGTTCCTCTGAGATTTTCCCTCACTTTCTTTTTGTTGTATTACCATAACCTTTTCTTTGATTGAAAGTTCTCTCGGTTTCTTTTTACTAAGTGCCATTATTTTTATCAGATACTGCAGAATGAATTTAAACAACTGTTAGTGTTATGAGTTCCACTAGTATCTGCAGTTAGCTCTTTTATTTATACGGAGTTACACGATAGTTATACGACTGAATCTGTAAGTTATACTAATAATTTATCACGCGGTTAACCACACTTAACAAACCAGAGAGAAGAAGGCAGTAGAGCCGTGCGCTATGACGTCACATACTATAACAACCCCCTTTTAAGAAGCTTTTTAGCGAAAAGGTTGTCTAAGAAAAATATTAGTACGTTGTACGAGCCCGATTAATAAACATGCAACAAACTATATACAATACGGCACAAGCGTTATGAGTTTTACGCTACTTCATACAAAATCTCTTAAATGATTAGGAAAGCGTTTTTGTCTCACGCTTCGCCGCGAGGTTGGAGATGATGGAAAGACTTCATCTTCAAAATGGACGTGACGTTCGTCTGATGTCATCATTTCCTCTTTGGGGTCTCCCCCTTCGGTGGGGAGAGGGCGAATAAAACGTCTATTGCGCCAACAGACTCGACCGCTCGGTAGTTTTATGTGGTAGTCGCGGTTTCTCCCGACGCCGATGATGAGTCCCGATCGCAACCATTTTTTTGTAATATGGTCTTGAATTCGAACATGTTGTCCGATTTTTAGTGGATTGAGGTGTTTTGCGCGTTTATTGTATTCGGTTTCTGCAGCCACTTGTAGATTTGATAAAGCTGCGTCCCACTTGTCGAATTTGTTTTGCCAATCTTCCTTGAAATACTTCAGTTTAGCTGGGACGATTGAACGTAGCGGGGCGCCGTATAAAATTTCGGCTGGTGATAACCCATGGGCCTTGGGTGTGTTAACCCATTCGATTAGGCCGCTGCTAAATTCATCGCAGTCGAGACTACCATGCTCAGCAGTTTTGGCAACAAGGTGCTTCATGGCTTTCACTGCTGCTTCTGCGTGTCCGTTTGACTGTGGGTAATGTGGAGTACTTATGGTGGAAGTTACTCCCCATTTCTTGAGAAACTGTTGAAACTTGCTTGATGTGAATTGCGGTCCTCCGTCAGTTCTGATTCGTACTGGTACCCCTGTGTCCACGAAAAATTTTCTTATAGTGCTGATTATCTGATGTGAACTAGGGTCATGAGAGAACTCGCTGAGCTTAATCCATCCCGACAGACGGTCTACATAAACCAGGTAAGTCTTACCGGCATAATAAAATAAATCTGCAGATACGTCTTCAAAGGGTCTTGATGGGAGGGGATCGCGTTGTAATGGTTCCTGTTGCAAGCTTGGTTGGTGCTCTTGGCATTTCGTGCAGGCTTCAACGGTATTTTTGATGTCGCTATTGATTCCTGGCCAGTACACTATTTGACGCGCTCTTTGTTTTGTTCTTTCGATGCCTTGATGTGAGGCATGTAGCTTTGTCAGTATTTCTTTTCTTTTCTGTACCGGCACCACAATGCGATGGCTGTTCAGGAGAATTAATCCATCTTCGAAAGTAAGCTGATCTTTCAGCTTTTTGAAAGGTTGAGCTAATGGATATTCGTTTCCTTTTGAAAAGTTGCTTTTAATAGCAGTGATTAATTGTTGTGCTGCTTCGTCCTGCTGAGTACTTTCTTTTAAGTCTTCCAGCATTGGATCGATAAATGTTTCTTTTGTAACTTCTGGGTCTTTTCCTCTCAGAATTGTAGAAACGTTTTTGCAGATCATTCTGGTTGTGTCTACGTTTATGATATCTTCTGGTTTTGGGTCGCGGCACGGTGCTCGTGACAACGCGTCGGGGATCACATGGTCTTTGCCTTTTCTCCAGGTGGTGTGGAATATAAAGGCGCTGAGTTTTTCTTTAAGTCTCTGAATCCTGGGATTATCCACCATATCGAGTGTCTGGGTATTCAGGATTGACTCTAATGGCTTGTGATCTACTATCAGCTCGAATTTGGGTAAGCCTTGCAGATATATGCGGCATTTACGCATAGCCCAAACAACAGCGAGCAATTCCAGTTCAACCATAGCGTAGTTGGCCTCAGTCTCAGTTATAAAACGTGATCCTGCTTGAACCAATTTCCACGTTTCTTGATGTTTTTGCAAAAGTGCAAAACCTAGACCTTTCAACCGAGATGCATCTGTTTGCAACATCGTTTCCAGATTGGGGTCGAATGCAACCAAAATATGGGGGCTACAAAGAATGTCTTTTGTCTTTGTAAATGCTTCTTCATGCTGGGGTGACCAGAGAAAAGCATTTTTTGGTTTGAGCAAGTCCCGAAGTGGGCCTGCTGCTTCACTGAGTAGGTGAGTAAATCCGCCCAGCTGGTTTGCCATACCCATAAAAGATCGTAATTCAGTTATGTTTGTTGGAGCAGGGAATTCAGAGATTGCTTCAATTTTTGTGGGGTCTGCTTTAATACCGTCGCTGCTCACTATATATCCGACATATCTCACAGCACTTTGTATTAACTGCACTTTCTTCGGATTAAGAGTAATACCGTGTTCTCGACATCTGTTTAGTACAGCCACTACGGTATTCAAGTGCTCCTGTGCGGTTTCGCCTTGAATAAGAATGTCATCTACCACTTTTTCGACTTTTTCAATGCCTTGCAGAGCTTCATCGCCTCTTGCGCAATATTCGTCTTGAGAAGAAGCTAGTCCCATCGGAGCTCGAAGGAATTTAAATCTTCCGAACGGCGTAATAAATGTGGTAAAGTCTTGACTTTCTTTTTCTAAAGGTACTTGCCAGTATCCTTTAGTGGCGTCTAATGTTGAGAAAAATTTAGACGAAGAAGAAATATTCGAAATAGCTTCGGCAGGTGATTTAGATGGATGATATGGACGGCGTACGTATTTGTTCAATTTCTGCAAATCAATACAGAGACGAATTCCACCATTGGGTTTTTGTACAACGACCATAGGGTGCACCCAATCAGTTGCTTCTGTTACTGGTGCAATGACTCCGGCTTGTACGAGTTGGTCAAGTTCTGTCTTCACCATCCTTCTGAAAGCTAAAGGTATTTGGCGTGGAACAGGTAAAGCAAATGGAACAGCATCATCTTTCAAGGAAATTTTCATGGGTTTACTGTTCATTTCCCGTAATGTTGTGTCTTCAGAAAACACATCGCTGTACGATTTTATCAATTTGTTCTCAATTTTATTAATTTCTGCTGCAGTTGGGTTCTCTGATATAATGAATCTTGTGTTCTCTGCTTTTAATATGCTTGCTAATTTTCGAGGTGTTTTTGATGAATTTATCGGTTGAGGATACGTGTCAGGTAGAATGTTAACCTGTTGACATACGTACCAAGCAAGCAAAAAATCTTCTACCTCAGGACAGACGTAAATGGTTTCTTCCACGAATCGGCCGCAGTATTCGATGATGCATGGGAAAGTCCCTACGCATGTTACGGTCTGCCGGTTTACTGCACTAAGAGTGTCTTGATTTGGCGGCATTAGATTAGCAAGGTCTATTCCGAGCCGTTGAATGATGTTTACCCCAACAAGACTTGCTTCAGCACCTGTGTCTGGTGTAGCTTCTGTGGAACCTAACGGGTTACGATGTTTAAGAGAAAAAAGATTAACAGTTATTTTGGGCGCCGCGGAGTTAGCGAAATTTGCATTAGCATTGCATCTACGCTTGATTTGTCCGGTTAACTTTTTCTTCGTTTCTTCGCGTCTGTTAAACCCGGGTTTGTTGTGAAAGCACACTGATGTAAAGTGACCTTTTTTGCGACATATTAAGCACTCTGTATCCTTTGCGGGACAGTGGGTTTGACCTTTTGGTGGGCAGGTCTTTTTACCGCATTTTGTACAGGGCGTTTTAGTGCGCTCTTTAGATTTGGAGAAATTTCGGCGAAATTTGCTTTGGTACGCTTTTCTCTCATTCAGCTGTCGGCTTATTCGCGCGTCGTCTAGTTTTGCTGACTCTTCCGATCTGCATAAATCAGTGACGGTCTGAAGATCAGGTAATGGGGACATGGCTAGGAGCTTTGTTCGAGTCTCTTTGTCATATATTCCCGACATGATTTTTGTGACTAAACGACGATTTAAACATTCATTGCACAAGTCTGCGTCTCTCGCCAAAGTTTTAATCGCGATTAAAAACGAATCGAAGTTTTCGCCAGCCGCTTGCTTTCTCTCTTCAAATGCGACGCAATCTAACGCTATATTTCTTTGACTCCGGATGTAATTTTTAATTTTGTCTAACACTTCGTCTGGTTTAAGTGTCGTATCATCCGGGATAAGAAGTACGTGTTCTACGGCTTCTCGCATTTCCATCGAAAAAAAACCGCGAAGCAATGCCAACTGACTGCTCAATGGCAGCTCTGTTGCAAGCGAGACCGTAGCATAATCGTTGTACGATTTACGCCATTTCGCAAATTCAGCTAACGAAATTCCCACCTGCAGTGTCGAAGGCTTTTGTGCGTCCGCTTTGGTTCGCCTTGCCTCGTTGTTAGAATTGTTGACGTCAATGGTTTGCTCACGTGATTCGCTTCTCTCGCTGTTCGCGCATTGGGCCAGCTGCTGTGGCGAAAATTTTTCGATTATTTGTTGCAATTGTCGCTGACTTTCGAGCTGCATTTGTCTCTGATTTTCGACATTCTGTTCTTGTGTTTGTCTTTGCATTGACAACTGTGCTTCTAAAAGAGTTTTTAACCAAGAAGGAGGTTCATCATTATTAATATTACTATTCGCGTTTTGATTAGATTGAGATAATTCGGCTATACGTTTGTTTGCTGCTTCTAATTCTGCTTGCAGCTCTCGCTTGTTTTTTGCCATGTCTCTTTTATCTTCAATCTTTTACAAATCTCCGATCACGAACTTGCAGTATACTTTTATAATGGTTCGTAAGCTTATTTTCTTTAAACAAATTTATAAGCTGACTGCCGACGACGCCATGTTATGAGTTCCACTAGTATCTGCAGTTAGCTCTTTTATTTATACGGAGTTACACGATAGTTATACGACTGAATCTGTAAGTTATACTAATAATTTATCACGCGGTTAACCACACTTAACAAACCAGAGAGAAGAAGGCAGTAGAGCCGTGCGCTATGACGTCACATACTATAACAGTTAGTACTGAAGTTTATCTTATAAAATTCAGTTCTGTTTGCCACACTAATCATTCATTGCGCAATTGCATTTTCTTTGTGTGTGTGCACGCGCTCATCTAATCTTATTGTTTTGATCACAAAAGAAATTTAACCTTATTATTTTGGTCACAAAAGCAAATTATTGAGCACGTGTGGTCGCTTTAGCGGAGTTAAATTTGCAGTTTTGGACCAAAATATGGCGGTCCTGGTCTGGAAACCGGGGTGGTCGCGTTATTGAAACAGAATGCAATGCATTACCATAGTAAATTATTTGGGACCGCACTGAAGTGGTCCTGATAACGGGGTGGTCGTGTTATCGAGGTGGTCGCCAACCAAGGTTCCACTATAGTTGCAATTGAATTATATTTCTAAAAAAAATAAATTAATATTGGATTTAATATAATTTTTTGTGCTCTTTTAATGATATATTACTTGATATATATTAATATATTTCAATTTTAACAATGATATTTGTAACAAGCAAATCTTACCTTATGCAAATAAAAGAAAATTCTAACTTTAAGACTACAACTTAAGTCTGTAAAGCCTCAAAACAAAATTCAAACTGGGATGATCGGTGATCAATCAGCTTCTATTCAAAATAGATCACAATTCACAAATTAACAACAATTACAATAGCAGGGGTAATAATAACAATGATAATAATGGTGATGATGATGATTACCGAATAAAAACTTATCCCAGTGAAATCAAATCTTCAAATTACAACAAATCGTACCTAACGGCACATTAACAGTCTAAACTGAGTTGTAGCCAAACGACTAACCAAACCCAACCAAATCGACAAGTCTCATTACCAGTCAACCTTATTAGAGAAAAAGAATTATTTTCACGAGGTAAATATTCACATTGGTTGAAACAATCAATTGACGGATCCGGAACATACCGACCCCGAAAAGCTAATTTAGTCTTTTCTAAAAGTGGAGGACTCCGTACACAGCCTCAAAGATTAAATTACACATGTGATGACGCTACAATAGGTACGAATTAATTAACACAAGATTATGAAATATCGTGCTTGCAAATTTCAAAGAACTCAATGAAATAGAATCACGAATATTACACACACACATACAAAAGAAGAAACATTATACGTACAACACAAATTAGCCTTATCACCGAGAGCGAGTGATATTATTGATTTAAATCAATCATCAATGTGTCCCTCTAAAAGATATAGTTTTCTTATGTCTCTAACAAGCACAGCATCGGCAGTGCGCACGCGTACTCGACGCACCAAACCGTTCGATCAGGATAACATTCCTCAACGATGGCCTTTGGCCACTTGCCACGTTTAACGTTATCATCACCGACCAAAACTAAATCACCAGGTTCAAGATTCGGCGAAGTTCCAAACCATTTCTTTCGAGGCTGAAGCAAAGGTAAATATTCCGCTAGCCAACGTTTCCAAAAGATGTCAGCTAGTGCTTGGGTTTTTCGCCAAGATTTCCGGTACTGATCCCCTTTCATAAAAACATCTGGCGGAAGGCTACTGTCCAATGTGCCGGTGAGAAGCATATTGGGTGTCAACGCGGTAAGGTCACGAGGATCGGTAGAGACATCGACTAAAGGACGATCATTTAATATTCGCTCTACTTCAGCGACCAACGTTAATAGGTCAAATTCGTTCAATAAACTTTCACCCACTATTCTCCGCATTAGTGTGCGTATACTCTTAATTATACGCTCCCACACTCCTCCTGAATGCGAACAAGCTGGCACGTTGTATTCCCAATTAATTTGCTCTTGTAACAACCAATTTTGTATTTGGTGGTCATTCCAGGAGGCAATACCCGAATTAAGTTCCCTTTCAGCACCCTTAAAATTAGTAGCATTATCACTAAACATTGTTGATGGTTTTGTACGACGAGAGACAAATCTTCTAAATGCTTGTATAAAGGCACTTGCCTCAAGAGACTCAGCTACTTCAAGATGAACGGCTCGTGAAGCCATACAAGTGAAGACGACAACGTATCGTTTGACAATATTCCTTCCGATGCGCACATTCAATGGACCCATCAAATCCACTCCTGTCGCCGTAAACGGTGGCCTCCCAGCAATCACACGTGACTCAGGGAGATCGGCCATTCGTTGACAGCCAGCTTTAGCAGTCCACAAACGACATTTAAAACATTTTAGCAGAACCTTTTGCACAGCTGCTCGACCGCGTACAATCCAGAAACGTTCACGCAAGCAGTTGAGAACATGAGACACGCCGCTATGGCCAGCATTTTCATGATACATTCTTATTAGCATTTCTGTTACAAAGTGGTTCGGCGGTAATATAATTGGGTGTTTCTTTTCCAAGGGAGCATCAGAATTTTGTATTCTTCCCTCCATTCTCAAGACTCCATTATATATAAAGGGACTTAGTCCTTTCAACTGACGAAATTTGAAAAGAGTACGAGCTAATGATTCAGAAACCAGTCTACTTGACGATCGATGGTCTATTACATTCGGCAGTTTAGCCATGACGTCAGGAAACGCCTCCAACTGCACTAGTCGAGCAATGTTTAGAGTGGCATCATTCAATTCTTGTACAGTAAGACGACCACATAAGGGAGGATCATGATCCCTTATGAATTTCCATTTTATGTACTTAATAAATCGTAGCCACCACGCAGTAGCACGCTGAAGTTTTTGGTACGATGAAAAACGTGACATCTGCCGATGCAAGTAATCAACACAATTCAACCTTAGAGAACAGCAAATCTTTGTCTTCTTCGTTTCTTCGTCATCCGATGGATCGCACCACTCTGGTTGTTGAGGCCAGTCATCCTCAGCATTATGAAGGAATGAGGGCCCATTCAACCATAAGTCTACAGTCTCATATTTACTTGGCATTACACCCCTTGAACCAATGTCCGCGGGATTAAGAGCTGAGGGTACATAGCGCCATTGATTAGGCGAACTAAGTGAGTGAATCACTCGCAATCGGTTGGCAACGAAAGTTTTAAATCGCTTATTAGTATTATTTATATAACGCAATGCAATAGTGGCATCTGTCCACATCACTACTTTACTAAATTCATAATCCAGCTCATTACATACAAAGGCACACAACTTAACTGCAAGAGTGGCAGCCGTAAGTTCTAAGCGCGGTACGCTGACTGCTTTGAGAGGAGCAACGCGAGATTTACCCATGCAAAAAACGCACGCAATTACATCATTTGCATAACGAGAACGAATATAACAGACAGCAGAATAACCAGTAGTACTGGCATCACAAAAAACATGTAATTCAACACGCTCTAATATTTTATTGGCGAGCTTAAAGCAGCGGCGCAACGATACGCCCTCTAAGTACGCCAAAGACTGTAACCATTGGTCCCAGACAGCACGCTGCTGTTCGCCCAACGGAGCATCCCAAGAGGATTCGGTTTTGCACGCTTCCTGCAAAAGCCTACGAGCTGGCAATAAAAAAGGTTGTATAATACCCACCACATCAAATATTTGACTTACCATGGACAAAAGCCCTCTACGAGTAAACGGCCTAGAGGTCACCTTTACACGAGTCTCAAGTTGATCGGATTTTGTGCACCAATAAAGCCCAAGTGCTTTTTGTGTGTTTGGGCCAAACTCTACCACGCTTGATGCACGGTCAGCTTCTGAAATACAGCTTAAAACGCGGGAATTATTGGAAGAAAATTTAGACAAATGAAATCCACCACTACTCAGCACCGATCTCAATTGTGAAATTAAAGATATGCAACCATCAACACTACTACAAGACTTAAGCATGTCATCAACATAGAAATTTTTAAAAACAGTTTGTATTACCTCATGGTCGGCGTCAGTAACATTGTCGACAGCTGTCTTATGAAGTGCAAACGATGCACAGCTTGGCGAACACGTCAAGCCAAAGGGCAACACGTTCATTTGGTAATCCAGTGGAGTCTGGGTCATATCATGATTAGGAAACCACAAAAACCGTAACACCGATCTGTCCTGTTCTTCTACAAATACCTGATGAAACATATTTCTAATATCGGCAGCAACAGCTACCTCTTCCTGCCTAAATCTCAGCAAGACACCAGTTAAATTATTACATAAATCTGGACCCTGTAAAAGCACATCGTTAATAGAAGTGTTATTAAATTTAGCACTACAGTCGAAAACTATGCGAAACTTCTCACCTGTGCAATGGTGTGGTAAGTACCAAATTAAACTTTCTGTAGACGATCTTTGATTGGTGACTAGACTAGCATGACCTTCATCTATATACGAATTAATTTTGTACAATATTTTTCATATAAATCGGGTGATCTTTCCAACCGTCGCTTAAGCCCAGCTAAACGCTTTAAGGCTAACTCTCGGTTATTTTCCAAACCTGGATTTTTAAGCTTCCAGGGCAATTGAACCTGATAATGCTTATCACACTTCGTAACGCCTGATTTCATAATGTTCAACGCCCTCTTATCTTCCAGTGACATTTCAGGCCTTTGATATACATCAAGATCATGAAAATCTTGTTCCAGAAAATTGAGTATATCATCACAAAGGCCATCATCTTCCCTTCCATCAGGTAAAACAGACACTTTAGCACAAATGTTGTCACTAGACTCATTTTCAAATGCATTGTATTCTGACCCAAATATTGTCCAGCCAAGTGCTGTATGTAATCCATAAGGTTGTCCATACTCACCACAACGCTGCTCACTTATCTTAAAGACTTCATGAGCATTAGCACCTAATAGAAGCTCTACATTAGCAGGTACCAAAGTTGGAAACTCTAAATCTTCTAAGTGAGGATACCTAAGTACTACATCATTACTTGGAATATTTTCTTCCATGTTTGGAAGTTTATCCATTACCCTGCATTCAGTGATTTTGAACACATGTGGCTCATTAATTCCACAAATAAAAAATTCACTAGTTCTTGATGAACAAGAAGAAATAGACCCAATTCCACTTAATTTTACCTGATCATTCATCTGATTTAAACCAAGACGATTAACTAAACTAGAACTACTAATGCATGTAGTAGAGCCACTGTCCAAAAGAGCATAAGTTGTTACTGCATTATTGGGATCATTTTTCCAGACCTTAATGGGCAAAATATTCATAAATCGTTTATTAGCTGCAGGTATAGCAGCTCTAGTATTAGAAAGTGACACCACCACATTCTCTGCAGCTTCAACATTTTTCTTTGATTCAATCGACTGGGTCAATTTAGGAGATGATATGCTAGTGTGCAGCAAAGTATTGTGACGTTGACCACAAACCTGACAACTTCTTTTAAACTCACAATCAACAACTCGATGACCTATTCTTAAGCAATTAAAACATAAAGACTTCTCTTTTACCAATTTTCGTCGTTCTTCAACAGAATTTTCACTAAACTTAAAGCAGTTCCACAAGGAATGTGAACCTTTACACAAAAAGCATATACGACTAGTCTTAAAGGCATCACCATAAGTTTTAGAAGTTCCATTTGAGACTAACATGGTTTTAATATTTGATCTAGGGAAAGGTGGTTTACCTTTTGAACCAGACGTTTTACCATTATTTTTGTAAAATTGAAAGGTTTGTTGTGCCCATTCTGTTTGGGCATATTTGGCAGCATCATTTACAATAGAAAGCAGGTCACAAAAGGTGGCATGAGAGCCACATTTATTAAAACTTAACTCAGCAAATCGCTCCTGTAGGCGAATAGGTAATCTATATAATACACCCTTAAGAACCTCAGAACCATTAAGTTCAGAAAGTAATCCCTGACTTTCGAATAAACATTTACAGTTGTTCATTTTAATTGTTAATTCATTTAATCTTTTAACATCACTAATACAAATTGTTGGACCATGTAAAATTTCTTCTTTAACCCTTTTTAATAATAACATAGAATCACCATACCTCTGATCCAGAAGCTCCCAAGCTTTATAATAGCCTTCCTGCTTATTATAATAGCTGTTACAGCCCTTTATAACTTCAGCTGCTTCACCAACTAAATACAGTTTCAAGTACAAAAGTCGACGATGGGCATCCAGGCATACAGGTTCTACAAACGATTTAAATTCTTGCACAAAGGCAGGGTACTCTGCAATATCTCCACTAAACTTAGAAATTTGTATATGTGGTAAAGATAAATGGCTTGCAGATGGCCAATCAAGATATGGAGCAGAGTTAGTTGCACTAAAATATGGATGAAAGTTGGGTTGAAATGGTGGTTTTAAAGTATGTGGATTACAATTAGACCTAGTTGAATGAGCTTTAGGCTCCCTATAACCTATACTATTCCTAGAAGAATTAGCTTCAGCTTGGCTAACATCCTGAGTAAAAGAACCAGTTTGGTCTAGTACATTATAAGCCTCAGAACTAGAATCCAATGACTCACCTATAGAGTTATCACATGAACCTTCCCTACTACTTCTACATTTATTTTTAATTACATTAATCAAAGTTTGCTCTCTACCATGGGAAGCAGTCAATTCCTGCTGTAGCTTATCCACTAGAGCCAAGACATCTGCATCAACATGGGGAACTTTATCAACAGTAGTGCTATCAGCACTAGCTCCTAAATTATAATGAGACATACCTTAACTCAAAATAGAAATAAACAATCTTATCAAAATAGACTAAAACATAAGAATAACTGTAAACACCAAACACAAATGGATAGTTATTCGGTAATGAATGTAACAAGCAAATCTTACCTTATGCAAATAAAAGAAAATTCTAACTTTAAGACTACAACTTAAGTCTGTAAAGCCTCAAAACAAAATTCAAACTGGGATGATCGGTGATCAATCAGCTTCTATTCAAAATAGATCACAATTCACAAATTAACAACAATTACAATAGCAGGGGTAATAATAACAATGATAATAATGGTGATGATGATGATTACCGAATAAAAACTTATCCCAGTGAAATCAAATCTTCAAATTACAACAAATCGTACCTAACGGCACATTAACAGTCTAAACTGAGTTGTAGCCAAACGACTAACCAAACCCAACCAAATCGACAAGTCTCATTACCAGTCAACCTTATTAGAGAAAAAGAATTATTTTCACGAGGTAAATATTCACATTGGTTGAAACAATCAATTGACGGATCCGGAACAATATTTTTAAAAAATCTTAAAAAATAAAAAAGTCTTACTTTTTTTGTTCGCCACTGTACTCTTTACTTGATTTATTGACTTTATGTGCTCACTTAGATTTTAAGAGCGGAAAGATGGTCAAAAGAAACAAAGAATGCTCTATTCCACGCTCGTAGTGGAAACGAGCCTTAACTTTTAGAAGTTTTTAATGCATATTTATGTATTATTTTGTAAAATTTAAAATTTGAAAAAGCGAGTCCCCCTTTTGGTTCTCCTGGCGCACGTTCATGTATCTAGTGCACATATTTTTTCTTCATTTCTTAGCTGATAAAGTCGTTTATGACGTTTCTTTATTGGCACACAAGTGCTCAAACAAATTGTGGCAACTTCAAACGGTAACATTTGATTTAACAATTACAACTAGTAATAAATTAAAAATTAAATCAGTTTGTTGTATAAGATTTTTTTTTTCTTAAGATAACTGAAATCAAACTTTGCAGTTTTGTATATTGATCACTGCTTGCTTACAAACTGGTACTAAAAACTTGCTGCTTTTTATTTTTATTAGTGTATAGCGATGAAAGGGTAAAAATTAGGTGTGGGTCCAATTGTTTAAAAAAAGTCTTAAATTCAAGCAAATTCAAATTTACGGGAGACAATCATTTCTCAATTCGTAAAACCAGCAAAATGGTTTTTCAGCATTTGATTAAAAACTTTTTTGATAAACACTAGCTTGATATTGGCAGAAAAATACTCTGACTCCTCCATAATGTTTTGTTTGCCAAGCTAACTATTGGCGACCAAAACTATTTAGTTTTAACTCAAAGTCAAATTGTGCTACTAAATTTTGTTTGCAGGGGTAACTTATACAACAATGTAATTTGCTTATGGTTTTTCGGTTGCATTCTATATAAAGATAACTGACGCAAAACTTTTGTAATGAACCAGCAAATATGTGGTTCTTGTATTAAAAGTTATTTGTCCTGTTGCTACAATTTTGGTAAGCCTGAAAGTTAACAAAAATTTAATTTTAACGTAATACTTGATAAATGAAAAAGCACGCTAGATAAACGTTTTTGTTTTTTTTTTTTGAAAAAATTTTGTTTTTTTGAAAAATCAAAAATTAATTAACTTTATTGCATTGCTTGCTCAACAATATTTTTTACTCAATCTCGACTGTTAGGGATACTATCATGCTAGTGAAAACCATTTGAGGCAACTATAAGTTACACTGAATTCGAATCATTCGATAAGTTTACACTGCTTTTTTTATTAAACTTCTCCACGCAACTAAATTTCAGTCGAGTGAATTTCAAATAATTTTGCTTCACCAACGATGGTTTCACTATGTTTGCTACGTCTCTATATTAATATGTATTTTTTTAATAGTATGGCACTGTAAAAAGCTTAAGAACAACTGCTTTAGCATATATTTAAGATTTCGCTTTCTTTATCTAGCAAGTGACATGTTTTTGCCTTAACTTCTCGCCTAAAAAGTCGTTTATAACGTTTCTGTATTGCCACACAACAAGTATCGTGACCAAAAAAATTGCGCCAACTTCAAAAACAAAATTGTAATTCTGATTCTTCTACAAATAACTTTAAAATTAAAATTAGAGCATCAAACGGTCGAACCGGATCCATTTAAAATAAAGTTCCGGTTCAGGTTCGGGTTCAGCAATTTTTTTTTCTACGGGTTCAGCTCCGGTTCAGGTTCAGCAAATTTTATTTTTAGGGGTTCAGTTTCAGTTCAGGTTCAGCAAATTTTATTTTTTCGGGTTCAGTTCCGGTTCGGGTTCAAAAAATAATAACGGTTAATACGGGTTTACGGATCCGGTTCGGGTCCGGTTCGACACCCTGCAGCAAACAAACAAATGATACCATTTCTAAAAAATTTTTCCTAATTTAGGCAAATCCGTGTTCGAGTTGTACCTTCCTTCACAACAACTTACCAAAGTTTGCTCTCATTAACACAGTAACTTGACTCGAGGGTAGTAGTGCGTGCGGGAGACGACCGTAATCGATAGGTTAAGGGATCGACAGCCGCTTGAAGCAGCACAGTGTATTTACAGTTATTGGGATTTTGACTTTACATAAGTGTTTGTGTGTGTGAAGGTTTACGGACAATTGTTCGAAAACAATTGTTTGACTTAACAGTTGTTCGAATTGACAATTTTTCGAAAATAACACTATATTGGACTTTGTAATTTTATACTTTGGTAAATTATCTGAAAATATTTATTTTATAAACGCTCGTTTTTCTTTTTTTTAATGAACACCTAATCCTAACCCTATTGTTAGTAAAATGTTGGTTCTTGTTTTCGAATAATTATTGTGATTGTTTTTGAACAACCGTTAAGTCGAACAATCGTCAATTCAAACAATTTTTTTGAACACCTGTCCGGATAGCATATTACCAATTTGTAAAGCATTAAAAAATAATTTACCGTAGTCTAATTTATTTGAAAAAGTTTGCTTTACAGCTTTGAAAAACGTTTTGCTCTTCAAGAGCAATTGAAAATAAATTCTTGTCCTTGATTGGTCAAAATGATTTACGTGCATTAAAATGGTTTACAAATTGGTAATATGCCTTTTGGGAAGGGGTGGTAAATAGTCACATAGCCAGAAATTTTATTAAGCGTTTTTGAAGACGATTCTGGTAAAGTTCAATAACAAATTAAAAACTAAATAAATTCTATTGCATACCATAATTTTTGGTAACAAAATCAACTTACAACAAGTTAAATGAATGCAAAAGAAGCCTACTAATTCTACAAGCAAAGCGGAAATTTATTGTTATTATATTTTTAATATCAATTTTTAGGAGCTATTAAACTTTTTTATGAATAGGGTGGTTGTTTTGTAATCGGCCCTTTTGTGAAAATTTTATTTCATAATTAGTTATTGTTTCTAAAAAATCATTAGCTTTGTTTGGCTTCAGACAATTGAAATTTAATTAAGAATCGTGCTAAATCTCCGTCGAAGTCTCATTGTATTCACTTTACGTTTTTTGTAGTCCTTTGCAGACTTATTGCTAAACATTGTGTGCAAGATTGCGAAATGCAATGACGTCAGATTTTTATTATTCTTTCCTTCATTGTAAATTGCCACGACCACGTGATACGTCACAAATGCTTTATCGTTACTCGCCACGTGTTTAAGTGTGACATCTACCGTTTGCCTCTTTAAATTAGAGAGGAGACATAAGAAGTCATTCAGATCAAGTCTTTCGCAAAAAAAGCCGTGTTACGTTATTTTGTAGAGGGCATTCAGGTCATTTAAATCGCCCGGTAAAGCAGTTTGAAGTCAGTATTTTGCACTCGAATTTTGGTTGAATGGGGATAATTTTTATCGAAAATTCTACACTCTGCAGACCTGCACTTTGAGTAATAACACTTGAATAAAGGTTGTGTTTTATTTCAAGTTGTGATTTGGTCGTCGTCGTCGTCGTCATCGTTTGAAGGGCATCCACTCCAGGCCAGACACAAACAGAACTGGGGCCGAGGGTTTATCCTTTTACTACCCCAGACTGCTGCACTGCCTGGATCAGATGCTGGCAGTGATGTTATTAAGCCAGCATCGAGTTTCGTCATCCAAAACCGTCAGACCGCGTGCTCCATGTGGTGCCCGATGTATGGGGCACATTGTTAGTACATGGTCTGCGGTTTGCTCTGAGGCGCCACACTCGCAATTCGGTGAAGGAGCGAGACCCCATTTGTGCATGGACGAATGGAATCGCCCAACACCACTCCGCAGGCGGTTGAGCTTAACCCAAGCTGCTCGGGGTAAGCCCATCCCAACAGGCCTGACACTGGTCCCGGGCACAAAAGCACGGAGCCTGGAAGCATTTTCACAGTACTCCGCGTTCCATTTGTGATTTGTCCATTCGGAGGCGCGGATGCCAAGTCTGGCAAGATTGTCCAAGAGATTCCGCGCACCTGGCACAAACGGGCGTCTGGATCTTAGTCTCACTTGGCCAGTATCTGAGGACCCATTTAACAGACCATGCAAAATATGATCGGGGTCCAGAGATCCACGGTGAGCCAAGGAGAGTGTCGCTCCCAGTCGGCGAAGCTCAGCTGGCTGAATGCCTGAAAGTACAGGTAGGTGGTCCGTTGGAGTGGGACGCAGGCATCCAGTAACTATGCGCAAGGCGTCATTCAAGACACTGTCAATGAGGCGAGTGTGAGCACTGCGACACCAGACTGGCGCACAGTACTCAGCTGTTGAGTAGACTAGAGACAAGGTGGCTATGCGTAGTGTTTTAGCACCAGCACCCCATCCCGAGCCCACGAGTCGCCTCAACAGTGTGACGCGCGATGATAGTTTTTTGCGCAATGCCACTAAATGGTGACGAAACGTGAGCGATCTGTCCAGTTTTACCCCAAGGTAAGTAGGGGTTGGACAGAACGGTAAAAGTCTACTATTGTTGTAGACCTTTAGCTCACGTTTGGCCTCTCGGTTGTTTAAGTGAAAGGCTGTCGTCACCGTCTTAGTGTGACTGAGCTTCAACCTCCAAGTCTGGAGATACGCTGACAGTGTGGACATGTCTTGGCTTAATGTCCCCTCAAAGTCCTTCCATTTTCCAGAAGAGTGCAACAATGCTAAATCTGTGATTTGGTAAATTATAGTGAGGAGGTAGGATTAGAGAGATTCATCCAACGAACTCTCCAGAACACTTCATTTAGGCAGAAGACAGACTTTTTGTGCTAGTGAACGATCTTGGCAACGAAACCAACATTATTTTTGACGTCAGGTCATTAATAAGAACCTAATTTGATTAAGTTGGTCAAGTCAACTTAGGTTGGCAGTGAGGCCAACATAGGAAGCGTTCATATATTACGTAACCAATTTTCTTTTTTAATCCTTATATCCACCTATAGGTATAAGCAACCGTAAGCACAAACCACTCCCTACTAAAATTACGTAAGCAATTGTTGACCCGCCCTCAAAGCCCAAACAAAGAGTACAAATGGTCTCATTTCAAACCGCACTGTATATGCGGTCTATATAATCAAAAATATTTTTAATTGAAGAACGCTGTTAAATAAAACGCCCATCTCGTCTTCGCCAATGTCTAACGCTGGTGTCTTTTTTGATGTGCATTTTGATGGTTTGCAGCGTTGGATAGTAAGCTACAAACTCTTCTTTGGAGTTTTGTCTTTTTGCACTTATGTCTCATGCGCGCAAATGCCAAAGCTCAAGCATGATTTCATTTCTTCCTATCTCTCTTCGAATTTTCAGTTGTATTCTCTCTAATCGAATTGTATTCTCTGTCGAATCTCTAATCAAATTGTATTCTCTGTAATAGAATTGTATTCTCTAATCAAATTGAATTGTATTCTCATTTAATCTAAAGAAAATTCTCTCTAATCGATTGGAAAAACTGATCAATTATTACATGTATTCTCCTTATATCCAAAAAACACGTTAATATTCAATATGTAAATTTGCATTCTAGAATAGAAAACTAAAAACTTATTTAAGCGAGCTGCGATGCTTTTGACCAAGAGATAAAAAAAATTAGTTAGGGCCTAAAAATGGCCTTGCATTTGCACAGCTTGGTACCAAACAAGATTTGTGAATTATTATTTAAACTGTAAGATCGCTATTACAGCCTGACCATTCTGTTGGCCCAGATGGTAGGTGCTTTCACGCAGCCTGGGCCGTGAGTAAGTCTGTTTATTGATTTTAAAAATGACAGACCGAAACCAAACCTACCAAAACGGAAGGGTATCCACCCATTCCGATGTTCAGTGTGGGTCTGCTAATCGGCAAACGTCCTTTTCAGGACGGGGCAATGACAGGATAAAACTGCCCTTTTCAGGGCACATTGCCAACAAGTTCCGAAGACCCACTATTCTTCAGCTGAACATCGAAGGCCTCAGTGCAAGCAAAATGAACGTTATTCATCACCTCGCTATGCAGTCTGAGGCACTCGTCATCCTACTGCAGGAGACCCACTGCACTGATGCAGAGAAGTTGGTAGGCTACTTCCAAACTACCAACTAGCTGGGTCTTCTTTAAGCAGGAAGCATGGCCTTGCCGCGTTTGTCCACGAGCGACTGAGATACACGCTTTTGGACCAATCTCCACAGACATCGGAGATCGAGTGGCTGTGTGTGGACGTTGATGGCTATAAAATAGTCAACGTCTACAAACCACCGCCAACGCGATTGCGAACCCTGGATCTCCCAGTGTTTACTCACCCCTGTCTGTACGCTGGCGATTTTTACTGTCGTCATGCTGACTGGGGTTACGACGACAACAGTCCGGACGGTGAATGCTTGGCTGGCTGGACAAGTATTAATTCTCTTGCCCTCCTATATAATGCCAAGGACGCTGCCAGTTTTTATTCCGGCCGCTGGAACACTGGCATCGATGCCAGTTCTAGCTTTCGCTAGCGTAGGTCTAAACAGTCGCTTACCGGATAGACGTGTCCTTGACAAGTTTTCCAGGTCACAACATCGACCTTCGCTTATTACACCACCAAGGTTTGCTATGGCAGTGCCAAGCATGCCTGTTAAGCGATGGAACTTCCGCAAGGCCAAATGGAGTCACTGCATTGGTTTGACGAATAAATTCGCAAAGACTTTATCGCCGCCTGATTCACTTGATGTGGATGCGGCTTACCAGGAGTTCTGTAACACCATTAAGAAGGCAGCCAAAAAGGCTATCTCACGCGGGTATCGAAATAACTATATTCCGTGTTGGGATGCAGAGTGTGAATCCCTCTATAAAACCTTTCTGCAGTCTCCTCAGGGAGACGACTCAAGTTTGGCTGCTACAGCTCTGCTTTCCAAGCTTGACAGAAAGCGGAGGGACCGATGGTTCGAGGCAGTTCGGAGCATTGACTTCTCACACTCAAGTCGAAATGCGTGGAGTATTTTGAACAACCTTACTGGTACACGACACTCTCTCTCCTCGTCACTGTCCCGTTTCAGCCGATGCTATTGCATCTCAGCTGGTTAGAAATGAGAAATACGAGGCTGTTGACCGCAAGTCATCTCGACTTGTCTATCAAGAAGTGTCTGGCCTTTGGAGGGCCACAACACCAGACGCAGTAAATATCTCTGACAATTTTTCACAGAGAGAATTTACTGCTGCCCTTCAACATTTAAAACCAGGTAAAGCTCCGGGACCTGATTCCATCTGCCCCGAGCTTATACTCCATGCTGGAGCTGCTTTGAAGTCCTAGTTACGTGACTTCCTTTCTTCCTGTTTGCGCCGACTCAAAATTCCCAAGATCTGGAGAAGAGCACTTGTGGTCGCGATCCCAAAACCAGGAAAGCCCGTGGGGGACCCAAAGAGTTATCGACCGATATCTCTGTTCTGTGTCCCCTACAAGATCCTCGAGAGGCTTATCTACGCCCGTGTTGAACCATTAATCTATCCACTGCTCCCTAAAGAGCAGGCTGGGTTCCGACGCGGGAAGTCAACCGTAGATCAAGTTCTTCTGCTAACCCAGAACATCGAGGATTCTTTCGAGGCTGAAAAGAAGGCAGGTGCCGTATTTATTGATCTGACAGCTGTCTGGCACCGTGTCCTTACCTGCAAGCTGCTGAGACTACTTCCTGTTAAGCACATGGTCAAAATGATCATGGAGCTTGTCCGAAATCGAAGTTTCACCCTTACCACCGGTGACAGCAAGCAAAGCAGGCAACGCCGTCTTAAAAACGGCGTTCCTCAGGGATCGGTTTTGGTTCCCCTCCTATTTAACATCTATACGTACGATCTTCCTTCCATGATTTTCAGAAAGTTTGCTTGTGCTGATGATTTAGCATTGTTGCATTCTTCTGGAAAATGGAAGGACTTGGAGGGGACTTTAACTCAAGACATGTCCACACTGTCAGCGTATCTCCAGATTTGGAGGTTGAAGATCAGTCACACTAAGACGGTGACGGCAGCCTTTCACTTAAACAACCGAGAGGCCAAACGTGAGCTAAAGGTCTACAACAACGGTAGACTTCTACTGTTCTGTCCAACCCCTACTTATCTTGGGGCAAAACTGGACAGATGGCTCACGTTTCGTCACCATTTAGTGGCATTGCGCAAAAAACTATCATCGCGCGTCACACTGTTGAGGCGACTCGTGGGCTCGGGATGGAGTGCTGGTGCTAAAACACTACGCATAGCCACCTTGTCTCTAGTCTACTCAGCAGCTGAGTACTGTGCGCCAGTCTGGTGTCGCAGTGCTCACACTGGCCTCATTGACAGTGTCTTGAATGACGCCTTGCGCATAGTTACTGGATGCCTGCGTCCCACTCCAACGGACCACCTACCTGTACTCTCAGGCATCCAGCCAGCTGAGCTTCGCCGACTGGGAGCGACACTCTCCTTGGCTCACCGTGGATCTCTGGACCCCGATGATATCTTGTATGGTCTTTTAAGTGGGTCCTCAGATAATCGCCAAGTGAGACTAAGATCCAGACGCCCGTTTGTGCCAGCTGCGCGGAATCTTTTGGACAACCTTGCCAGACTTGGCATCCGCGCTTCTTAATGAACAAATCACAAATGGAAAACGGAGTGCTGTGAAAATGCTTCCAGGCTCCGTGCTTTTGTGCCCGAGACCGGTGCCAGACCTGTTGGGATGGGCTTGCCCCGAGTAGCTTGGGTTAAGCTCAACCGCCTGCGGACTGGTGTTGGGCGATTCCATTCGTCCATGTACAAATGGGGTTTCGCTCCTTCACCGAATTGCGAGTGTGGCGCCTCAGAGCAAACCGCAGACCATGTTTTAACAGCGTGCCCTATACATCGGGCACCACATGGAGCACGAGGTCTGACGGTTTTGGATGACGAAACTCGATGCTGGCGTAATGACATCACTGCCAGCATCTGATCCAGGCAGTGCAGCAGTCTGGGGTAGTAAAAGGATAAACCCTCGGCCCCAGTCCTGTTTGTGTCTGACCTGTAGTGGATACCCTTCAAACGACGACGGACCATTCTGTTGTGTCCTTGAGAAAGACATTTAACGATACTTTTCCCGCTTGGCGGTCTTGGCAAGCAGTTCCAAATTTTATTCGTATCCATAAAAACTAAAAAAGCAAAATTAAAAATTTCAACTGGACAGCAATATCTTGGCATCTCCAGAAGTAGGTCAGGGTATTTCGTTGGTATGATGGCAAATGCTGCTTGTATAATGAAAACAAATGTATTCTGCCACCCGGCAAACGCTTGACGAACCCATCAATAAAAAACAGTTTTTACTGGTAGTTCATTATTTTAGGCCTACGATCCTATGTTAAACCAAACAATCGTAATGATTTCGTATTATGCAATTAAAACTAACAAGTAGCTAATTCGGCTCACTTTTTGTTCTACTCAATGTACGATGCTTGTATATTGGCGTCTGTATTCCTTATTGATGAAAGCAAATTTTTTCTGCTAAAATTTATGTTACTTCGAACTTAAACAATCTAAGCGCAACTGTTAAATCTTTACTAAGTGCGTGCTTTTTTACTGCTTGCTCAACCGCAAATAAGATTGCCTGACCCTAAGCTGTACCGAATCGAACATTAATGATTGCAGGTAATGGTTTGATTGTGAACAACAGGAAACTGCTTGAGCTTCTCGGCGCAAGTTAATTAAAACCCGACCATGAAATGGAAAACAGTGAATTAAGTAAATTGGTTTTAATTCCTTGATTTGTAATATCAATGAACGTCGTTATTTTGACATACCGTTTATCAATCTTTCTCATTTATTCAATAATTATAAAAACACATTATCGCTTTTTCATATAAATATGAGGTCATTGAAGAATCACGAAAATTTTGATGCATCTTATGAATTCGTAACCTCGCTACCTTTTTCTCCCTATGTCGTGTGTGTATCGGAAACGCGGTGAAAAGGCGATTTATTGACAAATATTTCAATATCAAACTACAACTTCATTCACGCTGACTCATTTTTTATTCATTTATTTATTTTAGCTCTCTATTTATCCTCCTGACTCGCAGGAGAGCGTCGTAGCCTCTATCATTCTTGCACCAATTTTATGCTATTTTATTGAAAATGTTTTTCGTTTGGGTATATTTCCAAAGAGTTGCAAAATTGCTGGAATTACCCCTCTGTTCAAATCAGGAAATACTAATAACTTAACCAACTATTGACTAATTTCAATTTTAACCTGTTCTTCGAAAATCTTGAAAAATTAATTCATCAACGTGTGACAAACTTTTTCAAAAAGAACCGTGTCTCGATTAATTCTCGGTATGGTTTTCAAAATAACATGTCCACAACCTATGCTGTTTTAGACGTTTTGACTAACGCCTATGACCAAATTAACGATAACAAAGACATTGAATTAATATTATTAGATTTCAAAAAAGCCTTTGATATTGCTTTTCGCAAAATATTATTAAGTAAATTTGAGCATAACGGTATTCGTGGTGTCGCTCCTAAACTTATAAGCTCTTTTTTATCTGACAGATAGCAACACGTTGCATATCAAATCTTTCGTTCCAAAATAACTAGTAATTTTTGGGAGCCTTAGGGTAGCAATTTAGGATCACTCCTATTTCTAATATACATTAATGATATTTTACATGCCTTATGCTCTACGACGCCTAGATTGTTTGCCAATGACACGTGCCTGGTAATCCATTGACTTTATGGGAAAAAATGAGTTATGAATTGCTAAATCTGCTAGAGCGGACTAAAGCCAGCAAAATAACTATCAATCCCCAAAAATACTCTGTCTTAATAATTCCTCCCAAAACTACTAACATGATACCAGATATCGATGTGTTCTTGCACAATAACCTAGTTTCCATCAATGAATTTGTAAAATATTTGGGGGTTACGATTGACGCAAGACGTATCTTCGATAAACATATTAACATTTGAACAAAAAAAATATCCAGATCTGTAGGTATTTTGTCGAAACTTCGACGCATTCTACCCACCACTGCGTTACGTAACTCCATGATCATTCACAGTTATTGTACGGCATTACAAATTGGAAAAATACGTATGACAACATCTGAAAAGATTGATTTTACCACAGAATAAAGCCATTAAGATAGTCTCAGGACAACAATAGCAAGAACGAGTTTCTCGGTATTATGAGCAGCTATATATAACTGACTGAAGACTAAAACTGAAAGACTTGTATGTATATGAGGTTGCTAAATTAATGCAATGCAACACGACAAAATTTTTTTTTTTTATTTTTTACTTTATCTCTGTATTTATCCTCCTGACTTGCAGGAAAGCGACGGAGGCGCTAATACATAGAGTAAGCAATTACCCCGACCTGCTTCCGGAGATACCAAGATATTGCTGTCCGCTTGTAATTTAATAGAGATATAACTGTAATTTAGAACTGCTTGCCAGGACCACCAAGCAGGAGAATATGCCGTAAAGTGTCTTTCCCAAGGACACAACAGAATGGCGCGAGTGGGTTTTGAACCTAGACCCTGTTGGTCACGAGCCCGGCGCTTTAATCACTCGACCACGCTGCCAACAAAAGCTACCCCATCATTTACTATCTTGTTTTACTCCAGTTAGTAAGATACACACACGCCTCACTTTAGCAAATTTTAACATACATGTATAGTACCAAGATGTCGAACACAAAAATTTTTAAATAAACTTAAATATCAAGGAGCAAAAATTTGGAATTTGGTATCACACGATGTAAAAACAGTGTCATTTAATCAATTATAATAAAGTACAAAACTTATTTATTGTCAAATTACAAATGATTTTCTTATTTATTATTATTCTGTTTTCACAGTATATTAAAAATTAGTCAAAAAACTGCAATTTAAACATGTTCAGAAGGTTATGTAAATAGCTAAAAAGGTGGCTGTTTGACTCGTTGACTGAAAGGTCCTTTGCAGCTTCCTGTTGCAATTCATCTGACCGTTTATCTGTTTTGCTGGATTTTCTTGTATCTTTGTTATCACCTGAATTGTACAAATAAATTGAAGATAATAGAGAAATAAAAGAAAATGAAAAAGACTATAAAAATAGCCATTTGGTCTTAAACATTAAAGTTTTTTACAGTTTGAAACAGTTTGAAACAGTTTTAGCAATTTTTATTTTAATTTATTGCTGTACTTTTTAATTAAAAAATAGCTTTAATAAAGTTTATAGACGTTGCACTATTTATAAAGAAATATTGGTGGGATGCGATTTAAGAGCACTTCTTTTATTATGGCCATATTGGTCTACGTGCTGCTCTCTGTTTTGAGCAAAGTCACCATATTGTTGACAAGGAGCGTGATCGCATTGAGGAATTTCTCGTAAAAGGCTGTTTCTAAGGGCGAAATACTGTAGAACGTAAGAACAAATAGAATGTTGATTGAGCATTGAACTCCGTCCTTCTGCTCGCACGTCTGTTATCACAATGAGCTATTCTGCCAACGTATTAGCATGGTTACTGACTACTAAATTTCATGCGATAATTATAAAAATCAGTTCAGCACCAATTCTCAGCTGAAACCACGTCATTCTCCATTAGTGAAAAATTACCCAGTGACAAAGAACCCATGAATTCGACTAATGGTTTTCAACCTTTTTTATACTGCGATCAACTTTGGCGACGCAATCTAACATAGCAACAGTATTTTTAAGTTATTTTATTTTGACATGTTTGGTTATCCATTGTAGACTATTCGTGAATGCCATTTACCAAAAATGATATAAAAAATAATAACCATGTTAAATAAAAGTCATTGTTTAAATATGTTTCAAAAAAGATACGCCAAAATCATCACGTGATATGTCAAAACAAAACTCTAGCTCGGACATAGGCCTATGTGCTGTACATAACTTTAAGTTTTATTTCATGTTTTACGAGTGGTCAATGTAACCACCACGGCAGCACAGATGACGTCAAACCGATATGAGAATTCATCCCAAACGTGTCTCAGCATGTCGCAGTCCACCATGTTGATTGCAGCTGTTATTCGATTTATCATGACATCAATATTTGCTGGAAGCTGTGGAATATAAACTTTGTCTTTGATCCCACAAGAAACCCCACAAACCGCAAAAGAAGTCACCCACAGCGAAGTCCGGGGACGGCAGACCAAGCCCAAATAGCAAGGTATATAGCACCCCTCCTACCGATTCATCGTTGGTGGTTGTTTTTATTTAGATAAGCTTGAACCCCAAGATACCAATGGGGTGGTTCTCCTCTTGTTGAAAAATAATGTCATTCGAATCTTACAATAAAGTAAATAGCCAATTTTGAGTATATTCAGATAGCTTTGTCCTGTAACGGTGTTTCCTTCAAAGAAAAAGGAATCATAGACTTTGTCCTGAAACACGGCACAGAAGACGTTCACTTTAGGGAAATCTTTTTGATGCTCAACTGTTTCATGTGGGTGATGTGTTACCCAAATGCGCACATTATGACGATTGACTGTGCCACACAAATGAAAAGTTGCCTCATCACTAAAAACAAGACGTGAAAAAAGAGTTTTATTACCTTCCACCATCCCCAGCGTTAAGTCATAGAATGTCCTTTGCATCTCCTTGTCGTCATCAATAAGTATTGGAAGAGGCTTAGTTTGTATCGTTTCATATGTTACCGTCTTTTTGCCACACGCCAGACAGTGGTATGCGGAGTCTCAAGCTGACGACTTGCTCGACGTGCAGACTTACGTGGGCTGTTCTCAAAGGCACCGTGAATCCTCTCCATCTATTCCATTTGCTCAGGCGTCCAGTCTCTTTAAACTGTCTAACCCACCGTCGAATGCTCTCACGATGGGACGGATCAACGCCAAATTCTGTTCTTAAAGCAAGCTGAACCATGACAATGGCGTTTGTTTTTGCAAACTCAAGCACGCAAAATGCCTTCTGCTGAGGAGTCGCCATTTCGAATGTAAAAAAACGTGATTTTTTCACAATTTAATAGTGCCAAAAGGATTACCGTACTATCCACAGCGGTCAAATTGAAACCA
The DNA here is from genome assembly GCA_963680785.1 of Diplosoma virens. Classification (NCBI taxonomy): domain Eukaryota; kingdom Metazoa; phylum Chordata; class Ascidiacea; order Aplousobranchia; family Didemnidae; genus Diplosoma; species Diplosoma virens. The sequence continues at coordinate 13,693,151 of OY796885.1, forward strand.
AATCAAACTTATCTAAATTCTATCAAACAAATAATCATTGATTCAGTTCACTAAATTGTTATAGACCTGAATAAATGCGTAATAATTTTGGTGTATTTTTTCTTGAAACACCCTATAGCTAATATCTGCACAACAACATTAGTCGGAAGGCTGCTCGTGTTGTGCCTTGATGATTAGTTTGATTATGCTTAATGCTGTTGTTGCCAGAGCTCACCATTACAATGACTTTGCTGTTGGTCTATTCCTGGCTTTGTTCTTCATTCTCAACAATGCAAAAAAGTTAACCTCACAGAGTCAGCTGTACGGCAAAGGCTTCAGAAATTGAATGGCTGCGCTTGGAACACGGGAATATAAAAGCTGTTTGCTGGGATGGGCATGCAGTAACATCATTCCATCTCTTCCACACTCACAACATAACTTTGTTCAGCTAGATTTATTGTGTACGTCACACACAAAACATTCAAGGACAAACTGTTCGCTAATTATTTAAGAGCCGTGGGAAACCGAGCAAGAGCCGCAAGTTGGCCAAGATGTTTCTGAACTAACAATAATCTCTCGCGACCCCCAGATGGAAAACCATTAATTTAGACCAGCGATTCTTAACCTGGGGTAAATTTACCCCTGGGGGTAAATTTCTTTGTTATGGGGGGTAAATGAGCTTCCTATACAAAAACAAGACAAGTTTGGAACTTAGAAATCTGTCGCTGCCCAATGACTGTATTAGAAAGTTATTAAAAAATTAAAATCGATTTCGATCACAAGATCATCATCACTTAACCATTCTATCAATTCTGTGGAAAATATAAATATAAAAACAACAAATTTGGATAAAAATGAGCCTAATAATTACACTGCAGTGAAAAAACTATTTTGAAAGCTTTACAAATTTAAACTAAAATACTATTAACTACAACAAGAAACGTATAACTGGCATCACACTGTGATACAAGCCAAAACCAAAGTGATGTCAACCATCTTTTCAACGCATTACCGCATAACGTCAGTAACTGTTGGTCACTACTCTAGTAAATTGAGAAAGATATGTTTAATTGTATGAGTTCAAACAGCGCAAACATAATATATATATATATATATATATATATTAACATAAATATATCTTTCTCAATTTACTAGAGTAGTGACCAACAGTTACTGACGTTATGCGGTAACGTGTTGAAAAGATGGTTGACATCACTTTGGTTTTGGCTTGTATCACAGTGTGATGCCAGTTATACGTTTCTTGTTGTAGTTAATAGTATTTTAGTTTAAATTTGTAAAGCTTTCAAAATAGTTTTTTCACTGCAGTGTAATTATTAGGCTCATTTTTATCCAAATTTGTTGTTTTTATATTTATATTTTCCACAGAATTGATAGAATGGTTAAGTGATGATGATCTTGTGATCGAAATCGATTTTAATTTTTTAATAACTTTCTAATACAGTCATTGGGCAGCGACAGATTTCTAAGTTTCAAACTTGTCTTGTTTTTGTGCAGGGATAGACAGTGACTAGAAATTGTCGTTTTTGCTTTCAATACAAAGGGTTAGATTCTTTTCTATATCAAATGAAATTTTAACTGAAACGAGCAACCTATACGTAGTTCTAAATTTGATTGTGGCAACACATAGCCTTAGTTTCAAGCATGGTTTCAGCCTAGAAAAGTTGACGGGACAAAAAAATTGGGGCAGCTGTAGGTATTGATAGCCTAGTATCTGTGATGTACTGCTTTAACATAATAAAGATAATGGCAACACTTCAGTGCGCATTCCATAATGCGAGATAACAATGATCTTTACCGCATAACAATAACATACTAGATACCATAATGTGCTAGTAATTAGAACATTGATTTAATCGAAATAATAACGAGCGTGTCAGACGGTGATTAATGAAAGTCGAATTAATTGTTAGCGTGCTCTCGAAGACTTCTGTGAGTGTTTGAATTATGCTGTTTATAATAAATGCAATAAATAAAGACTTCATTAACGAAATAAGAACATAACAGTATCCTTCCTGGTTTAGAGTAATTGCTAATGCGAATTCGAAGCTAGCCTATTATTTGGATTTTGTCATAAATTTAGTCATAAATATAGCATGTCACAAAAAAAAGAGAAAGTATCAGGACAATTATTTGAATTTTGGATTTACATATCTTATTCAGGATGGTCTTCAAATTCCTCAGTGTGTCCTGTGCATGAAAACATTTTCAAACAGTACCATGAAACCTGCTCCGCTAAAACAACACCTAGCAAATGCTCATCCAAGTATGATAAGCAAAAACCGGTCCTTTTTTGAGTTAAAACTGTCCAATCTGAAAAGACAAAAGCTGGACAGAACTGGAATGTTTTGGCAGACTAACAATGCTTCTGTACATGCATCATTTGCCATTGCTTTGCATGTGGCAAAAGCTAAAAAAGCACATACAATCGGTGAAATCCTTCTAAAACCTTGCATATTGGAAAGTGTGAAGCTGATGCTTGGAGAAAAAGCATCTCAAACAATGAAATAAACCTCACTGTCCAATGACACTATAGAATCCCGAATTCATGACATGTCTGAAAATATTAAGAGCAAGGTGATATCAAAAATTAATTTCTCTCCTGTTTTTGCTCTTCAGCTGGATGGAACTACCGATGTTCCCAATCTCTCACAGCTACTTGTGTATATCAGATATGTTGCAGATGACAGGATTAGTGAAGAATTTCTCTTCTGCCAATCTTTGGAAATAACATCAAAGGAAGCCGATGTTCATTCTATTTGAATAAGGTACATGACGGTGTAAGTGGTGATTTTAAAGTGGTTTAAGGTTTTTGTTATTATTGGTAAAATTATTTGATAAATATTTAAAACAATGGCGAACCAGAAGCTTGATGAAGTAATGGAACTGTTAAACAAGGTCAGGGAAAGACAGGATAAGTATGAAAAAGATTATTTTAAAAAAGACCATGATACTGCTTCTTGTAATTGTTTTGCAGGTGAAAAAGAAAAAATGGAACAGCATCAAGAACTTATGAAATTATCTACTATTATTGATTCTATTAAAGTTGAAGTTGGACAGTTGGCAGAAATGGTGGAGAAACAAGAACAATATCTAGATGACTTAGAACAATATGGAAGATCTAATTGTCTCATATTGCATGGGAACAATATAGATCACAGGATAAGTAGCATTGACGTTGAGAAGTATGTGCTAAATATATTAAATACCAGATTAAATTTGCCTACTAGTGTTAGTGACTCTGATATTGATATTTGTCACCCTCTTCCTTCAAAAACCAACAAAAAACCAATTATTATTAAATTTGTTCGCAGGTCAATAAGGAATATGATATATTCACATAAGAAGAACCTAAAAACATTGAATGGACCCAAACTATCAATCACTGAGTCATTAACCAAAAAAAGACTAAAGATTGTGGAGGAAGCCAGAAAGGTATTTGGTTTTGGCAATGTCTGGAGCATGAAAGGTATTGTATACTGTTCATTCAAAGGTAAGAAACAAGCTATCATTAAACTATCCGATATTAGTAAGATAAGATTTTCTTCTTAATTAACTAGTAGTTTCAATAACCAAAATTAATACAATACTTGATTTAACCTTACCACGACACATCATAATTTTCTTGAAATTAACTTTAGCTTAGCTTTTTATACATCTTAAATCAATTTAAAATTTGTGTTTTATTTATTTGTATTTCTTTTTTACTTTTTGTTTATTTTGTTACATATTATTATTTATTTATTTTAATTTAATTTTTTTGTTTTATTTATATATATATAATTACTCATTTGTGCAACATAAATCTTAAATATTATGACTTTGAAAAAACTTGTCTGTAAATTTTGCCAAAAAACAATCAGAAAAGACTTTGTGCCTATTCAATGCCAAACATATTTAGCTCACTTTCATAAAAAATGTGCTAAAATACTTAACAACCAAGCAATAACCTCAAATAATTTTTACTGTAAATGTAATTCTTATGAACATAAAAATTTCCATGTTTCACATAATTCTGGTAAAGAAAAAATTGTAAGTAGTAAATCTGAAAAATATTTTAATGCTGAAAAATTAAATTCAATTTTTGTTGATGACAGTAATTCTGAAAATAAAGAACATGATAACTTAATTGACCCAAATAGTCATCACTTTCAAGAGCAATACTTGGAAATTCACTCTACAAAATCATTGATCTTTAATAAAAAAATTTGTAATGGTTTTCTTATTATTTGTGTTAATATTAGGTCACTCTCTAATCCTTTAAATTTTAGTAAATTAGAAAGCTTTGTTTATAATCTAAACCCCAAACCAGACATAATTGCTGTAACTGAAACATGGATTCAGAATAATTCACCTGGCCCATACTGTTATCTTGAAAATTATAATTTTATCTCTAACAGCAGAAAAATTACCAAGGGTGGTGGAGTTGGTTTATATATTAAAAATTGCTATAAATTTAACCTAATTGATGAATTAACAATAATGAATGAAAAAATTTTTGAATCAATTTTTATAAAAATTCAATTACATAATGAAAATTTATTCTGTGGTAACATTTATAGATCTCCTTCTAATGATAGTCGTTTAAATGAAAACTTTTTGAATAATCTTTACAACTGTATCCATAATAGTAATGAATCACTAAACAAATGTTTTATCACTGGAGACTTTAATTATGATTTATCAAATCAAGATAATGAACATGTATGCAATTTTATTGAAATGATGCTTGAAGGTCATTACTTCCCAGTTATTAACAAACCGACTCGCATCACAGATACAAGTGCAACAGTATTAGACCATATCTGGACAAATTTACACCATCAGCACATAAAATCAGGAGTCATTTTAAATCCACTTTCTGACCATCTACCAGTATATATGTGTTTTAATCTTAATAAACAGAATTTGCATAGACCTCAACAAAAAAGATCTTTTACCCCCCAAAATATAACCAAGTTTAATGAAATGTTAGAAAATATTGATATTAATGCAATACTAAATGAAACTAATACTAATTTAGCATTTAAATTATTAATGGACAGTTATAAATCTACTTTTAACTACTGCTTCCCTTTTATCAAGCAAAATATTGAAAACAAAAATAAGCAGCCATGGTTTGATAATGATCTTTATTTACTAATGCTTAAAAAAAACAAGTGTTTTAAAAAGTTTTTGAAAAATAGGAGTGTTTTAAATAAAGCAAACTTCAATAAAGAAAGAAATACATACAATCGCGCCTTACAAGAAAAAAAACAGAGTTATTTTAGACAAACATTTAAGAAATTAAGTAATAATTTAAAAGAGACCTGGAAAAATATAAACAAGCAATTAGGTAAAGTTAAATCATCTGTATGTTCTTCCATATCCATAAACAATAATTTGGTGAATGACTCTCTCCAGATTACTAATTATTTTAATGACTACTTTGTCAATGTTGCAAATAATTTAGTATCAGATTTACCCCAAACATCTCATAGTTTTCAAACATTCATGCAATCTCCCACATTGAGCACACTTTATCTCTATCCAACTAGTTTAACTGAAATAAAAAAACTAATCAGTAACCTTCAGCCTAAAAAAAGTACTGGCATTGATGAAATTCCCCCAACTATCTTAAAAAGCACACCAGACAATATATTAATAGCTCTAACACATGTGTTTAATCTTTCGTTAGCTGGTGGTAAATTTATCACTGACTTTAAAACTGCAAAAGTAGCACCAATTCATAAAAAGGGTAGTGTAACTAATGTATGCAATTATCGCCCAATCAGCTTACTTTGCTCCATGTCAAAAATATTGGAAAAGTTAATATACAATCGTGTAGTATTATTCTTAAAAAAACAAAACTTTTTTTATAAATATCAATTTGGCTTTAGAAAAAATCACTCAACTAGTCATGCAACTTCATTATTAATTGAAAATATTGCTGAAGCTTTTGAAAATAAAGAACATGTACTAGGCATATTTCTTGATCTATCTAAAGCATTCGATACCATTGATCATAAAATTTTATTATCCAAATTATGGCATTGTGGAATTCGTGGTGTAGCGCATGATTGGTTTTGTAGCTATCTTAGTAACAGAAAACAATTAGTTGAAATAAATAATATCTGCTCCAATATTAAGTCAATAAAATATGGTGTCCCTCAGGGTTCAATTTTAGGTCCTTTACTATTCTCAATTTATGTAAATGATTTAAATAATTGCTTGACCTTAGGAAAATGCATCATGTACGCAGACGACACTAACATATTTTTAAAAAGTAATTGCTATGAAACCTTATATGAAGCTGCAAACAAGGAGTTAGTGAACATAGATAAGTGGCTTCTAGCAAATCGGCTATTTCTAAACACTGACAAAACACATTATGTGATCTTTCGCACACCCAAAACAAAGCCTCCATCAAAAAAACTGACAATTTCAATCAGAAATAAATTTATTTCTCAGCAACCAAAAACGAAATTTTTGGGAATAATATTTCATGAACATTTAAGTTGGAAATTGCATATGGACTTTGTTCTACGAAAAATCTGCGTAAGTTATGGTACTATCAAAAAAATTTCAAAACACTTTGACAAAAAAACGTTGCTTGTATTGTACAACTCCCTAATAATCAGTCATATAAGATATTGCATTACAACTTGGCATATTGGTAATAAAACCACAGCCTCAAAAATTCAACGAATCGCTAATAAATTTATACGAATGACATTTGGATTACATCACAGAGCTAACGTTACTGACATCTTGCGAAACAACAACATAATGACAATTGATCAAATAACCGAATTAGAAATAACTTGTTTTATGTATAAATATATAAAAGGCATGTTACCACCATGTTTTGATCATTTTTTTCAAAATAACCTGGTAAGCGACAATTTCACTAAATGTACAAGAAGCCAGTCCAAATTTTATCCTTCATTTTGTAGATTAAATATAACTAAACAATCTTTAAGATACAGAGGTCCTCTTGCTTGGAATAAAGTCCCATCAAGCATTAAACAGATAAAATCATATAGTAAATTTCGAACAGAATTTCAAAAGCACCTTATAGCAACGTAATTTTTAATGGTAATAGACTTTACAAATTTTAAAACATCTGCTGCTGGTTTTTATTATTACAGGTAACTCCACCTAATTGGACAAAGAAATTGAAGGTGATAAAAGCCCGATGCGACTTCAAAGGCAACATCCAGATCATTACGGCCCGTCCAGTTTGAAGAAAATTCACATAATTTAATTCTTTTGCACCTATTCTTGTTTGCGTATATAAATTTTTTGTCCAGCCATATGCTTTTGAAATGGTCCTTTTGACCCGTGGCAGGATTTCTTTTGTTGGGTTTCTTTGCCTGCCTGACCCTTTTTGGTCCAGACCCTTTTGGTCTTTGAGTTTGTTGTTTCTCCCACCCATGATTATACAACATTCTCTGAATATGGCTCGGATGTGTGTATTAATTTTCTTCTTTTCGCTTTCCTTTTCTTATTAACATCACATCGCTTTGTTCAAAGGTACGGCGACCATGCACAACTAACATTGTGCATGTAATAACGTACTTCGTTTAGTCGCTGCTTCCTTATTCACAATCTTTATTTCTACATGCACTTTGATTAATTTCAAGTTGATTGTGAGTAAAAATGAAAATAAATAAAAAAAAATGTTTTTCAATTGTTGATGGACTTTTTTGATAAAACCGAATTGAGTTGGAGTAAGCTTGTTGGGGTTTGCACTGATGGTACTCCAGCCATTGCAAACTCTGGATTGGTTTCCCTGATAAAGCAGAAAAATCCAACAATTCAATGAACGCATTGTATGATTCACAAAGCGGCGCTCGTTTCCAAAACCATTCCGAAGAGACTTCACGAGCATTTGTCTGTTGTGATTAAAGTCGTTAATTATGTGAAAAGTTCAGCGCTCAACATTCGACTCTTCAGCAAGCTTTGCAAAGATATGGATGCCAATCATACCGCACTTTTATATTACACTCAAGTTCGTTGGCTCTCAAAAGGGAACATGCTCTCTCGTATTTTCGAACTAAGAGAAGAAGTCAAGTCGTTTTTGGTTGCAAAACAAAAAAATGATTTATTGTTAACATTTGGTGGCGTCGAATTTTCTACGTACTTAGCTTATCTTGCTGACATATTCGAAACATTAAATCAACTAAACAAGAAACTGCAAGGTCCAGGAAGTAATATAAACGTGCACACTGATGCCATCAATGCATTTGTGGCAAAGCTCAAGCTTTGGACCCAACGAGCAAATAATGATAATTTTGCATCATTTCACCGCTTGACTGAGATAACTGGAGATGATTTTGAACAAAATTTAAAGGAGGACATCATCAGTCATTTACGAAACCTGCAAAATGAGTTTGAACAATATTTTCCCGCGATAAATACTTCTAGCATTTTGATGAAAGTAGCTAGAAATCCTTTTGTACGTATGTAAAGTGGAAGATGTTCCTGAAGCAATTCAAGAAGAATTTATAGAATTAACAAACGATTCTTTTGCAAAAGATGAATTTCATACTTGCAACCTAGAGGAGTTTTGGGTTAAAATCCAACGTTGCTATCCACGGCTAGGTATTCATGCTCTGAATATTTTGGCTCCGTTTTCTTCAACTTACCTGTGCGAGTGCGGCTTCTCTGCGTTGCTTACTATCAAATCTAAAGCACGAAACCGACTTGACGTTGAATCTGACATTCGTTGCGCATTATCTACAACTTCACCAGACATTGAAAAGCTCGTTGCCAAAAAACAAGGGCAGCCGTCACATTAAATAAGTATAATTGAAGTAATTTGCTAATTTCGTTTTTTAGTAAATGAGCATTATTAAGTATATTGAGGATAAATTTAGTAAGCACTTTTGTTAAAAGGGTAAATACGTAAAAAAAGGTTAAGAACCACTGATTTAGACCAATGTAAGACAATTAGCCCAAAGATATAACTTAATATTTTGCCTGTATGTCAAAATTGGTTCACTGTGATTTCATCACAGTATCTAACGTTAATGAACAACATAGTCACTCAATGAAAATTAGGATACAATTTAATCCAAACCCTTACCAAATTACTGCTGACGTGATATGTTACGATGTAAGTTAAAATAAATTGCAATGTAATTACCATACGGTAAAATTAGCGGTTTGTACAAACGATTCGTGTTAATAATCATTGTCGGTAGCGTGGTCGAGTGGTTAAGAGCACTGTGATGTGATCGACTTGGTCTAGGTTTGTAATCTACTCGCGTCATTCTGTGCACCTTCGAAAAGACACTTTACGGCAATTTCTTCTGCTTGGTAGTCTTGGCGAGCAGCTATAAATTTCGGTCATATCTCTATGAAACTAAAAAACCAAAATAAAAAATTTTAACCGGACAGCAATATTTTGGCATCTTCGGAAGTAGGTTGAGGCAATTGCTTGCCTTGTGTTTAGGGCTTCCGTTGCTTTTTTACGAGTAAAGAAGATAGATATAGAGATGAAAACGAAAATATATATTTTTTTATAACTAGAACTATTACCTATTAAGACGATTGACAACAAGGCTGTGATTTATTTTTCAAAACTAAACTTGCAAACAAAAAATAGTAATAAGTGAACAAATAAACTTTTTATCAATAAATAAAAATCTGCAAATTTTTACACATAAAGATTTATATTACAACACATAGTTGAAAATAGTTATAAGGTACACAGTGACATGTGAAAGAAAACATAAAAAACACCAAGTAATGCTTCGTTAGCTGAACTTAAAATCTCTAGATATAAAAAAAATGCTTCAAACACTTTATGAGGCAATAATCCAAAATGTACCCGGATGAAGTCTGTAGCGTAGAGTTTCTAAAAATAACAAATCATGTCTTAACGTCCAATTGAAACCAGGCAGCGCGGGTATGTGACTTACAGACTACTTATTTAGTAAACCGGTTCAACTTTGTAATCCACGGGCGAGATTGAGAAGATTGTGCAAAGGAAAAAAGTGATCATGAGCATTGTGGTTCGGCCAAAGATGGGCAAAAAGTTCTGGAACTTTCCGCTGAAAGCATAATTGAAGTATAATCGAGGAACGATGACGCTTTACTTTAGACTCACCTTAACAACAGAAGTGAATCCACAAGACTACCGATGTTTTGACTCCCGTTTACGCTTTGCATGAACTGAAAAAAGCTTCGATTAAACCAAACACTTTCGATTGCTTGGTGGGAGGTGTGTTGTTATTATTAATTGCCGCAAGAAGTTCAAGTTTAATTCCCGGTTCCACCAAACTCAGTAGAGTATTGCTAACTGTCGTCAGTCTGACCGAATATTGATGGGGAATGCGATCGACACAGTACGAGTTCGACTCCTGCCTTGATCTTTCTGTTGTCTCCTTGGAAAAGCACTTTTTTTTGCTTAAAGTATAATTTTAATCTTATGACAAATAAAAACTAAAAAAAACTTTCAATCAAGCAGCAACACCTTGACATTTCCAAGAGCATGTCAAGGGTAACTTCTCGCCCAAATTTATTGCCTCTGATGTTATTTTGCGAGTCGGGATGATCAGATGAATAATTTGTTATCGTTGTGAAAATGGCTAATGGAAATCCGTGGTTGATTTGGTTTAAAAACTTGTGAGTAATAACGTTCACATGTATCTACGTCTACATATTAACTCAAAACTATGTGTAACTTCAAAAACGAAAATCGCGCGAGAAAATTTCTTTTAGACGGCAAAATGAAATCATTTGTTTTATATCAAAGCAAATTTGCTGTCGCCGTTTTCCTTTAAGCCGCCAACTCGGTCTTTCGAAAAAAGACGGCTTTGAATTAAACATGCAATTGATAAAGAATCGCGGGCGTCTTTTCTCGCGACGGCGCGAAAAATCGAAATTCGGCAGCAATAGGCACAAAGTGAAAGAAACGAGACAAATCTGTTCTTGCAACGTCGCCGACGCGCGATGTGCAAAGGGTCTCCGCGGACGATAACGACAGCACGAGCGGCCGACGAGAAGTGAACGACAGCCGATCAATCACAAAGCGGAATTCGGAGATTCGAGACTAGGTCTCGCGACAGCTGAACCTCAACCCAGCGCGAATCGACGCTTATTTGTTGCGCAATTGTCGCCTTGAACAAGAAGCGGAAAGAGACATTTCGAACCTTCGTGAACTTTGAGTGTCGGGCGGGAAACGAAACAGATCGCATCAGGGTCGACGTGATGCTTTCGATCGATATCTCCGATATATCGAGGTTGGCCGCGGCGCCGTCGACCTGGAATAACAAAGATTCGACATGGGGAGAAAAAGGGGGTTCAAGAATCGCATTGTTTTTAATGATCTCAGGGGCGGCTTATTCACTGCATTTGGAAAAGCCTCAATGTTGTAATCAAACCTTACCCCATTGAGAAAAGTTAGAAAATCACTAGGGGCGAACGAGATCGATTTTATTTCGGGAAGAACAGGCCTGGGGAGCCGGAGCCATCAACATTTTTGCTGGCTCCAGCTCCTAACAATCTATTTTTTTAAATTTGAAAGTAACTTAATTAATTCGTGGATCTAAATGTGCATTGAGATAATGCAAAGGGTATGTTTGTGTTGGAATCATTTGTTAAAGATGGGTGCTCAATGGTAGGACACTGATTTTGTCTCGCAGGACTTGAATGTTTATGTCTCCTGTACAGCCAGTAGCATTGAACAAAGTTGTGTTTTGAGTGGTTTGCAGTTTCTTGATGTTGGTGTTTGCTATGCAGGGTGAATGATTGCTTTAAATGTAGAAATGCTTAGTTTGTTTTGTTACCCAATTTATTTGAAGTAAGTGCTTTGAGAGTGTTAAGCGTTTGTTTTGCTTTAATGACGGTGAAATTTATATATTGTGAAAATTTTAGTTTTGGGTCAAAAGTACTTCCAAGAGTTTTTTGATGTTTTGTTGTTGGTAGTAATGTTTGATCGTTAAATATAAGTGATAAAGTTGTGCCATATTCAGCTGGGTCTGGTGTAAAAAGTATAATACTTGTAAAAATATTGCTGAATAAGTTGTTGGGCCTTAAATGGTGATTGTTTGTCATCAGCTTATGTTGAGATTTGTACGTCTTGTTGGTGGGAGAGTAATCTCAGAGATGTAAATTTTAAATAATGTTGGAGACTGAATTCCACCTTGTGGTACTCCAGATGTTAATTTATTCAAATTTTGAGAAAGTGCCATTGTATTGAGTGCATGCTTGTTGTCCTTTAAATCTAGTTGGCTATGAACTCAATAATGGTGTTTGGAATGCATCAAACGCCTTGCTCATGTCCAAAGCTACTGCTACAGTGTGATGTTGCCTTGGATTGTTGAAGCCTTTTGTGATTTGGTGGCAGATGTTATTCAAAGCGGTGTATATTGAGTGTTTATATTTGAATCCATATTGATGAGAAATAACTGGTATGTTTTCTGTTATTTATGGTAATAGTGCTTTCTCTAGTGCTTTGGCAATGGGTGATAAAAGTGATTTGGATCAGTAGTTTGTGCCAATGCTGTGGTCCTTGTTCGGTTTTAAAATGGAAATGGTTTGGGCACCTTTCACAAGATGTAATATAGCAGTGTTGTACATATTTGTAAAGTATTTAATGGAAAGTGATTCTAGGTGTTTCAGGGGTGACCGGTAAATTTTACCACGGTTATTTTCGGGTGTTTGTTTTATGTTCATGTATTTGTTTATGTGATTGTTAAAGTAGTGATTTGGGGGGGACTGTTTTTTCAAGTGTGATTACGTTGTTGAATGAGCTTGCGGATATGCATGGGCAAGTGCGTGCAATTTGTCCTGTTTTAATTTTTTTTTAAAGATGAAGAGTATGTCGGGATCCAATATTGCTCTCATGGACGCCTTATGGACCTTTGTGGAATGGGGTCTGTAGAAGATGAAATCTTCAACATGATGTTTAAATGATGTCCAATTGAATTTCTGATGTGTTTTTGTTTTAGTGAAGTGAGTTGGAGTTGCTTTGGTCTTGTGATGTATGTTGAGGGTGGTGAGTAACAATAAATGATTTGATGTGAGGGAGGAAATGGTCTTCCAGTTAGTGCAATCACGCAAGTCTGCTGAAGTGGTGATGTTTGGTGAAGTAGGATGTTGTGTTTGATTAAGTGGTCGAAGTGTTGAGTGTTTGTGTTTAATGCGATGTGATTTGAGTTATTCAATCAGTTCTCTTTCTATGGCCTTTGATCAGTGCATACCATAATTGCTAGTGAGCATTGACATTTGCGGTGATTATTGTGTTTGGACGATTTTATTTGTATGTACATGTAAATGTGCTGGATATATCGAGTCTTCTTTTGTTTGAGATATGTAATTGATAGGACCCTTGGGTAATATTAAGCCTTTGGATAATATATAATTAATTTTAGGGTTTTGGCAAAATGCAAGTTAGTAAATTTTTCGTCGTCGTCGTTTGAAGAGTATCCACTACAGGTCAGACACAAACAGGACTGGGGCCGAGGGCTTATCCTCTTACTACCCCAGACTGCTGTACTGCCTGAATCAGATGCTGGTAGTGGTGTTTTAAGCCAGCATCGAGTTTCGTCATCCAAAACCGTCAGACCTCGTGCTCCATGTGGTGCCCGATGTATAGGGCACGCTGTTAGTACATGGTCTGCGGTTGGTTTAGAGGCGCCACACTCGCAATTCGGTGAAGGAGCGAAACCCCATTTATTCACGGACGAATGGAATCGCCCAACACCAGTCCGCAGGCGGTTGAGCTTAACCCAAGCTACTCGGGGTAAGCCCATCCCAACAGGCCTGGCACCGGTCCCGGGCACAAAAGCACGGATTCTGGAAGCATTTTCACAGTACTCCGTTTTCCATTTGTGATTTGTCCATTCAGAAGCGCGGATGCCAAGTCTGGCAAGGTTGTCCAAAAGATTCCGCGCAGCTGGCACAAACGGGCGTCTGGATATTAGTCTCACTTGGCGATTATCTGAGGACCCACTTAAAAGACCATACAAGATATCATCGGGGTCCAGAGATCCACGGTGAGCCAAGGAGAGTGTCGCTCCCAGTCGGCGAAGCTCAGCTGGCTGGATGCCTGAGAGTACAGGTAGGTGGTCCGTTGGAGTGGGACGCAGGCATCCAGTAACTATGCGCAAGGCGTCATTCAAGACACTATTAATGAGGCGAGTGTGAACACTGCGACACCAGACTGGCGTACAGTACTCAGCTGTTGAGTAGACTAGAGACAAGGTGGCTATGCGTAGTGTTTTAGCACCAGCACCCCATCCCGAGCCCACGAGTAGCCTCAGCAGTGTGACGCGCGAGGATAGTTTTTTGCGCAATGCCACTAAATGGTGACGAAACGTGAGCGATCTGTCCAGTTTTACCCCAAGGTAAGTAGGGGTTGGACAGAACGGTAAAAGTCTACCATTGTTGTGACCTTTAAGCTCACGTTTGGCCTCTCGGTTATTTAAGTGAAAGGCTGCCGTCACCGTCTTAGTGTGACTGAGCTTTAACAACCAAGTCTGAAGATACGCTAAAAATGTAGACATGTCTTGGCTTAAAGTCCCCTCCAAGTCCTTCCATTTTCCAGAAGAGTGCAAAATTGCTAAATCATCAGCATAAGCATAATTTCTGGAAATCATGGAAGGAAGATCGTACGTATAGATGTTAAATAGGAGGAGAGCCAAGACCGATCCCTGAGGAACGCCGTTTTTAAGACGGCGTAGCCTGCTTTGCTTGCTGTCACTGGTCAGTAAATTTTTGATAATCGATATATCATGTAGTTATCCCTTATTGACCAATATTTATACATGTATTATCAAGTTGGAGCAGGAGCAGGAGCTGGAGCCGGAGCCTAACCTAAATAAGGCTGGCTCCCCAGCCTTGAGTAAGAGGAGTCATCAAAATACATACCGAGATGTCGCTGATACTCGACGAACGTATACTCGGTAAACCCGCATTTGACGAACACGCACTCGTTTGTTGCTTCGTCACACTACTTCGATTCGAGATCTTCATGTGATTAATGAACACCTAAATAACACGTGGTTTACGTGTGGTTGACTTGTAATTTTTTTTTTTGCAATTCAACAGGTTAGAAAAATAATTTGAAAAAATTGTAAACTTAGCAAACTCTTTTTTCGATTTTTAAAAATTTATTGGGAAACCCGTGTAAAGAGCGACAATGAGCAATGAAGGAAAATGCTATGTAGTAGAAGCTAATGTTTTCAAATTAGCAAGACGGTTACACACTGCGTTTCAAGCACTAATTAATATCTTGAAAATATGGAAAAGGGGCATGAAATGTCAAAACAACAGGAAACCTCCATAATCGACGAAAATCTTTGTTCAGTTTCTAGCGCTCCGATTGGCTTAACGCAGCTTCCGTATCGACGAATCAGATCAAGCGTAGATGTCAGGTGATCTTTGACGTCATGCGATACGTCGATCAACTGATGGAGATTCTTGCCGTCGTCCTGGCCCTGCTGCTGCCATTGAGCGGCTTCTTTCAGCACTTCTTCAATTGTATCAAATTTCTGCAAAAAGAGTTGAAGACAAAAAAAATGAGAAAAAAAAGGAAAATGGGTGAAACCGACTTTTACGATCGCGTCTTCGAGCACCGTCTTGGTCTTTTCAAGGATGTCCATGCGCGGACGAATAGAGCTTTTGCTGGAGTAGACCAAATCTTCTGCGCGTTGAAGAAACTTTTTCGCCGAGTCGTGACCCTGAAAATCGAATCGTGTCCTGTTTTCCAGACAGCTTGACAAAATCGAGCTTTTTACTTTAATAGTTTGCTGTCAAAACAAGGCAACTTGTGACATTTTTAATAGTAAATTCAGCAGTTTCTCGCTAAAAAGATAGAAACATTTCCACCAAATAACCTATAAAACCCGGTGTTAGACACTTACAGAGCTGCTCGCAGCTAGGGACACTAACGAACCCGTTCTGCTTCTCAGCAAATGAGCTCCTTTGCTCTCGACACTTTCAAGCGAGAGCGCGTCTGAAACAATCATAATACAACTCGAAATTACAAAAATATTGAAAAGAAATTGACGGAAAATGTGACCATTTTTTTTTCAAGCGTGAAATATAACAATCAAAAGAGACGCTTTTTTACTAAAACACTAAAAAACGCTGCTGCAGTAACATTTACAAAAGGTGATTGCATAAAAAAACAACTCTGACTGTTAATTTTATGATGTAACTGCTGCGCACAAGTCACAAAAAAATCAAGAGAAAAATCTTCAAACTTACCAACCAGTTGAGAGAAATGTTCGTTCAAACGTTCAACACCCTAAAAAAATTGATAATGTATGAAAGACAATTTACAAAAATGACATTAACACTAGAATTATCAAGATGTATTATAAGAGATGATGGTAATTTTAGGACGGAAAATTAAAAACACACAATAATCTCCAAACACAAATGCCTGGAAATTTGTACATCTCGGTAACATGAAGTAAATTAATTTCATTAAAAGTCAAGAAATTTCAGAACAAAAGCTCGCAATGCAAACCCGTAGCTTAAGAAGGATCTAGTGTCCTATAGGACACCTTAATAATTACAGTGATAAAGTTTATAAGCACAATGAAAATGACAATGAACAGTTAGTTCACTACATTAATGACGGTTTATTAGAATAGAACTGATTTTACTTTTTTAAAAAATCCCAATAAAAATGTAGCAGAGATGTCACGCAGTGCCGAAATGGGATAATTCGCGTTATTAACAAGAATAACTTCAATTTAAGCTGTGGACAAGACACAAATAAAGTCAAGCTAATTATACAAATTACTCTTAAACTACTACCAAGCAGCAGTTTCAGTTCAAAATTTACTTGGAAGTCTAGAGTTAGTAGAAATATACAACTTTATACGGCAACAGTCTTATTTCACTTTTACAATTTTTTAAGGTCGACTTTCGTACAATGTCGAGTCGATGAAGGATTTTCGAGATAGGGCTTTCGACAAAAGCGCTTACACATCAGGAAATATGACGAGTGAAACGTCATAGTTCAATTTTAAAGCCTGTGTACAAAGTGGCCTACGCGAAATGTTGTAACACTTGTCAATTCAAGGCGAAAATTCAAACGAAAATTTAAAAGTATAATTTCTGTCCCAATCCTTTCTTCTGATCAGTATTTCTTTAGCAAGAAGTCCAAATATATCTATTCTCTTTTTAGGTACGACTTCCTCGTCGTTAATTTTTCAAGTTCGAGTTAAGCAGAAGAGAGCAATGTTTTCGAGTTCACATCCCTGAAGCGTTCATTGTGCCAGTATTAACAATATAAAATTTGAAAAAGCTTTTCAATTACATGTATTTTTTTTCAAAAAGCCGCACTACATTACTTGTAATTCGATTAACCATGCTTCTGCTTTCTGCTTTAAACAAAGACACTATGGTTTTCTTGTGACCTTTATGAAAGGTATGACCTTCCACAAAGGTCACAAGATTATCATTCAGAAAGATTAAGCATTAAACTAGGGTCTAATTGGTGTAAGTCAGTAGTGTTAGAACATTGTAGTAACCCACTGATAATTACAGTAAAAAAAAAATGGATAAAAAGAAAGTGCTTTCAATTTTTTGTAGATTTGTTTCAATATTGAAACTTTGCTCTTAATTTTGATGATATTTTAAGAGCTTTCAACCAAAACACCTCTCAACTGCGACCCTGACTTGAAAATCAAATCCCCAGCCGGTATCATTGCACTTAATGAATCAGGGCTTGTTTTCACTACCAGCGTCGGTGGGAGCATTCCTTGTTGTTTTATTGATTTTTTTCACTTCTTTCCGCAATTAAGCGCTAAGTGAAGCAAAAAATAAAATAAATAAACCAAGAATACTCCCGCCAACGCTCGTAGCCGAAACGAGCTCTTATTAAGCGCTAGATTGAATGTCGGATTTACAATCAAGCAATCGCTGTTGCTTTTGTCAACTTACCTGGTTGCCGAAAACATCAGCGCTTTCTGTGTAGTCACTACTTCTGTTTGTGCCTGTTAAAACATGAAAGCATAATTCATTTTCATGCAAATTGATCAAAAAAATTAATGCAACAAGGTCTTAGTGATTTACTAGGTCTTGACAAAAAATATTGTTATAACTAATGGGTTACCAGAAAAAAATATGGTCACTGACGCAACAATAAAATTTGTTAATACAATTGGAAAGTAAAAGAGTTAATTTTGGAAGACATGAAGCACCAAAAACAAAAAAACCAGAGATAATGTTTAAAGTTAAGTTTAAGACATTGGCTTTCTAATAGCAATGTAGCTAGTGTACAGTTGATTTCTAAAAACCCCACATTACACAAAATCACCTTCCAATAGTAGTTTAAGTTCTTTGGAATCAGCCAACCTAAACAAAAATTTATTATTCACATACGAATTTAAATGAAATTGATGACGTCACGAAGAGCGACCGGCGTCATACAGAAAGGTCAGCAGATAAAATTACGCAATATTGTTTAAAAAATTACTCGGCCATTCAGGAAATCTTCAACTCAATACTAATCCTAAACTAATTTCAACTCCAATTCAAGCCTTTGAAATTACCGGTTTGCTATGAAATAAACAAAGGTTTAGGGCGGTTCAAATGCGTGGCTGTGAAAACGAGAAACAGGAAGACAAAAGTTAGATCTTGAAATTCTGATAACAGAGATCGAAAACGATCACCGACTTCCCGGATCATTCTATGTCAGTGGTATTTTGCCAAGCATGAATTTTACTGCACCTCTGGGTGTGTCCGGGTATTGGCACTTTGTTCAAGAAATTAAAGAAGGTGTTTGTGTCTGGCTATTCTTAGTGTTAAAGCAAGGTTTTGCAAGAGGTAGTGTAACAAGAGTGATTTTCTTGCATTCTGTTCAGGAAAATGCAAGAGGCTCCAATCTCTAATTGTGTACCGGGTAAGCACAACAACATGCCGCAAAAAAACATCAGAAAACTTAAGAAACATCATTACACATAATAAACAACTTTCCAACACAGCGTAAAATTCGTGTGCGTGTGCCCACGTTTTCTGGTCAAATACTTACAAACTCGCGTATTAAATTGATCGCAAATAAAAAGGAAATAAACATTAAAAACACTTGCCACTCTTCGAGTTTGGTGTTTCCCAACTTGTGAATGATGTCACACAACAGAGCGATTTCCATCGCTCGCTTTTCATTGACCGAAATCAACTCCCGCATCTTGGATTGCTTTTGACCAAGCTAGAAAATACCCTCTTGTTATTATGCTTGCAAAACCCAAATTGAGACACACTACAAAAACTAAACTTCTTTTTCATTATTCTCACTTATCCGAATTATATACAAAAAAATATATACCACATATATATGTGCTATATACAATTTTTTGTTGTTGTTGCACCCAACAAGGCAGGAGTGACAGCGTTCAACTTAAAGGGTCAAATAAACGTTTCGAGAATTCGCGCGTCCAGTCTTTACAACGTTCGGAGACTTTCGTGAAACTCTTGCAAAGCACAGCAAGTTAAAAAAATCTTTTATTAAATGAAGGAATTCCTCGTGAGAAAATAATTTTACTCCGCCGGAAACATAACACGGATTCTTTGGTCATATTGTAAATCAGCTACCAGTTCAACCGTTGGCGGCTGACCCACCTGGGAATCAAACCCAAGTCACTGGGCTGCATGTAAAAAAAATCTAACCTGGTGTACAAGGTACTCTTCTTTAGCCTTACATTGCTCTACAAGTTGGTTTAGGCTTTGGAGTTCTTCCTTTCGAGCAACGTGATCCGCTTGACTGGCAAGGTCGCCTGAGTGCGATCGAACGGGGTCGAGTGTCGCCTCCCGTCCCGTCGGTTCGTTCACATGCTGCACAAAAACGCGAAGTTTACAGCATTGTGCATTTCAATAATCTGCTGAAGTAAAATGATGCACAAGTTTAATTATTAATAATTTTTGATGACCATTGTCCATTCAAATACTCCAGCGTATCGTATCCCCTTCCCCCCGAGCAGTACAGCACTTACCAAACGCTAATGAAACGATGGCAAGCAAATGGCAGCCCACTGGTGGATCCAGTCCGGCGACAATTGAACTCGCAACTTTAAGCGGAGTCGGAATTGAGTATGAATAGAACGAATATTATTATTTCATTACCAATATGACTTGAGTCAAAGACTGGGATTTCCTGTACGAGTAATTGGAGCCGATTGAGATGTTCAAGCTGCGAGCTGAAGTGTTTGTGCTGGAGGAGCCAGGTGAACTTGATTGTTTGTCCAGAATCTGTGATGAAAAGAACCGGATTTACGAGGACAGCATAAAGCAGCGGTTCTTATTTCAGGAAGTGTTTTAAAATCCTCGTATCATTGGGGTAGCATTATAAGTTTTGAATCTGACTAAATTTCTGGTAAGGATGCCACTTTTGCGAACAAAATCTTGCTACAACCAGCACTATTGACCTTAACTTTTCGTTTAAAATCCAAACGTTTTTCACACATTTTGAATACTACATTATGTGTATGCTGCATAGTTAGGGTTATCATTTTGTGCTTATTTCAAAGATTTTTGCTCAATTTTATGAACACTGGTCTTCAGAAAATTTTAATGTGCCTATTTCTAAGAAACGTGCTTATTTTTAGAATTATGCGCTTAGTTTTCAATGGCATTATAGTGGTAACGTCAAGGGAAGGAAAAAAAAGTTTTTAGATTTAACGTCGTTATTTAATTGAAAATCAACTGAACACATTTTTTTGGTCTTTACTAAAAAACATAACCAGTAAAACAGTTTCAAACTAAATAGTTTTAAAACAAGTACAACTCGGCAAATTTTGGTGCATTCTCACTTTGGGTGATCGGTCAGGCTCTTCGATCAATTCGGATGGTAACTCTATATTTAGTTTAACACGAAGTGAACTGTAAATAAGGTTGACGCTTTTAAAAGTTTTCTTTTAAACTTGAACTTTTTACGTCGTTTTTCAAAACTTTATATTCAACAACAAAAAAAGGCTTTTTGGCTTCCTATTGGTTCTGGAAATACGCTAAAATCTTAATTGCTTATAACTTTTCATTTACACATTTGGCACTAAAAATGATAAAAAATGTCAGTAACGCGTAATTACAAACTTGACAATATGGCGATGAGATCCAACTTTTTAAAACACAACAGTTTTTCTTTTCAGATTAGTCATTTGGAGGTCAAAAAATATTATTTTTCTCCAAGTATTTTTTTTTGTCGTATGTGTTCCGTAAAAAGTTAATTAAGACTAAAAATCAAATTTTTTACTTTAAATCGAAGGGCAAAAAATCATTATATACTAATTATACTGTACAGGACATTATTTCTTAACAATGACAGGAAAAATATTTTGCCCCTAAGAAAGGCACTTCCGTAACGATTTTTAAATAGGATCATTCTGCTTATTAACAACGATCACTCCATTTAAAAAAAAAAAAAAACTAGACAGAATCTAATACTCGCGAACACCTCGAAATTTTTCACCACCACCCCCAGGTTAAGATACCCTGCTTTAGCCTAATAGAAAAACACCTCTTCAGCCTCTTCGATTTCAGTTTGCAAACTGCTTGGTGTACGTAAAGACGTAGGCGAACGCACGACACAGGCTTGAAATCTAAACAAAATCATATTTAAATCCGAAGATACAAAAACATATAATTTTCGCCTCGTACAATGACGCTTCGTTCTGCGTTTCTTGAAGCTTAGTCACGAGCATTTTCTTTTCTTCTATCACGTTCTGCAAGAAAATTGCTTGGATATCGTTGACGTACTAAAGCCAATGCGAATGAATATTTGGTCGCTTACTTGCAAGCTGGTTCGGTATTCCTCCGCTTGCTCTCGCACTTCTTGGTAAAGCTGCAAATTCTGCAGAAAGCAAACATCGACAGAGCCCGCGAACAGGAGCAGTCTGCACCAGCGACAAGCCACCTCATTGTGGTGGTGCAGTCCCCCCCTGCACTGGAGGGTTGAAATGGCTTTTCAATTCCTCGAGAGTCTCGTCCTCGGGCGACTCCAGATATTTTTTCTCGTTTTTTATCCCTGCTGTCCACTGACCGGTCACAGATGGATGGCGTTCTTAATCCCAAATGACCACCTCCCTGTTTATTCACTTTCCTAACAACTCTCCTTATTCCCTCTTCCAACTCGAAACCTCGTCTTTATTTACCTTACCTATCGCTGCTACTCATTCTCATGCTTCTTCATATTAGCGGCGACATTCACCCCAACTCTGACCCTATAGACCCCTGCTCTGTCTGCTCCCATCAAGTCACCTGGCGAAACATATCAGTACAATGTGCCAACTGTTGTCTCTGGGTAGACCTCTCTTGCTCTGGTCTCTCTCCTGCTGATTTTCGAAAAATTTCACTGGGACAATCTTGGACTTGTCCATGTCCAATGTACCATCTTCCTCTCAAACCTCTCCCTCCTCTTTTCAAACTGTCTCCCTACCTTCATCTTCAAATACCCATAAAACTCTAAAACCCTCCTCTTCAAAAATGAACACTCCAAAACATCTCTCTACCATTACTAACTCCCCAATCTTCCTAACCATTCTCAACTAACTTTTAATTATCCATCCTCAACATCATCTCTACCTCTTTGTCAACCCCAACCCTCTGCTTGTCCTCTCACACAATCTTCATTCCATTATTCTCCTCCATCCCAAAACAGCCTGCCAATCCTCCAATAGAACGCAGGATCCAATCTGGTCTCTTTCAACATTAAATCCCTCCAGTGTCTCCTGAAGAGCTTTTTCTCCCTCGCTCCGCTTGCTGTGCTCTCTCTCGTTTACGCTGCAATGGGCACAGCATTCTTTTTGATACATATCTCCACAGGATTGGTCGAGCCAAGACTTCTTTGTGCAGGAACTGTGGTTTTAAATCGCAAGACCTCTTTCATCTCGTACTAGATTGCCCTGCACTTGACTCTATACGTCTGCCTATCTTCGGCCACTCCCTCTCTATTCTGGACCTCTGGTTTTATCCCTGTGGGAGTTGCCCAATTATTGGAACTCCGCGGAGTTAATTCTTGCCCTCATCCCCAGAAATGGGTCGGATAAGCCCAGCACCACCACCAACAGGAACAGTGAAGATCAAAAAAAAAGTTACCTCATCAAGTTCTTTTTCTTTCATTTCGAGATCGTGCTCAAGACTCTCATTACGGTTCTGCAAAACGTTGGTTTGTTTATATTTCACACATCGTTCACTGTCTTCAGTGTTACGGACTAATTTAACAGGAGCGATAGAGTTTGATGTGAAAAAGAATTAAACAGTCAGGCTCATCGTGATACACACCCTTTACTTTACGTAATTTTTAAACAATTATTTTTAAGTAATCCTGTCGTGCCATCAACTTGTTGTGGCATTGTTTGAATAGAAAAGCGGTTCTAAATCGAGGGTTGAAGGATTCAAATTTGTACGCAATAGTAACAGCATTCGGCTGTGCGGAGTTCAAAAACTGCAGGCGATACCAGACCAAACATCCGTGAGGGAAGCAACATGGCCAAAGATGAACATAAAAAGAAGATAAAATAAGGGCAGGAAAGTTCAGCAAGAAATAGGAAATATGACGTAGATTTAGTTCCACAGATTCACGGTTCGATCAACATTGTGACGTAATGAAATTCCACGCGGAAAGGGGATTGTCAGTGCCGCTTTTTAACAATGCCCAAATTAACTCCAAAAATGATGGCTAATAATTACCGGGTCCAAAAAAGATTTAAGGCCTCTGTATCCAAATCCATGAGCATTGCTAACTGTACTAATATATTCACATGAGACTTATTCCTTTTTCACTCTATCGCCGGGCCCAAAGACCGGGGCTGGACCTCCAAACACGGGATAATAACAGCTCGCTTAGGAAATTGCTTTTCCGCATGCGATTTTAACACTTTGTATTGGTATTTGTTCCGGTTAAATTTACTGCAAGCCGATAAATTCCAACAAAAAATGTTGAGATTTTAAAACTGCATTATCCAATTAGAAAAAGGCGACCGGAACAGGAGTTGAACAAAAATCATAACGATCCTACTTCAAGCAAAATGATAGCGAATGCAAAACAAAGAGTGCCAGTAAACTTATTTAATTACGTTTCGTACAAAATGTCAAATATACCTTTTAAAAAATTCTTAATGATTATTTATAAGGCTTGGATGTTTTTTTTTGATATGAGCTGAAAACAAGGAACGGTGCAAAATGAATTCTTCAAAAATTGGGCTATTTGTTGGTTTTAATAATTCTTTGGAGAATGTCACAAACTTAAAAATGAGAAATTACGAAAATTTGTCACAAAAATGAAAGTCAAGAGAAATTGTAATCCTCGATCGAGCAGTATTGCAAAACGGAAAAAATTGAAATTGCTTTGAAAGTGTTAGTAGTCTGTTGGTAGCACAGGTAATTTTCCTTACAAATACAAAAGCAATCTACCGCAGTTTTTACATCGATTATGCAACGTATAAATACAGATAGCACTACAGGCAGGCTAAAGTGTAGCAACAAAAAAACTGGTAAAAAGTTAATAATCAAATCTGCAATTTATTTTAAAGTATCTCTTGAAAGCAAAAGCCAAGGTTAGTTTTAAAATTAATAAATATGAATCAAAAACACACACGAAAAATTTACCTTTAAAAATGTATTTTCATCAAAAAGATTTTTATTCGAAACAGACAAAGATCGCAATTGTTTATTACATTGGTCAAACTAGAAAAAAAAGCAAATTGTTAAATTTAATAAGTAGCGTTTGATACAATGTACAGTGCCGGCAAAAAACCTTGAGACCTTTTGAAAAACAAGTTACATTTTAGGAACTTTTTAACACTTTAATAAATAGATTTTTTTATGATTGAAATTTAGCTTAATTTGCTTCTATTTAACATAAATGAATTGTGGTAACATTTGGCAACTAATTGTTCCAAAAATGTGAATAATTAACTCATGTTCAGTAGAGTCATAGCTGTGATAGCAGAAGGGTGTCAGTTTAACAATTTTAAGAATTTTTTTAATTTTAATTTTTTATCTATTTATCAACCTTTTACCCATGGTTGGCATTGAGAGAAGAAAAAGTACCAATTAAGGAAATTTGCTTTCAGATAAAACGTTCCAAAGCCACCATTATGAGGCTTCTTTCTCATACTAAAGGACATCCTGCAGGATACATTCCATGTCATAAACCAACAAAGGGAAGGCCTAGAAAAACCTTTAGGAAGTCTAATAAACTTTTAAAAAGAGAAGTTGAAAAAGATCCAATGATATCATCAACTCAATTAAGGAGAATCCATCCAAATTTATTTAAAAATGTATCACTAAGAACTATTCGTTATCGGCTACAAAAGGACTTGAACATGCCATCAAGAAGAGCAGCAAAGAAACCTTTTCTCACAGACAAGATGAAGCAAAAAAGACTTGAATTTGCTTATAAGTATAAAAACTGGACTAAAGAAATGTGTTTTCTGACGAATCCATGTTTAAATGCATAAGATCAGCATGTAATAGAGTAAGACGCCCTCCAGGGTCAAATAGATTTGCTTCTAAATACACTATCAAAACAGTAAAACACCCTGATTCTGTAATGTTGTGGAAAGCCTACAGTGGCAAGATGGGTAGAGCAGGTGTATACTTCCTTCCTAAAAAGTGTACAATGAATTCTGAGCGCTATATTGAATTATTAGAAACCCATTTTCTCCAAATGTTCTCTCTACATGAATGCCAAATTTTTATGCAAGATGGGGCACCCTGTCACAAGTCAAAAAAAGTTATGAAATGGTTCAAGGACCATAACATAACCTTATTAAAATGGCCTGGAAACTCACCTGATTTAAATCCAATAGAAAACTGCTGGAATTATATAAAAAACAAGTTGTCAACAGTGAATACAAACTCTCTCCAAAAACTCATCATGGAACTGAAATTGCTATGGATCTCAATAAAACCTGAATACTTTAGATCCTTATCAGAAAGTATGCCTGAAAGACTCAGACAAGTCATTAAAAACAAAGGTAAAATGACTAAATATTAATGTATCATTGTCTAATAAATAAAATATTATGTATGTAATTTTTATTCTATTTTTGCTTAAAATTAGATTAGGTCTCTCAAGGTTTTTTGCTGACACTATTTATTAAAAATACATATTTGTAGATACCTCTTCTCTTTGATTCTTGATGCCAAAGAGCATATCTTCTTTCTCTTGTTTCATATGTTTGATATGTGATTCATATTTGACATTTCGTTCTTTAGCTAGACTTAATTCCGATTGCAAGTGATCCATTTCACTTTCTAAAAATTCTCGATCTTTTCCTATGCCATCATAGCTAAAAACATAATTTGAGGTTTTTGAATTACTCTAAGGCCATAAATCTGACAAAAGTTTTTACTGATTTAGACAAAGCATAAAAAATTATAAAAAACTATACGTTTGTCTCATGGTGGTGGTGGTGGTGGTGGTGCTGGACTTACGCGACCCATTTTTGAGGATGAGGGCACGGATCAACTCTGCAGAGTTCCAATAATTGAGCAACCCCCTCAGAGGTCCAGAATAGAGAGGGAGTGGCTGAAGGTGGGCAGACATAGAAAGTCAAGTATAGGACAGTCTAGCAGAAGGTAAAAGAAATCCTGTGAATCAAAACCACAGTTGCTGCACAAAGGAGTCTTGGCTCGACCAAGCCTGTGGAGATATGTGCCATAAAGAGTGCTGTGCCCATTGCAGCGTAAACAAAAGAGAGCACAGAGAGCAGACCGGAAAGTAAACTCCTCAGGAAAAACTGGAGGGATTTAATGTTGAAGGAGACCAGATTGGATACTTTGTTTCCACCTGGTATAGAGAGATAAATGTTGGGAGGAAACAAGAGGTGAGAGAAACAGTGATATCATGGAAGGGTTAAGAGAGGCTCCAACTTTAGCAAGAAAGTCAGCTAAGTCATTGCAAGGGAAAGAAAAACCAGGTTTCTAATTTTAGAATCGGATAAAGTATTGAGGAGAGATTGGGTGTTGGTGAGGGACTTGGGTATTAATTAAGGTACAGGAGCAGAGAGGATTGTCAGGACAGATAGAGAGTCAGAGAACAAGGTCACAGATCTAAACACACATGACATAGAGTAATAGATACACCACTCAAGAGCATGAAGAATGGCATCAGTCTTGGGACTGTAGCTGGTGGCCCAGAGTCCAGCCGACAAGGAGAGAGAGGTAGCAGTGAGACACTTTGTAAACTTAATGTGGATCCCTGCACCACCCTCTCTCTCAGCCCACCAGGAACCAGCCATCAGTCCAGGCAGTGATGTCGTTGTGGGGTAGAGAGGATAGATGGAAAGTAGGAGTGATGTTGCAAAGGAGGGAGGATCATCATCAGAGCATGGAGAAGAGAGTTGGTGTGAGATAGAGTAAGAAGAAGGGATAGATGAGGGAGGTTTAGGAAGAAAAAGGATTAGAGGTTTGCGAGATAGTTGTAGGTTAGGGGTAAGGTTATGTGAGTGCGAGAAGGATCTACATGATGCTTTCTTAAGACATGTGCAGGGGTTAGAATAGACAAGAGAGTCTAGAGGAAAGGATGAAGGTCTGAGGGATGATTCAAAGAGAGAGATTGGTGGGTGAAGGTGATGCAAAGTGGAGGAAGAAGTGCTTCTAGGTAAAGTAGGGGGATAGGAGTAGATGATAGACAGCCTGTGATTACTCTACAAGAGGATCTATGCATCCTCTCCACAGAGGTGATATCCATGGGGAAATAAGAAAGGAAATCAGCCTGGAGAAACATAGGTGAAGATGGGGCAAATAAAGGCTTGATATAATGTACATAAAGATTCCTTAGAGTGGCCCCAGGAAACTGAGGTGATAAAATGGAAGGCATGAAATCAGCTATGAAAATTTTTCCATAAGGATAAGACATGATGCTTAAAAGAAAGGGTGTGGTTGAAGGTTACACTAAGAAAGGTCAAATTTGGGTTGAAGTTAAGTGGAGTGTTAAGAATTAAAAGAGAGGATTTAAGACGAGATTGGTATGGGTTTAGGCTGAAGAAAGATGACTCACACTTAAAACGGGTTAAGAGGTAGACTTCACTTGGAGGACTATTCCACCAGTCTGTTGAGGACAGCTTAGACAGTGGTAGTTGCATGTTCAACATTTGAGGAAGAGTTCCAAATAGCAAGGTCGTCTGCATAGAGAGAGACCTTAGCAGATGAAAGAAAGAAAAGGCAGGGAGATTATTTATAAAAAGAGAGAGAAAAGGATTGGTCCAAGAACTGAACCTTGGGGAACATTTCTACAAAGACAGAAAGAACAACTATAAGAATTACAGATACGGACTTTCGAGCAGCGATCTGAGAGATAAGATTGTATCCATTTGACAAAGCAGAGCAGAAGACCTAAAGAAAGGATGGCAGAATGCCAGACTGAGTCAAAAGCTTTTGCAAAATCTACAGTGGCAAGGACAGAATGTGCACCTGGTTTAGATTGGTGAAAAGAATCTGCAATTGACTGTGGGAGGAGGAGAGCCTGATCTACAGTCCATCTACTAGGGTCTAAAATTAGCTTGCATGAGTGAAAGGATGTTATGGTATTCTAGAACAGGGCTTCTCAAAGTTTTTTGTTCTGGGACCCATTTTAAAAAATAAATTTTAGTACAAACCCAATATGTGTAGTTAATTTTTTCTATAGAAAACCATGCGTGAGCATGAAAAACCATGTAATAACGAGAAATGAAAACAATAACCTAAAGCAAATTAACAAAATTACAAAAACAGACTTTATTTAATAAACATTATTAAGCACATTTAATAGGATGGAAAAGTTACTCATATTCTTTCACAGCTACCTTATCAAGACAAATAAATAATTTAATTTTTTTGTATTCATCTATAAAGATCAATCTTGGTTTTAGAAGCAGTAAGTAATTTTTTTGCTTTTGTTTCTTGCTTTTCTCTTGATTATTATATCTCACCTTCTGATCACGCCACCTTACTACTTTATGATGCAACAATGGTGTAACAACACTTTACCTTTTCTAGTATTTGATTGTCAATAAATATTATTGTAAAAAAAACAATTTCAAAAGCACAAAAAGCCAATTTGTTTTGTGATCCCATTTGGGGTTGTGATCCACAGATTGAAAAGCCCTGTTTTAGAAAATAGGTGAGTCATCCAATAACCATTATTTTGAAGAGTTTGGAAGTGCATGAAGTGAGAGAGATGGGGCAATAAGAGGAGAGTGATTCTGAGGGTTTGCCAGATTTAAGAATGAAAATGATGATCGATTGTTTTCAAGCTGATGGGAAGGTTTGAGTCAACCAGGATAGATTAAAAATATGTAGAAGGAATTGTAGAGTGGATTGAGGAAGGAGAGTTAAAAGCAGGTAGATTATTCAATTATAATCTGATGAGGTTGAGTTTAAAAGTAGGGAGTGAGCTGAGGAAAGTTTTAGAGAAGAAAAAGGTGAGCAGAAAGTGGAGTTTGGAGTATTACAATAAGCAGATCTAATTTTATTCATGTGAATTTTTTCAGTATTTCGAAAGGGCTTTGAGGTTTGGGTAGGAAGTGGGACTGTAGATGTGTGGAAAGTTGGTTTGCACAGTCTACTGTGGTATGACAGTTTGGGAAGTTGGGAAAATTGGATAAAGCTGAAGAAGGGAACTGGAGATAAAGCGCAATAGAGAAAAGACTTCACTGGGAGGGTTTTAGGAGAAAGGTGAGAGCAAGTTTTCTGCCATGACTCATCTTTAGCCTTAAAAATCACAGTTGAGGCATACCTCAATATAGTAATATAGTTCTGGTGATCTTCTTCAGAATAACATGCCCTTGCAAATGCCTTACAGTGTTGCACAATGGCATCTGCAATTTCAAGAAACCACCAGGCTTTGGCAGGGTGATTGATGTTACCGAAGGGAATGCCAGAAGTGGCAGCATTATTGAGGAGTTTGGTGAAAGTATAGGTGGCTTCTGAAAGAGAAATTTTGTAAAGCTAGAGGGAGGAGGGCAGTGGGTGTTAATATAAGAAAGGTATTTGAACCAGCAGGCTTTATTATAATTAAATGAAGGAGAGCAAGAGATAAAGTTAATTAAAGAGGAAGTAGAAATAGTAATAGAAATAGGAAGATGATCAGAGCCATGGTCTAGAAGGGTCTGCCATGTACATTTGGAGGCTATAGGGGCAGGAACTAAAAAGAGATCAGGAGAAGAGCGATTTCCAGTGGGACAGTGATAGTCAGGTTTTTTGAGTGGTAAGAGATCAGATGAGAGGAACTAGTCAAACAAATCTTTGCCTAATTGGTCCTTTGGGCTGTGAGGGTCCCAGGATGAGTGATGGCAGTTAAAATCACCGAAAATGTAAGTATTAGGGGATGAAGGTAAGAGGAAGGGCAGGATGGATTTAGGATGGGAGTCACAAAAAGAAAAGCGGATAAGAAAAATATAGAGATTGAAAAGATGAATAGATGAGGCCCCTTTTATTTAAACTGTGATAGCTAAATAATTGAAGCAGAGATCAAGTGAGAAAAGATGTTAGGTAGAGAGAAGGGAGTCAATTAGATCGTTTTTGACAAGTATAAGGACACCACCTCCTAGGTTTCCCTGTAGAGTCAATAGTTCCTCTTCTCATCATAGAGCAGTCCTTTCTGAAGAGTTTTATAACTGAGAACGTGAGAAGTGGAGTCAGGAGAGGTGTGACTTCTGCACAAAGATAATATCATACTGATTTAGTGAGAGAAATTGTATAAGTTTAGTACAACGGGGGCGAATTCTATTGGCATTCCATTGGAGGATTTGCAGGCTGTTTTGGGATGGAGGAGAATAATGGAATGAAGATTGTGTGAGAGGACAAGCAGAGGGTTGGGGTTGACAAAGAGGTAGAGATGATGTTGAGGATGGATAATTAAAAGTTAGTTGAGAATGGTTAGGAAGATTGGGGAGTTAGTAATGGTAGAGAGATGTTTTGGAGTGTTCATTTTTGAAGAGGAGGGTTTTAGAGTTTTATGGGTATTTGAAGATGAAGGTAGGGAGAAGTTTGAGAGGAAAATGGCACATTGGACAAGGCCAAGAGTGTCCCAGTGAAATTTTTCGAAAATCAGCAGGAGAGAGACCAGAGCATGAGAGGTCTACCCAGAGAGAACAGTTGTGCAATCCAATCTGTTTTCCCAGATGACTTGATGGGAGCAGACAGAGCAGGAATCTATAGGGCCATGGTTGGAGTAAATGTTGCTGCTAATGTGAAGAAGAATGAGAATGAGTAGCAGCAATAGGTGAGGTAAATAAAGAAGAGGTTTTGAGTTGGAAAAGGGAAAAAGGAGAGTTGTTAGGAAGGTGAATAAAGAGTGAGGTGGTCACTTGGGATTAAGAATGCCATTCATCTGTGACTGCTCAGTGGACAGCAGGGATAAAAACGAGAAAAATATTGGTAAAGGGGTTGCCCAAGGATGAGACCTTGGGGAATCGACAAGCCATTTCAACCCTCTCCAGTGCAGGGAAGGGGATTGCACCACCACAATGAGGTGGCTTGTCACTGTTTGTCTAGTTGCTCAGTATAACAATGAGGAACAGAGAAAAACATGAAACTCAACCTGAAATTATGCAAAAGCAAAAAAGTCGTAGCGATTTTGGACATCGTATTTCAGTTAAAAAAATTAACTGGTAACATCATTTTATTGACATTTATACACTAATAAATAGAACTTATTTTAAAAAATTACAATGTTACAAATCATTTATTTTATTATGATCGAAACAGAAGTCTGATGTTATTTAAATGTTGCTGGAAAATATCTCTACATATTAAGTTTACTCGCCAAGCCAAATTGGTGTATAAAAGCATAATTTTGTGCAATCATGTGATATGGAACAGTAATATGTGAAGTTTTGAAATGTATAGAAATAGGTCATGAGAAATAATAAATAAGAAATTTCAATACAACTTTATAACTAAAATTTTATTTCATGTGAACATATGAAATTACATTTGTGGCTATGCAATTAATTGCTACAGAGTAAAGAACAACCTGGAGTAAACTAAAGATTACATGATGCAAAATCTTTAGTTTAACAACCTGGAATAAACTAAAGAGTGAACTAAAAGTAAAGGTAAAGGTGCAACTAAAAGCAAACTATAGGTAGTAAACTAAAGTAAAGAACAATCTGGAATAAACTAAAGGTAAAGGTACAACTAATTAACTTTTTCAGAATAGAAGGTAGTAAAAAATTTTTAGAGATAACTTGTAACAAAAAACTACTTTTTCAGCTATATTTAATCACATTGGCTGTGCTGAAATTGAAAGACTCTTTATGAGAAGTTTCTCTGCTTGACATTTGCCACAGCTCTAACAAGCAGTTGTAATAAAATTCAATATGAAAATTTTCTTTAATTTGCAAAATTTTTATATTCTTAGAATTGTATCAGATTTGAATATTTATTAGTTGTTGAAAAATTATAACTTGCACTATTTTGCAAATGAAAAATAGATGTAATTTTATACTGCATGGCCAACAATACAGCATGTAAAAAACATTAAAATAAAACATTTATTGAAAACATGTTTGGCTCAGAAAGGATAATTCAAATTTTAATAAACTTTGGTAAAAAGCACATGACAAATATCAAATGCAAATGAAACAAATAACTATGCAATATGCAAGTCACAATGGATGTTGAAGATTTTATGTTTATTGTTACTAGCTATTAAAATATGACTACGATTATCTGTACCAACGAAGTTGTTTGTCTTTTGTATCAATTTGCTTTTTGAGTTGTTCAACCTCATCTTCAGAAACTTCTAAAATCCTCTGAAGCTGGTCTATCTTCTTTTCTAAGTCTATGTTTTTTTCTTGTAACCTTTTATTGTTGTGGAAAAGATCTGTGTTACTGCAGTAAAAGCAAAACAAAATTGTGAAAAATTAATAGTGAAAAATTGTGAAAAAAAAATCTGTTTAAGAGTGGCCAATTTTAAAGTAAAGTGGCATTTTTAAAAAAAAGTAAAAACATTGATATATACTCATTTTTGTAAAGCGAAACAGCTTACACTCCTTTTTGTCGCGATTCAACCACTGGCAAAAAAACATTACCACTACTTTCCAAGATGCAATTATTTGGGTTATCTGAACAAAAAAAAAGTAAATTGTAAAAACAATATATTGCTATGGGCCTAAAGTTCCAATCTGAGGTAAAATTAAACTAAAACTAAAATTTTTAGCAAAGCTTGTTAACTATATTTTGTAAAGTCCTTTTGCTGCACTCATCATACTTTTTAAACAATGAAAAAAAAACAACCAAAAATTTAATAAAATAACATAAAACCCAAGTTTAGTTAGATAATTGTCACATGTTTTGAAAGTTGTCTACATGGGTTTTCATGTTGGCAATATTGCTTTGTATATACTACAGATTTACTTTTAAAAATGTTTAAATAACACTAAAGAACTGTAAAGGTTTTATCAAAAAATGATTAAAAAAAACTCAAATCAATTTTTGTGTTGGTTAGAATGATTGTGCTTTAGCTTAATTGATGCTAGAACAGGGGTTCTCAAAGGGGACCACAGGAACTTTGTCGAGACGCCATGAGAAGAATCCTTATTTTGGACTTTAATTTACTTTTGGGACAAAATTGATAAGAGACAGTTTCAAAGTGATGACCTTTTTTTGGTCTTTGGTCAAAATTCTTGAGACACTATTTTAACCAGAGGTAGGGATGGTATAACTTAACGGGATTGCCAAGTGTTTTTTGAAGTGTACAACTGTAGTGCTGTTTTTTGAAGTTGTAAAATTACAGGTTTTTACTAGAACTTTTTTAATAAATTAATTAATAAATATATATTGCAAGATGAATTACGTAGTTGGATGATGAAAGTGTTCAGAATAAAATGCAGACCACGTCACAATGAGCACAGTGAATCAAATTTCTTTGCTTAAACTTTAAAATTTTTGATTAACTAATCAGCAAATCAAATTGCTTAAAACTAAATATACTTTACAGATCCTAGCAAAAATTTAAACACCGAGCAGTAACAGAATGAAAAACATGTATTAGTGACAAGAGATCTGAATGAATGCAAAAGAGGGCTAATGCATGGTCTTCGAGTTCAAGACATTTTTGATCAGACTTTGCCAAGCTAAATTCAAACACCAATAAGCAAAAGGAAATTTAATTAACTAACATAAATAATAGTAGGATTTCACGGAGGGAGCGAGATGGTGTAGACAAGGCACTGAATGCAAATTATCACAATGCAATAATATCATTGATCACTTGAACTTTTTCTGTACACTGTACACATGCAGCATAACCTTACAGTAAAACAAATTCAGATTAACACAAACAATCGAAGTTATTGAAAGTAATGCAGCAAAAAAAACTTTCAAAACTTTTTTAATGTTGTAAGAAAAGACTTTTTATAGCTTTTGATAATATTAAACACATTTTACCTGTTGCAAACATGATTATCAGCAGAAACAGCAACAACTAAAAACAGATCATTTTATGCAGACATGACCAAATCAAACCACTTCAGAAGCAGCGCAGTGCTCAGTTTATGGATTGGAATCAGACAGACAACATCTTTATATTTCCCCTTGACAGACTGAATCATAAATGTTAGAACTGTTTTTGCAGAAGCTCCTTCTTTTGTTACACCAATAAAAGAACCATTGGTATACTCCACACATTGTGCTGTTTACACTTCATCTAACATCAGCACAACAATATGTTCTTGTTCAGGCACCTCTGCTACTCGACTTCTCAAATAATTGGTGTCTAGTGTGCCACCTTGTATTGTCATACCCATAGAAAGTTTTCGAAGAGAAGAAATTGAAGGTAAAACCAGTAAACTTCTCAATTTTTATACAATGATGAACTGGTTAGCTGCCACAAAAAAGCAGTGGTAATCAAACTAGAAGAATACTGTCTTCCATGTTTGGGTATATTCACCAAAGATAGCTGCTCAACAATGAATTTGACTAAAGCCAAGGAAGATTCACTTGATGTGTTATGTGACTCCAATGCTACGTATTCTTCCAAAAAACTCAGAGCTAAAGAAAGATAAGCAGAGTTTTTATCTGATTCATAAGAATTTGCACACAATGCTTTGCATAAAGCAAGAATATTTCATAATTGCAATATATTTGTCAATTTGTTTGAAGTAATTAAGTGTTGATAAACTGTAAATGATACTTTTTTAGAACCAACAAAAAGGTTAAGATCCAAATTTGCAGACACTTTAACTGAAGCTGATAGCTGAGGTGAGCTAAAATCATCTGCTGAAATATTTACAACATAAAGTATAATTTGCGTTTCCTGTACAATACTTATGAAGCCGCTTGGTAAAGTTTCACGAAGTAGCTTTTCTTTTAATGATGACAAGTCAAAAATGTTTTCTGCTTGAAACATTTGCTTACAGTTTTCTAAAATTGAATTATTTTCTTTGCCAAGTCTAGAAGAAGCAGATGAGCAAGCTGTAGTATGAGGAGCAGAAGTATTTGTTGACAAATACTTAGGTAGATGTGGAAAAATATGTGGCACTGCATTTGGTTTTAAATGAGCTTGTTTCAGAGCTTTTGAATTGCGTTTGTTGTGACGCCGTGAGTTTCCATCTGTTGAATCTGTTATAAAATCATTTTTTTCAAAGTGAAGAGCACATATTCTAGTGGAATTATTTACAGCCCAGTTTTTTCGAGGTATAGCACTAATCCATTTCTGTTTAACATTGGATCTTTTGGGAAATCGAAAACAGATATTTCATTTGAAGTTTTTTGTGATCTGTACCCTGTTTTGCATCCAGGAGCACAACAGCAAAACCCCATGTCTGATACAAATCAATTGATGTCAACTATTAATTACAATATATTTTATTTATTCAAATATATATTTATACATGTATTTTGTATTAACACTGTATGAGAATCAGTACTTCTAAAGTGCTCAATAACAAAGTTAGAGCTTAAAATAACAATAGCAAAAACACGGGAATAAAAACAAAGTTAAAAGCCCTACAGACTGTTTCACCCATAAAAGGGATCATCAGGGGTATCTAAAAAGTAAAATAAAATAAAATAAATAAAATAAAGTTAAGATAAAACTGCCAGAAAGAATAGAAAACAATAGAAAAAAACTGAAAAAACTTTAAAAATTTTTAAAAATTATAGAAAATTATAAAAAAATTTTTTTATAAAAAATTTTTAAATGAAATCTTTTAAAAAAATTTTTTATAATTTTTTTCTATAATTTTTTAAAATTTTTAAAGTTTTTTCAGTTTTTTTCTATTGTTTTCTATTCTTTCTGGCAGTTTTATCTTAACTTTATTTTATTTATTTTATTTTATTTTACTTTTTAGATACCCCTGATGATCCCTTTTATGGGTGAAACAGTCTGTAGGGCTTTTAACTTTGTTTTTATTCCCGTGTTTTTGCTATTGTATTTTGTATTTATAAATAACAACATAACTGGAAAAAAACGATTTTTAATCATAACAACACTTGCTTTGAAAACTGTTTAGTTAAGACAAGCAAGTAAACTCTGTTACAGAAACAGTAATGCAATTAAAAAAGTAATTAATAAAAACATGTTTTTTAATTTGAAGCATTGGGGAAATGCGGCCTTTTACTCCCTCAAAAGATGTGTGAAAATAAAGCAGTCCTTATGATATAAAGTATTTTTTAAATGACCACACATCTACAAATGCCAGAAAATGTCATAACAAAAATAGCAAAACCACAAAATGTGTGTTTTACAATAGTATGCAAATATATTGATAGCTTGTCTAAACAATTGTTTAAAAACATACATACGAGGGTCAGTCAATAAGTAATGAGACTTTCTCAATTACTTTGGTGTTCTTGGAGTTATGCAACTGAAATTTTATGTGATGATTATGAATGGAGTTGTCATCTTATTTACAACAAAACTTGTTTATTTTCAGATTACTGTAGGTGTGACGATAAATTGAAATGACTACTAGGCTAGGAAACAGCTCATGCTTGGAACAAAGAGGAGTCATCAGATTTCTGTTGGCAGAGAGTGTAAAATCATGTGAGATTCTGTCTAGAATGCAAAGACAATATGGTCCTTCCTGTATGTCTAGAGCAAACTTCTACAAATGGGTGCAAGCATTCAAAGATGGACGCGAAAGCATTACTGATGATCTGAGAAGTGGAAGACCTGTGGATGTCTCTACCCCAGAAGCAGTACAGGCAGTTGAAGACCTGATCAAATCTGATAGAAGGGTCACTTTAGATGAAATTGCTACAAACTTGGACATCTCCCATGGCACAGTGTACGCAATTGTGCGTGAGAAGCTGCGTTTTTCAAAAGTCAGCTGTCGCTGGGTTCCAAAGATGTTAACGGATGATCACAAAATGCAGCGCCTGATGGCTTCCAGAGCATCACTACGCAGATACAGAAAGGAGGGAGATGTATTTCTATCGAGAATAGTGACAACTGATGAGACCTGGGTCTTTCATTATGAACCTGAATCGAAACGACGATCAATGGAGTGGAAGCATGTTTCTTCCCCAGTGAAGAAAAAATTCAAATCTCAGAAAAGTTTAAGGAAAGTCATGCTCACTGTGTTCTGGGACAGAAATGGGCCGATCACTATCAGTTTCTTGGAAAGGGGCAATACTGTGAACTCAGAGAACTACTGTGAGCTGCTAACTCAAGTGAAAAAAGACATTAAGAACAAACGGAGAGGACTTCAATCAAGAGGTGTGATTCTCCTTCAGGATAATAAGGCCCCACACAGCAGCAAGAACCCTAGCCAAAATTGAAGATTTAGGCTGGAAACTTCTAACACACCCACCCTACAGCCCAGACCTTGCACCATCTGATTTTCACCTCTTCGGCCCACTCAAAGAGAGTATGAGGGGAATTCACTTCCAGACTGATGAAGAAGTGAAGGCTGCTGTGAGCAACTGGCTAAGGACCCAGTCCACGGAATTCTATGCCAAAGGAATAGACAATCTAATATCAAGATGGAACAAGTGTGTTGCAAAGGAGGGAGACTATGTTGAAAAATAAAAAAGCATTTTTTGATTACCAGTCATTGCAAACTTGAGTTATTAAAAAAGTCTCATTACTTATTGACTGACCCTCGTATAATGGTGGTTGACTTTTAATTTACAGCAAACTTTTCAACCTTATTTTCATTAACTCTCACCATAACTTACACAATATTGAAACTAAATCTAATAGCTTCAAAGGTTCAAATGGACAGAAAGCCATATGGGTCTTAGAACTTCAAGAAAACGATATTTGCAGCAGTCGCTCATAAAGTGTGTGTGGGAAGGCATAGAACTTAAAAATAAATTTTGCCACCCCAAACACTCCATATTTGTTTTTTTTAAGTTGAAAACATGTTTTTAAACAAAAGTCTTTCTTTTTGTGAAATGTCTTGTTGACTTATAAATGATTGCAACTAAGTAAAAAAAAAAACATTAAAATTCCAATATCATTGTTGTGTTACTTTCTTTAACTTAGTTTTAAAAAATCTTTAATTATAGGTCTAGACTACAATACAAAAGTGTTGAAAAAAGCTACTGTAAAGTTTAAATCACAATTTAAACACAGAAAAAGTATTTATTAAACATTTTAGCATTAAATTCTGAAAAAGCTTGTTTAATTTGCCACATAATTTAGGAAAAAAAACATTTGGGCTGCAGAGTTTTATTCAATGGAAGTGAGGCATCAGTTGCCTACTATACCTGCCTATTACTAACTGGATTGCTTATTAAATTTTCAAAACAAAATCTAATTTGCACCTGCAACAACTTTTTCTAATAATTTAAAAAATGCAAATATGATTGTATTTTACTAGAAGTTATATAAAATGATTACATTCGTACATTCGAGTCTGTGGTGCTTAATAACAAGAGAATGCTGGAACCACTACAGTCGTACACCAGATACGAAAAAAAAGCGGACATAGCAATCCCGTTCAGTTAAACCATCCCTACCAGAGGCCATGAGTGTTTGAGAGTCTCTGAAAAGGGGGCCAAAGTCAACCAAAGTTTGGGAACCATAGTGCTAGAAGTTAAAACTTGTTTTTGTTGTGACCCAATTTTGTGTAAATATGTATGTTACAGCAAGTTTCGAGCCCAGTTTACTTTTGTTTCAGTTAATTTCGCATTTTGTGATCCAACACTGTAAGTTTGATTTGCCTCTTATTGCACCTGAAAATGTTTTTGTTTTATAAATTTAAGTTTAATTATTGGAAAAAACACAGAGAGAGATTGCATAGACTACTGTTTGAACGTCTAAAGAATAGAATACTGTGTGAAATTGTAAATTGTATCTGTGTATTGTTTCTTGTGTTCTGGGCAGGTGAGAGTCCAAATCAGTTAAATATTGTTCCACCAAAATCTTTAATTTTAATAACGTCAATAGTCAATTGTCAATCATCAAACGTCAATAGTTAATCATATAATTAATATATATAAAGTTATAAATTATCTGTCTTTATTTTTGTATCATTTTGTTCTGTTTCAATTATTAATACATTTATTTTAATTCATTGACACATCATTTAACTAATTGCTCAAAAGACCAGAATCCCAGTAACAATGTAATTAATTTATACACAACATTAATTAAATAAAGAGTTACTTAACTAACAAAAATCAACATAACAGTTTGTCAATTTTGTTTTTAAGTCAATTAATAATTTACGTATTTTGCTAAATTCTGTTTTAAATCTTTTCAACTTATGACTTTCATCTCTTTCTTATATCTTTTTAGACTGGTACTTTTAAACAGAGTTCTGCAAAAACCTAGAGTTTTTGGAAAAATTTTCTGAATTTCATAAAATTATATTTCTTTATTGACTTTTACCAAACACCTTAAATATGGGCTCTTCCAATCTAAATGGTTCCATGACACCAAAAAATTTTAAGAACACCATTTGAAACAGCAGTATTAGACTTCACAATGAATGCAGTAGGTTTGGCCTCACCTTTCTTTGTGGCTAAAAGAGCAAAAATTATTTATGCACATCTACCATAAAAGGTTGATGATTTAAAAAGATAAAACAGTTGTATCTAAACCTGGAGATATTTTGAAGCAAGACTATTTGGCAGGAGACAATTTGATGGGACAAATTCATCAGCAAGCTGATTCAATGGGAACTTTACTAGTGTTGAAGTGACAGCAAAAAAATTTGTTATGCCACCAAGGCAATATTATGCTATAAAAGCCTATAATTCATTTTTAATGTGCATATATAAAACTAAACTGTGATACCCAAACTTGTTTAAATTACCATTCATTGTTCAGCTGATAAGAGTAAAAATTCACATTTTAAAATTCTTGAATGCAATATATTTAGGTATTTTCTTAGTTGAATATTAATCTATTTGGATTTACAATTGCTTGATTTTGAATATTTAAATTAAAAAAGATATAACTTAAATAGTTAAATTTTTGAACTAAGGTTGTTTAACAAAGCATGTTTTTTTTAAAAAAGTACAAAAATGTACTACAAAGACAAAGAATGCAAACGTACAAAACATGTCATCATAACCATTGTACAGTATATTCACATTTTTCTACAAATCTATTTAGGTCAGCAGTAATTGGTTTAACTATTTGATCACTGCAATATTTTTCTTGTTGTTTTTAAGTTTTTGGGTCAACTACTTTTTGAGATACAACTACTTGAATTTTTCATCACTAGATGACACATCAATTACTTTTTTTGCAAATATTTTAGACTTTAAACTGTATTTAAGCTATTAACTTAGTTTAAATGTTGATTCCACCATATTCAACTGTGTAAAATCCAAAAATTGTTTTTTAAAATAAAAGAGCCAATATATTTTGAAACATTGTTTTATTCAGGATGTTTTGAAATTATTAACTCTTTCCATCATCAACAGCGTTAAACTAAATAATTAATTGTAAATTTGAAAATTTAAAATTCTATAATTTATGACATAACAAAATATTGCCAACAAATACTACTAAATAAAACGGAGTTATCTGCATGTAACTTTAAAATTAAAAAGATACAACAGCAATTTGGGCATAACATTTACTGCACAACACTATGAGGTGTCCATAAATTAAGGCAACAAACCTTTTGTCCTCTACCCAAAATACTAGAACGCGAAAACTGTATTGCTGTTTATGATTAGACAGGTTAAGGTAAAGGCTCTCGAAACATATGTAGTTTATTCAATATAGCGTCCTTTGTTTTTAACTACTGCCTTCAATCTGGCTGTGAATGAGGCACAAGTGGCATGGAGCGTTTCCTGAGGGATGGCATCCCACTCCTTTAACAGTTTGGCCTTTAACAGTTGGATGAGGAGTGGAGCAACTGCCTCCACAGTTGGATGAGGAATGGAGCAGACCTTATTCTCCAAGACAGACCAGATGGAGTAGTCCAAGGGGTTCAAATCTGGGCTCCTTGCTGGCCAGTCTTGCTTGCTTATGAAGAAGGGGATTTTCCTCTGAATCCATGATTGTGTGAACTTGGAGCCATGAGAGGGTACAGAATCCTGTTGCAGGGTCCATGGTTTGCCTTTGAAGTGCTGATTGGCTCAAGGTAGCAAACAACCCTCCAAAAGGTCCGTGATGTACCACTGGGAGTTTAATTTGACTCCAGATGGGACAAAAAAGAGGGGGATTTCCTGGTTGCTGTGACAGCTGCCCAAACCATGGCAGACTGGGGATTTTGACATCAGGTGATGATCCTTTCTTCAGTGGCAGACAAGGAGACCCAAACTCTATTATTATGCTGGTTTACCATCTGCTGAATGTCGAATTGCTTCTCGTCTGTGAAAACCAGGTTGGGCAGCATGCCTTCATCAATGTCCTTAAAAATTTTCCTGTATTTTTGGGCCCTTATTGCCACATGATGATCTATTAGCTCATGACAATGCATCATCTGAAAGGGTTTTGTCCAAGATTGTCTCTCAACACTTGGTGCATGGTGGATTTGCCCACACCAGCTGCTGCAGCCAATGTTCTGCAACTTCAGCTTTTTCCTCGTGTTTTTGATGAGTTGAGGGATGCAAATACTTCGTTTTTTGCCTTGCCCTTCCCTGTCAAGGGTGTTGCCAGTCTTCTTAAGCTTCTTAACAATTTTTCAAACTGTTGAATGGTTCATTTTTAGCCATTTTGTAATTTCAACATTAGTTTCACCACTTTAAGTGAAGTTTAATAACTACTGTGTATAAGCAAAATGCTTGATAAAAATTGAATATAAATGTATATTTTGATCTGCAGCCATCATAATACTAATTTTAGAAAATTTTCATATATCTAAAAAAAAAGTAGAGAGTTTAAGCTTTAAAGTGGTGTACTGTTTTACGAGAAAAACCAAATGTATATGCACTTAATTTAACCGAGAAAGTTGGTTGCCTTAATTCATGGACACCCTGTATAGTTAAAGTAAAATAGAGAACCATTAAGTGTTAATTTTAAGATGTTAATTAAGTGTAGAGATTTTTTGTTGATATAAAAATTGTATTGTTTTTCTTCTATTTCTTATAAATAAAAAGTTATGAGCTAATCAAAAAATAATATTGTTCACAAAAGAGGCCAAAAAATCTGTGGAAATCATGATATGAAAAATATAAAAAAACTTTGGCAGTAGTATAATATGTCAACTGTAAAATAAGAAAGTTACAGAAATATGTTTTGTCTTTTTAAAATAATTTGCAAACCCAAAAGTACATTTTTATAAAGTATAATTTTAATTTTTCTGCCTTAGTAAGCCATTTTTGAAATCAAAAATTCTTAACCAATATTTGAGTGCTTGATATTGAGTTGTTTTTTAAAAGTTTTTTATATCATCTGCAATTGACAAAATTATAATAGCTTCATGACATAATAAAATACACTTAATAGTGCTATTAAGTAAAGCTTTTAATTGTATTATTATTTTAGTATGTTTTGTGTTAAAAACACTGAATTGTCATAGCAAAGTTGAAAGTATTGTTGGACAACTTATGGATTGAGAAAAGTAAAATTGCAATCAACTCTTTCACAAACTAAAATTGATTAAATAACATAAAGATCAAAAGTTTGTATGTCAAAAATACATGTTTACATCATCATGTATACTTTAAAAAAAATTTTTCTAGCTTTTGTAGTAAAAATTGCTACAATATTTATAGTATTCACAAGAAAAGGTTCACAATATATAACTTCAGACATTGCTAAA
Organism: Diplosoma virens; assembly: GCA_963680785.1. Lineage (NCBI taxonomy): Eukaryota > Metazoa > Chordata > Ascidiacea > Aplousobranchia > Didemnidae > Diplosoma > Diplosoma virens. Next base: position 13,736,200 of record OY796885.1, read on the forward strand.
GACAAGTCTTTTTTTATCCTGATTCTTATTCAAGGTAAAAAGCTAACTGAACTTGAAACTACATGGAAAACCAGGAGATTAAAATAATTTGTTTTAAAAAAGAAGTTGTAAGAATAAATGTTGTAAGCAAAAACTGTAGTGTAGCAAAAAGTAGCAGTGCAGTGTGGCAAGTAAACTAATCAGCGAAAACCTAGCAAAAACTGATCAGCATTATGTATCAAGTGAAAAGAAAATTTAACAAATATTTTGTTGAACAAGCTAATGCTATAAAAAAGAGGAAAGTACAGTATTCTGTGCAAATGCATCCCTAAATTCACAAGCACACAGCAACAGTTAATGTGCTATTCAAAAGAACTCTTCAATGTATATAAAAATACAGTAAAAACAGCAGTGTTAAATAAGGTTTTTTAAATCTTTTTGCCATAAATGGTGTGTTGCTTGGTTTTGCAGATAGCCACTTAGTTTGTGTGCAATCAAAACACTATAATTCAAAGTTTTTCAGTTCAGTTTTTAATTATGATTATAAGGATCTAACAAAAAAATTTGTAAGCAAAGTTTTTAGCAAATTTTGTATGGGTTATTATTGTCTCAGATACCCTGAAAAAAAATATTAAACCTTTTAACACCTGACATTATTTTGAATTATCAATAAAAGAACCAAAAGAATCATTTTTGGAGATATTCCTTTTTTAACTGCTCAAAGTACATACAGTATACCCTAATATTTATATGTTGCAATGCTTACTATGTTTACAAACACTAACCACCTCTTTAACTGTAGGCAAGTACCAACACAAAACTATACCACTAATTTGTGGAAAAAGCCTTTGGAAGGACCAGTAATTTAAGAGTTGGAATCTAGATTACCTTTTTTGAGGGGTTAAGGAATGGCTACCCCAAGATATACTTGAAGAAGGGGAACAGCAACAAAAACAAAAACATCTAACTGCTCAATGTCTTTAGCAAGACTTCCTTTCTCTTTTTTATAGCATTAACTTGTTTACATTGAAATATAGGGTTTGCCAATCAAAATGAGATATTCACCGATCAAAATGAGATATTCACCGATCGAAATGAGATATTCACCAATCAAAATGAGATATGCACCGATTAAAATGAGACATTCACCGGTCAAAATGAAATATGTACCAATCAAAATGAGATAAAGATATATGCAACAACACTCCAAATAATTCTCATTATTACCTGCAACAGATATGATGCAAAAAATTTTAATTATTTTATGAGGATCAATCAATAACGCACAGTTTGGCAACAATCCATAATGTCTGACGTTACATGTGAGAAAAAAGTGCCAGAAGTAGTTTAAGGCTTAAGATAAAAATGTGTAAATTGTTTCATCTGTAAAGTGTTTTGTTTTTTAGTAATGCTAGCCAGAAATGGAACTCATAGAGGCCTCAGGTACTATATCTGATAAAGGTCAAAGGTCTTATATTATATATATATATATATAAGAAACTTTACTTGGCAAAAACCTGACAGAAATTCACAGAGCTTTAAGTTATTTATTTTTTATTTTTTTATTTTAATCTCTATATTTATCCTCCTGACTCGCAGGAAAGCGACGGAGGTGCTATACATAGGGTAAGCAATTACCCCGACCTGCTTCCAGAGATGCCAAGATATTGGTGTCCACTAGTAAGTTAGTAGAGATATTACTGCAATTTAGTACTGCTTGTCAAGACCACCAAGCAGGGGAAAGTGCCGTAAAGTGTCTTTCCCAAGGACAGAACAGAATGGCGTAAGTGGGTTTTGAACCTAGACCATGCTGCTCATCAGTCCGGTGCTTTAACCACTCGACCACACTGCCAAGTGACCCTCGTATGACCCTTGAATGACCTTCATAAAAAAAATATATATAAACAGGATGGGGACTTCAAATTGTCATTCTCATATATTCATGATGTATTCTATTTTACTTTTCAGATTACATAAGTGTAATATATCATTGGATAGCTATAAAAATAAGGTAATCACCAGTGCTGAGTTTGACACTATGAAAACATACATGGAGTTATCAGAAATATTGTACACTGAAGCGGAAGTGAGATGTGCTGTGGTCATGGCCCTGGTTCACAGCAATAGTGAAGTGCACAACAGAACCATTGCCAACACCCTTGGGGTGGACATGAGAACCATTCAGCATACTTGAAGGAGTTGGAGGAGAGTAAGGATCACCATGGAGTTATCACAAGAGCTCCAATGTCTCTGGATGACTGCCAGAAGTTGAGAGATGCAGATTTTGTTAAAAGGATTGAGGCCATGATCGACATTAACCCCTCCAAGTCCATGAGATCCATGGCTGCTGAACTGGGGGTTGATAAAAGGACAATTTAATGATGCGTAGATGAGGATTTCCACTGCAAAAGCTACAGAATGCAAACTGGCTAGCTTTTGACCCAGGCAACCAAGGACAGAAGGCTGCCTAACTCCACCAAACTCCTCAACAAGCTGAAGCATTTAAAGGAGCCCCACATGCTTTGGTTCTTCTCTGATGAGAAGAATTTCTGCCAGGACCAGGTTCACAACAGGCAGAACCATCAACGGATTGCTATGTGCCGCAACGATGTGCCCAAAGTGATGAAAACCAAGTTCCCTAACACAGTCATGGTCTTTGGTGTGATCAACTCTGATGGGGACGTGATGCAGCTGCAGATCTTCAAGACGGCTCTTTGGGTCGATACTGAGATCTACCTGCAGGTCATGGAAACTGTGGTGTTACCCTGGATCAAGCAGGTGGCCTGGGACAGGCCCTGGTTATGGCAGCAAGACAGTGCACCTTGTCATGTCTCCAAATGCTCCCTCATCTGCTATGACTTCGTAACCAAGGAAAAATTGCCTTCCAGTAGCCTGGATTTGAACCCAATGGATTATTTCTTTTGGGAAGAATCATCCTCATTGAAGTATTGAAGAATCAAGTTTTGAAGAAGTTGAAGAATCAACCTAGAAGAATCAAACTTTGAAGTTTTGAAGAAGAAAAGATTTGAAGAATCAAACTAACCGACACCCTCATACCACCAAGGCATCTCTCATCACCTCCATCAAGGAGCAATGCATTTCCATAGACAGGGAGATGGTGAAGAAGCTTGCAGGATCTTCAGGACCAGGATTGAGCGCGTCATCGAGACTGAGGGCAACTATGTCAAGTAGAATGTGTTTCTTGCATCATATCCTTATTCTGTTTTTTATTTGAAATAAATATCTTCAAAATTGATTATTTTATGTCCTTTTAATTAAAAAGTGAGCTACGGCAACAATTTGAAGTCCCTACCCTATATATGTATATCTAAAATTTTTTGCATCATATCTGTTGCAGGTAATAATGAGGATTAGTTAGAGTGTTGCTGCATAGCGTGTTTGATTCTTACAATGTCTAATAAAGTTCCTAGAAGTTCAAGAAAAAAATAAACCCATCTAAGAAGAAACAAGACAGAGAACAGTTGATCTCAGTTTACAGGGGAGGCCTGCTGCAAAAATCTCTAGAATGTTGTCTGTTAATTGCAAATCTGCTTGGAGAATTTTGAAACGGTTTAATTCAACAGGTGAAATTGGAGTGAAAAAGAGGGAAGGTGATTTACGATCAAAACTCTCAGCAGATTAGAAAAACGAAATTCTATTGTGGGTGGATCAAGATTGTCTATTGTGTATTTCTGATATTATAAACAAGGTTTACGAACATTTTTTAATCAGGATTTCCAGCAGCACAATACAGCGTGTTCTAAGATTTTCATTACACAATGAAATCTGTTGTGTCTGTTCCTGAAAGAAGAAACAATGAAAGGACTTTAAATCTGAGAGAAGAATGTGCTGCAAAATGTAGGCATCTTGAGTCTACATCAGAACACAAAAACATTATCTTTTTAGATGAAGCAGGGTTTGGTGTTGTGAGTCGCCCAAGAAGAGGAAGGTCGAGACAAGGTACCTTTGCTTATGTTACAGTTTCTGCAGCTAAAAGCCATAATATTTCAGTCGTAGCTGTAATGAATAAATATGAAATGATATTCCATACAGTTTATGATAAGGCAGTAACAGGGGAGGATTTAAAGCAATGTTTAATTGAACTGAAAGCAGCAACTGTCTCTGCTGGAATTGAAAATCCTATTTATATACTTGATAATGCTTGTATCCATCATTGTCATGGATTACAAGAAACTACCAATCAATTGAGCCTTATATCTGTTATCTTCCTCTGTATTCTCCTTTTCTAAATTCTTTAGAAAACATTTTTTCTATGTGGAAAAATTTAGTTATCCAAGAAGCTTGTTGTGAAAAGAAATTGAATGAGCTTATTACTTCAAAGTTTAATGATATTACAAAAGTGAATTGTGATGTTTTTTACAGGAAAATGCTTGGTTATATTTTGAAATCTGAAAAAAGAGAAATAATTTTAGAATAAATTTACTTATTTTTTGTTTTATTTTTTTTCTTCCATTTTGATTGGCACATATCTCATTTTAATCGGTGCATATCTCATTTTGATTGTTGCATATCTCATTTTGATCAGGGAATATCTCATTTTGATCAGTGAATATCTCATTTTGATAGGTGAATATCTCATTTTGATAGGTGAATATCTCATTTTGATTGATGCATATCACATTTTGATCAGCAAACCCTATAATTAAGCTGCATGTTTTTTGTCCATGTTGATGGTTTTTGAGTTTTATTTGCATAAATTTTAATTATCAGAATCCTTTTCTTTTCAACTGATGCATTAAGCTGATCAGTTTTTGCTACACTCAAGAAACATTTATTCAGAGTTTTTGTCATCTTTTACAACTCCATCTTTAGTACAATTTATTTTGATCAGCTGGTTTTTCCTGTAGTTTTCAGAGTAATTGACTGAGCATTATTAAAGTTTAGTTGTTCTTTTAATGTTTCTAACTTGAATGACTCTTGGCTTTAAAGTTTAGTTTTTTAGCACAGCTTTTTACCTTAAATCTGAAGTTATGTATTTTGAACCTTTTTCTTTGTTTGTTATTGTGAATACTATAAAATTCATAGCAATTTTTATTACAATGGCTACAAATTTTTTTTCAAAAAGTACACATGATGATGTAAACATGTATTTTTGACATATAAACTTTTGATCTTTTTTATGTTATTTAATCAATTTTAGTTTGGAAAAGAGTTGATTACAATTTTACTTTTCCCAATCCATAAGTTGTACAACAATACTTTCAACTTTGCTATGATAATTCAGTGTTTTTAACACAAAACATACTAAAATAATACAGGTTGCATAAGCAATTTGTGGACACCTTATGCACACTTAGAAAAACAAAAAATGAAACTGTTTATTGTTAAAACTTAACAATTTTTTTACAAACCAAATAAACATAAATATTAACTTATGTTTTATTTCATATATCCTTCTTCAGCTTCTATCACCAACTCAATTCAAGTCAGAAAACAATGCAAGCTTTGATCAGGTGGATATCACAAATTTTATTTAATCTCCTTCAAAATACTCCCCTTGTAAGTGCACACACTTTTCCCAGTGCCTCTGCCACTTTTGGAAACACCTCTTGAACACCTCTTCTGAAATGCTCCTGAGCTCTGCCATTGTTTTTCCATAATGTCCTTACGTGGCTGAAATCTTGTCTCTTTTAGCATAGTTTTTAACTTGGGGAATAGCCAGAAGTCGCATGGTGCCAAATCAGGAGAGTAAGGAGGCTGTCGCACAAGTGCCATATTGTTTTTGTCCAAAAACTTTTGATTACATGGGCAAAATAAGTGGGAGCATTGTCATGGTGAAGCTGCCAGTTCTGCCAGTCCTGTCTGGCTGCTTTCTTTGCACAGCATCATGAAGATAATGTAAAACCTCCAAGTAGTACTCTTTATTGATTGTTTGGCCTTTTGGTGCATATTCATGATGCACTATGCTGCAGATATTGAAGAAACAGGTCAGCATCACTTTCACATTGCTGCAAACTTGTCATGCTTTTTTGGACCTTGGTGATTCTAGATGCTTCCATTGTAAAGATTGAAACTTACTTTCTGGATTATAACCATAAACCCAGGTCTCATCACCAGTTATGATAGTCTTTGTAAATTCTAAGTCATTGTTTGCACAACCCAGCATGTCCTGGATGATTTCCACATGGAGCTCCTTTTGTTGCTCCATCAGAGCTTGGAAATGAATTGGGCTGACACGCTCTGCATGCAAAAACCTTTAGTTAAAATGGAGTGAAATAATTCTCTGCTTATTCCCACTTCTTCAACAATTTTCCTGAGTGTTAGATGACAATCTTCTATCACAACAATTTGGCAAACCTTCTCAACCACCTCCTTGTTTCAGCTTGTGGATGGCCTGCCAGAGCGTGCCTCACTCTCCACTGAGGTTTGACCATTTTTGAAGTGATTAAACCATTCCTTTATTTGAGTTTGACTTAAGGCCTCATTTCCAAAAGTTTGCTGAATCTTTTGATTCAGTTTGATTATTACCTAGCTTTTGGCAGAACTTGATAAATTATCTTTGTTTGATGCTTTCTGTCATTACGCTTGCAAGCAAAAAATCAATGATCACGCACTATATGACTGCATTAAATGCTTCAAAAAAAGAAAATGATACCAACTATTGGTTTGAAATTTTTTATGCATGGGCAGTAATTGAGACATTACAATCTGCCAAAACCACTTTGCTGGTGTGCCATTATTTTTGGTGGGAGGAGATAAGGTCAGATACTTTTTGAACAAACCTCATAATCTTGTAAATTGCAGATGATATAAAAAATTTTTGGAAAACAACTCAATATCAAGCACTCAAATATTGGTTAAGAATTTTTGGTTTTAGAAGTGGCTTGCTAAGGCAGAAAAATTAAAATTATACTTTATAAAAAGGCACTTTTGGGTTTGCAAATTATTTAAAACAAAAAACATATCTCTGTAACTTTCTTATTTTACAGTTGACATATTATACTACTGCCAAAGTTTTTTATTTTTTTCATGTCACAGTTTCCACAGAGATTTTTTTGGCCTCTTTTTGTGAACAATATTATTTTTTGATTAGCTTGTAACTTTTTATTCATAACCAATAGAAGAAAAACAGCATGCTCTATACATTGGGCACAACATGGAGCATGAGGTCTGACAGTTTTGGATGACGAAACTTGATGCTAGCTTAATAACACCACTGCCAGCATCTGATTCAGGCAGTGCAGCAGTTTGGGATAGTAAAAGGATAAACCCTCAGTCCCAGTCCTGCTTGTGTCTGACCTGGAGTGGATGCCCCTCAAACGATGACGACAATACTATTTTTGGATTTTTTATAGCTTAAATACAGTTTAAAGACTAAAATATTTACAAAAAAATTGATCTGCCATCTAGTGATGAAAAATTCAAGTAGTTGTATCTCAAAAAGTAGTTGACCAATTTCAAATTTTCTTTCATTTCTTTTATTCAAAGAGGTTAACAACATATAAAAGGATGGGCAAAAATAAAATTTTGGGTTGCAAGCTTGTACTCAATTATATGGGAATGACTTGTCTGTGGTTTGTTCAGGAATGCCACACTTGCAATTCCATGAAGGAATAAGACCTCATTTGTGCATGAACAAATGAAATCACCCAACACCAATCTGCAGGCAATTGAGCTTGACCTTAACCTGTTTTGGGCAAGCTCAATCCAACAAGCCTGTCACTGGCCTATGGTATGAAAACACAAAGCCTGAATGTACTCTCCTAGTACTCTGTGTTCCATCTGTAATTCATCCACTGACAAGCACAGATGCCAAGTCCAGCAAGGTTGTTTAATAGATTATACGACAAAGTAGCTAGTCCCAAAATAGCTGGTCCAAAATGGCTAGTTCCAAAATAGCTAGTATACCAAAATAGCTAGTATCCCAAAACAGCTTGTTCCAAAATAGCTAGTATACCAAAACAACTTGTTCCAAAATAGCTAGTATACCAAAATAGCTAATTTACCAAAATAGTTGTTTTGGGACTGGCTCTAACCCTAACCCTAACCCTAACCCTAACTCTATTTTGTTATACTAGCTATTATGGAACTAATATTCCTATAAGAATAATAAGAAATCATTACTTTTTGTTAAACTATTTTAGAATTAGCTATTTTGGTATACTAGCTATTATGGAACTAGCTATTTAAGATACTAGCTATTTTGGCACTAGCTATTTTGGTGTACTAGCTATTTTGGAACCAGCCATTTTGGACCAGCTATTTTAGAACTAGCTATTTTGGGACTAGCTGTTTTGGGTTTCACCCGTTTAATAGCACTTCGTGCAGTTTGCACAAATGAGCATCTAGATCTTAGTCTCTCTTGGAAAGCATCTGAGAACCTACTTAAAAGACCATGTAACATATGGTCAAGGTCCAGAGATCTGCTGTAAGCCAAAAAGAGTGTCACTTCTAGTCAGCAAAGCTCAGCAGGCTGGCTGCCTGAAAGTATGCGAGAGTGGTTTGTTGGAGTGGGATGCAGGTATCTAGTGACTATGTGCAAGACATCATTCAGGACACTGTCTATGAGGCAAGTGTCAGCACTGCAATACCAGACTGGTGCACAGTACTCAGCTGTTAAGTAGACCAGAGATAGGGTAGCTACATGCAGTGTTTTGGCACCAGCACCCCATTCTGAGCTTACGATTCACTATAGCAGTGTGACATGCAAAGATAGTCTTTTGCACAATGCCACTAGATGGTCACAGAATGTGACCAATCTATCCAGCTTAACCCCAAAATAAGAAGGGTTTGCACATCACACTAAAAGTCTATTGCTGTTTTAAAGTTTGGCCCCTTGGTTATTTAATTCAAAGTTTGCCATCACCGTCTAAGTGTGACAGAGCTTCAACCTCCAAGTCTCGAGATATGTCAAAAGTGTAGTCATGTCTTGACTTAAAAGTTTTCTTCAGGTCCTTCCAGTTTCCAGAAGAGTGCAGCAATGCTAGCTCATCTGTACAAGCAAACTTTCTGGAAATTCTAGAGGACAGGTAATAGGTATAGATTTTGAAAAGGAGAGGAGCCAAGACTGATCCTTAAGGAACACCATTTTTCAAATAGCGTAGCCTATTTGTTTGCTGTCATCAGTGGTAAGAGTGAACTTTAATTTTGAATAAGCTCCATAATCACTTTGACCATGTGCTTATCCAACACAAGCCTTAGCAGCTTGCAGGTAAGGCCATGATGCCAAACAGTGTCAAATGCCACTGCCAGATCAACAAATACTTTTTAGCCCAAAAAGAATCTTTTATGTTCTGTGTCAAAAGAACAACTTGATACATGGTTAACTTTTGGCATTGAAACCCACCTTACTCTTAGGGAGCAGTGGACCAATAATTGTTCAACATGGGCATAGATAAGCCTCTCAAGAATCTTGTAGGGGACAAAAAGCAAAGATATTGGTTGATAACTCTTTGGGTACCCCACAGGCTTCATTGACTTTGGGATCAAGACTACAAGTGCTTTCCTTCAGACCTTGGAAATTTTGAGTCGGCACAAGCAAGAAGAAAGGAAGTCACTTAACCAGGACTTTAAAGCATCTTCAGAGATAGCATGTTTAAATATTTACTTTTTATAAAGTTCATCAGGAGATGTATGATTTTCTGCAAAAAACATTTTAGATTGTATACTTTTTACCACCTTTTCTCCAACAAAAAAATCCATACAAATTTATTATAGCAGCCTTGAAAGGGTACGCAACAATTTTGCGGGACCAATTTGGCAGAAAAATAAATAATTTTGATTTACCTTCACAATTTTTTTGATTAAATTTTAATGTGTAAAGTTTTTTTCAGTGCCAGAATCATTAATCATGATATTGGCCATAATAAATTCATATCTGGAAACATTAGTGTAAACAATGGAAAAAAACTTTACACATTGAAATTTAATCAAAAAAGATTTGCAACCAATTTAACTTTTTAATCACTGCCATGTTTTTTTGTGTTTTTAAGTTCTTTTGCAGACTTTTTATTGCTTTGTTAAGCTTTCCTTTTTGTATTTGTTTTTCAGATTTTTGATTGCATTCTGACAAGTCCTATAGATGAAATAAAATGTTAGAGCTAATAAAAAATAGTTAAAATAATTTTCATGGTTTGACAGTTTAATAAAATAACTGCTCTGATTCAATTGTCATTCAGTATTTTTCTGATACACTAATCTGCAGAAAAATGTTTATGCATGCCAACCAGAATAGATTGGTAGAAAAATGTTTATACGTACATAGTATAATGCATTTTATAATGTCATAGTTTCATATGCTGGCAAAACTTCAATTTTATAAAAGATGTATGTTAAACAATCTTAGTTCAAATTTAACTATTTAAATAATACTTTTTTTAATTTAAATATTCGAAATTAAGCTATTGCAAATTAACTCTTTTGTGCCAGGAAAGCCTTGCCAGAAGGCTTTTTGAAAAAAGCCATCAGGATGGGAAAACCTTCCCAGAAAGATAGCTTTTTTCTCTAATGTGTCGAATGAATGTTAATGCATTGCTATGCTTTAGGGCACATGATTTGCTGTGTTTTGTCACGAAAAGTTTCTTTTATTTTCACTGTGCAATTACTTCAACCACAACGTGACTTAAACACACACACAATTTTGTCGAGATCACTCATGTGCATGAGGATATGAAAATATGTCGATCATAAAAGTTGAAATATCTTGCCACACTGTGGCACAAGAAAAAAGACAATTTTTGAAGAAAAACTAGGGTCAAAACTTTTATTTATTACTAACTCATTTTTTATTCTTTTATAAATAGCATATCATTTTAATCAGAAACAAACAAACTTTTAGATGATATAAAACATGAACCACTCTTCAAACAAATAAAGACAGAAATAATTAATAAACTTGGGGAAAATTTTTGCTGTGCTTTTTTTTAAAAAACTTTCCAGCCTGTGACGCATCGCACTATTGAATCGAGCCGGTGCAAAAGAGTTAAATTAGTTTTTGGCTAGAAACATCCTTAAATTTACTGCATTTAACAATTTTAAATGTGACTTTCACTAGTATCAGCTGAACAATTGCTGTTGTCTTTTCCATTGCTTTCATGAGATAACAAAACTTTTTTGTTGTCACTTCAATGCTAGTAAAGGAAAATAATGCTATTCTATTTATTTTTCTGGCAAATTGGCTTGCTGACAAATTGGTCCCACCAAATTGTCTTGCTTCAACCATAAAACAGTAACTAGAAGTAACAAAAAATTTATATGACACTAACCCATATCAGCAAGCTCAGAGATAGCATTATGGCCAACAACATTACGGTTTAAAAATTCCAAATACCTTTTATGAAGTTCTTCAGGAGAAAAACCATTTTCTGCAAAAAACACTTTATATATATTAAATTCAAAAAAATTATTGTACTAACCTTGAAACAATTAATTAGAAGTAATGAAATAATTTACCATTTAATCAAGTAAAAAAATTGAAATTATAGGTATGTAAATTAGTAAAACCAAAAACAAATTTACCACTTTTTAAGGCAATATTAGATTTTAATTCTGTAAAATATAGACTATCTTCATTTTTTAAAATAACATTGTTACTATGTTCACCAGAATCTCTTTCTTTTGTAGCTTTACCAGAATCTCTTTCTTCTGTAGCTTCACCAGAATCTGTCATGCTTTTATGGCACTGCTAGTCCAAGAAAAACTCTACTGGCATGACCAAGCCATAAAGTTAACCTAAAAGGCCTATAAACACCTAAACAGATACTAATTCCCTACAAATAGTTACCTGTGTCAAAACCAAAAACAAGATATATATTTCTATAATAAAGATCATCATTTACAAAATAAACTTTAAGAAAACAACAGAGGCACATTAAATAGACAACCATAAAGTAAAAAGATGTTCAAATTGATACAACCCAATTGAAGTCACAAATAAGTATAATATAAATCAGAGTATAGCATTAAACAAAATCCACCAAAGTTTTAAACAATATATACAGTATCATGCAAATAGTGTTTTCATTAAAATTCTTGCAATGATTTTAATAAAAGAGATAATCAAATTACAGTAAGCATTATCTGCAAGGCAGTTAGTAAAATTGTTTTTGTAAAAGAGCAACTAATTTATCAGTGAGCAGAGTTGAAACCACATGTTGAATCTCAAGTAGCAAAATGATGTTTTAAAAAGAATAGGTATTTGCAAAGCAGGGTTGGCATTAAAAATCCTGCCCAATGAAACCAAAAAAAAACACTTAAAAAGAACAATAAAACCTGACCTTGAGTGGGTTTTTTGGGATTTGTTTAAATTTTTCATTCTTTAAGGTATTTAAAAATATTTTATATCAATTATATTAATATAGTAATAGTATTACTGAACATATTACCTTGTAATACTAGAAAAATATATGTATATACTTACATATTCTATGAATAACTTGCTACCAATTGATAAATATGACCTTCATAAATAATGTCAGTCATGAGAGTAGAAATAAAACTACAGCCTCAAATCAATTCTTCAATTTATTTCCATTTTACACAAAAATCAAAACAAGCATTTTACTGCATTTACCACTAGTTAAATCAGTAGGCTATAATAAATGTTCCTATTTAGCCTATTATAGCAGCGGTTCCCAAACTGGGTGCCGCAAGACTTTTTCAAGGGTACTACAAAAGCATGCAAAAGTTGTTGCATTTACTGCTTTCCTCACAAAAATTACAATGTGAGATTTGTTAGCAACTTTTTACAATTTTACAGCATGTACAGTAGTTAGCAGCAACTGTGTGGAATTTTTCGCTCTTAAGTTATCAGAAATGAAGAAGCAGTCCGTCATATTTTCAAACTTTTCACACACACCAGCCAAAGCACAGCTTGCGTCTTTTAAAATTGCACACAAAATCGCAAAATGTAAAAAATCACATATCATTATGGAGGAACTTGTGCCTCCTGCTGCTCTTGACTTAGTCTCGACAATGATTGGAGAATCAGCTGCTCAAAAACTAAACACTGTTCCACTCTTAAACATTACCATTTGTAGGAGGATCGATAAAATCTTGAATGATATTAATGATCAGCTAGTAGTGAAAATGCGTAAAAATGAGTTCAGCTTACAGTTGATTAGCCAACAACCAGAACCAGTGATAAAGTTGCTCATTTGATTTGCTACGTATGCTTTATTGATAAGAAACGATAATATCATTGAAGATTTGCTCTTTTGTAAACCCATTTCAACAAATTGTAAAGCACATGAATTGTTTGCATACTGAACAATACTTTTCAGTAAAATAACCCCGAGTGGAAAAATTGCGTTATTGTATGCACTGATGGTGTCCAAGCTATGTCTGGTCACTTTGGCAGGCTGCAAACATTAGTGCAGGGTGTTGCTGTTAACACAAAATGGACCCACTGCCTAATATACCATGAGGTGCTGGCTTTGCAACAGCTCAGTGGTGACCTTAATGGAATGCTTGAAGTTGTTGTCAAAACTGTGAACTTCATTAAAGCAAGGCTGCTTAAAGCTTGGCTATTCCTACATCTTTGCAATGAATTAAGAGCAGAGCATAACAACTCATTGTTTTATTGTAGGTGAGGTGGATGCATGCCACAAAGTGGCTTTCAAAGACAAAGTTTATGTGTGTATGAATTGAGAAACAAAATCTCCATATTTTTTAAAGAAGAAAACCATGCACTTGCTACTACCTTTGAGGATGAAGTTTTCCTGATGCAGTGGGCGAATCTTTGTGATAGTTTTTCAAAATTAAATTAATCAAACATCTTACTCCAAGGAAAAACTCACCTTCTGCAACTCCATGACAAAATTACAGTCTTTAAAAAAAAACCACAGTTGTGGAAAACTGACCTGCTGATAAATGACAAGCAATGTGATAGTTTTCCACTTTTAAAATCCCATTTAAACTCGCAATCTGGCAATCTCTCCTTGCAGAATACCGTTGAGTGTGATATGAAAATTGTGATGTGTTCGCATTTGGAGGCTCTAATCTCGCATTTTGAAAAATATTTTTCTTAAGACATGGAGAAGCACAATTGGAGAAGAATCCTTTTGTTGATAATGCAAATGCCCCTCAGGAGTTTACATTTCTGGAAGCTGAACAAGTTATCAATCTTTCTTCTAACATCACTTTAAAAAGCATATTCAACCCTAATTTACTAATTTTATTCTGGGTTAAGGTTCGATCTAAATTTCCACTTGTAGGCTGTAAAGCTCTCCATGTTCTTGTGCCATTTGCAACCTCATATTTATCTGAAGCTGGTTTTTCTGCAGTAACAGTAATCAAGTCGAAGTATTGCAATAAAATTGAGATTGAGTGTGACATGCAAGTTGCAATATCAAACATTGCACTGTGGTTTAATAAAATGTGCATAGAGTAACAAGTTCACTGCTCACACTAAATGTTTTTTAGTGTTTTGTGAATAATGCTGACATTTTCGTGCAATTTAAGTAATGAACATGATTTAAATACAATTTCTTGGTAAAACTTGAAATTCATAAATTTTGCCTTCATTACGGCACCGTGAGTATTGATAAGTTTTCAAAGGGCACCATGAACAAAAAAATCTTTGGGAACCACTGTATTACAGGATTACCATATCTGAATAAGCAGAATTCCAGACAGACATAAGCATACCAGCTAAAAAAATTTGAAAGGCAGACAGAATAAAATTGTTTCAGATTTTAGGATGGATACCAAAAAAAAAGTCTTCACTTAAAATCAGTTTCGGATTTTTCAATTTTTGTGACAAAATTATGATGTTCTCTAAAATAAAAAAAAAAGGCCTTCAACCAATTAAAGGCAACAAACAAACAAGTTTCATGTCCATTTCAAGTCATTTTAAAATCTTTATTTTAAAACTCTAAAATTCTGGACAATGTTTTAAAAATTCTAGACATTAGAAAAATTTTGTACAAAATTCTAGATGGTATGGCAACCCTAACCTATTATGAAAAATGTAAAAGAAACTTCCAACAAAAATTTAAAAATTTCCAGAAACTGAAAAGAAAAATGGAGATTGTTTTTAGTTTTTTTACTGTCTATTCATTTTAACAAGTTTCTATGCCTTGTCACTGCCCAACCCATTCCTTATTTTAGACCCGACAAGTCCAAATGATGAGAATACTCTTTCCATTACTCCTGAGCTAGCAGGGCACGTTTGGAGTTTTGAAAAGAATTTACAGAAACTTTAAAAAGTTTTTTGTCCGCAGTGCTAAAGAAAATATTTTGTTTTAATCAAGTGTCTAATGGCTGCCTTCTGCAATTAATTTCTTAATATAAAATTTAAGTAGAAGCTATTTGAGTTTTTTTCAATAACTATTTTATTTGATAACATTATTTCTGGTCAAATATCATCTTTACCAGAGGATGTTAAAAAGTACATAGAAAACTTTTTTTCTTCAAAACCAGCTAAATTTTATGCTAATGGTATTTTTAAGTCACCTGATAGATGGACAAAAGTTATTAATAAAGTTAAATTCTGTGAGGTAATTAACAAGAAAAGTAAAAGAGACCCTACAATCTTTATAATAGTTATTCTTAAACATCAATGAAAAATTAGCTGCACTACTTTATTGCCGTAATAAAACTGCCTTTATGTAACGACAGAAAAAATTTGAATTATTTTCATATACGAAATCGTTTTTGTTGGAAAAAAGCTGAATGTGCAGATTGGAGTTCGGAAAGCAAAACAAGTCAAGGATAAATATTGAAAAGCAATTTTTATAATTTTTTTTAGTTGAGTCGCAGAAAACATCAAGTTGCCAACTGTTTTGACTGGTTTTAAAGTATTTACTCTTAACTCTGCGATCTCTGCTGCTTAAGTAGTCTTTACTGCCATGCTTTAATGAGCAAAACCAAACTACATGCTGGCTTTTAATATATTCAACCGATGGAGAAAATGCACACACAGGGATAATTTGACCTGATACCGTAGGCTAGAGACAAATGACACATTAATGTTCAAAAATACAAAAGCTCACTCACTGACAACGAGGCACAAAACGGTTTGCCACTGCATAGCAATAAATTTCAACTGCTTGACAATTCAGATGAAAATTGACAAAATAAGACGCAATAAATAATTTCAGAAAGAGCGTCGTGATTGTGACCGACATGGTCTCGATTCAAAACCTACTCGCGTCATTTAGTGTTTTCCTTGAAAAAGACACTTTACGGTACTTTTTCCTGCTTGGTGGTCTTTGCAAGCAGTTCTAAATTTCAGTTATAATAAAAATTTTACTGGACGGCAATATCTTGGCACCCACGTAAGCAGGTTGAGGTAATTATTTGCTCTATGTATATAGAGCCTCCGTCACTTTTCGCCGGGTCAAGAAGATAAATATAGAGATGAAATGAAATGAAAAAAATTGGCTTTTCTAGTCATTAAAGTTAGGCATACCGTATTTTTGAAGAAGCAAATTGGGACGCTCGTTGACAGAGAAAGTCCGTCCCTAAAAAGTAGTGTTTACTAAACAAAAAAAAGTCTTCACTTCGAATTATTCGGATTTCATAATTTTCATCCCTTAAAAAGCAGTGTTCTCAAAAAAAAGACCTTCACTTTGAATCAGTGTCCGATTTCCTACGCTCCGTACAAAGAGATGTTTTTAAAAAAAAATTTTTCACTTTGAATCAGTTTCCGAATTCCTAAATTTCGTCCCAAAATGGAAGTAATCTCTGAAAAAAAATCTTCCCTTTAGATCTGTCCCGGATTTCATGATTTTCATCTCTAAAGGCCCGTTTCCACTGCGAGCGTGGAAAAGAGCATTCTTTCTCTCTTTTATTGATCTTCGATTGAAGCGAGCGGTTAAAATTGAAGCGAGCGCAAAAAAAGCAATAAAACAAACAAAGAATGCTTTTTTCCGCGCTCGTAGTGGAAACGGGCCTTAAGGACTACAGTGATCTCGAAAATAACAAGAAAAAAGAAGGTCTGCACATAAAGTCTGTGTTTGACTTCTCGCAGAATTTTGGCCAAAATAGCGGGAGAGGGCCCTAAAAATCAAGACGCATGGTAAGCCTAATTAAAGTGATTCCCTTCGTGCCTTTCTATATTAATTTTCCTTGCCATAAAACTGACAATTTTAAGGCAAGTTGTTTTATAAATATATTTCAGAATATCAATGATTATTTTTGCGGCAATAACTTCGGGCCTCGGAGCCCCGCAAACTTACAAAAGGCTTTAAAAAACAAACTAGAATACTAAAAATGTTGTATTATTTGGACCAATCTGGACAAATTAGGCCAAATTATTGAGACTTAAGGCTAGGCTGCTATATCTGTCTACACCCGACGTATATTTGTTTGTTGAACTTTGTGCCCCAAAAGTTGGCGAGGTGTACTCTAAACCTACAGGTTTAGCTTCGTTAGATGTAACTAGCACACAGAGCAAAACTAAGTTAGGATTTTATTTTCTAAAATAATTCTATAATGCCAACGAATAAGAAAAATACAGAACACCATTTCAATTAACTCGGTTTTGATTTAATACCGGTTAAAATTTATCACACCTAAGAAAAAACATGTAAAAATAAGCTTATCATTTGTCCCGAACTTTTTTTTTAGAGAACACTACTTTTTAGGGATGAATTATTTTTTATTAACGAGTGTCCTTGTTTGCCCCTCTGAAATATGGTATGCTTATATAAAAACTCTTCAAGTTTTTATGAATTGGTTATTCATAAACTAGGTAATTTGATGGTTAGCCTACTACTTTAATACCTTCAGAAGCAAGTTGGCTATAGCTTTTAAACTAGACTAATTGCATAATCATAGGTGGGCACAAAAGTACCGCGGTACTTTTACTCGGTACTTTTGAATTATCCAATTTAATAGCAATAAAAAAACTATTTTTGAAATTTTTTTTTTATTTTTATTTTTGAATTACACTATTTTTAAATGTCAATTGAAATTCAATGTATGACAGAGTTATAACTATTAAATTGGATTATTCAAAAGTACCGAGTAAAAGTAACGCAGTAACGCGGTACTTTTATTCGATACTTTTGAATAATCCAATTTAATAGTAATAAAAAAACTATTTTTTTTATTTTTTATTTTTATTTTTAATTTTGAATTACACTATTTTTGAATGTCAATTGAAATTCAATGTATGACAGAGAAGTTACTATTAAATTGGATTATTCAAAAGTACCGAGTAAAAGTACCGTGCCCTCCTATGTGCACAATTATGGAAAAAATTTTAATTAAGTTTTATATTGCTATAGCAACGTAAACACACAACAAAAAAAGCATTCCATTTAAAAATTGGAACAAATAAAATTATTTTTAAGATTTTCTGCCTAAAAAATCAATGTAGGCCTATTTTTCTTCCACCCCCTTTTCTATGTTATTTTTTGAATTGCATAAACTGAACTCGGATTATCTGGTTTTGTTTCTGTTTTTTCAAATCGTTTTAAAAATAAGTTGAGCAATGAACGCGCTGTAAATGGCGAAATAGAGTTGATTGCATAAAACAGTACATTTAACGTCCGGGTTTTAATCCCTCGCCGAATAATCTAATGATCCTTTTATTATTGTAAAAGAATGTGGCTTGGTAAGCTCTTTCGCAGCTATTTTAACAAGGTGTCGAATTACTGCGCAATCTGTGATTATCTAATCAGCTATCAATAAGCGCTTTATGGCTATTTAATCAAAGTAATTAAAGATATCACCAAAAAATACGCATAATATGTACGAATACACAAAAAACTTGTTACCACCATGCTTTTTTAATTTATTTCAACACAACATCGTAGGTAATGACTTACAAATAAACACAAGAAGTCAATCTAAATTTTTTCCATTATTTTGTAGATTTAATGTGACTAAACAATCGTTAAAGTATAGGTATCCACTTCTTTGAAATAATGTCCCACATAGTTTAAGGGAATCTGGGTCTTATAAAAATTTTCGTAAAGAATTTTTTAAGTATTCTATAGAAAAATAAGCTTTAAAAAAAAACGAATGGAACAAACTCTTAGAAAAACTTTTACTGGTTGCTGTTCGTTTTTTTCAGGAAACTTCAAATAATTTGATAAAGAAATTAAGTACGAGCTCAAGACAATCCACAAGAAAATCAAGTTAATAAATCAATGACGAAATTCGCCGATCACGATAAAAATTCAATTAATTTTTTTATGTGATGCATACAATTCTTTTAATGTTTTTGAAGTTTAATTTTTGTTATTGTTTTTTGCCGGCCATATACATTTAAAATGGTTCTTTTGACCAATGGCAGGATTTCTTTTGGTGGGTTTCTTTGCCTGCCTGACCCCTTTTGGGTCCTGACCCTTTTGGTCACAGAGTTTGTTGCTTCTCCCACCCATGATTATGCAACATTCTCTTTATATGGCTCGGATGTGTATATTTTATTGTGATACAGTATTTATACTACCTTTTGCGTTTTCGTATACACTTTTTATTTATTTTTCTAAATTTATGTTAATTTTCTAAATTTTTCTTTTTTTTAAAAAATTAACGTACAGTAGCTACTTCGTTTTAAAGGTACGGCGATTACGCACAATTGACGTTGTGCGTGTAATAACGTATATCGTTTAGCCGCGGTTTCCTATTTCGCAATCACTTTTTTCAATAAAAACTTCGAAACGTAATACCTTGATTGCAAATAAAATTGAATTGAATTAATAATTACCATACCTGAAAAATAAAATATAATTAATAGAAATATAGAAAACAACACTGGAAACACCACATGGATTATGATTTCTAATCTGGCACCAGCACTTGCTCAGTGCTCACGCCCTATCTCGTCTCACAGCATGGTACAAATTTTCTTTTGAGATGAAATTGAAATAACCCTGCTTTTCTTCAACATCTTTTTTATTTCATTACGTACTATTCTTACAAGCCACACTTTTTATTCGTTGGCTTTTTTTATCTGCACCCTCTTATATGCAACATACATTGTTCTAATCTAAATAATGATAGCTCGTACTTTTACTATATGGCGATGCATAAATAAAAACTGAATTGAATCTATTTGTACGAAAACGGATTAGAAATTTTCAAGTGAAGAAATGATAGTACACTTTAAGGTTGTAAAATTTCTAAATAATGGAGATAAAAACATGAAGACGAGAGCACACAATATCGTATCGTCTTCTTAAGTTATTGTGGAGACCATTTCATACAAAGTAAGCTTATTAAGAATTGAGTACAATAAACTTGTTCTGAATAATATGCAAGGTATTTGAAAGTTGTACATTTTGTACCAAATGAGAATTTTTAAAAAGTGAAATCTACTACAAGTAAAAATTACCATAAGTTTTATAGCTTTTTAACTTCAAAACAAAGTTTCAAAGATTTAAAAGTAGAAATAAACTTACTATTAATTAAGGTAGTATTACCACATTTACGGATGAAAAAATTTATTTAAGAAATCGCCATAAACACAATTCACAGCATAAAGCAAAAACAATTCACTGCAGCGGCAGTGGTAAAACGTGACCGGACAAGTCAACTTGCTGATATGAGATAGTAGCCTGTATCTCAACTGGGAGCAATGTCATTTTTCTTTAATGCGCTCGAAGCAATATGTAGGATCAGACAAATAAAAACAAGAGTTTTTCAATCGTCTTCTTCGGAGGACGTGACAGGTGTCTCTTCAGCTTCGCTCTCATCGTCTACATCGCTCTGTTGACTCGTCTAGATATAAATGCGCAGAGTGAAACAGTTATATCGCGCTTAAGTCCAATCACAACAATTCAACAAAACGGAGGGCTAGTTTGAAATTAAAGAAATTTTTCGAAAGCAAGTTTAATATTAAGTAGAGAGTTAACAGATTTCGTTAATCTGACAATTTGCCATAAAATGGATAGGAACATTTTTGATTTTTTGAAAAGCTTATTGTTATATTGTTAATGTCAAAGTTGATATAGTCGTGGTTACAGACTCGCCACGCAAATGCTAAAACCGGCGTGGTTCGTATTTTGAAAACGCTTTCTAATACAGACAGCAATATCTTGGCGTCTTCTAAGGCAGCTCAGGGTAATCGTTTGACGATTGCCCAAAGCATAACGGTCAAGTCCAATTCGAAGAAAAACTGATTGGAGTGAGAGTAAAGAAACAAAACTAGTTGCCCAAAGAGATAAAAAGAGAAAAAACGCAAATTGTTCTCGCCGGCTCAAAGCGGGCCCAAAGTTTTTTGAATTTTTTAAAATTTGTTGAGATGCTCAAGAAAAACTTAGTTTCTTTTGAACCAACTATTTTCTCTCTAAAACTAACTCTGTTTCTCTCTAAAACTAACTCTCACTCCAATCGATTTTTCTTCGAATTAGACTTGACCAAACATAACGCCTCGGACGTTTTCAGGCGCGTCACAAGGATAAACACAAGATTGAAAAACACAAAGTCGTACACTTAGCAAGTAATAACTAAAGCGATGTACTAAGAAATAGCAAGGTGAGTAAAAGAAAAGCTACGTCGCCTCTACACTCTCTCAAGGGTCGTAGGTTAAATAACGTGCGACTATTTATAGGTTAAATAGAAGACTATTAAGCATGAGAATTCCAGCCATATCAATTCAATAAAAGTTTTGTCGAAAAAATTAATTATTTTAAGGGTCATGAAAAAATCAAAGTAGTAGTTTTATAATTGCCCGAAGTGCATAATACTGATATGTAAGCAATTAAAATAAACCAGTTTTAGCAGTCCTATTCTAAAATGAAAACAAAAAAAGAATTGATAAAAAAATTCAATACTTTTGGCTTCCTGTCATCGTCAGAATCAGATGATGACGACATTGAATCGCTTTCAGTGATAAATTCTTTGCTCTTGTATTTGGTTGGAGAAACGTTGGTCGACGACGAAGGACGTGGGTTGGGCGCTTTTGAAGGTTTCGGTTTTCTAAACGAGACATAAGTTTGGAGATTTTTTTAAAATAAGAATAATTGTTGTTGCCATTATTCTAAACGCTCAATGCAAATAGTCAGATGGTGAATTTTTTTTGTGGTGATGGTGGACTTACCCGACCCATTCCTAGGGATGAGGGTGCAGATCAACACCGCGGAGTCCCTATAGTCGGGCAACCCCCCAGGGACAAGAACAGACGTCTAGAATAATGAGAGAGTGGCCGAAGAAGGCCAGACGTAGAGGGTCAAGTATAGGGCAGTCTAGCACAAGATGAAAGAGGTTCTGTGAAACAGAACCACAGTTGCTGGAAGGAGTCTCGGCTCGACCAATCCTGTGGAGGTATATATCAAAAAGAGTGCTGTGCCCGTTGCAGCGTAAACAAAAAAGGGTACATCGAGCGGAGCAAGGGAGAATAAGCTCCTCAGAAGATACTAAAGGGATTTGATGTTGAAAGAAACCAGGTTGGATACTGCGTCTCCAATTGGTGTAGAGGGATAGACGTTGAGAGGAAATAAGAAGTGAGAAGGAGAGTGGTCTGGAGGAGGGATCATGAGTGGCACCGACTTTAGCAAGAGAATCAGCTAAGTCGTTGCCTGGAAGGGAAGAATGACCAGGTATCCATTGAAGATGGACTACCTTAGAGTCGGATAGAGTTGAAAAGAGATAGGGTGCCAGAAAAGGACTTGGATATTAAATAAGACAAGGAGGTACAGAGAGTAGTCAAAATTGATTGAGAGTCAAGAGAAGGTGACACAGTCAAAGAAACAAGATGAGGAGAAATACACAATTCAAGAGCGTGACGAATGGCATAAGTCTCGGTGCTACAGCTAGTGGCCAGCGCCCAGCTGGAAGGAGAGAGAGGCAGTCTCTGCTCCTCCCCCCCAGATTTAAAGCATTTGCAGCACGTTTAACACATTTACAGCAAAGGGGCCCATTAGCGTTTACCAAAAGAAGTTCTTGTGATGCAAAGGAGGACACCGGTGGTGCACTCCCATTTTTTCACCTCTTTTTTTAAAATACATTTTACGTATATTTTTCTTAAAAGGTTAAAAATTGCTGTAACAGACTGAGAATCAACTATAGAGTTCCAAGGTTAAGATTAGAATAATTTCACAAAATTAAGCCATGCGCGGAAATCATTGCTCTGTTGGCTGAGTTGCCAATTTGGCAATTGCGGGCAACGTGTTAACGCCATTGCGTTGCCTAACGAGTAGGGAGGACAAATAGATAAAATGCAATCTTTTAGAAAACAATGAACATTGTTTTGATAGACAATAAACAAACCTTAACCTCTATCAAAAAGTGGTAAAAGACACGTAGGTTTGATTAAGCAAGTCAATTAACATGAAGCCGTGACTAAACCAGCTAATGATTAATCCCACTTTGAAATGGATACTTTCAGCTAATCAACTTCGAAGATCTCAAGAGCCTTAAACCATTTCGCCATCTAATATCTTGATATCAGTTGTACAATGGCTCATAGTTGCTTTCTAAGTAAAGTTGTTTGACGCTTTTGAAATTTGTGTATTCACGGAAATTTCCGAGTTTTTCATCTAAAAAACTCAACCGGATCACTGGAAACGGGGGAGAAGAAACCTCAAAGCTGTTTAACCCTTTAAGGGACAATGGTACATATGTGTACCATGCTTGTGATTGTAGCGTCACAAAAGCACTTTTTTGAAGGCATTATAATTCTAATTTATAGATATTAGTGATATCATTATTTTAAAAGCCATAGTCTTTTTATTTTACAATTAAATTTTTATATCCTTCAAAGGGTCAAAGGTGGCTGATAATTATATTTACATCGCCTCAAACATTTCGAAGAGCAATTAGAAAGCATTAGCTTACTTGGCTGAGGGCGGTTTATGACGAGTGTCGTCTCCACCAGCACCGTTTCTGTTGTACTCTTCAACTTCTTTTTTATATCTGACTTTCGCTTCTTGGAAGCGACTTTCATATTTCTACAAAAACAAAAAACTTCATGAAAACAATTGCAAATTCACAGACTATAAAAGTGAAGATGTCAAAATTTTTCAAAATATAGCAATTAAGCTAAAAAATAGCGGTCACTACAAATGTCAAAAATCAAGATACTTAAACAAAAATACACAAGTAAGAATTAGGGTTCCTTTTCACTAGGAGCGTTGACGAGAGTACTCTTTGTTTATTTTATTGATTTTTTAACTTCTTTCCGCGCTTAAAACGACAAAAAGCACTACGCGAAGAAAAAAAATCAATAAATAAAACAAAGAATACTCTATTCTAAGCTCGTAGTGGAAACGAGCCTTTAAACGTAATGTTACTCATAAAAACGATTGCAACAAGGCAATACTAGAACACGTTTAAATCAAGAATATAATCTTTTTTTTTTTCGTCTCTAACAAGTTTCGAGTAAATTGTATATCGGATCACTTGCCTGTTTTTCAGCGTCAGACACCGACTTCCACTTTTGTCCGGCAAGCTTGCTAAGTTCCGTTATGCTTATCCCGGGATTCTCCTGCTTGAACTCCGCCCTGTGGTCGTTAAGCCACTGCATGTAAGCGGAAGAAGGACGCTTTGGTGCGTTGGGATCTTTCTTTTGCTTTCTCTGTTGGGCAACACTTCAATTAATCTCTTTCATTATTATTGCTGCTTTGTTAAATGAGAAACGGTGCATCTTAACATGCGTCATCTTCAACAGCTTAACGTATTGTAACTAGAAAACTATAAATACTTTTTATTAGTCGGTTCCGAACTAATTCACTAACTTTACATTTAAAAACGTAGAGTTTTTAATATGTAAGCTGCTGTATTTAAAATGTAATTTTCAACAACTTCTATATGTCAGTTGCTGACAGTTGTGCGATTCTTATATTCATTTTGACTCTATGACAACTTCAAGCCTTCACGAAACGTCAAATTGTAGTCTAGGAAAAAACATCTTTCAAGTGTACAGCTACTTAAACAAAAATTTTGGTGGACCATTTCTCAGTTAAAAGGGAAACAAAACAAAGGACTACATAACGTTCTAGAAAAGAACAGTACCTTTTTTGATGTGGTTTCTTTCGGTTTTTCTTTTCGAGGTTTTTTCTCTTTTCTAGGTCGCTCCTCTTCTTCCTCACTTTCTTCTGCCTCTGATCCGGATTCTTCGGATTCAGAAGGATCAGAGTAAAATTCTTCTTCGACCTTTAAGTGAAATAGTTGTAATTGATTACGTCATTTAAAATTTTCAACTTATTTCAAAACCAACACTAAAGAGCAAAGTCATAATATTAATAATTAAACGAAAACATACACAAACTCACACTGACAAACCTTCTAAACATCATCATTAAGATCAGAGAAAAGATGATTAAAGAACGACAAACAAACAAACAAACAAATGTAGAAACGCACACTACTTGAACTTTAAAAAGGGAATTTTTTTCAAGTTTTGCATCTACGAAACTCTACCCCTTCAACAGAAGTGCAAATCACAACATATGCTTTGACGTAACCAAACAATCAATTCAATTTAATCCAACAACGGGTTGCCAATAAGAATGTTCACCTAAAAACTAACTTTTACACCAGACCCAGCTGAATACGACAGAACAATAGAACTTAAACTAAAGCTAAATATCATAACACTACCAACAACCAAATACCGCGAAATTCTTAATATCAATCTATGGCAGATGGCAAAAGTTATTGACACTTTATGTAATTATATAATCTTTAATTATATTTTTTTAATAGTTAATTTAATGATTAAAAAATACATCATTTGGTAGTATTTTTAAAGCTCTTTACAAAAATATAATGAATAGTATATAATATTTATTTTGAGCAAAGTTACATGAGATTAAAGAAAATATGCTCCCTAATTGGATTTACCAGCAAGATAACTTCCCTGTGCATACATCACGAGTTATCAAGAAGTGATTTAAAAACCACAATTTCAATCTATTGGACTGGCTGCCGCAGTCACCGGACTTATTGCCCATCGAAAACCTCTGGGCAATCATCAAAAAACATTTGAAGCACACCCAAGTGCAAAAATTGGGATGAAAGGTACGAAGAGATCGCCAAGGCTTGGAACCAGATTCCTAAAATCACTTGCCAAAAATTAGTAGATTCCATGCCTCGAAGAATGGCTCAGGTGATTTCCAGATTCAGTTAGGCTACTAAATATTGATCATTAACTCACATTTATCTCAATAATCGATATAATTTAATTTTTTGTGTCAATAACTTATGCTCTCTTATTTTATGTGTATAGACTTTTAATTTCACGTAGCTTTGCTCAGAATCATATTATAGATCAGTGATGGCAAAACTATGACACGCGTGTCACTAGTGACACGCGAAGAGATTTTTTCTGATACGCTAGTGAAAAGTTAACAGGAAATTTTCGGTAGTCCCTAATATGAGCAGTGGTGGATATTGGGTGAGGCGAGTGAAGCAGTTGCCTCGGGCCCCCCTTGAAAATACGGCATATAGTTTCATTTTGCTGTATATGTTTTTTAGATATCATTATGAAGTTGGAATGAAAAGTGGGAAATACGAGATCGATTCGAAGTGAAGACGTTTTTTTTTTAGAGAACACCAATTTTTGGGAATCCTTGCCTCGAACCATAACTTTGAATACCCGTCACAGAATACGAGCATTATGATGCGTTGTGATAATAATTAACTCCTATGCCATGTTAATTGATGATACCACTTTAGTTTACAATAAGAATAAAAAATATAAATATACCTAAAATTAAAAAAACTGTTATTTAGAAGTGACACGCGATGAGAAAACAAAAATTTTTTTTTGAAACATCAACTGAAAAGTCTTTCCATCACTGTTACAGACTATTTATTATATTTTTGTAAAGAGTTTAAAAATGCTACAAAATGATGTATTTCTTTATTTTAATCATTAAATTAACTATTAAAAAAATATAATTAAATAATTACATAAACTGTTAATAACTTTTGCCGTCCACTGTAGATCGAAAACTAATACTTTCACAATAAATAATCTAACCGTCACCAAAGCAAAGCAAATTCTTAACTTTCTCAAAGTACTGACCTTTATTAAATTACATCTTTATTTAATATGAAAAAGGAACTAATTATGACCACATTCAAAGGCATCACTTGTCCCACATTGGAATATGCAAACACCATTTGATTCCATCATGTCAAGCACTAACATCAACAAACTGCAAACCATTCAAAACAATCTTGCGTATTGCCACTGACTGCACACGACACATAAACACTATGTAACTACATGACGAAACCACAATGTCCTTCCCATGTCATCTCGTTTCAAGCATCCCATCTCAAGCATCTCAAGCTTTATGCCACTTTACTCAAACGACCTACACAAACAAGCATATCCTCTGCATCACTTTAATGCAGATTCAGATCGACCAAGAAAAATTAAGATCACAATCTTTTACAAAAATAACCACAAAAAACACCATAATCTCAGATCCAGTCATCACATATGAAGGATGTAGAGAAAGCTCGCACACGTAAATGCCTCATATTCTCTTTATTCAACAAAAAAAACACCCACACCAAATCACCGTACCTCTTCCACTTCTTTCGGTTCAAAATCTTCGTCTTCGGATTCGCTATCGTCGTCACCGATGTCGTCGTCTCTCTCGGCGGCCTCCTGCTTCATCCGTTCCATGTAAGGGTCGTGCACCTGGCCCTCATCTTCGCTGCTGTCTTGCATCGTGTCGAAGTTGGCGCCACCCTGCCAAGAAGAACTTTTACTGAAGCACGTTTCAATGAAATTCAGAATCCGCTTCAAAACTGCGCTTCAATGCATTTAGTTTTGAAAAATCCCTATGACAATCAATACAAATTACAGCTTGATTCTATTTTAAAAAGTAGATAAACACCACCATCGTTTATACAGTTGAAGGGCGATTTTCTGTATTTTTAATACAGCGAACACTTCAAGACAAGCCGAGTTTTGACGGCAAAATAGATCAGAAATGACGAACTTTTCAAGATGAATTTTTTAAAACAACGAAACGCACCTTTCCAATGTTCTTAATCTTCAAATTCTTTCCACTAACAAAATCGTACAGCGATGAATATTGGTCCCTAAACATAATTTGATCTGTTGTCATCAACCTTCAATTACCACTATAGGTAAGGTTAAAATAAGAAACGATAGTAATAACTCTAAATTAATTTTTTTTAAATTTGGTACCTTTCAATATTGCTGAAGACGTAGGTTGTTTTGCTTCTGGTTTCGATTTCGAAGTCGAAAGAGCGGTTCATTTTCATGGTACCGCGCGCGAAGTTGACGAAAGCGATCTCGTCGAAGCGGATATGAACTGGGGGCTTGTGGACGTACATGAAGCCGCGTTCTAACGGATAGAGAAAGCCGGAAGAGGCTTTGTACGTGCAGGTTATCGATTGGACACCGTTCAGACTGAAAAGTTTGAAATTTTGAAACGGTTTTTATGATGCAGCTGAAAATTTCAAACGAAATTATAATCGACAACAAAACACTTCTTCCCAATGCCTTGTGTTTTTTGGCGTGCATCAAAAAGCGGTTTTTGTTTCTTTACTTATCTCATTTTTCTTTGATCCATGCTAAAAAGTTATCAGCGCGAAAATTAAAAAAAAAAACTTTTTTGCACACGCTGAACAACATAAGTACTAAAAAAAAGCCAATATTTCCAGGGACTCTTTAGAGAAAACGCTTTAAACAAACAACTTGACAAAGAAGAAACTAAATACCCTCGGAAGGAGCCGGGAACGGTGATTTTTCGTTGTACAAGATGCTTAAACACACGACTGACCACTTCGAACATTGGACCCGACATCGTCTTCTGTAACTTGCCATCAAACCGCTCCTCGATTTCCTGACTTTGAAACAAACAACAAACAGTTCGGAATCGAGAGCCAAATATTCACATGCATCGGCTCACTCGGTCAGTGCCATTTCAACAAACAGATCGTCTTCTTTGTAGAAGAGGAGGATCAGGAAGTGATATCGCGTTTGGCCTTGTTTCAAGGGTGGATCAAGACTGACCTTGAAAACGTATGATTGTTAATTTGAATAGATTTTTGGTTGCATTAAGCTTTAAAATGACCAATGTTATTCATGGAACCAATGATTATTAATTGATGAAAGCTTGCATTTTGAATTAAATGTAATTTGCTATTTGCTTTTCAATTAGCAAGCATCAGTCAAAATGAATATGGGTTAACTTAAAACGCTTCGATTTCAGCACAAAAAATGCAATATCAAGACCGATTTTCAGCAAACTTACAAAGTTCTTGATGAATAATTATTATGATGATGATGAAGGATTTGTGTGAATTACGCTCTGCAATTTCACTTTTTCATGCAAAATATTATAAAAAAATTAACCTAGGTTTAAAAGTGCCTCAACATGGTAAGAATGGAATGAATTTGCTGTGCCTGGGTGAGTCTAACTCAAAGGCGTGCAACATACGGCTCGTTACAGACTTTAGACTTTATAGCCGATTATTTTTAAATACTTTTTCTGATTTGTAACGGCATTATTGGCATTTTTGACTTTGTTTTACATCAGATTACGATTGAATTTCGTCTATTGTAAAGACCCCAATTGCTGCATCATAATGTTCATTGTAGAAAAACTGCCTTGTTCTTCTGGCAATGATTTAGTAATGTGATCTTATTTTATGGATACTGTCTTGTTATTAAACAAAAAAGCTTAGCAAAGTTATAATGTAGAATTGCCATATTTAAATAGGCAGAATTCCGGACAGACATAGGCGTAACAGCAAAAAAATTTTTTGGAGGGGGAGACAAAAGAAAATTGTCTGGGATTCTAGGTGAAGACAAAAAAAAGTATCAGTATCGGATTTTTTGATTTTTGTGCCAAAATTATGGTGTTCTCCAAAAAAAAAAAAAAAAAGGTCTTCAACCAACTGAAGGCAACAAACATACGAGTCCCGTGTCTTTTACAAACTAAAACTTTAAACTTCTGTACAATCTTTTAAAAATTCCAGACATTGAAGAATTTTATCCAAAATTCCGGACATGTCCGGATGGTATGGCAACCCTATTATAATGTCTAACAGTAAGAAAAGGAAGGTTGATTATCAAAGGCGGAAGTTCACATTGAGTGGTGTACGAATACTTTATTGTTCAACACAATCAGGATGTAATTTGCCTGATTTTTCAAAGCCCTATAGCGGTAATGAAGGAGTACAATATCAAGCGACACTATAGTACAAAACACTCTGCTAGTTAAGATAACATTGTTCAATTACGGGTTGACAAAATGCAGCAGTTGAAAAAGTCTTTGAGCAAACAGCAAGAGGTATTTCATGGTTACAAGAAGTAGACTGAGTTAGGTGCAAAACTGAGCTTCAAGATATCTAAAGCAATTGCTGAAAAAGGAAAGCCGT
This sequence comes from Diplosoma virens, assembly GCA_963680785.1. Classification (NCBI taxonomy): domain Eukaryota; kingdom Metazoa; phylum Chordata; class Ascidiacea; order Aplousobranchia; family Didemnidae; genus Diplosoma; species Diplosoma virens. The sequence goes on from OY796885.1 coordinate 13,766,407, forward strand.
ACAGTGATGGTAAATTCATGAAGATTTGTTTGAAGATATTAATCAAAAATGGGTCTCTGGACAGGAAATATTTAGTGGAACACGTTTGTCTCGTTTTGTCTCGTTTTACAGTGGCTTGCCAAATAGACGATCTTTTCGAAATATCAAACTTTTTCTAATAGAGCGTAAGCAATTGCTCTGCTTTTAATACTGCTTTGGACAAGAGTACAGACTTGAGCGATACTGCTCAGCTAGTTGTTTTCATACGAGGAGTGACAGATAATTTTGAAGTAATTAAAGAATTTGGAATATAGCAAGAATGGAATCAATAGCAACTGGTCAAAATATTTGTGAGGATGTAATAAAATTAATGAAAAAGTTTGGAATAGATTCTTCCAAGTTGGTTGGTATCACTACAAGTGGAGAACCATCAATGGTGGGGAAAAAAATAAATTTGTCAAAAAATTTTTGGATGCTATTATAAGTGAAGATGTTTTGGTGAGCCATTGCATCATTCATCAGGAAAACTTGTGCTCAAAGGTACTGGATTTAGGTGAAGTTATGAAAAATACTGTTTCGCGTGTTAATTGCTAAGATCGCGAGGATTAAATCATCGCCAGTTTAAGTCGTTTCTGCAAGCGCTTAACTCCAGTTACCCGGCTGTAAATTATTTTTGTACAGTAAGATGGCTAAGCAGAGCTGCTACCTTAAAGAGATTTTGTAATTTCAAGGAGGCTATTTAAACTTTTATGGAAAGTAAAAGTCAAGATATTTCCGTTTTTCAACCATGATACATGGCTGAACGACTTTGCTTTTTTAACTGACATTACCCATCATCTTTCAGAATTGACTGTAAAGCTGCAAGGAAAAGACCAGTCAGCAAACACGATGATCAAACATATTTCTCATTTCAAGCAAAACTACAACTTTTTCAATTTCAATTGAGCAAAGCATCCCTGATTCATTTCCTGGTTTGGAAAGTAGAAAAGTTCAAATCCAATACATTAACTGTGAAAAACATGTTAGAATGGTTAAAAAGTTAACTTTAGCATTTGAAACTTGCTTTGAAGATTTAAAAAACACAATGCTGACTGTCAACTTTTTGCTCATTCATTTGACCTGGTTGTGAAGAATATTCTATCTAGCTTTCAATTAGAAATAATAAAATTGCAAGTAAACGTTGATCTCAAAAGAGCTCACCATGAAAATGATTTGCTTACTTTTTACAAAAGCTATGTGTGTCGAAATTACACAAATCAAGAAAATTATGTGAAAAAAATGATCGCTCTTTTTGGCAGCACATACTGCTGTGAGCAGTTCTTTTCAAAAATAAAGCTGTTAAAGACAAAATGCTGGAATCAGTTTACAGATGAACACTTGTCAAGTCAACTTCAAATTGGTACTTCTTCTGTCAAAGTTAACATGGCAAGATTTCTGGATCGAGAAGATATCAGACAATTCATTAATCACTTACTCAATGAGTAAATTGATTGAATGTGTTTTTCCATTAAATATATTATTTAAAAAAATTTATGAGTTGTTCGATGGTCTGGCCCTAAGCATCACTATACTTTTATGTTGTGGTCCTTGCAATAAACAGTTGCATGCCCCTGGTCTAACCTTTAGCAACCCAGGCCCAAGACGGACCCGAATTGCCATTCTCATAAACTTATAGGAATTTTTCGGATTCCTCTCATTTCCCTCTAGTTTTTCATATAAAGTGCAAAAGCGTTTAGCTTTGAAGAGGTGTATGAAATTGCATCCTTTAGCTGCAGAAACATATTTGCGGCAATTAAGACATAACAGCCTTTTTTAATTTGCAACATTAAACAAAGAACAAGGCTATCCATCTTTTTAGAAAAAGTCTCTTTCTTCTTGTACCTCTCTTTTTTTGTTTAAATTCGTAAAAATTGTTACCATTACCATATGCAATTTGCTATTGAATTTTAATAGAAACAGAAATGGCTGAGCAAGAACTTACATGCTGAGCAATGTTTCCTGTAAGCTGTGCAGCTGCATGGCCGCGCAGCTGGCCTAGAACCCCTGAACAGTACTTTTGTTTTGCCACGCACTGCATTAGTATTGGCAAGACAAGATAAATATGTGCTTTTAATCAGAAGCAAGCTCCACACAGCAGTGGATATTCAAATTTAGGGGCTCGAGACAAGAATTTTTAAAAATTGATGTTCAGTAAAAAAGAGAATTTTGATTTGGTCTTTCACTTTTGTCTCGAAAAATCATGCTGTTCTCTAACAAAAAAGGTCTTCACCTTGAAGCAATAGTGAAGTTGGAGATCAATTCTAGATGACAACTTTTTTTTTAGAGAACACCATGATTTTTGGAAAAAAAAGTGAAAGACGTAATTAAAACTCTCTTTTTTTACTGAACATCGATTTTTGAAAATCCTTTTCTCGGGCCCCTAAATTTGAATATCCACCACTGCTCACACGGCCTTTCATTCCATGCACACTAAGCAAGCTCTTAGAGAGAACGTTGATGCTGAGATTGTTCATCAGATAATAAGTTAAAAGTGAGCAAAATACAATTGATCAACATTAAAAAGAATTTGGAGAGGGGTGATTTGATAGAGACGGCAGGGAACGGCACTCAGTAAAGGCTCACTTCAACTATGAGCATGAAATGGAGCATTTTTCATTTCTTTTATTGATCTTTCCACGCTTAAAATCTACGTGAGCACTAAGTGAAGCAAAAAAATTCAATGAAATGAACAAAAAATACCCCAGTCCACACTTGTAGTGGAAACGAGCCCTAATTTTCTTTTTGGAGTTGAACTTTGATGTGGTTCAAAAAACTCACAAAAGCAATTGTTAATCAAATAGACTGCTGATTTACCTTAACTAAAAGCAATTGTAAAATTATTTGATATGGCATTCTCTTAACTCTTTTTGCAATAAAAAAGTTTTATATTTTTTAATATATTGTAGTCGTTTTAAATAGGTTTAAAAGTAAATGATAGTGGGTTGTTAAACCATTTTTTCCCAGTGATTTTAATAGATCAAACATGAAAAAGTAATTTTTTCATTTAAATATCAATCATATCAAGGGATAACATTGAAAATTAAATTTGTATCCACAATTATTACCAAAGTAGCCTGTAGCCCAATGCTTACCACAAAAAATATTTGTCTTTGATCTTTATGAGGTAGTAAAAAAAGACGCAAGATCGATGTGTATGTTATTTTGTAATCAAAGGTTTTTCCATGAAGCTGAATGAATTTGGGATACATACGAATATCATAACGACCTCTAAAAATAAATAAAAGCATTCACATTAAACCAATGTTTCTCAATTTTTGGGATTTGATACCATTTTACAATGAACCTCAAAGCTTGTGTGCCCCCCTGATGATAGGGCAGTTTTTTCTGCTTGGTGGTCTTAGCAAGCAGCTCTAAATTTCAGTCGTATCTCCAAAAACCAAAACACCAAATGAAAAATTTTAACCGGACAACAATGTCTTGGTCTCTCCAGCAGAAGGATAAAAAAAAAATAATAATGATAAATAATAATAATACACATTATATATCGAAAGTAGAAATCTTTGCTTAGAGATCTAAAAGAACATTTATTATCTTTTCAAAAAAGGTCACAAGTTCTTGCTATAAGATAAAGCACTTAAATATCAGTACATTACTTATTAAATTGGATATGTAAATTACCATAACAGTCACAAACATAAACACACCTTGGAGTAAGGCATTGCAAATCTTGAAAAATACATATAGCATTTCCTTTCACTTGAAGTACATCAGCTTTAGCTATAACGTTGTCATGGAACTCCTGAGTAACAAAGTCAAAATAAGCAATATCATTTTATACAAGGTAGGCAATTTTTTTGCTTCCCATGCACCAATTTTTTCACTTCTAATTCAGATGTGCCACACAAACTTTAACCACATTCAATCCTTCAAGAATGGTAATTTTAACATATTTGGCAGTTATACATACAGACATTTGATGATATATACATATATATATACCTGTTTGCCTTACTTTGCTGGCACACAGAGCTTGATAACCAAAAAAGCTTGAGCAGAATTTATAAAAACACTAAATTTTTTAATTTTCATTCTGTTTTAGTGTTTTCATTAATAAATATATATATTTAGAGAGAGAGGAGCAGAAAAAAGTTTTTGACCACTACTTTAAATTTGTTTATAAGTTTTTAAATGATTTATAAAAAATTAAAAAAACAATTTATATCATTTGATAGAGAATTTTTCCAATTTTTAAATATGTAATTAAATAGGTAAAAAATGCCTTTTTTTAAGTTTTTAATAACTTTTTGAAATAATTTTTTAAATAATACGTGTGAAAAAAGTTTTCAACCACAAAATTTGATTTTATTTAAAAATTATCAATTTTTGTTAAAGTATATTTAGGTATTTCATATATCAAGTATTAATATTTTTGCATTACTTTGCATGAAATTTTTTAGCTAAATTTAAAACAGCTTGAGAAATTGCCAATTTAAAATTTAAAAGTTTTTTTTTTAATTTTTTTCTGCAAATACTGCAAACTGCAAACATTGGAATATCGTAAAATATCTTTGATATTTGGGGGTGTTGCAGCTGTGCAGCTCCTATGAACAAGTTGCCTCTCTATGTGCACATTTACAGAACTCCTGTACAATGTTACAGTGGATTTAAACTACATATTTATTAAGCAACAAATGGATGGTGTTTGTATGTTGACACAACTTCTTAGAATAAAGGATGATGCATTATTGTTTCAAGAAGATAACTACTAGATGCACATGGAGCAATAAATCAAATGAAAACTATTTTATGGATTTTTTTCCTAAAAATCAGTAGGCTATTATTAGTATTTTTTTTCTTTTGTTTACAAACAGGCATGCTTTTTTATTATATCTGTGGAAAAATGCACTACTTGTAATCATGCAATGCACCGATGTTGGTATATATGTGACCTAGGGCAGTTGCCCCTGATCTAGTACATCATAGTATATACAGTATAATTTGCCTAATTTGCCACATATTGCTTGGTCCCAACTACAAGCCTATTGTTTTTTGTGTTATCAACTTTGGTTAAGTTTGCCTAATTTGCTACTGTTTTTGCTCACCATGAGCAGAAAAAGTTACCTTAAGTGCCAGGCCTATAAAAACTTTGCCAATTCAATTATATTCCAAACTTTTAATCTGCTACCACTACACCACAATTGTTTTGCCTTTCTGTCAACAATCCTTACCAATGTAATGCAATCTCTACTGTGGATCAAAAACTTCCTTTATAATCCCATTATTTATCACTTTAGATGGTTTTCATAAGTTTTAGTTTCCATTCAGTAGCCATCTTGCTGCCATGTGAAGCAGTCGCTATCAGCTTGTTTAAAATAAACTACGCTAGTTAGTAACTAGGAGGCAATAGGCAAAAAATAAGGTTACGGCAGAGAATAAATCTCAAATTTCTTTAAGATTTAATTTTAAGTTTTTAAATGAATACTGTATTAAGTTACTGTACAGCAATCCAAAAAATGCTTTCTGTTGGTATTATTTATTATGCAAACATTCAGCTTCTGCAGAAACAAATAGATCCCAAGTTTGTGTAGGCCTAAGTTGCCAAAGTTGCCACTTTTTCTGTTCCCCTTGAGGTGGTTACTTAGGCAAATTCTACTGTATATGATTTATAGGTTTGGTGCTCTTAAAAAAACAAATAAAAAACTTTAATTTCTTCCATGATCAATTGCTTTAATAACATAGGATGTTTAAGAATGCACAATCTGCAGTAGATAACAGGCTTAAACCTTGAAAGTCACATTTGAGAACTAGTAACTTGGTTACAACAAATGCTTTCACATAAGAAATATTATAAGCAATTCTACAAGGCAACAAGTGTTAATAATTCAATAAGATTAAAAGATAAAAAAATCTTTGCATTATGCATATAAAAATTTTGCTCATGAAGTTAAGAGGTAATGAAATTATCTGTCTAGGTGAAAGTTGTTATTTCATTTTTTAATTTTTACTCAGAGATATGACTGAAATTTAGAAATGCTTTGCTAAGACTGACCAGCAGAGAATTTTTTCAAAGTAGCTTTTCAAAGACACAACATAATTGCATTTGTTAATAGTATGGTCGAGTAGGAGGAAGTATTATATTAATGGTGCATGCAATTGATACAGTTGCAATTCAAAACCTACTCTGGTATATATGTATTCAAAATCTACACTAGGTTTTGTCCTAGAAAAAGACACTTTTTACTTCTTGGCAGTCTCAGTAAGCAGCTCTAAATTTTAGGCATATCTTTAAAAACTACAAAAAAAATTTTAACCAGAAAATAGTATCTGGGCATCTCTAAAAATCAAGTCAGGTGATCACTTGGCAGTTGCCAAGTATAATGCATTCAATGTTTTCTTCCAAGTTACAAAAATAAATTAAAATGAAAATAAAAAAGCCAGACCATATTGATTGCATTTGCTGTCAATTGGTGCTTGTTGTGATATTGTGCAATAGATGACGTAGTGTTTTCTGAAACGCTCTAATCTTAATCAGCGCCTTCTGCTTGAACAATTATTGGACGCGCGCGCGTCCAGGCATAGTTGTTACTAGTTAAATATGCGCCTTTATTTTGGTTTAGCAGTCAGTTCGAAGTATCAAGCTACTACAGCAAACGAACTAAAAAGCATTATATTTTCAATACGGTTGTTGTTTGGCTAAGTACTTTTGTGAATATATACTATTGTTTTTTTAATAAACCTGTGTATTCGTGCAAAGATACAACAGGCAAAAGTGGCGACGAGGATTCAAGGAACTCAACTGCGTCAAGAAAGAAAAAAAGAAAATTTGTTGATTTTGCATTACAGCTTGAATTGTCGATATGAGTGAAATTTCTGAACTGATTTTGTTGTTAAATAAGCAACACCAAGAGCAAATGTCAGTTTTACGCGATGAGCATCGCGAGCAGAATAAGCAACACCAAGAGCAGAACAAGCAACACCAAGAGCAAATGGCAGTTTTACGCGACGAGCATCGCGAGCAGAATAAGCAATACCAAGAGCAGAACAAGCAACATCAAGAGCAAATGACAATGCTTCAAGAGCAGCTGAAAATTCTACAAAGCAGCTTGAACAACCCGCGAGAAAATGTTCCAACACCGATGGCAAGTTTTCAACCATTCGATTCTACATCTGAGTTATGGACTGATTATTTGGCAAGGTTCCGAACATTCGTCACTGCTAACTCTGTTCCCGACAACAAGCAAGCACAAATTTTTCTTACCAACCAATCTAACTCGGTTTACAAAATGCTTAGCAACTTAGCGGCTCAGCAACAACCTGTCAAAAGCATACATGAGCTAACGATGAATGATATTCAGACGTTTATGGCAGAGCAGTTTGATCCAAAACGGTTTGTTGTCAGAGAACGTTTCAAGTTCTGGTCTGACATGAAACGCAAACCTGGCGAAACTATTCCTGAACTGGCAAGCAGAATACGACAAGATGCAGCTACGTGTGATTTTCAATCCATTAAAGATCCTTTAGATGAAGCCTTGCGAACTAAATTTATCTGTTCAGTCGACAACGAAGCAGTTTTGAAGACACTCTTCAAGCTCAAGGACGATGAACTGAAGTTTAGCAACGCCATCAGAGTGGCTCAAGAAGTGGAAGAAGCAGCCAAGGTAGCAAAGGAAACCGTACACGGTCAACCTTCTACGTCGGTGCAGAAAGTTTATCACGCAAAGTCCAAAACTTCCAAAACGCAAGAAAAGAAAACCGCCTGCTTCAGGTGTGGAAATTCTGGACATTTTAGCAAAGCTTGTCCTCACATTAAAGCTATTTGCAGCTTCTGCAAGAAAACAGGTCATCTGCAATCTGTATGCATGTCTCGACTCAGAGATAACAGCAAGCTTGTGAAACAACAGATGAAAATGAAACACAAAGTCCAATGTTCTGTTTCACCCATCTATCAAACTATTAGACTTAATGACCACAGAATTAAGTTTGAAATTGATAGCGGAGCCAGTGACACATTTTGCTGTGAAGCGACGTGGCAAACGCTGGGTAAACCCACTCTACAACCTGTAACAATTCGATATCAAGTTGCTGAAGGTAGCCCGCTACCCGTCGTGGGACAATTCCAATCAACTGCAAGTATTGATGGAAAATCACCTGACGTGACCTTTCCTGTAATTGTCACTAAGGTGCCCAATCTAAATTTACTAGGTCGTCTGGCGATGATGAAGTTGAAACTCACCAACTTAACTGATCACTTCAGAGAAAACCTAAGTTGTGCTGAATCTACTGCAACGATAGAGCACGTCACTACAACTGGTCCAGAAAACTCTTTAGATGCGGCATGTATTCAATTATGTGGAGAGTTTCCTACTTTATTTGAATCTACATTGGGTTGTCTAAAAGATTTTTCACTTGACATACGGTTTAAACCTGAAGCTAAACCTATTTTCAAGAAGCCAAGACCTGTTCCGTTCTCAATTCTACAAGATTTAAACGAAGCATACGAAGCAGGAATTAAGAGAGGTGTATGGGAGCTTACAGATTTTAACTCGTACGGCACCCCCGTGGTTCCTATTCGAAAGTCTCCTTTGCCAGGTCAAGCAAAAGCAAGCATCCGAGTTTGTGGAGATTATTCGGTGACTGTAAACTCGCAACTGGAAGACCATCGTCAACCAATCCCTCTCCCAGAAGATCTAATGCGCAAGCTAGGACGTGGTTACTGCTTTAGTAAGATTGATCTAGCTAATGCATATAATCAAATCTGTCTTTCTCCTGACAGCCAGAAGAAGCTGGCTCTCAGCACTCACAAAGGGGTTTTACTGCAGAAAAGACTTCCTTTCGGAATTAAATCCGCACCAGGGTATTTCCAAGAAATCATGGAACAGTTAACGCAAAATTTGCGAGGAGTTGCCGTGTATTTCGATGATATTTTGGTAAGTGGTGACAACGCAAAAGATCATTTGATGAACCTGCGAGCTTTGTTCAAAAGACTAGAAGAAAAAGGTCTTCGTTGCAACCGTGAAAAATGTGTTTTCGCCCAAGTATCAATTGATTACCTGGGTCACACTTTATCAAGTCGAGGAATTGCAAAAGGGTCCAAAGTTGATGCCATACTAGAAATGCCTACACCCAAGAACATTTCTACGTTAAAATCTTTTTTAGCATCTGTGCAGTTTTATTCCAAATTCTTACCTCCATATTTTTCGGAAATCACCGAGCCGTTGTACAAGCTTACACACAAAGGACAACAGTGGAAGTGGGGTGAAGAAGAAGCGACATCTTTCAAAGAAATCAAACGGTTACTATGCACAGAGACTGTACTTCATCGCTTTGCAGACGGAAGCGAGCGTCCGATTCTCAATATTTCTAAAATCTTATCGGCAACACAAAGACGCTACAGCCAAATACAGAAAGAAGCACTATCCTTAGTGTACGCTTTGAAGAAATTTCATCAGTTTCTCTACGGTCGTAAGTTCATTGTGGTTACCGATCACAAACCTCTAGTGACCTTGTTTGCCCCTGATAAAGGTACTCCTGCAATGGCCGCGAATCGACTTGCACGATGGGCATTACTAGTCCATCAATATGACTACACGGTGGAATACCGTAGAAGCAAGGACCATGGCAATGCCGATGCTCTTAGTCGCTTGCCATTTTCAAATGACACAAGTTTTGATGGGGAGGAGATGGAAGATGATGTCGATAGCGTTTGTTTAGTTCGAACAATCAGTCGTCAAATCAATCCTGACAATCCATTGCTTGTGGTCAGAGAGACTGCCAAGGATCCAATTCTTTCCCAACTAATGCGATTTGTGAAGGAAGGATGGCCGCATGCATTTTCGGAAGAGCTTAAAGACTTCAAAAAGTTGGAAAATTCGTTGTCAACAGAGAATGGTTGCGTTTTTTACGGCTTACGGGTAATAATTCCTTCAACCCTACGTAATCATATTCTTAAATTATTACACCTTGGACATTTCGGCATGCAACGGATGAAACAACTTGCCAGGTCAACTGTCTATTGGCCAAGAATTGACTTTGACATTGAGGATTTATGTCGCAAATGCACTTCCTGTGGCCAATTTCAAAATAAGCCGGATAAACCTTCAATCCATCCGTGGATGATGCCAGAAAAACCATGGTCAAGACTCCACTTGGACCATGCGATCAACTTTCTGGGAAGAAACTGGTTAGTCCTTGTAGACGCTTATTCAAAATATCCTTGCATTCATCCAACAACCTCAACGTCTTCGAAAAGTACTACTGCTATACTTGAACAAGAATTTGCTCATTTCGGATATCCCCACACTTTGGTGACCGATAATGCCACAACATTCATGTCTCAAGAGTTCCAAGCTTGGTGCAAACAACGAGGCATTGTACATCTCACCGGAGCACCTTATCATCCAGCAACAAACGGTGCTGCCAAGCGTTTGATACAATCCTTCAAACAGGCATTGAGAAAATCCTCGTTACCTCCAAAGGAAGCTTTGCAAGAATTTTTAATGCAGTATAGAAGGATTCCTTTTGCATCGGGACTGTCACCAAGCGAATTGTTGAATGGAAGAAGAATTCGCACCAAAATTGACACTTTGGTTCCATCCATTCCGCATCTCCTGCAGGGAAGACAGTCAAGACAAGCGAGCAAGCATTCATATGCTGAAGACTCGGAAGTGGTTTCGAAAGTCGAACATCATTACTCACTAGGAGACCCTTGTTACGCACTGTACTTCGGCCCTAGAAGAGATCGTGACCCACGATGGGTGCCTGCGATAGTTACGAAAGTCCATGGTACACGAAGCGTCAATGTACGAGTCATTCCTCGAGGACCAACTTGGAGAAGACATTTTGATCAACTTCGACCTCGATACGGTTCGGATCAAGATGATGATCCCTGTGAAATCCCAACGAGCGTTTTGTCTACAGAAACACTTCCAGCCGGGACTGACCACGCATCTAGTTCTTCTTCGATGAACCAACGCAACAATCCGAGACTACCAACCGGAGACGAGTACGGGCGACACAATCTACGACGATCAGCGAGAACAAAGAGACCTCCAAAAAAATATTGTTGCTAATATGTATATATATTTTTTTGTCGTAGTTTATTTGGGGAGGTGTTGTGATATTGTGCAATAGATGACGTAGTGTTTTCTGAAACGCTCTAATCTTAATCAGCGCCTTCTGCTTGAACAATTATTGGACGCGCGCGCGTCCAGGCATAGTTGTTACTAGTTAAATATGCGCCTTTATTTTGGTTTAGCAGTCAGTTCGAAGTATCAAGCTACTACAGCAAACGAACTAAAAAGCATTATATTTTCAATACGGTTGTTGTTTGGCTAAGTACTTTTGTGAATATATACTATTGTTTTTTTAATAAACCTGTGTATTCGTGCAAAGATACAACAGTGCTCCTACCTATTTAGCCTTGTTATGAAATTTAACACACCAAGTAAACAGTAGGTCTAATTATATAAAATTACTTTAACTTTATTGATAAATTCATCTTGTGATGGTGGAATATAAAATCTCATTTCCATTAAAGAAAGCTCAGAGTCATCATTTTGATGAAACTCTAAAGCAACTTCATCCTTGCCTTGTGTACACTGTGACACATTGGTCAAAGGAATTTCAAAAGATAACTTTTCACCGACATCAAATTGCATTTCATAACCTGAAATTGTTAAAAAGTCTTTTTTATTCTTGATATAGGAAAATAGGAATATATTAATGTGTGTTGCCTTGATTGGAAATCATGATTCTAGGTGTCATCAATGGCCCACTCAAAATCTTTTTAAAAATATTTTCTGCATGACTAAACCAATAATGAAAAGCAATTTAAACACAACTTATGATATGTTTGATTTTAACAAAATATTTTCCCTAGTTTTATAATTGATTGTAAATTTAGGTTATTCATTTTAATTTGTAACAATTTTCTTGAGCTCTGCAAATGAACAAACCAACTTATTGACGCACAAAAAACAATGCAATAAAAACATACAAAATACAAAGAAATGTATTAACCACAGCTGAATGAACATTTCTAGGAACTTCCAAAACATAATAAAGATTTATGCACATACAAATGAAAATGAGTATGGTCAACTGTACTATGGCTAGAAGTTACTAAATCTATTAACCCTGTACATAGCAGTTAGAGTAAACAAGCAATTTTTTTGTTTATTATGATAAACAATATTCATTTCTATACAAAACCAGCAAGAATAATTTACCTCATTAGTTGTTGGTGGCATAAAAATTGTTAAACATAGCAACTCAATTTGTTTAATTTATGTGTTAAAGGTGAGTTGCAATGCTTTTTACCCAATTTTAAATAAAAGTTTTTATAATTGAGATTACTAAGCAGGGTTTTGGACTGAAAGCAATTTTTTTATAACAGGAATGAAATAATTCCAGACAAAACAATTTTGGGCCTATCAAACAGGTGGGCTTAATGAGTGGGCACTACTATAATATAAATGTTCTAGTAAAACTAATACAGCAATTAATTAAAGTAGACTGTTCAGTACCTTGAAAATCAGTAGATCCCCAATTCCATCCTTTTGCACTTAATTCTTGTTGCTCAATTTCAAAACCATAATGTGACTTAATAAATTCAAAAATTCTTTCAAATTCCTAAAAACATTTAAAACTAACAACTTTTAATAATAAGAAAAATTCAGTAGAAAGTACATGCAAGAACAAAAACTTCAATACAGTTTAGTCAAAGTGGCCAATGTGCAGCTAAAATGCACATAAAATTAACTTTTGTTCAAAAAGCTTGCTTTTTGATTGCACGAAAGTTGTGAATTTAGTCTATATTATTTAACCCTTTCCTTCTCAGCACTATCGTATGGTAACACGAGCTTTTATGTTTTCTTTCTCCTTGATTTGTTAGCATTTGGCACCATTGGTAAGATTTAATCATAAAAAAAAAAGAACTTAACTGAAGGTGTTGAATTACAATTTTCACTTGACTGATTATTATCATTGCCTTTTTTCTATGTCAAACACATGTGGTTTGATAAAAGACAAGAACTGCCAAAAGTGCAATAGTTTGTAAATAGTTTGTAAGGATTATACAGAACAAATTCTTCATTTTTCTTTGTAAAGATGTTGATTAGTTATCATTGAGTATGTAACCAGAAGCTTACGATTTACTGTTAATTATTTTGCTTTGTGGAATTTTTGCTTTTGGTTGTAATTGCATAGTAACAATGGTAAGTTAGGGGTGTAAAAATAGGTAATGTGATGAGATTTGATTGACTAATTTTAGCAATCTCTCTTGCAGATAACTGTTATAATTCATAACTGTGGTCTTTTTAAGCCTAGTATCTGTTTGAATTACAATATATGAGATGGCAAATAAATTAGGTGTTGAAGAAGTGCTCAATTAAATTTTGCTTCCTGATAGAATCGAGTCTGACTTGGAGGATGATGATGAGTGGGAAGATGAGATGATGAAAGTTGATGATGATCTAGACCAGGATTATAATCCAGATTTAGATATAAATGCTGGACCATTAAAAGTAAAAGCAGATAATTTAATTGACTTTGTAGAAGATCAATGTGACCAAACAATCAACCAGCAAAAAAAAGTATAAATGGAAGAAAAAGGCATATTCTTTTCTGAACGTTTCCTTCAAAAGTGATTTTTTACCACCACCTAATGACATACCAACACCAATGGAATGTTTTAAATTCTTTCTAGATGATACTTGTATGGCACACATAGCAGAGCAGACAAACCTTTACACTCTTGCAAAGGATGGAAAAGTAATAAATACTTCTGCAAAAAAAATAAAACAGTTCTTTGGAATATTGCTTTTCACTGGGATTTTTCCTTGCAGAGCTTATCTTATGTACTGGTTCAATTTTTCATGCTTTCCTCTTATTGCAAATGTAATGTCCAGAAATCCTTTTTAAATTCTTCTCCACCCATAATAATTTACGACCCACTTTTCAAGGTGTCTCTCTTCTGAAAAGATTGTGTGATGCCATGTCACACCTTGAGCCAGAAGAGCATCACTCAGTAGATGACAAAATGATTTCTTTCAAAGGGCAGTCTGGGCTCAAACAATAAAGAACAAGCCTCATTGGTGGAGCTTCAAGGTCTTTGCAAAAGCAGGCATGTCTGGGTTGATTTATGATTTTTAATCTATACTGGCAAGGCAATGAATAGTTAGGTGTTTCTGGAAATGTTATAATAGAGCTTGTTAAAAATCTTCCAGAAAACAAAAACTTTAAAATGTATTTTGATAATTGGTTTAGCTCGATTGACCTTGTATGCTTACTCAAGTAGCAAAGCATATGGTCTGTTGCTACAATTCACTCAAACAGGTTGAAAGGATGTACACTACTTTCTGACAATAAATTAAAGCTAAATGGGTGTGGTAGCATAGACCAGGGGTGGGCAAACTATGGTCAGCAGGCCACATGCAGCCTGCCATGACTTTTTGTGTGACCCACGAAAGCCTCAAAAAAATAATCTCTCTTTGCTTTCAGTTGTAGTGATCTATAAAAAAAGTCATCACATTCAATCAATGTTGAAAATTTGAGATCACTTTTTTTAAGAAAAAGGATATTTTAGACCTTGATTAGAAGTGATGATCTTTTTTTTAGGATCACTATAGTGTGGACCACAGACAAAATCAGCTTGAAAGTGCGGTGAGCTAAAAAGTTTGCCCACCCCTGGCATAGACCATCGATGTGAGGAAACTGAAGGAATCAGCATTGTTAGTGGTACAATAGTAAACCTGTTTATCTCGTTTCAACATTCTGCAGCCTTGATTCAACAGATCAGTGCAAGCACTGGAATGTTTCTGAAAAAGGATTGATGTAGAGAGACCCCATATTGCAAAAGACTATAATCAGCATATGGGTGGAGTGGACCTTTGCAACATGATGTTAGAATTATATCACAGACCTCCGGAGTAATAAATGGTACATGTGTATTGTGTACTATTGCTTAGACGTAGCAGTGCTAAACACTTGGCTGCTATATCACAAACATTTGAATTGAAACAACCAGCCAAAGCACATGTCCCTAAAAGATTTCTGTTGCAGCATCGTTTCTGCTCTAACATTAGCTGGAAAGACAATGACAAAAATGTGTGGAAGACCATTGTCTCTGAATGATGAAACACCACATTCATTGCAATAAAAAAAATCAAGACAGTTTTGCCAGTCGCAGATGTAAGATACAACAACCAGGCCCACTGGGCAGTTTATGATCAAAAAAGAATGCGATGCTGATATTGTTCAGCTGGCACTACCCATATGCGATGTGTGAAATGTGATGTAGGATTGTGTTTGAACAAGCTAAACAATTGCTTTTTGGCTTTTCTCACCAAATAAATTTGAATAAACTACCTTGTTTCAAACAGTGCTGAATTATTTTGATGTTGACCTCTTAGTGGTGTTTTGTACTTGCAATGAAAATTTTTTGCTTATGTTATTTCTTTATAAATGTTTATTTATACAGGGTGTTTCAAAAAATTTGACATCATTTGACATGTAAATATTACAGAAACTACATACTTGAATCAAATGAAATTCAACAGGGTTAATGTTGAGCTGAGCAAGATTTATTCCTGTAAATTTGAATAAGAAATTCAAAGTCACCTGAATTTCATGAAAGGTTTTACAAATGTTCAATATATGCACTGCCTGTAACATGGCACACATGAAGTTGGTACTCTGACTCCTCCTAAACATGCTGCAGCATGTCTTGAGTAATAGTCTCCAGTGTGGTGATGTTTCTTCGTTAACTACCTGTCTTGCATGAAAGTTAAACTGGAGATTTTCAAATTATACATTGTGCTAAATTTTCCTCAATTTCTAAATCAAACTCTGGACGTCGGCCCAAAGGCACAACTGTGCTACTTTGTTTCTTTGAGTAACAAAAACAAATGCTTGTTTCAAAAATTCTGTAATGTTTTGCAACGCTTCTAAAGTTAAAATCTTTGTTCACATCTGTGAGTATGCTTAAAATATCGTTTTCAGTCCAACAAGGCATAATTAAAAATAAAAATTAAAAACAAATGTATATTTATATATAATATGCATATAATTTATAATTAGGCTAAGAGCATAAATTTCAAAATTCTACAAAAAAAAATTGTCATACACAAGGATAGGTTAATCAACCTTTTTGTATATACAGGGTGATTCAGCAAAGTGTGCACAAATAAAAACTCATCTTTCGGACTTATAATTAGGTCAAATGAAACAAGTTATATGCTGTGAAGATAGTAAATTTAATAAGCTTTCAGAAAATATACAAGTTATTCAATATAACCCCCTTTGTTTTTGATTACTTTCTGAAGTCGTGGCAGAACCTGGGCACATGTGGCATGCACCACTTCTGGGTCAATTTCGTCCCATGCCGATGTCAATTTTCGCTTTAGAGAGTCCAGATTTGGATAAGAAGTACAGCAGGCTTTTGTCTCTAAAATAGACCATAACCCAAAATCCATAGGGTTCAAGTCTGGTGAAGACGGTGGCCAAAGCTCTTTCTCCCAAAAACCTTTGAAATTGCATCGACACCAAGCTTGAACTGAGTTGGCCGTGTGGGAGGTTGCACCGTCCTATTGAAGAGTAACTCCTTGTTCTCTGACTACTTCTTGGACCCAGGGAAGGACTTTCTCCTCCAGCATTTGCCTATAGACGGTCTGGTTTATCTTGACCCCTTCTTCAATGAATATGAGAGGAGTTTTCAGCCCTTTTGATGTTGCGCCTGACCATACCATTACGGAGGCGGGTTTTTGTCTTCTGAAAGAGCTGCAATGCTCAACTGGGACCATGTTTATGTCTGGAAGCCAAATCCTGTCATTTTGATGGTTATGGACAGCTTGAACAGTGAAAAGTTTTTCGTCTGTCCATAAAACTTGAGGCTGCGTGCCATCGACAAGTTTCTTGACCAAAACCTTTGCTCTACCGAGCCTTTTCTTCTTAGTGGCCTCCGACAAGAGATATCTTTTGGTGAACTTGTATGGGTAGCTCTGGAGATCATCCTTGAGAATCCTTTGCATGCTGGACATGCTCACAGAGCAGTCTTTAGCAAGTTGTCTGGCACTTCTTGCAGGATTTCTCCTCAACTTCTCTCTGACCTTTTTGATCAGTTTCTTCGTCCTTACGGTTCTTTCAGGGTCACTCCTGATTCTTGGAGCACAAGTCCCAGTGTCCTTGAACCTTTTCACGGCTTTATAAACTCCCCTACGGCTTACAACCTCCTTCATCAACCGGAAAATTTCATTTGGTGGGAGCTTCTTCTTGCAATACTCTTCTATCACGTCATTGATCGTTTTACTCATCGTTTATTTTTACTTCAAATAATACCAGATTTTAAATTTTAACTCTTAAATAATAAGAAACTGAAATGTTAATAATTGAAAGTTAATCATGGACGAAATACATGTACATAAAACTAAGAAGAGTATTTGTGCACACTTCGTTGAATCACCCTGTATAAACATTCTTTTCTAAAATAGTTTCTAAAATAGACTTTTTTCTCAATCTGTATGTCACTAAATAAACAATCAAGACATATTATTAAAAATTTGTTTATGGATTAAAAAACATCTTATCTTCTTCTTCTTCTTCTTTCGGCTTCTCCCTACTCGGGGTCGCCACAGTGCGACAGTAATCTCCATTTCACTCGGTCTACTTCGTCTCCTTCCCTAGCTCCAACCCTTTCCATGTCTTCTCTCACCAAATCCATCCACCTTCTCCTTGGCCTTCCTCTTTTCCTTCTGCCTGGCACTGCCATCTCCATCATCCTTTTCCCCACTTAGTCTTCTTCTCTCCTTTTTACGTGTCCATACCAACGTAGCCTCACATTCCGAAGTTTTTCTCCCAGCTTTGCAATTTTTGCAGTCCCTCTCACATATTCATTTCTTATCTTGTCCTTTCTTGTCACTCCCAGTGCCCATCTCACCATTTTCAACTCTGCAACTTCCATTTTTCCCATTGGTCGTTCAGTCACTGCCACTGTTTCCATTCCATAAAGCATGGCTGGTCTAACAACACTCTTGTATATTTTACCCTTAACCTTTGCTGATAACTTCCTGTCGCACAGAACTCCAGATACCTTCCTCCAACTCATCCATCCTGCTTGGATCCTTCTCCTTACTTCTTCTTCACATCTTCCATCATTACTAATTGTTGACCCCAGGTATTTGAAGCTTTTGGCTTTCTTTACCTTTTCTTCTTGCAACTTCAACTCTTCTCCATCATCCACACCCCCAACCCTCAAATATTCTGTCTTGCTCCGGCTCACTTTCAGGCCTCTTCTCTCCAGTGCATTTCTTCAAATCTTTAGGTCCTCCTCTAGCTCCCTATGATTTTGTCTACACAGAACTATGTCATCTGCAAACAGCATATCCCATGGTGCGTCCTTCCTGATGTCCTCCATCAGCCTGTCCATAATGATGACAAAAAGAAATGGGCTGAGTGCTGAACCTTGGTGGAGTCCAACACCTACCTTAAATTCTTCAGTCAACCCTGCTGCACTTCTCACAGTTGTTGTTGCTCCGTCATACATATCCTGGATAATCCTTATGTAGCACTCTGATGTTTCGGCTAACCGCAAGCATTCCCACAGTTCCTCTCTGGGTACCCTGTCGTATGCTTTCTCCAGGTCAATAAAGGCGCAGTGCACTGCCTTCTGCCCTTCAGTCCATTTTTCCAACAACATCCTTAGACAAAAGATTGCATCGGTGGTACGTCTTCCTGGCATGAACCCAAATTGTTGCTCAGCAATTGTCACCTCCTTCCTTATCCTTGCTTCTATTATCCTCTCCCACAATTTCATAGTGTGGCTCATCAACTTGATCCCCCGGTAGTTTCCACATTCTTTGATGTCTCCTTTACCTTTGTACAAAGGTACAAGCACGCTCCTCCTCCATTCATCTGGCATCTTCTCTCCTCGCAAGAGTCTGTTGAAAAACTTCACTAAAAACTCCACACCTTTATTGCCTAGAGCAATCCATGCTTCCACTGGTATGTCATCAGGTCCTTGAGCCTTTCCCTTCTTCATCCTCCTCAACCCAGTCCTGACTTCTTCTCCAGAGATATCTTCCACGTCCCTTTCTCTCTCTTCTGTTCTCATTTCTCTTCTTTCTCTAGGGTTTTCATGGTTGAGTAAGTTGTCGAAATACTCCTTCCATCTCTGTTTCACTTTCTCTTCTTCCATCAGAATCTCCCCAGCTTTACTCTTGATTACTCTTACTTGTTGAACATCCTTGCTTTGTCTGTTTCTCTGCTTTGCTATTTTGAACACCTCATTTTCCCCCTCCTTTGTTTCCAGTTTTTCGTACAGTTCCTCATATGCCTTGTTTCTTGCCTTTGCCACTTCTCTCTTAGCTTGCTTTATTGCAGTTTTATAGGCCAACTTGCTTGCATCATCTCTGATGGTATCCCATGCCTTTTTAGCTTTTTTCTTATCCTTCAGCTTCTCTTGTACTTCCTGGTTCCACCACCACATTTCCTGTCTACCTGCCGTGCTAACTTTTCCTGATGTTTCACCCAGTTCCTTTCTGGCAATGCTCCAATGCTGCTAAAAAACATCTTATGCTCTGAACACAAATACATTAAATACGCCTTCAAAAAAATGATGCATCATCATACCCTAAACAAGTCTTAGCTTTCCCCCTGCCATTTATAATAAATAGAAAAATGTTAAACTAAGTTTACTATTTCTCTGACAAAAGATGCGAGTTGAAAGTATGTTGTTGCTCTCTTGTGCAATAGACAAATTATAATAAAGAAACTATTGGCAAAGAGCATTTCTTTTATAAAACAAGAAAACTTTTTTTTAGCTTTTTTTTTGCTCATATATGCTTTTGACATTTAGTCAACTGGCTAAAAACTAGAGATCATGTTAAGCTTTGAATATTTTTTATGATGTTAGCAGATTGAATAGCAGATTCAAAGTTAAAAAAATAAAGCAGCTTGTAGAACCTGTAATTTAATTTTAAAAAACACTTGGATTCACTTCATTTTAATATTGATATTTAGAGTAATTTCTTTTTTTTTGTTTGTTTGTTTATTGAAAAGCCTCTGCACATTAGGCTGCAAAAATATGTAGCTGCACATTAGCCAGTTTGACTAAATATTTTATTAGTACAGTATTCATACAAGAATAAAAACATTATTAAACATTGACGCAATTTATATATTAGACTGGAAAAATATTAAAATTTTCAATGCACAAAAATATTATAACTTTTATACTTTTTCTTTAAATCCATCAAATTTGTAGATATGACCATTTTTCATGGTAAATTTAAGTTCATAATCACGAGATACTCTTCTCCATATTGCTCCAGAAATATCATTATTTAAAAGTGTATCAATTTTTCCAGTTTTATTATTTTTGAAAACAACTTTTTCACTCAAAATTTGTAATCTTCCATCAAGCTAAAAAAAATTAGAGATTAACTATCAAAAATAGTACTTGTTTTATGCAATTATGCAAAATTATCTTGTTACAAACAGGGTTATTATCTGATCTAATTCAAAAATAAACACAACATATAACTATTATTATTAGTAAGAATGTGAAAGTGAAAACAGACACAGAAGCAAAAAAAACTAAATCAATTTTGCTTCCAATAAAATGTGCTGGATATAAAAGTTGAAAGCCTTTTCTTGTTTCCTAATTATAAGTTTTTAAATATGCAGTACTGATTGTTTGATACAGAACCCTAGTGCCTCCCAAACTGTTGGTGTCTAAAAGACTCAAAATTAATTTTTTAAATTAAAACTAAATAAACCTATGTCATATACAGATAGCTTTAATATTTGGCCTTTTCTTGTAATGTCATCCAATAAAGCAACAAACAAAGCAGACAAACATATAAGATATCATCTTAAGATATCTTCCCAATGTGCAGCTGGTCTCAAAGATCATAAGCTGTCTCCTTACATTTAAGTTTAAGTGGGAAGAATGTTTTTACACTTACAGGGTGTCAAGAAAGTTCCCGATCGATTTTTAAATTTAATGCAATTCAAAAACTTCAATGAATTATGATAAGTTCTGTACGTCATTTTTCCACTTAATCCTCCTTTTCAATGTTTCAGATACACTTTTCAAATTTTTTTGGCTAAAATAATAATAAAATGAGTAAAAGAGCTGCAATCATTCAACTTCATCGTGCGGGACATTCAAATTCTAAAATTATGAAGTTGCTAAAAGCACCAAAATCGACTGTTTGCGATACAATCTTGCGCTTCCGAGAACTTGGAACCATGGAGGATTGGGATAGGAGTGGACGACCTCGATCCGCTCGCACTCCAGCAAAGATCAAGGCCCTCAGGGAGAGAATTCGGAGGAACCCCAAACGATCCTTGAGGAAAATGGCTAAAGACATGAATATCAGCCATGAGTCTGTCAGAACAATTGTTGAACAGGATCTCAAAATGTCCCCATATAAAATCAGGACAAGACAACTCCTAACTGACCTCCAGAAGCGAAAAAGAAAGGAGAGGGCCAAAATTCTGCTGAACCGTCTGAAGGGAGGCACGGAGAAAGGCGAAATCGTTTTTTCAGACGAAAAACTCTTCTCGGTGGAGGCGAAGTTCAACACCCAGAATGACAGGATTCTCGGAAAGTCGCCCAAGGACCTCCCTGATCATCTTCGATTCGTTTCACGCCAACAGAAACCCTCGTCTGTGATGGTATGGGGTGCGATCTCCAAATCTTGGAAATCTCCCCTCATTTTTGTTAAAGAGGGGGTCAAAGTGAATACAGATTCGTATGTCAATGATATTTTAACTCCTGCCCTCGCATCGATGAAGGAAAAGTTCAAAAATAAGTCCTTCACCTTCCAACAAGACGGTGCGCCTTCTCACACATCAAAGAAGACGCAGAAGTGGTGCGAAGAGCACTTTCCTTCATTCTGGACCAAAGATTTGCGGCCACCATCTTCACCCGATCTCAATCCTATGGATTTCTGTGTGTGGAGTATTCTGGAAAAAGAAGCCTGTTCTTCACCCCATAACAATCTGGAGGATCTTCGAGCTTCCCTGAAATGAGCATGGGAGAAAATTCCTCAAGATGCCCTTTGTGCTGCTTGTCAGAATTTCCGACAGAGGCTCCAACGTGTTATTGATACAGATGGGGGTCATTTTGAATAAACCAGATTTTTTTATGTTCATGGAGCTTTGTTCTATCACCACAATAAACCTTTTGTTGATTTAACCTTCTGTCATTAGCCCTATATAATTTTGTTTAGGATTGGGAACTTTCTTGACACCTTGTACAAGGCTCATTCTATGTAAAAATGAAGGGGGAATGTTGGAAATGATTAAACTGAGGCCACTATTTTTGTAGAACAAATTTATAGAAATAATTAATTTTGTTAAATTTATTTTATGTAAATTTCTTAAGCAAAAACATTGAGTCTATCGCAGCAATTTCATTAATATATTGCATGTAGTAAATATAAGTAACATTTTTGTCTTTATAAAAATTATTTTGAATTTGTAAAATGTATTAGTTATGGTTTTACTTATAGACTAACAAAGATAGGAATTTATGGGTTGTACAGAATTCCTTTAACCTACATTAGATAAATTTGCAAACATTTTTGAATTTTTGTTTTAATATTTAACTTAGTCATACAAATTTATTATTGCGATTCTTTTTTTAAAAGCATTAAAGCTAACGTTTGGTGCATTTTACAATTTTAAAACTAGTGGGCTGCAGGTGATCTGATACTATACAAAAAGATTAGCAATAATTTTAAAAAATTTCACTTCAAAACAGTCTGCATTGTCAAGCACTGACTAAAAAAAGAGCATTACTTGAGTAGGTTGCCTGAGACTATTTGATAAAGTACACGATGACTAAAAAATTCAATTAAAATACTAGTTAAATGTTTGATATTCTTCAGCAAGCATGAATTAATTGTGAGTTAAATTTTGCTTGTAATAATGGTGTGCTTTTTTCAACTTTTGAGAGAAATAAACCCAATTTGACTGGCAAGTGTTTTTATTTTTTGTTACTAGATTTTATCTCTCATTTTACTACTCATTATTTCAAGTTGTTAATTAAAATTTAATTTGTTTTAGATCACAAATTATTTTACTTTTCTAAAAAATAAAAGTTAGTATAGAAAGCAGAGGCAGTTACTAACTCAACTGCTTCCACATCACTGATTAGAGATATGGTTGAAATATACAATAAGTTTGTTAGCTTTAAAAACAAAATTGTTCATGAGAGTGATTCTTAAACTTTTCTGCACATTGACTCCAAAATAAGTAAAAAGCATTTTATTAACCATTGTTATGTACTCTTAACTAATGAAAGCTTAAAACTTTTTTTTGCTTTTGCTTACACAGAACTACAATTTTTTTTATCTTAGATGCATGGCAAAAATTAGTGATGACTAAAAAAAAGGTCTTCAATTTAACTACACCTTTTTACATTTTAGGTACCATTACATTACTGTTCAAGCAAACCTTAATAGTTATTTATTGACCCCAATTCGATCCCTTGGATGTTCAAATCGTCCAATTTGAGAACCACTGATCTATGATATAACAAATCAAAGTCAAATTTCATAGCATGTGGGGTAATTGTAACATTAAAAATTTTTTTCTAAAACAAGAAATTTGTAATATATTATGTTATATTTATGTCAAATGCTATAAAGTTTTTCAAAAACAAAGATATAAACTGCATAAAAATAAATATAATTTTTGCAAAATTGAAGTGTTGAAAAAGTTAATCACCAATATATAAATATTTTTGTAAGGCTGCTCTATTCAATATGACAATTTTTTTCTTTTACTTTCAAACATTTATAGAATACACCATATGTTTAATTGTCTGCCTGGCCATGGGGTAAATTTGGAAAAGCTCTTGTTATTATAAAGCTGGTAGCACAGATAAGCTTTGCTTTTTTGTCTTATGTTAAAAAGACTTGTTGAGTTAAAAATTTTCAGTGCAGGTCAATTTTATCATAAGCTAATAAAAAAAACAGCCATTTATAAAAGTGGCTTCAAAACAATCCCAAATAGTGATTTTATAAAGTACAAACAAAAATTCTATGTTATACTGCCTATGTATCAAAAATTAAATAATTTCTAAATCCAATATTTAAAATACAAATGCATAAAAATCAAAAGGCTGTGAAGAGATATCTCTCACTACCTTAAAAATTCAGTGCTTTTTCACTTCTTTTCAATATTTCTATTTCTCTTGCTTTTACTTTTTTCTCATTTTCAATTTTCTCTCATATAAGATGATGTTTCTCTTTCTGATCACATCTTGCATCATGAAACTAACCCAGATCCTTCTGTAATGACTTTTGCTTCTTGAAAAGATCTTTTCCTCTTGGTTTCTTTTTTATATCATCCTGGTGTTGTAAGGGACCATGGGGTAGTTTCACAAAAAAAATCACTTATAGTGACTTCTGAGCAAAGCTGATATTTTTTTGGTTAGGGTAAGTATTAGGTTAGGGTTATGTAAGTATTAAATTGAAAGCAAGCAATATTTAACCATATGCAATATGGGAGAAAATTGGAAATGAAAGAAAAGTAAAAACAAGAGAAAATATTGAAAAAAAATGAAGCATCAAAAATTTTTGGTATTCTGGCGAATGACATCAAGAAAAGAATAACTAAAAAACATAGATTTAGAAAAAATCCCAAATCTGATTTATCTTCAGCAGCAAAATCAGATGACCCACTATATTCGGCTTCAAATGGTAAACTACAACAGACTTCAGTTAATCTGGATTTGATTTGACAAACAAAATAATTGAATTTAATTGAAGTCTGGATAATCCAAAGCTTTTTGTTAAGAATGACAATATATAAGAAATCATTTGTATCTTCAATTTTGTCAAAGTTAAGCAAAATTCTGCATTAACCAAATCCAGATTAACTGAGGTCTACTGAACATTGTTTACAAAACCAAGCAATGCTGTTGAAGTAGCAGCACATAAAGTCATGTGATAAATTTAAGGATCAACAAGGATTGCAAAATCTTAGTGCTCTAAAAAAAGGGATGCAGTCATTCTATTTTTGCATTGAGAAAAATAATACGTTACCAAACTAATCATCAAAAAGCACAATGTATATTTATTATTGAAATTCATGCAGGTACCAAAACACTTCACACAACTACCTTGGAATTGACCAATTCCGTTGCTTAGTATTTTGCAATACTCACAATCATCTTAGAGACAAGCCAATTTATGATGCTTTACTATTAATGACTGGATGTTTATGCTTCACTCAAACAAACAACTTGAACATATTTAGAAGAATCCAAACATCTGAACTTTGGTGCAAGTGAGTCACACTGTCTTTAACCTAGTTTCCTCAAGAAGTTACCATAAGTAACTTTTGTTTGTGAAACTAACCCAGATCCCCTTGCGGTTACTATAGTTTCTTGAGAGATCCTTTTTTTTCTTATTTTCCTCTTTATGCCATCCTGGTGCTGAAAGGCAGATTCTGGGTTAGTTTCACCAAAAAAAACTGCTTACGATGCCTTTTTGTAGAAACCGAAAAATCATTTACGATAATTTCATGAAAAGACCTGCAAAATGTTAAATACAGTAAGAAATGTTTAGCATGGTGTTTTGCAATTTATTAATTAAGGTTGAAAGATTTGGATAATTAATGGGAATTTTCAAGAAGTTACCATAAGTTTTTGTTTGTGAAATTAACTCAGATTCTTTCTGTGGTTACTATGGCTTTTTTTCTTTATTTTTTTTTTATTCCATCCTAGTGCTATAAGAAAGATTCTAGGTTAGTTTTCCAAAAAATTGCAGGTCTCTTTAAGAAATCACTATAAGTGACTTTTTTAGGTGAAATTAACCTGGAACCCCCCTTTCAGTATTAGGGTGTAATAATAATAATGTAAATTATACTGCTTGACATATGCTGAGATCAGACAGGAACCTCAGCTGCTCTAAGCAGTTGCAAAGATATAATGACATTATACTCTAAACTTTAAAGATAGTACAAATACATTACTACTAAAACAAAATACAATCATCAAGAAAAAAACACTATGTGCCACATTTTTAACAGCTTGTTAAGCTAGAATTGAAAAGCATCAAACTATATACAAAATATGCTTAAGCGTCAAAAGCATGTTTGAACAAATGGGTTTTAAGTTGTTGTTTTAAGTTAATAGAAATATAGATTATATAATATAAATATATAATACCGGTATAGAAATATAAATAGAAAAGAAAAGAAAAAGGATGTCAAAAGAAGCGATGGTAACTGCAAGAACATCTGGGTTATTTCACAAACAAAAAATACTTATAGTGACTTCTTAAAAACCAATTAACCATATTGCAAAGCACATAAATTTTAAAAGTGTGTTTATGGCAATAAGTAAAGCAACTCTTTTGGGTATCCTGCAATATTTGCCATTACTGACCTTGGAGGTTTTGGGGATTTCTCCAATTTTAAAAATTTATCTAGTAAGCTTGGCAAATAGTGAACAAGGAGCATGTTTTTTAACATCAACTTAACTAGGAAAAAAATATTGACAACTGGATTTTTAAGAAATTCTTTTAGCAATTAACACAGAAGTTAGAAATGATTATATAGTACATACAACTGACCATTGCACCACGGTTTTCTTGAAAAACACTTTTGAAATCCAATATATCTCCATTGGTAGACATTTTATTCAAATAAAAACTTATTCTGCAATATAAAAAAGCAAAAAACCTTAAACAATAAAAAAATGTGTTTTCAAAAAGATATGTTACTTTACTTTGCTGTTTTGGTTTACTTTTTCCAAAAAATTAAAAATTAACAAACAAATAGCACAAAAACAACATAGCCTTTTTGTTTTGGAAAGACCACACTTAGGACTTCGCGGCAATTTCATTTTCTAATTCGGAAGTATCTGGATCTGATTAAATAACTTTTAAGATACTTCAGTTTGACTCGTACTTACACAAAAAGTTCGGACGAGTCCAACATTTAAAAGACTCGAGTCAGTCCGAGTTCAATAACACCGTGTAACACAAAATTTGTTTCCCTGTTAAAACCATATTTTTCTGTTATCTTATGGTATGAATAAATAGAAATGGGCATTCACAAAGTTCAAACTTCGGTTTTGAGTTCAATAGATCACTTTGTTGGATTTTTTGCTAATTTGCATTTATAGTTTAAAAAATTTTTCGCAGTACCTGCATTGAAACGATATAATTTTTGTTTAACATATTATTAATGTTATTGTCACTTGTGAATGTGTTACAGTAACAATATAAAACATTTCAGAGTTGGCTATAAAAATATAGCTTAATTACACTGGGAACGATTAAGCAAGAAAGGGGCGCGGGCGGCGGCTGAAAATGCTAAACATGGTAGCCTTTGGCAATTCTATCAACGCTGAATGTTGATTAAAGGTATTCCAAGAGAGAATGTTGCAACCTATTACAAAACTAACTGAGGTGATTAAACAATATAAACAAAATTAACCATCATACATCACAACTTTACAAAAAAGAAGTTTTCTTACGTGACTGCCGATTGTACATCAGCTCGCTTTCACGCACAAGGTTCCAAATGTAGTTTCTCATCATATTTTCATTATACTGGCCTTTATAGTGTTCCTCAAACGATTTGACATCTTGATGAAATCTTTCGCCTTGCTCTTCCGAGTAATCACCCATGTTATCCTTGAATTCATCGATGTGAGAGTGCAAAACATGGAGCTTTAGTGACATTCTGCAACCCATTTTCTCATATGCATCCACAAGTTCCTCCACAATATTTATGAAGTTATCTGCCTTGTGATTTCCGAGGAAACCTTCAACCACAGAAACAAAACTTTTCCAACCTCTCCTCTCAACTGCAGAGACTTTCTTAGAAAAACTGTCGGACTTCATAAGTCGCTTCACTTGAGGACCCACAAATATTCCAGCTTTGACCTTTGCCTCAGATAACTTCGGAACAATTCTTGGATGTGCTTAAATGCATCACTTTCTGGGTTCAACTTCTTTACAAACTGCTTGATGAAGCCCAGTTTGATGTGGAGAGGTGGCAGAAGCACTTTTTTTGGTTCCACCAACGTTGTATGCTTTACGTTGTGAGTTTTAATATCATAACTAGACTTGGGAGGCCAATTTCTCTTGTTGTAGTGAAATTTTGTATTTCTGCTATCCCAGAGACAGAGATAGCAAGGGATCTTAGTAAAACCTTGTTGAAGCCCCATTAAGAAGGCCACCATCTTGAAGTCAACAATGACCTCCCAATTGTATTGGTCATACCGGAGAGCGCTTAGCAGCATTTTGACGTTCTCGTAATTCTCTTTCATCTGCACTGAATGAGCCAAAGGAATGGAGGGGCACTTGTTTGTGTTGTGCAGTAAAACAGCTTTGAGAATTTTTGATGAGCTGTCGATGAAGAGTCGCCAATCTGAAGTATTGCATGGAATCCCTATAGCTTCGAAAAGTCTTCTTATATGGCAATAGCACAAGCTCTCCCTAAAAGAGAAAAGCGTTAAAAAACCACGATGCCTCTTCCTCTGTGAGGTAATGCGGACGCCTTCATCAAGTAAATCCCATTGCTTTAATCTGGATATTAAAAGCTCGGCATCAGACTTTGTCAGTGCCATCTCTCGAATAAGATCATTGATATCTTCTTGATTAGGGTAATAAGAACACCTTTCATCCCCAACTCGACGTCGACGACAAAAAACAGATGATGATGATGATGATGGCACACCTTCCTCCTTTTTGGAATACTCAGAACTTGTCTCTGCAGGATAAGGTTGATCTCTTGTCGGTGGCTGTGGCACAGGCAAGTCGGTGGTGTTATGAGGAACAGGGGCAATAGATGATGGAATGTTAGAATACTCAATTGGAGGTGCATTTTTTCCCTTTCTTCGTTTTGTTGGATCCACCATGCAGAAGTAACAATCAGTATAATGATTTGAAGGCTCATGCCAGATACGGGGAATAGCGAAACGCATAGCTCTTTTTTCTCCTCTTAGCCAACCTTCAAGAGTGCGACGACAATAGTCACAGATGACATGTGGTGCCCATCGTTTATTTTGATCACCGACTGGCATTTCGAAATAATGAAAATGGGCTTCTGCTGCACGAATGCAGTTGCTCAAACAGTGTTTTTTTGCTCTTTTGGCAAAAAATTCACCACATACATAGCAGAAGGAATAGGCTGAATATTTGCAACCACGGGCAGTCATTGCACAGTTTTTTAAGATTATGTTACAATAAATGAAAACAACTTAACTTATAACTCTAAAAATAGGGATTTTAGATATCGATATGTACAACTCCGTTTTGGATCCAGTTTTTGGTTTACGCTAGTGGGGTCAAGCTTTCAAATCAAAATTAAAGCAAAGCTTCATGTTAGTCATTATTAGAGTGAATAAAAAAATTTTTATGTAATATTCATTAATGGATAAAGATAAAACAGTTTTAAAGAATTATGTCCTTTTTTTATACTTAATAGTTGTCGTCAAGGTTTATTCAAAAAATTATTGAAAAACAGGTTACTTGGCAGTTACTCAAATTACCAAATTAAAATCATAAATTTTAAGTAAATTGATTAGAACAAAAAAAAATAATAATAATGGAAATTTATCTAGCTATAAAAACAAATGAAATTAAGTAATTTTAAGTGACTTGGTTACCTACTCTGATATTTCTAATAAAACAGTTATTTTAAAAAAATTTAAGTATTATAGTCAAAAATTAATTTTAGCAAAAGTTAAGTTTTTATTTAGTTGATCTAATAACAAAAGTTTTGAAATATAAAAAATTTAGTAATATGAGTTGTTTAGGCAGTCATTAAAATAATTAACAAAATAATAAATTAAAAACCTGAATTTCCAGCATTTTAATTAAAAAAAAACTTTTCATTATTATTTTTATCAAATTTTAAGTGACTAGGTTGATTACTCAAAAAGACATTTATTTTTTAAATAAAGTATGGTAGTTAAAAAAATAATTAAAAAAAATTTTTGTGTTTAATTAATAGATCAAAGTGAAAAAGTTTTTTTTTTATTTAAAATGGCATGGTGAGAAAATTGCCAATTCTACAAAATTTTCAAGTTAGTTATAATATGTTTTAAAATTTAAAGTGTGTAGTTAACAATTTGGTTATTCAAAAGTGATTTTTTTGATTAATAAAAGATTAGTGTTGTGAAATATTTATAATTATTTTACAATTTAATTTTTTGTGTAATTACTCATATTTTCCATGGTATGCTATTGAGTGTAATATGGTATTGAACAATTCAAATATTTATTTTTATATTTCATATAAGTATAAAAAATTTTTACTTTCACTGTCAGTATTTTTCTTAAATAAATTCTATGGTTTTAAAAATAGTAAAATTTTATGTAAAATTAAATGTTATTAAATTTGCTGCATTTTTTAGTTTAGGTAATTGAATTTTGAGTAACCTACTACAGAAAGTTTTTAACAATGGTGAACACTTGCTGTGTGCCAGCTTGCAATTCTGGCTATAGGTCCAATAAGAATGGAAAAAAAGTTGCATTATTTCAATTTCCTATAAATTCTGAGCTTCGTGATAAATGGTATAGGGCTATCCCAAGGCAAAACTGGAAAGTATCAAAGTCTCATAAAGTTTGTGCACAGCACTTTCATGAAAGTGATTTTAAAACCATCTCAACTGATACTTGTAGTACCAGACGTAAATCTAGAAGTACTCTAAAACTGCAAAGAGTGCATCTGAAACCTGATGCTGTTCCTAAAATTTTTCCTTCTTTGCCAAAATACCTTTCATCACCTTTACCAACAATGCGTGCAACCTCCTCTACCAGTTCCTCTTTTAGACGTGAAAAAGATAACATCATTTTACAAAAGCAAAATGCCGATTTTCTCATTCAAGACTCTTTTTCGGATTTTTCATCCTTTAGAAGCAAAATGAAAAATGCAGTTCTTCCCTTTGGATATACTAGTGTTGAATCTTCATCTGCTCAATTCTATTTTGTTAAAAATGATGATAGTTATAAAGTTGCTCCAGAACTTGTAGTGTCTGTGATAATTTCAAGTGAGCTACAAATCAAAGCTTTTGTTTTTTCTAATTTGATACCAAAAGATCAATATATGCATTTGCTTTCATGTGGTTCTCTGCGGACAGTAACTGAAGTATCTAATATTCTTGCCTGGTGTAAAGCTTTAGCAGACATGTCTAATTTTGTTTCTAACAATCAAAAATCAGCATTAAAATTAGCTATATCTTTGCTAAAAAGGTACCTTTCTGATGAAGCAGTTGTAGCAGATTTATCACAATCTAGCATGTCTTTAGTTTGTTTTATAATAGAACAATTGAATTTGCTTCAAGTTTCCAAACATGGCAGACGTTATTCTACAGCAACCATTATTTCTTCATATATGTGGCAGTTGACAAGCACTGCATTGTACAAAAAACTGCAAGAATTTTTTATTCTGCCATCAATAAACAGGCTTCGACAGCTGTCTGTTGGAACTACTGTAGAAACTGGTGAAATTACATTGAACTATCTTCATCAAAGAACTGTAAATTTAACATCTGAACAAAAAATTGTTACTTTACTTGTTGATGAAGTTTACACTGCGCAAAGAGTAGAATACAGTAATGGTTCCTTTGTCGGATTGACTGCAGATGGTGCCCCAGCAAAAACTGCATTAACTTTTATGGTAAATTCTACATGCAGTAATTATAAGGATGTGGTTTGCATAATTCCCGTCAATAAATTGAATACCAAAATTTTGTGTTCATGGTTTAAAAGAGTCATGTTTGCTTTGGACAAATTTTTTTTGGTTATTGCCGTTTCTGTCGACAATCATATATGTAACAGGTGTGTTTTTGTCAGTTATTTCTTTGGTAATTTTCTTAATTTCATAAATATAATTCTACATTTAAACGTAAATTCTCTGTTGTTTTTAATCCTTTTTTTAACTTATTTTGCAGAAAAATGTACATAGAACTTGGGGGTGGTCAGTTGAAACACTGCATTGTGCATCCTACTCGATCTGATGAAAAGCTGTTTCTGTTGTTTGACACGACCCATAATTTTAAAAACATTTTTAACAATTTCATCAACAAGGGTAGATTTAATATTCCTACACATGCGAATGAAGACATTCTTGGAAAAACATGTTCACCCTGCTTCTCACATCTAAAACACGTGTACGCGATTGAGGAGCACAAACCTTTAAAAATCGCACATGCTTTAAAAAAAGTATCTTTAAATCCCAGTGGCATTGCACGGACTTCACCACAACATGCATTTGGTAAGTTTTACTTACTTTTAGATAGCATTTTAAATTATTATATCAAACCTAATATTTTCGGTAACTTTTGAAAAAAAATTGGCTTTTAAATTGTATTGAATATACAGTAGTGTGTAGTACTCAACCACAATCAAGTACGAGATATTTTAAATTGATTGCTTGTACTGTATTCAGGTGTTTTTCATGAATCAACGGTGCAAGCATTAGAGTTTTATAGTAAAGAGCATCCAGGATTTCTAGAAACTTCTCGGTTTTTAAAATTCATCAACACAATTTGGAAAATTTTACGGGTTAAAACACCGTTTGAAGGTAATTTTTTGTACATAGACAAAACGTGTATCACACTACCTGCGTTTAGATTAATCTCCAAAATTAGTTGATTTTATTGTTTTACCCATAGCATGATATAATAGACATTGATATATTATATTTTTATAGAGTTAAATGCCAAGCTTGTAATCACTATCTTACGTTCAATGTATTTTTTCAGAGATTAGAAAAAATGATGAATTGTGTGCACCTATACGAGTTGATGAAGTAAATTTGAAATATCTTGAAGCAGCTTCAAATATATTTATTCGGTGGAAACAATCAGGAAATGCTGGTTTGACTCACCAAACCTTTTGTGCGTGTATACAATCAATGAGTGCTATTCCAGAACTTGCTGAACACTTGAAAAAAAAACATGGTTTTGTTTACATACTTCCTGGAAAATTTACTTCGGATCCAGTTGAAGGTCGTTTTGGCTGGTATCGCCAAATGAATGGTGGCAATTATTTCATGTCGTTAAAACAGCTGATGCAATCAGAAAAAAAAATCCGTGTATTATCCTTAATGCAGCAGCATGCTCTTTTATCTGGCTCTTGTCTAAAGGAATTTGATGCTCTTCCTTTATTAGAAACAAGTTTTGATATTGGATCTGAAGAAAATGATGTGCTTTGGCTTAATGATGTTTTTGCTCGTGTTTCTTTGGATGATATAACATGTGCTGATGCCAATATAACATACTATGTAAGTGGCTATGTTGGCAGAAGCATATCTCGCCGGCGCAAGTGCTCATCCTGCAAAGAGTTGCTCATTGCAGGTGATGATTCCTTTTCAATTCACCACTATCTTCCAGATGAGTACAAACAGTTGTTTGAAAATGTAAATCGCGGGGGCTTGTCGCAACCATCCGAATTTATTTACACTGTGACAGCGCTGGCAGTGCAACATTATATGGCCATTCTATCCACTGGAGAACCGACAAAAACCAAGTTTTTATCCATGAGCAACCCACGATCTGTTTTTCTAAAAGCATTAATTAACATTGCCGCAGCAACTGAAACTCTCAGTAACCTATTGTCCCAGCAATGTTCTGCCGGTCATTTGAATTTCAAAGAAGTGGTTAAATCTACTTTTAATTGCTTTGCAAAGAATGAACTTAAACGGATAAATGCCTTTAAAGTTGAAATGCCAGAAATATCAGTCAAAAAACTGCGAAAATTAACTTCAAAAAGCTCCCAGTTTTAATTGTATAATAGTTTGTTTTTTGTTATTTTGATAGTTTTGTTGCTTCTTGTTGCATTTTAAGCTTAATACTTGTTTATTTTTCTTTCTTGGCAAGCTATTTTTAGTTTTATTGCATGCTATATTGTTAGTTAGTTTTACTCTTTTCGCATGTACTAGTTTATTTTTGTTTTCCTTAAATAACTTTAGCCAATATATATTTAGTATTCTTAATGTGATATTGGTTAATGCCTTTATCGAAATAAAGATTTCAATTTCTTTGAACAAATAACCGTCAAGAAATCTTTAAACCATAACTAAAATACATTTAACCTTCAAACAAAAGATTTCGAAGCTTCGTATGACTTTTGACGCTATTTTCGCAGTAGCCCTTCTAACGTAAATAGCCAAAATGAGTTGTTGATCCCGGTGTTCTAATATCCCTATCTAAAAATATGAGTTTATTAGCTGTATTAAATGAATCTAGGTAACGAAAACAGTTGAAATAATGAATTAGTATATGAAACTCAACAAATCGATGTATTCTTTACGAACCCGAAGTTTCAAGACAATAATAGCTATTTTCCGGTGTTTTCAAGCATAGTAGATCAGAAACTCGAGGTTATTTCCAAGAAACAAAAAAAAATTTTTTTGTTACACGGTGTAATCTTTGAGTCCAAGTCCTTTAGACAGTGGTGGGCACGGTACTTTTTAAAAGTATTGCGGTACCGTTACTCGGTACTTTTGAATAATCTCAATTTAATAGTAATGGCTATAAGAACTTCTCTGTCATACATTGAATTGCAATTGACATTCAAAAATAGTCTATTTGAATGTCAATTGAAATTCAATATATGACAGAGAAGTTTTAGTCATTACTATTAAATTGGGATTATTCAAAAGTACCGAGTAACGGTACCGCGGTACTTTTAAGAAGTACCGTGCCCACCACTGCCTTTAGAGCTGTGACTCGAGTTTAGTCCAAGTATCTTGCTAAACTGCTCAAGTCGAAATTGAGTCCAAGCCCGAGTTTATCAGAGCTCGAGTCTTTTGATTTGAATTTATCAAATCTCAAGTTCTTTTGAGTACAAGTTTATAACCGATTTTTTATCAAAAATTTTTTTTCTTGATGGCCAAGTTATTGCCAAGTGACACTTTTTTTGGTTTTTACTTGATCTTGAATAGTTTTTTCATCTTCAAAGTTAGGTAATGTTTTAAAAAAATAAACTTTGACCAGACAATTAAGTTTAGATTTTACTACGTTTTGCTTTCGTAATTAAGGCTTGGCAACAAAAATATTAATAATTTGAGACATTTTGAACTAGACTCCAGTGAAGTGCGAGGCATTAGAATTGAGTATTCGAGTTTAGTCCAAGTTTAGTTCAAGTTAGTCCGACTAAGAGTTAAACACAGGCGTATTTACTTGGAGATTATAACGATTAAAGTAAATTTTTTACATATTTTTAAGTGAAAGCAACGTTGTAAAAATATATTTTGTTTTTGATAAAATTTATACTTCATTTTTATTGGTTAGCATATTTAATTTGAAAAGTCTAATGGTTAAATACAAAGTTTTATTATTAATAAAATAAAATTTTGTAATGGCCAATTACAACGTTAAAGGGCCCAAAGAGGGTTTTAAAAACCCGTCTGCGACAAAATTCGATAGTTAAAGTAAGTATAGCAAAACCTATAAAAGCTATTGAAAATACCAATCCAACACTTGCGGCGCTGAGTAAAAACTTTTTCAGAACGAGAGCGAGCAGATTTGATGGTTTCATTTGGTTTACCATTTTACTATTAATTATGTAATTATGTAATAAACTGATATGGCGGTATAGTGCCGTGTAACTATACTGTAAGTTTAAGATAGCTATCCTGTCAATGCATTGCCGAAATCATTGTTCCTATTACTCATGCTGTTACTGTTAATGTATCGGTTGCTATTACTCATTCGGTTAAAAATACCGGTAGAATATGCAATTAACTGGTTATGTTTGATTGTTCCAAAGAAACAAATATACAGTTTTTTAATTTGAATGCAATTTTCGGTGAATCTTAATTATTCAGGTCAAGTGAAGGCGTAGGTAAAGAATACGGACCCCCCTTGTAAAAATAATTTAAAATAACAAAAATAAAATTGACGAATAAAGCGAGTCAAAGGTTAGGGTTAGGGTTAAGGTTAGCTAACCCTAACCCTAACCCTAACCCTATTTTATTTTTGTTATTTTAAATTATTTTTACAAGGGGGGTCCGTATTCTTTACCTACGCCCAAGTGAAAAATTCAAAGTTAGGAATCTACTAGACTTTACACTAAAGAATAACGTTTTTATAAATGAAAAAAAATTGAAAATTTCTAATCAAACTACTTTTTGTTATTTGTTTGTAGGGAATATATTTTAGAAATGCATCTGGTGATGTAGTTTGTAATTGATTTAAAATGGGATCTTCAGATTGCGGTATATCGATTTTAGTTTCAACTTTAGTAAAACCAAAGTAATTAACAGCAATGACGGAAATTTATCTGAAAGAAAATGGTATAAATAAGTTTGTTTTTTCATTGCACAAAAACTGAAATAAAATGTAATCTATTTGTCAGTGTCTTAGTTTACTAGGGTCCCTTCAATAAGCAACCATAAGCAATTTTTGTTAATGAAACTAACCCAAAATCCCATTGTGGTTGCTACCTTTTCTTGAAAGATCCTTTTTCTTTTGGTTTGTTTTCATTGCCTACTAGTGCTGTAAGGGGGATTCTAGATTAGTTTCACTGACAAACAACAGTTATGGTCTCTTTTTTAAGAGAACCATTTACTATATATGAATTATTTTAAGGTGTTAATGTTATTAAAAACTTTTTGTTTGTGTTTTACTGGTAATTCATTGGTTATTTTTGTTTAAACCAATTAAGTTTTGTAATAAACTTTTTGTTTTGTTGCATTGTGTTGTACTATAATTACTTATTTAATAATTATATTTATATGTTTATATTCAATGTTAAAAAAATTGTAACTGTAAAGTTTATTTTTACAAAACTTTTTGTTAGCTTCTACATTTAACCTAATGTTAACATAGCCTTATTGTAGCCTATTTAACTATAATGACCAACTCTAACTCAACACTACCCTCTTTTCTAACTTAACTTGATCAATGGCTTAGCACAATCTAACCTGAAACTATTGTTAAAAAAGTTTTTTTTAATTGCACCAAGTTTATTTTTTAGATGTTCATAATGATAAAAACCAGGTTGAAGCCACAAGATCTATTTTGTCAAAATTGACAGAAATTCAAATCATTATTGATGTTAAGACCAGAGAATTGGAACAATTTCGAAACTTACGCTTAAATAATGTTACTTTAAATGAAATTCGAATTTTAGAAGTAAGTTGAACTATAAATTTTATTGAATCAATAATTATAATTATTTTGCTTTAAATATACTCTTGCCTAAACTTATTTAAATGATTTGTTTTTGCATTCTTAGTTTTATGTTTTCACTACATTGTAAATTTCATCTCTATTTTTATATCTTACAGTTTATAAGTTTAAGGGGTAGTTAATTACAGAACTAATCTTTATTCCTATGTTCCCAGTTAAAAATTGGTGTTAAAATGTAAATTACTGTATTTATTTGAGTATAATGCGCAACATTTTATACCAAAAACACCAACAAAAAGCTTGGTGCATGTTATACACAAGGTCTTCGATAATCAAGTCATACCCAAGAGGGTATGCAAGTACGATATAGGTATTTTATATAGCTTGTTTCAGTATAGCACTTGGGTGCCAAAAAATGGTATCACGCTCACACTGTGTGACTAAAAATCTGGTAAAAATAAGAACTTTAAGCCTTTGTCACAATTGGCAGTGTGCCCATGGTAATTTTCACACCCACTGTATCTGTGGTGCATGACATTCTTTTCTCGAATGGGACAGCACATACTAAAACCAGCATTTTTATTTTATGTAGTTTAACATGAGGATTTAGTTGATTAAAAATCAAGCTGCTTTGAAAATGGCTTCTCGTTTTCAAAGCAGCTTGATTTAAAACCAGCATAATAGCATTTTACCTTGTGGCATCATGTGGCTCTATGACATAATAATACAAAATGTGACAATATAAAGGATGACATGACTGTTGTTCTGTTCAGTTGTTCTACTGTGTATTGTCAATAAATGTTTTGTCATAGTCGCATACTTTCAACAGCATTTGTCACTTACAATCCTTGGTCTGAAAAGTGAAAAAAAATTTATACCAATTTTCAATCAGAAAATTAAGGAAGCACATTATACACGTGTGCACATTATACTCGAAAAAATACAGTACTTGATTTTCCAACAATTTTCAATACATTCAACTACTAATATGTTTTTTGCAAAATAGATTTGACCTATTTGTAGCTTTGCTAAGATGTGAACCAGGTTTATTAATGTGCTTTGATTAAAGAATCCACAAGGCGCTTAATTGATTATTGCACATTATTACTACCTGCCCTTTTGGCAAATTTGGAATGTACTAATTTTGACAAAGTTTAGTTATGATTTGACCAATGTTCATGACAGAGCCTTCAGTGTATTGTTACCTGCCAGACGTTTGGTATGGACAATTATTTGTTAGAACCTAATTTAGTGAAAGAAATCTAACCTAATCTAGTTGAAGAAATCAAATCTAATCTAATCTAAACTAATCAAATCTCATCAAAGTATAATTGCCTCCATTGGGTGACATGTCCAGTTAATCAATTGTGATTCTTTCCGATTTCTATTGTGTTTGACTTCAATGATTAAATAAATTAATATTTTTGGCTTAGGTTTTAATTATAGCCATACCAGAACTAAAACTATTTAAATTTATGGTTTGTTAAAATAATTTGCAGGCTGATTAAAACTGACTAGCGATTTTAATCTATTTATAACTTATTTTATATGAAGTTACTTTTTTTCTTATTTTACTGTATGTTTCTTAAATAGAAATTAAACTTGTACTGTTTTTTTTTGCTAATTCAAAGCTTCTAAAATATTCAATATTTATAAGAGTATAATCAATTAGAGCATGCTATAAAATTTGGAAATTTAGTGCAAAGATAGAAGACATTCAAGTTCCTGGTAATATTTACATCAATATGAACATGTTTTTGAAGGTTTTTCACCATTTAACATTTGAACAAAAATTAAAAAACTTTGTTGCATTCATTAACTAAGCATGCTGTCTGTATAGTTTATAGGAAGAGCTACCTTACCATTCTTATTTTTTCTAATTTATCCTTATTTCAAAGGGCAGTGCTGTAGAAAACCTTGCTCTATTTATTTCTAAGGAATGTAATTATTGTGCATTCTTATTTTATCTAATTTAGTGCAATAATGTCAAGATGTCAGATTACAAAGTTATCAATCAAACTGACCAAAGTATAAGGACAGTTAATTACCCAAATTACTAATAACCTTAAGTGAAGACAAAAAAAACCTTTGCTTTATGTTTAACCAAAAAAAATTTAGGTGAAGAGTTTTTGTACCAAAAAAAATGTTTGTTAATTATCCTTAGTTTTCAGTTCAAATAAATAGTAGCCCTTTTTATCAGGCTTTGAGTTTTATAGCAACATGATCAGTTTGAAATAAAAATTAACAATAAAGATTTATTAACCATATTTTAATAAACATACAGTAAAAAATTGAGATAAAAATTTATGTAAAAATATAAATATTTTGAAACAGGTGATTTTCATTTACTCTGTACATCAGGGTTGGCCAACTTGTCTGCTGGAATGCAGTCCTAAAAAGGAGTGATTTCTAAAAAAAAGCTCTTTTGAATTTGTCCCACTTTTATTGATATTTGTCGATTTCGGAAAAATTCAAGGTGAAGACTGAAAAAAAAGTCTTCACTATCCATCAGCACCCAAAATCTCTATTTATGGCCAAAATTCAAGGCAAAGACTAAAAAAAGGTCTTCACTTTCCATCAGCATCCAATCCCTCCTAAATTGATGGTATAGACTGAAAATTTTGTCATTTCAGCTATCAACTTAGTTACCATCCAATCTTACCCCCAAGTTTAAAAACCTAAGTTCTATAGTAAAAGTTCAGGGGTCAGCAAACTTTTTTGAATTGCGGACTGGTCTAAACCTAAATTTATTTTGTAGATTGGCCCCTCAACAAAATAACAAATGTGTATTAATAGAAGTTTGTTACTGCTTATAGTACATCACAACACTAATTCATTGAGAAATATGTACTTGTTTTGCAAAATAAGACACTCCCACCTAGAGGTTATGTTAGTCAATGACACCTGCAGTGTGTCCCTCATGTCCCATCTATTTCATAGTTTTGTCTTGTTGCTGTCATAACAGAAAAGCCAGCCTCACATAGATAGGATGTTGAAAATGGTTGTAAAGTTTTTAGTGCTATTACGGCAAGGTCTTGTATTCTGTATCAACGTATTCCAACTTGATTTTCATCCAGAACATTGGTAGAGTTGTCTGATATGTGGTTTTAAGACTATCATCATTTGCAATGTTTAGCAGCTCTTGTTGCACAGACGTAGTCGATTTGCCTGGTTTGAACACAAACTGGTTGTGAATTGATTCTTTGTGGTTCATGGGTCTTTTGTGCTAGGAAAGTAGCATGTAAGTTTTTGTAAAAGCAAACTAAGGTGATTGTGCATTAATTGACAGAATGCTTTCTCAGGCATGGTGTCATTCAAAATCCTAGCAAATGTTTAAAACATGTCAAACATCCTTTTGTCTACTTGCCACTTTCACAATTCCAGTTTGGCTTTGAATGCAGCCACTTTATCTTCCAACTTAAATACAATTGTCATTTTTTCCTGATATGAAAGATTGAGTTCATTGAGAAGATTAAGTAAGTTGCACAGGTAAGCAAACTTGAAGACCCATTTTTTATCTCTAAAATTATCTGCTTGCTGTGACACTTTCTCAATAAGAAATCTTTGCAGTGATTCATAAAATTCAAACCCTCTGTTTAGTGATTTTTCTCTAGAAAGCCATCATGCTTTGTGTTTAAAAGAAGATATTTATGCTCTGCATCCATCTTGTCACATAGCTTCTATAGACAGGTGTTGAGAGAACTAGTTTTAATGAGGTTAATCATTTTAATTACATTGTTCAACATCTTCTGAAGTTCAAGTGACATTTTTCAGCTAGAAAGTATTTCTCTGTGAATGACACAGTGCATGGACTAGCATCCAGGTGGGACCTCCTTAATCTGAATAATCAAACCAGTAAGTCATCCAGTCATAGCAACAGCCGCTCTATCAGTGTGCACACCAACACGAAAGAACCCAATGTAATTTTCCTGTGAAATAATTATTCAGAGAACTGAATAGTTTGTTGGCTTGGCAGCAACAACACACGTAACATATCCTTGTGAATATCCTCTTTATAAAGATATCACTCATAAACAAGTAGCACTGCCTTGTCAATATCAATGGACTCACTGGATTGCAAACCATGATGACTTTACAATCTATTCTAACAATTGGGCTTTGAAGTTTTCCACTAATCCTCAATTCCTCTGAAAATAGTACAAGCTGAAAGAGGCAATGCGCTATCTTTTTAGCTAATGTTTCACAGCAAATATGTATTGAGAAAAGTAAAATCAGTTCTTCTTTGATAGTGAATGCTTTGTTGACCTTTGCAATATGGTGAGCCACTAGGTATGATGTTTTTGTACATTTACATTAGTTGATATGGTGGCCCTCAATAATTGCTTTTCTCCTTCATACTCATGTTTTTTCCTTTAAAAAAACTTGAAAGGTTTATCTTTTAATCCAGAATGATTAGTCTGTGTGTGCTGAAGCTGTTTTGAAGGCTTCATTGCCTCGTTTGCTAACTTTCTGTTGCAAATTAAACATAATAGAGAAGGTGCATCAGAATCAGCAGCTTCAATAAATTCATATTGTAAGTATGATTTCATGTGTTGGCAGTTGAAAGAAACTTTTTGTGGTCGTAGGCTCCTCTTCAGGTGATGTTCCATTTGTAAAGAAGCTCAACAAAAATGTTTGTTGTATACTCATTTTAATAAAGTCAAAAATCTAATGGTTTTTATTTGCATGTCTAAACTTTTAACTCGAAATTTTATATTTGTTTGTAAAATTTAAATTTTCGTTCAGTTTTGACTAACTAATGCAACCTATCTGCTAGCTTGTTAAATCAGCAAATTCCACACTTCTTCAAGACTGATTCTTTTATTTCGTCACAAGGGTTGCTTAATAAATGCAGCAGCGCAAAAACTCGGTGTGTATCCCTTTTTCATGTCCAAATCGTCCATCCGTCTGAAAGCTATTGCGTCAGCACTTAATGTATTTTACGCGGTGCTTAATCTCGAATTTAAAGATACATAAATACTGTACTTTAGCGCGGCTCGGTAACAAATTCCTCACAAACCGACGCGGCGCTGCGGCCCGGTGTTTGCCAACCACTGCTCTAGTGCACTCAAAATCGGATGCTGCCAACGTGTTGGCCATCCCTTGTACATCAAAGTATACTCTAAACTTCCTACATATTTACTTTTGAAGATTGATTTTTGTACTCAATGTTTTGATAACATTGTATTGAAATGATGGATTGTCTTTTTTCTAAATTTTTCATTAATTTTTTAGGGAAAGCTGATCAAGCATTTTAGTCGTCAACTTGAACTTAAACATCAAGTAAATGAATCAAATTTTTCGTCTGATCTTAATCTTTATCCATCACTATCTAAGTTCTTAACAGTGGCTGGAGTTAGTAACGTATTATCTGAAGTGAGTTTGTGTTTGCTTTGAGTTCTATGTAATAAAGGTACAGCATTTGTGTTGATAAATGATACTAATGCTATATGAAATGTATTTATGTGTATAATTGCAATCAACATCTGTTATATGGTAAAATCTAAATCTTAGTATGACTGTATTCGCCAGGTATTGGCTTTTATTTCGATAGAGTTCATTATTGTAGGTAAACAACATGACTTCATTTTAGAAATTATCATAAGGTTCTTTTCCCAAAGCATATCAGATATTACTCAAGTTTGACATTGGATTGATGTCTGCATTTTATACAAGCGTTCACTTGTTTTTATTTTAATAAGCTCTTAATGAAAAAAGCTTTTATCTTTTTCATTTTTGAATTAAAAACGTTCTATACTGTTTAATGGCTTTTTTAAAGAATTTTACTTTGCAGATACATTTTCTTTTCTCAATTTTCTATATGCTATACAGTGTTATCCTCAAACAATATCTCCTTGAAATTGTTTTTTGAATTAAGTATTAAATATTGATTTTTACACGTATTTTGTAGTTTATCAGATGACAAAATACTTAAAGAAAGCTAAAAACAGTATTGTATAAACAATGTAATAACAATCCACTTTTTTTAGGCTTTATTAGAAAGAAACGATTCTGTTGAGGATTTATTGGAACTGTCTGATTCACAGCTTAGTTCTTTTGTATTGAAAGCAAATGGCGAAATTGAAGATAGCAAAAAATTAGCCTCAACCTTGGATTTGCTAAGAAAAGGACAAGGTTCTAATTAGAATCAATTTTTCGCATTGCTATTATTTTGGTTTAAAGTAAATGATTTTAGTTATTGATGCTAATTAGATTGTAAACCAAGCAAAATAAGTTAGACTTGAATGCAATGTCTTACCAAATAATATTATTTTAGATTCGCAATTAAAACCAGGGATTGTCCACGAAGTTGTCACAACCCACAATCTTGAACCATTTGAAAATAATGTTGGTGAAGTGGAAAATGGTATATTTTCACTATGCATATGTTGCAGTTTCCTTGTTAAATTTGCATACTGATGATGCTTTTTAATTTCAAACTTGCGGCTTCAAATTTTAAAGTTAAAAGTTATACTGTATAATATAGGGACTGGTTTATAACTTAATGTTAGTGTACCCTAACCCTCTTTCTGTTTTTTTAATGTTTAACTAGAAACTGATTGTTTTGTACATTTGATGACTAAAATTGGTTGCATCGTTACCCATTTACTTTTAGACATATTGACCTATGTGTGAAACTCGAATATTAGTTTTTATTTAGACTCAAAGCTACATATTCACTTTTCAGGTAGTACAAAAAGCTCAGTCAGTCATTCACGCAATACTTCCGAATGTTCGAATCTGTTCATTTCGAATGAAAGCGACAGAAGAACGAGTTCTACTTCAATTAGCCCCAGCTTAAAGAACGAAGTACCCGACGATATCTTGCCTCCCAGCCGACAATTATCGTCAACCAGCAACTCTAGCGGGACTCCTAATACCATGCGCAAATTATCGAACGCCTCCGACGATTCTGCTTTTGTGTCTCGAGATCACAAGCTGTCGTTAACCTTCCTGACCCCCACTGTTACCAACACCTCTACAACTCAAACTCCCGTAGTCACTCCCGGAACTCCACACCGAAGTCCTAATCTTGTTATTAATTCGGGTGCCAATGATTTTCTTTCTGTAAATAAAAATCATTCACGATCTCAAGCCGCGTCTCCGGGCGCTCGATCGACCCACCATGGTTTGTCTTCCACTCTTCCTCACTCTTTTTCCAAACACGGGCTGGCTAAACAGAAAAAACAAAAAAGAAGACCTGGAAACATCGTAATTGACGATAGCAACGTTCCTAATTATATTACATTTCAAAATCCTCGTTCAGGTAATACTATTGATTTTTCGTTCTTATATGAGGTTGACACGTTCTGTGTAAAATTGCTTTTTAAAAAAAAGCCTCTTCA
Source organism: Diplosoma virens (assembly GCA_963680785.1). Classification (NCBI taxonomy): domain Eukaryota; kingdom Metazoa; phylum Chordata; class Ascidiacea; order Aplousobranchia; family Didemnidae; genus Diplosoma; species Diplosoma virens. The sequence goes on from OY796885.1 coordinate 13,810,843, forward strand.
ACTTATTTTTGTACTCGTCGTTTGGAAGGGCATCCACTTCAGATCAGACACAAACAGGACTGGGACCGAGGGTTTATCCTTTTATTATTATCCCAGGTTACTGTACTGTCCGGATCAGATGCTGGTAGTGATGTTGTTAATCCAGCATCGAGTTTCGTTATTCAAAACCGTCAAAATTGTTTCGTTATCTAAAACCGTTTAAATTTTTGTACTAATATGTGAGTTAGGTTGTAAAAGTGCATTGTTAAGATTCTATCAAAAATTATTTTAATTTTTCAAACTGCTTTTTGTAAGAATCTTTTTTTCATTGAAAAAACAACCAATTTTTTATGATATTGTTTTGGTAGCGCTTTCAAATACTAGTTACAGACCATTCAGCGCAATGTAATTAGTCAAATTATTAATTTTTCTTGAAAAACTAACGATAAATTAAAAGTAATGTGTCGTTGTTTTTAAAGAAGGAAAGTGCGAATGAATTTTGTCTCTGTTGTTTTTCAATGAGTAGAGTTGTATCCTTTTTTATGATCATTCAATTTGAATTTTAAAGTTACGTAAATTAATTATAATACTAAGTTAACCACTTAAAAAAAGGGTTTCAAAGTTTTAACCATTTAAATTCGCTATCAAGTCAGTCTAAGTCCAGTTCCATGCACGCAAATCGAACTTTACCAATGCGGCTGCTTCTATATTTGTAGCTGTATCAAGAAGAGGTTTTTCGCATCCAAGTCAAGCGTATGATGTGGTTCAACTTGCGCGTTCTCTTAATTTCGTTAAAGCGGAAATTTATTGTTTGATCATAATGTTATCTTGCCCTAGGTAATCGCCGCGGTTCAGCCACTGTAATGGGGGAAGGTGCTTTTTATCATACCTCGCCATTGTCACCGAGGTTGGTAGATACTTTGCTGAGCTTTGAGTTTCTAATTTTCTCTGTTCCTCTTTTCTGCAGGACTCCTATGACTCCTGTGACTCCTTGCAGACTCGAGTTGGTGGCTAGAGATCGGGAAATTTCTTCCAACTTGCAATCGGGGCCTCACACTCCTAAAACCCCTAAAAATTTTAACCCGTTAAAAAAAATATGGAAAATGGGCAAAAAAATAACTCGCCATAAAAGCACTGAGCTACTAGGTGAGTAGCTACTATTTTAACGCACCAATCGTTGGCATTCTTAATCACGTCGCAGTAGGTCTGGGTTCAATTTTCGGGCCGGGACATCGTTGCTCACGGCTCGCCACTGTTCCGCAGCTGCATGCGCGTGCCAGGCGTCTTGCTGCCGCGATGGCTAGCGTCAAATCATGACGCTTCGACGTATTAAGCCCTTATATTTAAAGGTTTGGTTCAGTTTGCTTTGTCGCCGTCTTGTTGAACGAATTTTCTATTCGTAACAATTTTTAAAGAAGAAAAGTTTTATTTTCAACAACTACCGGACGTTATAATCGTTCGATTATGCGGTCAGCAGGTTTGGCATAACGATGACCTTATTATTTAATAATTAACCAAGATCGCCGAGTCGAACAGCAGAATTTTGCAAATCGAATTTTGACCGAAATCACTTTCAGACGACGATCTGCGTGCACAAGCTCACCGGAGAAGCTCGGATTCGCGTCGTGTCGACGTTGCGCAGCAACTGAACGTGGCCGGTAAGTGTGAGGCGCTCGTCACGTCGCACTCGCGTTGTTTGAAACTGGTCGATTCGCCCTCGACCTTTCTTGATTAAAGATTTTTTATCGATTCGCGTCACAAGCAGCAGAACGTGCAGTTATTTGCAGCAGGCTTTTCCCTCCATCTCTCGCTGTTCAGTGTTTATGTTATCTCGTGCGTAAGCGATTGTTTTTAATTTGCGTTGAAGCGAGGGTTGAAAATCGCTTGAGGTCGTTTTCAATTGTTCTTTGTTTTCTATCTAGTTCCAAGTTTATACGAGCGCCGCGACTCGTTTCCTTTGCCTCGTCGCGCAAGCGCTGCCGAGGTCAATTCCACTATCGCGTCCGACCTTCGCGAAAGCGCAATCCAGGATGACGACAGAACGTCGCAGCGAGTGTCAAGCGACGACGAAGCGTCGGAAAACAATCAAGTGACTGCCGCTGAAGTCGAAAACAAGTCGGAAAACGCCCTTTCCAATCTCTTCCGGCAGCCGAGCGTGCGTAGAATAAAATTAACGCCCTTGAATCTTGACCTCAGCCTTTCGCATTGCAGATGATAAACTCGGAAGAGTGGGACATCCCCTACGATGAGCTAAAGTTCGTCGAGAAGATCGGCAGCGGTCGGGTCGGCACAGTACATCGCGGTTATTGGCACGGCGACGTCGCGATCCGGGTCATCGACGTTTGCCATAACGACAAAGAAAAGCTGCATGCGTTCAAGCAGAAGGTTTGTCGTCGAGCATCGCATCATAAACGTCCCGCGGGAAAGCAAAATCGTGGCGAGCTCGATTCACCTCGTGCGACTTGCTAAAGCTGCAGCATTACAAACGAAAACGCGCATCTCGTAACTATAACAACGAGCTCCACAACTCGCTTGACTTAAATTAACGTAGTAAAGTGAGTTTTGAACCTTGTTTTTCATGTGCTGCGTCGCAAGCGGCTTAGCGAAAATGTTAGCCCTGGCTGAAAATATTGAATGCTAGTCCCGTTGAATGTAGTACGTAACTGACGCTTTCCCGTTCAGGTCATGATTTACAAGAAGACCCGACACGAGAATCTCGAATTGTTTATGGGCTCGTGCATGAAACCCCCCCACCTGGCCATCGTTACCGACTTCTGTCGAGGCGAACCGCTGTACAATTACATTCGAAGCGCCAAGGGTCAATCAATCGGTGTAAATTTTGCAAAGATCATCGCCCAGCATATTGCTCAGGTAAGATATTAGATTTTTCACTCGTTCTCGACCATTGCGATTGATTGACTAAGCTCGATTTTTTTCTATTTCCATTGCATTTGCACGTAGCTTTCAATAAAAACTCTGCTTATGATGACTATTGAAGCTACTTTTTAGTTTATTGACTAGGGTTAGCTTTTTGTGAATTGTTAAGCTATAAATTTTGCCGAATTTCCGCACAACTCACAAGTTGTCTTGACCGTGAGTTTGCCGTTCATTGTCGCGTTTGCTGGTTTGTCAATTATGATATGGAAACGATGGGTCAATGATAAACCCAAAGAAGGTCGATGTCAAATTCGCGTGTACAAACGTGTTTGTTTGAATACACTTTTTTTCTTGCAAAAGCCGTTTTCGTTGAGTCGCTTCTGAGCCTTTGAAGGAATTTACACTATAAATTTACCTGTTGCTTCACCGCTCGAACTAAGGTTCTGTTCTATTTGTGTTTGGGTAATATGTTTGTACAGTTCTTGCTTCATGAATGTTGACATTTTGCTAAGGTATTTGTTCATTAAACGGTCTATACACGCCAGTTGAGTTTTCTAAGCAAGCAATCGACTGAGATTGAGCCGAAAAAAATGATTGGCCTTGCCCAGCGTTTGTTACTGTTGATAAATTAAGATGGTTTATATGGTCACATTGATCCCGTTGTCGTTTTTAATTTGAAAAGGTCTCCCATTTATTTAACTTTGCTGACCTTTACTTTTGTTTGTCTCAGAAGAGCACACGTTTAACCTATTTTATTATGATCTCAAATAAGAATTTGGTACTACTATCCTATTTTACTGAAAAGAGATTGGTTTGTTTGTCTTTTGTTTCTGAAATTAGCGAGAAAAAACTGACGTTTTGCAGCTGGTTAAGTTCTAAAAACCCTTCTCTAAAAGACAAGTTTCTTATTATACGCAAAATCACATTTTAACTTCTTCAACATTTGTGATTTGCGCAGGGCATGGGATATTTACATTCCAAAGGAATTATTCACAAAGACTTGAAGTCGAAGAATATTTTTATTGACGGTAAAAGAGTTTATATTACCGACTTCGGCTTAGTTGGTTTACACGCCGTACAGTTCAATGCGACAAGGTAAGAATGAAATCAACAATTTCTAATGTTTTGTTGACGTGGTGTTTATATCAAGTTTAAATTTTACGCAATCTTTTTGATCAAATACCGGCAAGTGTCCTAAGTTGTTCTTTATCGAATAAATTTGTTTTAATGCAATTTTTTAAATGTATTTTTTAAATATTGTCTGCTGCTTATTGGCTTTTTGTACGTATCGATTGCAGACGCAGCAAATTTTGCAAAGCAACGAGTTATTTTTATTCGTTGAGTAACGTTTAGTCTCTGTTGTTCTTACGTCAATGCAAGTTGCATTGTTTATGGGTCTATGGTTGACACTTGTCTTAATAGTGGCTCTAGCAAAGCTGCGGTTCTTTTATTTGTTTATGTTTAGCATCCGAAAACGTCTTTTAAACATTTAAGAAATTATAATTAAAATTGATTGTTTTTTTTAACTCAAATATTTTTTATATGAAAGTTTTTATGCTGTTAAGAATTGCGACTGCAGCTTTTTGGGAAAGCAATGCGAGTATGCGTCATTTAAAATTGTACAAATTCCAACATTAAATATAAAAAATTGTAATTTTTATTAAATATAAGCATCAAAACTACTGGTTAATCCAGGTATACATTTTCTTTTTTGATGTTTCCTTACAGTATATTGCTATAAACGATTAACTTGCCCTGATGAGGATATACACGTAAAATCATTGGGCTGATTTACTTTTAACACTGCTGAATTATTATCGAAAATCGTTTGCTTTTAATTGTTGCAAGGTTTACTTGCTGTCGTGATTGACGTAGTGGCAGTTTTTGTTGTTGTTACCTTTTCTCCGAGGATATCTTGGAAAGGCCATCCCTTAACCCAGGGTTTCCCAAACTGGGGTCCGTGATGACTGCACAAGGGGTCCGCAACGATATGGCAAAATTTGTCAAACACAGTGGCGTGCGGTCAGGGCATGCAAGTCATGCTTTGCATGATCAACAAATTTGTGCGCGATGACCTATATTTTTCAACCGAATATAAAACAGCACTGTTTTGGAACAAAATTAGAGAAGCGTGAGGCCGATTTGAGGTAAAGACCTTCTTTTTTTAGAAAACAAAACGAGTTTTTGAGAAAAAAATGAGAATTGTGGGTCTGATTGCAACTGAAGACTTTTTTCTTTTTGGAGAACACTTTAATTTTGGGAAAACAGTGTAAAATCAGAGACTGATTTCAAGCAATGACCTTTTTTTTAGAGAGCACCTCAATTTTAGAACAAAAAGTGTAAAATTTGGGACTGATTTCAAGCGATGATTTTTTTAATTTTTTTTTTTTAGAGAACACCTTGTTTTTAGGACGAAAATTGCTCGTTGGTTGGGCAGAAAATTGATGTGACATAAGATTGGGGGCCGTGAAAAAAAGAATCGCAAATAGGGGTCCGTGGCCCAAAAAGTTTGGGAAACCCTGCCTTAACCCTTCAAAAAAAACAATCAAAAATCCCACTTTTGGATTACCCCTGCTGTTTCTAAAGGCTTTTTCTTCAGACAAGTGGCGTAGTGTTGTGTTGGTGCTTGGCTACGGTTGAAGAGGTGATTTGTGTGTGTGTGTGTGTGTGTGTTAAGCATAGTGGGCATTGTGGCATGTTAGTATCAGGGTTTACTACGTATATGTAAATAACTTTACAAAAGTAGTGATTTGTTGGCTCTGAGCTGTTCCAGTTTTTTATGCATTTGACGTGAGTGCTAATGTTTGTTCTGATGGATGAATGTCATAATGTGTAGTGTTTGCAACTTTGTTATTTTTCTGGAATTGAGGTATTGTGAGGTGATGTTTTTGTGAATGTGCTTGAGGTTTTTTTTTTACATTCCTCAGTTGTCAAGTCTGAATCTGAAATGATGTTGCTAGTGAGCTCGTTGTTACGAAAGATTGTGGCTTATTAAGATCATGTAAAGGGTGTGTTTGTGTTTGAGTCAGTTGTTTAGTTTGAGATGAGTCCCCATAGGGAGGACACTGGTTTCGTCATGTAGGTGTTGAGTGTTTATGTCTCATGTGCAGACATTGACAATGCATAGACTTGTGGTGTGAATGGTTTACACTTTTTTGATGTTGTTGTTTGATATGATAGGGTCTCATATGATGTTTGCATATTCCGAAATAAGGCGATGAATGTAAAGACGATTAATTTCTTTTGTTTACTCCATGTAGTAGAAGTGAGTGTTTTCAGAATGTTAATTTTGTTTTTTTGTTTTGTTAGTATCGTATGATGACGTTTATGTGCTATGAAAATCGTAGTTTTGGGTCTAGAGTAATTATAAGAATTTTTAGGTGTTTGTCGTGGGTAGTGTTTGATTGTTTAATTTGAGTAAATGACGTAGTAGTATGGTGATTTAGAAAATTAACGTTGATTAAAACTGAAGATTTCGTTTTAAACAAAATTCACTGAGATTTCGTCGTTTTCTTAAACGAAGCCCACTGTGAATTATTTCGTTTGTTTACCGTATCTTCAAAATTCTCTTGATAAGGCGTTCAACTTTGAGCTACCGTCAAGCGATTACCCCGAACTGCCAAATATACGCCAAGATAAATGATAATATTGCATTCGGTTAAAAGTTTTCTCTTGTTTTTTTTTTAACTTTTACGTTGTAACGTGACTATAATTTAGTACTCCTTGCTAAGACTGACAAGTAGAGGTGCTGTTTAGTGCTTTCTCAAACACACAGCAGAAAAACGAAATTAATAGTAGAACAGAGACCGTGTCAATGTTGACACGGCCCTCCTACCGACTTGATCCCACCGCCACACCACCAAATATTAGAACTTCAAGTTTAGTTTAAGATATTTTAAAATTGACCAATTTAAGTAGTTACTCTCGCCGTCACTTTTCCTCGACGTAGTTGATGAGCTTTTTAGACTATAATCGAGTGAATAATTCATAGTTTTAGAACTCTTTAAAAACATGAAGAAGTTTTTCTAGTTAGCCCTTGTCAGAGAGGTTTGATTCCGTCGACGCACTTACTTTTTAAGTGTTTGCTTTTTGAAAGTGTATTACGACTTAAACTGAAACCAATTTTGACATATAACGCTTTTCTCGTTGCTATTCTATTTCACGTATCACTCAACTTTTATGTTCATATAACTTGCCAATCGATTTCTGAGCGGATGATTCTAATTATTTCATTTTATGTCGGCAGCGTAATCGAGTGGTTAGAGCGCGGTGATTGCGATTGACAGTTCAAGACCTACTTGCGCCATTCTGTGATGTCCTTGGAAAAAGACACTTTACAGCGCTTTCCCCTCTGCTTGGCGTTCTAAATTTCATTCATATCTTTATAAATCTAAAAAACCAAAATAAAAAATTTTAACCGGACAACAGTATCTTGGCATCTTCGGTAGCAAGTCGGGATAATTGCTTGCCCTATGTAATAGCGCCTCGAGTCAGGAGAATACGTAGAGATAAAATAAAAAATAAAAAAATGGTTGTTAGCCCTACTTTAGCACTCTGCAAATAAGTACAGCAAAACTAGACGACTAGTATTTTAACCGAATATAGTCCAATCCTAGAGAAAACGGGTTGCCCGTATTTTCCTCTTCTATATCCCGATTGAACACTTGTTTTGTGTGTGGGGCGGTGTGTGAACGATCAATGCAGACGCTTCAATGATGAAAGAAACTATCTGCAGAGCGCTGATTGAAGCTGGAGCTGGTTTAATCAACCAGATTTGCACATGCGCGTCACATTTTCAGTAACACTTTCGTTTTTAGTCATGTCATGCAAGAGCAGTTTACTTCGCTTAATTTCTTTCGTTCTGACCCTGTTATATTCTGTGGTTTTTGTTGATCGCTCAATTTCGAAACGCTTCAAGTCGCTTGCTTTTGCCTCTATTTGCAATTTCAGTTTTATTCAACCGATGTGTAACTTAATGTCGCTAAAAGAGGTTTTCTTTTATATGTTACATAAACCGCTACATTTCGTTTTTATCAAAGTATGTATTGTTACATCATAACATGCATTATTGTTCTAATCAAAGTAATAAAAGTAAATGTCAAACCCGATTTGATTCTTTTGAAGCAATATTGTCATACTGCTGCCCAAAACATGGTTTTCTGCAAACCACGAAATAATTTTAAAACATTTTAAATCTCGTTTATTCAGGTAATTTTAATGAAGATTTATTTACTTAGCCATCACCGACCTATTTGAACGATTTTGTGTGTCCTGATTTAGACTTAATATTTTGCAAACTTTTACTTTTGACCCGAAGGCCAATAAATTAAACCACTTTGTTCTAATGTGTAATACCCAAACTATAAGCATAGCGTTTGCTCTTGCTCTCTGTGTCGTCGTTGTCGTTTGTTACTCTCGTTTGCTCTTACTTTCTTATTCCCTGTGTCATCGAGCATGTGTGGAAAAAAAGAGATAGCTCGGTGTGGTAACACTCTGACTTGCCAGCAGAAGAACGCCAGTTGCAAAGGCACTGCTTAATAAATTTCCAAAACGAAGTCCTGTTGCTTACACGCAATTGCGACGAATAAATAGGCGTCGGGTGTCTCGTAGAACTTCCTGTAAAATTGCTTTAGGTGAGATTGCAACATCCTAGGCTTTTCGTTTCTCCAGCGTTAACTTTTTTCATCTACCCAGGATCTTTCAATAGTTTGTGTTTTGAATTGACAACCAATGGTTTTGTCATGTCACGGTACATTTTTATTGTTTATTGCAGATTAATAGTGGAAGAAAGAGCACCTACTTATGATAGCACCAATTCAAGATGCGAAATATTCTAAAAATTTGACTTTAAAAAATTTAATGATGCTACAGTCAAATAAATTCTTTTTATGTTATTTTTATTTGTTGCCTTACTTTTTGGCAGCGGTAGAAAAACTAATAGTTGCAGCCTCTTGTAATAATCACTAATTCTAAAAATTACTCAAGACTAAATAAATTAAACACGAATAATTACATGTTAATGTTATTCGTGTGCAAAGCTTTAGTTATATCCACTTAACGTTTTTTTTATCAGGCTGCAAAGTAGTTCTACCCTGTTTTTCGCTCAAAGTCGTATCCCAGATGACCGTTTTTGCTTTTAGCTTTGCTGAATGCTCAAAGATTTTTAAGATTTTTATTTAAATTGTTAAATTGTGTTTGAAATATTTATGTTTACTTTGGCATTTTGGTATTTGGTTTGCTTAAATTTTTTCTAATTAATTTTGAATTGCGCTCGTGTAAATTGAATTTGATTGTGATTCAAGTGTTCTTTGTTTCTTGAATCGGTTTTAAACAGTCAAGCCAAACTTTTCCTGTGCATTACCTTTTTATTGCACGCTGCTTGCAACTGTTGTTAAAAGATATATTACAAAGCTGTTACTGTACCGGAAGATGTGGTTTATTATGCTTTACTCTTTATCTATTTTTCCGTTTCGCATGCAGCCACTATCCAGCCAGCGTTCTGTGCTCTGTCAGGCGCTACATGCGCTAAAGCGGCTTGATATGTTGCCATTTTGCCAATTTGCAATGGTCATCTCCCCACTTTTACGCGATCTTGTCAAGCCCCCACTATTAAAACAGATCCATTTAGTCGGGCACGCGTGCAATAGCTGCCGATGATGTCAGCAAAGTGGATGACGTCAGTAAAGCTTATTTCGGGTTCTTGCGTCGTGCATCTGACGTTTACTGGTTGTTGGCTCAGCCAAATTGCTTGGTCGTGTTTTAATGATTGATAATGTCAGTTTCGTCATAAATACCTAACCACATATGTTAACCTACATCGAATTGTTAATGCATTATGAATGAGAACAAATGTTGTTAAAGGGTTCTTTCGATTTACTTTTATTTGCTTTCTTCACTGTCGTTTTGTTGTGAGACTTTGATAAAGAAAAGGCGAAACATATTTGCTCTTAAGTTGTCAAAAGTCTAAAGCGTCTTTGATCTGATTGATTTCGTGTAAAGAATTAGGCTATCGTATTTAATTAGGTTGTTAACAAACCCCTTGCTAATCCTAGAAGGTTTTTGTGTTGGTTAATGTGGCTTTACAGCACTATTGCTTGTCATCAGGGCGAAATCGAATGAACTCGCTATCCCTGATGGCTGGCTTTGTTACCTAGCCCCCGAAGTCCTTTGTGCGCTACGATGTCCGGTGACGGAAGAAGATGACGTCATATCAACTTTACCGTACACCAGCCAATCGGACGTCTACGCTTTCGGGTATGCGCCTGACAGTTTTGCTTATGTTGGTTCATCTTGATCATTCTTTTTGGCGACCCAAATATTATGCTAAACAATCTTGGGACAAGACCCAATTTTTAAAAGTTACAACCTAAACCAGTAGTTGTAACTTTTTTTTGCATATTTTACTCATTTATGAAACAAGGTTACTAGAGTTATCCCCAATCCAGAAGAATTGTAAACGTAAAATCGAATCCAAACCCCGACCAAATAATCGGTCTTATTTGGACTTCAAAATTAAATTTATGTTATTTAAAGCAGGGGTGTCCAACCTGTGGCCTATTTAATACTTTTATGCGGCCCACTGCATTCTCAAATTTTTTAGCTATATTTTCATAACTATACCGAATTCGATGTCACTGCTGCCATAGCAACGTAAAGGGAAACAAAGTGAATACATCAGTTGATTGCTGCATCAAGTGACGTCCAATAAACTGATTTATGAAAACTTTTGTTGGCGGAGCTTATCATAAAGACGCTTGCACCAAGCATCACTTTCAGTATTCACATTGTTTTGGGATTAAATTAATATTGATTGTGTTGTTTACAAACATTTTTTACAAAATCATGTGATAGTTGTTAATGACTTTAATGGTAGTAAGGATAGTAACTTTGAACCAATACGGAGTGATTTGGAAAAAGATTATAGTCGTAGCAGCGATGCTGCTTGGTGTAAAAAAAATAGAATCGTGTAGATTTATTAGGAGGGCCGAAAGAGAATCAGACATTTTTAGAGATTCTAGATCCAATCTGGAAGTTCAACATATGGTCAGGATCCAGGATTGCACCATTAGCCATGGAGAGTGTCGCGCCTAGTCGGCGAAGCTCAGCTGGATGGAAGCTTGAAAGTGTTGGTAGGTATACAATTAGAGTCGGACGCAGTGACAATTGGCAAGGCGTAATACAGGACACTGTCTATAATGCGATTGCTAGAATAATGCGCAGTATTCAGCTGTTAAGTAGACCAGAGATAAGGCAGCGGTGCGCAGTGTTTTGGCACCAGCACCCCCATTCTGAGCCTGCAAGTTACCTCAGCAGTGTGACACACTAAAATAGATTTTTGCTCAATGTCACGAGATGGTGATGGAACGTGAGCGATTTATCCACAAAATAAGTGAGGTTGCACAAAATGATAAAAATCTTATGCTGTTGTAAATATTCAACTCACGTTAGGCTCTTCGTTATATAAATGAAAGCTTGCCGTCACCGTCTTATTGTGACTGAGTTTCAGCTTTCAAATCTGAAGATAAACTAAAAGTTTGTGATTGCTTGACTTAAAGTCCACTTAAAGGCTTTCCAATTTTCAAAAGAGTGCAACAATGCTAGATTGTCTGCCTAGGTAAACTTACTGAAAATCGTGATGGGCAGATGTAGACGTAAATATAAAGAGGTCGAAAAGGACCGATCTTTGCGGAACGTCTTTTTTCGACGGCGAAGCCTGCTTTGCTTGCTGCACCAGTAGCAAGGGTGAAACTTCGGTTTCGGACAAGTTCCATGATCATTTTGATCATGTGCTTATCTGGCAGAAGTCTCGAACAGCTTGCAAGTAAGGCCATAATGCCAGACAGAGTCATATGTCGCCGTCAGATTGATTAATAAACAAAAAAAATTCTCGATGTTTTCTGTCAATAGAATAACTTGATTTACAGTTGACTTTCCGCGTCAAGACCCAACCTGCTTTCTAGGGAGCAATAGATCAATATTAATTAGTTCGACGCGGGCGTAGATACGTCTTTCGAGGATCTTGTAGAGGACACAGAGCAGAGATACAGGTCGATAACACTTTGGGTTCTTTTGCTTACTTGCTTCATCGGCTTTGAAATCGCGGCTGCAAGCGTTCTTTTCCAGATCGTGGAAATTTTGAGTTTGTGCAAGCAGGAAGGAAAGGAATTCACGTAACTGGGACTTCAAAGCAGCTCCAGCATGAACATATTTAATGCTAACTACGTTATGATTTTAGCAGTTTCACTTAGCATCCTAATTAGCTAGTCAATTTTAGATTTATATTTTAACACTCGTCATTTGGTAATGGCATCTAATACTAAGAGGAAATTTTATATACATGTAATTTTGCGGCCCCCTGAATGCATTGGCCCATTATGAAAAACGGTTAGGCATCCGGAATTTAAGATTAAGATCAACAAGAAATAATTTAGATAGAAAGCATACTCTCGCTTGAGTAGTTATACGGTTGCTGCAAATAGCTTACTTACAAAATAAAGAAATTTACCCTTGTACTCACCAAAATTTCGTTGAACTTTTAAAATGACAATTACTGTAAAAATATATGTTCACAAAAAATTATTTTCAAGTATTCAGCTGTGCTTTCTCGGGTTGGTTTTGTGAATAAATCAAGTTTTTTCAACGAAGTAAGTTGATTGACGAAAATCGATAGTTAATTTGAGACCCTGAAATTTTTTCTTGCATCCCAGTTTAAAAACCATCGCAATAGAGCGTGGTAGGTTCTTCAAATATCAAAAGGCTTAACAAAGTATATGAGCTTGTAATCGGAGATCGATGCGAATCAAACAGCCAATCAGTTTTTGAGAAGCTTTGAATAATGTTGTCAATCACTGTGTAAATTAGTTGTAACCGAGTGTTGTGATTTCATGACTGGCCACCTTGCAATATCTTTTGTTTGTGCTGGATGTTTGAAGTGTCGAGGTGCAAGTAAAATGGTTTTAACAAAACAATTGCCTTTTAAGTTCTATATATTCTTCTTTTCAGCACTGTTTGGTACGAGCTTCTTGCCGGCTCGTGGCCATTTAAAGATTACCCTGCTGAATCGGTGATATATCAGGCTGGAAGCGGGAAGAAGCAAAACCTAAGTCAATTGCAGGGCGGAAAAGACGTCAAGGTGCGCCGGTTATTTTTCAAATTCTATTTACCAACAGACAAGACTTGTTTGATTTTACTCAACAGGATCTTTTAATGCAATGCTGGTCTTTTTCTCCTTCAAATCGTCCCGACTTCAGTAATAACGGAATAATGGGAATACTTAAAAATCTACAGACCCAAATACTTCGCACCCTCTCGACCCAACCAAGAAGATCGGCAGCCAATCGCGGAGCCCCCCATGAGCGATTGTTTGAAGCCATTCCCCTTTCTCACACTCCAATAAGCACCGTTCTCGAATTAACAGAGTGATTATAAATTCAATATAACCTTTACGAATTATTTCTTTACTATTGTTTCAACAGTGTAATTAATCAAATCAGTATGATCTTCCGTAAACCGAACGAATCTTTTGCTCGCAATTTTTTTATTGTTTGTGTCTTGCAGTACACTTGTGAAAATCAGCAATAGTTCGTAATTGTTTTTTACTTAGAATGTTTTTTGTGTCCGTTTGTAGTGCGTTAAAAATCAATGATTTGCGAAAAGCTTCCTAATGATAGTCTCTGCATTTAAATGCCATAGATCTACGAAAAAAAAAAAGAATAAACGCCGCTTTATTTATGAAATAACTGTTTTTCGTGTTAAAACCAGTTAATTTCAGTGTTTTTTTTATGTTTAAACCGTTATATTACTGATCTTCATACTTCGGTGTGGCCTCTTATGGTTTGCTCTGTGGTGCTGCCATCTTCTGTCATCAGCTGTAAGTTGCATGTTGTGTAATGTGTATAATCCTTGATATTTTGATCTTGAAGAGCATGCATTCTTTTCGGTGTCTTTAAACATTTTTTTCTTTAGGTCACGCGTGATACTTTCGTAAATTTTCAGGAGGGTTAGGGTTATTATTAAGAAGAGTTGCTTTTTTTCTTATGGTCCGTCTTGTTTTGAGGCAGTGTAAAAAGTATACTGTTTCTCGCCGTTTATTTCATTCAAAAAAATCTCAAATTTCACTTCTGTCCAGCTTTCACATGTTTTCGTATCATCAACTAAAGCAATTTTCGACAATAATCTTTGAAGCGCATCTTTAACATGTCTCCCCTTCATATCTGTCGGGAATACTTTCTAACGGAAATCACAGAACAGTTTTGTTTTGATCACGTGCCTCTTGACGCATTTGACGCACTGCGTTGACTTGCGTCATTCGAAGTTCTCGGCTTTCATGTTTTCTGGCATCACCTTTTCTATTTCTATCACCACACTTACCTTTACTTAAGCAGTGTTGCAATCGGCTTTTAACAATTTTAAAGCTTGTTTAAGGTGCTTGGTTTAACTGCAGCAGCCTCTTTCTTTTTTTCGCTCTTTTTTTTGTCCAGATCGTATTTGTATTATTTATTGTCGTCCTCCGTAAAATCTTTCAACTGTACTGTTGACCAATGCATTATTTTTTTTCCAGAAGCAAATACTTTCCGGATATGACGTCAATGGCCGCATCACTTCCCCCGTCAAATGCTTCTTATCAGCCGCTATCGAATCAAAATAACGACCTGATTTCTTTTACCTTGAAATCGTCAATGTAGTTTTAACCCTTTTTTTAGCCACGCCCCCAGATTGTGTACCCCGAATTTTATCTTAGCCGCTTTGATAGTGCTTTTAGTATCCCCCCAAACCCTAAAAAGTAAGCGCCAAATCTCGTCGGTTAAATGCTTTTCCGCGTACTTCCTGCCAATCATGCAAGTGCTACAAAGCGTACGTTGTCGCTCAAGTGATGTTAAATACTGTACATCTCACTACGACATACATTGCCCCGCGCAATCAGGTGAACATGGCGTCGAGGCTCGAGCGGTCACGCGCCGTTTTCCTTTTTTTTCTTTGCGTAATTACTGTGATTGCGATTTGACTTGGATACAAATGCCATCGAATAAAGTTCGATGCAAGGTTCGCTTTGATTCAATGAGCAACGCTTGCAAAGCACGTTCGGTTCAGTTGTTCGACTTGATGCACAGGCAGACGAATCGACGCTGTTGACTCGTCGCTCGCGGTCTCTTACGCACTCTGCAAGGCTGGAATTGTTGAGCATTGTTTTAATGTAGAAAATTTAGATCTTTCGCGCAGTTCGCGCGTCCGTTTGACTTCTATCCTCGGGCCTCTTCGCCTTGACCCTCGCGCCCACTAAAAATTTAAGTTTGAAGTGACAAAATTTTGTAAATAAGCATTCGATTTAACATTATTGGAATTTTACTTTCATTCATCATTTCGAAAACAATCGTTTTGCTCATAATTACAAACGTAAATTCAGGTAAATTGATAAAACGACTAAACTCGTCCATTTTTTTGTTAATGTTTGTTTTTCTGTACCGTTGAATTCCTGTGACTTGACAAATGAGGTGGTTACTGTTTGTATATATGCGTGCTTTTAAAATCACCCGCTTTTTTATTTTGTTTCTACTGATCTTTTTTTGTAACGCCTCTTAGGTTTTTATTATTTACTCGTTAAATTTCTATAATTTGTTTTAGATTTCTATAAATTATCGCTTTAATTTCCAATCCATTTTAGCTGCGATTTTCTTGTTTTTATACGCGAGATTCCTTGGTCAAATTTTCAAACCAAAAGCGATCTTGTTCGACACACTTTTAGCAACATAGCGCGGAAACAAGAGAATTTGATTTTTCGATTCGGATTTAAACTGTACTCGGAATAATAATTTGCGTAATTGCTTTTGGCTGATGCGTGATTAAAAAAGTTTTGGTTTTTCGCGCTTGCACCAGAGTCGGTCAAAAGTTGCCATTTGTTTAAACTTATGTAAAATTATAGTGTTGGTGCGGTTATTGTGCAAGTTCTGGTAAAACTGTAATAAATTGTAATCGAAGGTGCTTGTCAGCGTTTGTTATCAGCTTAAAAACAGAGCATGGTTAAGTCACCATAGAACAGGATTTCTAAATTGGCGGTCCATAGATCCATAGCGACCGATCCAGGCCTTCACAAGATTTTTTTTTAAATGATTATTTGCTATCTACCTTCCATTTTATCAAACCGCATTTTTTAGATGGTAAAAGCTTGCTAACGTTAAGCTCACTCTCCAAAAAGGTTTTTTTGAAAGTCAAGTAAAAACAAAGTAAGTCAACAATTAAAGTTCAGGTGCGAACTTTTTTGATTTTCATTTGACTTGGGAAAAATTAGACTTTGTGTTTCCCAAACTTTCTTAAAAATAGCCAAGGGGTTTACGTGTTCCAACGAGTTTAAAACCCTGCCGTAGACCTGACCCCGGCTTTTGTGTCATCTCTAATTTTGCGAGTTCGATAGAGGTAATGAGTTTTGTTAGTCTGCCAAAAAGCATTTACAGCTTTAAAATACTTTGATATTTTATGTAATGAGAATAAAACTAAACAATCAGTGACGTTTATTAATTGCAAGGCTAACGAGAAAAGAGGGTAATGAAAAATAATAAATAGATATTTACAGTTAAGTTCGTCCGTTAGACCTGTTGTAAACGCCACCCTAAAATCAGGATGTGTCGAGCAACCAAGTAGTGATCAACAATTTTTTAATAAATTTTATAATTCACTTAGGCATACCATATTTTCGAAGGCCAACCGGGACGTTTGTTAATAAAAAAAATTCGTCCCTAAAAAGTAGTGTTTTCTGAAAAAAAAAAAGTCTTCGAATCCTTTTCGAATTTATTAATTTTCGTCCCTAAAACGTAGTGTTTTCTAAAAAAAATAAGAGGTCTTCATTTCAAATCTGTCTTGGATTTCTGGCGAATTGTGTGGGACAAAACCGTAAAAATCGGGACGCAAGGTAAACCTATCTACAAAAAAGAATTGGCAAGTAAAAAATTAGTTGCTTCTCTAAAAAGCAGTACGTCACAGAAAACGATTGCGTTTTTGCGAGAGTTCTGTTGTGTATTATAAATAGTAAGCTACTGTACCTCTTTAATTGTTCTTAAAACTCAATGGGGGCGGTCTTGTTTTTAAATACTGTATATATGCAAAGTATTTTAGTTGTGTGAAAGTAGGCTTTTAATTTACATTAAGTTTAGAGTTTTAAGAGCACTTTTAGGCAACATATGATTAAATTCTAGAAAAAGGTTTTTAGTTACTAGTTTAGGTTTTGTTTAATATATTATAAGAAATAGGATCTACGTATTAAATATTATGCTTTCAACAATTTTTTTTCTTATATCAACATTTTTATGATTTTAATTGTGGCCATTATTTAATATTATATTAATTACTTTAAAAATGTAAAATAAGGTATAGATGGTGTAGGATTCGCAATTGTTTTCCTTTAATTCTATATTTGCCTTTTGTTCTGTTTGATTTTTTAACTTAAGCTTCACTTTGTGAGGTCAGAACTGACTCCATTACTACTTGGCTTTTTCTCGATTTCTTCACAGATAACAGTATGTCTTCAATTTAAAAAAAATATGAATTTAATTTTTTTATTTTATTTCAAAATATTTTACCCTTTAAAATAAATGCTCAGCGTAATTTATTGCTGATTAAGATCGGTGACTTTATAGTTTTAGCTCATTTATTATCATTTTATTATCATGAATGATCAAACTAAGCTAATACAAACGCTTTAAAAGCTTTAAAGCTCGATTGTCAATAAAACTAAAAATGTGAACAAAATAATAAAACTATAAAACAAAAGAATAAAAACGGATCCTTATTATACTTCATGTGTATCCAGTTCACTTAACCAACTTGTCTAAAAAATAATATTTTCTGATTCTTCCAACAGTCAGCTTATCAGTGTCAGCGGTCATGTGATAGTTGATATTCTAGGAAAGAAAAGATTAACTTAGACTTATGATAAATTACGCCACTTATAGTTACACAAACTCTTTAAAAAATAAACGATATCAACCTTTGTCATATTGACGGTAGTAGCTTCGACTAGACTTATAGCAATTTAACTAGTTGGCGTTTTGCTTTCAACTTCCTAAGGTGTTATTACTAGTAATCAAAAAGTGAAGGTCGTGCAGTTTGAATTAAAGATCAATTAAAATCAATATATTAACAAAGTAGGGACTATATATTTTAATTTGTTCAAATTTTTTACTGTTACATGTTGTGAAATATGATTTGAAATTTCAAATCCATTAAAAACTTAAAATAGGTATGTTTTCTACTATAAAAATTACAGTATCTTGCTTAAATAATGGATAAATAAACCTATTGCCTTACGCTAAAATTTAAAGCTTAATAATTTTTTGCCACAGTAGTCGGGTTATAGCTTTTTGTGTTAAGCTGAGTTAGCATTGTAGGTAATCTAGGTAAGCAGTGTGACCTCATATAAGAAATTGTCATGAAATGTCTTTTTCAAATGTTAACAGAAATTACTTGGGTAGACTCATCATCAAACTCTGGTCTTTCTGCTCACAAGTCAGAGTCTTATTATACTGAGCTATTTTGCTAATTAATGTCTTAGGCTATCCTTGTTAATGCTATGATCATTTCATAAAAATTTTGTAATTGAGGAAGATAGAAATTATACATTGATGCCCAAAAATAAACAATAATATAAAGTATAGGTGTATACATATGAGAAGATTTAAAAAACAAATTTATATGTTGTTTGATTAAATAAATAAAATTTTCATAATGATTTAATTTTTATTAAGGTTCTACATTGTTAAAAAATGAACATTATATACCAGTATATACAGAGTGAGGAGTAAATTCTGAAGCAAAATTTTGAATTTGAGTTTTTTGAACAAAAGAGATGTGGCCCTCATGTTTTCCTGACTTAAATCCAATGGACTTCAGGTCTTTTCAAAAGTCACTATAGGCAATTTTTGTTCGTGAAATTAACCCAAATTCCCCTGTGGTTATTATCGCTTTTTGAGAGATCCATTTGCTTTCCTGCTAGTACTGAAAGGGGGATTTTGGGTTAGTTTTACTGAAAAAATTGCTTACAGTAATTTCATGGTTTGGATTCTAAGACCCTGGACTTTTTCATATGGTCTTTACTTGAGACAAAGGCTTAATACTCAAAAGCTTATTGTATAGTGGATGATCTGAAGTTATCAATGGAGCAGGCTTGGCAAGAAATACCCTGGAAGCATTTGTGTGCTTCAGTAAAGGATGTTCAAAGAAGCCTTAAAGGCTGTTATTGTTTTAAAAAGAGAACATTTTGAATGAAACTTTGCATTTTGTATATATGTCTATTTATGTAGCCTTGCATTAGTGGTGTGTGGTGACCTCTGAGGCTGGTCATGCAATTGGTATGCCAATGCTGGTTAATTGATATGTAATACTTTACAGATAAGACAAAAAATTGTTTGAGATTCTAGGAACAAGACTAATTTTCGTGCCAAAATCATAGTGTTCTCTAAAAAAGAAAATCTTTGCTTGGAATCAGTCTCAGATTTCTCTTTTTTCATCCCAAAATCATGATATTCTTTATAAAGAAAAAAAGGTCATCACGTAAAAATTTATTGGTGATGCAATGCATGATTTGCATGCCTTGACTGCATGCCACTGCCATGCATAACTTTGTTGCATTGAAATTAATAATTTGCTTGACTTCTTGAGTTCTTTAATTTGTTTCCAAATTTTCGCCTCACCCAGTATATAATGTTATTATATATATATATATTTGAAATATATAAAGTATGCAGAAGTAACATAAAATGGGTCTTTTCAAGAAGGAATTGTTTTTTGTTGTTGAAACTAACCAGAAATCCCCTTTACAGCAGCAAGAGGAATAAAAAAGAATCCAAAAAAAAGGATAACTGCATGTTACCAGGAGAGATTCCTGGTTAGTTTCACTAACAAAAACTGCTCACAGTCACTTTTTTAAGAGATCCAATAAAACAATAAGAAAGCCTTTAATGCTGTCAAACCATTTTGTAAGCTTTATTAAAAGAATATGTCCAGAAGATTTAAAATAATTAGACTTGTATAATAATGAAAGTATTGCCAAATGGTTTTTAAATTTTTTATGGCAATCATCAACGAAATACTTTTGCTCACCTCTTATAAATGTTAAGCTGTGTCCTTGAAAATATGATTTAAATCATCTTTCTTCTGTTTAGTGATCTTAGCCAGCAGCTCTAAATTGCAATTATTTTATTTTTTGACAGAAGTATGCCCTGTGTAATCTAAAGTGAAAGTTGTATTGCACTTTCATGTTTTTTTTTTGACAGCATTGTGCATTTCACTGCATACCAAGAAATAAAAGACATCATGTCATTTTTTGTACTGAACACTGCAAGTTGCACTTTGTGCCTCAAATTGTGCAGTGCCCATTTTTGCTGAAAAGACAAATAAACTAAAACTAAACTAACTAAAACTAGAAAAGCAAATAAAAAATTTCATCATACGAGGGTCAGTCAATAAGTAATGAGACTTTTTTAATAACTCAAGTTTGCAATGACTGGTAATCAAAAAATGCTTTTTTATTTTTCAACATAGTCTCCCTCCTTTGCAACACACTTGTTCCATCTTGATATTAGATTGTCTATTCCTTTGGCATAGAATTCCGTGGACTGGGTCCTTAGCCAGTTGCTCACAGCAGCCTTCACTTCTTCATCAGTCTGGAAGTGAATTCCCCTCATACTCTCTTTGAGTGGGCCGAAGAGGTGAAAATCAGATGGTGCAAGGTCTGGGCTGTAGGGTGGGTGTGTTAGAAGTTTTCAGCCTAAATCTTCAATTTTGGCTAGGGTTCTTGCTGCTGTGTGGGGCCTTGCATTATCCTGAAGGAGAATCACACCTCTTGATTGAAGTCCTCTCCGTTTGTTCTTAATGTCTTTTTTCACTTGAGTTAGCAGCTCACAGTAGTTCTCTGAGTTCACAGTATTGCCCCTTTCCAAGAAACTGATAGTGATCGGCCCATTTCTGTCCCAGAACACAGTGAGCATGACTTTCCTTAAACTTTTCTGAGATTTGAATTTTTTCTTCACTGGGGAAGAAACATGCTTCCACTCCATTGATCGTCGTTTCGATTCAGGTTCATAATGAAAGACCCAGGTCTCATCAGTTGTCACTATTCTCGATAGAAATACATCTCCCTCCTTTCTGTATCTGCGTAGTGATGCTCTGGAAGCCATCAGGCGCTGCATTTTGTGATCATCCGTTAACATCTTTGGAACCCAGCGACAGCTGACTTTTGAAAAACGCAGCTTCTCACGCACAATTGCGTACACTGTGCCATGGGAGATGTCCAAGTTTGTAGCAATTTCATCTAAAGTGACCCTTCTATCAGATTTGATCAGGTCTTCAACTGCCTGTACTGCTTCTGGGGTAGAGACATCCACAGGTCTTCCACTTCTCAGATCATCAGTAATGCTTTCGCGTCCATCTTTGAATGCTTGCACCCATTTGTAGAAGTTTGCTCTAGACATACAGGAAGGACCATATTGTCTTTGCATTCTAGACAGAATCTCACATGATTTTACACTCTCTGCCAACAGAAATCTGATGACTCCTCTTTGTTCCAAGCATGAGCTGTTTCCTAGCCTAGTAGTCATTTCAATTTATCGTCACACCTACAGTAATCTGAAAATAAACAAGTTTTGTTGTAAATAAGATGACAACTCTATTCATAATCATCACATAAAATTTCAGTTGCATAACTCCAAGAACACCAAAGTAATTGAGAAAGTCTCATTACTTATTGACTGACCCTCGTACAATAATGTCTTGGGAATGTTTAAAAGCAGCTTTTTCCATGATTGTTCTAGGTTTAACGCTTTTGTTGTTTTGTCTGATGATGATTTGTAAAATATTCTTATTTTGTGTAGTATTATTGCTACTTAAGAAGTAATTTGAAAAAATTAAGTAATGAAATTTAAAGTCAATTTTTTAAATTGATAAAAAAAAATTTATCACTTTCTTGTGGTTATTAATTCAACTGATAATGTATTTTATTTAGTATTAAAGATCAATTTTTATTGTAATTAATTTATGTAGCAAAAAAAAGTTATAATTAAATGTTTTTGATGAATAAAATTTATTAACTTAATTGACAAAATGGAATAGCTTATTTTTTATATTTATTTTTACTTTTTTTCAGTTAGTCTTTTTTATTTAAACTGATCATTTGTATTGATATTATGGATGCTTCTCTTAATTCAAAGCAATTGCGAAAAATTTTTATTGATTTTTGGGTGAAGAAATATGATCATCAATATATTCACTCATCAAGTACCATTCCATTAGATGATCCAACTTTGCTTTTTGCCAATGCTGGAATGAACCAATTTAAATCAATTTTTTTAGGTACAATTGCACCTTCTAATCCTTTATCAAAATGCAAAAGAGCTTGTAATTCCCAAAAATGCATCAGAGCTGGTGGAAAGCATAATGATTTAGATGATGTTGGAAAAGACACTTATCATCACACATTCTTTGAAATGCTTGGGGTATGGTCATTTGGTGATTATTTCAAAAAAGAAGCAATTATATGGTCATGGGAGCTTTTGACTGAAGTTTTGAAGATACCAAAAGATCGTCTGTATGTTACATATTTTGAGGGTAATGAAAAGTTAAATCTAGAACCAGATTTGGTGACTAAAGCTATTTGGCTTGAAATTCTTCCTCCGGAAAGAGTATTAAAAGGCAACATGAAGGATAATTTTTGGGAAATGGGAGAAGTTGGGCCTTGTGGTCCCTGCACAGAAATTCATTTTGATCGTATTGGAGGGCGAGATGCTGCTCATTTAGTAAACATGGATGATCCAGATGTTTTAGAAGTTTGGAACCTTGTCTTTATGCAGTTCAATCGTGAATCTAGTGTTGATTTAAAGCCTCTTGCAAGACAGCATGTTGACACAGGAATGGGTCTTGAACGTCTAGTCTCAGTTATTCAAGGAAAGCGTTCAAATTATGATACCGACATGTTTCTGCCATTATTTGATGCAATTCAAAAGGGAACTGGAGCTCCTGCATATCAGGGTAGAGTTGGCGAAGAAGATGTTGATGGGATTGACACTGCCTATAGAGTATTAGCTGACCATGCTAGAACTTTGACTATTGCTCTTTCAGATGGAGGTCGACCTGATAATTCTGGAAGAGGTTATGTTTTGCGGCGCATTCTTAGACGAGCTACCAGATTTGCATTGGAAAAGCTAAATGCTCAAAAAGGATTTTTTGCTTCATTGGTCTATGTTGTGATTGATATATTGGGTGAAGCTTTTCCTGAAATTACTCATGATCCCCAAATGGTCATTGACATAATTAATGAAGAAGAAGAGCAATTTTTAAAGACTTTAAACCGTGGTCAAAGAATCATGGAAAGATGTATAAAAAATTTGCCTGAAGGTTGTACAGTGTTTCCTGGCGAAACTAGCTGGCTTTTATATGATACATATGGTTTTCCACCAGATTTGACTGAAATTATGGCCCAAGAAAAAGGTCTATCTGTTAATTGTGAAGAGTTTCAAGCTGCAAAAGCTGCAGCAAGGTTGCGCTCTCAAGGTATTGGTGATGGTAATCAAGAAAAAGTTACTCTTGATGTTCATGCCATCACTGATTTACAACAAAAAAAATATCCCCCAACAAATGACTCACCCAAATATAAATACTCCTCTACTGAAAATGGCAATTATACATTTGAAAAAGCTTCTGGAAAAATTGTTGCCATACGTGTTGGAAAAGCGTTTGTAGAAACTGTTTCATCTGGTCAAGAATGTGGGTTAATGCTTGATGATACATCATTCTATGCTGAGCAAGGTGGACAAATTTTTGATCTTGGATACATGGTAAAAAGTGATGATGATCAAACTGAGTTTACTGTGAAAAATTGTCAGGTTCAAGGTGGATATGTCTTGCATGTTGGAACAGTGGTTGGCAAGCTCAGTGTTGGTGACAGTGTTGATATGTATATTGATGAGCAAAGACGCAGAAGTGTTATGAGCAATCATACTTCTACACATGTGCTTAATTTTGCATTAAGATGTGTCCTTGGCAATGCCGATCAAAGGGGTTCCTTAGTGGCCCCTGATCGCTTAAGATTTGATTTCACTGCCAAAAAAGCTATGACAACTGCTGAAATTAAAAAAACTGAAGAAATTTGCAATGATGTAATTAGTAGGCGGGAAAAAGTTTATGCTAAAACTGCTCCTTTAGTCCAAGCAAAAGCAATTCAAGGTTTGCGAGCTATATTTGATGAAACATATCCTGATCCCGTACGAGTTGTGTCAATTGGTGTTCCAGTTGAAGAACTTTTAAAAGATCCAGTGTCACAGGCTGCAATGAAAACATCTGTTGAATTTTGCGGTGGAACTCACTTACAAAACATTGGTCATGCTGATCGTCTTATTATTATAAGCGAAGAAGCCATAGCAAAAGGTATTCGACGAATCGTCGCAGTAACAGGCCAAGAAGCAAATAAGGCTTTAAGAAGAGAGAATCTTTTGGATGCTGAATTTAAAAAGTTGCAAACCGATGTTGAAATGGCAATTTCTTCTAAAATAAACTTGAAAGCAGTAAGTAAAAAACTCACTGATTTTGTTGAAGAACTTGGTTCTTCATCTTTTGCTCAATGGAAAAAAGATGAGTTGAGAGAAAATGCTACAAAGCTAAAGAAAAGCATTGATGCTGTTGAACGAGCTGCCAAAAGTGATGCTACCAAAATAGCTTTGCTACAAACAGAAGAAAAAATCAAAACCAACCCCAACCAGCCTATTGTGGTTAGTGAATTAAAAACTAATGCTAACGCAAAATCGCTCAATGAAGCTTTAAAAATTTACAAATCGAAATCACCAGAATCTGCTGTAATGCTTTTTAGCACTGATGAGGAAAGCCACAAAATTGTTTGCCTTAGTCTGGTTCCTAAAGACTGCATTGAAAAAGGTCTTACAGCCGATGATTGGATTCGTTCAGTTGCAAGTGTAATTGGTGGTAAGGGAGGGGGAAAAAGTTCAAGCGCTCAAGCAACTGGCCAAAATATTGAAGCTCTTCAAGAAGCTATAGATATTGCAACAAACTATGCACAATCAAAATTACAAATCAAAAATAATTCTTGATTGGCATCACAAATTATTTGATTGTATGTGTGAATATAACTAGTTTGCAAAAGAGGTGAAAAAATACTTGCCATTGGATGATAGAACTAGAGTGCTTTACTACAAAACAGTAGCATAAATTGGAAATGAAAGAGCGTTTCTGCTATTTATTTGTTTAAATTAAAAAATGACCTTTTTATTTGCATGACTGAGAGTTTTATTTGATGCAAAACTAATATTCATAATATTATTATTTGAACAGCAAATGATTTTGAGCATTATTGATTGATTGCTGTAAATAAAATAAAAATGATTCTACCTTGCATGGAAATTCCATCATACAATACAATGAAAAGCAAGAACCTTATGGCTCTTTGAATATCACTAACGGCACATGTATTTAATAGCATTTTTTTAATCGAAAAGTTATGTCATTTATTAAAGAAGTTTTAAAAAAAGTTCAGTTTATTGCAATCAGTTTATGAATTTGCTGCTTTAATGTTGATACGAATGCGTTTGTAAGTTTTTAAATTCTAAAAAACAAAAGCTTGTTTAGCTTAGTTTCATTTGGACAGACCGATTTTCACTTTCAAGCAGTTTAATTTAATTCAAGAAAACTAGTTAAAATTTTGAAAAAAACGTTTATAAATTTTTATTTTTGAATTCAAATTATTTAATTGGATTTTTTTTGCGCCAAATTTCTTTTGGTTCGTGGTTGCTAGAAATGGAAACAAAATTTTCAAATGCGTCACTTAGTTTTGTCTTTAATATGAAATTGCGTTTAATCTAATGTTTAAAAAAATTGTAAGAATTTAAGTTGGAAGATTTTTATCCGATTACTTAGGTCTAATTACAAATTAAAATCTGCGAGAAAATAGTAAATTGTTTTGTTTGACTTGTGATTTCAAAGATGTCATCTGAGTCATAACTTAGTTATAATGCTTAATTTACTTCAAGCCGAGAACTATTGTATTCATTTGTATTCAATGATTTTATAACTGTAGAAAGTTCCTGTTTAGCAGTTATTGTGAGTGTCTAAAACCGCTGAATAATGTTAAATTTTAACTCAGCTTGGAAAGAATTCCTTGTATTTTTTGTTACAGTCAGTAAAGAGCAGTTTTTAAATTTTTAAATCAATGCTGTCAGCATTTCTATTCACCATTGCGGTATGGTTGCATCATTTTTTTCGTAAACATGCCAACGTGAACATTAGCTTTTTTAAATTATCTATCATGCCTATGCCATAACTCGTTTAAAAATAAACGCTGTACCAAAACCCTAAAATATAACTCTTTTTGTTGCAATACTTATGATGTAAGCTTTTATGCTGCTTCAAATTAAGTGCATGAGTTTTCAAATAGCTAAATACATTAAAACAAATAGTTAGATTTATGCTTCGCTTTGTTTGTCTGCGTCAGATTTGGTATGTCGGGTTGTATTAACGTTTTTTTTTTTACGTCATAGGTTATTAGGTTTTGTTGCTATACACCTTGTTGAATAAAAAGCTCAAATCAAGATGAACAACATGATGGCGCTGTGTCACTTTTGCGAAAAGCACGGCCCGAGCATCATGGTCACGTGCCAAAAGGAGATACCGAATAGACTCGAGAGCAGCGGCGAGTTGCTAAGCAGTCTGGGCAGCGACACCTACTGCGGCGACGCTACCCCGACCTGCAGCAACTCGACCGACCTGGATATGTCGTCGCTCGATTCCTTCGCTTCCAGCCTCACGATCTCCAGTCGTGATGAAGCCGTGAAGAAGACAGACTTGTGTCAAGCATGCCGCTCGTTTTCCGAAGATGAACAAGGCTTCGTCAGTCACGACCGACAAACCGGCGCGAGGTATACGACCACGCAGCATCCCAGCAACCCGGATGTGTTCCGCTTGGTTAGACAAGCTTGCGTCCGTAGCCTCAGCTGCGAGGTTTGTCCAGGCAGAGAAGGGCCGATCCTCTTTGGTGATAAGCAGCTCGGCTACGTGATTAGCTACACGTTCTACATCAAAGATCGCTTTGCACGAGGCAGGCGCCGTTGGTACAGCATCATCTACATTATGATGGATCGCGTCTTTCTGATTCAATCATGGCCGTTTTTAGTCGGAAGTATTGGTCGCGTGGTTGAATACTTACAGGTGACGATTTATTCCTTGTTATAGTGGTTCACAACTATTTTTGCAATATTACTTAATCAAGTGGTTTGTGGAACAGAATTTGAAAAAACTCATCTCTAAGCTTTTCGTTCGACACTCTTCAGAAGATAAACGTCCGAATGAAAGAAAAATTCAATTGATTTTCTAATGAAGCTGAACAAAGAATTTGATTTTTTTAATGAAGCTGAACAAAGAATCGATTCTTCGTTCAGCTTCATTAAAAAATCAATTGAATTTACTTTCATTCCGACGTTTATCTCCTAAAGGGTGTCGAACGAAAAGATTAGAGATGAGTTTTTTGTTCGCTATTACTTAATCATTCTATTTTAAACAAACGTAAGATTACAATACAAGGCTAATTAAGTTTGATTACCGTAATTACAAATCCAGAGTGAGGTCTTTCATTGTACCATTTACTGTTTTTTTTTACGCCGAAGCGTATTCGCGGTCCCATCTCCACAACGTTACGCCTGGGTCGCTCTTCCACTTTTGCTCTGGCGCAGCGGTGTTGTGCCGTTTGCAACACTGTCAGATTAGCCTCCCTGGTAATCGAACACAGGTCTTCGTGCGAGAGGCAAGAACGAGAACGATATAACTTACCGTGATTCCACTTCATTGTTAGAAAGAAGCACAGTCGGTGTTCGACAATGAATCAGCAGAATTTCCGCTGCACACGACAAGCATCAAGGATTGTATCCACAACGCGGTAACACCGAGAAATTTTCGCCAGCAGCGCGGCGACAGCTCGAACGCGCGATCTTTGGTCGAATTAACAGGTACGCAAAGTTGACATAGTGTTTGTATGTTTTTTATTGGCCACTTTCATCTTATGGCTATTTTAGTAATTAGTGATAGCGCAAGCTTTTAATAGATACTATAGTATTGCATGCTGATTGAAAGAAACCCCATTGCGTTATTTCATTTTGTTTTTTATCCAGGCAACAAAACGCTCTACCAATACATTCACACTGCGTTCACGTGGATCATGAGAGCGTGCGCGAAGCGGCTCAAAGAGACGCTTTTTTACGGGCCTCCACTAGACGAAGAAATTGTTCTAGCGGAGATTTCTGCACACTGCTATCGATCTGATTCGCTGAGTACGGGCGAAAACAGCGATCTTGGGTTCCTCTCGCTCTCCGCACCCACGCCTGACGATTGCTACCGATCGTCGACCATCTTTACGTCGCTCCGCCACATGAGAGACATTCTCCAGCCGCCGCTTTTTCGCGCTATCGTGTGGCACCTGGTCATCGGAAACCAGGTAATTTGGCGCGGCCGCGACCAGGAACTAATCACGTCGGCCCTCCACGTGCTGAAGGACGTTCTGCCAGTCGGCTGCGTCAAGATGCTGACCAGCTCCGACGCCTACGTCAACTTATACAAAGCCAATTTGCTCGGCCTGAACGAGAAGGTCGTCATACCGAGTCACGTAACTAACGGCGAGCACTACGTCCTGATCGAAGCGCTGCCAAAAGTGACCGGCTCGCAGCGGCTCAATCAGATCTATCCGTCGCTCTTCGAATCGCCGCCCGCCGTCTTGCGCAGCGCCGAGTTCCACATGACGAGCGGCTGCATGATCCCGGAGAAAGGCCCGAGCATGCTGAACAAATTGGAGGTGGTGCTGGCGAACGACAACCTGTCTGAAGAGGTTGTCCGCCAGTCGCTGCTTTGCTTGAAACAGGAGTGGATCAAGTGAGTCGTTTCAATGTAATGTTTACTATTGCGAGCAATTTTCTCGACTAGCAAAACAAAAATTGTTTTACTTCAAGTCGCCTTTTACATTCCTCCCCTCCCCTTTTTATAAAGGTTTGAGTAAACCCAAATCTAAAATCGAACTGTTAAACAGTGTTTATTGTAATAAGTTGCACTGATCCACCCTGTTGTGATTTTTGAAAACTTGTTATTGTCGACTTTTAACGTATTTCAAAACAGAACGCTTCTGACTTGAAATAATTTTGTTTTCTGTGGGTCAGTTTTTTTAACTAGATTGTTTATCACAAATTGAGAAGTTTCTCGGAATTGACTAATCTTTCTAACCCAGTGATGGCGGACGACTCGAAATTTCTGTCATTATAATGACTCAATTTTTGTTTTAAACACCCTAATTTAAAGTGTAGACCAAAAAAAAGACTTCTAATCCTGAATAAAACAAGAACGTGTTTCGCCAATGAGCGAAGCCCTTGTTTTTTTTTAATATTCAAAGCCGGCTCTGCTAAGTTGGTAAAGACTGAAAAAAGGTCTTCACTTGTGAAAGTAAAAAAGAAAAAAGTTTCCTGACTTTTTTCATTACTCCTTTTAGCCAATGACCCACTTAATTTTATTCCTGCTTAAACTTTCATTTTTTGACTTGTTCTGTGAAAAAAGTTTGCCATCCCTCGTCCAGCCCGTAATGTCCATTTAAAATGATTTTAAAATTTAAAGTTGTAAAAATGACCTTGCCAATAATTAAATTCTCCCCACAACCGTGTTGGCCCGGTTGCTGCTTTTTGTGTTGAGCGGAGTCACCGTTGTAGAAAAATAGAGTCGCACTCTATAGGAATTTGTTGTGAAGTCACTTTGTTTAAGGCACAACGAAAATAGCTCAGGGACTGAATATTGAACTTGCGTTTTTTTACTCACAATTACCTCCAGCTATTTCGTTCACAATTTAATGATTTGATATTCTTGCTTTTTTCCAGCAAAGTCAAAGTGCTTTACAAGTTTACTAAAATCGACAACCGCAACAAAGAAGACACAACCAAGCTCTTGCAAACCTGTCTCTGCTGCTCGGAGGAGGATGTTCCCTTGCTCAAGTTCTGGATGACCGGCTTGAGTAGTCAATTTAAAGATGACTTGAGACAATCGGCTTTGGGTCGGACCTAAGTTTTTTTGTTTGCGTGTTTTTGGAACTGTGCATTATTTTCTTTCAGTGTTATTACAAGTGCTGTGATGTTGTTATCGTTTTACACACAATCTCGTTGAGTTTTGCAATTGAAAATGCTTATTGCATGAGTGAAATTTAAGCAACAAAAGGTTCGACTGATTTTGATAGATTTAAAATTTGGTTTTAGGCGTGCTTTATGTATATAATGTTTCAGAACTTCTAATCATGTTTGCTACTGTATTTAACTACGTATAAATTCAATGCGATAGTTCCAGATGTTAGCTTTTAATGGTATTGTCTTGCCATTTTCTTGTATTATATAAATTGATGTTGGTGCTTAAGTTCATGAATGACTTCTTGTAATATTGTTTAAGGTCCCAAATATGTGTTTTAGTTTTGAATTTATCCTTGATTTCTCTTCATAAAAAATATACAAATACTTATTATTGCAAACTTGTGTTTACCATCAGCTTATAGCTCTATATATTTAATTATAGCTAAAATCAGTGTTTATGATGACACTCTTTACAAAGCTATCTATTAAATTACTATCAATTTTTACAAAGCTATCAATTAAATCAGGGATCTATTAAATTACTATTCAAAAAAACTTTGATGTATTTAGGGTTACATCATTTCTGCATGCCTCACACTTGTGTTGTAGTGGGGAGTATTGTCTATAAATTCTTAAAAGAAATAACATAAAAGTTAGCTATAGCTGCATGCCAAACATGAAAGCAAGCATAACCGGCCATAACAAGAAGCTATTAAAAAAGGAAAGCTCTCAACAATCAAAGCCATGCAACTGCGAAAATAAAGACATCTGCCCACTAAAAGAATCTTGCCGAAAGCAATCTGTCATTTATCAAGCGGAGGTATCACATGGAAATAAAAAAAAGCTACATACAGTAGATTGCAGCGAAACAGAATTTAAATCCCGATATTACGTATAACCACATGCAATCATTTAAAAATATAAAGAAAAGAAACGCCACAGAACTTTTGTTTTTATTTTATCTCTATATATAACTTTCCAAAGCATTCTGGAATGCCAAAAATTTAGTCTCAATCCCATGATTTACTGGAAAATAATCAAGCAACTTATCCCCTATAAACCAGGACAAAAATGCTGCAACCTATTAACTGAAAAGTTAGAAATACTACTAGCAAACCAACCAACAATATTCAACAAACGATCGGAACTTACCGGAAAATGCCGCCACAAAAACAAGTTTAAACTAAATAAATTACCTACTTGATTTTGTATGCTTAAATTGCCCTCTTTTTTTGTGTGTGTATTTTCTTGCCCGTCATTTACTCCGTTAAAATTTCTCACTATCATTCGCACTGTTCTTTACTCACTCTACTTTTTCATCTTAAACGATTTTTTCTCGTTGTCTTTTTATTGCTTTGTAGATTTTTTTTTTCCTTTTATACCTTTTACCACACGCTTAAATCGCCTTTCCTCACCTTTAAATAAATGCAAATCTCTATAATTGCATTTACTATATTTTGAGTTATTTTTTTCTTGTATGACGTCACAGGAGTTGTATTATTTGCTTGAATAATTTAACTACGTATTATTTATTCCACAAGTGTTATTATTTTTTACCACAAAGAACTACAGTGGGGCCTCGGTTTACGAGATTAATTCGTTGCAGGAACGTGGTCGAAGATGGAAACATTTGTAGACCGAATCAATTTTTCCCATTTAAATTAACTGAAATAGGTTTAATTAGTTCTGCGGTTTAATAAATTTACTTTCCACTAATGATTTAAATTTTTTTTGTAATACTGTAATATATCGGGGAGAGCCTCCAACAGTGTGCCTGTGCAAACAGTACGCCTTTAGGTTTTATTGTTTTATTGTTGCGTAAAATAACATCATAATTGCATTATCCAAAATTGTACTAAACTTAATTTCTCTTTGTATTTTCAGAAATGCTAAAAAAAAGAAAATTTTTTAAAAAGGTTTTTCAATTTTTATGGAAGTAAAGTTAGTTTTTGCTGATAAAAAATTATTTTTTTTCGTTGCATAAAAGCACTAGGAATTAAGTGAAAATGGCATCAGTTTCTCCATAGCGTGAAGTAAAGCCTGGTAAAAGATAATAATCGATTATTGTAGCTTTTCTCTGACATCAAGAGTTAAAGTTAAAATGGTAGGTGTTCCTACAGTGCGCTACTCGGTAGCTCTGTTGGAACAAACATTTTATATATTATTCTTTTACTAAAGAAACATACACAACAGAATCTTCATATATTCGGCTTTACATAGGAGCTTTTTCTTTTGGGCTTGTATTGCTATTCACAGCAAGAGAACTTTTTCTTTAAAACGATAGGTGATGAGAGCGATTGTGACCTTAGTTCAGAAGAAGATGTTCTAAACGAAAAATAGTTACCGATTATTGGTGATTTTGTGGTAGTATGGTCGAGTAGTTAAAGCACCGGGCTTGTGACCAACACGGTCTCTGTTCAACATACCCGTACCAGCCAAAAAACTTTGGGGGGCAATGAAGTTTTGCCCAAATCTTGTGACGTTTGCGCAAATCATGATTTTCTAGTACTTTATGGATAGGACAAAAAAATTGTCTGAGATTCTTGGACAAAGAAGAAATTTTATCCTAAAATGATGGTGATCTCTAAAAAAAAAAAAAAAGTCTTTACCTAAATTTGGTAACTAATTTTTGCAGTTGATTAATGTCAATGCCCTAAAACTCCTGACTTTGCCCAAATTTTTCATATCGCTGCCCGAAAAATTTCAATTTTGCCAAAATCTTGGAAACTTGGGGGCAATTGCCCCCCTGCCCCCCCGGCAGGTACGGCTATGCTGTTCAAAACCCACTCGCACCATTCTGTTGTGTTCTTGGGAAAGACACTTTATGGCACATTCCCTGCTTGGTGGTCTTGGCAAGCAGTTTTGAATTACAATCATATCTCTTAAAGAGCTTCTTTGTGGTACAGAATTTTAATATCGCTTTAAACAAAGTCGATTTTATCGGAGCCATAAGCTTTTTTTTTTTTTTTCTTTTTTTCTTTTTTTCTTTTTTTGTATTATTTAATTTTAGTTATAAAACACACACACAAAAAAAATATCATCCTAAATAAAACTAAAAACATATGTCATTGGCGCATAATATAGAAGCAGGAGAAAGAACAAAAAAAAACATTTCAATGATTATAAGAAAAAGGGAATATGTTTTAATGGAATTTGCAATCGAACAATCAGTAACAGAAAAAAAACGCAAATAACAGTAATAAACAGTTTAAGGGAAATAGTGCACACTAGTCGGAGCACATAATAATCTAATACCTAAAACTGGTAAAATATAATGTAATTCAGTATACAAGTTCATTTAAATAGGAAAGAAAAACATATCAATATTAAAATACAATGACAGAAACAAAAAATATATAATATAGGATAAATAAATACACAATACTAATAAATAATAACAATAGGGTATAAATTTTTGCACAAGTGTGGGAGGGCGACGAAAAATCGAATGTTAAATGGAAAATGTACATGAAAAATAAATAAACGCGGTAATTTTTAAATATTTGAAATTACGATAGAAGATATGATTCAGTTTATAATAAGTTGGGTAATGTTTTCATTATTTTTATTTAAGTTGAGATGTTTCGATTAATTGTAGTGACAGCATTAGGTAAGCCTTGGGGGAAGTTAGAAGATTTCGAAGTTTCAATTACGGAACAAAGAAAAAGAAAGGGTGTATGTATAGGGGCTAGAAATGTGGGAAGTGTGAATTTATATTACGTAATCAGGGAAGTTTTTCTCCAGGAAGGTTTTGAATTTAGTTTTAATTTTGTATTTTTCTTCTATTAGGGCAGAATTTGGAATGGGGGTATTAGTGAGGGAGATAAAGTTTTTTATGTGGTAGAGGGAAAGTCGAATTAGTGAAGCTAGTTTGGTAGTGATGACGTGGGGTGTGCCAGTTGTGTTTGTGTAGTTAAAAAGTAATGTGTCTTGTGTAAGGGAAGTGGGTTTTTTAAATAAGGAAGAAAGGAGTGGTTGTAAATATTTAATTAATTTTTGAGAGAAGGGACAGGAAAAGAAAAGGTGATGAGGATCATCAGAAGGGAAGGAGCAGAGTTTACAAAGAAAATCGTTAGGGTTTCGGGGTTTGAAGTTATGTTTGGAAAAGAAACATCCCCAGGTATAGCCTTTGTAGGCTGTCCTGAAGGATATTTCTTTTTCCAGGTTAGAGAAGAGAGAAGGACGGGGTTTTATAAGGGTTAAATGTAGCCACGTGTGGGGGGTTTCAGTATGTAGGGTAGGGATGGGGTTAGATTCAGGTTGTAATAGGCTGTGATAAAGGGTTTAAAGGTTAGGGTATTAACTTCTTGAGGGGGAATTCTTGAGGTATTAACTTCTTTTCAAGGTGCGCCTATTTTCATCCCAACTTCACCGCAATAGTAAGAATGAGGTTTGCTGAAAATACATGTACATTGTACACAACCAAATAAACTTTTTTGTCCAGTTGGCTGTTGCAAAATTTGATAGCTTGCTAATTTAATTTTTTTCGAGTTGATCAAAAAATTGTCTCCTGATTCGTAACCCAGCGTAACCTCTTTATAAAAACATATTTCTTAAATTTAATGCTTTTTGAATTAGCGATAGGCCAGACTAAATTGACAAAAGATTTTATAGCCTTCGATTAGGCTTCCACAGTGTTTCTGAAAATTGGTATTCAATTTAATAAAAAATATCATAAACCCGTCGAAGAAGCTACTAAACTATCTTATAGAAACAATGTTTAATGATTAGTAATTTATAGTTGTAGATTTAGCAATTCTGGGCATCTCCGAAAGCTGGTCAAGGTAATCGTTTGCCCTAAGTATAACGCCTCCGCAGTTGTCCAGCGAGCTAGGAGAATAAACAGAGATAAAAATAAATAAAAAATAATAAGAAAATATTAATTTACTTGCTATTACAGACATAGGCGACGGCATGAAGAACAAAAAGCGGCCAACGGATCTTTGTAAAATGACAATTGAGATGTGACACGTACAATCAAACTTTAAGAGACCCAGGCGTTTACGAAGCAAAAAAAAGTTTCGGTAGAGAGGTTATTTTTTTTGTACCATAAAATTGCTATTGAAAGCAGCCATATTGGATTTAACTTTTTTTTTAAATGATTTATTTGTTTACATATTAAAGAGAAAACAAAAAATTAAATGAACGTTTTTTGCAAACTTCAGCCCTCTTCAGGTTTTTATATTGAATATAGTCTTCCTGACTTTATTTCGATTTAAATAGAGAAATTATTTGTTAACGCTGACAAAGTAATTTTATACACGACGAAGACAGATTTTTTAGGAACTGTAAACGCATTAGCGGTAGTTAAACGAAGCAGAAAAAAAACAAGTTTAAAGACTTCAAACACATTTGCGGTGAATGAAATTACTTGAGCAGATTTTTTTTTAATTTTTAGTAAAAATGATGTTCCATTGGCATATAATTGGCGATTTAAATTAGGTCCAGACTTTCTTATTAAATATATTACCACAATGATTCGATCGATTAGCACAATACACGCTAAATTCCCATCTTGGATAGCGTGGCACCCATCATCATTACTCAGCCTTATCATGCACTGGTTATTTAATCGCTCAGTTTGTTTGATAATATTATTATAATGTATTTTTTTTCTTTTTTACTTCTTATATCTTTATCTGATTAAGGCAGGGGTGTCCAAAGTCCGGCCCGCGCCTGGGATTGCACAATGTGTTATTTTTGGCCCGCAGACACATATACTAATCCAGGGATGGGCAGACTACGGCCCGAGGAATAGATGTGGTGATATGCACTCACTTTGAACCATAGTTGGATAGAATTATGTCCAAAATAACCGATTTTACCATGTTAATTACTTCCTTTTAAAGATCACCACAATTTTGGGGGAATAACAATCAAACTAGAGGTCAGATCAAAGTAAAGACCTTTTTTTTTTTTAGAGATCACAACGACTCTGGGAGAAATATAGCGAAATTTGAAATGAAATCGAAGTGAAGACCTTTTTTTTAGAGATCGTTCTTGGCCCTCGGTCACTTTCACATTATCAATCTGGCCCTCCTGGAAAAAAGTTTGGTCACCCCTGGATTAAGGTGTTGCGGTCATGCTTTCTACTGTCTTGTACATTCACTTTTTAATTATCTTATGCATGTTTTAACGTCTGACGTTGTGATGCTTCTTCCTTTTTTTGATTTTTTCAATATTTATAATTTTTGTGTTAAACTGTTTAATAATGATCGAGAATAAAAATAAATGAATGAATGATCTAAATTATATTAACAAAGAACGTAATTTTGCTGTTATTTCTAACCTCTGTGCATTTAACTCAAATGTATTGTCTGCAAATGTAGGGAGCTATTCAGATGCACAGCACTAAATTTTGTGGAGAACCTTAAAAGAAAGGTCAATAATAGCAAATTGACAGCATATTGTGGTTTTTGTTTTAACTTATAATGTAAATATTTAGAAATTAGTCAATTGAAAATTCGTAGTTTTCTGCATTAAATTATTTCAATAGCCAATTGTTCGGGTGGCTGCTTTGTCTGGTGGCAGGCACAAGTGGATTGATAATTTTAGCGCAGGTACGAATTGCCGTTAAATTGAGGATACCTTTATTCAGATAGAATCACTGTAGAAAGTCATTTTAGATCTTTCGTTATACATGACCTTTTTAAACAGTCCTCACCTTGAAATTTGGTGAAAAAATGGACGATTAGAAAGTGAAAGATTTTAGGAGAAGAATTTTATTTTTTCAAAATTCCAGAACTTTTTCAGTGGCAAATGATTTCCATCTTTATCATGACTACCGCGTTTTTCCCCCTCCCTCCCGTAAAATCGGTCTGCCCGGCGCATTTCGCAAGTGAATATGGAGTTTGTGACGTGTTATAGAATTAATTGAATCTCAGGTCTATCATAATATTAGGAAATTATTTTTTGATGTTATTTTAGGAAAAAGTATACGTTCACTTTCATAAATAGTAATTTTCAGTCAAATAATAATTTCATTGATAGTCTTGTAAACTTAGATGTTCTTTTCAAATCCCATTTTTATGGCTTTTATAAAAATCTGCTGTTTATCTAAATTATTCAGCCCATGTTGTACGGTAGATCCGTGAAATAATATTTACTTCAATGCAACTTTTTTTCTTTTACTGTTGTGCTTAGTTGTTATTAATGTTTTGTGTTCCTTGTTCGTACGGGCTCTAAACCTGAAGTAAATAAATGAGTAAAACAAGTATAACAATCATTTTGTAACGCATTTGTTTTAAAATTAAAGCATTTTATGACAATTCAGAAATTCCTAATTTTTCTGCCTTACTACATAATCTATGATTTTTTCGTAACAGTACTTTAATTTGTGGGATTGACGCTAATCTTGACGCTGACGCTGACGTCGCTAACATTTTTGAGCGTTATCGGCGTACATGACGCCAATAAGAATTTGAAGAGGTGACGCTGACGCTAACGCCGTAAAGATTTTTTGTTGACGGGCACAACACTGCTAATACGGAGGCTTACCATACGTTGGACAGTAATTTTTGTGCCATGGCTCCCTTTGGAGATATTTCGGGCAGAAAATCCGCTAAAAAAGGCAGATGCCATGTGCAGACCCCCTTTTTGTTTCTCAAGAAATTACTAGAATTTAGAGACGAAAATTATGAAATCCGGGACTGATTAAAAGTAAAAACCTTTTTTTCTACCAGTGAAAATTTCCTCACTAACCACCTTTGGTCCCCTTTCAAAAATCCTGGGTAGGCCAGTGTTAGGATCCAGAATTCCACTCTTGGACAAGAAGAATTCTACTTTTAGTTGACAAACAGCTAACTTGATGTCTGAAAGAATTGGTAAGTGGTCTGTTAGAGTGATACGCAGGCATCCGGTGACAATATTTATCACGTCATTAAAGATTCGAACAGCTGGCCAAAATATTGAACTTTAAGTTCACAAAAAGTTCAAACTTCCAGTTTTGAGAAAAGTGCAAAAATACCAGATAATCCGCATAGGCAATTTTTTGAAGGTTGTGAAACCCAAATAGTCCGTATAAAGGTTAAAAAGAAAGTGAGCCAAGACTAATTTCTAAGGAACGTCGTTTCTCAGACACCGGAACTTGCTTTGCTTGTTACCTAGGGATATTAGAACAACAGATATCTAAAATCCTTATTGGTAAAGGTAAAATTTTGGTTTTGGACAACTTCAATGATCATTCAACCATATATGTCGGCAGCGTGGTCGAGTGGCTAAAGCGCCGGACTCATGACCAACACGGTCTCGGTTCAAAACCACTCGCGCCATTCTGTTGCGTCCTTGGGAAAGACACTTTACGGCACATTCCCCTGATTGGTGGTCCTGGCAAGCAGTTCTAAATTATAGTCATATCTCTATTAAATTACAAGCGGACAGCAATATCTTGGCATCTCCGGAAGCAGGTAGGGGTAATTGCCTACCCTATGTATTAGCGCCTCCGTTGCTTTCCTGCGAGTCAGGAGGATAAATATAGAGATAAAATAAAATAAAAAATAAAATAAATGCTCATATGAAGAAGTCTTAGCAGCTTGAAAATAAGGCCACAATGTCAGGCTGTCATAAGCAGCTATCAGAGCGACGATTACGACACCGTCCTTCTTCTTAGCTTCAAAAAAATCTTCGATGTCTCCAGCGTTAAATAACAAAAAACTGATCTACTTTCCGCGTAAATCCAGCTTGTTTCCTAAGGAGCAATGGATAGATAATTTGGCTTTGCTCGCTGCTGCCGTTGTTAAGTCTGTTGAAAATCATTTAAGGACAGATAGCAGAGATAGCCAAAACCATACCTTCCGGAAAAACAGGGAGCAATTGCCCTCACGTTTTAAAATTTGGGGCAAAATGAGAAGTTTTCTGGCCGTGACAAGAAAATATTTGGGGAAAACTAGAATTTTTCGGGCAGCAATAGGAAAAATCTGGGCAAAATCGGAAATTTTAGGGGCGCGACAAGGAATTGTTCAGGCAAACCATATTTTCTTTTATTTTTTCTCTCATTTTTGTTTTTATTCTTTTTTTCTTTTTTATTTGGAGATCACCAC
Source organism: Diplosoma virens (assembly GCA_963680785.1). NCBI lineage: Eukaryota > Metazoa > Chordata > Ascidiacea > Aplousobranchia > Didemnidae > Diplosoma > Diplosoma virens. The sequence continues at coordinate 13,849,865 of OY796885.1, forward strand.
CAATTTGGGACGAAAATGGAGAAATTGGAGACAGGTCCAAAGTAAAGGCTTTTTTTTCTTTTTTTTGTCTTTACCCTAAAATCTTGGATAAATTTTTTTTCATATCCATAACGTAGGCTACTAGAAAATCATGATTCAGGCAAATGCCACAAAAATTTGGCCAAAACTTCATTTGCCCCCAAATTTTTTTCTGCTGGTACGCCTGTGGAGACAGTGGATGATAATTCTTAAGAGTTTTTTACAGGCTTTAATGGTTTTGAAATCATGACTACAAGCGCTCTTCTTCAGATTTTGAAAATTTTGAATAGGTGCAAGCAAAAAAAAGAAAATCATGTAACCAGTAATGGCTTTAATACGGTTCGAGTGGTGCGGCCGTACAGTGGTCCTCCCCTAAAAACGTCAAAAAGTGGCAACCCCTAAGCAAAATATTGCTCTATTACTTCATGACGGTGGCACCCTTAAAGTAATGATCTTTTTTTAGAGATCATTTTGTTTCGGAACACTAAAAAGTGGCTCCCCTCTTTTTCTTGCACCGGGCCCCCTTTTTTGTCGTTGCACGTAACTATAGGAATTAAAAGTAATTCATTTGTCATGGCAGACAGAATCCGGGCCCGGAGCTTTTGGTCTACCTGGTTTAAGTATTGCAAAACAGCAGGAAATTTTCTGGGTAAAGAATTAATCCTTAGAGATAATTATTGATTCTGATGTTGATGCCCTATAAAATTTCTATCGTTTAACTGCTAAAATTATGCGGCTCCGGCAACTCCGACTCAACAACATAGTCATAAGTAGAATTGTGAAGTCGGAGTCGCCGGAGTTATTAAAAGCGGAATCGGTGTAGTTTCTTTACATTTGATGAAATCGGAGTCGCGAGTAAGAGTCGGTTTTTAATTTAATGGAATTGGGTGTCGGAGACTCCGATTTACGTTAAATCAGGCCTCCAAGGTTGTGAAATAGGAGTCGCTAGAGTCGTACTTTTTATAATGGAGTCGTAGTCACCTTTTTCAGATGTTTTGGGGTCCAAGTCGTAAAATTTTAAATGGCTTATAGGGACGGAGTCGGAAAAAAATTCTCCGGTTTCACAACCCTGTTTATAAGTCATATTTAGCTACCAGAAAAGATCTAACAGGTAAGGAGCGATACCTCTTTAAAAATTTTAAAAATACAACATTAAAAATAGTTTTTAGCTTTTGTAATTACTATTGCAGAGTTCACATTTCACAATGCTTTTTCATGTCTGCAATTAACTGTGGATTAATATTGAAAAATTTTCATTCTCACTCTGGTTGCACTCAACCGCTCACCAAAACACTTTTTTCTGTTAATGTAAAAGATATTATAAGCTTATAGGCGGTGGCTTTAGACAAGTACCCACAATTCTTAAAGAATCTCGACATTTTAGGGAGGGCTAAATTTAAATAAAGACTTTCTTTTTATTTCTCACTTGACTTTAAAAAGCGATAAGCCATAAGGACAATTCGACGCATTTTTTCTAATTAAAATATTTTTTTTAATCTTTGGTTGAATTTTTTAAACAGCCTCCGAACTGAAACTTAAGTTTAACTTTGGAAATAAAAAGCCACATTTGGCCGTCGAGATATACTGTAAAGCTAAAATTGTTTTTTAGTTTGCAGTTTAAATTAAAGTCCAAAAGGTAACCTGTCCAAGTACTGGCCTTATTTTTGCTCATTAATTTTTGAATTGTTCAGATGATAAATATGACTATAGCTTCTAGCAATTTACCAAAAATCAGAGTCGAAGCGGCCAAAGAAAGATACAAATATGATACCAACTCCAGCACATCTAAAAAAGCGGCTCCCGCTGCAGCGCCTATTTCAAAAAACTACCTCGTTTCCGACTCCACCTAAAAATATGCGATTTCGACTTTCGACTCTGATCGCACAACCTTGGCTTAAACTAAAGCAACTAATGCAAATTAAGTCTCGCGTCTCGTTTCGGTTTTGCTACTCCGGAGACTTGTCTTGGTCTCGCTACCCGAAAGTCTCGTCTCGGTCTTGCAGCTCCTTGTATCGAGTTCACCTCAGCCTATACATAATTTCATTTACTTACCATAACAAATAAACACATACTAAATAATGCCCATTAGTTAAAACCAATGCGGCCAGCAACAACAAAAAAGTTTTGCTTCTAAACCAAGTTATGTAATTTTACTGCTTCAATATGCTATCTATTATTTATTTTTGCTTACTAGTTTTTGAATTGTTCAGATAATAAATGACTATAGCTTCTTGTCACAGACTATTTTTTAATTATTACGGCTCAAGAAGTAGTTTGCTACGGGACTGAAGTTTCTTATACAGTTGGCTTCAACTAGGTTCAAGGTGATTCTTTTTAAAAGCCCTCTCCGCAATCAGACAGAGACCACCGTCTCTAACAAGAAAAAATGTATTACAAAATTCACGGAAAAACTATCAATTGACGAAACTCTCCTCCCACGCTCTGCCAAACCGCAAAGCGAAATCAGCACTACGACTTAAATTTGTCCAACACAAATAATTCTACTTCCGTAGAACCAATCTCCAAAACGGAATGGAATGGCGAGAAAACACCTCTCGACTTCATAAATTTATTAAGGATGTTAAACGTTAGTCTTTTTGTATTAATTTGATTTGTTTATTTGGATAAAGTCAGGGGCGCCGAAAGCTGGGATCAATTGTCCCCTGCTTTTTTCCGACATGTTTTCTTCAGCCAGGTCACCAGGCTCTTTTTGACATCTGAGAGAGCACGGGCTCCATTTGGATGGTGATAGATGGAGCAAGATGTTATTACGTTCTCAGATGTCCGCTCTATTGCGCCACACTCACAGACCGCTTTAAAATCCATACCCCATTTGTGCATTTCTAACCGAAATAGACCAACTCCGGTTCAGAAGTTAACCTATGCAAGTCTGGGAAAACTAATTCCCGGTGGCGTTGGGCTAAACAGAGATTTGTAGTATAAAAAATTATGTGATGGTCCATTTATTACAGGTAATTAATTTTTCAAATTAAATCGAAGTTAATTAACACAAAGCAAAAAGTTCTGTGGCCTCATGTCAGATACTACCAAAGGTGTGGAGCGTGCAATAAAATCTTTGAATCCAGGATTTTAAAAATGACTAGCTTCAACTCCTGCTGCAGTTCCGGCTATAGCATTATAAATGACTTGCTCTACATACTAAATTCTGTGTCAATTTATTTGCAGATGATAGTGTGTTAATTTTAAGAGATAAAGACTTATACATAACCTTGAATTTGAAGTAAATCATAAACTCGAAATTATAAACAATTGGATAAAATTTAATCGCTTATCTTTAAACTGTTCCAAGTTTTCCTACTTTATTGTTACACCTCATCTCAACAATAATAAAAATGCTTTGAATAATTCTAGTGTAAAGATTGGTCCCCTTAAGATTCCTTTTTTAATATAAAGTCTAAATAATAGATAAGAGCTTAAGATGCATGATCACCTAAATTATATTAGCAAAAAGCTTTCTACCGCTTCCCGGATTTTGTCTAAGATAATACATTTTGTTCCCAGAACAACTTTAATTAACCTTTGTTATATTTTTGTTTATCCTCATATAAAATATGGAATTGCTGCATAGGGTGGCACCAATTCTACTTTAATCCATCAACTACAAATGATTCAAAACAAAGTTATTCGACTTATGAAATTTAAATGTCTGAAAAATTGTGTTAAAATGACAACCCTATACAAATAAACGAACATATTAAAAATCACTGATATTTACGAATTGGAAGTAGCAAAATTTATATATTCTTACAATCAAAAAAGACTTCATGAAAACTTTAACATGTTTCTTAAACCAACAAATGAATTTCACAGTTATCAAACAAAATCTGTAACAAACGAGAACTATTATTTAGAAAAAGAGACACTGCAGCATACTATATTTTCTTATTTTTTTAATAGGGTAAAAATTTGGAATAAAATTCTCTTTAAAATAAATCTTTCAAAGCAAAGCTTCGCTAAATGGTTTAAAATAAACAAACTAATCAATATTAATTCATAACTAATCTCCAGTAAAATGATCTATTGAAATAAAAACTTGCATATATGTATTGTATTGTGTATGTGAGCCTTTCTTTTTTCTTCTGTTGTATGAATTCTCCTCATTGTAGTTTACGTAATATAATTAGTTTTATTCTACAATAAAAACAATGGACAGTTTAACTTAATGATTATGAGATGGTTTTTTATTGTCCAGTTCAGCTATGAATTTGATGTGCTCTAATTTATTAATTAAAATAGTAGGCCTAAATGATATTAAAACTTTTTATTTGCATTGTAATATTTAACATTTACTTGTTTCCTTTTGTAATTTATTTTTGTCCCTGGTAAGAGTTTTTTTGTAATAGTTTTGTTCTGGCTCTGGCATTTTAAAATGAATGGCTCCGGCTTCAGTTTCGTTGCAGCACTTTTCTAAAAAACAGCATTAGCAGCAAGTCTGCTTTAAGTCTTTTGAAAATAATTGATTTAAACTCATAATTGGGTTATACAAACCATAAAGGCAAAATTAATAAAAATATTAGGCCTACTATAGGTGGAAACTAAAAAAAGCTCAAAGTATATTATCACCATTATTAATTCACAATGGCCCAGATGATAGGTGCTTTCACGCAGTCTGGGCCGTGAGTAAGTCTGTTCATTGATTTTAAAAATGACAGACCGAAACCAAACCTACCAAAACGGAAGGGTATCCACCCATTCCGATGTTCGGTGTGGGTCTGCTAGTCGGCAAACGTTCTTTTCAGGACGGGGCAATGTCAGGATAAAACTGCCCTTTTCAGGGCACATTGCCAACAAGTTCCGAAGACCCACTATTCTTCAGCTGAACATCGAAGGCCTCACTGCAAGCAAGATGAACGTTCTTCAACACCTCGCTATGCAGTCTGAGGCACTCGTCATCCTACTGCAGGAGACCCACTGTACTGATGCAGAGAAGTTGGTACTTCCGAACCACCAACTAGCTGGGTTTTCTTTAAGCAGGAAGCATGGTCTTACCACGTTGTCCACGAGCGACTGAGATACACGCTTTTGGACCAATCTCCACTGACATCGGAGATCGAGTGGCTGTGTATGGACGTTGATGGCTATAAAATAGTCAACGTCTACAAACCACCGCCAACGCGATTGCGAACCCTGGATCTCCCAGTGTTTCCTCACCCCTGTCTTTACGCTGGCGATTTTAACTGTCGTCATGCTGACTGGGGTTACGACGACAACAGTCCGGACGGTGAGTGCTTGGCTGGCTGGACAAGTATTAATTGTCTTGCCCTCCTATATAATACCAAGGACGCTGCCAGTTTTTATTCCGGCCGCTGAAACACTGGCACCAAATCCAGATCTAGCTTTCGCTAGCGTAGGTCCAAACAGTCGCTTACCGGATAGACGTGTCCTTGACAAGTTCCCCAGGTCACAACATCGACCTTCGCTTATTACACCACCAAGGTTTGCTATGGCAGTGCCAAGCATGTCTGTTAAGCGATGGAACTTTGGCAAAGCCAAATGGAGTCACTGCATTGGTTTGACGAATAAATTCGCAAAGACTTTGTCGCCGCCTGATTCACTTGATGTGGATGCAGCTTACCAGGACTTCTGTAACACCATTAAGTAAGCAGCCAAAAAGACTATCTCACGCGGGTATCGAAATAACTATATTCCGTGTTGGGATGCAGAGTGTATATCCCTCTATAAAACCTTTCTGCAGTCTCCTCAGGGAGACGACTCAAGTTTGGCTGCTACAGCTCTGCTTGCCAAGCTTGACAGAAAGCGGAGAGATTGATGGTTCGAGGCAGTCCGGAGCATTGACTTCTTACACTCAAGTCGAAAAGCGTGGAGTATTTTGAACAACCTTACTGGTAGGTCACGACACTCACTCTCCTCGTCACTGTCCCGTTTCAGCCGATGCTATTGCATCTCAGCTGGTTAGAAATGGGAAATACGAGGCTGTTGACCACAAGTCATCTCGACTTGTCTATCAAGAAGTGTCTGACCTTTGGAGGGCCACAACACCAGACGCAGTAAATATCTCTGACAATTTTTCACAGAGAGAAGTTGCTGCTACCCTTCAACATTTAAAACCAGGTAAAGCTCCGGGACCTGATTCCATCTGCCCCGAGCTTATACTCCATGCTGGAGCTGCTTTGAAGTCCTAGTTACGTGACTTCCTTTCTTCCTGTTTGCGCCGACTCAAAATTCCCAAGATCTAGAGAAGAGCACTTGTGGTCGCGATCCCAAAACCAGCAAAGCCCGTGAGGGACCCAAAGAATTATCGACCGATATCTCTGCTCTGTGTCCCCTACAAGATCCTCGAGAGGCTTATTTACGCCCGCGTTGAACCATTAATCGATCCACTGCTCCCTAAAGAGCAGGCTGGGTTCCGACGCGGGAAGTCAACCGTAGATCAAGTTGTTCTGCTAACCCAGAACATCGAGGATTCTTTCGAGGCTAAAAAGAAGGCCGGTGCCGTATTTATCGATCTGACAGCTGCTTATGACACTGTCCCACTTTTACCGTTCTGTCAAACCCTTACTTATCTTGGAGTAAAACTGGACAGATCGCTCTCGTTTCTTCACCACTTAGTGGCTTTGCGCAAAAAACTATTCTCGCGCGTCACACTGCTGAGGCGACTCGTGGGCTCGGGATGGGGTGTTGGTGCTAAAACACTTCGCATAGCTACCTTATCTCCAGTCTACTCAACAGCTAAGTACATGTATTTCTCTAAATCCAGGTTGCAGATTTTTATTAAGGTTCTTATTTTTAATAAATGTATAATAGTTAGCTTGTAGACAAGCTTTCCAACAAAGCTATGATATCAATATGGCACATATGGTTGCAGTTAATTTTCCAAACAAACGCAGTCAAAAAAGCCCATTCGCTAACTTTTTTTTTATACTCTGTTTTTTAAAATAGCACAGTAAAAAAATCTAAGTGTTTCAATGCGACAAAAATCTAGTCTTATCTGTAAAGATATACAGTTGGTGATACATGTGGTTTGAGATTTTAAATGGTTTTAGTGTCTTTTTCTCGAAAAATACGTCAAGTCATAAAATGTTGCAAAAGTTTTTAGCTTGCTTTTGTAATTTGTTGCAAATTTAAGTTTGTTTTAGGTTTGTTCAGCACTTATGATTTCTATTTTTCGCTGTAGGCTAACTTTTGCTTGAAAATGTCTTTTTAATACTTTCAACGTTATTTTTCATCAAACTCTTTTAATCATTTTCTATAATTATTATAATCATTGATTGTGAATAGAAAAATAAGTTATTAAAATCTAATTGAATTTTAATAAATTATTATAATTTTGCGACGTTTAATTCAATCACTTTAAATCACATTTTACGTTCAGCTTTAGAGCGCACAAGCATAAACATTAAATTAAAAATTATTGAAAATTAAGAAACGCTACTATAACTAAATCAACACTGTTAATGTGAAAAAATATTCAAAAGGTATCCAGCCAAAGCGGATGCAACATGTGAAAAATCATTTTTTAACAAGTACCATGTTTTCTCAAAAGAGATCACAATGTAGCCGACCAAATGTAATTTCAACAAGTTAAATAGAATCAGTAAAAAAGCGACTAAAGCAAATTAACAAAGCGGACGATTATTATGTGGCAGGCCTGTTTCGATCTGATGGACCTCATCAGGCATAAATTATTGTAGCCTCTAAGGCGAAATGTTAGCGCGATAATTAACTATGAATTGAGATTTACAATATTGATTGATAAACGAATAATGAATTTAAAGAGTTTATAACGATAAACGAATATTGAGTTTAGAGAGTAAACCAAGTGAAAAATTATAAAATTCAATGTGTACGAATTCTGAAGTGTTCTATAAATTTTTAAGGGTTTTTCAAATTTTTCTTTTCTAGTCCGAAATTTATTTTTTATTTACTCTTCTCCGATTGTTTTTTTTTATGTGCTTTTCGATGTTGGTTATTTTAAATTTTTCCGATGTAACTTATTTCATTTAATTTAAATTTCATTAAACCCTTTCGATGCTACTTCAAGACTCTTCGATGAAATCTATTCTCAATTGTTCGATGAAGTCCAAAATTCAATTTTTCAACTTTTTTTCTGATTGGTGCTTTTTCAATGTTCCCTGTTGATATTTAAGCTTGGAATTGCCGATTATTAATTAGAATTTTTATTTCCAAAAGAGTCACTTTCTAGATTCTTACCTTAATTTTCGCGCTTCAATTTCGCCTTAGAGGCTACGATAACTTATGCTTGATGAGGTCCATAAGACCGAAACAGGCCTGTCGCATAATAATCGTCCTCTTTGTTAATTTATTTTAGTCACTTTTTTACTGTTCCTATTTAACTCGTTGAAATTACATTTGATTGGTTACATAAAAATTTCTTTTGAGATTGCATTGCACTTAATAAATTAAAATTGACTTTTTTCTTATAAGAAAGAGAACATTGTTCAAAATTTCAATAAAAGTTTATTGTTACGTCATGCATTTTTCGTTTTGGAACAAAATACTGTACTGCGTACCAGTCTGGCGTCGCAGTGCTCATACTCGCTTTATAGACAATGTCCTGAATGACGCCTTGCGCATAATCCCTGGATTCGTGCGTTTTATTTCAGCGGACCACCTATCCATACTTTCAGGAATCCAGCCAGATGAACTTCGCCGACTAGGAGCGGCAATCTCCTTGGCTTACTGTGGATTCCTGGAGGTGGACCATATCCTTCATGGTCTTTTAAGTGGGTTCTCAGATGCTCGCCAAGAGAGACAAAGATATAAAATGCCGTTTATGCCAACTGAGCGGAATCTGTTAAACAACCTCGCCGGACTAGTCATTCGCTTTTCTTAGACAACTATTTACAGATGGAACGCGGAGTGATGCAAGAATACATCCAGGCTCCGTGTTTTTATACCCATGACCAGTGCCAGGCTGCTGGAATGAGCTTGCCCTGAACAGCTTGGGTCAAACTTAATTGTCTGAGAACTAGTGTAATATAAACTCTTACCCTTTTTCTCCAATCCCTGTTTATCACTGTTGTAAACTTTTAGCTCACTTTTGGCGTCTCGGTTATTTAAATGAAAACCTGTCGTCACCGTCTTAGCGTTAAGAGCTTTAACCTCCAAGACTAGAGCTACGCCGAAAGTGTAGTCATGTCTTGACTCAAAGTCCATTCCAATTCCTTCCAGTTTCTAAAAGAGTGTAATATTGCTGGATCGTCTGCATGAGAAAACTTTTTGAAAATCGTGGAAGGAGCAGGTCATACTTACAGATGTTGAAAAGTAGGGAGCCAAGACCGATCCCGGAGGAACATTGTATTTAATAGCTTGTTTTGCTTACTGTGATCGGTAGTAAGGCTGAAACTTCGGTTTCGGACAAGCTCCATGATCTTTCTGACCATGTGCTTATCCAGCTGCAGTCTACAGGTAAGACCCCGATTCCAGACAATTTTATATGCTGCTGTCTGATCGGCAATTACGGTATCGGATTTCTTTTCAGTCTCGAAAGAATGTTCTGTGTGAAAAGAACGACTTGATCCACGGTTAACTTCCCACGTCGAAATCTGTTCTTTAGGCAGCAATAAATTAATAATTGACTCGACGCAGGCGTAAATAAGTCTCTTGAGGATCTTGTATGAAACGAAAAGCAGGTTTGTAGACGTTCACTATTTTATAATCATCAACGTTCACGCACAACCGCCCAATCTCCGATTTTGATGGAGATAATTGGTCTAAAAGCGTAAAGGCTACCTTAGTCACTTATGGGCAAACGTGGCAAGGACATGCTTCCTACTTTAGGAAGACGCAGCTAGTTGGAAGTTCGGAAGTAGGCCTACTAACTTTTCTATATTAGTGCTGTGAATCTCTTGTCGTGACGAGTGCCTCAAACTGTAGAGCAAAATAATATAAAAAGTTCATCTTCTTGCAGGGAGGTCTTCGACGTTCAGCTGGAGAATAGTGGGTCTTCGGAATTTGTTGGCAATATGGCTTCAAAAAGCCATCTTTTCCAGACTATGCACGGTCTTGAAAAAAACGTTTTCCGATTAGCAGACTCTCGCGTCAAGACTCTAGTCTTTAGGAATCAGATGACCTTGGTTATTAACGTTATTTAATTGAAAGTTAGAAGTTTATGATGAAAATTATTTGATTTCTATAAATTAATCTGATGAATTTATAATGGTCGTCGTCGTCGTCATTTGAAGGGTATCCACTACAGGTCAGACACAAACAGGACTGGGGCCGAGGGTTTATCCTTTTATTACCCCAGACTGCTGTACTGCCTGGATCAGATGCTGGCAGTGATGTCATTAAGCCAGCATCGAGTTTTGTCATCCAAAACCGTCAGACCTCGTGCTCCATGTGGTGCCCGATGTATAGGACACGCTGTTAGTACATGGTCTGCAGTTTGCTCAGAGGCGCCACACTCGCAATTCGGTGAAGGAGCGACACCCCATTTGTGCATGGACAAATGGAATCGCCCAACACCAGTCCGCAGGCAACCCAAGCTGCTCGGGGTAAGCCCATCCCAACAGGCCTGGCACCGGTCTCGGGAACAAAAGCACGGAGCCTGGAAGCATTTTCACAGTACTCCGTTTTCTATTTGTGATTTGTCCATTCAGAAGCGCAGATGCCAAGTCTGGCAAGATTGTCCAAAAGATTCCGCGCAGCTGGCACAAACGGGCATCTGGACCTTAGTCTCAATTGGCGAGTATTTGAGGACCCACTTAAAAGATCATACAAGATATGATCGGGGTCCAGAGATTCACGGTGACCCAAAGAGAGTGTCGCTCACAGTCGGCGAATCTCAGCTGGCTGGATGCCTGAGAATACAGGTAGATGGTCCGTTGGAGTGGGACGCAGACATCCAGTAACTATGCGCAAGGCGTCATTCAAGACACTGTCAATGAGATGAGTGTGAGCACTGCGACACCAGACTGGTGCACAGTACTCAGCTGTTGAGTAGACTAGAGACAAGGTAGCTATGCGTAGTGTTTTAGCACCAGCACCCCATCCCGAGCCCACGAGTCGCCTCAGCAGTGTGACGCGCGATGATAGTTTTTTGCGCAATGCCACTAAAGGGTGACGAAACGTGAGCGCTCTGTCCAGTTTTACTCCAAGATAAGTAGGGGTTGGACAGAACGGTAGAAGTCTACCGTTGTTGTAGACCTTTAGCTCACGTTTGGCCTCTCGGTTATTTAAGTGAAAGGCTACCGTCACTGTCTTGGTGTGACTGAGCTTCAACCTCCAAGTCTGGAGATACGCTGAAAGTGTAGACATGTCTTGGCTTAAAGTCTCCTCCAAGTCTTTCCAGTTTCCAGAAAAGTGTAACAATGCTAAATCATCAGCATAAGCAAACTTTCTGGAAGCCATGGACGGAAGATCGTACGTATAGATGTTAAATAGGAGGGGAGCCAAGACCGATCCCTGAGGAACGCCGTTTTAAAGACGGCGTAGGCTGCTTTGCTTGCTGTCACCGGTGGTAAGGGTTAAACTTCGATTTCGGACAAGCTCCATGATCATTTTGACCATATGCTTGTCCGGAAGTAGTCTCAGCAGCTTTGCAGGTAATGCCACAGTGCCAGACAGTGTCATAAGCAGCTGTCAGATTGATAAATACGGCACCGGCCTTCTTTTTAGCCTCGAAAGAATCCTCGATGTTCTGGGTTAGCAGAACAACTTGATCTACGGTTGACTTCCCGCGTCGGAACCCAGCCTGCTCTTTAGGGAGCAGTGGATCGATTAATGGTTCAACGCGGGCGTAAATAAGCCTCTCGAGGATCTTGTAGGGGACACAGAGCAGAGATATCGGTCGATAATTCTTTGGGTCCCTCACGAGCTTTGCTGGTTTTGGGATCGCGACCACAAGTGCTCTTCTCTAGATCTTGGGAATTTTGAGTCGGCGCAAACAGGAAGAAAGGAAGTCACGTAACTAGGACTTCAAAGCAGCTCCAGCATGGAGTATAAGCTCGGGGCAGATGGAATCAGGTCCCGGAGCTTTACCTGGTTTTAAATGTTGAAGGGTAGCAGCAACTTCTGAAAGGAAGTCATGTAACTAGGACTTCAAAGCAGCTCCAGCATGGAGTATAAGCTCGGGGCAGATGGAATCAGGTCCCGGAGCTTTACCTGGTTTTAAATGTTGAAGGGTAGCAGCAACTTCTCTCTGTGAAAAATTGTCAGAGATATTTACTGCGTCTGGTGTTGTGGCCCTCCAAAGGTCAGACACTTCTTGATAGACAAGTCGAGATGACTTGTGGTCAACAGCCTCGTATTTCCCATTTCTAACCAGCTGAGATGCAATAGCATCGGCTGAAACGGGACAGTGACGAGGAGAGTGAGTGTCGTGACCTACCAGTAAGGTTGTTCAAAATACTCCACGCTTTTCGACTTGAGTGTAAGAAGTCAATGCTCCGAACTGCCTCGAACCATCAATCTCTCCGCTTTCTGTCAAGCTTGGCAAGCAGAGCTGTAGCAGCCAAACTTGAGTCGTCTCCCTGAGGAGACTGCAGAAAGGTTTTATAGAGGGATCCACACTCTGCATCCCAACACGGAATATAGTTATTTCGATACCCGCGTGAGATAGTCTTTTTGGCTGCTTACTTAATGGTGTTACAGAAGTCCTGGTAAGCTGCATCCACATCAAGTGAATCAGGCGGCGACAAAGTCTTTGCGAATTTATTCGTCAAACCAATGCAGTGACTCCATTTGGCTTTGCCAAAGTTCCATCGCTTAACAGACATGCTTGGCACTGCCATAGCAAACCTTGGTGGTGTAATAAGCGAAGGTCGATGTTGTGACCTGGGGAACTTGTCAAGGACACGTCTATCCGGTAAGCGACTGTTTGGACCTACGCTAGCGAAAGCTAGATCTGGATTTGGTGCCAGTGTTTCAGCGGCCGGAATAAAAACTGGCAGCTTCCTTGGTATTATATAGGAGGGCAAGACAATTAATACTTGTCCAGCCAGCCAAGCACTCACCGTCCGGACTGTTGTCGTCGTAACCCCAGTCAGCATGACGACAGTTAAAATCGCCAGCGTAAAGACAGGGGTGAGGAAACACTGGGAGATCCAGGGTTCGCAATCGCGTTGGCGGTGGTTTGTAGACGTTGACTATTATATAGCCATCAACGTCCATACACAGCCACTCGATCTCCGATGTCAGTGGAGATTGGTCCAAAAGCGTGTATCTCAGTCGCTCGTGGACAACGTGGTAAGACCATGCTTCCTGCTTAAAGAAAACCCAGCTAGTTGGTGGTTCGGAAGTACCAACTTCTCTGCATCAGTACAGTGGGTCTCCTGCAGTAGGATGACGAGTGCCTCAGACTGCATAGCGAGGTGTTGAAGAACGTTCATCTTGCTTGCAGTGAGGCCTTCGATGTTCAGCTGAAGAATAGTGGGTCTTCGGAACTTGTTGGCAATGTGCCCTGAAAAGGGCAGTTTTATCCTAGCATTGCCCCGTCCTGAAAAGAACGTTTGCCGACTAGCAGACCCACACCGAACATCGGAATGGGTGGATACCCTTCCGTTTTGGTAGGTTTGGTTTCGGTCTGTCATTTTTAAAATCAATAAACAGACTTACTCACGGCCCAGACTGCGTGAAAGCACCTATCATCTGGGCGTGGATACTACTGAAAAGATATAAAAAAATACGAAGAAGTGGTGGCTGGGGTAAGTATTGTTGACGAATAAAGAAATTTCAAAATTACATTATGCAGGCTACAAAAATATCTTTACAAGCTTTTTGAAATTTATTTCAGCACTTCAAAGCTATTTTTTTATTTATTTAGTTTTAAGTTTTGGGTTAACGTCTCGCCTCCCTGGTTGGCTTCTGGGTGCAACAAAGCTATTTCAAGTAGTGAATACACTTACATATTATGTAAAAATCCTTTCAAAGTTTTTTTAAAGACAACTATAGTACAGTAAAACATTGACAATACTTTGAAGTAAGCGGAATACTAAATTTTTTTATGGGTAGTTATACTGTATTTGAAGAATTTTTGTGAGTGAAGTAAAAAGAGTAATTTTATTTTAATTTTTACAGTCATAAAAAATTTGAGATCCTCATTTTTAATTTTCAAAAATTTCAATTTTAGGTCTCCTTTATTTCAGGGTGCGCAAACTAACAAAAACTGTGGGCAAAAAGGGTGTAGCAGCTAACTTGATATGTATCTGTATATATGTTTGGTTTGCTAACTTGTTGTAAGCCTACTACATATAAAATAAATACGTCCAGACTTTATTCTGTCTCAACTCTCTTTTTTATTGGTTTCTTTTTGTTCACGTTAAAAAATGTGCGATTAAAGGTAATCACCTGCGCGTAGCGTGTTAAAGACAATCACCCACTAAAGTAGCGGGGTCGCTACAATCCTCCCCGCACAAGAAATAAAATGAAAATAATAAGGAAGGAAGTAGTAAACGTAAAACAAGCAAAACAAAATCAAAATAACAACAAAAAGTCAAAAGTACAGTGGGGAATATATATATATACAATATGCACATTGACCAACGCCGTAAAAAGACAAAAAAAACTTGTCTGAAATCGGAATGGAATGACACCACCAGCCGGCTTGGGAAACTCGAGGGAAGGGCCCTTTCCCTGAATCCCTCAAAACAACGTGTAAAGAGCGGGAATTTACCCCAACAGAAAAAAATAAAAGCATATTAAAAACGGGTGTCATAATCGAGGAACCTGGTAGGCCTGTTGACTCTTCTCCCTTTCCGCGTGATAACTTTTGGTGAGGTGAGAGAAGATGAATGAATGTTGTGGGTAGGCATGTTATCCTCAGAAGAGCAAGTTATGGTTGATGTAGGTAAAGATGGCTTGGTAGGAATAATGTTACTGTTGCCGGCGCCGAGTTCGCTTGTGGACGGCGATGAATCGACTAGCCTAAGCTGTTGAGATTTGATATTGTGGTTTAAACCTTCTAGAGAAAGATAAGCCACCTTCAGTCTGTCTACGGAGATGTTTTTAATATGAGTCCGCAAGTCTACAACGAAATATTTGGGGTGGCGCTGAATGATTCGGAAAGGACCTTTGTAGACTGCGTGCAGTGGTGGGCGGTGGCTATCGATTTTGATGAAAACATGGGTTGTGCTAGGATCCATAAGGGCCTTGTCCACATAATGTGCTCTGTTGGTACGTCTCGGTGCGAAATACGGGATTTGCTGCATATAACGGCTCAAACTTTGAGCGAAGGATGACGAATTAATGTTAAAAGCGTCTTCAGAAACGGGCTCAAAAAATTCTCCAGGCAGTCTTACTGGTTGGCCAAACAAGAGATCACTGGGGGTGGAGAAGTCCAGATCCTCTTTAGGCATGTTACGTAATGCCAGGAGAGTCTAGGGTAGTTGATCATACCACTCACTAGGTTCTGCGTGGCATTTCAAAGATGTTTTAATTGTTTTGTTAAACCGCTCTATCAACCCTTGTGCCTGAGGATGATAGGCAGTGGAGTGATGTAGCTCGCAGCCCAAAATTACACACATATCATTCCAGACAGTGCTAGTGAATTGGCGTCCTCTATCACAATAAATGCGTTCTGGGCATCCAAAAAGAAATACCCAGTAACGAAGAAATCCGTCGACGCACTCTTCGGCGGTAATGCCAACTAGCGGTATGGCTTGAAAAAACCGTGAAAATCTATCAATGACGGTCAAGACTTAATTGTGACCTTTAGAGAGTCCCAGCGGGCCTATGATGTCTAGGTAGACATGAGTAAAGCGTCCTCAAGGAGGGGGTGTGACCGCCTCGACATTGGCCGTATTTCGCCTAATAACCTTTGATCGGGCGTAAGCTTGGCATTCTTTGATCCACTGTCTGATATCTTTGCGCATGTCATGCCAAACCATCAATCGACCAAAATCATCCTGAGATCAAATTCCGGATTTAATCCCAGGATGGGAGCTGGAATGAAAATGCTGGAAGACTGCCCGACGCATATATTTCGGAACAAGTGGTCTTAGCCTTCCTTGAGAGTCATCACACAAAAGTGTAGCGCCAGTTTCTCCCAACAGGACATTTTTTAACAGAAGGCTAGTTGTGTTGTTTTGTTTTAAATTTTGCAAATCCAAGTCGGACTGCTGTTCTTCTGCCATTTTGAGATAGTCGATGCCTGCAGAGTTAGGAGGATTGAATTTAAGAGCGGCGGATCAGCCGGGCGGCTAAGGACGTCGGCAACGTTTTCCTTCCCGCTTACATGTTTTAATTTATTGGTCATTTGGTTGATAAAGTCAAAGAACCGCTCTTGTCTGGGTGAAGCCACTCGGGTTGTGCTGTAAAATTTGGTCACAATGGGGCGATGGTCCGTACACAGAGTGAAGTCTTTGGCTTCCAAATAATATCTGAAATGTTTTAATGACGCATAACATACAAACAATTCTCTTTCGAAAGTGGACCAGTGCAGCTGTGTTTTGGTCAGTCCTTTTGACCAAAACGCTAATGGAGTGAGTGTTCCTTCTTTCCGTTGCTGTAGAACACATCCTATTGTGGTGCCACTGGTATCGGTCACTAATTCGGTTTGAGCGTCTGGGTCTGGGAATGCAAGCAGCGTGGCGTTAGTAAGTGCTTCTTTACTTGCCTGGAAACATGAAACTAATCCTTCGTTTCACGAAAGGGGGCGTCGAGGAGGGCACTGTGTAGCAAAGTCGTGCAATGGTTGTAACAGCTCGGCGTAACCCTTAACGAAGCGGGCGTAAAATTGATACATTCCCAAATAAGCTTTTATCTGGCGTTTTGTGCGTGGAAGCTGGTAGTTTTTGATGGCAGAAACTTTGGATGGAAGAGGCGCTAGACCTTCGGGGGAAACCTGGTACCCCAAAAATGAAAGACTGTGAACTGCAAAAAAACATTTGGATTCTTTTACTACCAAACCATGTTCACACAACCGCGAAAATACTTGGCGAAGAAGCTGGATGTGCTCGTCATAGCTTTGAGACATAATGATAAGGTCGTCAAGGTAGCAGTAAACTTGAGGTAATCCGCTAACTACTTCGTTCATCAAACGTTGATAATAGCATGAACTTGAAGAAAGACCCATGGGCAAATAATTGCAACAATAATTGCCAAGAGGGGTAGTGATTGTCAGCTTGTGTTTGTGCAAAGGATTGACGGGAATGTTATAGTAAGCATCGGCAATGTCGATGCTTGAGAACCACTTGCAGCCGTGAGCTATTGAAGCAAAGTCGTTAATATTTGGTAGTGCATATTTTTGAATTTTGAGCAATTTGTTAAGTTGTGTAAAATCTGCACACAGGCGCCAACCTCCGGATTTTTTCTTAACCATTACGATAGGGGACGTCCAAGGACTCTGGCTGCGTTCGAGAACTCCTTGGTCAATCAGCCGTTTAAGTTCCACCTTTAGGGCCTGATACTGTTTGGGATTCAGACGACGAGCTGAAAGGCTAATTGGAGTTTCTGTAAGAGTGTGGAAGTCAGCTATCACTGAATGTCTGATACAATGCAATCGTTTGTCGCCTTCAAAAACGTTGGAAAATTCATCTCAAAGTGTTTTCACTAGTTGGGCTTAGGAAGTGTCGCCTAATGAAATTCCATATTCGGCAGGGAGAGATGAGGAGTCTTCTGGAGAGGAGCGTTGTACCTCAAGGTTCTCAATTAACCGTTGCGAAGCAACGTTGACACAAAGCTGATGATGAGCGAGAAAATCGGCTCCTAGGATACCATAGTCGAGTTGGGAGGAAACGTGAAATGTGAATGAGAAAAACCTAGAAAATCCTAGATCAAGCTTAGTGGAAAATAGCCCAGAGGTGATGAGGCGACCACCGCCAATGGTGGGTAAGAAGATGTTACCATGAACACTGGAGTGGGAAGAGGTACCACAGCCAGCTATAGTTTGAGGTATAACCGAACATGCTGCCCCAGTATCCACAAGAAACCGTGTGGTAGTGATTCGGTCCATCACATAAAACAAGGGGTTTTGTCTATGTTGTCCTGCCTCCAACCCCTTAAGCCATGGAGGCAGGTGCCGCGTTTTTTGACAGAGGAGCTCCAGAGTTGCTAAACGCAGGGCATGGTGGACCTTGGCATTTGCGGGCACGGTTGCCAAATCGCTGGTGATAGTAGCACGGCAGAGCGTTGTGTGTATTTTCTTTAGTAGTGTTTGGGGACTGAGTTTGTATCTTGGAGATATCGGCTAATTGATGTTGTAAATTTTGAAGTCTGGAATTTACCGATTCGTTGATCAACGTTTGATTATCGTTGTGATCAATGCGTAATGATTTTGATGAGGGGGAGTTGTTGTGTAGAGAAAGAAGTTTGTCTGCATGTTTGGCTAATGCATCTAGTGGTCTGTCCTCATAATGATATAAGCACAACCGTATATGTGAGTCTAAAGATTCGAGCAACGTATGCTTGATGAGGTCTTTCTGAAGAGGGGAGTTTGAGTCGTACTGTGTACATAGTAGCATACGTAATTGTATCAAGTATGCAGTTACTGTACTTTGGCCTCTGTGGCAGTCATTCAAAATTTTTTGTAAGCAACCCGATGGCGTCGTTGTATATCGCTCAATCAAAGCTTGTTTTAAAGTGGTGTAGGGAGCGACATTATTTGTGGTACGTACTATGTCTGTTAGTCCTTTTAAAATGTGGGTGGTTTTACTGAGGGCCTGGATTAAGTGCAAGTATTTAGATATTTCAGATGTTATGTTGTTGTCGTTAAAAATTAATTCAATGGATTGAAAATAGCCTGTTACCAGTAATGGCTTTAATAGGGTGCGAGCAATGCGGTCGCACCGGACCCCCCCTAAAATAGACCAAAAAGTGGCCCCCCCTACACAAGAAATTGCTCTATTTTTGCAAGGAAGCATTAGGATGTAGATTTCAGCTCAAAAAAGGGGAAAAAAATTTTTCCATATTTTGTGATAAAGTGCGCCCTCTATACTACTACAATCTGAATTAAACTCGAAGAGCTATCACATACTACTGGATTTAGTATTTTTTTGGAGAACTGCACGATTTTTGGGAAAAAATTCATAAACCCGAGATGAATTTGAAGTGAAGACTTTTTTTTTTTTTTTTGTAGAACTGCACAATTTTTGGGAAAAAATTTGAAAACGAAGACCTTTTTTTATGACCAATCTTTTACACGCCAAAACCTGGTTTAGCTACCTTCTTTTGGGACAGAAAATGGTGGCCCCCCCTCACTTTTCTTGCACCGGGCCCCCCTTTTTGTGAGGCCATCACTGCCTGTTACATTAAATTCCCAAAATTCTGGAAGGTGGACGCTAAATGTAGAATTTTGTCTCAAGCTTGTGTCAGCGAGTGAATAGTGGGGTAATGGTATGGAGGTGTCACGTGGTCGAGAAAACTGAGGCGTAGCTAGTGAGCAAGTGTTCTGTTGGTTAGCATGTAGTGGCGAGGATGACCAACGGTGATAGAAAATTACGCTAAAAACAAACACAACTGTGATAAAACACAAGCACGAAATTGTTAATAGCATCATACAATAAGCTACTTCGGAAAACTCGATAATAATCTCGAAAGACACAGATTATATACGCAGATGTATTATTATTATTATTTTTATTTTTATTTTTTTCAAGAAATTGCTTCAATGTAAGCTGTAAGCCTACAGCGCATTAATTTACTGTACAGCAATAACAGATGGTATCTTAAGGCCCGTTTCCACTACGAGCGTGGAAAAAAGCTTTGTTTGTTTATTTTATTGCTTTTTTTTGCGCTCGCTTCGATTTTAACCGCTCGCTTCAATCGAAGATCAATAAAAGAGAGAAAGAATGCTCTTTTCCACGCTCGTAGTGGAAACGGGCCTTTACGATTATAATTGTCAAGTAGTATTGTGACGTCACCATCATGTGATAGTCGCTCTAAAATACTGCTGTTGGAGCTAGACAGTGCAAATCAGTGTTGCCAACTTAGATTATTTTAATCTAGATTTAGATTATTTTTGTCTAATTTAGATGTAATAAATACCCATTTAGATGTTAGATTATTTTTTACATTATTTTAGCATTTCATTTAGATATATTTAGATTATTTTGACAAATGTTATTTTGCAACACCTTTTTTTTAGAGAACATCCTGATTTTTGGACGAAAGTCGGAAATTTGAGAGCTGAAGACCTTTTTTTTTTTTTAGAGAACACCCTGATTTTTGGACGAAAGTTGGGAAATTTGAGAGCAAATGGAAGTGAAGACCTTTTTTTTTTACAATGTAGAACATCATGACCAACTTTATATTACAATTTTCGTTTTTTTATTAAAAATGTAACTTTGGTATGTTTGGATTATTATTTGGATTATTATTTTTTAAATTTATATTATTTTAGATATTTTTTGTTGAGATTCTAGATTATTTTATCTTTGAACATTTGGCAACCCTGGCGCAAATAATAAAAGCAAAGTAAATAAATGATTTAAAGAACTAAATACAACTTTGAAAAAAAATTAAATACTACCAAGAAAGGCGAACGTTCAGTAAGTAATTGGTATCGGTCTGCTATTTTTTTTTATAACTCCAACTGCTGATGGGTGAAGACAGTCCAGCTGTTTTTTTTTTTTTTTTCTTATTTTCTTTGTTTAAAGCTTGTTTTCTATTCCAACTGAAATTGCTGTTCTTTCTGTCGGGTCACCAAAATGTAGCGGCTAACTTGTTATATATCTGGGTATAATTAAAGTTTACGTACGTAAATTATTTAAGCTAAAAAACGATGGAAAAAAAGAAAGAATATCTATGTATATTATCTATATGTACAGCAAATTTAAACGGGATAAATAACATGAATCATATTCAAACATTGTTCAAAGTATTTTCCATTGACAACCGTTTCTCTATGTAATTGTCAACCGTATTGTCGTAAGTAATTTTTTTCGGTGAAACTAACCCAGGATCCTCCCTTAAACACCAAGATGAAAAAGAAAACAAGAGGAACGAATATTTTTAAAAAGCGACAGTAATCAAAGGGGATTTGGGTTAGTTTCATATTCTTTTTTTCCATCGTTTTTCAGCTTAAATAATTTACGTACGTAAACTTTAATTATACCTATATCTGTATATATGTTTGGTTTGCTAACTTGTTGTAAGCCTACTACATATAAAATAAATACATCCAGATTTCATTCTGTCTCAACTCTCTTTTTTATCGGTTTCTTTTTGTTCACGTTAAAAAATGTGCGATTAAAGGTAATCACCTGCGCGTAACGCGTTAAAGACAATCACCCACTAAATTAGCGGGGTCGTTACAAGGGCAAAGTTTATTCCCCACCACTGAACATAATAAATTCGTTGGAGTGGTGTCACTGTATTTAAAACAGAAAAAATAGAAAGCTTTTTAAGACCGCTTTTATGAATAGGCTTAATTTTTGGGTAATAGCCAAATAAAAACAGTGTATGAGCTATAGGCCTATACAACCGATGCATTAAAAAAATAACAGTTGTGGTAAAAACGGAATGCACCATAGTCACCAAAAATTGTCCTAAATTAATTCACCAATACTGACCATTTCGAGACGAGATTATTACTCATGATGACATTTTATACAAAAGCCAAACTGTTATCATTCCAACCGTTATGAAGCGGAAATGCTTAAAGTCATTCACTTTAGTCATATACAATAGGTATTGCTTCATGTTTGCAATGTGCTCAAGCTGTGTTGTTTGACCTAGAATGTCGGCACAAGTTAAAGGTTTTATTTCGAAATGTTCTACGTCTAATGAATATTCGTATGAACAGCGTGGTCGAGTGGTTAAAGCGCCGTTCTTGAGATCAACATGGTCTCGGTCCAAAACTCACTCGCGCCTTTCTGTTGTGTACTTGGGAAAGACACTTTACGGCACTTTCCCCTGATTGGTGGTCTTGGCAAGAAGCTCTAAATTACAATCATATCTCTGTTAAATTATAAGCGGACAGCAATATCTTGGTATCCGGAAACAGGTCTGGGTAATGTTGTTTACCTTATGTATTAGCGCCTCCGTCGCTTTCCTGCAAGTCAGGAGGATAAACATAGAGATTAAAAACAAAAAAAACGAAAAAAACTTTCCCAAATCATCTTCTTCCATCACGAACTGGTGCAAGTTAGCTATTGATTTATTTGTCTACAACAGGGGTGGGGGATCTTTTCGAAAGTAAAAGCCACTTTTGCAGCATCCACTTCCCAAGAAGGCCGAAAACGACAATTTTGCATGATTCTATTCAAAAGTTACATTGCAACTATTGGCGCCCCAGCTGGTGGCGTAATGGTATCGATTTGAACTCACATCTGGTAGCCCTAGGTTTGATCCCAGACTGGAGCATCAAGTGCTATATACTTTTAGGGTAAACTTAAAAGGAGTGACAAAAACACAACTGTTGGTGACATTTAAATTTGCAGAAAAATAGAGAATAGATTACAAAGAATAAATGAGAAAATTTAGTACTCATTGACATGTTTAACCATTTAATGACTTCCTTGAGATTATTTCTGTTGAACCGGCATTGGGATACTTGTTCTACTGAGGATGTTTTGAGCTTCAGGCCGGAGTTGGTGGCTTATAAGGCCGGAAGACTGCAGGTTTCCCACCCCTGGTCCATAACAATGGAAACCAGGGGTGGGAAAACTGAGGCCCGCAGCAACCTTCTGGGCAGCCCACGTTGGCATTAAACAGATAATTTTAAAAATTATTGATTTCTTTTTTGTTCTAAACCTAATTCTTTGTGTCATTGCTTTTAGCGATCACTGATTTTGAGGTACGAAATCAAGAAATCCGAGGCAGATTCAAAGTGAAGACCTTTTATTTTTCGAGATGACTACATTTTAATCTCAAAATTAAGAAATTCGAAACTAATTCAAAGTAAAGACTTTTTTTAGAGATCACTATTATGCGACTCGCAAACAAATTTATCTTCCGAATGCGGTTCTCGAATTAAAAGTTTGCACTCTCTTGGTTTAAGCAATGTTATTTCAGTTGATTATTTCACTGATTTTTGAGAAATCGAAACGTCAAATAATATTATGTCAACTTCGATAATCGATTTTTGTGAACAATATTTTCACGCTACGTTGTTTCAAAAGGCGCTATCTTCCTACTTGTGCCCTCCCGTTTTGAGAAGGGCAGAAGGAGCAATCGCACCCCTTGCCCCCCGGTTTCTGAAGCCTCTGGTCTAATCTGTCTATGCCCATCTCAAAGTAATAATTCTTTTAACGTATATGTACTCGTACTAGAATAATCATGCCTCCAGCCAGATACCAATATTACTTGCTGAATTAATTAATACTTTGTGTATTTATTTTAAGTGTGCGTGGTAACTTTCTTGAAATAGTTAAAAAAAAGATGTGACGATAGGGAATCGAACTAAACATCTTTGTTAAGTACTGTTCCGTGACACGGTGGTCAGTGTTTAGTTCATTTGTAATCGTGCCTACAGCAAATGTGTTCACTGTATTGTTCCAGTTTAATATCGACGTGCAATAATTTGTTAACAGTGCTGTAGAAAACAAACACAGATAGCAGACGTAAGTAATAAGAAATACGTAAGTAATAAGTAATAAGAAACAAACATAGATAGTCTACTCATCGTTTTATATTCTCCGGTTTGCGACATGTAATACATTTTCTTCTTTGTTGAGTGAAAAAAATTAAAAACAATTTATATTTTATAATATTATAATTGTGAAAAGTCTTGTGTAACAATTATTGCGAGTGTCTAAAACCAGTGAATAAAGTTAAATTTTAACTGAGCTTGGAAAAAATTCCTTGTATTTTCCGTCACTATAAAGTGCAGCTTTTAAATTTTAAAATTAATCTTGTCAACATTTCTGTTCACCGCTGCGACATGGTTACATTATTTTTTGGGTGAACAAGTTCAACAAGCTATGGGATTGCCATTACTCGTTCTTAATCTCGAGCATTAAAAGCATGCCTAGACCTTAAAATACAATTGTTTTTGTTGCAATATTTGTAATGTAAGCTATTATGCTGCTTTAAATTTTGTATATGGGTTTTCAAATAGTTAAATACATTGACACAAATAGTTAGATTTATGCTTTGCTTTGTTTGTCTGCGTCAGATTTATTGGATAACTTTTTTTCTTACGTCATAGGTTATTAGGTTTTCTTACAATCCACCTTGTTAAATGAAAAGCCCAAATCAAGATGAACGATATAATAGCGCTGTGTCACTTTTGCGATAAGCACGGTCCGAGCATCATGGTCACATGCCAAAAGGAGAAACCGAGCACGATCCAAATGAAAAAACCGAGCACGAGCCAAAACGAGAAACCGAGCACGAGCCAAAACGAGAAATCAAGCACGAGCCAAATGAAGAAACCAAGCACGACTCAAAAGGAGAAACCAAGCATAACCCGAAAGAAGAAACCGAGCACAACCAAAGAGAAGAAACTGAGCACGATCCCAGAAGAGAATCCGAGCACGATCCCAGAAGAGAATCCGAGCACGATCCCAGATGGGAATCCGAGCACGATCCCAGATGGGAATCCGAGCACGATCCCAGATGGGAATCCGAGCACGATCCCAGATGGGAATCCGAGCACGATCCCAGATGGGAATCCGAGCACGATCCCAGAGGAGAATCCGAGCACGATCCCAGAGGAGAATCCGAGCACGAGCCAAAAGGAGAATCCGAGCACGAGCCAAGAGGAGAAACCGAGCACGAGCCAAGAGGAGAATCCGAGCACGAGCCAAGAGGAGAATCCGAGCACGAGCCAAGAGGAGAATCCGAGCACGAGCCAAGAGGAGAATCCGAGCACGAGCCAAGAAGAGAATCCGAGCACGAGCCCGAGCCAAGAGGAGAAACCTAGCACGAGCCCGAGCCAAGAGGAGAAACCGAGCACGAGCCAAGAGGAGAAACCGAGCACGAGCCAAGAGGAGAAACCGAGCACGAGCCAAGAGAAGAAACCGAATAGACTCGAGAGCAGCAGCGAGTTGCAAAGCAGGCTGGATAGCGACAGCGACGCTACCCTGACCTGTAGCAACTCGACCGACTCGGATACGTTGTCGCTCGATTCCTTCGCTTCCACCCGCACAATCTCCAGTCGTGACAAAGCTGTGAAGAAGACAAACTTGTGTCAAGCATGCCGCTCGTTTTCCAAAGACGAACAAGGCTTCGTCAGTCACGACCGACAAACCGGCGCGAGGTATTCGACCACGCAGCATCCCAGGAACCCGGATTTGTTGCGCTTGGTAAAACAAGCTTGCGTCCGTAGCCTCAGCTGCGAGGTTTATCCGGACAAAGAAGGGCCGATCCTCTTTGGTGACAAGCAGCACGGTTACGTCATCAGCTACGCGTTTTACATCAAAGATTGCTTGGCACGAGGCAGGCGCCGTTGGTACAGCATCATCTACATTATGATGGATCGCGTCTTTCTGGTTCAATCATGGCCGTTTTTGGTCGGCAGTATTGGTCGCGTGGTTGAATACTTACAGGTGATAATTGATTCCTTATAATGATTACACAACCGCCTTAAAATAATTTTTGGTCAGCATACTTTAAACAGTTTGCATTTCTTATTTAATGCAAGTGCAATATAGAAATATAAGTAAATTAGGTTTTTGAGAGAGGTCTTTTATTTTACTGGTTATCTAAGCCGAAACGTGTCACAAGTTCGTGGTACCCATCTCCACAACGTTATGCCTGGGTTCCTCTTTGCTCTGGCGCAGCGGTGTCGTGCCACTGGCAACAGATTTACTGTCCACAGTAGTCAAACCCAGGTCTTCGTGCGAGAGGCAGGAGCGAGATTTATCAGTCTAATTGGATGGTTGATTCAATACAAATTTCCGTGATTTTATTGTTAGAAAGAAGCACAATCGGTGTTCGACAATGAATCAGCAGCTGCCAACGACAAGCATCAAGGGTTGTATCTACAACGCGGTAGCACCAAGAAATTTTCGCCAGCAGCACGATCTTTGGTCGAATTAACAGGTACGCAAAGTTGACATAGTGTTTGTATGTTTTTTATTGGCCACTTTCATCTTATGGCTATTTTAGTAATTAGTGATAGCGCAAGCTTTTAATAGATACTATAATATTGCATGCTGATTGAAAGAAACCCCATTGCGTTATTTCATTTTGTCTTTTATCCAGGCAACAAAACTCTCTACCAATACATTCACACTGCGTTCACGTGGATCATGAGAGCGTGTGCGAAGCGGCTCAAAGAGACGCTTTTTTACGGGCCTCCACTAGACGAAGAAATTGTTCTAGCCGAGATTTCTGCACACTGCTATCGATCTGATTCGCTGAGTACGGGCGAAAACAGCGACCTCTGGTTCCTTCCGTTCTCCGCACCCACGCCTGACGATTGCTACCGATCATCGACCATCTTTATGTCGCTCCGCCACATGAGAAATATTCTCCAGCCGCCGCTTTTTCGCGCTATCGTGTGGCACCTGGTCATCGGAAACCAGGTAATTTGGCGCGGCCGCAACCAAGAACTAATCACGTCGGCCCTTTACGTGCTGAAGGACGTTCTGCCAGTCGGCTGCGTCAAGATGATGACCAGCTCCAACGCCTACGTCAACTTAAATAAAGCCAATTTGCTCGGTCTGAACGAGATGGTCTTCATACCGGGTCGCGTGATCAGGGGCGAGCACTGCGTCCTGATTGAGGCGCAGCCGAAAGCGAGCAGCTCACATCGGCTCAGGTCACTCTTTAAACCGCCACCAGCTATCTTGCGCATCGTCAAGTTCCACATGACGAGCGGCTGCATGATCCCGGAGAAAGGCCCAAGCATGCTGGACAAACTGGAGGTGGTGCTGGCTTGCGAAAGCCTGTCTGAAGAGGTTGTCCGCCAGTCGCTGCTTTTCTTGAAACAGGAGTGGATCAAGTAAGTCGTTTCTATTTAGTATTTACTATCGCGAGCAATTTTCTCGATTGGTAAAACAAAAATTGTTTTAATTTAAGCCGTCTTTTATACTCTTCCCCTCTTTTTTTATGCAGTTTTGAGTAAACCCAAATGTACAGTAGAATCGAACCTTTATCGAGCGCTTATTTTAACTGTTAAACAGTGTTTTTTGTATTAAGTTGCCGTGATACAGACTGTATGCAGTGATTCAAGTTGCAGTGATTTTTAAAACTTTTTATTGTCTTATGCATCAATTTTTCACGTATTTCAGATCAGAATGCTTCTGACTTAAAATAAATTCCTTTTTTTGTGTCTGTTAGTTTTTTTAATCAGATTTTTCATCACAAATTGAGCAGTTTTTCGAAATTAACTAATTTTTCTAGCCCAGTGATGGCGAACGACTCAACTCTTGAAATTAAAAGACCCATCTGTCGTTTTGAAATTTTTGTCATTATGATGACTCAAATTATTGTTTTAAACACACTGATTTAAAGTGAAGACCAAAAAGAGACTTCTGACCCAATAAAACAAGAACGTGTTTTGCCAATAGACGAAAACCTTTTTTCTTTAAAAACCGAAATCTGGCTCCGCAAAGTTAAAAAAACAATATTTCCTAACTTCTTTCTTACTCCTTTTAACCAATGACCCATTTATTTGTATTCCTGCTGAAACTTTGATTTTGACCGGTTTTATGAAAGAAGTTCGCGATTCCAGTTCTAGCTTTTACTGTCCTTTAAAAATGATTTCCTATAAATTAAAAAGTCCTTGACAACAGTCTTGACTGCAAAAATGACGTTCTTTCTATAACATATTGGCTTGATTTCTACTTTGTTGAACATAGTCACCGTGGTACAAAAATAGTGTGACACTGTATAAAAATTGCTAAAGCACAACAAAGATAGCTCAGGGACTGAGTATTGAACTCAAGTTCTTTTGCTCACAATTAACCTGAGCTATTTCGTTCACAATTAAATCATCTAATATATTTGTTTTTTCCAGTAAAGTCAAAGTCTTTTACAAGTTTACCGTAATCGACAACCGCGACAAAGAAGACACGGTCAAGCTCTTGGAAACCTGTCTCTGCTGCTCAGAGGAGGATGTTCCGTTGCTCAAGTTCTGGATATCCGGCTTGAGTAGTCAATATAAAGATGGCTTAAAACAATTAGCTATAGGTCGTTCCTAAGTTCTTTTTTTTGTGTATATTTAAAACAGTGCATTTCTTTTTTGTCTTAGTTTCATTCGAGTTTAATATTTGTAATGTGGAATTGCTTTTGCAAGAGTGATATTTTAAAAGCAAAGGTTTAACAGATTTTCGTAGATTTAAAGTTTGGTTGTGGGCATGTTCCATAATGTACTATGTATTATGTTTCAAAACTTATAATCGTATTCGCTACAGTATTTAACAGCATATAAATTCGATGTTAATGTTTCCAAATGTTGGCTTAGTTGTACCGTCTTGCCATTTTTTTTTATTTAAATTGATGTTGGTGCTTAAGTTTATAGATAACTTTTTGTGATATTGTTTAAAGTCTCAAATATTTTTACTTTTGAACTTACAAATATTTATTGCAAATTTGTGTTTACCAACAGCTTATAGCTCATCGTTTAGACCAGTGTTTCTCAAACTGTGTGCCGCGGCGCACTATTGTGCCGTGAGACATTTCTAAGTGTGCGGGGAAACTTTTTAAAATACAGTATTAATCCATGCTCCGCAATAGCAACCTAAACACACTCTAAAACAGAGGAAAAATATGTTTTTTATAGGCTTCGACCAAAAAGCTTAAATTTTAAATGCAATTTCCATTACTTAAAGTTTTGGTGTTCAGTTGTCTTCTAGGTTCGTTTTGCGCGGCCCGCGAAGTCTTTCAAAAGTTTTTGATTAGATGCTCAATACGAAATCAAGCTAATGATAAATTTAAAACTAAATTTAAATCATTAAAGTGACCAGGTTTATTAGCAAGAACTTGATTTTCTAACCGAAATTAACTAACTAATTAAGTGAAGACCTTTTCTTTGGCCTCACCTTAATTTCAACGTAAAATTTAAAAGAATAACCTGGATCAGCCAAATAAGTCAAGTGAAGACTTTTTTTATTGCCTTCAATTTCTTTTGTAACCAGATTGCGGCCAGTGGCAAAATTTCAAGCTAAAATTTCACCGATTCAGCCCACATAGCCGCGCGAGTTTGACATGCCTGTCGTACATGATATGCGGAACCTAAATACTTTATATGAAAACAAACAGCACAAAATCTAGTGAAGAATAATAAAAGAAAGCTTTCGCTTTGTTTATAAAAAGTTGCATAAAAACTTGAGGCCTTTATGTAATACACCATAATGCAGCAGGTTAAGGAAAATGTGGAAAGCTCAGTGCAAACCAAAAAAGATCTGCACTCTGGTCCGAGTGTGCCGCAAAGTTTGGAAAGGTAGCAAGTGTGCCGCGGGTGCAAAAAGTTTGAGAACCACTGGTTTAGACACACTTTTAATCAAATCTGATTTTATTGTAGCCAAAAGCTTTTCGTGACGATTTATCAGTAGCTATAGCGTTAAATGGGACCGAGTCAGATAAAATCAAGGTATTTATAGTTTAAACTTAGAAGAAAGACGCTGTACAGTGTAATCTCTGAAAGAAGAAACGCACAATTACGCAATTCATCAGAAACACTGTTTTTTTACAAGGTGTTCACTTTAGTACTACGACACTAGGATCGAAACGACACTTGATAAAAAAAATTTTCTTTTGTATGTTTCTGCAATTAAACAATCTCTTTGTTACTGAAAATTACGTAGAAAATTACGTACAAAATAGTCAGAAATCTGTGTTCGTGGCAATGGCATGAAAAAAACTTTTTAGTGTCAATGTTGGACTATGACAAGGCTATGTTCTTTCTTCTCTTCTGTTCATTATATACTGTACATGGACAAGATAGTCAAAGACAGTTCCTCCAGTAGTGGTGTCACATTTGGAAAGTATAATGTTCGGTGCCTTTGCTGTTTGCATATGACCTTTGATGAGATAATGTTCGGTGCCTTTGATGAGAATGTTTGCAAAACTTTTTTTTGTTATTTCTCTCAATATTAGATCACTCTCTAATTCTTTAAATTTTAGTAAATTAGAAGCATTTGTGCACAATCTAAATCCCAAACCAGACATTATTGCTATCACTAAAACTTGGATTCATATAATAATTTACCTGGACCATATTGCAATCTTAGTGATTATGTTTTTATATCAACTAGTAGAAAAACTGCTAAAGGTGGTGGAGTTGGTTTCTATGTCAAACGTTGCCATAAATTTACTGTTATTGATGAAATGACAAAAATGCATGAAAAAGTATTTGAATCAATTTTTATAAAGATTGAATTACTTAATAATACTGTGTGTTGTGGTATTGTTTATAGATCCCCATTGAATGACAATTAATCAAATAAGATTTTTCTAGATAAGTTTCAGACTCCGTCTCCAACTCCAAGTGATAAAAATTTTCAGACTCTGACTCCACACAGCGGAAAGTTTCTTCTACTTCATCTTTAGAAGACATCTGAAAATGTTTTTGACACCAAAATTCATAACTTTGAAAAATATCATTTACAATTCACATATTAACTCTAAAAAAAGCGTGGCATCTATGAGATCTTCTTTAACTGACTTCCGACTCCAGTAACTAAAAAACCCTCCAACTGCACCTCACCCTCAAACTACCGACTCTTCGACTCCGACTCCACCTCACCCTCAAACTACCGACTCTCCAACTCCAGAACCCTGGTATTAGGTCGCCCTGCTAGGTATAGTCGAGCATCAGGTTTTGTTTTATACAATCTTGGCATGATGAGAGAGCAAACCAATTCCAGCACCAACGTGGTGAGACTCGCTAAACTTAAAAAATATTGTAAATATGATAAAGAGAAGAAAATTACTTCAATTTATTGGTGGTTTTTGTTACCCCACATTTGCTCATGCAGTCTGGGGTGACAAAACCCACCCCATAAATGACTCCTAAGGGGGCTCATTCACAATATCTAAAAACTACTTCACTTTTGTTATAATTAAAGCTACGAATTAACGGAGAATTAAATGTAAAAATTTGAAACAATATTTGAGATAAATATCAAAGTTTCCAAAGGTCAAATTTTTTTAAATTTTTTCGAATTTGAGCCGGCTGTTTTTAATCTATCGTAGTCAGATGCAAAAGTATTATTGAAACTCTATTTTTTTACAAATTAATCTAGAAAAAATTACATTCAATTTTAAAATCTAAAAAACATAGATTTGAAAATAAAATAAAGCATAATTTTAACTTCGGAAGTCGAGAAAATCATTTTTGACCAGTGGTATTAGTCACCCCCGTTGGTATTTGTCACCCCGTTTTACGGTACCAAGTGGGTTCTATATAATCTTTAGCAGTGTTGTGCGTTGACGGCGTCAAATGTCGGCGACAATTTTTTGTTGACGATGACGCAAACGCCGTAAAGATATTTTTCGGTTGACGGAATAGGTGTCGCCGACAACTTTTTGCTTGTTTTTTGCGTCAAGCGTTAAGCGTCAATTATTTTTTGCAAGGTAAAAATATATACAAAAATTTTTCAATCGCTGACTCCAATAGCGCATTTTCATTCAAGAAAAAAAGTTACGAAAGCTACATCATGTAACAGACAGATTTCGACCATGTCAAATAAACTACTTGCAAAAACACTATAAAGTTATAAAAGGGTGCTCACGAATTCTTGCTTTGAAAATGCAGCTGCTTCCAATTGTTAAAAAGGTTCTCAAGGATCACAACTTTGTTTTCTATATGTTTTTAGAAAATCCACCTGCTGGAACTTAATTAAAAGCCGCAAAATCAAAGAAGCGCAGTTGTTTTTATTAAGGGCACGATAGTAACTTTCTTTGTTTTCGCAGGATGTTGTTTGAGAACCCAAAAGAAAAAAGAAAAAGATATGCGTGGTGCTTAAAAGTGTCGAGTCCCAGCTCAGTTTGCAAATTCAATCAAACTAAAAATCACATAATTGTGGTCTGTGGAAAATGTTAGCTAAACAAAGACTCAGAAGACAGAAAATTGCTATCAGAAAAATAAATTTTAATTTTAGTTATAGAGCAAACAGACTAGGCTACTAAATAAATAATTTCACTGTATAGTTAATTTTCATACTATTAAAACTACGAATATATTAATTGCAATTTCAATATAGTCTGTATAAGATCACAATAGTAGGCTTCAACCGATATTCAGCGCTATCCTTAGTAAGTGTTAATGCAGACTCGAGTTCAGTTGAGGTTAGATTTTTTAACTAAAATTGATTTTTCCACCAATGTCTTTAAGTTAAAAGCTGCTTTATTTTCGTTGCCTTACGTAATTGTTTTCGCTGTTTACATCATCTAAAGTTGTCTTTTCCCGCCAATATCTCTTAGATCATAAGTTGTTTTATTTTTGCCTTACGTAATTGTTTTCGACAATAACATCAGAAGTTAGTTTTTTCCCGCCAATACTTTGTAAACCAAAAGTCAAAGTTACTTTATTTTTTATTGCATTACGTAATTCTTGCCGATAATGACATCATTTAATGTTGCTTTCTCGTCCCGCCTCTCTCCACGTGTTATTTCAGTATAATAATCGGACCCTCGAGGGCCATTTTCAAATCAAACGCAAACGTCATTCTTGTTTGAAGATCATGAAGCGGATTTCCGTCAGTAAGTGTTCGTGTGTTGTGTTAGTTTTTAAATTTGTGTTTATCGTAAATTCCGGCGTATAAGTCAAAAATTTGACAGTTAACTTCAAGTTTAAAAATCCATCCTCGACTTATACGGCGGTGACGTTTTTCATAACATGGTACATATTAAACTCAGGATTTTTAGGTCAAACTTGTAGACCTCGACTTAAGGCCCGTTTCCACTACGAGCGTGGAAAAGAGCATTCTTTCTCTCTTTTATTGATCTTCGATTGAAGCGAGCGGTTAAAATTGAAGCGAGCGCAAAAAAAAATCAATAAAACAAACAAAGAATGCTTTTTTCCACGCTCATAGTGGAAACCGGCCTTTATACGCCACGTCGACGTATACGCCGAAATTTACGGTATTTCTGTTTTATAATTTTTGATATAAAAAACCGTATTCATCCAAAATGCGCGTATTTTCATCCCAACTTCACATATTGCGACAAGTCAATTTCGCCGCAATAGTAAGAAGGACATTTGCTGAAAATACACTTACATAACCAAATAAATTTTTTTGACGTGTTGGCTGTTGTCAAAATTTAATAGCTTGTTAATTTAATTTTTTTCTGATCATAATCAAAAAATTGTCTACTTATTTGTAACCCCAGCGTAACCTCTTTATAAAAATGTGTTTCTTAAATTCAATGCTTTTTAAATTAGCGATAGGCGAGACTAAATTGACAAAAGGTTTTATAGCCTTCGACTAGATTTCCAGAAGGTTTCTGAAAATTGGTATTCAATTTAATAAAAAATATCATAAACCCGTCTAAAAAGCTACTAAACTATCTTATAGAACAGGGTTTCCCAAACTTTTAGTTTATCGGTACCCTTTGGACACTGTAGCAGGTTTGCATGTACCCCCAAAATTTTGTGACGTTTCTCTAAAAAAAAAGGCTTTCAGTTAGAATCAGCCATTAATTTTCCCCCTATTCATGCCCAAAATCAAGGTGACTTCTGAAAAAAAAAGGTCTTCACTTTGAATCAGATACAAATTTTCCCAATTTATGCCGAAAATCAAAGTGATCTCTAAAAAAAAAGAAAAGTCTTCACTTTACAGCAGCCAAAAAATTTCCCCATTCAAATCCAAAATCACGGTGATCTGTAAAAAAAAGTCTTCCCTCTTAATTGTCCTGTTTGACGTAATTACAATCGACCGGATTCGAAAATTCTAGACATTTGAGTCTATTATAGGGTTGCCATACCGTCCGGAATGTCCGGAATTTAGGGTTAAATTTTGCGTCCGGGAGGAATTTTTAAAAATGCTCAAATGTCCGGAATTTTATGATAGGCGTTTTGGGGTAATTAGAATTGCGGGAATAATCTGTAAATCAGGCGTGTCCAACACGTGACACGCGACGTG
The DNA here is from genome assembly GCA_963680785.1 of Diplosoma virens. Classification (NCBI taxonomy): domain Eukaryota; kingdom Metazoa; phylum Chordata; class Ascidiacea; order Aplousobranchia; family Didemnidae; genus Diplosoma; species Diplosoma virens. The sequence continues at coordinate 13,883,743 of OY796885.1, forward strand.
TTTGAGTTGGACACCCCTGCTGTAAATTATGTTTAACTTTAAACATTGTACATGTCTTTTGTGTTCCGTGGGCTATTAGCTCACTCACTGCTTTGATATTAATGCCTTGGACGTTATCTTTGCTGGTGTGGTTCTTTTCCAGAATATTCGTTCAGCCAGCTCATTTTACTGCATCTGCAATCGTACTGTGCACAATGCCAATTCAGAACATTGTTGTTTCGTACCGTGCGCATATTTTTTACTACGAGGTTGTACGGAATTATAATGTAACAGAGCGTTTTCCTTATCAATGATGTTTACCACTTAGAACTTTCTGGAGCTTTGGAACTTTCTTGAACTTATTGACCGTTGTGCTGAATCCGAATTGGTTAGATATAGATCACATGCTGCGACAATTACTAGAACATTCCAACAGTCTATAAAAGCAGGCGATTTCGCACATATAATCAGAGATTTACTTAAAATTTCATAAAGGAGGAAGCCTAGTGAATTTTTGATATAGAATCCTTGACTGCTGACTGGCTGCGTTTATTGCCTGGATTATACTGAGTGGCTTTGCTAAGTATTGTTGATTGACTGGCTTGGCCTAGCCTAGATTGACGGACTGATACTTAGTTGTTACTTTCCATGGTTGGCTACCGTTTATTTCTGATTATTATTCGCTGACTGTTTACCCGTTTCGTTGAGCAGCTGCAAGTGTATTTGATAGCAGCTAGTTCTTTGGTAAGTCAGTTGAATACAGAAATTTTATACCACAAAGCTTTACTTGTGGATCTTTCTATTTGAATAAGAAGCTAACAATAGCAAAAACACGGGAATAAAAACAAAGTTAAAAGCCCTACAGACTGTTTCACCCACAAAAGGGATCATCAGGGGTATCTAAAAGTAAAATAAAATAAAACAAAATAAATAAAATAAAAGTGCCAGAAAGAATAGAAAACAATAGAAAAAAAAAAAACAATAGAAAAAAACTGAAAAAACTTTATAAATTTTAAAAATTATAAAAAATTATAGAAAAAAATATAGAAAAAAAATTATAAAAATTATAAAAAAAAAAAAAAAATTTTTAAAGATTTTAAACACTGTAAACGCTTATTAGGTCGGAACATCCCAACACGGACTCTGCTAAACTAAACTGATTAAGATCGGCGAGAAAACACGAAAAAAAGGAAAAGCGCGCGAAAGAATTACAAATACAAATATTATTTCAAAAATTAAAGATTTAAAAAGGTTTCAAGTATCGGCTAAGGTAGAACGTTGTACGCGGCGAAAAAAGAAAAAAGAAGAATGAAAGAAAATCACAGTTTAAGTTTGGCGTTAATCAATTTATATTTATTTTTATGCCGACACTTATTGATCAATTCGGTTCGTTTGTTCAGCAGAGCGTCATCATTTGCAGTTAAGATTTCGTATTTTTCTGCCAGACAGAGGTTGCATACTTTGCCCCCGTGTTGGTAAGGTGTTGCGTGGCAAATAATTTTCCAAGAGATGGTAGGATTTATACCAGAATCTTTGCAGGACCAAATGAATTTCGAAAGTTCTGTTGCGTTTCTTTTGGAATTCGAATTGAAGGAATGGTTGTGGTTATAGAATCTTGCTTTAAATTCGGTTTCGCACAGTCCGATATAGTTCTTGGATTGGTCTTTAGCTTATACAGTTGCTTGGTAAACGATTGCTTTGTTTCGGCAGTTGCCATTCAATGGGCATGACGGTTTATACCTGCAGTTACAAGATTTAAATTCTGGTTTGCCGTTGTGGGACTTAAGGAGCTTCTTGTTGTTAGCTGAGAGGATGTCTGCCATATTGGGGGGGTACAGCTGTAGCTGAGTTTAACCACATTCTTGTTGCAAATTTTATGCAGCCTGTTTGAAGGAGGGAAGTGTTTCTGCAGGAAGTGGAAGAAGGCTTTCCCGATGTTGGTGGAAACCCGGTTATTATATGGGGGATTAAACCATATAGCTTTTCTTCTTCTCTGTCGACGTTTGTTCTTTTCTACTGCACGCTCAAAAGGGTACTGCAGGCTCAATTTTTTTTTTTTTTTTTTTTTTTTATAATTTTTATAATTTTTTTTTTCTATATTTTTTTCTATAATTTTTTATAATTTTTTAAATTTTTAAAGTTTTTTCAGTTTTTTTCTGTTGTTTTTTTTTTTCTATTGTTTTCTATTCTTTCTGGCACTTTTATTTTATTTATTTTGTTTTATTTTATTTTACTTTTAGATAACCCTGATGATCCCTTTTGTGGGTGAAACAGTCTGTAGGGCTTTTAACTTTGTTTTTATTCCCGTGTTTTTGCTATTGTTAATTTAAGCTCTAACTTTGTTATTGAGCACTTTGGAAGTACTGATTTTTATACAGTGAATAAGAAGCTAGTCAGGAAGTCGGGATCGAAAGTGCTAGTCCCAATAGCCTTTCAACGAATATTCTCCTGGGCTTGCGACAAAGGCTCAGGAATCATTTGGTTCAGTTAGTCTGGTTGTAAATTACTTTGTTATTTTAGATTATGCATTTTTAGTTGAGTTGTATTTATTGTTAATTAGAAAGATATTATTTCAAATGGCTAATGCTAAACGAAAGTGCACATTCACTAACGAGATGCAAGAAAACATCAATGTTTTAGAAAAGGCAGGAATGATCACGAGGCAGAATGCTTGGTTTGCAAATCAGGAACCTATATATCTGTCGTGCACAAAGATAATGGTGATTTAACTTATATTGTTGTTTTATGTCAAGCGCCGCTTTATTCGATTGTATTATATTTTAACGCATCACGTTGTTTTCAAAAAGTTGGAGATTTTTCAAACAAACTTCATATTCAAAGCAAATTAAAATATTGTACAAAGTAAATGTCTAAGGCCTAGTAATACTAAATTGCGTAATAGAACTTAAAAAAAGAGGTACCGTCATTCAAACCCTGAAATCAATTTTTCTAATGCACTCTCATACGAGTAAACTAAGGAAAACAAGGAATTCTGTTACTAAACAAGGAATTTTGTTACTAGAGCTTGATTTCTTCAACTAAAAAATATTAAAATCAAGTTTCAAACAATGAGTCTACGTAAAAAAGTGTTAACTTTCTATTTAATTTTTTTTACAACATGCTTCAAACTCGGCAAAATGCTCGAGAGAACGTTGACTATAAAAGTAGGGTGGAGTGAAAAAAAAATTTGAAAAAATTGTAGTTCTTAAATCCTGCCAAATGGGCTATAACTTCAAAAAAAATTGGTTTTAGCGAGTTGCTATCTTTGGGGGGCTAGCAACCCCCCAAAATGTGTTTTTGGGGGGTAAAATTGACAAAAAATGTCGTAACTCGGTAACCGCTTATCGTAGAGGCATGATTTATGGCTCAAAATTTGCAGAATTATCATGTTTCTATATGTGCTAAGAGAAAGTTTTTGTCTATTTCCACAAGAAAAAAAGTTATAATCGATAAACCGTTTTTTATGCTCAATACTCGAAAATTGCCCTGTATAGAAATAACTTTGATCTAACATTTGAAATGATATATGTCTAACTGATAAGGACTAATTATGACAATCACAATATAAGGACTAATTATGACAATCACAATATTAACAAGATGATTTGGGATAACTTTGGTCACCAGACAAAGTACCTAAATAGGCCTACTCATAAGGTACAGAACGTGCTAGCTTTACTGCCCATAAAATGTTTAGTATTTCAGTAATTTAAAGAAAATCTGTTACATCTCATTACTTTCGAACTGTTAATGCTGATATTGGGTTGTTTTGCCTAAGGAGTGAGAGAAAAATAAGAAAGCAAGTTAGAGTACATCAAATACCCTACGCAAAATGAAGCGCATCAGAATTGCACTTTAGTGTCAAATTTTTTCAAAAGTTTTCGAGATTTAATCTTCTGGCGAATCAACCCATCGTTCAATATCTAAATCAGTTAAATGTTCAATTACCGGAGGCTGCTGATGGCAAGATGTTAAATTCACCATCTTGTAGTACGAGTTCACTGTTAGATCCAGTGTGGGCGGTTCAAACAGCCGTACAGTTGAGGCGGTATCATAATATTTTGCTCCTTCCAAAGAATATTCTTCACTGCGACTGTCAACCAAGTCATGATTATCAAATGAAACCGTTGATGGCAAGTTTCCACGAATCGAAAGCACTTTGTTCACTCCTCGCATTCGTATCTCCTCATCGTTGTCACCCAACATGGCGATCAAGACATTTTCCTGGTGTGCGAAAAATGCATTTCGTTGCACAACTTTCAGAGCAGTTTTCCGAACAGCTTCGTCAGGCACCTGAAGAATTCGTTGGACCAAGTTGAAAAACTTTCTAGATCCGCAAGTTAGTTGACTATTTAACTTAATTTCAAACCAACTTGGAAAGTAAACTTGAAGACAAAACTTCGTCAGAGTTTCCAAGTTTGAGGAGGGTTCATCCACCGAAACATAATATCTGAGGATTCGACAGTCCAGAGTTAGCCAGCGTGAATGCACAATGGGACCTACTTTTAAATATTGCAAGTCGCTGTCGACAACTCCCATGATTATTGCTGAACATATCTTGTAAGCATAGTGTTGATCAGTACTCAGATCATTAACAACTGATTCTGGCAACTGTACAAACTGAGGGTTTGAAATTGACTTAAAATTAGCAGCAACCGGCCAACTTGAAACATCTCGAGTTAAACACTTCCCAATTGGTCCTGCAAATGTGTCAGGACTATTGGTGGTGCTATCAAGCATAGTAAAGACATGGCGCAAGGGTAGTTCATTGGTATGTAGTAGGCAAATTACCCATTGTAGTGGCTTGTTCAATAGTTCTTCCAACTTACGAATGCAACCATTGAACTTGCCTGTCATTGCTGCAGTTCCATCAGTGCCAACTACTGTAAGCTTGTCATGTAATTCGGTGTTGGCAATGGTGTTGAAGATCTTTTGTGCTATGGTTCTTCCTTTCCCATCCTCTGTGGAAAAATGAGAAAGATAGTATTCACCAGGCTGCCCAACCATTGTATAGTGATCTTCAAGTTGCACAGACCTGTAAAACTTGTCATTTGGCCCTTGCATGGTGACCTGTGTTGCATCTTTGCGCCATCAAAGTATATGGCATTCACTAACTTGAAATTTTCTTGCTCCTTTTTCCTAATTTCAGCACGGCATCGTTCTCGCTCTCTTCGAAGCTTGCTACGATCAATAACGTATGTCTTGTCATCATCAGTAATTAGACCCGAATCTTGCATCACACTATTAGCGATCGCAGCAGCAGCTCTGTCGGATATCTGAAAACGCTCTTTCATCCTTGCAAGGTTTGACCAAATCATTCGATTCTGATTTTCATATGGCATTGATTGAAAAACAAATTCAGAAGCAGCAGAAGATTGCGTTTGGTCTGTGTTGGTTGAACTAGAATCTGACAGATAATCCAAAGCTGACTCAGGCACTGATGTAACTGATGTAACGGAAGAACATGTTGGTGGTTCTGGATGAGGTTGTAAGGGTCGAGAGCGCCTCAAAAACTGTATGTCAGCTGACGTTGAAGGAACCACAGCATCCACACATTTTCCAACTCCCTTACTAGTTTGATCTTTATAAAAAGCATAATCATCATCTGTCGTTTTCAAACCATGTTGTTTCTCCAAAATTCTGCGCTGCTTATCGTCAGCACAAAAAACATCAAATATTTCATCAATAGTTGACATAAACTCTTTTTCCTTTTGTAAAAATGCTTCTCCTCGTTTTTTCTTTGACCAGCGATCAAGTGCACTGAAACAATTCACAAAACGTTGAACTTTTTTCGAAATGGTGTACAGATGAATGGGATATACGTTGCAGTCATTTACAGCATTGAAGGTTCGAAAGTTTTTCAAATGAAGAATGCGTTCTATTACATGTCGCTTGGTAGGCAATACTCCTGGTGGAAAACTATCACGGGTAGAGAAAGTGTGTCCACTATGTAAAATCTTCTTTACAGAAGTTGAACTCCGTCTTTTCATGTTTTACTACTTCGCAGTTTGGCCAAAGCTTTGATTTACACAATTACTTAACAATATACCTGCAAAAAATAATAATAACTTTTTAGATAACTATTAGTTAAGTACAAATAAACAAACTTATTAAACAGTTTTTCTATCATAACTTTTTTTCTAGTGGAAATAGACAAAAACTTTCTCTTAGCACATATAGAAACATGATAATTCTGCAAATTTTGAGCCATAAATCATGCCTCTACGATAAGCAGTTACTGAGTTACGACATTTTTAGAAAATTTTACCCCTCAAAACACATTTTGGGGGGTTGCTAGCCCCCCAAAGGTAGCAACTCGCCAAAACCAATTTTTTTCGTAGATTTTACCTGTTTGGCAGGGTTTTAGAACTACACTTTTTTCAATTTCAAAAAAAAAATTATTTTCACTCCACCCTACTATAAAAGTTTCGAACCACCAAATCTTAATCCGTTCCGAGTTACTTAACAGCTTTACAAACAAAAAAACACAGGAAACTTTCAAATTGTGTCTGTTAAGCTGTTAAAGTGCTTTCTAAATAGAATACAATAGAAAACTTGGGCCATGAAAAAATGCGACTGCAAGACGAGAATTCTCGTCTTCCGCAGGGAACGGGTTAAAGCTTACTTAATTCACGACTTGAAATTTAACACAACCTTTATTCAAGCGAAATTAGTCCACAGAGATCCACAGAGTATAGAATTTTCGATAAAAATTTTTCCCAATTTAACCAACTATGAAATTCAAATAACGACAGAAAAACAACTTTACCGTGCTACCGGGCTACCGGGCTACCGGGCTATTCAAACGATCTATAAATTCCCTCTACAAATAATGTAACACTGTCTTTATACGCGAAAGACTTCAACTGAATAAATGCCTCTATGTCAGCTCTCCAATTTATAAAGAGAAGCTTTAAGAAGTTATGGCGAGCGAACAAAGCATTTATGACGCAACATGGTTCTATCGATTGACAATAAGAAAAAGAACAAAAGAATCCTGCGTCACTGCATTTCGCAATAGCAGATACAATGCAAACTAATTTGGCGAGAATGAGTACAAATAAGCACGTGAATTCTATACAATTAGGCTTTGATAAAATTCAGGACGATTCTTAATTAATTTCAATTCTCTGAAGCCAAGCATCGCTGGTCAAATTTTCAGAAACAATAACTATTTGCTAAATTGAATTTTTTGCCAAAAAAGGGCCGATTACGAAACAACCAATCATCAACTATAGTCATGAGTGTCGGGTAATAACCTAAAAAGTGAGATCCCAAATACAGGTGGCCGAAATGGGTTTCTTCCGAAAAGTCAGAGATTTATTCCTACTTGACAAGGTTAAAAGTCAGTTAGTCAGTCGTCGTCGTCATCATTTGAAGGGCATCCACTCTAGGTCAGACACAAGCAGAACTGTGGCCGAGGGTTTATCCTTTTACTACCCCAGACTGCTGCACTGCCTGAATCAAATGCTGACAGTGGTGTTATTAAGCCAGCATCGAGTTTCGTCATCCAAAACCGTCAGACCTCGTGCTCCATGTGGTGCCCGATGTATAGGACACGCTGTTAGTACATGGTCTGCGGTTTGCTCAGAGGCGCCACACTCACAATTCGGTGAAGGTCATTTAGTATCTTTTGCTTCAGTTACGCCATAAAAAGTTTAGTGAAGTAAAAAATTTGTAAGTAGTAGAAAGCAGAATAGAAAAAGGAAGAGGCAACAAAACGATAAACATTATGGCATGCAATCACGATAAGAGATTTTTAAAAATAAGTATGCATGGTTGCAGTACCTTTTAAGAAAAAACAAAAATTAAAATAAAAAAAGTAAAAGCGTCATCCGAGTCATATGTAGACGCTGTTGTGTCGACAGAAAATGTGAAAATGGAAAAGCACCGACATTCGTCAATCTCTCAACATCAAACCGCTACTTCTCTGCATAAAACAATTGCAACTTTGCTGGTATGGCGATGTGACACGATTGTCCCACGAGCGAACAGCAAACCAATTACGGGATGCTCTTCCTAGTCGCAAAAAGCTTAGAGGGCGTCCCAGAACTCACTGGAGGAATTATGATGAAGACCTGGCCTGGTCACATCTTGGAATTCCACCAGCGAGATTGGCGCTACTTGCAGAAGATGGGGATGCTTGGAGATTCCAACTCGAGCTGCTGCCCCCGCAACTCAAAAAGGACAAGCGGGCAAAGGGAAATAACTGAACTAACTCAATATACACCCTGAAAATGATGATAAAAATATAATTTTTTCATTAAAATGGTATGCAATTTTTAAAAATTGAAAAAAAAAACGAGTCAGTAGTTAGAGATGGGCCATTTTATCGTAATATCGGTGGTCCTATCGGTGGTCCTGACGGTGGTCGCACCATCGCGGAACAGTGGTACCACATCCAGCGGATCCAGCAAAATTCAAAAAGGCTAAATCCAAGAAAGCTAAATCCGAGGAGGTTAAATCGAAAGAGGTAGGTCATCGTTTGATCGGCATTCACTCCAGGTCAGACACAAACAGGACTGGGGCCGAGGGTTTATCCTTTTATTACCCCAGACTGCTGCACTGCCTGAATCAGATGCTGGCAGTGGTGTTATTAAGCCAGCATCGAGTTTCGTCATCCAAAACCGTCAGACCTCGTGCACCATGTGGTGCCCGATGTATAGGACACGCTGTTAGTACATGGTCTGCGGTTTGTTCAGAGGCGCCACACTCGCAATTCGGTGAAGGAGAGACACCCCATTTGTGCATAAACGAATGGAATCGCCCAACTCAGTCCGCAGGCGGTTGAGCTTAACACAAGCTGCTCGGGGTAAGCCCATCCCAACAGGCCTGCACCGGTCCGGGGCACAAAAGCACGGATCCTGGAAGCATTTTCACAGTACTCCGTTTTCCATTTGTGGTTTGTCCATTCAGAAGCGCGGATGCCAAGACTGGAAGGTTGTCCAAAAGATTCCGCGCACCTGGCACAAACGGGCGTCTGGATCTTAGTCTCACTTGGCGAGTATCTGAGGACCCACTTAAAAGATCATACAAGATATGATCGGGGTCCAGAAATCCATGGTGACCCAAGGAGAGTGTCGCTCCCAGTCGGCGAAGCTCAGCTGACTGGATGCCTGAGAGTCCAGGTAGATGGTCCATTGGAGTGGGACGCAGGCATCCAGTAACTATGCGCAAGGCGTCATTCAAGACACTGTCAATGAGGCGAGTGTGAGCACTGCGACACCAGACTGGTGCACAGTACTCAGCTGTTGAGTAGACTAGAGATAAGGTGGCTATGCGTAGAGGTTAAATCCAAAGAGGTTAAATCCAAGGAGACTAAATTCAGTGGAAAACTGTAATCAATATACTTAATAAAGATCGAAGTTAGTATTTGAATAACTCCTTAGCATCATCTAGCAGTGGTTAAAGATCTAGACGATATTAGGTAATCAAGTTTGATAAGACGATCTAGCAGTGGTTAAAGATCTAGACGATATTAGGTAATCAAATTTAACTATTTCTAGATGAAATTAGGTAATCAAGTTTGATTACCTAATTTCATCTAGAAACAGGTTCGATCCCTGAATGCAATGAATCAAATATTTAGTTATTGTTCAATGAAACCTAAAATCTAACTAATGGATTCTTGGTCAATTAATTTTCGATTGAAGTATGTTAGATAATATATTTGAACAAGCTAAGATCAGTCAAAGAAATCGAACAAGGACCAAGAACATACTAGTATGACGAACCTTATACTGAACCTGTTAACGGCTTATTTAACTCTATGTTGTAATTGCAGTAAAAAACAGCTTTCTAACAGATGGTTTTTTAAAGTCTTATAAAGGATTTAATTATGTTTAAAGACACGTTGCTAAAAAACAACAATGAACTTTGTAACAATTTTGTAACTAATTTAGAGTTTTATAAAAGTTTCAAAAACAAAGAGTTACCTTGAAAAACATATTAATAAAAACAACTAACTATGTAAGAAAAACAAACAAAGTCTTGTAAAAATAAATAAAAGCACATTATCTTAGCACATTATTTAACTAAACCAGAATTAGCTTTCTAACCAATGATTTTTTAACAAGTTTATAAGCAATTATCATGAAAGACATGTTTCTGAAACAATAATTAAATTTCTAACCAGTGATTTTTTTATCAAGTTCACAAGTATAAACAATGATCTGGAAAGGCATGTCGCTAAAAACACTTAACTTTCTAACAAATGTTATACATATTGAAAGTCAAACGAGTTCAAAGTCTTGTAAAACTATAATGTTATTGTAAAACAAAATTCTAATGAATGATTTTATAACATGTTTACAAGTATAAACATTGAAAATCAAACGAGTTTAAAGTCTTGTAAAACTATAATCTACTTTATGAAATAACAGTGATTTTTCAACAAATGTTGTTTTCAAAGATCGAAATAAAAAGTTTATTGCGAGGGTATATAAAGCAAAGCGTTTTGATTTTCTTATCATAATTTAAAATTGTCACAAGATTCATTGACTCTGCCGCTGTTTGAAACCCCGAGAAATTTCCTTGCTATTTTCCCCGAAAGTGCCACATGTGCAAGGAAGAAGATCGGATGGAAACCTTTCGCAATTCGTAGTGTGATCAGAAACGCCTGACAGCTCAGGAAATGGTCGATGCAGGCTTTTACTATATAAAATACGGTAATCGTGTTTGCTGCTTTTATTGTGGAGGTCGATTATTTCAATGGAAAGCCTACGACAATCCTTGGTACGAGCATGCAAAGTGGTTTCTTTTGTGTGAATACGTACTGAAAAAGCGAGGTGTGGAATACGTGAAAAATGTATGCAGCAAACACCTGGATTTAAAAAGACCCCAGATAAAAAACCCGACTCTGTCTACAGCAGCAAATCAAATACGTTCCATACTTTTTTTGCGGAAGCAAAACAAAACCTAGACGAAATGATGATGTTTGGCCCTACGTAAAATTTGCAAAGAGTATAGGAGTCAAAGACACCAAAATTCGTCATGCTCTCATGCAACAATTGGAAAAACACGACCGTAATTTTGAAAACTGCAAGAGCTCCTCAATGCTATTTTGGACTTAAACCAATAAGACAAGTGCATGAAATGAAAAGAATGAAAAGAAAGAACGCAGAATGAAAAGAACGCAGTTGGCATGCCTTGCGGGGATATGATTTACTGCTGGACCTGTTTGCAAGACATGCACTTCTGCTGGTTATGTTTACAAAAATTGACAGAAAAAATCCGCGTGTACAAAGCCTGAAACTTTTTTTCTTTTTTGTGGTTATAAAAACGTATGCAGTCACGAAAGCACACAACATGGAAAGCTACACCAACCAAGCAGACGAAATCAAGCACCCTGTAGACTATCCACCATATGCAAGCTGCTACGAGACAATGATGGAACAACAACAACACCTTTCACAAGCAAGGGAAATGGAAAGTGCAGCTAGAGATATCCGAACACAAGCGAAAGAAATCACTCCATCCGGGCTGACAATTTCCTCGACCTTGTTGAGAAAAGCTATAATCAGTCTGAAGAACGAAAAAGTTATGTTTTCAATCAACTTTCCAAAGTCGTTAACTTGTTGATCCAACCTACTGCACATTTTATTTCGACCTAAATCCGACACCAAGGAATACGTCATCCTGTTGTTCTGGTCTGCCGACATGGACGATTCCGAATGTGAAATTCAGAAAAAATTTGAAATTATCAAACAAGAAATTGCTGTCAACCACTTTCAACTTCGCTGCGTTGTGGAAATCGTACCGTCTCCGAGACATCAATTTTTATACTTGATAAACAACTACGTGTGTTTGAAAGCGCAAAACAACGAGGTCTACCACCTACCACCGGACAACAAGAAACAACGAAACAACTTTCTCCAACTCTTGAAGGATCCTGGACCGAAACGAAAACTTACAAGCACGCTTTGATGTGTATTATTTTATTAATAAAATACAATACAATCAACGTTGTGATAATTCACTAATAAAGCGAGAGATAGAACGATCGTTGTCAGTTAGGTTAGACGTAAAATCAATATACATAGCATGCAAAGGTACACCGCGACAACGAAATAAAATATAATACATGCAATAGTGACCGCAAGCGTTCGAAAATAAAGCTTGTAAGGTTTTGCGATTGTAAATCCAACCGCATAGGAAATACATGTAAGTGTCTGTCGTGATTCGTGTATGCCAAATGCGTGGTTGCAGCGTGCTTGCCTTATATTCGAGTCTATGCTTTTATTATTTTATCATGTAAGACTCGAGACCGACGAAAGCAGGAGCCAGTCCGTAGCTATCGAAATATTCTCCTCGACCGCGCTTGTGAAAATAAACAGCAATCCAATGTTTTCCGGGTTTGTTGCTCGGATCGGAATTGATGACGTAGGTAGAAGGAAAAACAGGTTTTTTCAGCTGATCGAAAGCATAGACTTTTTTAAAAATTTTTTTGTTTTTAAGCAAACGTTCGATTTGCAGCGTTTTCATGCTGTGTAGTCAAAGCAACGTTTCTGTCTTGATCGATTTCCAGTAGGTTGTTGTTTTCAGCAAACACAATCACAGTAGGAGTGCGTGCAGTAGCAGTAGCAAAATGAATTTCAATCCGTATGTTGCCGTGTTTTATCAATTCGAAACCGACCTTGCTCAAACCCATCTGAGGCATGAGAATGAAAGCGAACAAGGCACAACCGTCCTTGTACTGTTCTCGCGAAATAGCTTTCCCCGTGTCGCGATAATATTGACTTGTTTGCATAAACAAACGAAGGTAACTTCGAATAAAATGATCGTTGGCAAAATCCGGTTGCAACAGTTTGGAAGGGATTTGAACTCCGTCCCAATAGATTGTCATGAAATTGATGTTGTTGTGCTTGAAATGAAAAGGAGATTTGGTAATGACACTGTTGTAAGCGTTTTTGTCCACCACACCGACCACCAATCGAGTAGGTAGCTGACCCAACAACAGGTTTTCTTTGGTGATGCTTAGATTCCCTGTCGGCATGGTAAAACTTTTGACTTCCACACGTCGGAGTGGATATTTTGCAGTGGCGTGTTGCAAGGCTTTGATATGAGCAAGCTGCACGGCCGAGTTTGCTTTTACTTTGCGAACAAACAAGATCACTTCTTTCAAAGACACTTTGTTCTGTGCTTGGTTTGCGTTTCCATGCAAACACAAAAGATTCTTGGATCGAATCAGACGCAAGCGTACTTCCACTCCGTTCAACAAGTAACGATTTTAAAAAGTCATGCCAATGTGCAGTTTTCCCATCATATCGATTTCTTTGCTTTCTGCAACCAAACCTTTGTGCTGGGTATAGCTCTTGTTTGCTGCAGCCCAACTATCAAAATGGCCGCTAGGATTGCGATGCCATAACAAAGCGGAAAGCTGAGAATTTTTTGTTTATTTTCAAAACTAAGCAAGTTTTTAATGTAAGCTCGATAAGGATAATTGTTGTTGGACTGTGTGACGAGTGAACCGTTCAAGTACACATCGAACACAACGTATGTAAAAAATTACATTCGGGTGCAATTTTTGCGGTCTTTGCCAAATCAACTCCGTTTGACGTAGTCGCGCTGGCACGCATGTAAAGAAAGCTATTGGCCAGATCAATCTAGTTGGAATTTTCAGCACTAACCGTAAATTCAATAGGACCTGTGGAAGTCAGCACCGATACAGGATGATATTCGGTAAAACCGTCTTCCAAACTGGTTTGACTCGAAAACAAGTCCATTTGAGAGGTGGTGGATTCTGCCGAACTAGGCTATACTAACGTTGCCATGGTTCACGTAAAAATGTCGTAATGTTTCTTGCGTTTCTTCCTTTGTACTTTTCTCGGTGCTGCCTTTCGCTTTCCCACCCTTTGTTGGGCCGCTTGTAAGAGATTTGAACCTGCTGCTTTGACTTGGTCGATGGCAGCTTGTTTGACGTTTTTACCCTGCAGGACGTTGGAAGCAAACTCGACACCGCTTTGCAAAACTTGTTTTCCGAGGTTTTGGCACCTTTTTTAACCAAAGGAAGAACGCTTTTGGCAATGGAGCTAAACAGATTGCCTAGTCCATAACCTTGTTGCACTCGTGCCCCAGCAAAATAAGGCATGCCATGACCGACTTGAGACAAATAATAGTTTTCATTATGCTTTTGCGTCATAACAATATTTGACCTGCATGTTTCTGCTACTATCGATATCTTGCAATAACAAGTTTTTTCTTTGCACTTGGTTTTTATAACGAATTAAGTTTTCTCTGTCGTAAATGCAAAGTCACAATCACTTTTCCCTTGCGAAAACAAATTCGTTTTGCTTGATCGTTGCGATACGAGATGTAAATATTGCTAAAATTTTTCTTCAAAACAGGATGGTATTGTGTTTTGTTGTGCCTTTTGGAGACATAAGCACCCAGCTTCTCTGTTACAGGAAGGACAGCAAGCAAGGGTGCAAGAGTATGACCCACTGTTCTGTGCTCGATAACGTCACAATAGACATAGATGGCATTCACGGTGTCTACGTTGGCAACGTTTGCTGAAGTGTACTCTCCGATTTCTGGATACCACACCTTTCAAAAACCCAAGACAGAAGCCAACTGCTCTGAAAAAGTTTCCGTCACATCCGGTTGCATGCTGCCATTGCATTCCACTGTAGGTGCTCCATCTTTGTGTTGGATGGATACGGTGGTACATTGCGCTTGAGGATTTTAAGTAAGATCAAAAAGAAAATCAATTGGTTTCGTCAAAACTCCTTCGCTGACCAATGCTTTGTTTCTAGCTTGAAAATTTCGTTTCATTTCGTGAAGTATTTGATGCACGACGTATTGCGGCAGTTGATAATAACCTGCTGGTAGCACTGTAAAAATTTCACAGCACCACGTTGATAGAAAATGTAACATTGGTTGGTGTCCATATTGTACCAATTGTTGGGATACAGAATCTCGAACAGACCCAACTCTCATGATCCGACAAGTTGATTTCTTTGGGCAAGTGCACCATGTAATTGGAAACTTTGTTTTCAGGAAAAATGTTCATAGAAGAATTACTGGGAGGGATGAGGAACATGTTTACTGAGAAAGGGTGACAAAAGCAAATAATCGACAGAGCTACTGAGCAGACAAATCCAGAGTTCTTTGTTGTCGTTGCTTTGTGTTAAGTTGTATAAGCTCATCGAAACCACAATGTAAATCACAAAAACTTGTGCACTAAACAAAACAGTATCTAAAGTATAGGAGGCATACCATGTCTTTTTCAGAGACCCAAGAATTAAAAGAAGAAGGATATTAAAACCACTTGACTAAGAATTCAACACCTTTCTTTCGCTTGCGTTGTTAAAGAATACGCTTATTCGAAACACGTCATCCTTTTTATAGATTTTCTGTAACTCTTCATAAAAAGTTCCTTCCAACCACTCACCTCCTAAATCTTTTATTTTATAATAAGGAGGATTGTCTCGGAACACTCGAGCAACTTGAAACAGCTCGTCGGTTCATCCGGGTAAGTAGCCTTTGCGAAAACGCATTCGCGACATGGACAGTCGGACTTGTTTGCCTACTTTCAGTTTCGGTTTTCGTAATTCGAGATCGACGTAGAGTGTGAGCCAAACTGACTCTTGGTTTTCTGCATTGACTGAATTCGGAGCACATCTGACGGATTAGTAATGGGTGTTGTTGTAGGACTCGACCAGAGCAGGCAAGACTTCCATGTACCTTCGGCTGTTGGTGCAAGTAAAATAACGCCAGAGTCTTTCCTTCAGCGTGCGTATGAAACGTTCTGCTATGCTCGCTTTCGTTTCGAAATTTTGCGTATGAAGATGATCAATGCAAAGCTGCTTTAGCCAGGTTTGAAAGGGACGGTTGAGAAACTCGCGTCCTATATCCGTTTGCAGTTTGGAAAACTTGCCAATTTCAGGCATCACGCGCTCAAAAGCCTCGATCATGTCCGAGCTTGATTTGCTTTTCAAGTAAGCGGTAAAGGCCTTTTTCGAGAACACGTCAACGACTACCAAAATACATTTGTAATTGTCGTCGTAGGATTTGAGGAGAGAAAAATCAACAAGATCAGCTTGCATTTGAAAGCAAGCACCGGGCACAATCGTTTTTCTTTATTTGAATTTTTTTCCCACCGGTTTGTCATCGTCGTCGTTTGAAGGGTATCCACTCCAGGTCAGACACAAACAGGACTGGAGCCGAGGGTTTATCCTTTTACTACCCCAAACAGCTGTATTGCCTGGATCAGATGCTGGCAGTGATGTCATTAAGCCAGCATCGAGTTTTGTCATCCAAAACCGTCAGACCTCGTACTCCATGTGGTGCCCGATGTATAGGACACGCTGTTAGTACATGGTCTGCGGTTTGTTCAGAGGCGCCACACTCGCAATTCGGTGAAGGAGAGACACCCCATTTGTGCATAAACGAATGGAATCGCCCAACACCAGTCCGCAGGCGGTTGAGCTTAACACAAGCTGCTCGGGGTAAGCCCATCCCAACAGGCCTGGCACCGTTCTCGGGCACAAAATCACGGATCCTGGAAGCATTTTTACAGTACTTCGTTTTCCATTTGTGATTTGTCCATTCAGAGGCGCGGATGCTAAGTCTGGCAAGGTTGTCCAAAAGATTCCGCGCACCTGGCACAAACGGGCATCTGGATCTTAGTCTCACTTGGCGAGTATCTGAGGACCCACTTAAAAGATCATACAAGATATGATCGGGGTCCAGAGATCCACGGTGACCCAAGGAGAGTGTCGCTTCCAGTTGGCGAAGCTCAGCTGACTGGATGCCTGAGAGTACAGGTAGGTAATTTTTTGGAGTGGGACGCAAGCATCCAGTAACTATGCGCAAGGCGTCATTCAAGACACTGTCAATGAGACGAGTGTGAGCACTGCGACACCAGACTGGTGCACAGTACTCAGCTGTTGAATAGACTAGAGACAAGGTGGCTATGCGTAGTGTTTTAGCACCAGCACCCCATCCCGAGCCCACGAGTCGCCTCAGCAGTGTGACGTGCGAGGATAGTTTTTTTCGCAATGCCACTAAATAGTGACGAAACGTGAGCGATCTGTCCAGTTTTACTCCAAGATAAGTAGGGGTTGGACAGAACGGTAGAAGTCTACTATTGTTGTAGACCTTTAGCTCACGTTTGGCCTCTCGGTTATTTAAGTGAAAGGCTGCCGTCACCGTCTTAGTGTGACTGAGCTTCAACCTCCAAGTCTGGAGATACGCTGACAGTGTGGACATGTCTTGGCTTAAAGTCCCCTCCAAGTCCTTCCAGTTTCCAGAAGAGTGCAACAATGCTAAATCATCAGCATAAGCAAACTTTCTGGAAATCATGGAAGGAAGATCGTACGTATAGATGTTAAATAGGAGGGGAGCCAAGACCTATCTCTGAGGAACGCCGTTTTTAAAACGGCGTAGCCTGCTTTGCTTGCTGTCACCGGTGGTAAGGGTGAAACTTCGATTTCGGACAAGCTCCATGATCATTTTGACCATGTGCTTATCCGGAAGTAGTCTCAGCAGCTTGCAGGTAATGCCACGGTGCCAGACAGTGTCATAAGCAGCTGTCAGATTGATAAATACGGCACTGGCTTTCTTTTTATCCTCGAAAGAATCCTCGATGTTCTGGGTTAGCAGAACAACTTGATCTACGGTTGACTTCCCGCGTCGGAACCCAGCCTGCTCTTTAGGGAGCAGTGGATCGATTAATGGTTCAACGCGGGCGTAGATAACCTTTCGAGGATCTTGTAGGGGACACAGAGCAGAGATATCGGTCGATAACTCTTTGGGTCCCCCACGGGCTTTCCTGGTTTTGGAATCGCGACCACAAGTGCTCTTCTCCAGATCTTGGAAATTTTGAGTCGGCGCAAACAGGAAGAAAGGAAGTCACGTAACCAGGACTTTAAAACAGCTCCAGCATGGAGTATAAGCTCGGGGCAGAATGGAATCAGGTCCCGGAGTTTTACCTGGTTTTAAATGTTAGAGGGCAGCAGTAAATTCTCTCTGTGAAAAGTTGTCACAGATATTTACTGCGTCTGGTGTTGTGGTCCTCCAAAGGTCAGACACTTCTTGATAGACAAGTCGAGATGACTTGCGGTCAACAGCCTCGTATTTCCCATTTCTAACCAGCTGAGATGCAATAGCATCGGCTGAAACGGGACAGTGACGAGGAGAGAGTGTCGTGACCTACCAGTAAGGTTGTTCAAAATACTCCACGCATTTCGACTAGAGTGTGAGAAGTCAATGCTCCGAACTGCCTCGGACCATCGATCCCTTCCTTTTCTGTCAAGTTTGGCAAGCAGAGCTGTAGCAGCCAAACATGAGTCGTTTCCCTGAGGAGACTGCAGAAAGGTTTTATAGAGGGATATACACTCTGCATCCCAACACGGAATATAGTTATTTCGATACCCGCGTGAGATAATCTTTTTCGCTGCTTACTTAATGGTGTTACAGAACTCCTGGTAAGCCGCATCCACATCAAGTGAATCAGGCGGCAACAAAGTCTTTGCAAATTTATTCGTCAAACCAATGTAGTGACTCCATTTGGCCTTGCGGAAATTCCATCGCTTAACAGACATGCTTGGCACTGCCATAGCAAACCTTGGTGGTGTAATAAGCGAAGGTCGATGTTGTGACCTGGGGAACTTGTCAAGGACACGTCTATCCGGTAAGCGACTGTTTGGACCTACGCTGGCGAAAGCTAGATCTGAAATGGTGCCAGTGTTCCAGCGGCCGGAATAAAAACTGGCAGCGTCCTTGGCATTATATAGAAAGGCAAGACAATTAATACTTGCCTAGCCAGCCAAGCACTCACTGTTCGGACTGTTGTCATCGTAACCCCATTCAGCATGACGACAGTAAAAATCGCCAGCGTAAAGACAGGGGTGAGGAAACACTGGGAGATCCAGGGTTCGCAATCGTGTTGAGGGTGGTTTGTAGACGTTGACTATTTTATAGCCATCAACGTCCACACACAACCACTCGATCTCCGATGTCGGTGGAGATTGGTCCAAAAGCATGTATCTCAGTCGCTCGTGGACAAACGTGGCAAGGCCATGCTTTCTGGTTAAAGAAGACCCAGCTAGTTGGTAGTTTGGAAGTACCAACTTCTCTGCATCAGTGCAGTGGGTCTCCTGCAGTAGGATGACGAGTGCCTCAGACTGCATAACGAGGTGATGAATAACGTTCATCTTGCTTGCAGTGAGGCCTTCGATGTTCAGCTGAAGAATAGTGGGTCTTCGGAACTTGTTGGCAATGTGCCCTGAAAAGGACAGTTTTATCTTAACATTGCCCCGTCCAGAAAAGAACGTTTGCCGATTAGCAGACCCACACTGAACATCAGAATGGGTAGATACTCTTCCGTTTTGGTAGGTTCGGTTTCGGTCTGTCATTTTTAGAATCAATGAACAGACTTACGTACTTACGGCCCAGGCTGCGTGAAAGCACCTACCATCTGGACCGGTTTGTAAAGCGTGTAAACACTACTTTGGAAAGCGTCGAGCTCCCGAGAAAGAGCCGCTTTTTTTTGGGTCATAATAATCTAAATGCTCTCCCATAACATTGATTCGAACTCGCGAACGCTGGATAAAGTAGGATCTCTTTTCTTTAATGCAGATTGAAACAAATCGTCGATATTCGAACCTGGTACCATGCGATTGTCTAGTATCATGCAACCTTCGTCATCCCAGTCCAAGTTCTTTTTGTTGGTCGCGTCTTTGAGGAGTTTTTTGGCTCTGACGCGCTTCTTGTACCGTTTTAAAACCGCGTTTT
This sequence comes from Diplosoma virens, assembly GCA_963680785.1. NCBI lineage: Eukaryota > Metazoa > Chordata > Ascidiacea > Aplousobranchia > Didemnidae > Diplosoma > Diplosoma virens. The sequence continues at coordinate 13,903,459 of OY796885.1, forward strand.
CAGACAAAGGTTTTCTTGCTGACGTTTTCGGTTGAAACTTTTTCAAAAATACTTTTGATTTTTGCAACGCTTCGTTATAAAGGGTTATTTTTTCGCTGTCTCGTCGGTTTGAAGTCAAGATTTCGTGCATTTTTTGATCGAGGTTGGAAAGCGCTTTTTTTTCAGGGGCCTGCTGTTTCAGTTTTGCATACATTTTCAGTTCCAACGCAATTAGTTTTTTCATTTTATAAGATTGCCTACCACACCGGTTATCACGGGAACCAGAGCCGATAGCAAGAGCGGAAGGAATCTATTTTTATCGTGCGTTTCACAGCGCAAGTCAATCAACAAATAACCTCTTCGGAAGGAAACCGTGTCTTTATAAGCTTCCAATGCATTTTTATAGGTTTTCGGATAGATTTGTCGCATGAAATTTGCGATTTGGTTCGTGTCCCAACAGTTTTTAAAAAGAACAATCATTTGAGAGTTTAAACTTATCTCGCGCAGCCCCTTATGAAACAAATTTTGCATGGTCATGAGCACGCTAAATCGAAAATGATGCGAGTAGACGCTATAGATTTTGGCCAAGAATTCCGCGTTGGCAAGCATTAAGTCGTCGAGTATAACAGATGCGTTTTGATATTCTTTTAAATCTTCTACGTTCGGAACGCCTTGCTTAAATTAAATTATGTTATGCGTAATGCGCTTTATGTTTAATGTATTTAAAAAGACTATATTAATTTTTTTTATCTCTATATTTATCCTCCTGACTTGCATGAAAACGACGGAGGCGTTATACATAGAGTAAGCAATTACCCCGACCTGCTTCCGAGATGCCAAGATATTGCTGTCCGCTTGTAACTTGACAGAGATATGACTGAAATTTGAAATTGCTTGAAGACCACCAAGCAGGGGAAAGTGCTGTAAAGTGTCTTTTCCAAGGACACAACAGGATGGCGCGAGTGAGTTTTGAACCGAGACCGTGCAGTGCATCAAGATTTTCAAATCACATGAGGCGCGATATTCTGTCAAAATCATAAGCGCAGTCCAACCAGAGCTCTAAATTTTAGTTATGGCCCATACAAAAATTTTTTTTTAATTTCAACTAAACTTTCAACTCAATCTTTGTCAACTAAACTTCACTCTCAACAAAAAGACATTTGTATTTACAAATTTCAATCAAAAACAAAAAAAACTTTCGTTGAATTTGCTTTTTATTCACAAATAATCGTGAGCTACTGTTTTCATCAATTGCATCAAATTTTTGTACCGCTACTTTTAAAGTAATCAATAGATCACAAAGCAAAGTCAATAAAAAAGCATTTTTTCCATTTTGATTGTTTGCGATAATTGAACGACTTTTTCTTTTTTATTCATTCGATTTACACAAAATAAATAAAATAATATATAATATAAATTAATGAAATAAGTAAATAATAAATAAACTCAACAACTCCACAACACACAACACAAAACAGAATAAATAAACTCAGCAACACAAATAAATTAATTAATTATTTGATGGGGACACCCAGTTTTCGTTTTCTCGAATAAATACCAATTGTTCAAAGTTTTCTGAAGATAGTCGCTCTCTTTGGTTTCATCACACGGATCCAACAGAGAAGGAGAAGACTCGTTCTATTGTCGCAGAGCTTAGAATGCCAGTGTTGTATTTTAAAAAAACTTCAACCCCAGCTCTTCGGTGGAACACAGAAAAAGATTCTAATTGGATTTGTGCCTTCCATGTTGGCTTTGTGGCCATCCAAGCTTCTATAGTTTTATTAAGCAAAGAACATGTCCGGCCACCCTCCATCGGTTTTGTTTTTAAGTGCTGTAAAACAGGAGAAGTTATATAAAATCAACTGTCGAGCTTTTTTTACATTGTTTTTTGGAGACGTTTTTGAGTACGTAAAGTACAATAATCTCCAATGTGACGCAATTTGAAACGCAAGGTGAAAACTTATTGACATGACAAAACTACCTACAACCACACTTTTTACACCAGACCCAGTTGAATATGGAACAACTTTCATTAAATCAAACAATCAAACATTATCAACAAAAAAACACCCAAAAATTCTTACAATTTCCAAAAAAACTCTCGACCCAAAACTAAAATTTTTCCACCAAATAATCACCATCACTAAATCAAAACAAACTCGTACAACTATTAAACGTTAAAGAATACCTTAAAAAACGTCAGCAAAATTTTAATAAGCAAATATTTTATTAATGAATTAGCGTACTTCACCAAAAGAAGAAAACTAAAAAAGATTTTTGTAAAATTAAAATTGATGTGATCAAAAGCAATCAACTCTAAATAAATTAGTCAAGTCGAAATATTTTTTTATAGTTAAAAAAACGAGGTGAGTTTTCTGCGATGTGAAACTACTTGTTAATTTCAAAGGTTTACTGTAGACCGCACAGCGAATCCCTCTCTTCTTGGCTTCAATTTCTTCAATTATGGGGAAGCTATCCGAGCCTTCCCCAATCACACCGCTGGCTTTCCACAGGTCTTATGGTTTATAATATATATTTACGTTAAAGATTCCATATGACAGTATAACAGGCTTCCACAAGCCAACAACCAATTCGTCGTCGTCGTCGTTTGAAGGGTATCCACTCCAGGTCAGACACAAACAGGACTGGAGCCGAGGGTTTATCCTTTTACTACCCCAGGCTGCTGCATTGCTGGATCAGATGCTGGCAGTGATGTCATTAAGCCAGCATCGAGTTTCGTCATCCAAAACCGTCAGACCGCGTGCCCATGTGGTGCCCGATGTATAGGACACGCTGTTAGTACATGGTCTGCAGTTTGCTCTGAGGCGCCACACTCGCAATTCGGTGAAGGAGAGACACCCCATTTGTGCATAGACGAATGGAATCGCCCAACACCAGTCCGCAGGCGGTTGAGCTTAACACAAGCTGCTCGGGGTAAGCCCATCCCAACAGGCCTGCACCGGTCTCGGGCACAAAATCACGGATCCTGGAAGCATTTTCACAATACTCCGTTTTCCATTTGTGGTTTGTCCATTCAGAAGCGCGGATGCCAAGTCTGGCAAGATTGTCCAAAAGATTCCGCGCATCTGGCACAAACGGGCATCTGGATCTTAGTCTCACTTGGCGAGTATCTGAGGACCCACTTAAAAGATCATACAAGATATGATCGGGGTCCAGAGATCCATGGTGACCCAAGGAGAGTGTCGCTTCCAGTTGGCGAAGCTCAGCTGGCTGGATGCCTGAGAGTACAGGTAGGTAATTCGTTGGAGTGGGACGCAGGCATCCAGTAACTATGCGCAAGGCATCGTTCAAGACACTGTCAATGAGACGAGTGTGAGCACTGCGACACCAGACTGGCGCACAGTACTCAGCTGTTGAATAGACTAGAGACAAGGTGGCTATGCGTAGTGTTTTAGCACCAGCACCCCATCCCGAGCCCACGAGTCGCCTCAGCAGTGTGACGCGTGAGGATAGTTTTTTGCGCAATGCCACTAAATGGTGACGAAACGTGAGCGATCTGTCCAGTTTTACTCCAAGATATGTAGGGGTTGGACAGAACGGTAAAAGTCTACTATTGTTGTAGACCTTTAGCTCACGTTTGGCCTCTCGGTTATTTAAGTGAAAGGCTGCCGTCACCGTCTTAGTGTGACTGAGCTTCAACCCCCAAGTCTGGAGATACGCTGACAGTGTGGACATGTCTTGGCTTAATGTCCCCTCCAAGTCCTTCCAGTTTCCAGAAGAGTGCAACAATGCTAAATCATCAGCATAAGCAAACTTTCTGGAAATCATGGAAGGAAGATCGTACGTATAGATGTTAAATAGGAGGGGAGCCAAGACCTATCTCTGAGGAACGCCGTTTTTAAAACGGCGTAGCCTGCTTTGCTTGCTGTCACCGGTGGTAAGGGTGAAACTTCGATTTCGGACAAGCTCCATGATCATTTTGACCATGTGCTTATCCGGAAGTAGTCTCAGCAGCTTGCAGGTAATGCCACGGTGCCAGACAGTGTTATAAGTAGCTGTCAGATCGATAAATACGGCACTTGCTTTCTTTTTATCCTCGAAAGAATCCTCGATGTTCTGGGTTAGCAGAACAACTTGATCTACGGTTGACTTCCCGCGTCGGAACCCAGCCTGCTCTTTAGGGAGCAGTGGATCGATTAATGGTTCAACGCGGGCGTAGATAAGCGTCTCGACGATCTTGTAGGGCAGTGGTCCCCAAACTTTTTAAAAAGTGACCCCAATTTCAAAAAAAATTAAATCTGAAAGATATCGCGACCCCAATTATGTACAGACAGTTTGCAAAGAAATATATTTTAGGATGTTCTCTAAAAAAAATAATCAGGATGTTCTCTAAAAAAAAAAAAGGTCTTACTTCGATTTCATCTCTGATTTCCCTATTTTCCTCCCAAAATCAGGATGTTCTCTAAAAAAAAAAAAAATGGTCTTCACTTCGATTTTGTCTCTGATTTCCCTATTCCCATCCCAAAATCAGGATTTTCTCTACACATTTTAGCTCAGGAATTTCAAGTGCAGAATTCCAATAATAAAGCGACCCCACAAAATATTCAGGCGACCCCATTTGGGGTCGCGACCCACAGTTTGACGAACACTGTTGTAGGGGACACAGAGCAGAGATATCGGTCGATAACTCTTTGGGTATCCCATGGGCTTTTTTGGTTTTGGGATCGCGACCACAAGTGCTCTTCTCCAGATCTTGGGAATTTTGAGTCGGCGCAAACAGGAAGAAAGGAAGTCACGTAACCAGGACTTCAAAGCAGCTCCAGCATGGAGTATAAGCTCTGAGCAGATGGAATCAGGTCCCGGAGTTTTACCTGGTTTTAAATGTTAGAGGGCAGCAGTAAATTCTCTCTGTGAAAAGTTGTCACAGATATTTACTGCGTCTGGTGTTGTGGCCCTCCAAAGGTCAGACACTTCTTGAGAGACAAGTCGAGATGACTTGCGGTCAACAGCCTCGTATTTCCCATTTCTAACCAACTGAGATGCAATAGCATCGGCTGAAACGGGACAGTGACGAGGAGAGAAAGTGCCGTGACCTACCAGTAAGGTTGTTCAAAATACTCCACGCATTTCGACTAGAGTGTGAGAAGTCAATGCTCCGAACTGCCTCGGACCATCGATCCCTTCCTTTTCTGTCAAGTTTGGCAAGCAGAGCTGTAGCAGCCAAACATGAGTCGTTTCCCTGAGGAGACTGCAGAAAGGTTTTATAGAGGGATATACACTCTGCATCCCAACACGGAATATAGTTATTTCGATACCCGCGTGGGATAATCTTTTTGGCTGCTTACTTAATGGTGTTACAGAACTCCTGGTAAGCCGCATCCACATCAAGTGAATCAGGCGGCAACAAAGTCTTTGCAAATTTATTCGTCAAACCAATGTAGTGACTCCATTTGGCCTTGCGGAAATTCCATCGCTTAACAGACATGCTTGGCACTGCCATAGCAAACCTTGGTGGTGTAATAAGCGAAGGTCGATGTTGTGACCTGGGGAACTTGTCAAGGACACGTCTATCCGGTAAGCGACTGTTTGGACCTACGCTGGCGAAAGCTAGATCTGAAATGGTGCCAGTGTTCCAGCGGCCGGAATAAAAACTGGCAGCGTCCTTGGCATTATATAGAAAGGCAAGACAATTAATACTTGTCCAGCCAGCCAAGCATTCACAGTCCGGACTGTTGTCATCGTAACCCCATTCAGCATGACGACAGTAAAAATCGCCAGCGTAAAGACAGGGGTGAGGAAACACTGGGAGATCCAGGGTTCGCAATCGCGTTGGCGGTGGTTTGTAGACGTTGACTATTTTATAGCCATCAACGTCCACACACAGCCACTCGATCTCCGATGTCGGTGGAGATTGGTCCAAAAGCGTGTATCTCAGTCGCTCGTGGACAAACGTGGCAAGGCCATGCTTTCTGGTTAAAGAAGACCCAGCTAGTTGGTAGTTTGGAAGTACCAACCGGTGACAGCAAGCAAAGCAGGCTACGCCGTCTTAAAAACGGCGTTCCTCAGGGATCGGTCTTGGCTCCCCTTCTATTTAACATCTATACGTACGATCTTCCTTCCATGATTTCCAGAAAGTTTGCTTATGCTGATGATTTAGCATTGTTGCACTCTTCTGGAAACTGGAAGGACTTGGAGGGGACATTAAGCCAAGACATGTCCACACTGTCAGCGTATCTCCAGACTTGGAGGTTGAAGCTCAGTCACACTAAGACGGTGACGGCAGCCTTTCACTTAAACAACCGAGAGGCCAAACGTGAGCTAAAGGTCTACAACAATAGTAGACTTTTACCGTTCTGTCCAACCCCTACATACCTTGGGGTAAAATTGGACAGATCGCTCACGTTTCGTCACCATTTAGTGGCATTGCGCAAAAAACTATCATCGCGCGTCACACTGCTGAGGCGACTCGTGGGCTCGGGATGGGGTGCTGGTGCTAAAACACTACGCATAGCCACCTTGTCTCTAGTCTACTCAATAGCTGAGTACTGTGCGCCAGTCTGGTGTCGCAGTGCTCACACTCGCCTCATTGACAGTGTCTTGAATGACGCCTTGCGCATAGTTACTGGATGCCTGCGTCCCACTCCAACGAATTACCTACCTGTACTTTCAGGCATCCAGCCAGCTGAGCTTCGCCGACTGGAAGCGACACTCTCCTTGGCTTACCGTGGATCTCTGGACCCCGATCATATTTTGCATGGTCTGTTAAATGGGTCCTCAGATACTGGCCAAGTGAGACTAAGATCCAGACGCCCGTTTGTGCCAGATGCGCGGAATCTTTTGGACAATCTTGCCAGACTTGGCATCCGCGCCTCTGAATGGACAAATCACAAATGGAACGCGGAGTATTGTGAAAATGCTTCCAGGCTCCGTGATTTTGTGCCCGGGACCAGTGTCAGGCCTGTTGGGATGGGCTTACCCCGAGCAGCTTGTGTTAAGCTCAACCGCCTGCGGACTGGTGTTGGGCGATTCCATTCGTTTATGCACAAATGGGGTCTCGCTCCTTCACCGAATTGCGAGTGTGGCGCCTCAGAGCAAACCGCAGACCATGTACTAACAGCGTGCCCCATACATCGGGCACCACATGGCGCACGCGGTCTGACGGTTTTGGATGACGAAACTCGATGCTGGCTTAATAACATCACTGCCAGCATCTGATCCAGGCAGTGCAGCAGTCTGGGGTAGTAAAAGGATAAACCCTCGGCCCCAGTTCTGTTTGTGTCTGGCCTGGAGTGGATGCCCTTCAAACGATGACGACGACGACGACGACGACCAACTTCTCTGCATCAGTACAGTGGGTCTCCTGCAGTAGGATGACGAGTGCCTCAGACTGCATGACGAGGTAATGAATAACGTTCATCTTGCTTGCAGTGAGGCCTTCGATGTTCAGCTGAAAAATAGTGGGTCTTCGGAACTTGTTGGCAATGTGCCCCGAAAAGGGCAATTTTATCCTGGCATTGCCCCCGTCCAGAAAAGAACGTTTGCCGATTAGCAGACCCACACTGAACATCGATATGGGTGGATACTCTTCCGTTTTGGTAGGTTCGGTTTCGGTCTGTCACTGACATGCAAAATAAAATGCCAGCATTACAGTTCGCCACGGGTCGCTTACATTAAAAAACGACCAAAAAATATTGCGCTTTTTCAAAATAAGAGCGCAACGCAAAAAGCACAATCGATTTGTTTAATCTTTAATTCACAACGCAAAAGCGCAATTGATTTGTTTATTTCTTAATGAGCAGCGCAACAAAGCGCAAGTGGTTTTTTTTCTGTGCGCAGCGCAATAAAGGCCCGTTTCCGCTACGAGCGTGGAAAAAAGCATTATTTGTCTCTTTTATTGATCTTCGATTGAAGCGAGCGGTTAAAATTGAAGCGAGCGCAAAAAAAAATTAATAAAACAAACAAAGAATGCTTTTTTCCACGCTCGTAGTGGAAACGGGCCTTAAAGCGCAACTTAAAGTTTTTTATGATTGGTGCAGCGCACTAAAGCGCAACGCTTTTGTTTATTTTTTTATTTTTTTTATTTTTTACTTTTATCTCTATATTTATCCTCCTGACTCGCAGGAAAGCGCCGTAGGCGCTATACAAAGGCCAAGCAATTACCCCGACCTGCTTCCGGAGATGCCAAGATATTGCTGTCCGCTTGAAATTTTAAGAGACATTTGATTTTAATTTAGAACTGCTTGCCAAGACCACCAAGCAGGGGAAAGTGCCGTAAAGTGTCTTTCCCAAGGACACAACAGAATGGCGGTAGAAGGTTTTGAACCAAGACCGTGTCGATCACGATCGCGGCGCTTTAACCATTCGAGCACGCTGCCGACATTTTAAAAAAGTATGAAAGAGCAACGCAACTTCCGCAATTGCGCAAGTTGTGGAAGTTGCGCTCTGCCCACCTCTGCGCATAGGGGACAAATTTTTGATGATTTTTTTGGGACCTGGTGCGGCCGCTCCGTTTAAATCCTACTAAAGCTATCACTGGTTATACCACTATGCATATATCAGATATATCTTTACCAAAGACTCCATCATTTCGCTTCTAAAATAAAAAAATTGATGCTCCAAAATTTTGGAAACATTAGTATGGTAAAAAAAAAGAAAAAAGTAAATATGTAAGGTCAGAATGACAAGTGGAAATTGAGATTCGGATGATAATGATTAACTCAAATTCGAATTCGTTATGCTACAAATAAATGTATGTGAAGTTAATACATTCGCTTTAGTTCACATGTAAACATGGTTAAGAGCTCACATGTAAACCGAAACGATCTACTTGTAAATTACAGCATAAAAAGAATGTTAGATAGAGGGTCAAATAAATTTATCAATTTTTATACTATTCTGTTACTGTACAGTTAACGGTTGATACTCTTATCACCAGATTAAATTACATTTCGTAAATGTCTATTGAATAAAATTCTACTGCTTTTGCATTTATTTGATTATATATTTTAGTTAAAAAGCTTAAAGATTTTTATATTTAATCTTTCAACTGCTCTGACACAACTACATTATTTTTATAAAATAACATTATCTGACCAAAGTACAAATTGTATGTTTTATTATTATTGATTTGTAATTCAATTAGAAGCAAATATAGCAGGGCTTACATAAACTTAATTGCAACTTCATGTTCATTTTTTAAATTGTGTATTGAGTTATAAGGTTTTTTCTAGAAGTCACTGTGAGCAAGTTTTGTTGGTGAGATTAACCTCATGGAAAATCACTTTTACGACTTCTTAAAAAAAGACCTAAGTGGTAGTGATATAGCAAAATTAAATGACTACCCAACTTTTTAGTTGAGTCATTCCATATATAATCAACCAATTTTTAAAAAATTTGTAACCACTATTCTTGGATATTAATGGTTTCAATATATATCGTAGAGCTTAGAAAAATTTAAAGTTTAAAAAAAATTTTTGAAATTATCTCAAGGTGTTTTTGAGTTATCGTAATTTTAAGTTTTGGCCACTTGATGGCATTTGGGTAAGTGAGCACTGGTCACGCTCTATAATTTTCTGTAATAACTTGATTTCTGCTCATAGAAAAATGAAACAAATGTTGAATTTACCATTTTTGGGGTCAAGGAATTCGTTTTAAGTTCATAAAAAGTCAATAAAATGTCTCTTTTATGGGATAAATAAACAATTTAACATAAAAATCAAGCTCAAAGTTTACGACCCAATAAAAAAAATAGCTATCGTTTTCATGATATGGTTTTTGCTTTTTTTGCATAGAATAGTTCATATACTTTCATATATCCATAAATTGAAAACTTGTTTTTTGTGCTCTCAGAATAAAGTTACTTTGAAAAACTGCTTGATTTTGATGATGTCAAATTACATCAAACTGTATCATGAAAGAATTAAAGGGGCAATAGCCCTAAACTACTCTTATGAAGCTAATTAAAAAAAAGTTCACACTCAATTTGATTAATTTTTATTTTATAATTTAAAAGATATTGAATTATTATAAAACTTTCCACTAATGTTGATGCCATACAGGTACCATAAGTAGTCGATAAAAAGTGTTAGCCTTGTGATATTTGAATTAGCTTTTAGAAACAGTTGAAACTTGAGTACATTTACCAGACATGACATTGCTGACAGAGCTGATTGGTAGATTTTGCTATTGTTGCATTGTCAGCAACATGTTTGATCCCCAGCAGACAACCAAGGGTAGTGAAAGTGTAATTAGTGTAATATTTCAAAGATACAAAAAGTTTAGAAATGATTGACCCTTTAAAGGGATATTATATAAAATAATGTAAATTTCAAGAAAAACAGGCAACTGTGCAAGACAAAATGCCATAAGATTGTATGCATTCATATAATTTTCTTAAATTGACATAAATATAAGTAACAAAATAAATGGTTGGAAAAGGAAAAGAGTTGCAGAATAAGCCAGGATTGAATAAACGGTTAAGATGATTTTAAACCACTATCATTCTGGCAGAATTCTGCTAAAATGATGGAACTAAAAATCGGAACAAAACCAAAACAGAGTTTCCACACAACAAAAACAAAAAGTTAAATTTTTTTACTTGTAAAATCAATTGCTTTTTAGCTTTAACGGCCAAGCCAAACAGCTTTTAAAATGATCTAAATGAAAAAATCATTGACCTAAAAAGGAGCAGCAACGAGTTCCACTCGGGGATTTCCCAGCAGAACGCTTTGAATTTCGATTTTCTAAAGATTTTCGATGTATTTTATGACTCCTATACCAATTAAACTAACTTCTTGCGTTGAGGGCTAATCCAATCAACTTTTAAACTGATCTGGATGATCAATGCATCAAAATATACACGGCCAGCAACGAGTCTCACTCGATTATTTCCCAGCAGAACGCTTTGAATTTTGATTTTCTAACGATTTTCGATGTATTTTATGTATCCTACCCGAATTAAACTGACTTCTTGCGTTGGGGGCCAATCCAATCAACTTTTAAAATTATTTGAGTGATCAATGCATCAAAATATAGACGGCCAGCAACGAGTCCCACTCGGGGATTTCCCAGCAGAACGCTTTGAATTTCGATTTTCTAACGATTTTGGATGTATTTTATGACTCCTACCCGAATTAAACTGACTTCTTGCGTTGGGGGCCGATCCAATCAACTTTTAAAATGATTTGAGTAATCAATGCATCAAAATATACACGGCCGGCAACGAGTCCCACTCGGGGATTTCCCAGCAGAACGCTTTGAATTTCGATTTTCTAAAGATTTTCGATGTATTTTATGACTCCTATACCAATTAAACTGACTTCTTGCGTTGGGGGCTAATCCAATCAACTTTTAAACTGATCTGGATGATCAATGCATCAAAATATACACGGCCAGCAACGAGTCCCACTCGATTATTTCCCAGCAGAACGCTTTGAATTTTGATTTTCTAACAATTTTCGATGTATTTTCTGACTCCTATCCGAATTAAACTGACTTCTTGCGTTGGGGGCCGATCCAATCAACTTTTAAAATGATTTGAGTGATCAATACATCAAAATATAGACGGCCAGCAACGAGTCCCACTCGGGGATTTCCCAGCAGAACGCTTTGAATTTCGATTTTCTTAAGATTTTCGATGTATTTTATGACTCCTACCCGAATTAAACTGACTTCTTGCGTTGGGGGCCGATCCAATCAACTTTTAAACTGATCTGGGTAATCAATGCATCAAAATATACACGGCCGGCAACGAGTCCCACTCGGGGATTTCCCAGCAGAACGCTTTGAATTTCGATTTTCTTAAGATTTTCGATGTATTTTATGACTCCTATACCAATTAAACTGACTTCTTGCGTTGGGGGCTAATCCAATCAACTTTTAAACTGATCTGGATGATCAATGCATCAAAATATAGACGGCCAGCAACGAGTCCCACTCGATTATTTCCCAGCAGAACGCTTTGAATTTTGATTTTCTAACGATTTTGGATGTATTTTCTGACTCCTACCCGAATTAAACTGACTTCTTGCGTTGGGGGCCGATCCAATAAACTTTTAAAATGATTTGAGTGATCAATGCATCAAAATATAGACGGCCGGCAACGAGTCCCACTCGGGGATTTCCCAGCAGAACGCTTTGAATTTCGATTTTCTAACGATTTTGGATGTATTTTATGACTCCTACCCGAATTAAACTGACTTCTTGCGTTGGGGGCCGATCCAATCAACTTTTAAACTGATCTGGGTAATCAATGCATCAAAATATACACGGCCAGCAACGAGTCCCACTCGGGGATTTCCCAGCAGAACGCTTTGAATTTCGATTTTCTAACGATTTTGGATGTATTTTCTGACTCCTACCCGAATTAAACTGACTTCTTGCGTTGGGGGCCGATCCAATCAACTTTTAAACTGATCTGGGTAATCAATGCATCAAAATATACACGGCCGGCAACGAGTCCCACTCGGGGATTTCCCAGCAGAACGCTTTGAATTTTGATTTTCTAACGATTTTGGATGTATTTTATGACTCCTACCCGAATTAAACTGACTTCTTGCGTTGGGGGCCGATCCAATAAACTTTTAAAATGATTTGAGTGATCAATGCATCAAAATATAGACGGCCAGGAACGAGTCCCACTCGGGGATTTCCCAGCAGAACGCTTTGAATTTCGATTTTCTTAAGATTTTCGATGTATTTTATGACTCCTATCCGAATTAAACTGACTTCTTGCGTTGGGGGCTAATCCAATCAACTTTTAAACTAATCTGGATGATCAATGCATCAAAATATACACGGCCAGCAACGAGTCCCACTCGATTATTTCCCAGCAGAACGCTTTGAATTTTGATTTTCTAACAATTTTCGATGTATTTTCTGACTCCTACCCGAATTAAACTGACTTCTTGCGTTGGGGGCCGATCCAATCAACTTTTAAACTAATCTGGATGATCAATGCATCAAAATATACACGACCAGCAACGAGTCCCATATGGGGATTTCCCAGCAGAACGCTTTGAATTTCGATTTTCTAACAATTTTCGATGTATTTTATGACTCCTACCCGAATTAAACTGACTTCTTGCGTTGGGGGCCGATCCAATCAACTTTTAAACTGATCTGGGTAATCAGTGCATCAAAATGAACACGGCCGGCAACGAGTCCCATTTGGGGATTTTTTAGTAGAACGCATTGAATTTCAATTTTCCAAAGATTTTCGATGTATTTTATGAATCCTACCCGAATTAAAATGACGTCTTGCGTTGGGGGCCAATCCAATCAACTTTTGAACTGATCTGGGTGATTAATGCATCAAAATATACACGGCCGGCAACGATTCCCATTTGGGGATTTCCCAGCAGAACGCATTGAATTTCGATTTTCTAACGATTTTCGATGTATTTTATGACTCCTACCCGAATTAAACTGACGTCTTGCGTGGGGGGCCGATCCAATCAACTTTTAAATTGATCTGGATGATCAATGCATCAAAATAAACACGGCCGGCAACGATTCCCACTCGGGGATTTCCCAGCAGAACCCATTGAATTTCGATTTTCTAAAGATTTTCGATGTATTTTATGACTCCTATACCAATTAAACTGACTTCTTGCGTTGGGGGCCAATCCAATTAACTTTTAAACTGATCTGGGTGATCAGTGCATTAAAATAAACACGGCCGGCAACGAGTCCCACTCGATTATTTCCCAGCAGAACACTTTGAATTTCGATTTTTTAACGATTTTCGATGTACATTATGACTCCTACCCGAATTAATTTTTTCTTTTATTTCTGCTCCGCCACATGAACAAAATAACAAAATTATTAATTAAATTATAGCTTAATTGAATATTTTACTTTGCGTGCTTGTTAAGTGTATAATGTGAACAGTTATAATGATTCTTTATTATTAATTTTTATGTACGTTTTTGATATTGCACTTGTGCAATTAACTGCTGTCTTTTTTACTTCAAAGTGTTTTTTGGTTTGTTTTTTGCTGTTCAGGAGTGCGGCATGCGTTGGAAGTTGTTCGGTTTCTTTAATGATCGCTGTCTTTGTTTTTTTATTACTCATTTTGTTGCGATAACAGTCAGTGAAGTAATGTTATTGCTGTTCGACCTAGGGTGCATTTCTACAATTAGTGACGCCGAGCTTTTAGCAGTTGTTGTTATTGTGAACATTTTATTCTTTGAAGATGTCGGTTGATTTGTGATCGACGAAACGTCACTTCAAATAAAAAAAGTTTGCTGATTTTTGGTTGGATATTGTCATCAGGGGAGGATTCAAAGTTTTTAGAAGTATAAGTAAATTTTAAAATATTAACTTGGAACTTTACTTCACATAAATATTTTAATTTTTTATTGTTGGTGGAAAAATTTGCCACCCCCAGAAAAAAGGAAAACGGCCCATCTAAAGTTGCGATCCCCAAGTTAAAAAGTACTGATATAAAGGAAATGGTCGACTAATCGGTTTCTGGATTTGCGACAAATTTTTTTACCATGCGCTTTGTTTGGCTGCTTTATTTAAAGTTTTACACATTTAAGGCTCGTTTTTACTACGAGCGTGTAATGGAGCATTCTTTGTTTTTTTTATTGATCTTTCTACCCTTAAAATTTAAGTAAGCGTTAAGCAAAGCAAAAAAATCAATGTAACAAACAAAGAATACTTCATTCTACTCTCCTAATGGAAACGATCCCTTAGTATTAATATTTTACGGTTGCCTTTGCATTAACTGAGCTGAGATTAACATTAACTTGATTTAACTGAGGTGAAGCAACCTTGCTTCTTGTAATACAACGTCTATAAAATAATTCATTGCTATCTTAGCAAGCTACAACGTACATTCGTTTTGTTGCTTCTTCCTTTTTCTAATCCGCAGTCTTACGTTTATTTTTAAATTATAGTTGCATTTTTATTATGTGGCGGAGCAGAAATAAAAGAAAACTGAACTGAACTGAACTGAACTGAACTGGAGAATTTGGATGAACTTATTTACCAAAATCATTTCAAAATTGTACTAAATAGAAAATATGTTACAAAACCTTAGAAAGTATTTCAATTTTGGCTGCTTTTTGTAAATGTTAATTCTGATACGTAGCACATCGATCCTCTCAGTAACATTATAAAAGCAATCAATTTTTTTGATGCATTGAATTACGCTACTGTTGTAAAAAATGAAAAAGCAAACGAACACGAATAATAACAATTAAAACAAAATATGTGAAATTTACAATATAAACAAGAAAACACGATCACGAGTATAGAATAAGATAATAAAAGGATATTGTAAGTAAGGAAACATAAATACTGATTGCACAATATGAAATACAAACTTTAGCATTGGTAGTATAGTGGCCTTTACAGCAGCAAAAATAAGTCGAAAAGATGTGGAACGTTGTTCCGGGAAAATTGTTGATTGCAGAAATCCCGTCCAAAGTACTTTGAAGATTTTTGTCTTAAATGAGAAAATCGAAATTCAAAGCGTTCTGCTGGGAAATCCCCGAGTGGGACTCGTTCGTTGCCGGCCGTGTATATTTTAATGCGTTGATCATCCAGATCAGTTTAAAAGTTGATTGGATCGGCCCCAACGCAAGAAGTCAGTTTAATTCGGGTAGGATACATAAAATACATCGAAAATCGTTAGAAAATCGAAATTCAAAGCGTTCTGCTGGGAAATCCCCAAATGGGAATCGTTGCTGGTCGTGTATATTTTGATGCACTGATTACTCAGATCAGTTTAAAAGTTGATTTGATTGGCCCCCAACGCAAGAAGTCAGTTTAATTCGGGTAGGAGTCATAACATATATCAAAAATCTATTAAAAGTCAAAATTCAAAGCGTTCTGCTGGGAAATCCCCGAGTGGGACTCGTTGCCGGCCGTCTATATTTTGATGCATTGATCACTCAAATCATTTTAAAAGTTGATTGGATCGGCCCCCAACGCAAGAAGTCAGTTTAATTCGGGTAGGAGTCATAAAATACATCGAAAATTGTTAGAAAATCAAAATTCAAAGCCTTCTGCTGGGAAATCCCCGAGTGGGACTCGTTGCTGGCCGTGTTTATTCTGATGCACTGATTACCCAGATCAGTTTAAAAGTTGATTTGATTGGCCCCCAACGCAAGAAGTCAGTTTAATTCGGGTAGGAGTCATAAAATACATCCAAAATCTATTAAAAGTCGAAATTCAAAGCGTTCTGCTGGGAAATTCCCGAGTGGGACTCGTTGCTGGCCGTGTATATTTTGATGCACTGATTACCCAGATCATTTTAAAACTTGATTGGATTGGCCCCCAACGCAAGAAGTCAGTTTAATTCGGGTAGGAGTCATAACATATATCAAAAATCTATTAAAAGTCGAAATTCAAAGCGTTCTGCTGGGAAATCCCCGAGTGGGACTCGTTGCTGGCCGTGTATATTTTGATGCACTGATTACCCAGATCAGTTTAAAAGTTGATTGGATTGGCCCCCAACGCAAGAAGTCAGTTTAATTCGGGTAGGAGTCATAACATATATCAAAAATCTATTAAAAGTCGAAATTCAAAGCGTTCTGCTGGGAAATCCCCGAGTGGGACTTGTTGCCGGCCGTGTATATTTTGATGCATTGATTACCCAGATCAGTTTAAAAGTTGATTGGATCGGCCCCCAACGCAAGAAGTCAGTTTAATTCGGGTAGGATTCATAAAATACATCGAAAATCTATTAAAAGTCGAAATTCAAAGCGTTCTGCTGGGAAATCCCCGAGTGGGACTTGTTGCTGGCCGTGTGTATTTTAATGCATTGATCATCCAGATCAGTTTAAAAGTTGATTGGATCGGCCCCCAACGCAAGAAGTCAGTTTAATTCGGGTAGGAGTCACAAAATACATCAAAAATCGTTAAAAAATCGAAATTCAAAGCGTTCTGCTGGGAAATCCCCGAGTGGGACTCGTTGCCGGCCGTGTATATTTTGATGCATTGATTACCCAGATCAGTTTAAAAGTTGATTGGATTGGCCCCCAACGCAAGAAGTCAGTTTAATTCGGGTAGGAGTCATAAAATACATTGAAAATCTATTAAAAGTCGAAATTCAAAGCGTTCTGCTGGGAAATCCCCGAGTGGGACTCGTTGCCAGCCGTGTATATTTTGATGCACTGGATACCCAGATCAGTTTAAAAGTTGATTGGATCGGCCCCCAACGCAAGAAGTCAGTTTAATTCGGGTAGGAGTCATAAAATACATCAAAAATCTATTAAAAGTCGAAATTCAAAGCGTTCTGCTGGGAAATCCCCGAGTGGGACTCGTTGCCAGCCGTGTATATTTTGATGCAATGATTACCCAGATCAGTTTAAAAGTTGATTGGATCGGCCCCCAACACAAGAAGTTAGTTTAATTCGGGTAGGAGTCATAAAATACATCAAAAATCTATTAAAAGTCGAAATTCAAAGCGTTCTGCTGGGAAATCCCCGAGTGGGACTCGTTGCCGGCCGTGTATATTTTGATGCACTGATTACCCAGATCAGTTTAAAAGTTGATTGGATCGGCCCTTAACGCAAGAAGTCAGTTTAATTCGGGTAGGAGTCATAAAATACATCCAAAATCTATTAAAAGTCGAAATTCAAAGCGTTCTGCTGGGAAATCCCCGAGTGGGACTCGTTGCCGGCCGTGTATATTTTGATGCATTGATTACCCAGATCAGTTTAAAAGTTGATTGGATCGGCCCCCAACGCAAGAAGTCAGTTTAATTCGGGTAGAAGTCATAAAATACATCAAAAATCTATTAAAAGTCGAAATTCAAAGCGTTCTGCTGGGAAATCCCCGAGTGGGACTCGTTGCCGGCCGTGTATATTTTGATGCACTGATTACCCAGATCAGTTTAAAAGTTGATTGGATTGGCCCCCAACGCAAGAAGTCAGTTTAATTCGGGTAGGAGTCATAAAATACATCAAAAATCGTTAGAAAATCGAAATTCAAAGCGTTCTGCTGGGAAATCCCCGAGTGGGACTCGTTGCCGGCCGTGTATATTTTGATGCATTGATTACCCAGATCAGTTTAAAAGTTGATTGGATCGGCCCTTAACGCAAGAAGTCAGTTTAATTCGGGTAGGAGTCATAAAATACATCCAAAATCTATTAAAAGTCGAAATTCAAAGCGTTCTGCTGGGAAATCCCCGAGTGGGACTCGTTGCCGGCCGTGTATATTTTGATGCACTGATTACCCAGATCAGTTTAAAAGTTGATTGGATCGGCCCCCAACGCAAGAAGTCAGTTTAATTCGGGTAGGAGTCATAAAATACATCGAAAATCTATTAAAAGTCGAAATTCAAAGCGTTCTGCTGGGAAATCCCCGAGTGGGACTTGTTGCTGGCCGTGTGTATTTTAATGCATTGATCATCCAGATCAGTTTAAAAGTTGATTGGATTGGCCCCCAACGCAAGAAGTCAGTTTAATTCGGGTAGGAGTCATAAAATACATCAAAAATCGTTAGAAAATCGAAATTCAAAGCGTTCTGCTGGGAAATCCCCGAGTGGGAATCGTTGCCGGCCGTGTATATTTTGATGCATTGATCACCCAGATCAGTTTAAAAGTTGATTGGATCGGCCCCCAACGCAAGAAGTCAGTTTAATTCGGGTAGGAGTCATAAAATACATTGAAAATCTATTAAAAGTCGAAATTCAAAGCGTTCTGCTGGGAAATCCCCGAGTGGGACTCGTTCGTTGCCGGCCGTGTATATTTTGATGCATTGATTACCCAGATCAGTTTAAAAGTTGATTGGATCGGCCCTCAAAGCAAGAAGTCAGTTTAATTCGGGTAGGAGTCATAAAATACATCGAAAATCTATTAAAAGTCGAAATTCAAAGCGTTCTGCTGGGAAATCCCCGAGTGGGACTCGTTCGTTGCCGGCCGTGTATATTTTGATGCACTGATTACCCAGATCAGTTTAAAAGTTGATTGGATCGGTCCCCAACGCAAGAAGTCAGTTTAATTCGGGTAGGAGTCATAAAATACATCGAAAATCTATTAAAAGTCGAAATTCAAAGCGTTCTGCTGGGAAATCCCCGAGTGGGACTTGTTGCTGGCCGTGTGTATTTTAATGCATTGATCATCCAGATCAGTTTAAAAGTTGATTGGATCGGCCCCCAACGCAAGAAGTCAGTTTAATTCGGGTAGGAGTCATAAAATACATCAAAAATCGTTAGAAAATCGAAATTCAAAGCGTTCTGCTGGGAAATCCCCGAGTGGGAATCGTTGCCGGCCGTGTATATTTTGATGCATTGATCACCCAGATCATTTTAAAAGTTGATTGGATTGGCCCCCAACGCAAGAAGTCAGTTTAATTCGGGTAGGAGTCATAAAATACATCGAAAATCGTTAGAAAATCGAAATTCAAAGCGTTCTGCTGGGAAATCCCCGAGTGGGACTCGTTGCTGGCCATCTATATTTTGATGCATTGATCACCCAGATCATTTTAAAAGTTGATTGGATCGGCCCCCAACGCAAGAAGTCAGTTTAATTTGGGTAGGAGTCATAAAATACATCAAAAATCTATTAAAAGTCGAAATTCAAAGCGTTCTGCTGGGAAATCCCCGAGTGGGACTCGTTGCCGGCCGTGTATATTTTGATGCACTGATTACCCAGATCAGTTTAAAAGTTGATTGGATCGGCCCCCAACGCAAGAAGTCAGTTTAATTCGGGTAGGAGTCATAAAATACATCGAAAATCTATTAAAAGTCGAAATTCAAAGCGTTCTGCTGGGAAATCCCCGAGTGGGACTCGTTGCCGGCCGTGTATATTTTGATGCACTGATTACCCAGATCAGTTTAAAAGTTGATTGGATCGGCCCCCAACGCAAGAAGTCAGTTTAATTCGGGTAGGAGTCATAAAATACATCCAAAATCGTTAGAAAATCGAAATTCAAAGCGTTCTGCTGGGAAATCCCCGAGTGGGACTTGTTGCTGGCCGTGTGTATTTTGATGCATTGATCACCCAGATCAGTTTAAAAGTTGATTGGATCGGCCCCCAACGCAAGAAGTCAGTTTAATTCGGGTAGGATTCATAAAATATATCGAAAATCTATTAAAAGTCGAAATTCAAAGCGTTCTGCTGGGAAATCCCCGAGTGGGACTCGTTGCTGGCCGTGTATATTTTGATGCATTGATTACCCAGATCAGTTTAAAAGTTGATTGGATCGGCCCCTAACGCAAGAAGTCAGTTTAATTCGGGTAAGATTCATAATGTACATCAAAAATCGTTAGAAAATCGAAATTCAAAGCGTTCTGCTGGGAAATCCCCGAGTGGGACTCGTTGCCAGCCGTGTATATTTTGATGCATTGATCACTCAAATCATTTTAAAAGTTGATTTGATCGGCCCCCAACGCAAGAAGTCAGTTTAATTCGTGCAGGATTCATAAAATACATCGAAAGTTTTTAGAAAATCGAAATTCAAAGCGTTCTGCTGGGAAATCCCCGAGTGGGACTCGTTGCCAGCCGTGTATATTTTGATGCATTGATCACTCAAATCATTTTAAAAGTTGATTTGATTGGCCCCCAACGCAAGACGTAATTTTAATTCGTGCAGGAGTCATAAAATACATCGAAAATCTATTAAAAGTCGAAATTCAAAGCGTTCTGCTGGGAAATCCCCGAGTGGGACTCGTTCGTTGCCGGCCGTGTATATTTTAATGCATTGATCACCCAGATTAGTTTAAAAGTTGATTGGATCGGCCCTCAACGCAAGAAGTCAGTTTAATTCGGGTAGGAGTCATAAAATACATCGAAAATCTATTAAAAGTCGAAATTCAAAGCGTTCTGCTGGGAAATCCCCGTGTGGGACTCGTTGCTGGCCGTGTATATTTTGATGCATTGATCATCCAGATCAGTTTAAAAGTTTATTGGATTGGCCCCCAACGCAAGAAGTCAGTTTAATTCGGGTAGGAGTCAGAAAATACATCCAAAATCTATTAAAAGTCGAAATTCAATGCGTTCTGCTGGGAAATCCCCGAGTGGGACTCGTTGCTGGCCGTGTATATTTTGATGCATTGATCACCCAGATCAGTTAAAAGTTGATTGGATTGGCCCCCAACGCAAGAAGTCAGTTTAATTCGGGTAGCAGTCATAAAATACATCGAAAATCGTTAGAAAATCGAAATTCAAAGCGTTCTGCTGGGAAATCCCCGAGTGGGACTCGTTGCTGGCCATCTATATTTTGATGCATTGATCACCCAGATCAGTTTAAAAGTTGATTGGATCGGCCCCGAACGCAAGAAGTCAGTTTAATTCGGGTAGGAGTCATAAAATACATTGAAAATCTATTAAAAGTCGAAATTCAAAGCGTTCTGCTGGGAAATCCCCGAGTGGGACTCGTTGCCGGCCGTGTATATTTTGATGCACTGATTACCCAGATCAGTTTAAAAGTTGATTGGATCCGCCCCCAACGCAAGAAGTCAGTTTAATTCGGGTAGGAGTCATAAAATACATCCAAAATCTATTAAAAGTCGAAATTCAAAGCGTTCTGCTGAGAAATCCCCGAGTGGGACTCGTTGCCGGCCGTGTATATTTTGATGCACTGATTACCTAGATCAGTTTAAAAGTTGATTGGATCGGCCCCCAACGCAAGAAGTCAGTTTAATTCGGGTAGGATACATAAAATACATCAAAAATCGTTAAAAAATCGAAATTCAAAGCGTTCTGCT
Organism: Diplosoma virens; assembly: GCA_963680785.1. Lineage (NCBI taxonomy): Eukaryota > Metazoa > Chordata > Ascidiacea > Aplousobranchia > Didemnidae > Diplosoma > Diplosoma virens. The sequence continues at coordinate 13,925,063 of OY796885.1, forward strand.
GGGAAATCCCCGAGTGGGACTTGTTGCTGGCCGTGTGTATTTTGATGCATTGATCATCCAGATCAGTTTAAAAGTTGATTGGATCGGCCCTCAAAGCAAGAAGTCAGTTTAATTCGGGTAGGAGTCATAAAATATATCGAAAATCTATTAAAAGTCGAAATTCAATGCGTTCTGCTGGGAAATCCCCGAGTGGGACTCGTTGCTGGCCGTCTATATTTTGATGCATTGATTACCCAGATCTGTTTAAAAGTTGATTGGATCGGCCCCTAACGCAAGAAGTCAGTTTAATTCGGGTAAGATTCATAATGTACATCAAAAATCGTTAGAAAATTGAAATTCAATGCGTTCTGCTGGGAAATCCCCGAGTGGGACTCGTTGCCAGCCGTGTATATTTTGATGCATTGATCACTCAAATCATTTTAAAAGTTGATTGGATCGGCCCCCAACGCAAGAAGTCAGTTTAATTCGTGCAGGATTCATAAAATACATCGAAAGTTTTTAGAAAATCGAAATTCAAAGCGTTCTGCTGGGAAATCCCCGAGTGGGACTCGTTGCCAGCCGTGTATATTTTGATGCATTGATCACTCAAATCATTTTAAAAGTTTATTTGATTGGCCCCCAACGCAAGACGTAATTTTAATTCGTGCAGGAGTCATAAAATACATCGAAAATCTATTAAAAGTCGAAATTCAAAGCGTTCTGCTGGGAAATCTCCGAGTGGGACTCGTTGCCGGCCGTGTATATTTTAATGCATTGATCACCCAGATTAGTTTAAAAGTTGATTGGATTGGCCCCCAACGCAAGAAGTCAGTTTAATTCGGGTAGGAGTCATAAAATACATCGAAAATCTATTAAAAGTCGAAATTCAAAGCGTTCTGCTGGGAAATCCCGAAGTGGGACTCGTTGCTGGCCGTGTGTATTTTGATGCATTGATTACCCAGATCAGTTTAAAAGTTGATTGGATTGGCCCCCAACGCAAGAAGTCAGTTTAATTCGGGTAGGAGTCATACAATACATTGAAAATCTATTAAAAGTCGAAATTCAAAGCGTTCTGCTGGGAAATCCCCGAGTGGGACTCGTTGCCCGCCGTGTATATTTTGATGCATTGATTACCCAGATCAGTTTAAAAGTTGATTGGATTGGCCCCCAACGCAAGAAGTCAGTTTAATTCGGGTAGGATTCATAAAATATATCGAAAATCTGTTAAAAGTCGAAATTCAAAGCGTTCTGCTGGGAAATCCCCGAGTGGGACTCGTTGCCGGCCGTGTATATTTTGATGCACTGATTACCCAGATCAGTTTAAAAGTTGATTGGATCGGCCCCCAACGCAAGAAGTCAGTTTAATTCGGGTAAGATTCATAATGTACATCAAAAATCGTTAGAAAATTGAAATTCAAAGCGTTCTGCTGGGAAATCCCCGAGTGGGACTCGTTGCCAGCCGTGTATATTTTGATGCACTGATTACCCAGATCAGTTTAAAAGTTGATTGGATTGGCCCCCAACGCAAGAAGTTAGTTTAATTCGGGTAGGAGTCATAAAATACATCGAAAATCGTTGGAAAATCAAAATTCAAAGCGTTCTGCTGGGAAATCCCCGAGTGGGACTTGTTGCTGGCCGTCTATATTTTGATGCACTGATTACCCAGATTAGTTTAAAAGTTGATTGGATCGGCCCCCAACGCAAGAAGTCAGTTTAATTCGGGTAGGAGTCATAAAATACATCAAAAATCGTTAGAAAATCAAAATTCAAAGCATTCCGCTGGGAAATCCCCGAGTGGGACTCGTTGCCGGCCGTGTATATTTTGATGCATTGATCATCCAGATCATTTTAAAAGTTGATTGGATTGGCCCCCAACGCAAGAAGTCAGTTTAATTCGGGTAGGAGTCATAAAATACATCGAAAATCTATTAAAAGTCGAAATTCAAAGCGTTCTGCTGGGAAATCCCCGTGTGGGACTCGTTGCTGGCCGTGTATATTTTGATGCATTGATCATCCAGATCAGTTTAAAAGTTGATTGGATCGGCCCCCAACGCAAGAAGTCAGTTTAATTCGGGTAGGAGTCATAAAATACATCGAAAATCTATTAAAAGTCGAAATTCAAAGCGTTCTGCTGGGAAATCCCCGAGTGGGACTCGTTGCTGGCCGTGTATATTTTGATGCATTGATCACCCAGATCAGTTTAAAAGTTGATTGGATTGGCCCCCAACGCAAGAAGTCAGTTTAATTCGGGTAGCAGTCATAAAATACATAGAAAATCGTTAGAAAATCGAAATTCAAAGCGTTCTGCTGGGAAATCCCCGAGTGGGACTCGTTGCTGGCCATCTATATTTTGATGCATTGATCACCCAGATCAGTTTAAAAGTTGATTGGATCGGCCCCGAACGCAAGAAGTCAGTTTAATTCGGGTAGGAGTCATAAAATACATTGAAAATCTATTAAAAGTCGAAATTCAAAGCGTTCTGCTGGGAAATCCCCGAGTGGGACTCGTTGCCGGCCGTGTATATTTTGATGCACTGATTACCCAGATCAGTTTAAAAGTTGATTGGATCGGCCCCCAACGCAAGAAGTCAGTTTAATTCGGGTAGGAGTCAGAAAATACATCCAAAATCTATTAAAAGTCGAAATTCAAAGCGTTCTGCTGAGAAATCCCCGAGTGGGACTCGTTGCCGGCCGTGTATATTTTGATGCACTGATTACCTAGATCAGTTTAAAAGTTGATTGGATCGGCCCCCAACGCAAGAAGTCAGTTTAATTCGGGTAGGAGTCATAAAATACATCAAAAATCGTTAAAAAATCGAAATTCAAAGCGTTCTGCTGGGAAATCCCCGAGTGGGACTTGTTGCTGGCCGTGTGTATTTTAATGCATTGATTACCCAGATCAGTTTAAAAGTTGATTGGATCGGCCCCCAACGCAAGAAGTCAGTTTAATTCGGGTAGGAGTCATAAAATATATAGAAAATCTATTAAAAGTCGAAATTCAAAGCGTTCTGCTGGGAAATCCCCGAGTGGGACTCGTTGCTGGCCGTCTATATTTTGATGCATTGATTACCCAGATCAGTTTAAAAGTTGATTGGATCGGCCCCTAACGCAAGAAGTCAGTTTAATTCGGGTAAGATTCATAATGTACATCAAAAATCGTTAGAAAATTGAAATTCAATGCGTTCTGCTGGGAAATCTTCGAGTGGGACTCGTTGCCAGCCGTGTATATTTTGATGCATTGATCACTCAAATCATTTTAAAAGTTGATTGGATCGGCCCCCAACGCAAGAAGTCAGTTTAATTCGTGTAGGATTCATAAAATACATCGAAAGTTTTTAGAAAATCGAAATTCAAAGCGTTCTGCTGGGAAATCCCCGAGTGGGACTCGTTGCCAGCCGTGTATATTTTGATGCATTGATCACTCAAATCATTTTAAAAGTTGATTCGATTGGCCCCCAACGCAAGACGTAATTTTAATTCGTGCAGGAGTCATAAAATACATCGAAAATCTATTAAAAGTCGAAATTCAAAGCGTTCTGCTGGGAAATCTCCGAGTGGGACTCGTTGCTGGCCGTGTATATTTTAATGCATTGATCACCCACATTAGTTTAAAAGTTGATTGGATTGGCCCTCAACGCAAGAAGTCAGTTTAATTCGGGTAGGAGTCATAAAATACATCGAAAATCTATTAAAAGTCGAAATTCAAAGCGTTCTGCTGGGAAATCCCCAAGTGGGACTCGTTGCTGGCCGTGTGTATTTTGATGCATTGATTACCCAGATCAGTTTAAAAGTTGATTGGATTGGCCCCCAACGCAAGAAGTCAGTTTAATTCGGGTAGGAGTCATACAATACATTGAAAATCTATTAAAAGTCGAAATTCAAAGCGTTCTGCTGGGAAATCCCCGAGTGGGACTCGTTGCCGGCCGTGTATATTTTGATGCATTGATTACCCAGATCAGTTTAAAAGTTGATTGGATTGGCCCCCAACGCAAGAAGTCAGTTTAATTTGGGTAGGATTCATAAAATATATCGAAAATCTATTAAAAGTCGAAATTCAAAGCGTTCTGCTGGGAAATCCCCGAGTGGGACTCGTTGCCGGCCGTGTATATTTTGATGCACTGATTACCCAGATCAGTTTAAAAGTTGATTGGATTGGCCCCCAACGCAAGAAGTCAGTTTAATTCGGGTAAGATTCATAATTTACATCAAAAATCGTTAGAAAATTGAAATTCAAAGCGTTCTGCTGGGAAATCCCCGAGTGGGACTCGTTGCCGGCTGTGTATATTTTGATGCACTGATTACCCAGATCAGTTTAAAAGTTGATTGGATTGGCCCCCAACGCAAGAAGTCAGTTTAATTCGGGTAGGAGTCATAAAATACATCGAAAATCGTTGGAAAATCAAAATTCAAAGCGTTCTGCTGGGAAATCCCCGAGTGGGACTTGTTGCTGGCCGTCTATATTTTGATGCACTGATTACCCAGATCAGTTTAAAAGTTGATTGGATCGGCCCCCAACGCAAGAAGTCAGTTTAATTCGGGTAGCAGTCATAAAATACATCGAAAATCGTTAGAAAATCAAAATTCAAAGCGTTCTGCTGGGAAATCCCCGAGTGGGACTCGTTGCCGGCCGTGTATATTTTGATGCATTGATTACCCAGATCAGTTTAAAAGTTGATTGGATCGGCCCCCAACGCAAGAAGTCAGTTTAATTCGGGTAGGAGTCATAAAATACATCCAAAATCTATTAAAAGTCGAAATTCAAAGCGTTCTGCTGGGAAATCCCCGAGTGGGACTCGTTGCTGGCCGTGTATATTTTGATGTATTGATCACTTAAATCATTTTAAAAGTTGATTGGATCGGCCCCCAACGCAAGAAGTCAGTTTAATTCGGGTAGGAGTCATAAAATACATCGAAAATCTATTAAAAGTCAAAATTCAAAGCGTTCTGCTGGGAAATCCCCGAGTGGGACTCGTTGCCAGCCGTGTATATTTTGATGCACTGATTACCCAGATCAGTTTAAAAGTTGATTGGATCGGCCCCCAACGCAAGAAGTCAGTTTAATTCGGGTAGGAGTCATAAAATACATCAAAAATCTATTAAAAGTCGAAATTCAAAGCGTTCTGCTGGGAAATCCCCGAGTGGGACTCGTTGCCGGCCGTGTATATTTTGATGCATTGATTACCCAGATCAGTTTAAAAGTTGATTGCATCGGCCCCTAACGCAAGAAGTCAGTTTAATTCGGGTAAGATTCATAATGTACATCAAAAATCGTTAGAAAATTGAAATTCAAAGCGTTCTGCTGGGAAATCTTCGAGTGAGACTCGTTGCCAGCCGTGTATATTTTGATGCATTGATCACTCAAATCATTTTAAAAGTTGATTTGATCGGCCCCCAACGCAAGAAGTCAGTTTAATTCGTGCAGGATTCATAAAATACATCGAAAGTTTTTAGAAAATCAAAATTCAAAGCGTTCTGCTGGGAAATCCCCGAGTGGGACTCGTTGCCAGCCGTGTATATTTTGATGCATTGATCACTCAAATCATTTTAAAAGTTGATTTGATTGGCCCCCAACGCAAGACGTAATTTTAATTCGTGCAGGAGTCATAAAATACATCGAAAATCTATTAAAAGTCGAAATTCAAAGCGTTCTGCTGGGAAATCTCCGAGTGGGACTCGTTGCCGGCCGTGTATATTTTAATGCATTGATCACCCAGATTAGTTTAAAAGTTGATTGGATTGGCCCTCAACGCAAGAAGTCAGTTTAATTCGGGTAGGAGTCATAAAATACATCGAAAATCTATTAAAAGTCGAAATTCAAAGCGTTCTGCTGGGAAATCCCCAAGTGGGACTCGTTGCTGGCCGTGTGTATTTTGATGCATTGATTACCCAGATCAGTTTAAAAGTTGATTGGATTGGCCCCCAACGCAAGAAGTCAGTTTAATTCGGGTAGGATTCATAAAATATATCGAAAATCTATTAAAAGTCGAAATTCAAAGCGTTCTGCTGGGAAATCCCCGAGTGGGACTCGTTGCCCGCCGTGTATATTTTGATGCATTGATTACCCAGATCAGTTTAAAAGTTGATTGGATTGGCCCCCAACGCAAGAAGTCAGTTTAATTTGGGTAGGATTCATAAAATATATCGAAAATCTGTTAAAAGTCGAAATTCAATGCGTTCTGCTGGGAAATCCCCGAGTGGGACTCGTTGCCGGCCGTGTATATTTTGATGCACTGATTACCCAGATCAGTTTAAAAGTTGATTGGATCGGCCCCCAACGCAAGAAGTCAGTTTAATTCGGGTAAGATTCATAATGTACATCAAAAATCGTTAGAAAATTGAAATTCAAAGCGTTCTGCTGGGAAATCCCCGAGTGGGACTCGTTGCCAGCCGTGTATATTTTGATGCACTGATTACCCAGATCAGTTTAAAAGTTGATTGGATTGGCCCCCAACGCAAGAAGTCAGTTTAATTCGGGTAGGAGTCATAAAATACATCGAAAATCGTTGGAAAATCAAAATTCAAAGCGTTCTGCTGGGAAATCCCCGAGTGGGACTTGTTGCTGGCCGTCTATATTTTGATGCACTGATTACCCAGATTAGTTTAAAAGTTGATTGGATCGGCCCCCAACGCAAGAAGTCAGTTTAATTCGGGTAGGAGTCATAAAATACATCAAAAATCGTTAGAAAATCAAAATTCAAAGCGTTCTGCTGGGAAATCCCCGAGTGGGACTCGTTGCCGACCGTGTATATTTTGATGCATTGATCATCCAGATCATTTTAAAAGTTGATTGGATTGGCCCCCAACGCAAGAAGTCAGTTTAATTCGGGTAGGAGTCATAAAATACATCGAAAATCTATTAAAAGTCGAAATTCAAAGCGTTCTGCTGGGAAATCCCCGAGTGGGACTCGTTGCTGGCCGTGTATATTTTGATGTATTGATCACTCAAATCATTTTAAAAGTTGATTGGATCGGCCCCCAACGCAAGAAGTCAGTTTAATTCGGGTAGGAGTCATAAAATACATCGAAAATCTATTAAAAGTCGAAATTCAAAGCGTTCTGCTGGGAAATCCCCGAGTGGGACTCGTTGCCGGCCGTGTATATTTTGATGCAATGATTACCCAGATCAGTTTAAAAGTTGATTGGATCGGCCCCCAACGCAAGAAGTCAGTTTAATTCGGGTAGGAGTCATAAAATACATCGAAAATCTATTAAAAGTCGAAATTCAAAGCGTTCTGCTGGGAAATCCCCGAGTGGGACTCGTTGCCGGCCGTGTATATTTTGATGCACTGATTACCCAGATCAGTTTAAAAGTTGATTGGATCGGCCCCCAACGCAAGAAGTCAGTTTAATTCGGGTAGGAGCCATAAAATACATCGAAAATCTATTAAAAGTCGAAATTCAATGCGTTCTGCTGGGAAATCCCCGAGTGGGACTCGTTGCCGGCCGTGTATATTTTGATGCACTGATTACCCAGATCAGTTTAAAAGTTGATTGGATTGGCCCCCAACGCAAGAAGTCAGTTTAATTCGGGTAAGATTCATAATGTACATCAAAAATCGTTAGAAAATCAAAATTCAAAGCGTTCTGCTGGGAAATCCCCGAGTGGGAATCGTTGCCAGCCGTCTATATTTTGATGCATTGATCACTCAAATCATTTTAAAAGTTGATTTGATTGGCCCCCAACGCAAGAAGTCAGTTTAATTCGTGCAGGAGTCATAAAATACATCGAAAGTTTTTAGAAAATCGAAATTCAAAGCGTTCTGCTGGGAAATCCCCGAGTGGGACTCGTTGCCAGCCGTGTATATTTTGATGCATTGATCACTCAAATCATTTTAAAAGTTGATTTGATTGGCCCCCAACGCAAGAAGTCAGTTTAATTCGTGCAGGAGTCATAAAATACATCGAAAATCTATTAAAAGTCGAAATTCAAAGCGTTCTGCTGGGAAATCTCCGAGTGGGACTCGTTGCCGGCCGTGTATATTTTAATGCATTGATCACCCAGATTAGTTTAAAAGTTGATTGGATCGGCCCTCAACGCAAGAAGTCAGTTTAATTCGGGTAGGAGTCATAAAATACATCGAAAATCTATTAAAAGTCGAAATTCAAAGCGTTCTGCTGGGAAATCCCCGTGTGGGACTCGTTGCTGGCCGTGTATATTTTGATGCATTGATCACCCAGATCAGTTTAAAAGTTGATTGGATTGGCCCCCAACGCAAGAAGTCAGTTTAATTCGGGTAGGAGTCATACAATACATTGAAAATCTATTAAAAGTCGAAATTCAATGCGTTCTGCTGGGAAATCCCCGAGTGGGACTCATTGCTGGCCGTGTATATTTTGATGCATTGATTACCCAGATCAGTTTAAAAGTTGATTGGATTGGCCCCCAACGCAAGAAGTCAGTTTAATTCGGGTAGGAGTCATAAAATACATCAAAAATCGTTAGAAAATCGAAATTCAAAGCGTTCTGCTGGGAAATCCCCGAGTGGGACTTGTTGCTGGCCGTGTATATTTTGATGCATTGATTACCCAGATCAGTTTAAAAGTTGATTGGATCGGTCCCCAACGCAAGAAGTCAGTTTAATTCGGGTAGGATTCATAAAATATATCGAAAATCTATTAAAAGTCGAAATTCAAAGCGTTCTGCTGGGAAATCCCCGAGTGGGACTCGTTGCCGGCCGTGTATATTTTGATGCACTGATTACCCAGATTAGTTTAAAAGTTGATTGGATCGGCCCCTAACGCAAGAAGTCAGTTTAATTCGGGTAAGATTCATAATGTACATCGAAAATCGTTAGAAAATTTAAATTCAAAGCGTTCTGCTGGGAAATCCCCGAGTGGGACTCGTTGCCAGCCGTGTATATTTTGATGCATTGATCACTCAAATCATTTTAAAAGTTGATTTGATTGGCCCCCAACGCAAGACGTAATTTTAATTCGTGCAGGAGTCATAAAATACATCGAAAATCTATTAAAAGTCGAAATTCAAAGCGTTCTGCTGGGAAATCTCCGAGTGGGACTCGTTGCTGGCCGTGTATATTTTGATGCATTGATCACCCAGATTAGTTTAAAAGTTGATTGGATTGGCCCTCAACGCAAGAAGTCAGTTTAATTCGGGTAGGAGTCATAAAATACATTGAAAATCTATTAAAAGTCGAAATTCAAAGCGTTCTGCTGGGAAATCCCCAAGTGGGACTCGTTGCTGGCCGTGTGTATTTTGATGCATTGATCACCCAGATCAGTTTAAAAGTTGATTGGATTGGCCCCCAACGCAAGAAGTCAGTTTAATTCGGGTAGCAGTCATACAATACATTGAAAATCTATTAAAAGTCGAAATTCAAAGCGTTCTGCTGGGAAATCCCCGAGTGGGACTCGTTGCCGGCTGTGTATATTTTGATGCATTGATTACCCAGATCAGTTTAAAAGTTGATTGGATTGGCCCCCAACGCAAGAAGTCAGTTTAATTCGGGTAGGAGTCATAAAATACATCGAAAATCGTTAGAAAATCGAAATTCAAAGCGTTCTGCTGGGAAATCCCCGAGTGGGACTCGTTGCTGGCCATCTATATTTTGATGCATTGATCACCCAGATCATTTTAAAAGTTGATTGGATCGGCCCCGAACGCAAGAAGTCAGTTTAATTTGGGTAGGAGTCATAAAATACATCGAAAATCTATTAAAAGTCGAAATTCAAAGCGTTCTGCTGGGAAATTCCCGAGTGGGACTCGTTGCCAGCCGTGTATATTTTGATGCACTGATTACCCAGATCAGTTTAAAAGTTGATTGGATTGGCCCCCAACGCAAGAAGTCAGTTTAATTCGGGTAGGAGTCATAAAATACATCCAAAATCGTTGGAAAATCAAAATTCAAAGCGTTCTGCTGGGAAATCCCCGAGTGGGACTCATTGCCGGCCGTCTATATTTTGATGCACTGGTTACTCAGATTAGTTTAAAAGTTGATTGGATCGGTCCCCAACGCAAGAAGTCAGTTTAATTCGGGTAGGAGTCATAAAATACATCGAAAATCTATTAAAAGTCGAAATTCAAAGCGTTCTGCTGGGAAATCCCCGAGTGAGACTTGTTGCCGGCCGTGTATATTTTGATGCACTGATTACCCAGATCAGTTTAAAAGTTGATTGGATCGGCCCCCAACGCAAGAAGTCAGTTTAATTCGGGTAGGATACATAAAATACATCGAAAATCGTTGGAAAATCAAAATTCAAAGCGTTCTGCTGGGAAATCCCCGAGTGGGACTCGTTGCCGGCCGTCTATATTTTGATGCACTGATTACTCAGATTAGTTTAAAAGTTGATTGGATCGGTCCCCAACGCAAGAAGTCAGTTTAATTCGGGTAGGAGTCATAAAATACATCGAAAATCTATTAAAAGTCGAAATTCAAAGCGTTCTGCTGGGAAATCCCCGAGTGGGACTTGTTGCCGGCCGTGTATATTTTGATGCACTGATTACCCAGATCAGTTTAAAAGTTGATTGGATCGGCCCCCAACGCAAGAAGTCAGTTTAATTCGGGTAGGAGTCATAAAATACATCCAAAATCGTTAGAAAATCGAAATTCAAAGCGTTCTGCTGGGAAATCCCCGAGTGGGACTCGTTGCTGGCCGTGTGTATTTTGATGCATTGATTACCCAGATCATTTTAAAAGTTTATTGGATCGGCCCCCAACGCAAGAAGTCAGTTTAATTCGGGTAGGAGTCATAAAATACATCGAAAATCGTTAGAAAATCGAAATTCAAAGCGTTCTGCTGGGAAATCCCCGAGTGGGACTCGTTCGTTGCCGGCCGTGTATATTTTAATGCGTTGATCATCCAGATCAGTTTAAAAGTTGATTGGATCGGCCCCCAACGCAAGAAGTCAGTTTAATTCGGGTAGGATACATAAAATACATCGAAAATCGTTAGAAAATCGAAATTCAAAGCGTTCTGCTGGGAAATCCCCAAATGGGAATCGTTGCTGGTCGTGTATATTTTGATGCACTGATTACTCAGATCAGTTTAAAAGTTGATTTGATTGGCCCCCAACGCAAGAAGTCAGTTTAATTCGTGCAGGAGTCATAAAATACATCGAAAATCTGTTAAAAGTCGAAATTCAAAGCGTTCTGCTGGGAAATCCCCGAGTGGGACTCGTTGCCGGCCGTGTATATTTTGATGCATTGATCACTCAAATCATTTTAAAAGTTGATTGGATCGGCCCCCAACGCAAGAAGTCAGTTTAATTCGGGTAGGAGTCATAAAATACATCGAAAATTGTTAGAAAATCAAAATTCAAAGCGTTCTGCTGAGAAATCCCCGAGTGGGACTCGTTGCCAGCCGTGTATATTTTGATGCACTGATTACCCAGATCAGTTTAAAAGTTGATTTGATTGGCCCCCAACGCAAGAAGTCAGTTTAATTCGGGTAGGAGTCATAAAATACATCAAAAATCGTTAGAAAATCAAAATTCAAAGCGTTCTGCTGGGAAATCCCCGAGTGGGACTCGTTGCCGGCCGTGTATATTTTGATGCATTGATCATCCAGATCAGTTTAAAAGTTGATTGGATTGGCCCCCAACGCAAGAAGTCAGTTTAATTCGGGTAGGAGTCATAAAATACATCGAAAATCGTTAGAAAATCGAAATTCAATGCGTTCTGCTGGGAAATCCCCGAGTGGGAGTCGTTGCTGGTCGTGTATATTTTGATGCATTGATCATCCAGATCAGTTTAAAAGTTGATTGAATCGGCCCCCAACGCAAGAAGTCAGTTTAATTCGGGTAGGAGTCATAATGTACATCAAAAATTTATTAAAAATCAAAATTCAAAGCGTTCTGCTGGGAAATCCCCGAGTGAGACTCGTTGCTGCTCCTTTTTAGGTCAATGATTTTTTCATTTAGATCATTTTAAAAGCTTTTTGGTTTGGCCCTTAAAGCTAAAAAGCAATTGATTTTACAAGTAAAAAAAATTCAATTTTTTGTTTTTTGTTGTTTGGAAACTCTGTTTTGGTTTTGTTCCGATTTTTAGTTCCGTCATTTTAGCAGAATTCTGCCAGAATGATAGTGGTGATTTTAAACTAGATAGCATATAAAATTGTTAATTTTATATTGACCAATACAATTTTTAAACACCAGGTAAAAAGCTAGCTGCAAATGATTTGATTCAGTAACCAATACTAGTAATGACAGTCTGACTGCAGCAGTTATCATACAATCTACATTTATTTGTTTATATAGCTTTGACAAAGGAAAAAATGCAATGTTTGAGAATCTTAAGTGTCATTACTCATCAGCATAGACATTCATAATTGTATTGAAATCTTACAGTTATACTGTAAGATCTTCCAGAAACAGTTAGGTGTAGTGATGTTGCAGAAAATATTTTGGAAACAGAACCCAACATACATCATCTTTTAGTGGCCAAAAAATGCATTAGCAGGACCTGGTGGATGCTGGTTTTGGGCATCCAGCTACACAGTGTCAACTTCTAGGATTAGTCCTATCCCCCACTTTTCATCATACTTGCAAGCTATATAGTCATTTCCAGCAACTTGCAAATCTTCTCTGCTGTGGTGCAAAAAGCTATAAATTCTTATGAAGTTGCTGTCTTTGCTGGTTCATTTGTACCCAATTGAAGATATTGTAAGGGATTCAAAGTGCTGGAAAAAGCAAGTTCTAGGTATTGTACTTCCCAACAAAAACCTGGAAGCCATCTTAAGTTGTACTTTTTGAAAATCATTTGAATGCAGTAACTCAAACTGAATATTACTAATGTTCTCACAACAATATTCAAAAAGCGCTTGAATAGTCATAATCTGGTCAGACATGGGTCTTTGTAGGCTTGCTATTTTTGCCTGTTTAATAGTTTCCCCAAGATCATCAGATGGGAATTTGTCATGGCTGGTGGCAAAAAATGACCACCATGCTTCATTGTTAAAATCACATTTGCAATAGCACAGATTCAGCTTCAGCCTTCGAAGAAATATTTGAGTTTACCAATACTCTGAGACAAGCTAAGAAATAGTGCCGTCAGTTTGCACAAATGCCCAAGCATAAAAACTGTGTCATGTGTTAGTTCATCTGATATGAAGCAAAATGACCTCTACATGAAGTTGTTATCTTATGTAGTATGCCACTGCTGGATGAACAATGCATTACTGCTGATTCCAATAATAACTTTGCACGTTGTCTTGGATTGTGAAGGTGTAGTTCTCTGCAAAGTCCAGCAAAACCACACTGAAATGACTTGTCAAAGAACTTTTTTGAGAGTTTAACTACCTTGATTGGCATTTAGCTATGAATGAGTGCTTGGTCAGATTACCCAAAACATTCTCTAACAACTTCTTCGACCCATTCTTTTCTGGTCATCACCACAGTTACGAGATTCATTCCATCTGTAAATTTTCCTTGCTAAAATTGGATTTCTTCATCAAGGTCATAATATTGGGTAAGCAAAAAGCATTGCAGTGTTTGAGATCCAAGACATTGCTTCCACTAATGCAACATGCACATTTTGTTGTCTGTACTGCGCACAATTTTGCTGATCAGCATTTTGGATGTTTCGTTACTGTTTGCTGCATCTACTAGAAGGATTGCATTTTGGAATTGAATACACATGTTTTTGAAGAATGATATGAATGAATGCCTTTTGAAGATATTGGGACACACCATTTTGGACATAATGAACAAAATTCTGAGAAACCAATTTTCCACTCCAAATATTTATCACAAAGTGCAGCATACAATTTCTTTAATATGCACAGAATTAACCATTTTTGTTGACAAGCATTTCGAGAAACACCTGCAAAATTTTTAATTCCAGGCATTAAATGAGTGAATTCACCATCTTCATATAGTGATAAAACAGCAGCTTTTGTGTGAACAGATATTTTGTTTCTTCCTAGAATAATTGGCTTTGACAAAATACCATATGATTGCTTTTGTTTCATTCAGATTCTTCAAAATAAACAGCAGTTTGTTTAATTGACCAAGATTTTGATTTTGATGTCAGATACCTTGTCACTGTGAGTGTTTGCATTAGCTATTTTCACTCTGATTTCTTTAATTAACAAATCTTGGTCATTAGCTTTTTTCTCCAGCAATTTTAATTCATTGGCAGTGATGGATAGGTTTTCCTGGTCTTACACAGTTATCTGTTTTTCTTGAAATTTACATTATTTTATATTAGGGTGGTCCAACTTCTGCACTCTTGTGGGCTACTTTTCAAAATTATTCGAGTTTGTGGGCCTCAACCGGCTAAAAACATTTATTTTTCTCCCAAACTCAGGGTGTTCTCTAAAAAAAAAAGGTCTTCAATTGGAATCGATCTCCAAAATTCCTATTTTCATCCCAAAATCATAGTGTTCTCCAAAACAAAAGGTTGCCGCTGCTTGTAATCGACAAGACTTGTGCAAAATTGTTCCGCAGGCCATATGCAACCTGTGGGCCCGTAGTTGGACCATGCTGTTTTATATGATATCCCTTTAAAGGGTCAATCATTTCTAAACTTTTTGTATCTTTAAAATATTACACTAATTACACTTTCACTACCCTTGGTTGTCTGCTGGGGATCAAACATGTTGCTGACAATGCAACAATAGCAAAATCTACCAATCAACTCTGTCAACAATGTCATGTCTGGTAAATGTACTCAAGTTTCAACTGTTTCTAAAAGCTAATTCAAATATCACAAGGCTAACACTTTCTATTGACTACTTATGGTACCTGTATGGCATTGGTTCTCAAAGTGCTCCGTACGGAGCCCCAGGGCTCTGCGAGAGAAACCTAGGGGCTCTGCGAGCTATTGGTTTACTTATTAAACTACTGACTCGGCTAATTTTGCAACTGTCCAAAGAAGCAATAACAACCTACAAGTAACTTCAATTAATCCGCAATTTGAATATTTTTTGAATACAAAGCAGCAAATACAGGTTGATACACCGAAGTGTTGACAAATTAAAACTGAATTATCCAACTTACTATAAGGGCAAATGAAACAAGTTTTTAATAGATAGAATGGAAATTTAATGGGCTTTCACATAAAATTCAAATTATTCAATGTAGCCCCCTTTGTTTTTCACAAGGCACCTAAGACATGGAAGTACTTGGGCGCACGTGGCATGCACCACTTCTGGGTCAATTTCTTCCCATGACGCCTTCAGTTTTTGTTTAAGGGTTTCAATATTTGGATGGGATGTTGAGCAGGCTTTTTGCTCCAGAATGGACCAAATCCCAAAGTCCATTGGGTTCAAATCAGGTGAAGAAGGGGGCCATACTTCCTTCTCCCAAAACCCTTTAAAATTGGTCTTGCACCAATGCTGGACTGCTTTGGCTGTGTGGGAGGTTGCCCCATCTTGTTGAAGCGTAATTCCTTCCTCTCCCACTGTTTCTTGAACCCAGGGAATGACTTTTTCTTCCAACATCTAACGATAGATAGTTTGGTTAATTTTCAATCCTTCATCAATAAAGATTAGAGGTGTTTTCAGGCCTGTTGAAGTGACTCCTGCCCAAACCATCACGGAAGAAGGTTTCTGCCTCCTAAATGAACTGCAACGTTCAACTGGCACCATGTCCTTGTTTGGAATCCAAATCCTGTCATTTTGGTGGTTGTGGATAGCTTGGACAGTGAAAAGCTTCTCATCTGTCCAAAGCACTTGAGGCCGCGTGCCAACAACAAGTCTCTTGATCAAAACCTTAGCTCTATCAAGCCTTTTCTTCTTAGTGGCGTTTGACAGGAGCTGCCTCTTGGTAAATTTGTACGGGTAGACGTGGAGATCATCCTTGAGAAGCCTTTGCATGGTGCTCACGCTTACAGAGGTGTCCTTAGCCAGTTTTCTTGCGCTCCTTGAAGGGTTCCGCCTCAACCTCTCCCTGACCTTCTTAATCAGTTCCTTTGTCCTGATGGGTTTTTCAGGAGTACTTCTGATTCTTGGAGCACAACTTCCAGTCTCCCTGAACCTCTTCACAGCCTTGTAAACACCTCCACGACTCACAAATTGCTTCATCAACCGGAAAATTTTTGCAGGTGGAAGTCCTTTCTTGCAATACCCTTCAACGATGTCATTTACTGTCTTTGCCATCTTACTTTTCTAGATTAAATATTCTTATTGATATTGAAAACTTACTCTAGAATATATAATAACAATCTGAAGAGGTAATGCGAAGTTAATAATGGAATAAAGTACATGTAATAACAATCTGAAGAGGTAATGCGAAGTTACGAGGGTCAGTCAAAAAATAATGAGCCCAAGTCTCTCCTGGCCATATTTGTTGCAATAAAATCAAAAGTCATACATCAAAAGAAAGCCCAGGGATAGGAGATCTCAGTTCTACTTTTCAATGTAATCTCCGCACTTTTCAATTCCAACTGTCCATCGATGAATAAGGGACACTATGCCAGCCTTGTAAAAGTCAGCAGGCTGCATTTTTAACCAGTTTCTTACAGCGTGCTTGACTTTTTGATCACTAGTGAAGTGCTGCCCCCTAACTCCTTCTTTCAATGGTCCAAAAAGATGATAGTCAGATGGTGCCAGGTTGGGTGAGTATGGGGGATGGGTTACCGTCGTCCATCCAAAAGAAGCAATCACTTCACGAGTTTTGAGACTGGTATGGGGCTTGGCGTTATCGTGTTGCAGCAAGACCTTAGACATGTCCAGGTGAGGTCGTACTCTTCTCAGTTTCGCTTTCAGTTTGCGTAAAGTGTCAATGTAAGCATCTGAGTTGATGGTAGTACCTTTAGGCATAAAATCTACCAATATCACTCCTTCAATGTCCCAAAACACAGTCGCCATAATTTTTCCAGCTGAACGTTGACTTTTGAATTTCTTGGCTCTTGGGGACGTGGGGTGACGCCATTCCATGGATGATCTTTTCGACTGAGGTTCATAGTGATGAACCCAGGTTTCATCTCCTGTCATTATACGGCTGAGAAAAGTTTTGTCACTTCTGTGACACTCAATAAGCTCCGAACAAGCTTCAAAACGGGCTTGCTTGTGAAAATCCAAAAGTTGCCTTGGAACCCATCTGGCGCAAACCTTTGCAAAGCCTAGCTCATTAACAATATTCACAGCACTTCCATGGCTAACTCCAACACGTTCAGCAATGTCATCAGTAGTGATTCTGCGATCATCTCTAATCAATTTCTCAACCTTATCATTGTTTCCAGGATTGACTGCAGAAGATGGTCTTCCACTTCTTGGTCTGTCCTGGAGGCTACTCAAACTTGGATCATCTTCTTCGTGTTTAATCCTGGATACCCACTTTTTCACAGTGCTGTAGGCTAATGAAGCATCTCCATAAACATTTACCAATCTTTCGAAAATTTGTTTTGGTGGCTCCCCTTCCGAAACAAGAAATTCAATCACAGCTCTCTGCTTCTGACGGACATCCAGTGATGACGTTATTTCCAAAACACAATACCAAAAGTGGACACGTTGAAACAATTTTTTTTTACAATTTATCTTTAAAGCAGTAAATTTACTAAACACCCTAAAAATTTCTAGAAAAAATATGAAGGTTAAAGCGGTTAAAGTTAACAGGGCTCATTACTTTTTGACTGACCCTCGTAATAATGGAATAAAGTATTTGTCAACACTTTAGTGAATCACCCTGTACTAATAATCTGATAAGTGAAGACCTTTTTTTTTTTTTTTTTTAGAGAACACCTTGATTTTGGGACGAAAATTGAAAATCAGGAGACTGAATTTAAGTGAAGACCTTTTTTTTTTTTTTTAGAGATCACCATGATTTTAGAACAAAATTGGTTTTTTGTCTGAGAATCTCAGACAATTTTTTTGTCATATCCGAAATGTACTATAAAATCATGATTTGGACAAAACTTCATTGCCCCCCCAAATTTTTTTGGGCTGGTACGACTATGGTAAGTAATAATGTGTCTTTTTTTTGTTTTTATTTTCATAAATTTATTGTGGGGCTCCGTAGATAATGGTCAACCTCTTCATGAGCTCCATAACAATAAAAGTTTGAGAACCCCTGCTGTATGGCATCAACATTAGTGGAAAGTTTTATAATAATTCAATATCTTTTAAATTATAAAATAAAAATTAATCAAATTGAGTGTGAACTTTTTTTTAATTAGCTTCATAAGAGTAGTTTAGGGCTATTGCCCCTTTAATTCTTTCATGATACAGTTTGATGTAATTTGACATCATCAAAATCAAGCAGTTTTTCAAAGTAACTTTATTCTGAGAGCACAAAAAACAAGTTTTCAAAAGTATATGAACTATTCTATGCAAAAAGAGCAAAAACCATATCATGAAAATGATTGCTATTTTTAAAGGAGACATTTTATTGACTTTTTATGAACTTAAACGAATTCCTTGACACCAAAAATGGTAAATTCAACATTTGTTTCATTTTTCTATGAGCAGAAATCAAGTTATTACAGAAAATCATAGAGCGTGACCAGTGCTCACTTACCCAAATGCCATCAAGTGGCCAAAACTTAAAATTGCGATAACTCAAAAACACCTTGAGATAATTTCAAAAAATTTTTTTAAACTTCAAGTTTTTCTAAGCTCTACAATATATATTGAAACCATTAATATCCAAGAATAGTGGTTACTGGGCCTGGTTGATTATACATGGAATGACCCCGTTGTCAAAAACAAGAGTTAAAAAATAAGATAAACTAACAATTTATTTTACATAATATTATAGTAATAGTTTTGCCTACTTAATTTTAAGTTGTATGTTGGTGTCACAATTATAACTGGGATGTGCTATAAACCAATTGGTGACCCATGAAAAAGTGTTTTTCATTCTGTATTCACCAAATTGGTTTTATAAGCTTTTAAATTTTAAGAAATACCCAAAGCCCCAAAAATTAGTAATGGTATACAGTGAACAAGATCTAACAAAGTTTGATGATCTACTGAAAAAATCAGAGCTGCAATATTTCTAGTAATTAAAGAATTTAAATCAATTTGAATCAACAACTTGCGAATTATAGCCATAATATCTAGGAATGTAAGGTAATTTTTAAAACAAAGATATTTCTTTTTAGTCTTCATTTGATTAAAGAACAATTTTTATACTTTTGTCATAAAAATAATGACCTTACAGTTTAAGTGTGGAAATAAAATAGATTTGAACCTTAATGCATTTATTTTTTTTATAAATATATATATGTATAACACTGTATGAAAATCAGTTCTTCTAAAGTGCTTGGTAACAAAGTTAGAGCTTGAATTAAATTTATATATATATATATAAATATATTTATAAAAAAAAAAAAAAACACATTAAGGATTCAAATTTATACACCTAAAATGTTACCGACAATCTTTTTTGGTTACAGAAAATATTTCACACACCTAGACTGTCTGAAAAATTAGGAATGGATATTCTTTTAAAAGTGAAGACCTTTTTTTTATTCTTGTTTTAAATGTGGTTATTTTTGCAGAAATATAATTTATGATAGCTTTTTCATTTTTATTGGTGGTTTGTCAAATAAAAAATTAATTATTTAGTGGTTCATGAAGTTTAAAAAGTTGGTAGCCACTGTTTTAAAGCAGTAATTTTCAATCGAGTAAATGAAATTTTTGCAAAGGTAAACAAATATAAAATGATGAGTGACGAGAAATAAAATGATTTCTATTTTATATTTTGGCTAATTTTGTAAATTCTTTGGTTACTCTAAATAAATTTTGTTTTAAGCAAATTTGTACATTTAGTGTTTTTTTGTCAAAATTTTAATTTTGTCTTGTTAATGTTATATATTGTTGCAGTCATACAAAATAATGATGATATTTATGCTGCACTGAAAAAATTTTCTTCATAAGTAGATAAAAATTGGCTATTTGTGGAAAGAGTTAGCCATATTAAAAAAGGTTAATAAGCACTTTTCTAAAGTTTGCTTTGACACTCTTAAAGTTTACTTAACATCAAATTACCGTATTTTCTTGAATAGAAGCCGTGGCTACTATTTTTTATTTTTGAACATATTGTGCAGGTTCTATTTTTTTGTATATGAATGTTTTCGTCTTCAAATTGGTGTCCAGTGAGCATTCAAGATAATCTACCATAAGCGACAGAAAAATGGAAACAGTAAATCAGATGCAATTCTATTGTCTCTTTTGCAAAACACTCATACCATAAACAAGGTCATCACGTGCTACCCTACCGTTAATCGGACAGCTGCTATTCCTGTCGCGTCTGTGTAAAGCAATCAACAAAACCACACGGAAGAAGTGTTAATTATCAAGTAGCAACAAAAATCTGGGCTTTTTTGTCTAAAAGTTTTTACGCACTATCCAATCACTACTGCAATCTGACAACTGCGTTTTTTGCTTTGTTTTCTTATGTCAATAAAAAAGCGGTTTTGTCCATTGCGGCTTCTATTGTTTTTTTAAAATCAATTCGTGCAGTTTCTATTCGAGGGCGGCTTCTATTCAAGAAAATACGGTATATAAATTGTAATTAGTACATTTTACTTGTACCAATTACATTTTTGCATATTTAGTTAAAGTTATATAAAATATCTTAATGCTTTATAATCATAACTTCAGAGAACCTAGTTTTTCATCTTTGTGAAAGCTAATTTGAAAAAAATAGATCAGATTTGATTTAAACAAGTTTAACTATTATCAATTTGTTTACTAATATTATATAACCTCAATGCCATATTGATTGCTTTATCAAATTGAACTTTTGGGCAGGTTAAAGAGTTTTTATTTTTGGATTAGGATTTAGGATCAACATCAATGCAAATTTATAATCCATATTTTATAATTTTTTTCATATACATTGTCATAGAAATACACATTGTCATAGAAATAATAAAATCCTTATTTTCATATACATTGTCATAGGAAAATTTAATGTGCTTACTTTTAAGAAACATGCTTATTTAAGAAATTAGGTGATTCTACTTATTTTTTATTAATTTTGTTTCAGTTTTCCACAACTTTTTAGAAAATGCACTTATTACAAAATTTTTGCTCTTTATCCAAAGATAAGAGGTCATCTTTTGGTTAAAGATCAAGTAGAGGCCTTTTTTAGTCTTTAATTTATTGTTTTCCAACCCCTTGGTTGTGACCCAAAAGTGGGTTGCTGACAATTGTAATTGTATAAAAATTGAATCAGTACTTTTTAAGGACAAAAATCAAGAACTCAAGGCAGATTTATGTTTGAACGTTAATTTTTAAACTTTCTAGGATAACCAGTATTCAGATCACAAGTTTGCTCATCAAAACTTTGCTCTCTATTTCCTCTTAGCTTTTGGGTTACACAAAAAAGGTTGAGAAGCACTGCTTTAATTAAATAACTGAATCCTTTGAAACCAAGCAAAGATCCAAAAAAGATCTGCTCTGTGCTAAAAGCCAACACAACTGAAATTTTTAAGCTTTTTTTTATTTTGTTAGTTGTACTTATTTTTTGGTCAGTTTGGATGGTAACTCTGACTAGTATTATTATTACAATTTTTGTTTTTTGTCATGGTCTTAGTGGAGAAATGTCAGAGACATGTATGAATACTTTTTTTATTTTATCTCTATATTTATCCTCCTGACTCACAAGAAAGCCACAGAGGCGCTATACATAGGGTAAGCAATTATCCTGACCTGCTTCCAGAGATACCAAGATATTGCTGTCTGCTTGTAATTTAATAGAGATATGGCTTTAAGTTAGAGCTGCTTGTCAAGACCACCAAGTAAGGGAAAGTGCCATAAAGTGTCTTTCCCAAGGACACAACAGAATGGCATGAGTGGGTTTCAAACCAAGACCATGTTGATCATAAGCACAATGCTTTAACCACTCGACCATGCTGCCGACATATATTAACACAAACAAAAAATTGTTGGCACACTTTTATTCATAAATAGGTAGTTTTAAGAACTTTTTATCTATTGTGTATGGGTGCAATATGGAAAGGTTATTTTTGTTGTTAAATGTTTAGTTTGGTTTGATTAAAATATGTTGAAAAAATATTAAAGCATGGAGATTTTGAAGTTGTTTTATATGAAGGTTAAAACATTATTTCACCAAATTAAATAATACATGACTTTACAACAATGCCAATGCATTAGGTGAAGCTGTATTGAGCATATTAAAATTTAATGCTTGGTTGTTGTTGTTGTTTGAAAGGCCATCCACTCTTGGCCAGACACAAATAATACTTGGGCCAAAGAATTATCCTTTTACTACCACAGGAGGTTGTACTGGAATTGGTCATGGTATGAAAGCACGGAGCCTGGATGCATTCTAACAGTTCGTCTAAAATTTGTCCACTGAAAAGCATGGATGCCTAGTTTGGCAAGGTTATTTAACATGTTAATTGTGGCATGTACTGCATATGGTACATGGTCCAATTAAGATCTTTGTGAAGTGAGCCACATACAAAGTGATTTTTTTGATAGATTTATTAACTCATATTTTGGTGACAAAAATATGTTATGTTTATTTTTAAAGACTATAAACAAAATATCTATGTTTTCTTTAATGTGGAATTTTAAAGAAATATAGATATATAAAAGGATGAATTATATAGAATAATCTTAGATCAAATTCCATTGCTATTCTTCCACAAAAAAATATTAAAATTACTCAAAAATTAAGTACAAAGAGTAAAAATAAGTTGCATACACAAAAATATAATAAAAACTAATAAAAAAAAAGCACCAAAACTTTACAGCTGATGTACAAGTTTGAAGCAACTTAATGCACAAAAATGGTTTATCCTCAAATGTGTCGCAAAAAGTTGAGGCCCTTTTTTGCTTTGAGCCTGGCCTCTTTCAAGCCTTTATTTTTGATATAATGTTGTAGCAAAATCTACATTGTTTCCTGCTTTTTGATTTTAGGCCTGGAGCTCCTTCTAAACAATGAGTGGATGTTTTCCCATTAGGATTGATATTAGATGCTTTGTTATTTTTTTATCAGGAGGGAATCTAGTAAAAAGGGAAATTATCAAACTTTCTTTAAATTTTGTAATAGCTATGGTTTTGTCAGCATCATCATCATCATCAATCCAATTTTAATCCAGTTTAATCCCCAGTGACTGGAGGTAACCAGATGCATCCCACTACTTCTGCAACTCTTCTTCATCTTCTCTCCATCTACACAGATCTGCCACATCTTCTTTCTTTAAAACCAATCCATATCATGTTTCCTTCAGCTTGTTCCCTCCATATCATTCTTGGTCAACTCTGTTTCTGTTTTCCATCCACTTCATGTATCATTACCTTCATCAAAACATCTTCCTCAGGTCATCTTAAAACATGACCATACCACCTCATACCATTTGCCCTTTCCAGCTTATCCTGCCAGCTTTTCTTCAATTCCAACATGTCCATCAGCTTTTTGGTATTCCTCTAGTCCAGGGTTTCTCAAACTTTTTTGTTCTGCAACCCCATTTAAAAAAATAAATTTTTGTGACCCCAATATGTGTAGGCTAATTTTATGTTAATTTTATCCTATCAGGGGTGCACCCAGCCTCAAAAAAAGAGGGCTGACATAATTCCAAAATCTTTTCAAATGTGGGGGGGGGGCAAATTCCCCTCACAACTTTTTTTCTGTAAGCCGCTTAGACTACGTATTACTAAATTTTGCATGCGATCACGATGCTTAGTGTCATTGCGTCTTTTGACATTGCACGATGGTGTTATTTGTCCTGTTGGCAGCAATTCTTTTCTCAGGTTTACGCTTAATATTTAAAACCAAGTAGTGCTGCAAATCATTCAAGTGTTTTTTAAAAAAAGGTAAGTAAAACAAGTAAGTCATATTTTTTTCATTAGCTTGATTTTTTCATTTTCCACAACGAGTTCTAGGTAGGAGCAACATCAAACAACTATAAGCTTAGGAAAATATACATCCTCTGTCCTCTATAAAAATCGATCAGTCTTCTGACGATATTCAAAAATGCCCAAATGTCCTTTTTTTTAATAAAACTATGTGATCGTGAAGAATAATCATACAGATTTACAACATGCCTGTAATATTTTCTGGCGTCTTGCTTCTATCTGCTGTCTGGTTAATGCTTTCATTTTTCCTTTTTTTTCTTTAACTCCTGCAACAGTATGAATTTTGTGCCTTCAAAGCATTTCGCAGCAATGTTGCACTTTAAAAAAATCTGCTACAAAATCAAAGTAATTTTGGTATATTTCAAAACACATCAAAAGCACCAAATGAAATGATAAAAGAAGCTGCTGCATTTCATGATCGCTTTTTCCGAAATGAAATGAAGACCCCCTATTGGGCAGGGCACTGTTTAATGTTTAAGAACTGGTTTAAAGTCAATAGATAAACAGCTGATTGTTTACTTAGAATAAATACCTTTATTTCAACAGATGATTGGTGGCACAAAACTTTAAAATTGCAAAGAAATTAGACAATATTTTTATTGCATTTATGATTAAACCTAAGTACGTGTGTTTTGCAAAGGGCTTTCATCAGGGGTTTCATCAAGTTTAAGTCGGAGCAATCGCTACAATCAATAGATTTTTAACTGCAGCATGGGTTCTTAACTGCAGCAGTTGATTAGGCTCTTTTAGGATCTCAAGTAAAATGTTATAAAAATCATCAATAATGTACGTTGAGAATCTTGGCGATTTTATCTGAACTTAAACATTAGTGATGTGTAGCAGCAAACAAGTCTGCAAGCAGGAAAAATTTAGTATTGTGATGCGACAAAAATATGTAGATAGATATTCAAAATATATAGTACGGGACAATTTAAAAAAACAAGTTTTTTTTGCGTTTAGCACAGCATACGTGTGACATGTCTATAAAAACACTGAAAGAGTATAGCAAAAAAACGCTTGTGTCTCTCCTTCGAGTTACTATTAAAGAAAAATGGAAACCAGTTATTATAGTTAAGTTGGCATAAAACGTCACTTATCCATGCAAAAGTTTTATCTCGTTGCATATTAGCATGCAAAGGGGACTGACATCAGGTGAAAAGGGGGCTGACATGATCTCCAAATCAGCCCCCAGGTGCGCCTCTGTATCCTATGGAAAACCACGTATACGAGGTGTGTTTGAAAAGTATCGGGACTGTATGCTTTGCACAAACAACACTTGCAACAGTGATAAAAGCTTTGTTTTTTAAGATGGCGCAATGTCTTGTGGTTGTAAAAACATAGTTTCAGCATTCTGTGACAACCATATGCTTTTTTACAGGCTTTTCTTGAAAGGCGCTTTACTGTAGTTCGTTTTGGGATAATTTATTTAGTAAATATTTTTTTCTTTTTTTTTCTTTTGTTAACAAAAATGAGCATTGAACAAAGAATCAACATGAAGTTTCTCGTTCGACTTGGAAAAACTCCAACTGAAACATTCAATTTGCTCCAAGAAGTTTACGGAGATGCTACGATGTCAAGAACTCGGATTTTTGAGTGGCACAAGAGGTTCAGAGAGGGAAGAGAGGATGTGGAAGATGATCCTAAGAGTGGAAGGCCAACAACAAGCAGAACAAACGAAAATGTTGAGCATGTGAAAGAAAAAGTGCGCAGTGACCACCACCTTACTGTTAGAATGATAGCAGATGAGTTGAGCATGAATAGTGAGAGGGTGTGGAGGATCATTACAGAAGATCTGGGGATGAGGAAGATTTGTGCAAAAATGCTACCAAGGTTGCTGAATGATGGGCAAAAGGAAAATTGTGTGCAAGTGTGTCAAGACATCCTGAAACAACTTGAAATTACACCAGATCTGCTGAGTAGAGTTGTTACCGGTGATGAGTCGTGGATCTTCAAGTACGATCCACTCACCAAACAGCAGAGCCTTGAATGGAAGAGTGCATCCTCACCAAGACCCAAGAAAGCAAGGCTGTTCAAGTCCAAAATTAAGGTGATGCTGATTGTTTTCTTTGATGTTCATGGAATTGTTCATCTAGAATTCTTGCCACAGGGCCAAACCATTAACCAGAATGTTTACAAAGACATCTTGCGACGTTTGAGGGAGAAAAGAAGAGAATTGTGGAAGACAAAGTCGTGGCTGCTTCATCATGACAATGCTCCTGCTCACAATGCCTTAAGCATATGACAATTTCTTGCAGAAAATAACATTGCCGTGCTGGAGCAACCACCCTACTTGCCAGATCTAGCTCCCTGTGATTTTTTCTTGTTTCCTAAGCTCAAGGGAGTCATTAAAGGAACCCGTTTTCAAGACTCAAAAGCCATAACAACAGCCGTAATGAAGGAACTACGAGCGATCCCAATGGAATCTTTCC
Source organism: Diplosoma virens (assembly GCA_963680785.1). Classification (NCBI taxonomy): domain Eukaryota; kingdom Metazoa; phylum Chordata; class Ascidiacea; order Aplousobranchia; family Didemnidae; genus Diplosoma; species Diplosoma virens. The sequence goes on from OY796885.1 coordinate 13,951,204, forward strand.
AGAAGTGCATAGAAGCATGGCAACAGAGATTAGAAAAGTGCATTCGAGCTCAAGGAGATTACTTTGAAGGGGACAAGTTGTAATTTTTACGTGGCATTTCAAATAAAATAATTATTTACACAGTCCCGTTACTTTTCAAACAGCCCTCGTATGCATGAAAAACCATGTAATAATGAGAAATAGAAATACGCTTATAGTAACCTAAAGTGAATTAACAAAATTACAAAAACCAGGTGTTTTCTAAAAAAAAAGGTCTTCACTTGGAATTAGGGTCTGATTTGCAATTTTTGTCTCCCAGAATGGGTGTTCTCTAAAAAAAAGTCTTCAATCTGATTCAGGCTTTATTTTGTTGATTAATGCCTTCAATGCCTACTTACCTTAAGCAACAATGGTGTAATGATGCTTTACCTTTTCTGGTTTTTGATTGTCAACAAATATTATTGTAAAAAAGCTAATTTCAAAAGCACAAAAAGCTAACGTATTAGCAACCCCAAAATTTTTATAGATGACCCCATTTGGGGTCATGACCCACAGTTCAAGAAGCCCTGCTCTAATCCAGCAACTTTACTTTGCCCTCACCATAGATCTTTCTGCTCTTCTCAAAATAGCTACCTACTTCATTTTCTTTTAAACACCACACTTCACTTCCATATAACATAGCTGATCTTACATAGCTTAGCTCTTATACAGTATATCTTTTCTTTCATCTGCAAAAAGAATCTTTTTCCAAACAGTATCTTATCACATTCTCTGAATTTCTTCCACCCCACTCTTGTTCTTGCAGTTACTGCAGCTTCACATCCTCCACTGGCATTCAACCTATCACCAAGATAGCAAAATTCTCTTACAGTTTCCAATTCATCACACATTACCTCCTGTTACACTTTTCACTTTGGCTTTAATATTTCTACACCAACTCTATTAATCTATTGAGTTGCATTCTTACTTCTGTTTATAACAACTACTCCAGTCTAAATAGCACTGTTTTTTTAGTAAATTCGATCTTGTTAAATTGTTACCCAGCACTTTACCCTGTTACACTGTTTACCCAGTTTAAAAGTAAATTATTGATTTACTTTTAAACTGTCACATTATGTCTGACTTCAACTCATTTAGATATATTTTCTTTATTTTATACTTTTTCTTGGTCATTTGCTTCAGCCTAATATCAAAGGCATGGCATTACAATTGAAAGGATTTATACAGGGTGTCAAGAAAGTTCCCGATCGATTTTTAAATTTAATGTAATTCAAAAACTTCAATGAATTATGATAAGTTCTGTACGTCATTTTTCCACTTAATCCTCCTTTTCAATGTTTCAGATACACTTTTCAAATTTTTTTGGCTAAAATAATAATAAAATGAGTAAAAGAGCTGCAATCATTCAACTTCATCGTGTGGGACATTCAAATTCTAAAATTATGAAGTTGCTAAAAGCACCAAAATCGACTGTTCGCGATACAATCTTGCACTTCCAAGAACTTGGAACCATGGAGGATCGGGATAGGAGTGGACGACCTCGATCCGCTTGCACTCCAGCAAAGATCAAGGCCCTCAGGGAGAGAATTTGGAGGAACCCCAAACGATCCTTGAGGAAAACGGCTAAAGACATCAATATCAGCCATGAGTCTGTCAGAACAATTGTTGAACAGGATCTCAAAATGTCCCCATACAAAATCAGGACAAGACAACTCCTAACTGACCTCCAGAAGCAAAAAAGAAAGGAGAGAGCCAAAATTCTGCTGAACCGTCTGAAGGGAGGCACGGAGAAAGGCGAAATCGTTTTTTCAGACAAAAAACTCTTCTCGGTGGAGGCGAAGTTCAACACCCAGAATGACAGGATTCTCGGAAAGTCGCCCAAGGACCTCCCTGATCATCTTCGATTCGTTTCACGTCGACAAAAACCCTCGTTTGTGATGGTATGGGGTGCGATCTCCAAATCTTGGAAATCTCCCCTCATTTTTGTTAAAGAGGGGGTCAAAGTGAATACAGATTCGTATGTCAATGATATTTTAACCCCTGCCCTCGTATCGATAAAGGAAAAGTTCAAAAATAAGTCCTTCACCTTCCAACAAGACGGCGCGCCTTCTCACACATCAAAGAAGACACAGAAGTGGTGCAAAGAGCACTTTCCTTCATTCTGGACCAAAGATTTGTGGCCACCATCTTCGCCCGATCTCAATCCTATGGATTTCTGTGTGTGGGGTATTCTGGAAAAAGAAGCCTGTTCTTCACCCCATAACAATCTGGAGGATCTTCGAGCTTCCCTGAAACGAGCATGGGAGAAAATTCCTCAAGATGCCCTTCATGCTGCTTGTCAGAATTTCCGACAGAGGCTCCAACGTGTTATTGATACAGATGGGGGTCATTTTGAATAAACCAGATTTTTTTATGTTCATGGAGCTTTGTTCTATCACCACAATAAACCTTTTGTTGATTTAACCTTCTGTCATTAGCCCTATATAATTTTGTTTAGGATCGGGAACTTTCTTGACACCCTGTAACTGATAAATGTTGCTTATTTTAACGTGTTTGGGGAAAAGCCAAAAACCAAGAAAAAGCCAAGACCAATTCATGATGAATGCCATTTTCAGATGGCGTAGCCTGCTTTGCTTTGCTTGCTGTCACTGATCTGACAATGTCATATGCCATTGCCAGATTGACAAATATGGCACCAGCCTTCTTAGCCTGGAAAGAATCATCAATGTTCTCTGTCAACAGAATGACTTGATCCATAGTTGAATTGTTGTGTTAAAACCCAGCCTGCTTGAGAGGGAGCAATGGATCAATAATTGACTCAATGCAGGCATAGATAAGCCTCTCTGGGATCTTGTGGAAAACACAGAGCAGAGATGTAGTCGATAATTTTTTTGGTCCCCCTTGAACTTTATTGATTTGGGATGGTGACTGCAAGCACTCTTTTCCAGATCTTGGAAATTTTCAGTTGGTGGAAGCAGGAAGAAAGCAAGTCAAACCAGGACTTTAAAGCAGCTCCAGCTTGGATTATAAGCTTTGGGCAGATGAAATCAGATGGTTTAAGTGTGGAGGACAGCAGTGAATTCTCTCTGAGAAATTCTCAGAGATATTCATTGGGTCTGATTTTGTGGCTTTCCAAAAGATCGGACACTTATTGAGAAACAAGTCAAGATGACTTGTGATCAACAGTCTCATATCTCCTATTTCTGACTAGTTGAGATGCGATAGCATTAGCTGAAATGGGACAGTGACAAAAAGAGTGTTGTGATCTACCAGTAAAGTTGTTTAATATACTTCAAGCTTTATGACTAGAGTATGAAAAGGTAATGCTCTTAAGTGCTTTGGACCATTGATTCCTATACTTCCTGTCAAGTTTGGCAAGTAAAGCTGTTGCAACCAAATTCTAGTCATCCCTTTAAGGAGACTGCAGGAATGTTGTATAGAGGGATTTACAGTACACTTCTCATCTCAACACAGAATATAATTGTTTCCATAACCATGTGGAGTAGTCTTTTTGGCTGCTTTTTTGATGATGTTACAAAACTCCTGGTAAGCTGCACCACATCAAGTGAATCAGGCAGCAACATAATACTGATCAAACCATTTTTTTTATAAATGGTGAAAATCCATCAAAAAATGTGCCTGAAAACAAAACAATTATAAGAAATTAAAATCTCACTTTATTCTAACATTCAATTTTTTTTTTATTCCTACAGATATATAAAAAAGATCAAAGTTACACTGGTAAACAGTTTGCAGTGGTTAAGAAAATTTTCCAATTACAATTAATGACCAAAACAAGCATTTTTAAAGTTGCAGAATCTCTACTGAACTGAATATGGCAAATTGTATTTGCATGATTAAAAATGCTTTGTCTTTGTAATTACAAATTTTAAAGGGTAAATTTTATGCATTCTTATGGCCTGTACTAAAATATAAAAAAGATAGTTTGAATTTTTTGCTGTTAATATGAGAGACTCATAGTTAGTTTGATACAGTTATTGCAGTATAGTACTTGTTGTTTGCAAATACATTACCATTCTCAGAAGAGAAAAGTTTGTCTAATCAATAATTATTCTCTTGTTGTATTTGAAAAACCTTTTTTATCAAAAACAAAACAAATTCGAGTATAGTTGTTCAAACCATTTTATATTAAATTATTTGAACTTTTTATCCATGCATTATTTAAGATTTAGCTTTGCTTGACTTTTTTGATTTTGCAATTATAAAGTTTTTCCTGAAATATTTTTGCCATGTGTTTGAAAAACAGCTATTACGATTATGATAACTTTATTGCAATGCTAAAAATGTAGCCCTTTGTAACCTTTATTATATCAGCTATTAATCTTCCTGACTGCAAAAAAATGGCAGAGATATACTAAGAAAAATTGCAAAGCCTTAATTGAGATCTTTTTTCAAAAATACCTAGATATATTTTTTTTTAGTTTTATAAGGGTGTTATGATTATAATTTTATATGGTAATATGGTTATTTTTTTCTTAAGCAGAAAAAATAGTTGTAAAGTGCCTTTTTTTATGATACAGCAATATAATGACTGTAAAATTGAATTTTGACTTTGTCAATTACGATTGTTGTTAAACTGGTGCATGCTATAGTACTTAGTGATATTGCAAATTTGGCATTAAACACTTTAACAAAAAAGTTTGTATTTTAAATTTTTGATACTAACTTTTTAATACTATAATACACATATCTTGTTAATAAAGTTTTAGTGGTTAGGATAAGTTGTCTTTTTTTTCCTTAATTAATTTTTGTCAATAATAATAATAAATAAAACATATTTATTTTTGTAATAGATGTTAAAATAATATTGCTCTTTTTGATAATATATCATGCCAGCAGAAAAGTATGAGAGTTATTTTCAACAACGAGAAAAAGAATTGGGCTATAAACCACAGAATGAAGTTGTATATAATCAAAACTTACCATATTCTCATGTGTTGGACAATGAATCAACTTATGCATTATCTGTGATTAAAACCAATTTATCTAAAGTTGTTTTGCAAGGAGAATTAAGAGTTGGATTAACTTATTGGGCTAGTCAATTAACGCGATACATTCGACTTTATGGACTGAAATTCTCATTGCAAGACCATAAGTTGTTTATAAAACTTTTGTATGAAGCTGTTGTTATACCAGATCTTGAGTGTCTTTTGGTAGAAAGATTATGTAATGTGTTGGGAAAACTTCTTAAAAAAAGAGAACTTTTAAGTTATAAAGACTTAGAGTTGGATTGGGTACCTTTGTACAATCTAGTTGAAAGATTATCTCATTCAAAAATGGAACCAATGGGTCTTGAGTGGTTACCCAGCACATTAGATAATAAGCTTAAATCACTTGTTCGTAATTGTCGACAGTTTTTTCCATCTGATTGTACTCAAAGCATGCTGGATACCTGGAAACCATTATTTTGTCCATTTGATATTGTAATGGGCAAGGCTGTTAAATACTTTGATTTATTTTTACCCACACTCATGTACAATGAAGATCAAAGACAAAAATCCTGGAAGCTTTGGCTTGATGAATTTTTATCATTGTGGAAATCTGTTCATAATGGTCCATCATGGGAAAAACACTTAATTACCTTGTTTGCTCGGGTGGCCCATAACAATATTGGTCATATTGATTGGAGTGATTATATTGGCACAATATTTAGTAGAGTTTTAAGAGCATTTAATTTACCAGTTGGTAAACTTCAACACACTTCTGCCCTTGCCAGTCAGTTGCCAATTGAATCTTCTTGCTTGTTAATTGTATCAATGATGGGTGGTCCTGTTACAAAAATTATTCTTCAAAATTTAAAATGTTTGCTTGAAACCACTGAGACATTTTTTTACCCTTCAAATCTTGGTAAGTGGTCTGGAAATTTAGTCCAATTTATTCAGGCCATTACAGCTAAGTTTGTTAATAGAATTTTCCGAGAAAGATACAAAATTCGTCGATGGGAACCAAATATACCTTTTAGTCATATGATTGAAGATGCAGACATTGAAGAGTTTGTCACTATTATCAAACCAGTTGCTCTTTTTACTCTATACAGTAAACTAGGTTCAATGACTGCCTCTAAAGTATTGCAAAATTTGGCTTATTTGCGTCCTGACTTGATTTTGCCGATATTGCTCAACAAAACTTATGTTGCTTTAAACACTTTGACAGAACCTCATCAGGTGCGAGCTTGTTTAACTGCATTATCTTCCACAATAAACCCTGCTCTTGTTGGTTACCCTGAAATTCGCTTGCATATCATGCCTTTACTGTTTCAGTGTTTGCCTGCTCTTGACCCTAATGATTTACCAAAATCAACTGTTGCTTTTCAGTTTATTAGCACTTGCTTAACATTAATTCCTTTAGTTGACTGCAGTGGTGCTCCTCAACATCATCCTAATCTTTCTGAAACTGACAAGGAAGTATGTTTGATGACTGCACAGTTTGAAGACTTTGCAATTCAATTTTTTGATCGTTGCTTTATTCTGTTAGAAGGAATGAATCAAGGAACAGATGTCCACTCACAACGCTCAATTTCTAATACGGATTTAGTTGTAACTCAATCAGAAGGAATGTCTGGTTTGATTCTTGTCAGTGCTGCTACTATGATGCTTCAACAGATGTCAGGAAAAATATTCAAAGAATGCTTGAAAAAGCTTTTTTTATTTGCTACTACTCATTTATTTGAAGGACATGTGGCCATGTCAACTGCTGCTACTTTATGTGCTGTTACTGCTAAAGCAGACCCTGTGTCTGCTTTCGAAAAATTTATCCCCTTTTATAGCAGGGAAGTTCTTGCATTTTTTGATGACAACCCAGAGGCCAAAAAATTCGAAAAATTGGACAAACAATTTTTGTGGGACATAAAAATGTTAAGTGAAATTTGTCATGTTGGAACAAAGCATAGTCTTAAATATAAAGATATGTTATTCAATGTTGCCAAACATACTATAGATATGTTTGCAAAAGAAGGTTATGAAGGAGGTGTGAGAATTATAAAATTCTGTATCAGAGGTTGGTCTCTTATTTACACTCATGACAGAAGAAATGTATCTCACAGTATTGATCAAGATTCTTCTAATTACCTTGCCATCAAAGATTGGGGTGCAACAATGACACCTTGGAAAGTTAATATTTCATGGCATGTTCCATCTGAAGAAGAATTGGAGGCAGCCTTTGAGGCTTTAGATATGTTTTTAGAACCTGCTCTTCAAAAACTTATTGGCTTTAGTGAAGGATCAGTGACACTTGATAAAGATGAACTTCAGAAAACTGTATATATTGTAAAGGAATTGCTCCGTGATTGCACTTCACTTCTTCCTGCAGAAACAAATAATCTTGTTGATTTGGATGATGAAACATTTCAATCACTGAAAAGCTGGCCTGTGCAAACTCTTGAAACATTGCCGTTTTATGAAAAAGTTTTGTCTAAAAATAATCGAAAAAGTCTTCGGCTCAAGATTTTCAATGTTATTAGAGGGTCTTTGCAAAAGATCATGTCTAGCAGAGAAGACGATGTTGATTCTGTTTGCTCAATAATTGATATTTACAGCCATTGCTTTTTAATGCATGAGCAATTGAAATCTGAATTTGATCAGCAATGGAAAGTTTTTGCTGCTTATAAAGCAACAATGAAAAATCCGTTTCAAGTTAAGAAAAAAAGAGATCGTTTTACTCATATTGACCGATCGGTTTTGCAACAACGCATGCGCATTTTAGCTATCGAACGCTCAACATACACTTCTATGCATCATGACATAATGATAGACTTGATTTCTCTTTCAACTTCTCATTATATGAAGGTAAGAGGCAACGCTCAAGCTTTGTTCTTTCATGGTTTGTCATTAGTTCCTCATGTGGCATACAAAAAATATCTTCCTCTAATTCTCAAAAATTTAGACAAAGAAAACCCTGTTGAACATCAAAAGTTTAAAGGTTCATTGTATCTTTTGATTGGTCAGGCTAAAACAAGAGTCTTCCTGGCTTGCTATCAAAAATGGGATTCTTTCACCAAAGTTTGGCCGGCTTTAATAAATGCACCTCGCTCAGATAAACCATCAATTGCTAAACTGTATGAAAAGCTGGCTTTAAAAATTCAAAATAACTTTGCTTCTATAGCAATCAATTATCAACTGAGTAATGGTGTGATTCAAGCTGCTTTAAATCTAGTGAAATCGACTAGTTTGCCTGCAGTTGTAGAATTCAACACAGAAGAAAGTATAAGAAATGGACAAGAAGTGATTAAAAGAACCAGTATGCGAAATAAAACTTTTTACAGTCAATTGGTTAATAGTTTGATTGATTTGTACCAGTCTGGTGATTTGACTTGGAAACATTCGGAGCTTTCATTAGGAATGCTTTCGCTAATGCTCCGTTATGATATTGAAATACCAGAGCGGCTCTGTTCTTTGTTTGTTTCACTGCTAATCGATGACACCATTTCTGTTCGTACTCTTGCAATTGGTTGTGTTGGATCCATTTTAAAGCAACAAAAGCGCAAACATCTTGTTGAAATGAAACCTGTTTCTGAGGTCATTGGCCAGTTACCTGACATTACGAATCCCGGTGATAGAGAAGATAATGCGTGGATTCAATACGACAGTGCTGATAAGCCTGATACGAAAGAGAAATTTGAAACCACAATGTTTATTGATAAGACTCATTGGGGTTATTATTGTTGGCCAAACGCTCTTAAAACTTATTTAGCTTTTGAAAAACAACCCAAATTAGATCGTATAAAAGACGAACTGTCAGCTTCCGAAAAGCCAATTTTTGAGTGTTTTACCGATAAAGCATTTATCAACCAGTTAATTTTTTATCTCTCACTTGAAAATGAAAAAGAAAAAGACAAGTTTGATGACAAAAGAATGGATATGTTTAGGGGATTGTTTCGAAACTTCGGAGACACTTTTGTACCACTTTTTAAGCACCACATTGAGCGCCTCGTCCAAGAAAAACAAGAAAGTTCTCAACGCTGTGCTGCCGAGATCATTACAGGAATGGTAATGGGCTCTAAGCATTGGGACTTTGATAAGGTAAGCCGTTTGTGGTCATGGCTTCTTCCAGCTTTACGGACAGCTCTGACGAACATCAGCGTTGAAACATTGAAAGATTGGGATTCTTGTTTTAGTCATATGGTTCAAAATAGAGATCCTAGACGGATACATTGGCTTATGGAATTCCTTGTCAATGAGCCTGTTACACCTAGCAGCAGTGTTTTAATTGAATCAAGTAAGTTGTACGTTCTGCAGGGAGGAATTCATCAGCAAGAATGGAGGGTACCACAACTCCTAAATAACATTCTAAATTACATTGAACCGAGATTGGGTCATCCGTACAAGAATATTCGAAATCGTTACGGAAGCTTGTTGGCTAGTCTGTTTTTGTACGACGTGTGCCTGATGGGAAAGCCCCAGTCAGTGTTGAGAGCGCCATCGGTCGATGATTTTCTTGAACGCATAACTCCCCGTTTGGAGCCTTTGATGTCGGAAGAAGCATCAGCAATTTCCAGTCTTTCCACCGAAGCTTCTTTATCGAACGTTTCGAAAATTTCTTCTTCCGCAGAACTACTCAACGAAATCAATATACTCCCATCTGGTTCTGTCGCTGAAGAGTCGGATACTCCGTTTAGTGCGGATACCGTTGATCACATTCGAAAAACCTTGCTAAAAATGCTGCCGCCTGGCGCTTCATTGTCTGATGCTTCAAACTTGTCCAACATTAAAGTTTCCAGCCTTAAAACTACGAAAATCCACAAAACTGCTGCTGTCAAACTCGAAAATAGTGTTCGTACGCTTATGGATGATGCTTTACACAGCGAGGTAAAAGCCCTAAACAAATAATCTTCTTCTATTGAAATTTTTCATAATCTTTTTATTGTAATGTATAAGTTTCATCTTTTGTATTTATTGCTAGAACTAAACTTTTACAAAAGTTAGCAATGTAATTAAAAATTTGATTGACATCAGATTTGTAATATAGCACCCGCCAACTCGGAGATAATCGAATGTTACAGATTGCTTTAAAATAGACTTAACAAAAGTTTTGAAAATTTTGAAACTGCAGTAGAAAGTCTCGTAAATGTGAACTAAGAACCAAAAAATGCCTTCGCATTGATTCGAATGCGTTTTGACAGTATTTTTGTCGACTGGTTGAATATTCATTTATTTTTATTTTGCAATCAAAAAATTCACCAAAAGAAATAAATGTTGTTGAAGAACTATAGCAATCAATTTGTAAGAGATAGTTTAATCTCTTTTTTACCTTATATTATTCGAGTTTTGCAGGCCTTTTCTACATGTCTCATATAATATGGTATATTTTTAATGCAATCAAAGCGCTACAAAACTATTTGGGTTATCAGTGCTGTTGTAAATCCATTACCAATTGTTGGTTAAATTTCTTTTCACGAAGTCGGCAACGTGGTCGAGTGGTTAAGAGCGCCGTGATTGATGGCGAACGCGATCGACACGGTAGCGGTTCAAAACCTGCTCGCGTAACTCCCTTGTGTCCTTGAAAAAGACACTTTACGATATTTTTCTTTGCTTGGCAGCCTTAGCAGTAAGCTGTAAACTTTAATCCTACCTCTAAATAAAAACTAAAAAAACTGGTAAAAAGTTGCAATCGTACAGTAATGTCGTATTATCACCAGAAGCAGGTCAAGGTAATCGCTTGGCAGTTGCCTGAAGTACCTGCTTTTCTACGAATCAGGAAGTTGAATGTAGAAAAAAAATTTTCTTTAATAAAAACGATGATGTGATGAACGAACCAACTCTGCTTCCGCATCGTACTCAAACTCGCTCAGTAATCGTATGCGCTTGTTTCCCCCAGGTGGAAAGCGACGGCGTGCGAAGCGAGGCGATTCGTTCGTTCAAAACGCTGTTGAAGTGGATCGTGAGCAGTCAGCGCAGCTCATTGCAGCCGTTCAAGTCGAGCTACCTTCGACTTCTCCCTCTCATCTGCAAGCTCTATCCCGTCGACCAGCAGGGCTCAGATGAAGAGCTTCACCAGGACTCAAGACTTTGCTTGTCGTGCATCGCGCAAAGCTTCGTTTCTCCTGACAACATTTCGAACGTGATCGAAACGGTCAAGGTCGTCATGGCGAGTAAGTCGTGGCACGCGCGCCAAACCGTGCTCAACTACGTCCAGGTCTTCGTCTTCACCAATTTATTTTCGATTCGAACCCACGCCTCGGCGTCTATCGAGCTGCAGCGCTTGATTTTAAACGCTCTTGAGGACGAGCGGCACGATGTCCATCGGACCGCGTGCATCAGTCTCAGCGGTCTGATCCAGTGCGGCGTGATCCCTCTAAATGAATCGATTTTAAACCTCGGCAAATGTCTGAGTAGTACCAGGCTAAAGAAGAAGAAGAAGAGCTTAACAGGAAGCAGCCAGGAGACCGGATATCAGCTGGCGCTTCTTAAGCGTCACGCGGGCGTACTCATTTTGAGCGCGTGCGTGCTCTCGGCGCCCTACACCGTCCCCGACTGGATGCCGGACGCTGTCATGTCATTGTCGAATCACCTGCACGACCCGCAGCCGATCAGCGGCACGATCAAGCGAACTCTGTCCGATTTTCGACGCACGCATCACGACAGCTGGCACGAGGACAAGCAGAAATTCACCAGCGACGAGCTGGCTATCTTGACCGACCTTCTGGTGTCGCCCAGTTATTACGCATGAACAACATCTCTCTCTCGCGATTGTACGCGCTCCAATTAACAGGTTAACAATACTAACGTAAGGAGAACTGGTTTAATATATTTGGCGACGTGTTCAATTGGTCGACCATTTAAATTTGTCGCCCGTGACATTGTTGATCGCGTCATAAAGAGCCGATGCGAATGTTTGCGTTTGACTTTCGTTTTTTGCGGTATTTTTTCTGCAGCTATAGAAATAGAAGAAAGCTTTGTCCCCAGGGCGTTCCAAGAATATCGTTGTTGATGTAGTTAATACTTAACGATAAACTTAATGCTGTTGCTGTTTGAAATCGCATTAAAAAATGAGTACTTTTTCTTTTATCTTCATCAATTATAGCTCTTAATTTTATTTCTGTTTTTTGAAACAGGGTTTAATTTGTCTGATTCGTATTGAAAATCTGAAATTGTTGTCATTCCCGTTTTAATTTGGTTACTACAACGGGCTATTATATTATGACATTCTGTTGCTCCTGTTTAAATGCATGTTACTTAATAAATTTACTGTTTTTCGTGGTTTGCTCCTATCTTTTAAAAGCAATTTTTTGTTCCTTTTATTTACCATCGTCGTCAATAATCGTTGCTTTATAGAAAAGCTCTGCATATATTTTTCTTTGTAACTGTCACTTTCTTATTTCCGAAGAGACGTTACTTGATTTTTATATGTCGCAGTGACGCATAATTCCAACTTTTAATTTTTATCCGTTGTCTAAAGCATATTTGTCTCGAAACAGGTTTGTTTTACGAATTTTGAAAGAAAAATTATTTTAAAATGTTGAAAATTAACTTTTTTTAGTGTAAACACATTAAAGAAATCAGGTATGTAGCTTTTTCATACGAAGAAATAGCTTGTGCGGTTCTTTAAAAACTACTATTTCAAGGGGTGTGCTGGTTACGTTTCCAAAAACTTTGTTGCGATTTTATATCTATTCATAAATTTTCAGCAAAACTTTGGCATTCTTTTAACACGTTGAGTGCCGCATGACCCACCGGTGGTCAAATTGCATTATTTTTCAAACAATACTCAATGTGTTAATTTGTTTTTTTCGATGTTTCTTGTTCCAGTGGTTTTCTGATTGTCTGTTGGTCATTTTCGCTTTTACCCTGTGAGTTCTATGGTTTGTCTTGCTTTCAATCGCTTTAGATAATTATTACAGCATTTCACCATTATATAATACTGTTCGGAAAAAGATTCTTTTTGCGAGTGAAAGGAAAGGTGTGTAATAGCTGTTTAAGATCAGCTGTGTTATATGAAACCGAAACGTGGTGTTTGAGAGAAAATAAAGTAACTATTTTGAGAAGAGCAGAAAGATCTATAGTGAAATGAATCAAAATCAACGGCTACATTTCGCTAAAATTGGTCAATCATCAACTTTATGTTAAAAGCTTTTTTTTTTAGCATAATTCGAAACTTATTTCAAAAATCCTGAAGAAAGTAAAAGGAAGAAAATCTTTCATTTGCAATATATGTACCGTAGCTAAAACGTTAACTTATAGCGCATCATATTTTTGCGGTGCCCATCTTAACAATATCAAGCCAGGGTAACACAACCACTTTTGAGCTACTGCAATATAGGCAACAAATAAATCAACTGCGTTTTACTCGCTCGAATAACTGAAACAGTTTTAGATTTGTAGTTTAGTTCCCAACTGCTCCATGCGATAGTACAAACAAAAAAATTAAAATTCTGTGTAGAAGGCGTCATTTCGCGAAAAAAAGCAGCAGTATCGGTAAAAATTTGATTACGAGTATTATTTTTATTATCTTGGCATTAGCCAAAGTGATTCGATGCTAATGTTAAAATACTAGGCGTTTAGCTTACGCAAATGAAGTTGCAGTGCAGTAATAGTTTTGCCACAGCTGGAAAAGATAGCTAAAATTTTGGAGCTCTTTATTGAAGAATCTGCAACATTAAAAAAGGTTCAAAACTAGAAAATTGTTGAAAACGGCACGTTTGTTTTTTGAAGACATAAAAATCCTTCTAGAGGCTGGTTTTTAAAATTGACGTCGCTACTGAGCTCAGAAAAATTTACAGCGAAGATAATTCAATCAATACCACAGTGATGTGCAGAGCTTTTGGGTTGGGCCACATCTGACCAAAAAGCGTTTGAGACCAATTTTGGAAAAAGTATAGGTTTGATTACAGAAAAATATTGCTCCGATTTGACTGTAAAAAAAATCTCGGTCTAGGAGCTCTAAATCTAAAGACAAAGAATCTATTTGCCTTTCTAAAACTTCCAGTTATTGTTACGTCAGATGGCTGCGCTGTCTCAATTATCGAAAAAACCAAACAAACTTTTTTCGATACAATTTGTTGTGATATTGTGCAATAGATGACGTAGTGTTTTTCTTAAACGCTCTAATCTTAATCAGCGCCTTCTGCTCAAACAATTATTGGACACGCGCATCTCCAAGCATAATTGTTACAAGTTAAATATGCGCCTTTACTTCGGTTCTACAGTCAGTTCGAGTTATCAAGCTACTACAGCAAACGAACTAAAAGCATTATATTTTCAATACGGTTGTTTTTTGGCTAAGTACTTTTGTGAATATTTACTATTGTTTTTTTAATAAACCTGTGTATTCGTGCAAAGATACAACAGGCAAAAGTGGCGACGAGGATTCAAGGAACTCAACTGCGTCAAGAAAGAAAAAAGAAAATTTGTTGAATTTGCATTACAGCTTGAATTGTCGACAATGAGTGAAATTTATGAACTGATTTTGTTGTTAAACAAGCAACACCAAGAGCAAATGACAGTTTTACGCGACGAGCAGAACAAGCAACACCAAGAGCAAATGACAATGCTTCAAGAGCAGATAAAAATTTTACAAAGCAGCTTGAACAAACCGCGAGAAAATGTTCCAACACCGATGGCAAGTTTTCAACCATTCGATTCCACATCTGAGTTATGGACTGATTATTTGGCAAGGTTCCGAACATTCGTCACTGCTAACTCCATTCCCGACAACAAGCAAGCACAAATTTTTCTTACCAACCAATCTAACTCCGTTTACAAAATGCTTAGCAACTTAGCGGCTCAGCAACAACCTGTCAAAAGCATACATGAGCTAACCATGAATGATATTCAGACGTTTATGGCAGAGCAGTTCGACCCAAAACGATTTGTTGTCAGAGAACGTTTCAAGTTCTGGTCTGACATGAAACGCAAACCTGGCGAAACTATTCCTGAACTGGCAAGCAGAATACGACAAGATGCAGCTACATGTGATTTTCAATCCATTAAAGATCCATTAGATGAAGCCTTACGAACTAAATTTATCTGTTCAGTCGACAACGAAGCAGTTTTGAAGACACTCTTCAAGCTCAAGGACGATGAACTGAAGTTTAGCAACGCCATCAGAGTGGCTCAAGAAGTGGAAGAAGCAGCCAAGGTAGCAAAGGAAACCGTACACGGTCAACCTTCTACGTCGGTGCAGAAAGTTTATCACGCAAAGTCCAAAACTTCCAAAACGCAAGAAAAGAAAACCGCCTGCTTCAGGTGTGGAAATTCTGGACATTTTAGCAAAGCTTGTCCTCACATTAAAGCTATTTGCAGCTTCTGCAAGAAAACAGGTCATATGCAATCTGTATGCATGTCTCGACTAAGAGATAATAAGCTTGTGAAACAACAGATGAAATTGGTGCACAAAATCCAATGTTCTGTTTCACCCATCTATCAAACTATTAGACTTAATGACCACAGAATTAAGTTTGAAATTGATAGCGGAGCCAGTGACACATTTTGCTGTGAAGCGACGTGGCAAACGCTGGGTAAACCCACTCTACAACCTGTAACAATTCAATATCAAGTTGCTGAAGGTAGCCCGCTACCCGTCGTGGGACAATTCCAATCAACTGCAAGTATTGATGGAAAATCACCTGACGTGACCTTTCCTGTAATTGTCACTAAGGTGCCCAATCTAAATTTACTAGGTCGTCTGGCGATGATGAAGTTGAAACTCACCAACTTAACTGATCACTTCAGAGAAAACCTAAGTTGTGCTGAATCTACTGCAACGATAGAGCACGTCACTACAACTGGTCCAGAAAACTCTTTAGATGCGGCATGTATTCAATTATGTGGAGAGTTTCCTACTTTATTTGAATCTACATTGGGTTGTCTAAAAGATTTTTCACTAGACATACGGTTTAAACCTGAAGCTAAACCTATTTTCAAGAAGCCAAGACCTGTTCCGTTCTCAATCCTACAAGATTTAAACGAAGCATACGAAGCAGGAATTAAGAGAGGTGTATGGGAGCTTACAGATTTTAACTCGTACGGCACCCCCGTGGTTCCTATTCGAAAGTCTCCTTTGCCAGGTCAAGCAAAAGCAAGCATCCGAGTTTGTGGAGATTATTCGGTGACTGTAAACTCGCAACTGGAAGACCATCGTCAACCAATCCCTCTCCCAGAAGATCTAATGCGCAAGCTAGGACGTGGTTACTGCTTTAGTAAGATTGATCTAGCTAATGCATATAATCAAATCTGTCTTTCTCCTGACAGCCAGAAGAAGCTGGCTCTCAGCACTCACAAAGGAGTTTTACTGCAGAAAAGACTTCCTTTCGGAATTAAATCCGCACCAGGGTATTTCCAAGAAATCATGGAACAGTTAACGCAAAATTTGCGAGGAGTTGCCGTGTATTTCGATGATATTTTGGTAAGTGGTGACAACGCAAAAGATCATTTGATGAACCTGCGAGCTTTGTTCAAAAGACTAGAAGAAAAAGGTCTTCGCTGCAACCGTGAGAAATGTGTTTTCGCCCAAGTATCAATTGATTACCTGGGTCACACTTTATCAAGTCGAGAAATTGCAAAAGGGTCCAAAGTTGATGCCATACTAGAAATGCCTACACCCAAGAACATTTCTACGTTAAAATCTTTTTTAGCATCTGTGCAGTTTTATTCCAAATTCTTACCTCCATATTTTTCGGAAATCACCGAGCCGTTGTACAAGCTTACACGCAAAGGACAACAGTGGAAGTGGGGTGAAGAAGAAGCGACATCTTTCAAAAAGATCAAACGGTTACTATGCACAGAGACTGTACTTGCGCACTATGACCCATCTCTTCCGTTGGGTTTATCTTGTGACGCCTCAGAATGCGGAATTGGAGCGGTATTATTTCATCGCTTTGCAGACGGAAGCGAGCGTCCGATTCTCAATATTTCTAAAATCTTATCGGCGACACAAAGACGCTACAGCCAAATACAGAAAGAAGCACTATCCTTAGTGTACGCTTTGAAGAAATTTCATCAGTTTCTGTACGGTCGTAAGTTCATTGTGGTCACCGATCACAAACCTTTAGTGACCTTGTTTGCCCCTGATAAAGGTACTCCTGCAATGGCCGCGAATCGACTTGCACGATGGGCATTACTAGTCCATCAATATGACTACACGGTGGAATACCGTAGAAGCAAGGACCATGGCAATGCCGATGCTCTTAGTCGCTTGCCATTTTCAAATGACACAAGTTTTGATGGGGAGGAGATGGAAGATGATGTCGATAGCGTTTGTTTAGTTCGAACAATCAGTCGTCAAATCAATCCTGACAATCCATTGCTTGTGGTCAGAGAGACTGCCAAGGATCCAATTCTTTCCCAACTAATGCGATTTGTGAAGGAAGGATGGCCGCATGCATTTTCGGAAGAGCTTAAAGACTTCAAAAAGTTAGAAAATTCGTTGTCAACAGAGAATGGTTGCGTTTTTTACGGCTTACGGGTAATAATTCCTTCAACCTTACGTAATCATATTCTTAAATTATTACACCTTGGACATTTCGGCATGCAACGGATGAAACAACTTGCCAGGTCAACTGTCTATTGGCCTAGAATTGACTTTGACATTGAGGATTTATGTCGCAAATGCACTTCCTGTGGCCAATTTCAAAATAAGCCGGATAAACCTTCAATCCATCCGTGGATGATGCCAGAAAAACCATGGTCAAGACTCCACTTGGACCATGCGATCAACTTTCTGGGAAGAAACTGGTTAGTCCTTGTAGACGCTTATTCAAAATATCCTTGCATTCATCCAACAACCTCAACGTCTTCGAAAAGTACTACAGCTATACTTGAACAAGAATTTGCTCATTTCGGATATCCCCACACGTTGGTGACCGATAATGCCACAACATTCATGTCTCAAGAGTTCCAAGCTTGGTGCAAACAACGAGGCATTGTACATCTCACCGGAGCACCTTATCATCCAGCAACAAACGGTGCTGCCGAGCGTTTGATACAATCGTTCAAACAGGCATTGAGAAAATCCTCGTTACCTCCAAAGGAAGCTTTGCAAGAATTTCTAATGCAATATAGAAGAATTCCTTTTGCATCGGGACTGTCACCAAGCGAATTGTTGAATGGAAGAAGAATACGCACCAAAATTGACACTTTGGTTCCATCCATTCCGCATCTCCTGCAGGGAAGACAGTCAAAACAAGCGAGCAAGTATTCAAATGCTAAAGACTCGGAAGTGGTTTCGAAAGTTGAACATCAGTATACACTAGGGGACCCTTGTTACGCACTGTACTTCGGCCCTAGAAGAGATCGTGACCCACGATGGGTGCCTGCGATAGTTACGAAAGTCCATGGTACACGAAGTGTCAATGTACGAGTCATTCCTCGAGGACCAACTTGGAGAAGACATCTTGATCAACTTCGACCTCGATACGGTTCGGATCAAGATGATGATCCCTGTGAAATCCCAACGAGCGTTTTGTCTACAGAAACACTTCCAGCCGGGACTGACCACGCATCTAGTTCTTCTTCGATGAACCAACGCAACAATCCGAGACTACCAACCGGAGACGAGTACGGGCGACACAATCTACGACGATCAGCGAGAACAAAGAGACCTCCAAAAAAATATTGTTGCTAATGTATATATATTTTTTTGTCGTAGTTTATTTGGGGAGGTGTTGTGATATTGTGCAATAGATGACGTAGTGTTTTTCTTAAACGCTCTAATCTTAATCAGCGCCTTCTGCTCAAACAATTATTGGACACGCGCATCTCCAAGCATAATTGTTACAAGTTAAATATGCGCCTTTACTTCGGTTCTACAGTCAGTTCGAGTTATCAAGCTACTACAGCAAACGAACTAAAAGCATTATATTTTCAATACGGTTGTTTTTTGGCTAAGTACTTTTGTGAATATTTACTATTGTTTTTTTAATAAACCTGTGTATTCGTGCAAAGATACAACATTTTTAAAGTAATAAGTAATTTTTAACAGATTAGCCTACTTAAGTACATGTAATTCAAATAAAGATAAAAAAGCGATTTTTAGATGGCAGAAATTCGCGATGGCCAGCCTGACTTAAGTTGTGCAATCATATTCATAGCTCCAAGTTTACGAGCATATGCTTGAATAAATGATAAATAAAGTCATATCAAACTGCGAAAAAGGTTTATTCATTTTTCAAAAAACTGTCAATCAGTTGTTGGCACAAATTGTCCACTGTCAATCATCTCGTCACTTAATGATGATTTCAGCTTTGATATAAACAGTCCGCGGCAGCACTGAACCGTTTTTCAGATTCCACTGAAGGTAGAATTAAATCAAGGCAGAGCTTCAATTTTTTAAGAACTTGGCTAGTTTTTTTAACGTTTTTTAAACATTTTAGTTTTTTAAACAATTTACTTAAAAAGGTCAAGTAAAGAAAAAATTACTAAAGTAAGTAACAAGTAAAGGTTTTCATTACAAATATATACATGTAGTAAGAATGGTCAAGTCAATCAACAAGCAAGTGCCGACAGACCTGTTTCGTCCTTATTAGGACTCGTCAGGACACTACAGCTTGTTGTTGACCCCAGCTGAAAAAGTTGAAAACTTAAACAGCTGGCACAACTTTCTGTTTGTGGTTTTTACACCTCAAACATCCAGTTGTGGACCTGAACGCTGGGTAGGTAGTACAATGAAAACAATGTTCCACCAGCGCAACTGCGAAAGACACCGCTAAGCCGCAAGGGCATACTGGCGGCGGTTTTCATGTAAAGGTTTTCATGTAAGTAAATATTTACTTAAACCCAGCCCTACTAACAACTCAATCAGTGGCGCATGGCAAGTAAAAAAGAGAATGTGCTGCAATGCGAAAAGCAATTAACAACTAAACCGAAAAAATGTAGTATGTGTACATAACGAGTCAAAAATGTCTGTCAGTATGCATCCACATATCCAATTATGTTTTTAATACGTACGTATGTTCATGGGAAAATCACAAAATTTTAGGGCAGTGACTAGGGATTGTTTGGGAAAAAAGAAACACTAATGGCTCAGATGGTAGGTGCTTTCTCGCAGCCTGGGCCGTGAGTAAGTCTGTTCATTGGTGTTAAAGATGACAGATCGAAACTGAACCTATCAAAACGAAAGGGTATCCACCCATTCCGATGTTCAGTGTGGATCTGCTAATCGGCAAACGTCCTTTTCAGGACGGGGGCAATGCCAGGATAAAACTGCCCTTTTCATGGCACATTGCCAACAAGTTCCCACTATTCTTCAGCTAAACATCGAAAGCCTCACTACAAGCAAGATGAATGTTATTCATCACCTCGTTATGCAGTCTGAGACACTCGTCATCCTATTGCAGGAGACCCACTGCATTGATGCAGAAAAGTTGGTACTTCCAAACTACCAACTAGCTGGGTCTTCTTTAACCAGGAAGCATGGCTTGCCACGTTTGTCCACGAGCGACTGAGATACACGCTTTTGGACCAATCTCCACTGACATCGGAGATCGAGTGGCTGTGTGTGGACGTTGATGGCTATAAAATAGTCAACGTCTACAAACCACCGCCAACGCGATTGCGAACCCTGGATCTCCCAGTGTTTCCTCACCCCTGTCTTTACGCTGGCGATTTTAACTGCCGTCATGCTGAATGGGGTTACGACGACAACAGTCCGGACGGTGAGTGCTTGGCTGGCTAGGCAAGTATTAATTCTCTTACCCTCCTATATAATACCAAGGACGCTGCCAGTTTTTATTCCGACCGCTGGAACACTGGCACCAATTCAGATCTAGCTTTCGCCAGCGTAGGTCCAAACAGTCGCTTACCGGATAGACGTGTCCTTGACAAGTTCCCCAGGTCACAACATCGACCTTCGCTTATTACACCACCAAGGTTTGCTATGGCAGTGCCAAGCATGTCTGTTAAGCGATGGAATTTCCGCAAGGCCAAATGGAGTCACTACATTGGTTTGACGAATAAATTTGCAAAGACTTTGTTGCCGCCTGATTCACTTGATGTGGATGCGGTTTTCCAGGATTTCTGTAACACCATTAAGAAAGCAGCCAAAAAGACTATCCTACGCGGGTATCGAAATAACTATATTCCGTGTTGGGATGCAGAGTGTATATCCCTCTATAAAACCTTTCTGCAGTCTCCTCAGGGAGACGACTCAAGTTAGCTGCTACAGCTCTGCTTGCCAAGCTTGACAGAAAGCAAAGGGATCGATGGTCCGAAGCAGTTCGAAGCATTGACTTCTCACACTCTAGTCGAAATGCGTAGAGTATTTTGAACAACCTTACTGGTAGGTCACGACACTCACTCTCCTCGTCACTGTCCCGTTTCAGCCGATGCTATTGCATCTCAGCTGGTTAGAAATGGGAAATACGAGGCTGTTGACCGCAAGTCATCTCGACTTGTCTCTCAAGAAGTGTCTGACCTTTGGAGGGCTAACAACACCAGACGCAGTAAATATCTGTGACAACTTTTCACAGAGAGAATTTACTGCTGCCCTTCAACATTTTAAACCAGGTAAAGCTGCGGGACCTGGTTTCATCTGCTCAGAACTTATACTCCATGATGGAGCTGCTTTGAAGTCCTGGTTACGTGACGCGCCGACTCAAAATTCCCAAGATCTGGAGAAGAGCACTTGTGGTCGCGATCCCAAAACCAACAAAGCCCATGGGACCCAAAAATTATCGACCGATATCTCTGCTCTGTGTCCCCTACAAGATCCTCGAGGGGCTTATCTACGCCCGCGTTGAACCATTAATCGATCCACTGCTCCCTAAAGAGCAGGCTGGGTTCCGACGCGGGAAGTCAACCGTAGATCAAGTTGTTCTGCTAACCCAGAACATCGAGGATTTTTTCGAGGCTAAAAAGAAAGCCAGTGCCGTATTTATCGATCTGACAGCTACTTATAACATTGTCTGGCACCGTGGTCTTACCTGCAAGCTGCTGAGACTACTTCCGGATAAGCACATGGTCAAAATGATCATGGAGCTTGTCCGAAATCGAAGTTTCACCCTTACCACCGGTGACAGCAAGCAAAGCAAGCTACGCCGTCTTAAAAACGGCGTTACTCTGGGATCGGTCTTGGCTCCCCTCCTATTTAACATCTATTTGTACGATCTTCCTTCCATGATTTCCAGAAAGTTTGCTTATGCTGATGATTTAGCATTGTTGCACTCTTCTAGAAAATGTAAGGACTTGGAGGGGACATTAAGCCAAGACATGTCCACACTTTCAGCGTATCTCCAGACTTGGAGGTTGAAGCTCAGTCACACTAAGACGGTGACGGCAGCCTTTCACTTAAATAACCGAGAGGCCAAACGTGAGCTAAAGGTCACAACAACGGTAGACTTCTACCGTTCTGTCCAACCCCTACTTATCTCGGGGTAAAACTGGACAGATCGCTCACGTTTCGTCACCATTTAGTGGCATTGCGCAAAAAACTATCCTCGCGCGTCACACTGCTGAGGCGACTCGTGGGCTCGGGATGGGGTGTTGGTGCTAAAACACTACGCATAGCCACCTTATCTCTAGTCTACTCAACAGCTGAGTATTGTGCGCCAGTCTGGTTTCGCAATGCTCACACTCGCTTCATCGACAGTGTCTTGAACGATGCCTTGCGCATAGTTACTGGATGCTTGCGTCCCACTCCAACGAATTACCTACCTGTACTCTCAGGCATCCAGCCAGCTGAGCTTCGCCGAATGGGAGCGACACTCTCCTTGGCTCACCGTGGATCTCTGGACCCCGATCATATCTTGTATGATCTTTTAAGTGGGTCCTCAGATACTCGCCAAGTGAGACTAAGATCCAGATGCCCGTTTGTGCCAGGTGCGCGGAATCTTTTGGACAATCTTGCCAGACTTGGCATCCGCGCTTCTGAATGGACAAATCACAAATGGAAAATGGAGTATTGTGAAAATGCTTCCAAGCTCCATGATTTTGTGCCCCGGACCGGTGCCAGGCCTGCTGGGATGGGCTTACCCCGAGCAGCTTGTGTTAAGCTCAACCGCCTGCGGACTGGTGTTGGGCGATTCCATTCGTCCATGCACAAATAGGGTGTCTCTCCTTCACCGAATTGTGAGTGTGGCGCCTCTGAACAAACCGCAGACCATGTACTAACAGCGTGTCCTATACATCGGGCACCACATGGAGTACGAGGTCTGACGGTTTTGGATGACGAAACTCGATGCTGGCTTAATAACACCACTGCCAGCATCTGATTCAGGCAGTGCAGCAGTCTGGGGTAGTAAAAGGATAAACCCTCGGCCCCAGTCCTGTTTGTGTCTGACCTGGAGTGGATACCCTTCAAACGACGACGACGACGACGACGACTAATTGCAGAAAAAAGTTTACGAATTTAGGTGAAGACCTTTTTTTAGAGATCACTATATTTTGGGACAAAAAATCGACAAAAATAAGACAAATTCAAAGTGAAAACTTTATTCTTTTTTTTTTGGTCGTCACCCTAAATTTTAGACAAAATATCTTTTTATATCCGTGAAGTGCTGAAAGATTGTAATTCAAGCAAACGTCACAAATTTGGGCAAAACTCTATTGTTTTCCCAAACTTTTTTTGGCTGATATGCCAGAGTCTATGTTAAATTTATGAGTAGATCTACATTGTTTTCTCGGCTAAGAGCCAGATTTAAAGTCGCCTATTTGAAATTTTTTTAAATTTGCTTTTAATCTTTTAATAACTCGACAAAAATAAAATTTAGGTGAAAAAATTTAAAAAAATAAAAAAAAAGTTATCTGCAAACGCTGGCAGGTATTTGATGTTGTTGCAGCGAGCGACCACTGAACCCATGCCATCGATTGACTGCAATAGATACCTAAGTTCTCAAAACGATAAACTGTTACAAAAAATTGGATCAAGGACAAAAATTTCTTCCCTGGGGGATAATTTCGAACTTGTTGTTTCTGTATTTTTGAAGGCGGTAGAATTAGAGTTTAGGTTACGGTCAGGATTAATTTATTTAATATTTTAAAGGTGTTAGTGTTAGAGTTAGGATGAAGATTAGTTAATTTTAGTAAAATTTTTTCTTTGGGAAAAAATTTTGCTGTTGACCCAAAAAATCAAAACAATGTCAAAAAATTCTAAAATGTCGGGATCTTTTGTAGAAAGCCCCCGCCAAAAAAAACAACCCCGCCACCGTGCAGTTACTTAAAACGTAGCGGAGGGTTTTTCTCAAATCTCGCATTTTTGCATTAGTGGCGGGGCTTTCTACAAAAGATCCAAATGTCTTTTCACTTTAGAAATATTTATTTTTCTGACTCAAAGAAAAACGTCGGAATCGTTACAATTAAAACAACCATTGAGCGATCACCCCTATCTGCTTCCAGTGGTAAGATATTTCGGTACGGTTGAAATTTTTCATTTGTTTTTCTAGTTTTTGTTTAGAGATAAGACTGGAGTTGGCAGCTGCTTGTTAAAACTGTCAAGCAGAGAAAATTACCATAGGGTGTCTTTGGCAAGGACACACGAGAATGACGAGAGTGGATTTTGAACCCTGACTATGTTAATTACGTTTGCTATCAATACGGTGCTTTACCTACTCGGCCACGCCGTCAAGCAAGCTAAAACTTAAATAAAATTTAAACGGAAAAGTGTCTGGTTTGCGTTATGGCTACATGTAACATGGCAATATTTCTAATTTTGATATAATAACCCTTGGTTCGATTCCCAGGGCGATCGAATCTGATACGTGTTGCCAACTTTCCAACACCTTGTCACCGCAGAGAGAATATCTGATGACACGGTACAAAGTCTTTTCCTCAAGCGCAATGTTGCGAAAAGTGCGCTGCGAGCTTGATATGCTCTTCAATGTCAGGATTGCCATATTGACCTTTTTGAGACCAATGTATGGCTTTCAAAGTCAACATTTGGCCTTTTTTATGAATAAAAATTTTATTCGTGGAAATTAGAATATTTTTTTTAAATAATTTAAGTTTGTGCGCAAAAGTTTGTCGTTCACTGATTCGTCAATCGCCTTCAGCTTGAATTCCGGACGAAAATAGAGATTTTGGACAGTGATTAAGTGATGATTTTTTTTTAGTCTTCGCCTTAAATTTGGAACGATAAAACAAAAAAAACATTTCTTTTGTTACGTTTGGCTTCTTTTGAAAACTCGATCTGGCAATCCTGTTCGGTGTATGTGGTAAGCTTGCAAAATTTGCTTTGCTTTTCTAACTAACCTTTTCAAGTTTTGATCAGTCACAATGAATTAACCTTTCGAACTTTAGTAACGTTTATCACGGATTTCATCATTTAACATCTTGTTTATTGAATAATATTATATAGCGAAAACACGAGAATCTACGTTATTGTGAACGTCGTTGCTGAGTCCCGTACTTAAATATCTTTTCACAAATCAAAGCTACAATTAACCATTCCAATTATGCTAGTTTTTAGCGGTAATACTGAGCTTATAACTAGAACAAAAACCTTTTGGTAATAAAAATACAACAATATTTTAAGGATACATTATTCATTAAAAACACGAAAATAATAAGAGATTAAAAGCAGGACAAAAAATTAGTTTTTAAATCCAAATAAATTTCATTTGAAACCAATTTAAAACGTAATGAAAGTAGAACTGATGTCTTCAAACTAAATTTACCTGTTGAAAAAACGTTTGATAAAAACTAATCGGCTTGGGCAATTAAAAGTGAAGCTTTATTACTAAAAGACAAAAATGTTTAGGCGGCTAACCAGCTATTCTGGCAACACGCCCGATACCTCGTTACACCACGCACAACTTCCGCATATTCAGCAAACGTTACAACTGGAAAAGTTTGAACAGCTCTTGCAAAACACGTTTACGATGGCCGGCAAATCGCTCGTCCTAAAGTCAAGTGTTTTTTTTTTATAGAAAGCTTTACACAATGGTCTTGAAAGGCAGTTTTTTGCTACGTTGCTACAATCATTTTATACGAATCAAAGATTAAACGAAACATTGCAATTTTAAAAGCACACCAAAACAATTTTTGAAAACAATTCACTTAAATCAGAGATTCTCAACTGGTATCCAAATTAACCTTAGACAAAAAAGCAAATTGGGGGTCCATAAGCACAATATATTTTGGGGGTCTACAAAGGAGAAAAATTCTACGGTTTCTATTATTAAACAAATTCCTTATTTATTTTGAAAAACAATAATCCACTCAAAAGTAGAGCCTAAATGAATACGTTTTTGATAAAACAGTCTGTTTTTATGGTCTATAGGTAACAATTTGCAATCTAAAAATCTTACATGATGTATATAGAGAATATAGTGATCAAATCATGAAAAAGGTGTTTTGAAAACTTAAAAGTACCACTGTATCTGTCGCAAAAACGTAAGAGGTTTACGATAAAAAAAGTTTTTTGGGTATAAAATGTTGAGAACCACTGAACTAAAATGCTAAAAAACCTAGAAGTTCAACATGCAGTTAAAAATAATCAAGTTGCAAAAAACGTAATACAACGTAAAAATACAAAATAATCAGTGCAGAAAATATGTGGTTGCGGTGACAACACTTTAATTAATTCAATAACTGATTGCGAAGGTACTATATACAAACTAAAAAATGCAACAATAACAATACAATATAATCTGAATAAATGACAAAATTTTGTGAAAAGCTACAATATATACAATATAAGCTAGACTACAAACTGTTCGAAAAGATACGATTTTTTAGTTTACACATTGAAAAACCAGGTTAAAAAAATTACTCCAAACAAAATTACATACAAGGCTTTGCACATGGTAAATGCATGCTAAGCACCTTGCAACAGTTAAAACAAAGATTGAAGACATTTTTGTAAAATGTTTGTAAACTTGTAAGAAAAGATTAGCTGTGTCAAAGACAAGTTTAGTCCGATACAACAAAATTTAAAAAATTTTTTTGTTTCCTAGTTCACATGATTTAAATCTTTATTCAACTTGCTTTATGAGCAACAACTATGTTCGATAACATATAAAAATAGCAGTACGCTGATCTACAACCAATGATTGAGTATAAACTGCATATGTAATTATGACAAAATATAATATTTTACTAAGAAAAAAATTTAAAACCTTCTAAGAAATTCTTCAGCAACTATACGAGCCCGAGCATTGACTGCTAACTTCATTTCACTTATTTCTTTATCAATTTCTTCCATAAAGTGAATCACAAAATCAACAAGTTGGTGTTTCAACATTTGCTCAGTGTGAACATTTGTAATTAAAAAACTAATGTCATATCCTTCAACAGGCTTCCTCCTTAAGACCAGAAAGTTTTCAGCCCTCATCATCATGAAGCGCATAAACTTTTGACAAAGAATTTGCTCGATTTCATCAGCCTGCTTCACAGCAATGCTGATTCGTATAGAGTTTATTGAGGATTCAATCAAAACTTTTTCTTTTTCATTACGTGCAATTACAACGGGGGTAAGCAAAAGCTCCTTGCTTGTCTTAACTTCAACTTCAGGTTTGATATGACGTTCAACAACTTGAGAGTTAAAGTTTTCCAAGCACATTGCAGCATTTAATGTAGCTCTCACAGCATTAAGATAAGGTTTTAAAGTAGCTGACATTGTTATTCAGTCTCAACAAAGCAATTAATAGACAAAACCTTCAAAAAATAAGTCAATGCATTAGACATGAGCTCTCTCAATGGAAAGTAATTATGCAAAAAAAATACATTTTAATTTATTTATAATACATTAATCCAAACTTAATTTTTGCTATGGTTTATTTTGTGCAAACAAATCATTTGCAAATGTTTAAAAATTTATAAAAATTATTTACTGATAAACACAACTACATCTCCTCAGTATTTATAGAAAATGAATTTTAAAAGTAAAAAGGTCAAAAAATAATAATGTAATACAAAATTAATTCATTTATTCTCAATCATTATTAAACAGCTTAACACAAAACTTTCACTTTCTGATTATCTTATGCATGTTTTAACATCTGTTGTTGTGCTGCTTCTTTCTTTTCTTGATCTTTCCAATATTTATAATTTTTGTGTTAAACTGTTTAATAATGATTAAGAATAAAATAAATGAATATTGAATTGCTATGATATTGGCTTTGCTTTTAGCAATTTTAATTTTGTTTAGAAAGACTATTAATAACAAGGAAGAAATTAAATAAGCTTAAGCAGTTTTAATTGTAATATTATTGATATGATATCAATTGTGATACTGTCATTTTTATGCAGTTTCATGGTGCAACTAGAAACGCTTTGATAAATGGATTACAGTACTATGGTTTAACTTTTGGATAAACAGGTTTGTGGTTTTTTCCAAGTTATAGTCAAACTACTAGCAGATTTTGTAAATGTAGTAATATCTAAAATTAAGCTTAGAACTACATATTAGATAGGGTTAAACAATTTAAACCTGAATTTTGCTTAAATGTAAATTATATTGGACTTGCATTAAATTTTGAAATAGTTTTAATAAAACCATGTATGCTAACCTACAGTTAAGCCAACCTAAATGGTGTCATTTTTATACTAATGTAGCTTTAATCAAGTCTCAATTTAAGTCATAACCTTCATTTTGGTATTTTTTGCAGAATTTTAAAGTGTTTTAAATTTAATGTAATGCCTTCATAAAAATTTTTAATAGTTATAGCAAAAAGCACAGGTTTTGAAAATATAGATATAAGTGCTTTAAAATTTGGAGCCAAAAACAAAATTTAAGCTAGGATTAGATATTAAAATGTGGATTAAGTTAAATTAATAATAACTTTTTTCACATGGATTGTAATATTATTGTTTTTAAGCTAAGTTTGAATAGTTAGTGTGGCACAAAGGGAAAGTGTTGGAATGCTGTGTTTTTGTTAGATTCCTTTATTTCGACAGGCTTTTTTTTAATGGTTACATAATCTAATAAAATGTAGCAGATATTCAGTATGAAATTTTTTTTATTTTAGACCTGTAGTAAAAATAAAATCTAAAATTTAAAAAAATATATTCAAACATTTCAAAAATCTGGAAGAAGTAGCAAAATGAACCCTTTCAAAGAATAATTCATTAGTAGCACAAAAAAAACAAAAGCAAGTAAAGTTTTTAGCTTAATTTTGTAAGCTTAAAAAGATTAAGACTTAGTCAAGTAAACAATAAAAACTAAAGATTATCATTTTAAAGAAAAGGAAAAAAAATTTTTTGGTTTAGCAAAAGGCAGAAAAACTTTACCCAAAACACCATTCTCATAATAATTCTTTGTGAAACAAAAATCTAGATCATTGACATATTTGATAAAAGCACCTTTGCTGTTACAAATCTTGCAGGCTTTGAGGATTTCATAAAATTCAAAAGTTTTTAAGAGCTATGTAAGATCAGCTAAGTTACATGGAAGCAAAACGTGGTGTTTGAGAGAAAATGAAGTAGCTATTTTGAGAAGAGCAAAAAGATCTATGGTAAGAGCAATGGACAATTGGGACAAGAGGAAAGTGGACAAGAGGAATACAGAGAAGCTGATGGACATATTGGGATTGAAGAAAGCAGCAGATAAGCTGGCAAGAGTGAATGGTATGACGTAATATGGTCATGTTTTAAGACAACCTGAGGAAGATGTTTCAATGAAGGCAATGCTTTATGAAGTGGATGGAAAACATAAACAGGGTTGACCAAGAATGAAATGGAGGGTACAAGTTGAAGGAAGCATGAGAAGGATTGTTTTAAAGAAAGAAGATGCAGCAGATTGATGCTGTTAAAGAGAAAGTATAAGAAGAGTTGCAGAAGTAATGGGATGCATTTGGCCACCTCCAGTCACTGGAGATTAAACCAGATTAAAACTGGATTGATAATGATCTAAAGCATGGCAAATAGTGAATGAAAGCCAAAAATTTTACTTTAAATAAATTATTTTATAACTTCTTGATGTATTCATCAAACAAAAAATAAAAGATCAGTTAAAAATTATTTATAATCATCAAAACACAAATTTAAAAAAGATTTTATTAAAATTGTCCCAACAGACTGTTTTGCCTGTGAGGCTCATCATGGAATACAACATCTTATTCTATACTAAATAAAGTGATCTTCTATTTTATGTTCTTAAATTCAAAATATTACAGTTAGGGTTAGGATTAACCCTAAATTTTCTGCCACTGGCCACAGTGATACTTTTGAAAAAAATAATTTGACTCATCCAGCTTTATAATTATTGGTTTGTTCTAATCATCAAGTCCTCTGATCTGTTAAACTTTGAATTTATAAATGTAAAATAAGAGATTATCCCAAGGCCTACATAATATTTTGTGTTCTCCTTAAGTCTCATAAGTGAAACAGTCTGTTACAATAATTTTATTAAAATGCTGAAAATTTACATTTCAATAATTATAAATAATTGTTTTGACAAATCAAATCATTGAGCACTCTTCTGAACAACACCAACAACTTTCAGTTATATTTAATAATTAAAGACTAAATAAAAGCAATAACGTTTTTTTAAAGTTTCAAACAGTTTCAAATTAAAAATTTTTCTATTCAAATAAAAAGTTTATCAAATTACTGGTCATTTGAATTACCAAATTATTAAACACTTTTTAATAATATTCAATAACCAGATTCAATCAAAAACATAAAGATAAATATTTGGGTTTCACTGTATGCAATTTATTTAATGAAACTATCCCGGAAGCAATTTTCAATTTTGTACCCATAGAATCATAATCTACATATTTTCAACCAAACAAAAATCCAAAATTTTTTTCTCTGCTCATAAAAATTCTATCACTCAGCTCTTGGAGCAATCAAGGAGCACTCTATGTTAGTTGTCATGGCAAAGCTTTTTTTTTAGCGGCTTTTTAAGATGATAAACAAACCAATCTGTTTCTTATATTGCGTTTGCAAATGCACTGAAAGATAAATATGATTGATTTGAAAATGTACCAAAAAATAAATATGATTGAACTGTAAAGAACTAAGTGAGAATTTTTTTGAGCAGAGAAAAAAATTTGGATTTTTGATAGATTGAAAATATGTAGGTTACAATTCCATGGGTACAAAATTGAAAATTGCATCCCAGAATCCCCCCTTTTAGCACCAGGGTGGAATAGAGAAGAAACCACGAGAAAAACAATTTTTTAAGAAGTGATAGTAACTGCAAGAGCATTTGGGTTAGTTTTATGACAAAAACTGCTTACAGGGACCTAAACAATTAAATTTTGCATTCTATAAAAAAGCACTATCAAAATATTACATACAAAAACTGGTGAATAAATATTAATGAAAAGTTATTTAAATAAAGGAAAACCCAGTTTTAATAAATTGGATCTGTTCAAGAAGTCAATGCAAGCAATTTTTTTCGGTGAAACTAACCCAGAGTCCCTTTTTCAGCACCAGGATGGAATAAAGAAGAAACCAAGAGAAAAAGGATCTCTCAAGAAATGATAAAAATCTCAAAGGGATCCAGGTTAGTTTCACAAACAAAAATCACATAAAGTGACTTCTTGAAGTGACCTAATAAATTCTAGTAATGTACAGCAACTATATTATCATTTAGTGCAATTTTCTAATTTCATCAAGCCAATCAATGTAGTTTCTTCTTCAGTCAAAAGAACAGTTCTTATTTACTATATGCTGAGTTTAGGTGATTACTTCTATATTTTCAGTAATCCCCAAAACCTGTAAGGTTTGTAATGGCAAACAGTGAAAAAGACCCAGAACTGTAACAAATTTCCTACTCAAATAAACAAAACTGTGTGTTTTCCACTTAAACAAGCAATTTCTTATTATATTACTAGTGGTAGTCCAATTTTCTGTGTTTTTCTTGATGCTTCAAAGGCATTTGATTGGGTAAATCATTATTTGCTTTTTCAAAAGCTAATTGTGTGCAATGTTCCAATGTGTTTTGTTTGTTTATTAGTTTACTGGTATACTCAACAAAGTATGAAAAAGATGGGGTAGATGTTATTCTTTGTTATTTTCGGTAACTAATGGTGTTAGACAAGGTAGCATATTAAATCCATATTGTTTTGCAGTCTACATAGATGATCTATTGAAAGAACTAAACAGAATGAAAGTAGGATATTTTGTTGGAAAATCTCTTGTTAACTATTATTTGCTGATGCTTTGTGCTGTTTTTGCTCCACCATTCATGGTTTTCAACGTATAATTGATGTATGCCACTCGTATGCTTCCTCTCATAATATACTGTAATATTCAATTGTCAAAAAACACTAGGCTTATCTTTTGCATCTAGCAATTTTAATTTAAATATTAAACCTAATGTGGTACTTGGTGATTTCAAGATATGGTTTGTAAATGAAATTAAATACCTTGTTGTATTTCTTAACTCCAAGTTACATGATGATGAAGATACAAATAGACAGGTTAGTTTTTTATATAGAACTGCAAATAGGTTAAAAACATGCTTTTGTAAGTATTCAACAAAAATAAAAAATGTATTATTTCGCACATATTGCTCATCTATGTATGCATGTCAATTATGGAATAACTTTTTATCCTTTAGTTTAAAAAGAATATGTGCAGCCTACAATAATTCTGCGATTTTTACAAGGATTGGCTAGGTATGTAAGTGCCCGTGAACAGCAGGTGTTGAATAACATTACAACATTTGATGCAATTCTAAGAAAAATGTCCTGCTTCTTTGTTTATCGTTATTACGAATTTTTCTTTAATAGTATCGTAATGTTTTATTAATTCATTATTCTATAAACACTACAACGCATTAGTTTATTTGCAATAGATACTTGGTAGCCTTCTTTTTTTTTTAAAGTGTTGTTTTTTTTTTGTATTGTGTGTCTCTTATTCTGTATAGTTTTTGCTGTTTTGTTTTTGTTTTTTTTCTGTTATGGACCGTGAGTCCGATTTTAATAAAAAAAAAAAACTAAAAATTATGAGTTGATATAATCTTAAATCAAAGCAAAAAACCTATACTTTTTTTTAATTTATTTACTTTTTTACTTATTTATAAATTTTTTGTGATTTTATCAGCATTAAAGAGCAGTCATAACTTCCTCTACACATACAATTTTCTGCTGACAAGACTAATATAGCAAATATCAAATAAGCCTTTACCTCAGTTATGTGCAATGAAGCAGAAAATAAAAAACAAAGGGAAAAATTACTCTAGTTAATGTCAAATTTATTGACGTTGTTTAAAAAAGCGTTATATTTTTCGTTATTCTAAACCAATTTGAGCAATTTTGATTTCAAATGAAAGATTAAAAATTAATCTTGTATTTAGATTAAAAAATATTTGTACAAAGCAAAGATTTTTATGTTAACATTGTACGAAACTTTGGTAAAAAACAACTACACAAATAAAGCTGTCGGGTAAAATTAAAAAGTTGTCAAACTTAATAAAATTCTGTTAAAATCTTCGTACTTCTTCAAAAACGCAAAAATGAATTATTCTATTTCATTTCTATATTAATCTTTTGACTCGCAAAAATTTCCCTTAAGTTTTGTAAAATTTCCTTAGAGATAACTCTTTTCATTGTACTGTCTGACTGTTTACTTGTTACATGTTTTCTTTACATTATTTCAATTACTAACCAATGACTTATTAATAATATGCTACCAGAAAATTTTTTTTCTGCTGTTGAGCTACAGCATTGGATCAGCTTCCCAGATAGCATACAAACGTGAAATTAACGTTGAAATTTGGTTGGAATGGTTGTTTTTTGGTTAACGTTTAAGACTAAACGTTATGTTAACGTTATATTTTGGTTAATTTATAAACGTTTTTTTTAAGGTTAACAAACGAACGTTAAATTAACGTTTGCCTTTTAACCCAAAATGAACTTTTATTATTCAAACGTTTGAATAACGTTTGAATAACGTCTGCATGCTAACCAAGTGACAAGTTAAAAAAACAACCATATCGTTGTTAAAATATTAATTACTTTTTCTATTGATAGGACAGGTCGCATTTTAAAAGAATAGTAAAATTGTTATTTAGTTTTACAAAATATTAATTTTGTTTGCTTGTCGATTGAAAACGATATAAAGTTATAATGATTATTCAATTTTTTCGCGAAGCGCATTCAATTATGCTTCAATAAAAATTTGAAAAACTTTTTTTAAATCAGGCACAAGTTTTTGATACCAGACATCGCATTGTTTTGAAGTGTGGTGCTTTCAAAACGAGCTGCAGCAGCCGCCGAGCTGTACAAAGCATTTTCGCGTTAATTTTGACCTCATCACAATTAATCCTCGTTGTCAAAGAAAGTTTCTGTCGCCTTTTACTTAAAAGAAAAAATACAATTGCGCTGTTTAACTGCTTGCAGCTAAAAAAAAGCTATAACATAAATTAAAGTATAAGCGCACATTTAACTGCAGTAAGAACATTTTGCTCAATATTAGAAAATAGAAGCTTTAAAAAAGTCTTTTTAGAAACGAGACCCCTTTAAAATATGAACAATAGTTTAAAACTAAAATGGGTTTGTAGCTATTGTCTAGTATGACGCAACAATGCATCTTGAGCGCAATAATGTATCAGTTTGCCGCGCACGTGTTAGAAATTCAGTTGTAAAAAATAAAGTTGTGCAATTGAGTCGTAGAGTGAAATCATTTAAAGAAAAGTCAATCTGCTAAGTTATTTTTAATTAAGTTAGCTATATCGCTACAGTCTCGTTTGAAGCTTAGCGTAATAATTGTTTATTTTTTTTATTA
The DNA here is from genome assembly GCA_963680785.1 of Diplosoma virens. Taxonomy (NCBI): domain Eukaryota; kingdom Metazoa; phylum Chordata; class Ascidiacea; order Aplousobranchia; family Didemnidae; genus Diplosoma; species Diplosoma virens. The sequence continues at coordinate 13,985,748 of OY796885.1, forward strand.
CAGGCGCGGTAAGTTTTTTTGACGAGTCACAGTAAGTTTAAATGAGATCCAAATATTTGGTTTGAGTAGAGTTGAAATTTATTTACTTTTGATTATAAAAACCCCACAGAAAAGTGGCAACATTATTTTTAAACTATAGCTACTTGCTGAGCAAATGTTTAAGAGTTTCGTTTAAAAAATGTCAGACTAGAGCAGGGGTCGGCAACCCCCGGCACGCGGCGTCGTGAACATTTTTCCAAAAACACGTTTTAAAATGTTGAAATAATAAAAAAAAATTACATTCGGCGCGAAACACGTGGTTATAAAAATTTGGACAAAGTCAGGAAATTTAGGAGGTGACGATGATCAACTGCAAAAAATAATGACCAAATTTAGGTGAAGACCTTTTTTTTTAGAGAACACCTTGATTTTGGGACGAAAATTGAAAATTAGGAGACTGAATTTAAGTGAAGACCTTTTTTTTTTCATTGGCACGCAAACGTATATTTTGACATTGAATTTTACAAATTGGCACACTGGAAAGAAAACGTTGTGGACCCCTGGACTAGAGGATTCCACTACAGTATTGCCAGATTGGCCGCTAAGAAACATTTATGAAGATTATTCAGCTTAAATAATTTTAAGTGTTCATCAAAAGCTTTCGCTACCCCCAGATAAAAAATTTAATTGTTTTGTGCTTAAGTAATTCATGCTAATAATTTATTTCTTTGTTTCAGGCATTGCTAATGTTTTTTTAAAGTTTCTTAGTTTACTTAATAAGGGCTGAAAGATCCAAAATGTTTGTGGCGTCTTTTGTACAAAAAAATTGTCATTATAGATAAATTCTATTATATGCTGTGGCGACTTTTATTTTGTACATTGTATAATTGTGGTTTTTATTTGCAGGTGCTGTTCAAAACAATCTTTTGACGGCTGCCGCCACTGACTTTGAAATCGAAGTCGTAATAAAAAATTGGTTAAAATTTGCATCAGAAAGAGACGGTGGCCGTCAGAAAAGAGGCAATTGAGAAAAATTTAAAATGTTTAAAGTGTTTATATTGTTTAAACGTTATTCAATAATTCTTTAATAAACTTGTATAAAAATTTTAATTTTGAGTTCGTGTAAAAGTGCAGCAATCAGAAGTGAGTGGTCTTCCGAAGCAGAGGATTTAAGCATGTTTATTTATGCTTATTAATAGCGAAGTTCATTTAAACATAACTCCTGAATTACAACATGAAAACTTGTAATATTGGTTTAAAAGTTATAGGTTAACAGTAGTTACTGTTACAGCGAACCAAATAGTAACTTATTAACCTGGTCCTAAATCAAATCTTATTAAAGTCTACCGTATTTGGAACGTATAAAGTGGTTAGTAATAGTAGAAGTTAACCATAGCTAACGTTAAACAAACCAAAATCAAAAGTCAGAAGTTAATCAAACTAACCAAATATAAACGTTAACTTATGAGCAAACTAACGTAGAGTTAACGTTTGGTTTCGAACGTTAATCTAACCCAAAACTCAAATCCAAAGCAAACGTTAAACTAACGTTAGAAATAAACCGTTCTAACCAAAATTAAAACGTTACATTAACGTTAAACTAATGAGCAAATTAACGCAAAACGAACGTTTACTTTAAACGTTAATCTAACCAAACTGCAAACCAAAATCCAACGTTAAAATAACGTTTTTTTGCTATCTGGGTTATTGTTATTATTGTTACTACAAGAAAGCGTCGGAGGCGCTATACATAAAGCAACTGTCAAGCAATTACCCGGGCAGCTTCCGAAGATGCCAAGATATTGCTGTCCGATTGAAATTTTCATTTAAGTTTATTTTTTTAATTTTTAGTAGAAAAATGAAAGAAATTTAAAACTGCTTGCCAAGACGGCCAAGCAGGGAAAAGCGTCATAAAGTGTCTTTTTTATGGAAAGAATAGAATCGGTCAAGTACGTTTTGAACAAAGACTATATCAATTACAATCACGACAATTTTAGCCACTCGATCACGCTGCCGAAAAATGAAGTACAAATCTCCCAAGACAATTTTTTAACATAAATTTTATATTTGAAATTTTGTTATTTTTGCGTGGTGTAACAAACTGGTTTACGTTATGCAGCAAATTATAATCTTGAAAGCGATCAGAAGGTTGGGGTCATGTTGGGGTCACAAATTTACGCTGCGCAGAAAATTTATCCACATAAAACGTTACTATCAATTTGCTCTTTTCTGAACGATTATATTTTTAATTTGTAGCATTCCAAGATGTTTGAGGCAATATTCTGCTACTGACTCAACAAATTATTACGTCAAAATAGCCACATCTCTATCAATACGACGCTCAGCCTAATCGACCACGCTGCTAATTAAGGCATCTCACACAGTCTGACCATGGTTTTAAATTTTAACCAGGCATAAATCTTTATCAAAAACAGTCTGGTCACTCGGGGATGATCAGTCGAGTTGGTAAAAAGGGAAAGAAAAAATGGCTTGTGGTTGACATCTGCTAACGGTACAAAAAATCAAGAAACTTAACCTCTTAACTGCGAAATATTCATAGAAAATTCGCTCGTGCTGTGCGGAGTTTTTTTTTCTGAAGAGAGCTTTTTTTAATTGGAATCCTTAATCGTTTTGAGGGCAGAAAAGGAACGTTCAACCGAAGCAGTAGTAGATGGAATTGTCAAAATCAGAGCGCAAAGTCTAAAGAGTTCAGGCATAGCATCAAAAAGATCATTAACATTTATGAACTCCATTCAGTCAGAAACACTTTTCTTCAAATTATCCTCCGTTGAATATGTTTATTTTATTTTATTTATTTTTTTTGTCGACGACCAAGACATGAAAAGTCAAGCAAAACAAAATATATAAATGCACTACAAAAACATTTGGTCGCCATGACTAGATGCCAGCGAAAGACCATCAAGGTCACCAAAGTCAGCCAGCACCTCAAAATGATTAAAGTGACAACATATACATGTTCGAATGGGCTACCATTCCGTAGAAACAAACAATAGTACACACCAATATGCAATGATATACAACAGATATCAAAACAAATTACAGCTGGTACAAAACACATCGAGAAATTTACAAAGAGAAAAACAAAAAATAAACAAAAACACAACACATAAGTCTAAAAACTAATAATATTATACATTAAAATAAACTAATTAAAGTTACAGTACTAGTAGCCTACATAAAGGTGAAAAATTTCATAAAGAAGAATTAAAGGTAAAAAAATACGCAATAAATATGATTTCAAGCAAATTTAACCAAACGATGTAAAAAAAAGAAACATATATTTCCTTTTTTTACGTTATATCAAGTTAATCGAAAATAACAAAAACAGTTATATTAATGATAAAGAGGGCATGCAATACAATTAATTAACTCAATACAATTGATATAGGAAATATACAGTATACATAAGTTATTTAAAAATATATATAATTGGTGGATGTTGAAGAAACAGCATAGAAAAACTATCTAAAAAAACAAAAAAAAGAAGAAAAAGAAAAAAAACAATATATAACATTAAGAAAACTGATATATATATGTATTATTCATAATACTATTTTTTTAAAATAACTACTTTGCTTATCATTATTTTTCATAGGCTTTTGAAAGAAATACTTTGTAATTTTTAATGAAAGAAATAAGAGATAATTTTTTTATATCACTGGGTACAGTAGACCACAATTTTACTCCAATGTATTGCAGCCTTTGTTTACCAGATTGTTTTGTTTCAGAGTGCAGAAAAAAATTTCCATTAGTGCTATATCTTGTTAAATGTTGACGCACACTGTTTATTTTATCATAATAGTTATAAAAACAATAAGGTAACAATTGATTTTCAAATTTATACATAAATTTAACAACTTCTAGTTGAAAAAGATCAAATAGTTTTAGCATATTAAATTCTTTGTATAGCATGTTAATTGGGGTCTTAATATTCTTAAATAAAGAAGCCCTTATAATTCTGTTTTGCAATGTTTCTATGGTCATCAAGAGTGTTTTGTTAGCCCGTCCCCAGTTTAAAATAGAATATTGTAAGTGCGATTGAATTAATGAAAAATATCATATTCTTAAAGTATTGAGTGGCACATAATGCCTTAGTTTATAAAAAATGCCACATGTTTTTGACAATTTGCTGCATATATTAGATACTTAATGTTCCCAATTTAATTTGTCATCCAAAAAAATACCTAAATATCTTACATGATCTGTTTGTTTAATTTCATTTTTTCCTATGGTTAATTTAAAAGAAGATGTATTAATGCTTTTTTTACATATAACCATATATTTAGTTTTGTTAAAATTAAGAGATAGTTTGTTTGATTTAAACCATGAGTCAATTTTCTTCAGTTCTATATTCATATTTTGTTCGAGTATGAGTATCTATTTGGATAAGCTAGATGTAGATTTGTATCATCTGCAAATATTGTAGTAATACATTTAGTTGCATTTCGCAAATCGTTAATATAGAATAAAAATAATAATGGTCCCAATACAGACCCTTGTGGAACACCACAACACATGTATTTAAATTCTGAAAAGTTATTTCCTATTTTAGTACACTGTTTTCTATCTTTTAAGTATGACATCAATAATTTCCAAATTTTACCTTGAAAACCATATATATTTAATTTTTTTAAAAGGATGTCATGATTTATTGAATCAAAGACTTTACTGATATCAAGGAAAACTGAAAATGTAATTTTATTACTTTCTAAGTTAAGAAGAAGGTCTACTTTCTAAATTAAGAAAAAGTACATAACACATAGTTCACTCTGAAGACGGGGCATGTGAAAATAATTTCCATAAACTGTCTTTAAAGAGTTTAGAACAGGGGTGGGCAATTGTTTTCGCTTGCGGGCCGCATTTAGATGTTGAATTTGTTCGCGGGTCGCAAATTACGCTATTTTTCTCCCAAAATCGTAGTGATCCCTAAAAAAAAAAAGGTCTTCACTTACATTCGATCTGTGATTCCCTATTTCTCTCCCAAAATCTTGGTGTGTTTTCTAAAAGCATTAAAACATAAGAAACTGAAACTGGGGTATTTCCGACATAATTCTATGCAACTGTGGCTCAAAGTGAGGGTATGTATTTTTTAAAAAGAGCTCCGCGGGCCGCACAAAAAGTCGTCAGGGGCCATAGTTTGCCCACCCCTGGTTTAGAGCATCAACCGGAAATTTTTTGCGATAGGGGAAGATAAGTTGAACCAGTAGGTAAGTTAAATCACAGGCTCCCCAGCGTTAATTTGAAGATAAACAAAATATTTTGCTCCACCTATTTTTTGCACGTTGAAAATCAGTTGCTGTGTCATACCAGCATTTAAATATCTGTTTAGGCAAAAATGTAGTGTAAGAAAAAGCTTTTATGACTTGCAAAAGTAAATAGTAATAAAATAAAGTTAACTGATTATTACTTCCAGATTGTGTATCAATTTATTGCGTAGCTACGACTAAAAAATAGATAATAAACATAACATAAAATTCTGTTTCTCTGAATGCGCAAGTTTGTCTATCTTAGTAGAAATTTTAAAAATAACATAGCACATACCTTTAAAGTAAGCTGAACCACTAGCTGTGGGTAAAGTTGAACCATGGTTCAATTTACCCCATTGGATATTAAAAATTAATGTAGTTTATTTTTAGACTTTGATTAATAAAAAATTGCATTTTTTTGCGTATATATTTTATTGAAAATGCCGAAAGTTTATACAAGAAAAACTAACCGCGGAAATGAGCCGAAAGAAATAATGGAAGCGGCTGCAACATGTGTAAAAATGGAAAATCTCTAAGGTCTGCTTCCAAATCATTTAACATTTCCAGAAATACCTTGAAACGCTACATAGATAAGAAAGCAAGTGGTGCAACCCAAAATTTATACGGCTATGGTGCTTTAAAAGAAAAAAAGCCAATATTTCAAGAACCGATTGAAAAAAAGTTAGCAGATCATGTTATAATGTCGTCAACTCACATATGAACTTGCTAAAAAAAAATAACATAGCTGCATCTGTGAGCTGGGAGGAAAATAAACTAGCCGGAAAAGAATGGTTTCGTTCCTTCCAAGGCTGCGAACTCGAAGCATTTTTAATCGAGTTCGAGTTCACAAAAAATTTGCAAGTCCGAGTTCGAGTTCGAGTTCTTTAAATTTCAATTTTTCGAGTTCGAGTTCGAGTTCGAGTTCACAAAATAGAGTTGAAAAAATACAGTCGGAATAGAGTTAAGAGAATAATTTAACCGCGAAAAACTGAGCACATGTTAAAAATGCTTTGTCATCAATGTTACCAATTTTAATCTATTATTAAACAAAATAAAAGAGGACACCAAATTATCATTTGGCACCAACGTTGAGAAAAGTTATAGTCAAATTTACTCATTAAATGAACTCAAACATCACAAACTTTTTTCAAGTTCGAGTTCAAGTTCGAGTTCAGAAATTTTTTTTCGAGTTCGAGTTCGGCCAAAATTGCCGAGTTCTTCGAGTTCGAGTTCGAGTTTGCAGCCCTAGTTTCTTCATAAAAAAATGTAACATATCATACAGGACACCGGAAGCCACGTCTTTAGCCAGAGCAACAGCATTTAACCGCTATATAGTGAATGAATTTTTTGATAATCTTGCTTCAGTTATGGACAGGTACAAGTTCATATCTAATAGAATATTTAATGTTGATGAAACAGGTGTGACTACGGTGCAAAGCCCAAAACAAGTGTTAGCAGCAAAAGGTACCAAACAAATTGGCTCTATCACATCAAGAGAGCGCGGGGAGTTAGTGACACTTGTTTGCTGCATTGTGCAACTAGTAATAGTATTTCACCGGCTTTTATTTTTCCTTGAATAAAGTATAAAGATCATTTTGTCCGTGACGGCCCAACCGGCTCCATCGGCACTTCAAATAAATCAGAATGGATAAACGAAGAAATTTTTTCCATGTAGTTAAAACACATAGTAAATTAAATTTTTTGCAGCAATGAAAATCGTGCGTCATTAATCTTGGAAAACCATGAAAGTCATGTGTCCATGGCATCCATTTAGTTAGCAAAACAAAATGGATTAATTCTCTTGACTATCCCTCCTCATACCTCTCATTGCTTACAACCGCTAGACCGCTCAGTGTTTGGACCTTGAAAGCCGAAATATAATCAGAAAATGGACGAGTGGATGCGGTCTAATCCTGGAAAAATAGTTATAACATTCCAGCCTTAATCAATAAAGCTTACTTAACTGCGTTTACTGCGAGTAACATACAAGCTGAATTTAAATCGACTGGTATCTACCCATTTTCCAGAGATATATTCGATGAAAGCGCCTGTTACTTCCACAAATTTTAGTTTTCTAAATTTTGGAAAGTTTTTGAAATTTTGTAGAATTTAGTAAATAGTTTTTGAAAATTTTGTTCCGATGATAAAAAGCTTTTGAAATTTTGTAGCAAATTTATTTGGTAACTTAGTACGTTATTTAATCGTCTACCTTTTCGGCGCCTGTAAAGAAGGCTTCGCCGATAACGCAATCTAGGTGTCTACTAATGGTAAAATTCTTAATCTTCTTGCTGGATCTGACCTTCGAACCAGCGACAGCAAAAATATAGTCTAGCTAAATCACAGCTCAGACTACCACAATATCTTCTTTATTAAGAAATATGCTCCAATCCACTTAGGAGCCCGAATAGTATAACAGCAAATAAATTCAATAGCTTAATTCTTCACAATCACGTAGACCACCAAAGACTTGCGGCAAGAAACTATGACTTCACACAGTTAACAATTTTCCAATTTTAAGTTACCACAACAAAACATCGAATTATATAATACTGCTTTTCAGCGAATCGTATTTATACCATTGGTAAGGTTACTCGAATGTTCTGACATTATCCAAATCACAAACACAACTATTACGTCATAATCAAAACAGGTCAACCCGATAGTTCTGGAAATTACTTTAAAGTTCGTGAAATTAAGCAGTGTTGCCATTTTCTTATAAATAAATGTAAAATATTTAAATTACTTATAAAACTGTTATTTCTTCGGCTATTTGAGCCGGACCAAAACGAAATCAAAGAGATTTTTTATGAGATTGTGAATCTACATAATTTGGGCAATTTTTAGGAACGGAACAAAGCGGCCCCAATTTGACACACAGTTGTCAAATTTCAACACAAATGAAGTTCGAAAAATCGCAACTTAACAAATCACAAAGACACTTGAATTCGATGTACAAATACACAACTTCACTTAACTCAATACTCAATAAAAAAGAAACACAGCACAATAAATAAATGAAATATACTAACTTTAACACTGCAGCCAATTGTAATCAATATCTTGTATACAGCACAAATGTGAATAACAGAAACATCAGTAGTTTATATTTGCTGCAACTTATTGCCTGCTTCAAATCAACAATTCAATTTTAAAGTCAGCATTTATGAATCACCAGGGCAGAAAAAGTACACAGCTTTCTTTTACAATTTACGCAGCAATATCTCACATTCATTACATGTAAATAGGGCCAAAATAGCATAGGCTACAGCTAATGTCTTCACTATCAAAAGGAATGTCTTATTCTTCCAATAGAAAACCCAATAAGCGAAGCACATAAATAAACAAAACACAGAAAATAACAACACAAGACAAAGTAAAAATATTATGGCAGGGTCTGCCTTCCGTCAGCCTTGCCAAGTTGAAAATCAGCTATCTACGGGGCAGTCTACTGGGGCAATACAAGAAAGGTCCCTTAATACATAAACCACTTTGACATCACCAGTGCTTTCATCTGTACTAGTAGTGGCAACTTTAACTCTATGCACAATTTGCTTCCCATTTCTACTCTGGGGAATGACCTCATGCACCCTCCCAAGTTGGTATTTGCCTCGTTTTGATACATCTTCCATTGAGGTTAAGATTACCAATTGTCCTGGCGTTAGGTTCTGTGCCATTTTCAACCACTTCTTTCTCCCCTGTTGCCAAGGTAGGTAAAACTCCAGCCATTTTTGCCAAAACTGGTCACTAAGAGAGATATTAAAGCGATAGTCTCTCCTTAAATTGTCTTTGTGTTGTGGTGAACCTACCACACAATATGGGCTTGAATAGGGAGTTAAGAGTGAGGCAGGGGTTATTGCTGTGAAGTCTCTAGGGTCATCACTTAAAGGGGTCAAAGGTCGATCATTTACAATCTTGGTGGCACTTCCCACGTATGTCAGCAATTCTACAAAGCTGGGTCTGCGTTGTGACTTTTCAAGTGTATTAGCAATCACATGCTTGATTTGCTTCACCATAGCTTCCCAAGCCCCACCTTGTGCGGGTGCATAGGGGGGAATGAATTCCCAGTTGATACCTTTTTTACAAAGTGAATTTTTTCAATTCTGTAGACTCAAGCAATTTTGGCAGCACTTTGGCTGCAGCTTGGAATGTAGTTCCATTATCAGAATAAATTGTACTTACTGGCCCTCGTAAGTCTGTAAATCGGGGAAGCAAAAAACTCTGCAGCAATGAAAGTGAATGCAGCCATGCATCCTACTCTTTATCAATCTCATCCGGGACTTTTGTATCCCAATCATATTTATCTAGAGCCAACTGCTGCAAGATCAAATGTGCTTTAATAAAGAAAGGGGACCCAAATCCCAGTGGATCAAAATTCTGTCCTAATTGACTGAGCATGGTTCTACGTGTATACTTACCAAGAGGCTTTAATGAACAGTCAATACGCAACTCATCTGAGTCAGGATCCCAGACACAGCCTAAGGTTTTGGCAGAAGGCAAGGCTAGCTCTTCACCACACAAGTCTAATTCTCTTATATAAGCTGACAAAAGTTTAGGACCTAAAGAGGACAAAACACTCATAGTGTCCCTATTTGCGCTCCACTTAACAAGTTTAAATCCACGACTTCTAAACAGGTTCACCGCCTCATTTGTGATAGTCTGTGCACTCTCTAAACTATCTACTGAAAAAATAAGGTCATCCATATACATGTTCTGCAGTATATTTTGAAGGGTCATATCACTAGCACATGTGGGGTTTTCCTCAACAAGCTTCTTAAATGCAAGACAGGCAATGTAGGGGCTACTTTTGATACCCCAAGGATGGACTCGAAAACGATAGGATACCAACTTACCTCTTTCTACATCATTGTTTTCGAAGAACAGCAAGCGAAATAAGTCTCTTTGGGCAGCCGGCAACTGAATTTGGAAAAAACACTTTGTGACATCTGACATCAAAGCATACTTACCTAAGCGAAACCTGGTTAAAACATGCAGCAAGGGGTTTAGAAGATCAGGTCCAGACATAATAGTATCATTCACACAGGTTCCCTTAAACTTGACCTTTCCATCATACACTATACGCTTCTTAACTTGAGAGGTAACAAAATAAGGTAGATACCATTTTTGGTCATTCACACAATCAGCATCAGGCACACGTTCAATGTAATTATTGGACTGCATTTCTGCCATAGATTCAACTAAAAATTCTTTAAGATCAGGTTGCCGAAGGGCCTTCTTACGCAGGGCAGACAGTCGCTCGTGTGCTAACTCAAAGTTATTAGGCAATGTTGCTTTCTCAACCACAGGTACAGGAATCTCAAACAGGTCATCTTTTACCTTTATGCAGGGCTCTACCAATTGACTGGCAATAGTATCAGTGCGAGACCATTGAGGTATCTCATCTTCAACAGATAAATCTTTAACAACACTACGCAATTCAGGAATTTCTGCATCTTTTCTGTCAATAGCCTGTTGCAAGCTTAATGTCTTGCTTTGCTTGTCTTCAACATTGGCTCTTAAGACTTTGACAGGTACCTCACTTAAGGATGTTTTTCCGCCAACGGCTAACCAGCCTAATGGAGAGAGTAGTGCGTGTGGGTCAGTTTGACTCTTGCCCATTCGTTCTTGCTTGGCATACATAAGATGGGCATTGTCATTGCCCAGTAACACATCCACACTATGACAATTATCCAAGCAAACAATTTCAATATCATTAAAGTGCTCATATACACTCAAGTCCTGTTTATGAGGTAAAGTATTTTCATCATCACTCCAAGGTTCATTGACAACTGACACCACATTACCAAAAATCTCACCAGTATGCAATGACTGCACATTAAACTTGACTAAATCTGCCGTGGTAGCCTTGCAACTAGTCATTGTTTGCATTTCAAATGAAACATTATCAAATACAGTAAGACCTAAATCTTGTACCAGCTTGTTTGAGACCAGAGTAACCTGTGACCCTGGGTCATGCTGTACATACACCAACCTGCTTTTACTATTTACAGGGTTCATTATGCGGGCAGCGGTGACACGACTAAAGGCAGCCTTCACACTCCCAATACCAACTTTGCGCACAGTAACTGAAGGTTCTGAAGTGTTATTACCACTCTCACATGCTTGAGATGGTGTGACAAAGGCATCATGCAACAAAAAAGAGTGCTTTCTACTATATGCAGTTCCACATTTTCTACAGCTATTGGGGGCAAAACAATCTTTCACAAAATGCTTACGTAAACAGTTCAAACACCGACCAGATTTAACAATTACATCTTTGCGATCAATAGGCATTAAACGCAAAAATTCAGAGCAATTCGACAAATAATGATGCTCAACCAGCCCATTCGAAGAACAGTAGATGCACATAGGATGCTCTGGTCGACTATTAGTAGTTGGAGACTTCTTCTGTTTATCATTTATATCAGACCTTCTTGGGAGATTAGGTGATTTAAAGGAAGTTTGTCTTACTGGGCAAGCATTTTTACTTTTATCATGGGGCTTTTCGAATTTGCGCAATTCACTTGAAGCATTTAGAAGTGAAATACCAAAATCTGTCGACTTGTAAGATTCTTCTTCCGTTATAAATTCAAATAAGCTTTCAAAACTAGGCTCATTTGTGCGTCCAAACCAATTTGCCAAAAACATTAAGAACTCTTTTTTAGTTACATCTGGCAAACGCTTAGCCAAATCCAATACAAAGCGACCTTCTACTTTATCTGGTTGATTATAAGCTTTGGCGTAGAGCAAACATTGAGACAATTGGTCTTTAAATTCTTTTAGAGCAAAGGCCGAATCTGATTTTAATTTATCACCATACCGAAACTTGCGGATTTCTGGTTCAGCATAAAAACCACCTCTAACACCAAATCTCTGCGACAATCTTTCAAGAGACATTTCAATGCGCCTAGCCTCAGACAGGCCAGGTGTGTCAGCAACCAGATTAGCAATATTTTGGCCAGCAAGTCCAACACAAGCAGCTTGCAACAAAGTTAAACGTGAATTTTCGAACGAACAACTATCCATTAAAGCCTTAATGCGATTGTGAAAGAAAATATATGGCATATTACTTCCGTTGTAATTAATCAAAGATGCCTTATCTATGAAAGTACGACAATTTTGATATTGAAAGAAACTGTCCTGCTGAGTCGAGCCTGACTGCACAGGAGACAATCCATTATTCCAATTTAAACCACCAACATTGCAAGATCTAGCATTCGTAACAACAGGTAAGGCATCACTAGCATACTTATTTTTAACACCACCATCATATTCAACAGCACTTTTACCATATGGACCACAAATTTTAGGACATGTCTCGGCCCGACCAGACGGCACACCAGGGGAAACTACATATTTCTCAAAGTCAGGAGGCACACTTCAGGCGGCCTCAAAGGCCACATTGCCTCGCAGAGACCTATCATTGCTACCTAGCAAATTATTTGAGTCAGAAAACTTCTGCAAGGTTAAATTCTCCCGGACAGCAGTCTTGGGGAGTAACACATCACCAGTCTCACCACCACCACCAGAGATCACAGCCTTACTTTGCTGACTATTAGTATTCAAATACCCACCATGGGTTTCAAGTAAATCGGTTCTGGTGTGGGCTGACCGCCTTGAACTGACTTGAGAACCAGACCGTGACTTACAGCATTCCAAGTCTTTCTTTAAAAATTCAGCCTTTAATGCTGCCTCTTTTAAGGCCAGCTCCGCCTTGAGCTCTGCCTCTTTCTCCTCCCGGGCCAGTTGTGCCTGCCTTTCCTCCCGGGCTAGTCTGGCTAATTTTAAATCAGCCATGATGCGATTAGTCTCCATCTGCCGTTGAATTTCAATTTGTGCTTCAGACAAAACAGAGGTACATGAAGCTCTAGACCCCAAGTTGAAGACACTATCCTCTGGGTCAATAATCCCATCATTATCTACCCCCCTGGCCATAGATCTAGTGGTCACCCCTAAGTGAGTACCAACCTTCACCCCCCCCGGGACAACCTCATCTAACCTCAAACCAGACGGGCCAACATCGGGCAGCCCTACGTCAATATCTTTACTAGACATAGCTAAAAATCTTAACAATAAATACACTACCAAATGAAATAAATCACAATTACCACAAATTAATAAAGAAACAAACTACCAGTTCACAGCTTAATTAGAAAATCCAAATTCCACGGTACCTTTAGTTGTGAGGAATTTTCTTGCAATTCCCCTCTGGAGTCTTCAAATTAAACTATTCTTTTCACACAATTCAATTAAATTAAGCAATTTTACCAACAGTTTATTTCAAAGTAGGTTATTCAATTTAAGAGCTCTTCTTATATAACAAATTTACTTGATCTTCTTAAAACTTTACTTGTTGAAATTTACTTGTTAGCTTGTGAAATCTTTTGAAATTTGCTTGTTAACCTTGCGAAAAGTTTTTGAAATTTTGTTACTTCCACAAATTTTAGTTTTCTAAATTTTGGAAAGTTTTTGAAATTTTGTAGAATTTAGTAAATAGTTTTTTGAAAATTTTGTTCCGATGATAAAAAGCTTTTGAAATTTTGTAGCAAATTTATTTGGTAACTTAGTACGTTATTTAATCGTCTACCTTTTCGGCGCCTGTAAAGAAGGCTTCGCCGATAACGCAATCTAGGTGTCTACTAATGGTAAAATTCTTAATCTTCTTGCTGGATCTGACCTTCGAACCAGCGACAGCAAAAATATAGTCTAGCTAAATCACAGCTCAGACTACCACAATATCTTCTTTATTAAGAAATATGCTCCAATCCACTTAGGAGCCCGAATAGTATAACAGCAAATAAATTCAATAGCTTAATTCTTCACAATCACGTAGACCACCAAAGACTTGCGGCAAGAAACTATGACTTCACACAGTTAACAATTTTCCAATTTTAAGTTACCACAACAAAACATCGAATTATATAATACTGCTTTTCAGCGAATCGTATTTATACCATTGGTAAGGTTACTCGAATGTTCTGACATTATCCAAATCACAAACACAACTATTACGTCATAATCAAAACAGGTCAACCCGATAGTTCTGGAAATTACTTTAAAGTTCGTGAAATTAAGCAGTGTTGCCATTTTCTTATAAATAAATGTAAAATATTTAAATTACTTATAAAACTGTTATTTCTTCGGCTATTTGAGCCGGACCAAAGCGAAATCAAAAAGATTTTTTATGAGATTGTGAATCTACATAATTTGGGCGATTTTTAGGAACGGAACAGCGCCTTTGCTCTATCTGAATTGGCTAATCGTTCTTATCTTAACCAGGAATAATAGAGACCAGCAACGCACAAACAAGCTGTCAAAATCAAGAGGACAATCTTTTTTTCACCATTTCAACTTCTAATTATCAATCAAATGATATCTGTTATGTGTCTCCTTCAGAAATTTTACCTGTTCCTCGTGCTGGACCACAAAAACTAACAGCAAGTGGTTAAAAATAAGGAAAAACGACAATTTTGACTGATACTCCGGAAAAAAACTAGTCACGAATCCATAACATATTAAAAGAAAAACCAATAAAGAAAGCACCCTTAAATAAAAAAAGAAAACTATTTCATGAGAATTCGAGTGATAAAGAACCAGAACTTAATGTACAAGATTTGTGTGATGATAGTAGTTACTACTCCAAAAAGTTAGTTCACCCAGTTCCAGAAGATTATGTTCTAGTCAGTTTTAAGCCCACTGGAAAAGCAAATCCCCGTTTTTATATTGGTCTGGATAAACGTATTGACGAGGAGACTGGTGAATGCGAGGCAAAGTTTTTTTAAAAATGCAAAGTTGATCATACGACTGGGCAACCCACGTTTATTTTCAAGGAAGACGATTATAATGTTCCTTTCCAGAAAGTGATATCGTAAAGATACTTCCTCTTCCTTATGTCACGGGAACAACTTCTAGGCAAAAGAAATTTGTATTTCCGATAAATCTCAATCGCTGGAACGTGTATTAACGTTTTCTCTTATGCCAAAATTATTGAACAATAAAATTCTTTGATTATTCACTGTAAATTGCTATGTTTGAAATATTTGTTCCAGTAATTTTGCTCAAGTAGGCAGAATTAAATTATTCAATCCAAAGTTTGATGTGTAATACTTATAACAGTGGTTTAAAAAGTATGAGTTTATACAATATTAGGTTGCAACAATTTCTTTTTTTTAACTTTTTTTAGTAACTTCTATGGATGGTCCAACTTACCTTTGGTACTTGTTCAACTTACCCCAACGAAGGGGCAAGTTGAACCAAAAAAAATGTTAACTTTGAACACAAATTATTAAAATTTGGGCAACTAAATTAAAAAATAATTTACATCATAATAAATCTTATATCTTGAAATATAATACCTTAAAATTTCTATTATATAGCGCTTATAATTAACGAGTTAACTTATTTTTTGTAAAATTTTGTTCAACTTACCTCATCTTCCCCTACTCTTTGGCTTTTTTTTAAATTAAGGAGCTCTATGAATTTGAGCTCTTCCAGTGATGCATATATGACCTTCAGTTGTTCAATTACTGTAACAATAATAATTTCATCGCAGAGCATTTTATAATGCTACTGTGGGTTGACAGATTTATCGTTACCTCTTCTAGTCAGACCTGTCCTATCTATACCATATTGTTCTTCGAACAGCTTATAAAATGCTGCAAATTTATCCAGTTTTTTCTCCTCAAGTTGCTCTTTGAAATACAGAATATCAATACTTTTTACTTTTTATTCTGGAGAATGTTAAATAGAACATCAGCCAAGGAAAATATTTTGCTAAATAATTACACTAAAAGCAGAAATTTCGTTTTTTCCGAGTGGTGGCAGAATCCAATGGAAGAATTTATAATGGGTCCATCCCATGCGTAAGGATTCTCAATGATATTTCCAAAAAATTTTTTTAAATTATCAAGGTTTATCACAAATATTTAGATTAATCCAGAAGTCTTATGCAATTTAAGAATTGCATGCCGGAGCGAATATAAAAGGGTACTTGAAATGACGTCATGATAGAGCTTATTTATATGAGTAAAGTAATGCAATTCCTTAGTTGCAATTCCTTAGTTGCATATCATGTTTAATTAACGTTGCTTTTTATGTAATGAATATGCTTGATAAATATAAGACTATATTTATATATACTGTAACAATGGCGAAATCGCGGAAATAAAAACAAACCTAAAACCCAACAGACCGTTTCACCCATAAAAGGGATCATCAGGGGTATCTAAAAAGTAAAATAAAATAAAATAAAGTTAAGATAAAACTGCCAGAAAGAATTGAAAACAATTGAAAAATCTGAAAAAACTGAAAAACAATTGAAAAAATTGAAAAAAACTGAAAAAACTTAAAAAACTTTAAACGCTTATTAGGGTCGGAACATCCCATCATGGACTTTGCTAAACTAAACTGATTAAGATCGGCGAGAAAACACGAGAAGAAGAAAAGCGCGCGAAAGAATTACAAATACAAATATTATTTCAAAATTTTTTAAATTTTAAAAAGGGGTTCAAGTATCGGCTAAGGTAGAACGTTGTACACGGCGAAAAATGAAAAAAATGAAAAAAAAAAATGAAAGAAAATCACAGTTTAAGTTTGGCGTTGATCAATTTATATTTATTTTTATGCCGACACTTATTGACCAATTCGGTTCGTTTGTTCAACAGAGCGTCATCATTAGCAGTTAAGATTGCATATTTTTCTGCCAGACAGAGGTTGCATACTTTGCCCGCGTGTTGATAAGGTGTTGCGTGGCAAAATATTTTCCAAAATATAAGAGGATTTATACCAGAATCTTTGCAGGACCAAATGAATTTGGAAAGTTTGGTTGCATTTCTTTTGAAATCCGAATTGAAGGAATGGTTGTGGTTGTAAAATCTTGCTTTTTTCAATTTTTTCAATTGTTTTTTCAGTTTTTTCAGATTTTTCAATTGTTTTCAATTCTTTCTGGCAGTTTTATCTTAACTTTATTTTATTTTATTTTACTTTTTAGATACACCTGATGATCCTTTTTATGGGTGAAACGGTCTGTTGGGTTTTAGGTTTGTTTTTATTTCCGTGATTTTGCCATTATTAATTTTAATTCAAGCTCTAACTTTGTTATCGAGCACTTTAGAAGAGCTGATTTTCCAACAGTGTTATATACTGTAACATGTATAATTTTTTTTTGTATTTAGAAAAGTTTGTTGGTCATACATTGCATGACTTGCATGCCCTGACTGCACGCCACTGTTACGTTTATTACATTCCTGGTTATTAAAATTACTTGTTATGTTTTTCGTTATATTTACACTTTCGTGTTTTATTTACTCTTTGAATAAATAGTTTTACACTATGATATACAAAGTATAGTGTAAACAGGTAAATAAGTTATTCTTTCGGTGCATGGAACGAATTAATCTCTTTTACATTATTTGCAAAGGGAAAATATAATTTGGTTTTCGAACAGCCTTCCAGAACGATCGTGTTCGAAAACCGAGGCTTGATTGTAATAACAAGATAGATAGATAGATAAATGGATAGATAATTTATTCATCAATACACACAAAAAAATACAAATAAACACAAACAGCAAGCAACAAAATTAGGCAATGGACGGGAGCATCGAAGAACATGCGTTATCGAGTCAGATACTCCCTAATACAAGCAGTTAATGAAAAGTAACACAAAGAAACATGCGCAGAAGAATGACAGAAATCATAAAAATTAGCATAACATTTACATAAAGAATTTACCCAAGATTTACGCGAAGAATTTACACAGACATTTACATAAAATAATAAAAAACAACTTATGTCAACATGTAGAAAGATAGGTGAACAGCAATGTGTTCGTTTAACAAAATTCGAATCAAATTAAAATTCCTAATAAACCTTATTCAAAAAGAGACGAAAACAAGAAATAGAATAAAAATATATCAAAGGCATTTAATCATTCATTGATAAGAAGCTTTTTCTGAGCGAAAGCGAGTAATTAGGAAAGCAAGCAAACGTAAAAATAAAAAAAACACTATTCCATTATATTTCAATGCAAAATAGTAATTTTTCGGCTAAACTTCTCTACAATTGACACATAAAACAAATATATTATCCATAACACAGCAAGTTCCAGTTGTTTAGAAAAATTTTAGCTTTTACAAATTTTTCTCTTTTAAAAAATTGAAAAAAAACAAAAATAATATTTATTTAAAGCACAAGAATCATTATTTATGAGGCAATTAGCAAAGCAAACAAGGAAAAAAAGAACTATTAAATTTCAAAGCCAAATCGTGACGTAGAGTTATCGTTTCGGCTACACTTCTCTACAAATAACTCACAAAAAATAATATACAGGGTGTTTCAAAAAATTTGACATCATTGGACATGTAAATATTACAGAAACTACATAGTCGAATCAAATGAAATTCAACAGGTTTAATGTTGACCAAAACAAGATTTAATGACCATAAATGATTTCACAAATGTTCAATGTGCGCGCCACCTGTTACCCGGCACACGACAAGTCTCCCAAACACGTGCAGCATGTCTTGGGTAACTGTCTTCAGTGCGATAGTGATTTTTTGTTTGAGCTCGTTTACATTTGCAGGAAGAGGGGAGACATAAACCAAACTCTTCACATATCCCCAGAGAAAAAAATTGCAGGGGGTCAGGTCGTGGAGGTGAACGTGGAGGCAATTTCAACATCACATTGTCTTCACCACCAGCACGCCCGGTCCATCTCCTTGGCAGATTGTCATTGAGTTAAATCCTCACAGTGAGCTTCCAGTGAGGTGGAGCACCGTCCTGTTGATAAATGAAATCTTCATGTTCATTTGCAATAAGCTCATCTATTAGCCAGTTTTAAAGCATCTGCAGATAAACGTCGTCGTCGTTGTCGTCGTTTGAAGGGTATCCACTCCAGGTCAGACACAAACAGAACTGGGGCCGAGGGTTTATCCTTTTACTACTCCAGACTGCTGCACTGCCTGAATCAGATACTGGCAGTGGTGTTATTAAGCCAGCATCGAGTTTCGTCATCCAAAACCGTCAGACCTCGTGCTCCATGTGGTGCCGATGTATAGGGCACGCTGTTAGTACATGGTCTGCGGTTTGCTCAGAGGCGCCACACTCGCAATTCGATGAAGGAGCGAGACCCCATTTGTGCATGGACGAATGGAATCGCCTAACACCAGTCCGCAGGCGGTTGAGCTTAACACAAGCTGCTCGGGGCAAGCATCCCAACAGGCCTGGCACCGGTCCCGGGCACAAAATCACGGAGCCTGGAAGCATTTTCACAATACTCCGTTTTCCATTTGTAGTTTATCCATTCAGAAACGCGGATGCCAAGTCTGGCAAGGTTGTCCAAAAGATTCCGCGCACCTGGCACAAACGGGCATCTGGATCTTAGTCTCAATTGGCGAGTATCTGAGGACCCACTTAAAAGACCATACAAAATATGATCGGGGTCCAGAGATCCACGGTGAGTCAAGGAGAGTGTCGCTCCCATTCGGCAAAGCTCAGCTGGCTGGATGCCTGAGAGTACAGGTAGGTGGTTCGTTGGAGTGGGACGCAGGCACCAGTAACTATGCGCAAGGCGTCATTCAAAACACTGTCGATGAGGCGAGTGTGAGCACTGCGACACCAGACTGGCGCACAGTACTCGGCTGTACACAGATAAACATCGCCAGTCACATTTCTCTCAAAAAAAAACGGGCCATGAACATGGTTTTTCGAGATGGCACAAAACACATTCACTGTTGGCATGGTGAGTCCCTCTCATACTCAATTGTAGCGAACTCATCACCGTAAACCGTCTTTTATTCATGCTTTTATTTGTTTTTGCAGAGTTTTCCGCAAATGCATTTTCTCACGTTGTATTTCGCTCGCTGCAGACTCGGCTTGTAGCGGCCTCCCGCTCGCTGCACAATGTTCGTCTACTGCCATGACAACCGTCATGTGATAATTTTGCAATTCTTTATATTTTGCTTATGTACCGCCTTCCTGTTGTTTCCCCCCAGCTAATCGTTGGCTGATCGCGCCATCAAGACCATTTGTGTAAACATTTTTAACACACACTTCACAGAACGTAGCCTGATCACGTGGTTATATCAATAAATCAGGCACACATCACAATAATACTTATAAAATCTTTTACGACTACATATACGCGCTAGACCGATTCGTCGCCTCAGAACAGAACAGATTAGATTAGAGACTCATATAGCTGCTGTGTAATTTAACTCGAAATTGATCGTTGCAACGTCATCAAGCGAAGATTCTGCTTACTGTTTGATTCCGAAGTTTTAGTGTTATTTTTGTCTGTTCATTTCAAATTGTGCCCCTTTTTAATAAAAGGAGTTTAAAGGTTAACTGTGTGCCAAAACCACTCACGCTACAGTGGCATGGGGATTTTCTTCGCCCCAAATGCGAACGTTATGCATATTGACTTTGCTATTCGTATGAAATGTGGCCTCATCACTGAATACGAGACGTTCATTGAACTCGTCTTCTTCAAGTTTCTCTTGCATATCAACACAGAATTGTTTACGCTTTCGCTTGTCATCTGCAGTTATGGTCTGAACGAGCTGCAGTTTGTAGGGTTTCATTACCAAACGTTTCCTTGCTACCCGCCAAACTGTCGTTGAAGGTATCAGGGTCTCCATACTTGTTCTTCTTATGGACTTTTTGGGGCTTCGCAAGAGTGTTTGACAAATCCGCTCGACCTTCCCTTCTGCTGTTGCTGGTCGTCCAGATCCTTTTGCTCTGCACAGACAGCCTTCGTCTTCGAATTTCTTTTCCCAGTTCCAAATCTGCTTTGCTGTAGGTGACTTCTTAGAGAACTTTCTCACAAACGCACACTGCACAGTCTTGTTTGAGTTTGTTCCAGCATACTCCAACTCACAAAACGCCTTTTCTATGCTAATAAACATCATTTTAACACACAGGTTTGAACGCAGTACGAATAATTTATCAATTAAAAATTTCTACACCTGAAAAGATAAACATATCAAATATTAAGCACAAAATTTTGGCCTGTTTCTACATATACTGTGTAAATTTAAAGTTATTTAATTAAGAACTGCCAAAGTTATTTGATTGCAAAATAATGTCAAATTTTTTGAAACACCCTGTATCATTATTAAGTCGCACGTTACAGTAGTTTGGAAATTTCTTAGCTTTTACATACTTGTATGTCAGAAGTGGGCAAAGTTTTTAATGAAAGAGTCATATGCAAAAATTCAAAACTACCGGATAGCCACAAATTCTGTTTGAGATGTTAATGCAAATACAGTAAGCAGAGCAAGTTTTAATCAAATAATAAAAACAAATAAAACGTTACACTATTTACAAATTTTCCGAAATTTTACCAGCATTAGATCTTCTGTGGGTTTCCACTTTATTAGCTAACTTTTGAAAATCTGGGCGATATGATATGAAGTCAAAGCAGGGTTGCCAGATGCAAAATTTGAAAATAGGCCAATTAAGGTAAAAAAAGTAGCCAAAATTACCAAAATTGAGCCAGACAAAATTTAATTTTTGTCGCTAAAAAAAGCGTTCTTTAAAAAAAAAGATCTTTATTTAAAATCTGTCAATAATTTTTTAATTATTGTCCCAAAATCATGGTGATCTCTAAAAAAAAAAAAAAGATCTTCACTTAAAATCTGTCTACAATCTTTAATTTTTTTCCCAAAATCATGGCTACTTTGCACTCGGCAGTCAAAAAAAAGCCAATCTAGCAACCCTGAGTCAAAGCGGTTTGAATTAATTCTCTCAAATCTTCATTTGTTAGACTTGCACGATTATGATTTTACAAATTTGATTACAGAGAAGCGAGCACTATCTTTTTTTCTTTTATTCTAATAGTACCAGCGTGTCTCGGCGGGAGAGAAATAAATGAAAGAAAGATAGCGCTCGCTTTGCTCAAATTTTTGCTGTAGTGTAAATCAGTGCTTCTCAACCTTTTTTTATTCTGCGGCCCACATTTTCCCAAGGATTTGCTTTGGGGCCCACTTTTACCGAGAATTTAATTCAGAACTCAGGAATAAACATAACTGCAAACAGCAAAATTACAAAAACAATGAATATGCAATTTATTTTTTATGCGAAACTTGAGCTTGCTTACTGGATATGATGAGATCGAATCGAGGCTTGATAGGAAACAAGCTTGCGCGCAAAGTAGCATCCAGAGTTTCTGTGTTGCGACTGTTTCGTTCCTTCGATTTCGTATAAGTTACAGTTGAAAAGCCAGATTCACATAGATAAGTGGTGGTAAATGCCAATAGAAATCCTATAGCGCGTTCTGATAATGAAAAATATTTCTTACTTGCTTAAATTCAGAATCAAGGAAGATCTACTTCTTGATATCGAAGTTTGAGACTGCTGTCTTCAGAAAGTTCAATGAGTTCATTTTCAAGTTTCAAGGGCAAAGCCACATCTTCTGTTGCAGAATTAACAGTAAATGGATCCAGAATCCATAAGTTTTCAGGTCGTGGATTCTCAGGAAAAAAAGAATCAAACTTGTGCGACAATTGAGTCAGATGCTGAATTATTGGTTTAGATGTATCAATATGAGCGGAAGTTTTGATATTTTTGCAGAGGAGTGGAAACGTCTCATACCGCAAATTGTTAACTCTTTTTTTCCGAAGGTCAATCTTTTTCTTAAACCCATCAATTTTATCAGCAACCAGAAACAATGAGCTACTTCTACCTTGCATTGACAGATTGAGTTGATTCAACTGGTCAAATATATCTAAAAGGTAGGCCAGTTTTGCACAAAAACAATCGTCAACGTAATGATCAGCAAGAAGTTAAAACTGATCGTTAAAAAAAGTGTAACCTTCATGTCTCATTTCAAAAGGACGATCAAAAACACGTCCTTTTGGTAGCCACCTAACCTTACAGCAGGGTTGCGGAGTCGGAGTCGGAGTCGGAGTCGGAGTCGGTCGGAGTCGGAGGTTTTCGGAAGGAGTCGGAGTCGGAGTCGGAGTCGGACTGTCAAGTAGACTAGGAGTCGGAGTCGGAGTCGGAGTCGGAATATTTTATCCGACTCCGACTCCTCATGTCCACTTTCTTTACGTATTAGTGATGTTAGCCGCGCAACTTACGCGGCCGCGCGCGCCAGTGGAGTGCAGTACAGTAATCTTTTTAAGAGAACCTTGCCGCGTATCACGCGACAGAGCGTGCGACTCATAAAAAGTTTACATTTTAATTTGTAAGCAAATAATATTTTGCGTAATGCTATGCTCGGGCAGCCTATTTAGTTGCTTCCCTTTCTTCAATCCAATGACAGGAAGCAAATGCCAGGTGCATAATAAATTTACTATCTTGAGCAGCCTCTTTCTATAATACGTGGTACCTTGACATACGAGTTTAGTTCGTTCCGTGACCGAGCTTGTACCTCAATTTACTCCAATGACAAAGAGAATTTTTCCATTGAAATTAATGTAAATGCCATTAATCCGTTTCAACCTCCAAAATGCCCCCCCCCCTTTTTTTATATTTTTGACATGTCTTTAAATAAGTACTTCCTCCAACAGAAGCGAGTGTTGAACGTGTGTTTTTATCACTAAGCTTCATCAGAATAGACCAAAGGGCTGCAATAAAGAAGAAACTCACAGAAGCAATTTTGTTTTTACGAGCAAATTATTAAATTAAAATTTTTGAAAATTAAAACTTAGTCTTCTTGCTCTATTCTTTCAAAAAAATATCAACCAAAAGTTTAGAACCAAGGTGAATTTTTTAATAATCTCCTAATATGAATGTCAATAAACGGCAGGGAGCCTGCATGTTCAGTCTTGTACAAAATTACAATAATTGAAATATTCATGAGATAGAAACTACAGACCCCCTTTTATTTGGTTTACAAAATCCGACAAAATTCACATATATATTCTTACTATCAATATATAACCATAAATTTCTGTGAAGAAGATGGACTTCATGCCATCAAACTAATGGCTGAAATTTATTTGAGAGATATAAGGATGAGCTTATTATTGGTATGGAAATGTCAACATTTTTCTCTTGAGTTTCTTTTTATGCAGTTGGTGATTCAGGATAATTCTAAAATTAGTCGCATTTTATTGTTTTTCTTGTAGTCTATAATTGTGTGTTTAAATTTTTAATTCTTTTACATATGGTTTTTTTGCTTCTTTTGCTTTTATAAACTTTTGTTTTCGAATTTTCATTGTCAATAAATTCCATAGTTATTACTAACATTTGTAAAAATTTTTACAAGTATGAAATTTTTATATTTACGTTTTAACCTCATTACCTACTGATAAAAACAAAACTAAGCCACCTAAAACAAAAAGTACCAGACTCGAGTTTTGCTCTTGTTAAAGTTCGTCAGTGATGCATACCTCATTGAATTTCGAACCGACTACATGTGATGCAGTCCTAACACGCAGGAGACAACACTCAGGGTCTAGTCCTACACCCACGCCCTACACAAGTCATTAATTCAGGGGTGCAAAAACACGGTCGCGCACTCGCACCGCGCGACCAGAAGATTTGCCCGTGCGACGTAAATCAGGGACGTCCAACCCGTGGCCCGCGTAAAGGTTTTGAGTGGTTCACGCAGTATTTTTTGAAGCCCTCTGTCGCGTCAAGTTTGGCAGAAATGGAAAATAGATTTGTGTGAAAACCTTGTTATTTTTTAAAGTTCATTATAATTTTGGGACGAAAAAGTCGGAAATCTGAGACTAATTTTAGGCGAAGACCTTTTTTTTCTTAGAGATCACTATGATTTTTCGACAAAAAGTCGGAAATCTGAGACTAATTTTAGGTGAAGATTTTTTTTTTTTAGAGATTAATGTATTTTTTTTGGAGATCAAAGTCAAAATGGCCCTGGGCTCAAAAACGTTGGACAACCCTGATGTATGTGCTACTAAAAATTTCTGTGTGCTACTAAAGTTAACAAAAATTTTTGCACCCCTGCATTAATTGTATTAACATTAAGGTTTGTCGCGGGTTCGATTTACCATGGGAAAAATAATAACTGTAAAATAGACTAGAGATAACATCATGATTATCCATAAAATACTTTGATGTTCAGAAAATGTGATAAACATTAAGTATAGAATACATATTTAGTTTCGAGTTACGTATGCCATTTTGAGTTGGTTTTCCAAATGTGATTTGTATTAATGTTTCATTCAAACGCAATAAGAATTATAGTTAATGGGTTGTGTATATACATGTAATATAATTATATGTATATACGTATTTATCAAAACATAAATATAACAAAAAAAAACATGTTGTATAAAAATAGTTCCAACAAATTGCTTCGCCTGTGAGGCTCAACAATTAAAAAAAGTAATATTATTTACGTTGAAAGAAATAAAATAAACAAAAATTGAAAGCTAAAATAAATTTTTAGGCTTCAGAAGAAAACTCGCATCTTAGAAAAATAACGCTACCAAAAGTTTGGGTTTTTACAATTATTTTACCCAAGTTAGTGATTGATTAGCAAATAATTACTTTTGTTACGAGATATCAAAAGAGGACATGCTGTAATGTTGCGCATACTTCTAGATGTACGTATTAAACTTGGCCAAGTTGCCGAAAAAATTAAAGTGTAGAAAAGTTTATGGATCATTAGTTAAGAGTAAGTGCTATAAAAATTTTTTTTATACTGTATAAAACATTTGTATGGATCATTCGTTAAAAGAGAGTGTTATAAAATCAATTTTTTATAAAAAGATTCTTTTATAACACTTTCTTTTAACCAATAATCCATTAATTTTTTTACGCTTTACCGCTAATCTTTTCGGCAGCTTGGTCAAGTTTAAGAATACATCTATGTGCAACATTACAGCATGTTTTCTTTTAATATCTCGTAACAAAAGTAATTATTTGCTAATCAATCACTTATTTTAGTAAAATAATCGTTTAAACCCAAGCTTTTGGTAGCGTTATTTTTCTAAGATGCGAGTTTTAATCTGAAGCGTAAAAATTTATTTTAACTGTGTCCCCTGATAAGCCTTACAGGTGAAACAGTCTGTTGGGACTATTTTAATACAATATTTTTTAATATTTGTGTTTTGATAATCAGGAATAATCGTTCTGACTATTGAAGTCATTGAGCACTCTTCCGATTAGCAACAGTAATTTGCAGTTATATATGTATGTACCAGGGGTGCAAAAATTTTTGTTAACTTTAGTAGCACACAGAAATTTTTAGTAGCACATACATCAGGGTTGTCCAACGTTTTTGAGCCCAGGGCCATTTTGACATTGATCTCCAAAAAAAATACATTGATCTCTAAAAAAAAAGGTCTTCGCCTAAAATTAGTCTCAGATTTCCGACTTTTTGTCGAAAAATCATAGTGATCTCTGAGAAAAAAAAAGGTCTTCGCCTAAAATTAGTCTCAGATTTCCGACTTTTTCGTCCCAAAATTATAATGAACTTTAAAAAATAACAAGGTTTTCACACAAATCTATTTTCCATTTCTGCCAAACTTGACGCGACAGAGGGCTTCAAAAAATACTGCGTGAACCACTCAAAACCTTTACGCGGGCCACGGGTTGGACGTCCCTGATTTACGTCGCACGGGAAAATTTTCTGGTCGCGCGACCGTGTTTTTGCACCCCTGGTATATACATTCATATACATGTACATAATCTTTTAAAGTAAATATCTTTTTATGTATTTAAAAAAACCTGACTTATTTTGTGCAACTAACAACTTAAAAGGATGATTTTTGCTTAGTTAAATTTAATTTAAGAAAAATATTTTGCTCATAGTAGGGAGTCGGAGTCGGAGTCGGGAGTCGGAGTCGGAGTCGGAGTCGGAGTCGTAGTCAAAGTCAAAGTCGGGAGTCGGAGTCGGAGTCGAAAATTTAGAAATTCTCGGAGTCGGAGTTGGAGTCGGAGTCGGATCTTAATCTTCCGACTCCGCAACCCTGCCTCACAGTGGTACAGGAGCTGCAAGTGATCTGAATTGAGTCTATGACCCAGGACTGCGAAACATCGTGAACTCATGGCAACTTTTTAATGAAGTTTACGGTCTTTACAGCTACAGAGAGGACATCATGCAATTCTGGCGACATCTGCCTCGTTGCTAGGTTTTGTCTGTGGAAGAAGCAGTGAATCCATTTTGTTTCTGCTCTTTCCAGGATCTGTTTTACAACACCACAATGGATATCAGCAAGGCCTTCTAGGCCTTGATATCAGTCATTGATGCAGCACCATCTGTGCACACACCTACAGAGTTCTTCCAGTCTAGGCCTTTGAAGGTAAAGTGCATGTCAAGGCAGCGAATTATCTCATCTGCACTTGTTCTCGTGGAAAGTTCTTTGCAAAAAAGTAGATCGTCGCGAATATTACCATCAGCACAGTACCTTACAAATACAAGCAATAAAACTGCATTGCTAACGTCGGTGGATTCGCCCAACTGAATAGAATAGTGAGAATTTGATTTGATTCTTTCCAAAGGTTTACATTCGATATCATCACTCATTTCAGGGATTCACCTTTTTATAATGTTGTTAGACAATGACATTAATTTAAATTTTGATGCAGCGCCTTCTCCAATAATTTTCCGACACATATCAATAGCACAGAGTAGAATAAGTTCCTCTACTATTGTGAATGCTTTCTTGCTATGAGCAAAACGAAAAGCTACCATATAGCTTGCCATTAATGCCGATTTTCATTCAGTAGTAAACGAAGTCAGGATTCCTTGCTGTCTCTGCATACTCTTTCTTTTTCTCGCAAAATATTCTTATGGTTTTCCATCAACTTCCGGGCGTTTTGAGTTAAGGTGCCTCTGAAACTTTGATGGTTTTAAAGCTTCATTTGACCAGATTTGCGCTCACTCAACACATTGTGCTTTTGGCTCTAAGTCAGTTCCAGCGTTCGTGAATCCATATTTTATGTATTCAGGGTCATAGTTTCTCACTACAACTTTCCTAGATTTTTCAGAACTTTCTCCTTCATCTCCTTTTCTTTTCAAGAAGCGATTTATTTTACCAAACGCTTACAAAACACAGTTAAAAATTCTAAGTATAATAGTTAACTGCTAAATAATACAATGAATATCACGATATGTATGCTTTATGGCGAACTAATAGCTAGAATTTGAGGAAATATCATTCGTTGCTACCACACTTGTGACGTAATAATCAAATTTTTCTTTGCTAAATCATTCATTTTTTGCAAGACTACGCAGACTACTTTTGCTATTATTAAGTTTTTTAAAACTATTATAAAATCTAGGAGCAAAACGATCGGAAGTTCTGCTTAATCTAAGAACAAAAACAATTGCCAAAATAGAGCCAAGCATCTTCTACGCCTTTCGCTTTAACTCAATGACAATTGCCACCCGTTGCGGTCAGGTGGTCACAGCTCTACGTAAGAAACTGACACATGCGCAATATCAAAAGGCTAACGGCAATAAGGGAGCAGAATAAACACAGCGAAAAAGCGACAGGCAATTTATTCTGCTTCCTTTGCTGATAGTCTTGTGATATTGCGCATGTGTTAATTTCTTACGTAGAACTGTGGCCACCTGACCGCACCGGGTGGCAATTGTATTCATATATTTTTGTGTGTGCTACATCTAATTTCATTCAACTGAGGATGCTTTGAGTTAAAGCGAAACGCGTATAGGATGCTTAGTTGTACTATAAAATCAATATAGAGAATAATGTTGTGTATTTCAAACAGGTTATAGTAGCCTACATCTTTAGCTTTTATAATCCATAACTTTTATAATCCTGTTTGTATCAAACAAAATTGAAATGCCTTTGAGAAAATTTCACGGCCCACCTGAAACAACTTCGCGGCCCACTGGTTGAAAAGCACTGGTGTAAATGGTCCTTAACAACAAACAAAGAAATGCTTCTATTTTCACGCTATAATACGACTTAGCACTAGGGTTGCCAACCGTCCCGGAATGGCCGGGACAGTCCCGGAATTGACTTCTGGCGTCCCTTGTCCCGGGCTGGGTCACTTTTGTCCCGGAATTTACTGACAGCTCTTTGGATTGTTTTGGGGCAACTTTTTGGGGCTCTGTCCTGCCTATTTTGGCAAAAATTTCGAAGGAAATCGAAGACAGATTTTATGTAAAAACTTCTTTTTCTCTTGTTTTTTCCGACATCACTAGTTTTCAGAGAAAAATAATGAAATCCGAGACTGATTTCAAGTGAGGACCTTTTTTTTTTGAGAGATCACTATGAGTTTGGGACAAAAATTGAGGTGTTTCATTTGTTTGGCCTGCCAATATTTTTGATGAGCCAAAATAGCCCTCGGCTTAAAAAGGTTTGACGCCCCTGTATTAAGGTGTCCCGGAATGGCGAAGCAAAAAGTTGGTAACCCTACTTAGCACTTAATTAGAAATCTTTGTTTGACCAAAATTCAACAGTGAATAACAATTGTACATTGTTCGATTTCGTTATTATTGCTAGAAGAGCCGCAAACAAAACGTCGGCGACCCGCAATTTGCCCACCGTTGTTATATGTTGTAAAGAGTTTAAAGCACAAAGCTGAAGCATAAAAAATAAAAAAAACAAAGTGACATCATAAGATCATCCTTGTATGATTTTTTGAAGGAAAACCAATGCTTGCTTTTAATGCTGAGATGAATACTTTTCCAAAGCTTTACACCTCTACAAGACAGTAGTAATTGGCCAGACGATTTTGTAACACGGGGTAGAAAATAAGTTGATATTTTAATCTTGTTTCATATGAATGGATTTCATTTATTTTTTTAATGAAGTTTAAAAAAACAAGAAGTAATTTATTATTTTCCAGTTGATACGTAAATTTACCTAATTTGATGTTGTAAATATTGGTTACTTTTAATGTGTTCAAAGATTTGTGTAACATTCTAACAGGTGTAAAATCGATTTGTTAGTTATGACTCCTAAAATGCGATTAAGTCGAATTTCAACATTCTTTAGCAGCAAATTAGAAGCTGTACCCCACGATAAGAGGATACCATATTTAAATCGAGAACAAATAACACCATAAAAAAAAATAAAGCAAGCAGAGGATTTCATTTGAGACATGTCTATGCCATAGATATCCTATATAACTCCTAGATTGCGCATTCCCGTAGAAAAGCTGTTCTAAAATTGAAGCCAATTGAACATACCGTAAGACTCCCCGCGGTTACATTAGCTTGAATGGAAATTATATGTATTTTGACACTAAAATTGAATTTTTGACCGATTAAAACGTTTTTCTTTTGGCGTATTTAATGGATACGAAAATTTGAAGTAATGAGCTATGAAAAATGTCAAATTAACTGACTTTGACGCACAATAAAAATAAGTTAGACAAAGGAATAAGTGAAAATTATGTTTCAATTTTTATATTTTCAATGATACTGTAAGAAATAATAAATTTTTTTAAGTGTTATTATTGAAGTTGCAGATCTCTTTATATTTATTTTTATTTATTTATTTATTTTCATTTTTACTCACTATATATTCTCTATATATTGTAGATCTTATTAGTATAGATATTACTCACTATATATTGTAGATCTCTATATATTCTAATCTCGTTTATAAAATTAGGTAAAATGGTATGCGTATAAGTTGTCCTTCAATTTTTTACAATAATTTTTTATAAGTAAATGTGTTTTATTTATTAAAAAATTATACATGTTAATATCAGGTATCTAATTTCATTAAATGATAAAAAAAACATGCACAATATATATAATTAGTTGTACACTCATGAATGATAGACGAATTGGATCTTTTAAAGATTTTCCATAAGCGATTTTTGTTTATGAAACTGACTCAGAATCTCTCTGTGCTTACTATTGTTTCTTGAAGAAATTATTTTCCTCTTAGTTTTTTTTTTTTTTTTTCCTCTTGGTATAGTAAGGAGAATTCAAAATTGTTTGAAAAGCAAAGCTTGTCAAGGTATCATAGTTATAACTGAATATTTGTTGATATACTTAAATTTTTTTTTATTTTTTATTTATGAATTTTAAACTTAAATTTTAAATGAAAGCCCATGAACTGTAATGTGAAAATATTCAAAACTGTTTTTAAGAAATTTTAATACTTATTTTTTAAATTAGGGTTAGAGTTAAGGTTAGTATTAGGTAGGTTAATTCTAACGTGAAGCAAAGCAAAGACTATTTTAGTAATCAAAATTTAAATATTTTCTGTCCTTCTAAATTATGCTTTAAATCAATGTCATTGTAAATTATTTTTTAGTATAATTATTTCATTGCAACTTTCTTTATTTTTTTAATGAATTTCAGGGCTTTATGATTTTTGGTATTAAACATTTACTTTGGTGTCAGTTGTACCTCTAATGAATTTCTATTGTCTCCAATCATATATTTATTTTGAATTATTTACAAAGAAGTTTGTAATGCAATGGTTTCACTTGTTTGTATTATGGTAAATTTGTTTATAAGATTTTTTTTTTTAGTTACAAGAAAACAATGCATGGTACTAAGATTTTACCTAAACACATTTATACAGTTGTATATATGCATTTGTATTGAATAATATGGAATGTATTTGTATTGTATAATATAGAATATATGTATATATACATCTGTATTATATAATCTATATATAAAAGAATCATGTGGAAAATTTGTGTTCATTAGTTGCATTATGCAAAGCTTTATAATTCAAACTGTGATGATTTAAATTGTAATTTTAATAAGAGTATTGAAATATATTTTGAGAGACAATATTTAAAATATAAAATCAACACGAAACAGCTTTACAAGCAATGTTGCCTATATGATGGCATCATGTCAAATCACCAGATGGAAATATATGCTTAGAAAACAAAGAAAAATTTGGTTTACAGCATACAAATTTTTTATTGGTTACTTTAGCTTGAAAAAATTTTGGAAAATTCTATTAAACTAATTTAATTTTGAGTTTTCCTTTCTGATTGAGTTTTATTTTATTTTATGTTTTGCTACAAGTGTAATTAGCATTAATATTAGTTTTTTAGTACTGATATGGTAGAACCCATCAAATTATCCTCCAGGTCTCTAAAAACTTGCTGCATATCAAGCAACCTCAAACTGCAGCTGATGTACTATTTTGAACACATTTACGTTATGGTAATTTTTTGAAATTGTTGTAAAAATTTAGTGAAATTTCTTTGTTGTTTTGTTTCCAAATAACTTTTAATTGCCATTATCAAATTTGATCAGTAGCTGTTTCACTGTTTTGCTATTTATAGATATTAATTTTGTTTAAATTTAGTCTAAATTCTTATAGTTTTCAAACCTATTTTAAGAAATCTTTCTTTAAATAGCAATGAAATCACATATAGATTTTTTAAAAACTGATTAAATTTAAAATATTTTAGTGATTGGACTTTTTTACTTTGAGGTAATTTTTTTGAACTTTACAAACATACGAAATTTAGAACATTTTTAACATATGAGGAGATTACATGAAAAAAAACAGTACACATAAAGAAGAAAAACAAAAAACATTATACCCTCATATTCATAGACAAACAAACCAAAATTTTAATAATAAAATGTCTGTAATGAAATTAAATTAAATTGTTTCAAACAAACTTTAAAGGCATTTACTATGTCTAATAAATTTTTTTGAACTATTTGGTTATTGATTTGCTGAAAATTATTAGTATAGCTAATTCACACATTGAGCAAAGTCTTCATCATCAAACTGTGATGAATCAAATTTTATTAGAAGTAGTTTCAAAATAGATCATTGTAATTTCTTGCAGAGACCAAACTGGTGCATTGTGTTATAGCATAGATTGAACATTGGTCTATAAGCTTTAAGGTACATCCAAACGATTTTGCTGCTGAACATAGTACAAGATTAAAAACAATGCAAGAGCTTTACGTGCTATGTGTCAAATACAATGATGTCATACTAAATCACTTGATACATATATATATGCCTAAATTGCAATGAGGTTAGGTTCAACAAGAAATGTTTATTGGTGATTAAACAGAATTAACTTTGAAAATTTGTGGCAAATCCTGTCATAATTGATTGTTTGAGTTTTTTCTTTTCCCAAATGATAGAGTCTTATTTTGCAATATGTTTTTGCTACAACTTTAATTAACAAAAATATGTGTTTTCAGTAACTATACAATCCAGCATGTGATCCTCAAGATTTGTAAAAACTTGTTTAACATCAATGGTTCTTAGTACTGCCACTGCTATACCTTCTTGAACATTTTTGCATTGAGGTAATTTTTGTGAAGTTGTTATGAGCATTCGTTGAAAGCATTTTTCTCTTTCACTGCAAATTTTAATCATTGATTTAAATGCATGCCTAAGGCCTCCTTTATCTTTGTTGTTCACAAAATCTGAGCTTTTCTTTTCTTTATCAAATAAAGCTTTTTTACATTTTATACATAAAATTTGTTTGGTAACAGATTTAGCAACATAACCAGCTATGTATTGTATAGCAGCATGTTTGTATTCAGATAAATAAACTATATTTGGTGCATCTGTGTAATCATGTTCATCTTTAACTGGTACTTTTTCGATCAAATCGTATTTTCTTATTAAAGCTGAATTTGTTAAATTTATATTTTTGTTTGCAACGGCGAAATTATCCAGCATATCTAACATGTTTGTTGCATCTTTTGCTTCACAATTTCCTCCACATGCTTTAATGCCACTTTTAAGAAATTATCTTTTATATGCAGCTCTAAACTGTTGTGCGGTTGGATTATTATTAAATCCACCACAAGCGCGCAAAGCACAAAAAAATAATTCCAAATGGTCTTGGCTGAATTTGTAAGTTAAGATATATTTCAATTTTCCAGAAGTTACAAGATTCCTGAAGAGGTTTTGAAATGCCTTGATTGCAATAACAAAACCCAAAAAGCCTGTTTTTCTTTTAGATATTAAAATAGAAGTTCCTGTTGGCAATTTTAAATCTTGGATATAGCGCAAACTTTGATTTAAAAATGATTGCCACCTGCAGCGATTAGATTCTCGAAGTGGAGCTTTATAGTTATTTGCTAATGGATTTTTAGAATTAAGAATATCGAATAGATGGTCGAAAGTTCTTATGAACGTCACTGTGGCTTCACTCCCTTTAAAATTTTCCATATTTTTTATTGCAGTATTCAATTGCATCTGCCACACTCGAACTTAACGTTTGTGCTGCCAAATTTACTTTCATTTTTTGGTTAAACCAATTTATGTGTTGTTTTTTCAACTTCGTTACCAAATTTAAGCCTTCGATTTCTTGCAATTTTTGAAGTTGAACAATATAATTCCAAGATATTTTTTTTCCGTTCTTATCTGTTAAAGAACCCATTTGACTCAGTGTGTTGCGTACTAACTTTAGCATGTGGCACATGTCTAAAATTACTTGAATATCTTCGTTTGATTTTGTCGGATGCGGAAAATATGGTATAATATTTTTAATTGATAAAGATGCACCTAGTTCAGATAGCATCGAAAAATGCCAAGACGGACCATCACAAGTAAGAGAAACAACTTTCGCACCCACTTGTGATAATCACTCAATAGCAATTCTTACCAAATTGGCTCTTTCTTGTCCAGTAAGTCCAACAATAAAAAAACAACCAAGCGGCACCTTCTATGATTTATTGATGCAAACAGCCATTATAACTAAAGCATCTTTTGCTACAGGTGATGAATCATCGTCGTCTACACCGCAACCAAGGTCAACAAAGCCGCGATATTTTTCACCATCCCAAGCAACATGCCTTCTTATTGCCATTTCGTTTAGCATAAGTGCACAGACTGTTTCTTGCGTTGACATTTCTACTGCACATTTTATTGGCCTAAATGCAAGTTCCGCAAAACCAGGTTCTGCGGGGACCGCTGTATACCATCGTCTGACTGTACTTGGGTGGGGAAGTGCGAGGTTAAACATTTTTCTGACATATCCATAAGCTTTGCTGGAATAAAACTGTAAAGTTAATGCGAAAGACTTTAACTTTTTAGAATACTTTTCTTTTTTTAAAGTTAATGTTTTTCTTGTAAACAGAGCTAGAGGCAAACCCTCAAAGTGCTGTTTCAACATGGCTTCGCAATTTGAACTAATTAAGTCTTTTCTTTTAAGAGTTTTAATCACATTTTTTAATGATTTTACCCGAGTTTTTAATCGACGAGACGATTGCTGTTGTAACTTTAATTTTGTTTTTAAAGATTTCATCTGCACATTTACTTTACTAATTTTGGTATGAATATTTTCGAACACCATCGTATACGTATGATCGTGCTTTATTGTGTCATTGAGTGATTGCAAACAAACTGATGTTGTTGGAATGTCAGATGTAAAGTTTCTTTTCCGAGTTGGTCTAACACTTTTTGTCTACAAGCAATATTTTATGTTAATTATAAATTTCTATTTACCGTAATTTATTTTTCAGTCGTTTGTTCATACGATAACATGTAATCAACCTTAATTAAATGTTTTGGAATACTTTTAAACCTAGTTGGAATTGCATCTGGTTTGAGACGAACAGTTTTACCACTGTGATCAATCATATCTTCCCGAAAATGATCCGAGCAAAGCCGAGTTGATTTTGTTGGCACCCAGTTATCGCGACGAAGATTTTGTTTCCATTTGAATAATAGTTTAGGTTTTGTTGGAAATCTAAAGTTTATAAAATAATTTTTCTCAAGCTGGAGTTTAATTTACAAGCTTTTTTGTATTGACTTATAAACAGAACAAAAGTTTTTTTAGTCAAATCATTTGAAATAAATCAAAAGAGTAGCTTTGCTTCGTGGTTGGTAACCCCCAAACCAATTTGTGCTTTAGCTGCGTAATACGTGCAACTTAATGTAAGTATTCAAAACAATTTATGGTACAAATTTTGAATAAGGCTAGCAATAAATTTATCCCAAGTTTTACGTCTTTAAATTATTGCTTCCTACGTAGTAAATTTAAAGCTTTAAATTTTATAGTTAATTTTTTATAAATACTTTAGACATACATTTAGAACTTAAAACAAAAACTGCTTCGTATTGATAACTAACTAGTTCATCAGTTTTTTTTAACTACCGGTAACCCCTTTCCGCTGATTTATCTGATCGATATTCTTAAATGACTATTTAAGCTTGCTTTTTCTAACCCTTTAAGGCAGTGTTTCTCAAACCATGGGTCGCGACCCAAAAGTGGGTTGCCAAGACTATGTGAATGGGTCGCGAAAGCTTGTAAATTACCGCACGTAAAAGAAAAAGATTTGTGCGCACAAGATTTGAGATTCAAGGAGATCACTACGTTTTCACCACGCTCAGTCAAATTTATTTGAATCGCAGTTATCTTTGCAAATCGTTGTTTTTAGCGATTTTGGGTCGCAGAAAAAAAGGCTTGAGAAACACTGCTTTAAGGGACAGTGGTACATATGTGTACCATCGTCGTCGTCGTTTAAAGAGTATCCACTCCAGGTCAGACGCAAATAGGACTGTGGCCAAGGGTTTATTCTTTTACTACCCCAGACTGCTGCACTGCCTGAATCAGATGCTGGCAGTGATGTTATTAAGCCAGCATTGAGTTTCGTTATCCAAGACCCCATTTGTGCATGGACGAATGGAATCGCCCAACACCAGTCCGCAGGCGGTTGAGCTTAACCCAAGCTGCTCGGGGTAAGCCCATCCCAACAGGCCTGGCACCGCTTCCGGCCACAAAAGCACGGAGCCTGGAAGCATTTTCACAATACTCCTTTTTCTATTTGTGGTTTGTCCATTCAGAAGCGCGGATGCCAAGTCTGGCAAGGTTATTCAAAAGATTTCGCGCAGCTGGCACAAACGGGCGTCTGGATCTTAGTCTCACTTGGCGAGTATCTGTGGACCCTCTTAAAAGACCGTACAAGATATGATCCACGATGAGCCATAAAAAGGGTCTCTCCCAGCAGTGCCGGCGCTAGGCCAGCTGAGGCCCCCCCCCCCGAAAACTATACGTGGGCCCCTTTATCCGCAAACAAAGTGAACCGTAAAAATTATACAAAATGCGATTGCGTCCAATTTTGCGTCTACGTACCCTAGTTTGAAATCTACGTACGTAATTTGATACGACATTTTCGTACGTAAATCGCATCGTATTCTGTGTAAAGCCTCCTTAAGTCCTTAAGCCAATCGCTGGTCGATGAAGAAACTGACTCTGACTCGTCTAATGAAAATAAATTTCTGTGCAATTGATTCTTAACATTAATCTACAACACAAAGAAGATAACGTATATTTAATACAGGTTTCAAAATGTTTTTCGGCGAGCCTTTTCAGCAGCAAACACATCAATTATGCGGTCGAGATCTAAATCTCGTACGCAAGAGCTTTCTATCGAAATTGTAGCTAGAGATGTTAGCCTTTCGTCCATCATGGTGGATCGATGGAAAGTTTTGATTAGCTTCAGTTTGCTGAAACTTCTCTCAGCGCCAGCTACTGAGACCGGGCAGGTCAACAAAACTCGAAGAGCTATGGACAAATTTGGATATACTTCCAGCATATGCTTTCGATAGATATAGCTCAGAAAATCGTTGGCTGTTTTGAGATCTTCTTTATTTTCTTTCACGATGACCACGAACCGTTCCAACTCCTCATTCATTTCCACAGGGTCAATATCGCCCATTGTTTCATAAAATTTTTGGCATGCATTAAGTAAACGATTGTGCCCGTATACTTGCAATAAACTTTCTTGATTATAAAGAAAATTAAAAATTGCACCCACAGTGTGCATTTGCTCGAAGCGTTCTTTTAAAGAAGATAGAGCATGATCCATTAGTGGCAAAAAAAAATTTGCTTTGAATTTTTCTTCTGGCGACATCTCGCTACCTTCATCTTCTGCTTCGTATTCGAACAGCCTCCTTCTTCTTCTGATTCTACTCTCAGCGAAACTCCTCTCAATTTGCAAACCTTCAGCAATTTCACGTGCCGTGGCTACCGCGCCGCTGTACCCGTCTTCGCGATATTTCTTTAAAACTTCCTCAGTTGCTTTGATTTCTTTTTCAACTACTTCCATAGAAACACCAGTGGTTTGCATAACTTTGCTCGTCTTGTTGATGTGAAAAAGAATATCATGCCAAACTACAATTGACAAAATGAAGCTCCATGTTTCAATTCGAAGTATCAATGAACGAACATCATTGATTGTTTGACCATCTTTTTTTTCGAAGCAGTAGTTTTCCAATTCCTTCAATGCTTTTATCACTTCAGCCAAATGGTATCGTAAAGGTGAGATGCAATTGATGCGACTCTCCCAGCGAGTAGCTGATTGGGATTTGAGTGAGAGCGGAACATTCTTTTTTAGTATCGTCCATCGTTGCGTTGAAGAGGAAAACAGTGAATACAATTGCGTTAACACACCAAAAAATACCAATGCTTCAGTAGAAGATTTCACACTGTCGACTACAACTAAATTAAGCGAATGATTAGCACACGGAACATACAGCGCTTTTGGATTGATTTTCAGTAATCTCGCTTGAAAACCAGCTTCTTTTCCTTTCATGTTCGCCCCATTATCGTAGCACTGGCCTCGACAGTCAGCAAGATCTAGTCTTAATTCTTCGGAGCGCTTTAAAAAGACATTGAGCAAACCTTCGCCAGTGCTGTTATTGACACTCAAATAGCCAAAAAATGCCTCTTTTACTCTTGCACCGTGTTCATCATCACATTGAACGAAACGAAAAATGACGGTCATTTGTTCTTGATGTGATATATCCGGAGTACAATCAAGAATTATAGAGTAATATTTGGCTTGTTTCAGCTGCGTGAGAAGTGCGTTTTCAGTTTCTTTTGCAACTAAATTTATCAGCTCGTTCTGAATACTTTTGCTCAAATAGTGTTGGTTAGTTTTGTGCCGGATAATCCTATTTTGCAACTCATTCAAGACGGGATCTCTCTTCGCCAGTAGTTCAAATAAACCCAAAAAATTTCCATTTTGCGATGATCCCAGTGTTTCGTCGGATCCTCTAAAAGCCAAATTTCTTTCACCCAAAAATATTACGATGTCTATTAGACGCTCCAAAACATTCCTCCAAAATGTTCTTTCTGCAAGAAAAATCTTCATTGCTTGTTTATCCACCGTAGATTGAGTGTTAATACCCTCCTTAAGCAAAAGCCATTGGTTAAAACTCTTTTTATGAGAAGCACCGTTTTCATGATCCTTTAACTTCTTGGAAAACCCTTCCCATGTATTGATGCCCCTACTAAACGGACTAGCTAAGTTGCCAAAAAGTTTGCAGCTGAAGCAGAATGCTTTGTCAGAATCTTCAGAGTACATCAGCCATGACCGAGGAACAGCCTCGCCATTACTCAAAATGCGTTTGTAATGAATAGAAGAAAATCGTCTTCTAGCTGCGTTGTATGGAAAATTTGTTACAACTTGCCGAGGTCCTCTTCTGATGATGTCAACCCGTTGCGGATCTGATATGACGTCAGGCCACTTCGCTGGGTCCCTATGGAGAGGGTCAAACGAACTGTGGGGAAGTGACGATGAAGTATCGATGGCCGCATTTTTTGCCCCCATAGACGTACATGGCACTGATGGTAGATTTAGTTCAACCGATTCACACAAGACATTTTCTGATTCTGCAGTTGACGCTGCTGCTGCTGAAACTAAGCTCAAAGTATCGCTGATAGGGACGGCTGGCAAAGTAGCACTATCTGTTTCAGTTTCTGCTCTGCTAACGGAAAAAAACTGTGTTAATTTGGTAAGCTTTTTAACTGATTCCTGAGCAGCAGCTGCTTCTTTTCTTTTCTGTGCTCCACTTTTATGGCGTTTCATGTTTCCGATAGACTATTTTTAAAAAATAGCTTCTAAATTATATATGCACGTAATTGGCTATTTTAACTTCGAATTAACTCTAAAATCGATTAATATATTTTAATATATTTTCAACTTCGAATTAACTCTAAGCATTGTCACAATTAAACTATAAATATTGAAAAACTAACTTCATATCTTTCTTAATCTAAAAATGCAGTAATCTATTTACTGTACTCTGTTTCCTTCACAGTAGCTGCAACCAACGAACTGGTCAGCTTTTTGGCAATTAGCTTCAAAAATTCATCATCTGACTATGACGTAACTATACGGCTTCTGACTGACTAAATGGTTGTAAAGTTACTTTTAAAGGCAAAAGCACTCGTTAAGAAAATTTGACTTATCTTATACGATACAAATGAGTCAAAGCGTCGAAAGCAATCAGAATCGAAACATGAAACAGTAGATCAAAATACTCAACGTCGAAACTTGAATATTGGTCTTTGGTTGGTATTCAATGGGCGGGGCCCCCCCCGACCTGGGGGTTCGGGGGGCGGTTCCGCCGGCCCTGTCTCCCAGTCGGCGAAGCTCAGCTGGCTGGATGCTTGAGAGTACAGGTAGGTGGTCCGTTGGAGTGGGACGCAGGCATCCAGTAACTATGCGCATGGCGTCGTTCAAGACACTGTCGATGAGGCGAGTGTGAGCACTGCGACACCGGACTCAGCTGCTGAGTATACTAGAGACAAGGTGGCTATGCGTAGTGTTTTAGCACCAGCACCCCATCCTGAGCCCACGAGTCGCCTCAGCGGTGTGACGCGCGAGGATAGTTTTTTGCGCAATGCCACAAATTATTTTAGGCGACCCATAGTTTAAGAAACCCTGGGTTAAACCTAACTTTAGTCAGCAAATCAACAAATTATTTTGATAACTCTTACTTGTGAAATGTTCTATGATATTTTTTTTGACAAAACTTTCATTGTCCTCTGAGCCCTCACTGTCGCTTCTGGGTTTATCTTTGGTATGAAACCTTTTTCTGCAACCGAATGCCACACATTCATGACCTCTATTATCTGATCGGTTTATCAGAAATTAGACGCTAGTTTTTATAGTAAATGAAGGTTTTTATTAAGAAAAAATTTAGTATTTTCAATGAGTACTTTTTATCTAGAAACAGAAAAATGATTATAACTTGTAACATTGCAAAAAAGCCCACAATATGTAAACGAAGCCTACGACAGTGAAAATAATTATTTAAAAACTTCTTCAGCTAGTAACAAGCTAATTCAAAAATTTGAATTGTTTGGAAGTCATGCTCATAATTTCATACTGATAGTATTTGAATGAGAGCTTGAATAGCTCACTTGTACATGATTTTATAAAATTTGAGAAATAAATTGGTTGAAAAAGCCTTCATATAAAATAAATTTAATAAGAAAACTGGTACAATGATGTAAATAAATTACCGGTACGCATATTGAAATAATTGTTACTCATATAAACTATAAAACGCATTAAGGCCCGTTTCCACTACGAGCGTGGAAAAAAGCATTCTTTGTTTGTTTTATTGCTTTTTTTTTGCGCTCGCTTCAATTTTAACCGCTCGCTTCAATCGAAGATCAATAAAAGAGAGAAAGAATCCTCTTTTCCACGCTCGTAGTGGAAACGGGCCTTTAATTATGAAACGGGAAGAAGATAGAGAGAAAAAACTTTTAGCAGGCTGATTAACACCACGACGTCTATTCAAATACGGTAATTATTTCGACTATAGAGGATGACTAAAAATTTGGTTATTGCGAGAATACGTACAATAAAAAAGAAAACTTACAAAAGCACATAAAAAATGACGTACCATTCAAATGCTAACACTAAACAACTATGTAATAAAGTTACACCTTGATGCGAATGTTCTAAGGCAGGATTGGGCAAACTTTTTAGCTCGAGGGCCGAATTCGAAAGTTGAATTTATTTGCGGGCCGCATTATAGTAATCTCTAAAAATATTGATCTTCATTATGGATTTGTCTCGGATTTTTTAGTTTTCCTCCTAAAATTAAGGTCTTCTCTAAAAAAAAAAAAAACGTCATCGCTGGAAATACTTTCCTAATTTTCTACTTTTCATACTGAAACCAAGCTGTTCTCTAAAAAAAAAAGGTCTTCGTCTCCGATTGGCCTCAAATTTTTTTATTATTTGTTTAAACCCGTCGCAAGCCGCACAAAAGATCGTTCGGGCCGCAGTTTGCACACCCCTGTTCTAAGGTCAAAAAATCCCATACACACTGGGATATGGGATTGTGATTGACCAGCTAGGAGTTTGTTCAAACTTTTCATTAAGCCAGTTGCACATCTAGATTCTTTATCTTTGTCCTG
This sequence comes from Diplosoma virens, assembly GCA_963680785.1. Taxonomy (NCBI): domain Eukaryota; kingdom Metazoa; phylum Chordata; class Ascidiacea; order Aplousobranchia; family Didemnidae; genus Diplosoma; species Diplosoma virens. The sequence goes on from OY796885.1 coordinate 14,028,007, forward strand.
TTGCTGCAGCACATGGTGAGTTGAAATTTTAAATGGAAACAGGTTCAGGTCCTTCTTCATGACTCTCAAAAGTGTAGTTGGAGACAAAGCCACCTCTTGAGTGCAGATTCGGTAAGATTTCTTTGGACTACACAGACTTGCTCTTGCTTCTCAGAAGTAATGATTGATTACTGGCCACTTCTTACTTGTGGACATGATTCAGGGCTTTCTCCATTTCAAAATGCTGCACAATCCTATATATTTCCATAATTGTAAGTGCTGCACACTTAGACTTAGATTTGTAACCCTGGTGTGTGTTGAACCGACAGCAGACTTCTGCAAGTGACTTAGTTTCATACCAGAGTTGGAAAATTTTCAAGTTTTGCTCAAGTGTGTACATTTTGCATACAATAAATATAATATAATACTATAATACTTGTGTACAATCTGAAAAACAAGAAAAACACAGAAATATTAACAAATCCAACCTGGTTGACTGTGTAACCTGAAAAGGAAAAGTCCATGCTTGCTCCAACAGATTTACTGCAGCCTATCAAACTAGTTACATCTTTTTTTGGGCACCCTGTATATATAGGCAGACTAATTAAGTTTAATAACATATTCATAAATACAAATTCATTTACTAAAAAAATTAGTTTTACAGTTTTTTGCAGTTTTATTTTCACTGCTTCAAGAACATACAATTATTTTTTTCTTCTCTAAAATATATATGCATTTAACAGTTAAACCATTATTTATATGATATCAATAAAAAATATTACTATATCAATGTTAACAAATAACAATTGTTTAAAAAAAGTAGCATGGTTTTGTGCACAATAATTTTTTGAATACATAAATTATTTGCCTGCAGAGTAAAAAGTTTGCTTGTCACTTTGTTTTAAAACAGTAACAAAGAAGTCATTTTTTCCAACAAATTAAAAAACTGGCCAAATATAATTTACTGACAACATGAGCTTGTAAACTATAGCATATTTATACAATTAACATCTATTCCAAGTTTGGCATAAAAATGGGGTAAATAGGCAGTTTAGGAGCGTAAATCATTAATAAGCATAAATAAAAAAAAGGTTAAGATTTGAGTTCTATTGTTAACATTTTTATTTACACCCCTAACTCTAGCCCTTTACACACCTAAAAATCCTTAAATACACTCACTAATAATTTACACACTAAACTGTATATTTACCAAAAATTATTTGAAAAATTGTAGTCACAAAAAACTTCTTTTTGAGCCAAAATCAACCAAAAAATTAAATAGTAAATGCTAGTCATTTAAAAAAAAAACATTAAAATTTTTGACAATGGTTGAAAATAAACAAATTGCCATTAAATACTAATAAAACAAAATTTTTGGTATTAATCAAACAAAGATCAGCCAGGCACTATGACATTAGAATAGGAAAGACAAAAATATAGAACAAGTAAATGAAATAAAATATTTGGGTGTAATCTTTAATGAAAAGCTTTCTTGGAAGTCTCATATACAACATGTTTACTCCAGTGGTTCCTGCGCACTGCTCAAACTGAGAAACTATGTTGACACTACAACACTAAAACAGAATATTATGCTTTAATTTACTCTTATCTTCAATAAATTGTGTTTCAATGTGGGGACTGGCTTTGACTACTGCCCTGGATCCACTGGTAAGAATTTACAAACGGATAATCAGAATTATTACGAATTGTTCTTTTTTGTCACATACAAATCCCCTTTTTCAAAAATTGAATTTTTTAAAACTAAAAAGTATTGTTAAATTTGAAATTGCAAAAACAATGTTTTGCTTTAATAAAAGTTCAGCAAAGAATGAGTACCAAACTATTATAAGTATAACCCAAAAACATCATTATAAAACAAGATTGGCAGTGAAACAAAATTATTTTCAACCTAGAAAGAGAACAGAATTACAGAATTAAGCAAAAAGGCATTTTCTTACATTGGACCTAAAATATGACAAGAAGTACCCTTTGAATTAAAGTCACTTTCTTATAATCAATTTAGGAACAAATTTAAGCTTTTTTTAACTAGTCAATATTAGAAAAGATGCCATAACAATTTGATGAAGTCAGCTGGCACATGGAAAGTTATTTAATAACAACTAATATTGTCATTAATTCTTTATTGTTTTTCTAAATGTATTGTGTTTTGTAAGTGTATTGTTGTAATTTTTCTGATGAAAAAAAATTTTTTCTTTTGTCCCACTATTTGAAGATAGGCAGTTGACTAGAAGACCGTATGGTCATTTCACTGCCTTCCTGTGCTTTCAAAAAAATTTTTTATTACATATATTGGTGTATTCTTCGTTTTGAAGCACAAAACAAATAAATTGAACTAAAAAAATTGAACCATCTCTTGGTCACCTCTGACTTAAAAATTTTCATGTATATACTATTTAATCGAAAAATTTAAAATGCATATCAAAAAAATGTTTAAAAAATATTAATTTCAAACAATGATACCTTGAACATTTAATAACACTATTTTATTGAATTTTAAAAATTATCCATCAATAAAAATTCTAAAAAATGAAAGAACTTGGCTGATCAAATTTGATACAAGTCTATGTAAATGCCAAAAATAATTTTAAAATCTTTAATATACTGCTTGTAAATGCCTAAATTAATGTTCACAAGCTCTGCTTTTCATTTATTTCTTAGTCTAAATTGATATTAAAAAAGTTTTCATTGTTCCTTGAAGTAGCAATAAAAGTATAAAAATTAAACCGTAATTTTTACTTATTTCTTAGTTTAAATTAATTTTTTTTGTGTTAAAGTCAGTTATTTCTGGCGTTTTTTATAGCTCATTAATTCTAATTTTTATATCCATGACATACACCAAACGAAAAACGTTTTAATTGGTCAAAAAATCGATTTTAGTGTCAAAATACATATAATTTCCATTCAAGCTAATGTAACCGCGGGGAGTCTTACGATAGGCTTCAATTTTTTTACGGGAATGCGCAATCTAGGAGTTAAATAGGATATCTATGGTCTATGCAGTCTAGTGAACAGATCCCAAGTACCTGGCAATCCACATGTTCTGACCAACTTAATTTACTATCAATCAGAGCTCCTAAATATTTAATAGAATTTACTCTTTTAAGATTACTGTTTATTTTTGATTTAAATTCACAATCATAGGTTTTGTTTGCTGTTTATTGAAAATAATAAAGCTGATTTTAGAGTAATTTATAGATAATTTGTTTTTTTTAAGCCATAAATCAATTATATATAATTCATTGTTTAGTTGATTTTTCAACGAACTAAAATTAGAATCAGATAAAATCATTGCACTATCATCTGCGTATAATGTTGAATCAAAATTAGAAGAGAGAGGCAAGTCATTGATATATAATACAAATAATAAAGGACCAAGACAAGATCTTTGTGGGACTCCAATTGTTATTTTGTTATTCCTAGAATAATGTCCAAGAATATTAGTATATTGGTAACAATTGTGTATATAACTTTCAAAAAAGTTTAAACATGTGCCCCTAATACCAAAATAGTTATGCAGTTTCCATAACAAGATTTTATGATCTACAGTATCAAACACCTTTAAAAAATCCAAAAATATACAGCAGCTGTAAAGGCTATTGTCAATATTTTTGATTAATTTATCATATAATGAACTTATAGTAAAGCAGTGTAAGAATCAAGTCAAAATTCAAATTGATTGTCATTGAGTAATTGTTTTAAGGTATGAATATAATCAAGAAAATATTATTTTTTATTATTATTTTATTGAACTAAGATAATAACGCTGTAGATGATAGTTGGTAGCTTCATTTATATTACATTTTTTATATGTAGGAATAATTTCAGCTATTTTCAGACAATTAGGAAAAACACCTTTGTTGACACATAAATTGAATAGGTCATTAATTATAGGCGAAATAATTGATTTACTATATCTAATAAATCTAGTTTCTACATCATTGCTTTCTACTGTTTTTTTCTCATTTCTCAATTTAATTGGACTACTTCATCAGTTGATGATAGAAACATAAAAACACAATTAGTGTTGGAGGTACGTTGTCAAGGAACAGGTAGTTTTTAAAGATGATTCGAAATAGATTCAGCCATTTTATTGCCTATATATGCAAAATAATTGTTGAACATTTGGGCAATGTATTAAAAATCTTCTTTATAGCTACCAGTTTTACCAACAATTTTATTGGGTTCTTTACTCTTGAGCTTACAAATTTCATTAAATTTTTCATAGACTTTGCCAATATCATGTTTATTTTGGGTTAAAATTTTGCTGTAGTAATTACTTTTAGCACATTCTAATACTTTATTAAGAGTGTTATGATATTTTTTGTATTGAGTATATAGAGAATAATTTGAATGACCAAGAAATTTTTTATACATTTTATTTTTTAGTTTAATTGATTTTAGTAGACCTTTAGTTAGCCAAAGTTTTTCTTTTAATTTTCTTTTCTAGTGGTATGTCTACAAGGTGCATGAAGGTTAACTGTGTCAGTAAATATATTGATAAAATTTTGAAATTAATGGTGTGGTGACAAATCTTTGGAGACTTTAAAATTATTCATTTTGAATGATAGATTGTTACAAAATAATTCCAAGGAAAAATTTTTGATATCACAAATTAAAATATCTTTCAAAACTTTATTTTTCATCACGGTTTTATGAACAAACATAATGTTGGTAGATGATTGGAAATATCATATTGAACAATTCCACTAAAATTATGATATTTTAAATTGTTTGTATAAATGTGATTCAAAAGCGTTTTCGAATTAATAATACAGTGTGTTGGTTTATCGATTGTGCATTTAATTGAGTAGCTTATAAGATTATCAGTGTAGTTTTTTTATAAAAGAATTAGAATGTGCTTGTAGTAAGTCAATGTTGAAATCACCCATTATATAAAACTCTTTATTATTAGAACTGAACTTAGAAAATATTTCTTCCATTGCTTTACTGAAAGATTTAAGTTGTTCAGCAACATATACTGGGTGACGATATACAACTCCTATTGTTATACAGCTGGCGCAAAATGACTTAGGACATAACCGTTTTTCAAGTTAAAACACAATTTTTATTATATTTATCAATTTTTATTAAACAAAAACATGGTGTTTAATATTTTGTCATATTTCCTTTCTTTTTGATGACCATCTGACCCTTTGTTAATGTATTAATGAATCACAATCATAAAAGCAGAGTTGTGAGATTAATATGATGTAAGGTTTTATAGCATATAATAAAATGGAAATTTTGTTAAAGGTCCTAAGTCATTTTGCGCCAGCTGTAGGTTTTTTGCTCTCAAAAGTTTCAATTTATATCCAAATGTTTTCAACCAAATTTATATTTAAATCAAGCTCCTCTTTTACAGTAAATGTTAGAGAATCTTTAATGTATAAGCTCTTGAACTGCTATCTGATTGAATGAAATTATACCCATCGATGTTAATATTGACAACAATTTGATTTTTTGCTAACTTAGTTTTGGTAATAGCAATGGTATCAGGTAATTTCTTCATTTGTAAAATATAGTTTGTTAGTTTATCAAAAATTTTTAAAGACTTCTTACATTGAAGTGAATTAGAAATAAATTAGGTCTACTGTTATTAAGCTTGAGATATTTATTGATGGATACAATATCATGATATTGACAATTCAAAAACTCAAAAACTCACATAATTTGTCAGAATTACAATTTAAGTTGTCCAAAGTGTGCTTGACAATTTCATTTCAGAAACTCAAAGCAAAAGTGTGATCATTAATTTGTTCACTGCAGCTGCAGTAAGCAGAGTGCCTTGGGCATAATCTGCAGACTTCACAATGGCTTGCAAAAGCAGAATAAAAGTTACACATAAGGAAAGTATAAGAAGCCATAATGTTTTTCATAATTACTATACATTGAGACAAATAAATGAAAAAAATAGAATATAAAATTAGAGAAGTATTAAATATTATTTTTGTTTTAAAATATTAAGCTTACAATTTTCATTATTTATCAATAAAGGTTTGTCATCTAATTTAGTAAGATTAACATCTATTCCATGTCTAAATAAATCGTCTGGAGATGATATTACTAACCAGTTTCCAATGCCAAAATCTTTTTCATTTTCATTTACTAATTTTCCTTCTTTTCTTGCAGATCTTTTCTAATTTTTCTGTTACGTGAAAGGTGTAAAAAAAATTATCATCACATTCATTCTTAACATAATTCAGTAAGTGTGATTTAAGTATTGTCAAATCTTCAAAGATAAAAGCAGTTTCATATTGCTTTAAATTTCTTAATTTTGATTTAGCAAAAAAATTAATTTCTTTTTTAAAACTTACAAATCTTATTATTATTGGTCTTGTTGAGAATTAGGATTAATCCTTTTTCTTCCTCATTAATGAGCATGCTGTATATTACTATCTTTTAATTCAATATTCAAATCTTTAGCCATTTTTAAAATAACTTTTTTACCATTGTCATTGACAAAATCAATTGATTCAGGAATTCCATAAGTCCACATATTTTTTCAACAACTGTATTGTTCTAAATCAGTGGTTCCCAACCTTTTTACACTGGGGACCAGTAAAAATTAAAAAAAATATTTGTGGACTGGCAACAAAAGATCGATAGTGAGTAGAACATCTATTTGTAACCTTTCTGTTAACCAAAGTTGTCATTGCATAATATACTGCAAGATTTTGGCATAAGCTATGTATTTAGGATGAAAAATTACAACAAAATGGAAATCAATTTAACTCAAACAACGAAATGTTAATTCATATACAAAATCAATGTTAGTGTGAAATTTGCTGCTGTTTCGCTGTCAGTATGCGATCCAAGCAAGGCATAAAAGTTTCTGAAACACATAGCTGCTGTGCTTAGGCATCCAGCCAATTTCGTTGCTTTGTTTTAATTGAAGTTAGTGATGAAAAAGATTTCTCACATAAATAGCTAGTTGAAAATACCACCAACAATTTGATTGCTTTGTGAGTTAGACACGAATATTCGTATTCAAGAGATGTCCAGATTTGTGACAATGTCTCTTGTATCTGGACTGCAAAGTAGAATCACAGCATAATTCAATCAGACTTTCTTTTTCATGGGGATTAAGGTCCCATGTGTTGACATCTTCGATGAAAGGATTGTTGATCCAAAGGTTTCCACATCGAGGATCTTCATGTTCCAGAAAATAATGGTCAAAACTGTTAGCCAACTCTTTTAAGTGTTGACTTACAATGTTCAGTAACTCTTTACAGTTAACATCAGCACTTGCCAAATACTCATTTAAAATTGGAAACATAATTGTATCTTCCTTTTGCACAAGACTATCCCAAAGTGCCAGCTTCTTTTTGAAAGCATCAGTCTTTTTTCTCAGTACAAAGATACTTGTGCAAGGGCCTTGCAGAGAAGTATTAAGCTTGTTCAAATGGCCAAATATATCTGCCAAGTATGCAAGCTTACACAACCACATCTCATCTAACAAAAATTCTGTTAATGGGGGGTTCATTTCTCTCAAAAAGTGTTTTGTTTCTTCACGAAGTTCAAATAGGCAAGAAAGAACTCGTCCTCGTGACAGCCATCTTACTTCTGCATGGAGAAGAAGATGATCGTGCTGCGAATCCATACTTTCACACAATGCTTGGAAGAGTCTGGAGTTCAGAGGTCAACTTCTAATTGTATTAACAATTTTCACAGCGTTAGAAAGTACGTTTTTCAAATCAGGAGAAAGCTTCTTTGAAGCCAAATGCTCTCAGTGGATGATGCAGTGAGTAAACAGCATTTCTTTGTGCGCAACTTTAATTTTTGCAACCACACCAGAGCGATAACCAGTCATGCTCGCAGCTCCATCAGTACATACTTCGATGCAATTTGCCCAGTTTATGTCTTTCTCACTAAAGTACGTGTTAAGAAGCCTAAATATTTCTGACCCGGTGGTATGTCCTGGTAAGTCAATGTAACAAAGAAGTTCTTAAAATCTGTTTTTCCCTTATAGCACACGAAACATAGAAGAATGGCACAATTACTCACGTCAGTTGACTCGTCGAGTTAAATAGCAAAATAGGGTGATTTCTTTACCTCCTCTATTACCTGCTTTTTAATGTTCATTGCATTATCTTCAATCCTTTGTTGAACTGTATTGTTGGAGAGTGGTATGCCATCAAATTTTCGAGCTGCTTCAGGACCCAAAATTTGTTCAGCCACAGATAAGATGCACGGCTTTATTAACTCTTCCCCAATTGTATAGGGTTTTTTTGTTTTAGCTATTTGTAGGAAAATTAGGTAGGATGCATGTAGAAAAGATTTTTCAGTAGTTGTCATCTTTTTCATTTGTTTTTTTTGGTCATTCATATTAGAGCGTAGTCATTCAAAATATTCAAGGGGCTTGTCTTTAAGATTGTTGTGTTTTGAATGGAAGTGACAAGCAAGTTTGGAAGATTTCATAGCGTCATTTAAGAGAATTTGGGAGCACACTAAACATAAGGGCCGTGGCGATTGTTCACTACACGGAGCTACAGTAAAACCAACCTCCTAGTATTTTTTATCATATTGCCTGACAAATTTCCCTTTTCGTTTCTTGCTTCCTCCTGTGACATTCGACTTATCTGCACATATCCTTTTCGTAGTTTGCTCTACACTTACAATAGCCCTACTAATACTAGCTTCATTTCCATTTTGAGAATTATCTGTTTCAGAAGTCTTAGTTTTATCCTTTTTGTTAAAATACACCATAATACCTTGTTGTTTTGTTGATTCCATACTAATCCTTCTGCAGTGTCACAGTACAAGCTATTACAGCATCTCAAAAGTAAAAAATTACTTTGCACAGCATTCCATCAATAAACTTTTAGAACGCTAGATGTAGTTTGTCGAAGCAATTTTAACAAAATCACTTATTATTAATATAAACACTGTTACCAGGGATATTACTTATTTTAAAATTCATATGTTCTTCTGATAAATTCAGAGGCCAAGTAAAACTTCAACAAATATAACAGGCGTAATATTTATTAAAGAACTCAACGACGTTTCGTCCGTTACATCGGGCGGACTTCATCAGGTAAAAACAGAACATAACGCGCACCGTATTTAAAAACCAAGAAGTTAAAAACACAAACCAACAAACACAAGGTGAGAAGCGAACATACATAACAATTCAATAATTACTTAGTGCAAAAGAAACAAATTTAACTGGTTGAAAACCCACATAAGTTGAGATTTTTTATATTGCTGTATATTTTTGGAAAAACATTACGATCTTTATCATTTATTGAATTTTTTGTATTATTAATATAAAACGATTCTAAAAATTTTCTTTTATCATAGTCAATGTTATAATCCAATATTTCAAATTTACCAAAATCAATCCTATGTTCACAATTAAAACAATGCTTAACCAATGCAGTTTTTTTATTCAAATCGTCTTCTTTTAATTTAGCCAAATTAATCGGTTTCAAATCACGTTTATGTTCCGATAAGCGAGTATTAAAACACCTGCCCGTTTCACCAACATATACATTTGAACAATCTTTGCACGGAATTTTATAAATTGCACCACGCTTATATATATCATCAACAGAGTCTTTTATTTTTGGTAAAATATTTCCAATTATTTTATAAGGGTACGTATACACATTAATATTAAATTTTCTCAAAATTCTAGCCATTTCATCACTTAAACCTTTAATATATGGTAAACCGACATAGTTGGATATTTTTTCACTCATGCAAACACTTTTATTAACCTTTTTATGTTTAATTTCTTTTTTCATTTTATTCAATAACCAATCTGGATAATCATTCTCACGTAAGGCATTACAAACAAATTTAACTTCATTGATTTTATCTCAATAATTTGTAATTAATTTAGAATTAGCGCGAAACAATAATGTTTTAACCAAACCAACTTTTTGAGAAAAACTATGACATGAATTAAAATTTAAGTATCTGGTTGTATTTGTAGGTTTTCTATAGGCTTTTGTAGTTAGTTGACCATTGTTACGAACTATTAACACATCTAAAAACGGAATAGCATTATCAATTTCTTGTTCGACCGTAAATTTAATACTTTCTTCAATATTATTTATAAATTTATGAAAAGATACCAGTGGTATCTTTTCATAAATTTACCAGTGGTATCTTTTCATAAATTTATAAATAATATTGAAGAAAGTATTAAATTTACGGTCGAACAAGAAATTGATAATGCTATTCCGTTTTTAGATGTGTTAATAGTTCGTAACAATGGTCAACTAACTACAAAAGCCTATAGAAAACCTACAAATACAACCAGATACTTAAATTTTAATTCATGTCATAGTTTTTCTCAAAAAGTTGGTTTGGTTAAAACATTATTGTTTCGCGCTAATTCTAAATTAATTACAATTTATCGAGATAAAATCAATGAAGTTAAATTTGTTTGTAATGCCTTACGTGAGAATGATTATCCAGATTGGTTATTGAATAAAATGAAAAAAGAAATTAAACATAAAAAGGTTAATAAAAGTGTTTGCATGAGTGAAAAAATATCCAACTATGTCGGTTTACCATATATTAAAGGTTTAAGTGATGAAATGGCTAGAATTTTGAGAAAATTTAATATTAATGTGTATACGTACCCTTATAAAATAATTGGAAATATTTTACCAAAAATAAAAGACTCTGTTGATGATATATATAAGCGTGGTGCAATTTATAAAATTCCGTGCAAAGATTGTTCAAATGTATATGTTGGTGAAACGGGCAGATATTTTAATACTTGCTTATCGGAACATAAACGTGATTTGAAACCGATTAATTTGGCTAAATTAAAAGAAGACGATTTGAATAAAAAAACTGCATTGGTTAAGCATTGTTTTAATTGTGAACATAGGATTGATTTTGGTAAATTTGAAATATTGGATTATAACATTGACTATGATAAAAGAAAATTTTTAGAATCGTTTTATATTAATAATACAAAAAATTCAATAAATGATAAAGATCGTAATGTTTTTCCAAAAATATACAGCAATATAAAAAATCTCAACTTATGTGGGTTTTCAACCAGTTAAATTTGTTTCTTTTGCACTAAGTAATTATTGAATTGTTATGTATGTTCGCTTCTCACCTTGTGTTTGTTGGTTTGTGTTTTTAACTTCTTGGTTTTTAAATACGGTGCACGTTATGTTCTGTTTTTACCTGATGAAGTCCGCCCGATGTAACGGACGAAACGTCGTTGAGTTCTTTAATAAATATTACGCCTGTTATATTTGTTGAAGTTTTACTTGGCCTCTGAATTTACCAGAAGAACATATGAATTTTAAAATAAAATCACTTATGACGAAACAAAACTTAGGTCAAACATGAATCTAGAAGGTAATCGGAAGGCTTACCTTGATTATTATTAACCAATTTTGCGGTATCAACGATGAAAGACGAGATAAGTCAGTTTTACTGCTGCAAATCGGCCAGGTGTAAAATGAGTTTTACAGAGAGTAACATCTTTGCAATGGTTATGATTCCATATTAAAATTATCTTGGCAGAAAATAAGATACTTTGCAGACTGGCAAAAAATTTACGCAGACCGTGACCAGTCTGCAGACCGGCAGTTGGGAACCACTGTTCTAAATCATCATCAATTTTATAGAAGTTAATATTCACTATTTGTTTTAGTCTTTTGAGTTTTTTACTTTTGGTTTATTAATTTCAGTTTTGCTATCTTCCAAGGCTTTTTTCAAATTATTTATTTCACTTACAAGCTCTTTAAGAGTTAAATTAATATCTATTAATTCATTTCTATCTTTGATAGTAAAATTAACTGAACTACAAGCAGTTTCCTTGCAATTTTGGTTTCATGTCATTTTCAATTACAAGAATAATCAATAAATGAAAGAAAAACATAACATATGAAAGATGAGAAAGGATAGTAAAAAATATGGCTCATGAAACAAAGTATAGTAAAGCATATCATAATTTTTTAAACATTTTAGCATAATATAAACAAAGCATTGAATTATAGTGTATCTTAAATTTCATAAGCATTTAACAGGTAATCATACAAAATTCTATTAAATGATTTAAATCTTTTCTCAGATCTTATGTTATTAGGTAATTCATTCCATGTTTTTATACTGTTTACAATAAAACTATTTGATAATTTACATGCCAAAAAATTTGTTTAAGTTTTTTGATTTTCATGTATTATGTAAATAAATTTCATTTATTATGTCGTGTTGCTTGTTATGTCATTGTTGTTGAATAATTTGAACATATGTTTCATAGTACAGAATTTGTATAGATCATTTATCTTGAATAGTTTTGCTGATGCATATAATTTTTTTAAATTTGTTCTATATGGTAGCTGTGTAACATATCTTAAAGCTCTAATATAAACTTTATTCAAATTATGTAATGTTGATTGGTTAGCATTTCCCCGTAAGAAAATACCATATTGCAATCTACTTTTTACAAGAGAAGGATAAATGTTTTTCAAGTTATTCTTGGATAAGTATTTTTGCAAATGATATAATATTCTAACAGATTTATATGTGCTAGTAGTGTCAATTCATCAATATAAGGTTTCCATTTTAAATGCTTATCAATTACAATACCCAAATATTTTACTTGATCACTTTGGCGATTTTGATCATTACATATTTGAATGTTTATTTTGTTATTTACATTTTTTTCACCAAACATAACAATAGTTGATTTTTGTGTGTTTAAACTAAGTTTGTTTTCAAATAACCAACTTTCAATTTTTTAAGTTCGATATTTACTAACTTTTCTAATGAGGTATAGTTATTTCCTGAAGCAAAAAGTGCTGTATCATTAGCAAAAAGAAGAGTTTTTAAATTTGAGGCCTGGGCCAAGTTATTTATGTGAAGTAGGAATAAAATTGGGCCAAATACACTACCTTGAGGGACACCATATTTTATTAAAAGTTTATCAGATTTGGTAGAGTTTATGCATGTGAACTGATATCTGTTTGAAAGATATGAGGAAAGCAAGTTGATTGGTATGACTGTAATACCATTCTTCTTCTTTTGACTTCTCCCTATTCGGGGTTGCCACAGCACAACAGTATTCTCCATTTCACTCAATCAACTTCATCTCCTTTCCTACCTCTGACCCTTTCCATGTCTTCTCTAGCCAAATCCATCTGCCTTCTCCTAGGCCTTCCTCTTTTCCTTTTACCTGGCACTGCTATCTCCATCATCCTTTTTCCCAAGTGTCCATACCATTTTAGCCTTGTATTCCAAAGTTTGTCTCCCAGCTTTGCAATTTTTGCAGTCCCTCTCATGCATTCGTTTCTTATCTTGTCATTTCTTGTCACTCCCAGTGCCCATCTCACCATTTTCAACTCTGCAACTTCCATTTTTCCCATTTCACCATTTTCATCTGTCTTTCCGTCACTGCCACTGTTTCCATTCCATAAAGTATAGTTGGTCAAACAACACTCTTGTTCATTTTACTCTTAACCTTTGCTGATAACTTTCTGTGACACAGAACACAAGACACCTTCCTCCAACTCATCCATCCTGCTTGGATCCTTCTCCTTACTTCATCTTCACATCTTCCATCGCTACTAACTGTTGAACCCAGGTATTTGAAGTTTTTTGCTCTCTTTACCTTTTCTTGCAATTTCAACTCTTCTTCATCATCCACACCCTCAACCCTCAAATATTCGGTCTTGCTCCAGCTCATTTTCAGGGCTCTTCTCTCCAGTGCATTTCTCCAAATCTCCAGATCCTCCTCTAGCTTTCTATAATTTTGCCTATACAGCACTATGTCATCTGCAAACAGCATATTCGATGGTGCATCCTTCCTGATGTCCTCTGTCAGCCTGTCTATAATAATGGCAAAATGAAATGGGCTGAGTGCTGAGCCTTGATGGAGTCCAACACCTACCTTGAATTCTTCAGTGAACCCTGCTGCACTTCTCACAGTTGTTGTTGCTCTGTCATACATATCCTTGATAATCCTTATTTAACACTCTGATGTTTTGGCTAACTGCAAGCATTCCCACAGTTCCTCTCTGGGTACCCTGTCGTATGCTTTCTCCAAGTCAATAAAGGCACAGTGCACTGCCTTCTTCCCTTCAGTCCACTTTTCCAACAGCATCCTTAGACAAAAGATTGCATTGGTGGTACTCCTTCCTGGCATGAACCCAAATTGTTGCTCAGCAATCACCACCTCCTTCCTTATCCTTGCTTCTATTATCCTCTCCCACAATTTCATAGTGTGGCTCATCAACTTAATCCCTCTCTAGTTTCCACATTCCTTGATGTCTCCTTTACCTTTGTACAAAGGTACAAGCATCCTCCTCCTCCATTCATTTGGCATCTTCTTTCCTTGTAAGAGTCTGTTGAAGAAGTTCACTAGAAACTCCACACCTTTATTGTCAAGAGCAATCCATGCTTTCACTAGTATGTCATCAGGTCCTTGAGCCTTTCCCTTCTTCATCTTTTTCAACCCAATCCTGACCTCTTCTCCAGAGATATCTTCCATGTCTCTTTCTCTCCCTTCTATTCTTGTTTCTCTTTCCTAGGGTTTTCCTGGTTATGGAAGTTGTTGAAATCTTCCATCTCTGTTTCACTTTCTCTTCTTCCATCAGAAGCTCCCCAGTTTTACTCTTGATTACTCTTACTTGTTGAACATCCTTACTTTGTCTGTTTCTCTGCTTTGCTATTTTAAACAACTCATTTTCCCCTTCCTTTTTTCCAGTTTTTTGCACAGTTTCTCATATGCCTTGTTTCTTGCCTTTGCCACTTCTCTCTTAGCTTGCTTTCTTGCAGTTTTATAGGCCAACTTGCTTGCATCATCTCTGATGGTATCCCATGCCTTTTTAGCTTTTTTCTTATCCTTCAGCTTCTCCTGGACTTCCTTGTTCCACCACCATGTTTCCCGTCTACCTTCTGTGCTAACTTTTCCCAATGTTTCACCCAGTTCCCTTCTGGCAATGCTCTATCATCTCAGCTACTCTTTGCCAGCCTTCCTGTCCACCAAGTATTCTGCTTTCAATCATTTCCATTTAGACTGTATTGTTTACTTTCGAGTCTTTTAGTTTCCACCATTTTATTTTATTCACTAGTTTTGGTGCTTTCCTCCACTTTGTCCAGATGATTATTGCACTCAGTGTTTTTTTTAAGGTTTATACAGGGTGTCAAGAAAGTTCCCGATCCTAAACAAAATTATATAGGGCTAATGACAGAAGGTTAAATCAACAAAAGGTTTATTGTGGTGATAGAACAAAGCTCCATGAACATAAAAAAATCTGGTTTATTCAAAATGACCCCCATCTGTATCAATAACACGTTGGAGCCTCTGTCGGAAATTCTGACAAGCAGCATGAAGGGCATCTTGAGGAATTTTCTCCCATGCTCGTTTCAGGGAAGCTCGAAGATCCTCCAGATTGTTATGGGGTGAAGAATAGGCTTCTTTTTCCAGAATACCCCACACACAGAAATCCATAGGATTGAGATCGGGCAAAGATGGTGGCCACAAATCTTTGGTCCAGAATGAAGGAAAGTGCTCTTTGCACCACTTCTGTGTCTTCTTTGATGTGTGAGAAGGTGCGCCGTCTTGTTGGAAGGTGAAGGACTTATTTTTGAACTTTTCCTTCATCGATGCGAGGGCAGGGGTTAAAATATCATTGACATACGAATCTGTATTCACTTTGACCCCCTCTTTAACAAAAATGAGGGGAGATTTCCAAGATTTGGAGATCGCACCCCATACCATCACAGACAAGGGTTTTTGTCGGCATGAAACGAATCAAAGATGATCAGGGAGGTCCTTGGGCGACTTTCCGAGAATCCTGTCATTCTGGGTGTTGAACTTCGCCTCCACCGAGAAGAGTTTTTCGTCTGAAAAAACGATTTCGCCTTTCTCCGTGCCTCCCTTCAGACGGTTCAGCAGAATTTTGGCCCTCTCCTTTCTTTTTCGCTTCTGGAGGTCAGTTAGGAGTTGTCTTGTCCTGATTTTGTACGGGGACATTTTGAGATCCTGTTCAACAATTGTTCTGACAGACTCATGGCTGATATTCATGTCTTTAGCCGTTTTCCTCAAGGATCGTTTGGGGTTCCTCCGAATTCTCTCCCTGAGGGCCTTGATCTTCGCTGGAGTGCGAGCGGATCAAGGTCGTCCACTCCTATCCCGATCCTCCATGTTTTCAAGTTCTTGGAAGCGCAAGATTGTATCGCGAACAGTCGATTTTGGTGCTTTTAGCAACTTCATAATTTTAGAATTTGAATGTCCCACACGATGAAGTTGAATGATTGCAGCTCTTTTACTCATTTTATTATTATTTTAGCCAAAAAAATTTGAAAAGTGTATCTGAAACATTGAAAAGGAGGATTAAGTGGAAAAATGATGTACAGAACTTATCATAATTCATTGAAGTTTTTGAATTACATTAAATTTAAAAATCGATCGGGAACTTTCTTGACACCCTGTAATGTATAGCATCAGTGGCTTTACCCGAGCAACATGACTGAAGGATATTATATATCAAACCATTATGACTATTTAAGTCATCAATATCAAATACACCATCAACAGCTTGCTCTGCTACAGACTTTATTTTATTAGCCTCCAACACAATATGTTGTTGCTCAACATCATTACAGGCGTCTGTACCCAGAGTTTTTATATTTGCACTCCCCCCATGCATAACATTTACATGAGAGCCCACTTTTTTAAATTCATTCATTGAACTATAATTTTTTGGTGAAGCGTGCACATTAGAAGCATAGTCAAAATTACTATCACGGTTTAAGCCATGTTCTTGAGTTATTGTTAAGTTATCACTCACCACAAGTTTGTTTGCAAGTTCAACTTCAAGCATTTTCTTCTTGAGTTTTATTTTTTGTATTCTTAAATCTTCTTCAGCCATTTTGACATTATTTTCAGTTAACAAGGCGATTTGTTTAGAAGTCAAATTTCCTCCTATTATCATTGATGACAACAGTCCTTTTGATTTCCTTGACATGCAGCTAGATCTGCTACTAGAGTTTGTAGCAGTGCCTTTACTACTTGTCTTCAGAAGGTTGTCAAACAGATTCTTCTGTTCTGCTTCTGCTTCAGCTTCACTATAATCATGTTTAATAATTGAGTATTGCACTTCTGCTGAGTTTTGTTTGTCAAAATAATCTTCAATCTTATCATTGTCCTCATCAGGATTTAAGTTACCAACATCGATTTCTATAAATTGAAGCAATTCTTCAAAGCATTTAGTTATTTCTATAAAGACTTCTTTAATTTTTTGAAAATCTTTTTTATTTGATAACAATTTTGAAAATTCACAAGCTGCTTTGTTGAAGTTTCTATTTAACTGTCTCATATTTCTTTCAGACAGTGGCACATCCACTTTTTTCAAAACACTTTCTTTAGCAGCCTGAGAAGTACTAGCACCTTGATCAAATGACAACAACTTTTTTTTTCTTTCTTATTCAAAAAGAATAATAAAACAATGTTTCTATAGTGTTGTATTCTTGATTCTATTAAGGAACAAAAGATCAAACCTTACTATCTTGATTAAAAAATTTTAATCCGGTTTATGTACACATACATCCCACAGCAAGGGGTACAAAATACAATAAACTTTGATAAGATAGAAACATTGTTTTTGTGCTTCCTTATTAAAATAGAAAAAAATAATCAATTAATCTTATTCTTTAATAAAAAAATATACTCAATTAATCAGCATTTTTTTATACTTTTTAATATACAGGGTGTTCCAAAAGTCTTGGGCACATTTTGACATTGAATATCTCAGAAACTATTAAGGATATAAAAGCAAAATTCCGGACAGTGCATGACTGCTTTTCATGAGACCATATATATGCGCTACCACATTTTGTCATATCGAAATTTGACCTATAAAATTGGCAATGCAACACACAAGAAATTTTTATACTGAATTCATTCATTTTTGTATTAATAAAAAGAGCAAGTTGATGTTTAGCCTACAATAATTTGATAACGAATAATTTTTTAATGATATTATAAACAACATGAGGTATTTAGGAATATTAATAGAAACCAAACTGCTTAAAATGAGAAACACCAGACTCGAGTTTCGCTCTTATTAGAGCTTGTCAGTGATGCATATCTCACTGCGAATCGAACTTGCTACGTGTTGTCTTCCAAGCAAAAGACAACACCACTAGACCACGCGAGCCCGACAACAACTCGATCACAAGCAGCTGGAAATGATTCCCGGCTTTGGTGCACAAGGAATACACAGAATCCACTGTGTGGTAAGACCAAGGCCGCACCTCATGACCGGGACTTACCCGACAAGCGTTAAGCATCGTGCTTACACTCCTAGAGCTTGGCGGGCAAAGAAAGGATTTTAATGATATTATAAACAACATGAGGTATTTAGGAATATTAATAGAAACCAAACTGCTTAAAATGAGAAGCACCAGACTCGAGTTTCGCTCTTATTAGAGCTCGTCAGTGATGCATATCTCACTGCAAATCGAACTCGCTACGTGTTGTCTTCCAAGCAGGAGACAACACCACTAGACCACGCGAGCCCAACAACAACTCGATCACAAGCAGCTGGGAATGATTCCCGGCTTTGCCATGCAAGGAATACACAGAATCCACTGTGTGGTAAGACCAAGGGCGCACCTCATGACCAGGACTTACCCGACAAGCGTTAAGCATCGCGCTTACACTCCTAGAGCTTGGCAGGCAAAGAAAGGATTTTAATGTATAAACAACATGAGGTATTTAGGAATATTAATAGAAACCAAACTGCTTAAAATGAGAAGCACCAGACTTGAGTTTCGCTCTTATTAGAGCTCGTCAGTGATGCATAAAGAGTGAAACTCGAGTCTGGTGCTTCTCATTTTAAGCAGTTTGGTTTCTATTAATATTCCTAAATACCTCATGTTGTTTATAATATCATTAAAATTCTTTCTTTGCCCGCCAAGCTCTAGGAGTGTAAGCGCGATGCTTAACGCTTGTCGAGTAAGTCCCGGTCATGAGGTGCGGCCTTGGTCTTACCACACAGTGGATTCTGTGTATTCCTTGCGCAGCAAAGCCGGGAATCATTTCCAGCTGCTTGTGATCAAGTTGTTGTCGGGCTTGCGTGGTCTAGTGGTGTTGTCTCCTGCTTGGAAGACAACACGTAGCGAGTTCGATTCGCAGTGAGATATGCATCACTGACAAGCTCTAATAAGAGCGAAACTCGAGTCTGGTGCTTCTCATTTTAAGCAGTTTGGTTTCTATTAAGAATAATTTTTTACCATCATAGGTTATTAAAAAGTACAAACAGGGTGACAAAACACTACCATCTCCAAACTTCACTTTAACATTGGTTACGGTGTTATTTATGCAAAAATACCAGTGACGGTCGGCAGGGCCGTTGAGAGAAAAAAAATGTGCCGGTGCAAGATGTTTTCTGGGCCCCCTTTCCGACATTCTTCTTTGGTTTAGTTGCTTTGTCGTATGCTATCGGTTACGTTTGAAGAAGCCAGCAATGTGTATAAAAATTTTTGACGAACATCTCAGTATTGTTGCAGTGCAAAAATGTGCAACTGAATCAGAGTTTATGACAATGTTAAAATCATACATAGAGTAGGCTACGCTGTAGGTCATTTAATTCTAGCTAGAGAAACGATTAGGTGTTTTCTGAATGCGTGCTGGCTAAATTTACAGAAGGTAAGGTGGAGAATGCGAGCAAATGGTAGAACAAAGAGACGGCAAATTTATTTACTATATGAAAACAATGCTGCCTTGCGTGCCTTTTTCTTAGCAAAACTGCGAATTACACAGTCGAAGTTTATTTGTTTTGCAATGTTAGACTCAATACTGAGCCGAGCCAAATGGGTGAGGCGATCCTGGCCCATGGTGGACCGGAGATGGTTTTTGATAAGCTTAAGTTTGCTGAAGCTTCTTTCTGCCGATGCTATTGTGGCTGGTGCTGTAAGGAACATCCTCAAACTGATAATCAAATTTGGAAATATGGTTTCTAATTTGTGCTCGACTAAAGCATTTAATAGATCCAACGCATTCAACTGTTTTTTGTCAAAATTAGCATTGTGAACCATTGATATGTGATTAATTTCTTGGACAATTAATATCTTTGCTGATATCTTTGCAATACCTCTCTGCAAGTTTAACTGCTTTGCAAGTCAGCTCGTCTTTTGTCATGTTTTGATAGTTCCAAAGAAAGCCAAAGGTATCCAAAATCTGTTTAGCTGCATTAAATCGAATTGTAAGCTCTCCAATAACATTATCTAAAACTACATAAAATATATCTTTTCGGAAGTAAGCTTCCTCGATGGATTCATCTGTTTCGTTGATTTGATGCACACTTTCCTCATTCATACTCTCGTTTTGAAATCTTGTTCTTTTTCTGGCAGAGGTATTACGTTCTCGAAACATTTTTACTGTTATCTGTAAGCTAGACGCGACAAGCTTTGCTTCATTCCACACAGCCTCCCAACTGTCTCGAAGAGTCAATAGTTCTTGAAGCAAGCTTTCTAGGTTTGCGACTTCCATGTCCACCGTTGCACCATTACCTTGAATGATTTTATTACAAATGTCAATTGGAACCAATATTCTGTGCCAAACAATTGACATTATAATGCAGGTAAAGGACTTGACATAACATAAAGCTCCATGGATTTCGTTCCTAGTTTTTGAACTGATGTTCAGTTCCAGTAGGCCTTCCAAGGCTAATCTTACGCCTGGGAGGTGAGCTACAAATGGTTTTACACTCTCTACTCTATCGGACCATCTAGTCCCAGATATGCCATGAAGCGAAACACCAATCCGCGTTGTTAATATTTCCCATCTTTTAGGGCTGCAACTAAATAATGTATATATTGTTTGTATAGTTCCAAAGTAGGTACTTGCTTCTGGAATACATGCAGCAGCATCGTTACCGCATAAATTAAGTGTGTGGCAACCACAAGGGGAAAATATAACCAAAGGGTTCTGTTCTTTTATTATTGCTTGTGCACCTTTGTATTTGCCTGACATGTTTGCCGCATTATCATACCCTTGTGCCCTGCACTCAGAAAGTGGGATAGCATGGCTTTCCAATGTTTCAGTAATCATTTCAGCGATGTTAGATCCTGTTTTGTCGCTACAATCAACAAATTTCAGAAATCGTTCCACAATTTCGAAGTGAGATTTATGTCGAACTAAATATCGCAAAAGGAATGTTGTTTGCTCGACGTGAGATGAATCTGGTGTGGAATCTACAATTATTGCATAGTACTTTGCAAGTTGCCTTTCTTCCATAATGCGCTGCTCCACAAGATCAGAACATTCCTTTATGAATTCATTTTGGGAGGCAGGCGAGAGATAATGCACTTGTAATCTATCACCATTTTTCTGCGATTCTTCTACCTTTAACACGTGTTCCTTTAAAATAGGGTCCCAGTGGGAAAGCAACTCAATCAAGCCTAAAAAGTTTCCATTGTCTGAGTCACCAACGCGTTGTGAAGAACCTCTGAAAGCAAGACCACGTTCTCCTAAAAACAGAATGACATCAATAATCCTTTTCAAAATGTTATACCATTTTTCCGACTCAGCTTGAATTGATCTTTCTAAAAGAGTTTCAATACCTTTTTGCAATGACAGACGCCTTTCTAACTCTCGCCAAGCTAAATAACATTGTCTATGTCCATTACTTCTTTCATGCTCAGGAACCCTGTTGCATAGTTTCCGCCACAGAGCGCTGGCTGGCCACCCTCCGACTGTAGCTAATGCAGATTTAGATGAACTGTGTCCAACACTGCTCCAAAAAAGCCGACATGGAAAGCAATATAGCGACTCTGTATGCTGACTCCAAACAAGCCAGTCTCGTCTATTCTCTTCTCCATTAATATTTCTGGACGTTAATACACTTTTAGGAAATGCTCTATTACTACTGTCATTAGGCAATGTTAAAGGAAAGTGAGTATGACCTTTTATGACATACTTCTCGATATCTGATTGAAAAGGAATTTCTGATGTTAGAAACCCAATATCTAACCTGACAGCCTCGTCCGTGTTATTTCTATCCAATTTGTCCACAACCACAACTTCTACTGGCGACTTACTTGCCTCAGAAACTTCTTGTTCGCTGTCTGCCCAACTTTTTGAATGTACATACACGCCACTTGTACCAGGTTCACATTCGGAATTAACGACTGTGTTTGTAGGATTTGCGCATTCTTCTAAATTTGCCTCTTCATTAGCTTGTGACTCACTTCTGCAACGACTGTCTTGGTTACTAGTGTCGCTTTCCCTTTTGTCACTTTCCATTTCAACCAAATCTGCATTTGTGCATGTTTTAAAATCATCTTGACTTTTTTTTATACCAAATTGCAACAGTGTCTGTAAGCCTTTCCTTTCGTTATCATCACGTTTCCTTTTCTCTTTCCTCTTTTGTGCTCCGGATTTATGCACATACATTTTGATGGTCAGATAGCAAAATTTATCCACTTAAAATTTAATACTTAAAAACGCCTGTTAAATTGCAAGAAAAATTGAAAAAAACAGTGTTTACAAAGGTTACTTTTATTACAAGTCTTCGACTACCGATTTACAAACTCACACTATAAAACGTTATTGTATAGCCTATTAATGAATATGATAAAAAACGTCTCCAACCGCTATTCTATAAAAATCCACACGCTATTGCTTTACTGAAGAATCGACTTTGTAATGACAGCAAGAGTAATTATGACGTATTTGCGTAATAAACCACATTCAACGAAAATCAGTCAGGCGTAAAAGAATCAATCACAGCACTTTGATTCAGCAAGTTCAAGCGTAGGAAAAACGACACGATACGAGATGGTAATGAAACGCAACGTGTAAAAATCTCTTTGAAATCCCGAGCTGAAATTAAAAAATGTAGCCTAGGCCTATGTATAGCCTATATTATTTTGGAAATCAATTGTGAACCTTGACATTCATTATGATTCTCGGCCCCCCTCGACTTTCACGGGCCCCGGTGCAGTGCACCGGTTGGACCCCCCTCTTGTCGCGCCTGACGGTCGGTCAGGGTAAGCAATGCTTACCCAAGCAGAAATGGCACAAGTGCAATCTTTTCATTTTGTAAGTTCAGCAATACATTATTCAAAGAAACACACTTAATTTTTGCTTGAAATCCTTATTTCTTTTAACCTTAGCTGCAAACGTTGTACGATACTCATGCTAAAGCGCCAGCTACCGAAATGAAAAGTATTGTCTTCAATCACAAGCAGAATCTCACACCAGGCAGGGTAAGCACTCTCTAAATATAGCTGCAGACCGTCACTGAAAAAATCTCAACTTCAGAGTGAAAAATAATAATGAGAATTAGGTTGTGCCGAAAAAGGAAGAACAGCAATTATATGCTTAAAACAAATTAAAGACACGCTTGTAAGTCAAGTCACTACAAATTTACTCTTCTGACCATGCATATTTTTCTGAAGATCTAATTCTCTTCAATAGGGCCTTGTCTGATTTCAAAAATGAAAAAAATTCACTACAGCACATATCTTTGAAATTATATTGAAGAGTCAATATGCCTTTCATAGTCGCAACGCTCAACTTGTTTCTCTTTTTAGTCCACTGACTTTGCATCAGTGAAAAGACTCTCTCTACATTGGCATTGTGGGATGTAACAGCAAAGAAAAATTATACAATCCTTAAAATTTCTGAGTGGCATGTGATGTTCTTAGACTGATTGAAATATTTTCACCATTTCTTATGTGTTGGCAGTTTAATAAATTCTTCGTCCTGTAGGTAACTTTCCACAAACTGCTTCAAGTTACAGATTTGGTCAAAGCACTTTGCATCGTCCACATCAACCCCTTTACCAATCAGATATTCCAGGCAAGGCTCTACATCATTTCAACTTGGTATCTCATTGAAGGTCATTCATTTGAAACAAGCAAACTCTTCCATTGGTTTCATCCATTTGCACAGGTACTCCAAGCATCTCTCAGAGGTTTGCAACTTCAAAAAGAAAATTGTTACATTCATCTTCATATCCCTCTTCTCTTTTTTCAACTAAAAGCCTTTTAACTGTCAAGAACATAAAGTTTTCATTCTTCCTTTCCACAAGCACCTTATGAACCAGCTCCAAATTTTCTAGCACTTCTGCAATGGAATTGTTTTCTCTCTCAACCACTTGAATACATCCATGAAACACGGACAGTAGTGAGTGCATATGCCAAAGGTTTAACTCACTCATTTCATTCTCAAAGAACCGTTTAATAACTATTGGTAGATGTTCTTGTGACAAAAAGTAGGACTTCAGGGGTGAAAACATTTCTAACAATCTTGAAATTCCAGGAAACAAGGAGAGCCAGCGAGTCTTGCTATGAGAGAGAAGTCTCTTGTATTCACAATTTGCAAATTCACAGTATTTCAGTTGTTCAGTTAAATTTTATTTGTAAAGTTCATATCACAATTACACTGTTTTATAAAGCAAAAACAGAAATCACATTTTGTATAAAAAGTTCTTTAGTAAAGTATTTTTGACACTGTCTGAATTGCCCTTAATATTTTACATTTTGGCTAGGAAATGGATTTGACCATCTTTTCTAATATCCTTAACTGGTGTTCGCATTCTTTTGGGAGCTTAAGCCAGTGAAAACATGGAGTTTTTTTTAGATGAGTGTCCTTTTTCTTCATGTTACATTGACCATAGTCCAAGCTAAAACAACATGACCATGAACAACAAAAAGCTAAGGCGAAAAAAATTGTTGAAAAATGCCATACATACTGGACAAAGAAATAATTATCAGTATATTAAAATTGACTACTACTCTTTACATAAATGTGTTGTGTTGTCAGCATATCTGTTTTCGGAAAGCCAAGAAGTTTATGCTCATGTCAAAAAATGTTCGAAGCATTGGTTAAAGCTATTGAGGTAAAGTGCCAAAACAAGTAAATATACCATCTTCATGACTTCATTTTGAAACAAAACAATGCGAGAAAAGAGTTAAGCAACCCTCATGTGCTTGTTATAATTGCTGTAAACATGAGGCATAGGCAGTGGTTTGTGAGATGCTTTTTTTCATATGATCTTTTTGTTAAATTGGCTAAACTTTAATCCATGACAAAAAAGATTTTAACATGTTTGGTGTCCATCTAACTAATAGCTTCATTATTGTTGTTTTGCTCTATTTTGTATTCAAAAGATCCTTTTTTTTCAACTCCACCTCATTAACACCAAACCAGGAGGGTAGAGTACTATTTGGCAAAGCCATTTTGGCACTGCCATTTTGGTGCAGCTGTTTTGGCGCCAGTCTATTTGAAACTAGCAGAAAGGCTTGAATAAAACAGTATAATCAATCACCCTAACTCTAACCTAACCCCTAAACCAGTGCTTCTCAACCTTTATTTGTGGCGACCCAAATATGAAGTTTATATTAATAGTGAAGATTCGGTGACCCTATTTTCAAAACTACATAGCACACAACTTTTAGTAAGCATAAAATTCAGGCAATTGGATAGAAAACGACGTAACACAAACACAAATTTCGAATTTAATTAATGTGAGCCTTGACTTTGTATTGTTTCAACAACTTTGTCAAAATTTGGAGCAATCTTGCTCAGTGCCAATCTCATGTCATTTTCAGGCTGAAGACAATTTCTTGTCTTTGTTTTGATGTAAGCGCAGAAAACCCACTCTCACACAAGCAGGTTGTAACAAATGGCAAGAGAGCTTTAAGGGCGTGTGTGCCAACAATACTCTTTTCATGTTTGACTTTCGTCCAAAAGTGACCAAGTGTTTCTTTCTTAAAACAATTTATCAATACATTGTCGTACTGAATGTCAATAAACTCTTCTTGGAATCCAACAATACTTTGGTAGCTTTCAGGCAGGGTATCAACATCAATAGCAAATGGGTTACGCACCCATTCCAAATCGTTTGCATTTTTAGGGATAATCAAATTAAATTCTTGTATCAGTGAAGTCAAATGCCTTTCTATAACAATCTGGACATCATCAAAGCACAACTCCTCCATATCTTCCAGAAACTGATTGAAAATAGGAAAAGATGCTGTTTTCTGGGTCGCAATCTTCTTCCACAACTTCAGCTTTGCTGTAAAAGCAATCAATTTTTCAGAAACATCGACCAACATTATATTTGGTCCTTGCAAAGATAGATTCAATATGTTCAGCTGAGAAAACATATCGGAAAGATACGCCACAAACAATAGCCACTTTTGATCAGCAAACTTTTCTGCCAAGCTATGCTTCTTGTTTATCAAAAATTCCTTCACCTCCTTGCGCAGAGTGACAAATCTCTCCAGTACTTTGCCACGAGACAACCATCTCACATCAGAAAAGTACAACAGATGTCTGTATTCCGCATTGAAATCTTCGCATAGTTTTTCAAACAGTCGTGAGTTCAGAGACTTGGCCTTTATGAAGTTGACGATATGGATTACATCCTGCATGACAGTCCCCAATTCGGCTGAAAGCCTACAAGATGCTAAATTTTCTCGATGTACGAAACAGTGACTGATAAGAACAGTAGGATTAATTTCTTTCACACGAGCAGTAAAACCTTTGCGGGATCCCAGCATAGCTGGAGCTCCATCACTGCAAATACTGGAGCAATTTCTCCACTCCAACCCCTCTTTATTCATAAATGAGTCGACCAAAGCAAACATGTCTTTGCCTCGCGTTGTTGTTTCCAAAGCTTTGCAGAATAGAAATTCTTCTTCCAAAGTGTTTTCACCAAGGTAACGGACATAAACAAGTAATTGGGCATCATCGCTGATATCAGTACTTTCATCAATTTGCAAGCTAAACTCCCAACCTTTCTTTATAGAAGAAATTAACTGTTCCTTGATATTCGCTGATATGGAAGCAATGCGCCTACGAACTGTATCATTAGACAAGGGAACTATATCTAACTTCTTTGCTACGTCATCACCGCACATTATGCACACCATGTCAATGGCTGCTGGCTTTACCAAATTCTCTCCTATTGCATGAGCTTTTTTAGAACGTGCAATGTGCCAAGCAACTACACAGGACACCATAGTTGCTTGCTTCAAAGTACATATGAAATTACTACTGACGGAATCCAATCTTTGCCTTTTCAAGTTTTGTTCTCTTATCTCAAAAAACTTCCGATTTTTATCGGAAAGTTGACTGTGCTTAGTATTCAAATGCCGCTTCAGCTTATTGTCTTTGAGGGATTCATTACTCAGTACTTCATTACAAATCACACATTGTGGCTTGACAATACCTTTATCAATTAGGCATGTAAATCCATAATTTAAATATTTGGGGTTATACTTTCTCTTTGTTGCCATTGCTAAAACTGAAAACGAAACAAACAGAGCTCAAGTTAAAGTAATTATTATTTAGTCACACATGACTAATTGACTAATTCGTCTCCAACTGTTGCCTACCCTCTGCTTGAAAATTTGCACAAATTAAGGCGCGTTTACAGCCGTTTACAGTACTTTTTTTTTTCAGCGCGAGCTTGGTTTGTTTTATTGACGCTCAAATCCACTCATTTTTTCTTGAAAACATGAGTGGATTTGAGCGTCAATAAAACAAACCAAAATCGCGCTGAAAGAAAAAAGTACTGTAAACGGCTGTAAACGCGCCTTTAGAATGCGTGTGGCGGAATGCGTAAGTGAGTGAGCATGAGCGTGCACCTTGTGAAAAGTTGTGTGTTCTCTGCATTTTACCACAAAATCGGCGTGAGAAACCTGCTGTGGTGTAATTTCAATAGTGGAGATTACGAAAACTGAAATAGTGGTAGACAGTTTTAACTTTGCTCAATACACAATATATTTTTTATCACCACATCTTTTACATCGACCCAGCCAAATTAAACCGCGACCCAGGGGTTGAGAAGCACTGCCCTAAACCCTAACCCTTTTCACAAGAAATTATAGTACCACCAGCATTGGTAACCACTACTAAAGCTTCTAGCAGAACTTCCTTGAGTTGATCTGAATCAAGTTTTGCAACAGGGTAAATGCATAGTATATATTTAGGGCCACCAAAATGGCAGACAACTTCAATTACTAAAGCATGTGTTGCAAGAACTTCGCTATCACAAGAACCATTTTGAGCGTAACCAACAACATGACCACCTGAGTACCTAAGTGTTTCTGTGAGCTTTACTTCATCAAAAAAAATGTTGACAAGACGCTGCTGAGGTTTAAGTTTTTGAAAAAGTTACTCCAAGTTTTTATCATGTAGACTACAGGAGATAAGTTTTTTCAACAGTTCCACTCTAGGTAAAACAACTGAACCAGACTTTCGTAGCATTCTATATGCAGCTGGTGAAATGTTATGAAGTTCAGCAGCCAGAACAAAGATTTCTGTCAAAGCAACAACCTTCTGGATGAGTGAGCAATAACTGTAACTGAGAATAAACAAACTGAAAATGAGACAAATCAGAACAACTCATCTGGCTCAATTCCTGTAAGGCACTTTTTACATAATCTGCATCTTTGAATTCATAGACTGTTATGCATGACATAATTTTATCAAATTGGGACCATTTACTAAGAAGGCTATTCTTTTGCAGACAACAAGCTTTAGAAAAATATGTCTTAGATACTTCCTTTCCATTTTTCTCAGCACATTTAAGATACAAAAACCCAAATGACGATTTTACAAATTGCAAATGGAGAAATTGGATTACAGAATGTCCCTTTGCATCAGTTTTAGAAATGTAAATATCATTAGTATCACAAACAATACGATAATCCTTTGGTATATGCTTCTGGATGTCATTACAAAAAGAAGAAAAGTCGCCTATCTTATCCACAACTTCAGTTCAGAGTCTTTCGTTTTCAGTTTGTGTCTCTGCTGAAGCAGTAGTAATTCTGGGTGCTGAGGAAACCTGCTTCAAGCATGACTTTGAAACGCCAGGGAAAATGGGTGGTGCATGACTTGGTCTTTTCCACCCTTTAACTGTAATCCATTCACAGTCAAAATGACGAACACAAGCATAGATCTGCTTCAGCTGTAGTAAACTGGAACGCTCATTTGGCATAGCTTCAATCCAACGGTTTCACTCCACTTCATCAGTTGGAAATAATACTACTTTGGTGTATGGTTCACCCCTGTAATTTTCCTGACACCCGTAGACATTACGCTTCTTAAGCATTGTGTATTGTTACTGGAAACCCCTGAAACAAAAGAAATAAATTATATTAGTTAAGGTCTAAGACAGTTTTGGCAATTAGTTTGATTTTTTTTTCGACTAAGATATAAACTCCTTAAATAGGCCCATTTTATGATTAACATACAACACAAAAAGCAAATAAATGTCCCGTTGTCTAGGTTCATGGTCTTTCAAAAATGCACAATCAAATACAACATTATTTATTCAAATAACACATTACATCCTTATTCAAAGAGAATCAAATATAAAATAAAATATAAAGCAGTATTAACATTATGGAAGCTATTCTATAGTACTAGCTAACTTCCTGTTAAACTGAGACTACTTTTTTAATTAAGCTACTTAACTGGCACTAGGTAGGCAAATTCTAAACTATATACAACATCAGTAGCACATGCTGATTACAATTACGTTATTGTGACGTCATAAGACAGCATAAACTTAATAGACTCGTCACATAAATGTAAAAAATGTTTACCTACAATAAAATCATTGTTTATATAAATACAAATCATTATTTACATACAGTGAACGTATTGCATCGTAAAATAGTGGGCCCAAGTTTTGCAACCCGAGAGTGCAAGTTACTAGTCCTTCTATTTAAGGGGTCTGTGTCTTAATCATATCAAGCTTATTGTTTCTTACTTGCAAAATTACTAATGCACTTTTATAAGCACACAGTTTAACTAACTAAGCCAGCGTGGTCCAACTACGGGCCCGCGAATGGAATTTGTGCGGCCCGCGGAACAATTTTGCACAAGTCTTGTCAATTACAAGCAGCGGCAACCTTTTTTTTTTTGGAGAACGCTATGATTTTGGGACGAAAATAGGAATTTTGGAGATCGATTCCAATTGAAGACTTTTAGCAAATTTTAGCAAACACCCTGAGTTTGGGAGGAAAATAAGTGTTTTTAGCTGGTTGAGGCCCGCAAACTTGAATAATTTTGAAAAGTGGCCCACAAGAGTGCAGAAGTTGACCACCCTGAACTAAGCTATCTCAACAAAACTTGACCTCGAAATAATAGACACAACCTATTTCGTTTGTGCGGGCTTTGCTAAAAGCCAAGTCATACTGCGATTTCTTACTTGGTTAGGGTTGCAGAACTTCTAGCTTGTAAGCAGGGCCGGATTTAGACCACGAGAGGCCCTAGGCTATTCCATTTGTAAGGCCCCTCCCTATTTTTTAACTCAGAATTTCTCTCTAAACAACACAACACGTCATTGCTAAATGTTAAAAATATGAGTGCATTAAACTGTTCGTTCTTTTCATTCTTCCCAATTATGAGTGCAAATTTTTAATTAAAAAAATAAAAATTTAGTTAAAATTTTTGGTTTTAATTTTAATTTTTATATCAATCACCCGTTAGAATAGTTGTAAAATTTATGTACGAGGACATAAAAATAGTTACAGCTATCAAATAGAGAAGACTAGGCTATGAACATTTTTTTCTAGCTTTCGTCAAAGCAAAATCATGCAAAAGTTCATCAACATTTATCTGTTTAAGTTTGTCACTCTCAATGCACAGAATGCTCAGTGCAGACAACCTTTCTTGAGACATCGTGGATCTCAGTTCATTTTTGATGCTTTTGAGCCTTGAGAAAGATCTTTCTTCTGAGCAGTTAGTGACCATTAAGCTTAGAAACAGTCTTAATATTGCTTCCACATTAGGAAAGGCAATGTGAATTTTTTCTTTGCACATAATTTGATAAAGGTCTCCATGAGACAAAGAAATAAATTGCTCTTCTGTAAGCCCTTGGCTTTGTGTATGTCTCACGTACAAATGAAAATATAGAAGTTCATCAGCAAGTTTCGGGTCAGCATCTTCTGGATATGCTTCTTCTAAAAGTTTTATGCCTCGCTCAATTTCTAGCTTAGTTGCTTTCAGATCAGCAAGAAAGAGGAACATTTCTGCAATGTTACTGTACACGTAGCTCTTCTTTTTAAATTGGCTTCCAGTGCATCAAGCATAGGAATAAAAAAATTTATTCTGAACCTATCTTTTGAAGAGAGTTCACTTAAAGCGCCAGGTGCATTTCTTTGTCTCCTAGCGACAGCTCTGTAATTTTCATTCGGCAAGGTAGCTTTTGCTTGCTGATCAAACTTATCAAACTCATCTCTAATTTTACTTAGAAAGTCTACAAGTGAACTGTACAATTCGGCACAAGTACTTAATAACAATTCAGATTTTTGAAGGGCTTTGCTAACCCTGTGAAACGACCTAGCACTCTTGTCCAAAAATGCAACATAAATACAAATTCCAATTTTTCCATTTTTTGCAAAAGGTTGTTAGCATGAAGCCTAGTATTACCCTTCTCACTTACATCGGAGTGCAAATGATTGAGAGCATTACTGATGGCACTGTAACTTTCCAAAATAGCTTCCGTGGCTTTTGCATGTGCATCCCACTTAGTATTTGATAAATGTTTAGGCACCTTTGACTGAGGTTGGAAAAATGATTTTAAAACTGCCCACCTTTTTGTGGAAGATGAAAAAAAGGTGTAAATTTTATTGATAATGCCAAAATAGTTCAGTTCAGTTCAGTCGTTTTTTATTTCCGCCACTTGTCGAACAAAATACTTACATCAACGTAATTACACTACGGAAAAAGGGACATGCAACAAAACGAAACAACGTTGTAACATGCAAAAACTCAATAAACTGCACTAGCAAAGGTAACGGCTTGCATGGTTGCATCACCTAGAGAAAAAATATATGTACAAGTATAAAAAATTAAAAAAATAAAAAAAAAATGCCTAAAACAAAACAAGACGATAAAAAAAATGCATGAAAACAAAAAAAATTAAGACAGCCTTCTTTGTTATTATAATATTATTTGCTGGCATGTAACCCCAGCACAGGGAGGCTTTCAGGTACTACACCTTGCCCAAGGGTGACCTGGAGGAAGTTGTAATTGGGTATCCTCATTCATCCCGACTTATCAGTTGATAAGCTTACAACCGGATGCAGTTTACACTCATACCCAAGAGAAACATATTTATAGACAAGACTTGTTTTTGTAACACATTTATTTTCGTTTAAAATTCTTTAAATGCGTTATTTAAAGTTCCAATATGAGTTTATTTTAAGACTCTGCTGGCATTAAACTTTTTTATCTGGTCAATTGTTAGGAAAAAAAAAAAAAGTTTGTCGAGTTTCAAGACTAGTTTAATACAATTTGGATTAAGCGATTGTTCCAGGTGCATGTAAAGTTGAATTCTTGAATTGATGTCGACGATGACCTGAAATATAAAAAGAAAACAACAGCAGGCAGAAAAAAGATTTTTTTTTCAATTTTCTATGTTGCAGGTACGGCACTATGTTTTCGTAGATTCGTCGGGTATTGCGCCAGTTAGATAATAAATTTTTAGTTTGTTTTTGAAAGAAACTAATGTAGAGCAGTTTTTAATTTCTTGAGGCAAAGTATTCCAAATTTTCGGTCCAATAAATTTAATTGATTGTTGGCAGATTGCTGTTCTAAAACACAAAGAAATAATTTGACTATCACTTCTAGTTTTAATTTGACATGATTTAAGCCGAAATAGTTGTTGAATTGGAATAGGAAGAGTGCGTTTTTGAAATTTATACATTAAAATTGCAATTTCACTTTCATACAACTGCTGTATATTTAAAAGCTCGTTTTTGATCATAACATTTTTTACACAGCCTCTCCGTTTTATTCCATACATGGCTCAAATAAATTTATTACAAATACGTTGAAGTTGATTGATTTTTATGCGATTTCCAAAACACCAGTTGGTGATAAAATATCGTAGATAACTTAATAATAATGAATTGTACAAAATTAGCATTGCTTTAGTGGTAAGACACGGTTTTACACGCATAATACTTCCTAGAGAAGAACGAAGTTTTTGTTTTATCATATTCATGTGCTCTTTCCAGCTTAAATTTTCATTAATTATTACACCCAAAAAGCGAATTGATGAAACTTTTTCAATAGTATTATTTCTAAAATATACTTCGAACGATGTATTTGAAACGGAACAATTACTTTTTCTAGGAGTAAAAAGTAGATATTTAGTTTTTGCAGAATTTACTGTTAGTTTATTCACAGTCATCCATTCATCAATATTTTTAAGTTCAAGATTAGTTTTTGAATAGACTGATTGTATATTTTTACCAGTAATAAAGATGTTAGTATCATCAGCAAACAATACATTTGTGCTGAAATCCAAGCAGTTTCTAAAATCGTTAACATAAAGTATAAATAAAAGAGGACCCAAAATTGAGCCTTGAGGTACCGAGCTGGTGATTGGCTTTATAGTTGAAGAAAGACAATTATTGAATTGCACTTGTTGCGTGCGTCCTGATAGATAGCTTTTAAACCATTCGAATGCAGTTCCTCGAATTCCATAATAATTCAGTTTATAGAGTAGGATGTCATGGTCTATAGCAGCGTTTCTCAACCTTTTTTCCCTTGCGGAACCCTCAAAATATATCCCATGTCTCACGGAACCCTTGCGCTAAAAAATAATAAATACCATTCTTTCTCATCTTATTTTCATCGTAGTTCACGTGGTAAATATTCTATTATTTTTGAATAATTAGATTAAGGAAAAATTATTACTTCTTCGTCAATTTTTTTGGTAATGTTTGTTTATAATACTTTATCAGGGAGATTTCATTCTCACAATAATTCTAAACTTAAAAGTAAAGAATAAATATACAAGTAGCCAACGAACATCATATAGCTACCTACTCAAATGTATGAAAACAAAAAGAAAACAGACAATTGCTGCATCAGTTTATCATTTATTCATCCGTGACTGACAATGTTGAGAAGACATACAAAAATCAAGCCAAAATGTCCTGTGAAGCAATAAATGGGCTAAGAAATTGTTACTTTCAGAACTATTTGATAAAGTGAAACATGCTTCTTTAATG
The DNA here is from genome assembly GCA_963680785.1 of Diplosoma virens. NCBI lineage: Eukaryota > Metazoa > Chordata > Ascidiacea > Aplousobranchia > Didemnidae > Diplosoma > Diplosoma virens. The sequence goes on from OY796885.1 coordinate 14,061,985, forward strand.
TGAAACCTGTGCCTGTCTTTTGTTACACAAATATTTAATTCGAGGTCGAACTTTAGATAAACACACACGGATTTCATTTTCAACTGAAAGAAGACGATTTCTGTCTTTACTCTTAATACTCGTTAAACAAGAGAAGGCTTGTTCACACATGTAAGACGTTGAAAACTGCAGCAATATTTTACTTGCTTTCCTATGAATAGTAGGAAACTCTTCTTTCACAGAAATCCAGAACTTGTCCAAAGATAGGTCTGTAAATCTCATCTTTAGTGTACGATCACACTGCAGCTCACAAAGTTCTTCCTCTTCTTTTAATGTCAGATTCTCAGGATGACAAGCAGATTCTGAAAAAGGATCCCGTATCCAATCATACGCCTGTGTTGAAAGGGAAGGAAAATACTTTTCAATTCTGATATACAGCTCCTCCAGATGGGATTCAATAAGACTTGAAGTTTTCTTACATCCCTCTCCACTTTTACTTTTCAAAAATCTCGGAAACATATCAAAATTCCCTTTTGTAACATGGCTTTTCCACAAATCCAGTTTTTTTTTAAATGCAAGAATTTTATCACTAGAAGTCAATATATTTTCTCTGGGGCCTTGCAGTGACTTGTTTAGTTGATTCATGTGATAAAAAATGTCTGCTAAGTAGCTTAGCTTCTGTAGCCAATGTTCATCTTCAAAGCATTTGGCAAGATCTTGCTTATTTGTTTCTTGAAGGTATTTGTGCAACTCATCTTTCAGCTCAAACATTCTATCTAGAACTCTTCCTCTACTCAGCCACCGAATTTCCGTATGTTGCAATAAATTAATGTGTTCTGTGTCCAGGTTTTCACAGAATCTTCTAAACATTCTGGAGTGAACTGGTCTTTGTTTAATAAAGTTTACCATTTTTATAACATCATCAAAAACTTTTTTCAGATCATCTCCAAGTGATTTTGAAACCAACACTTCCCTGTGAAGAAAGCAATGTGTTGAGATTATGTTAGGGTTTTCTTGTTTTACAAGAGAAGCAAACCCTTTCATGGAGCCAACCATTGATGGAGCACCATCAGTGCAGATGCCAACGCAATCTTTCCACAAGAGACCTCTTGTTTCCAGATAAGAGGACAAAATATTAAATACATCTATTCCTTTGCTCGTCTCTAACAGTTCTTTGCAACATAGGAAGTTTTCTTGAATTTGACCCTCATTGACAAATCTTACGAAAGCTATAACATGGCTTTTATTGGCAATATCAGTTGACTCATCAACCTGAATAGAAAAAATGCTATTTTCCAATTTGTCACACAAAACCTCTTCAATGTCATGTGCCATATCATCAATACGTCGACTTATTGTAGAGTCTGAAAGTGGAACATTTTCAATTTCTTGTACTGCATTTTGTCCAAGCACTTTACCGACTATAATTTTACAAGCTGGCAATATTAGGTTCTCACCAACTGTGTGACTTTTCCTTTTCTGTGCAATAATTTCTGCTACCAAATAACTTGCTTCAAGAGCCTTTTCACCTACACTAACTTTATTAAAAAAAGCTGTACTCTGTTTCTTTTGAGATTCCAACAGCCTTTTAAAATAATCTACACTTTTATTTTTCAAATGACTGTGATTGGTTGCAAAGTGTCTTTTCAATTTAGCTGGAGCCATTGCTGCATTTGTCAGTCGTTTACCACAGACGGTACACAATGGAATGGGACAGCTTGGGTCACCGGTCCATGTGAAGCCCATTGAGAGATAACTTTTATCGTAAAGACGAATCTTATTTATGCCCGATGTTGACTTACTGTTGGTGCTTTGGAATTTATCAGGAGCCTGTGACTCTTCATCACCACCCTCATCATGATTTTCTGAACGTTTCCTCTTCATAAATTGCCACATTGATAGATTGGGTATTTCTGTAAAAAAAGAAAAAAAACAAATTGATTTACTTGAGCTCAAAGAACTAAAAAAATGAGCCCTCAATGAGATTGATCTCGTAACAGGTGTCCCCGCCAATTTTTGTGCAGCTTGAAACTTTTTATCTTAGATGACAGTGAACGATTTTACCTTAGATGACAGTGAAAGTGAACGATCCGGAAAGGTAACTGAACGTAAGTACCGTTAAGTTTTGCCCTTAGTCTACAAAAAACTGTTTTAAATTACGTGGCTTACTTTATTTCAAAAATTTCACATAATTCATTTAACTTGACTTTATAGCTTCTGTAGTATTTAAAAATTGCTTGGAATAATTTTGTTTATTTAATTGTTGTAATTTATGATGTCACAGAGAACATTGGAATTGCTTGTTGAAAATTCATTTTTTAAAATTTCAGCTTTATTTTCTGTAAATTTTTTAAAAAATCGTTATGTGTGCTGTTTTTGCGGGCTAGGCAGGCAGTTTTACCTGTTCTAGCCATTTTCCTGAAGAAGTCAGTCGGCTTGACTGACGATACGTCGAATAAAAGGCTGTACAGTTGCAATATCTTCGTATTAGCCTAAATCCTCACCAGCAGAGCAGCTCAGTTTAGATTCAATACATTGCCAATAAAAGTAGCTAACTAACTATTACGTAAAAAGTACCAAAACAAGCTTACCGTTATTGTCCCGAAAATTGCTGCATACAACTCGCAGGTAAGTCAGTAAGAGAAAATGTGGCTCGAGACCAAAAGTGAAGCGAGCTGATCACGTGACCGAAACCCAAACGTGAAGCGAGCTGATCACGTGACGATTAAATTGCGCGGGGTCACTATAGGTCAAAAAGTCAAAATTCTGGTGAAAAAATTTTACCACACTTAGAAAAAGACTGAAAAAGAGTATTAGCTTATCTCATTTTTTTCGCGGAACCCTTAATGATCGTCTGCGGAACCCCGGTTGAGAAACGCTGGTCTATAGTGTCAAAGGCTTTGGAAAGATCCAAGAAAACACCAATTGTTAACAGTTTTTTTTCAAAAGCATCAGCTATGTTGCTAATAACTAGTGTGGTAGCATGGCTTGTGGCATGACCCAAGCGAAATTCAAATTGTTCTGCATTAAGAATGTTGTAGCATTTCAAGAAGTTGTACAATCTTTTATACATAATTTTTTCCAGAAGTTTTGAAAACGATCAAAGTAAGCTAATAGGCCGATAGTTAGATAGATTTTTTGAATCGCCTTTTTTAAAAATAGGAATTATTTTTGTTTTTTTGAAAGCATCTGGAAATTTGCCTTGGAGGAGTGATAAATTGAATATATAGCTAAGAGCATGCAATGCATCATCTGAAAGATACCTCAAGACAACGGGTGGTATTTGATCAAATCCAGTACTTAACTTTGGTTTAATTTCTGCTATTAGTCTTTTTAATTCAAGGAAACTTGTTGGAAAAAGATGTATTGAAGATAGATTAGAAGATTTTAAATAATTAGAAAAGTGAGAATTAGAATTAGGTAAATTTTTAGCTAATTTAACTGCTGCATTTGAAAAATGTTCATTGAATGCATTAGCAATTTCAATGTTATAAGTAAGAGTTTTATTTTTATGTAAAAGAGAAGTAGTTTGTAGTTTGAAAAGATTTCTTCCCATTAAATTGTTTAAAACTTGCCAAGTTTTTTTGATATTATTTGTGTGAGACTTGAGTTTGTTTTGAATAAATGTTTTCTTTTTGTTGTTTATTAAATGAAAGTAAAAGTTTCTTATTTTTTGATACTTTTTTTTAGCACAGTGGGTTTTTGTTTTCAGAAAATGTTTATATAATCTGTCTACAGTTCACTGCATCAAGACAACAATCAACAGCTGAGCGCCCCACCAAATTTTAGGAGTGGCCAGCGCATGGAATAAATTTTGCAAATTTATTTCTTTCTAGGATTTTTTGCTGCATACCGTTGTACCTACCAGTCATGTTTGCAGCATTGTCATAAAACTGCCCTCGGCATTTAGAAAAATCAAGCTGAAGCTCAGCAGTGAGATATTTATGCACTAAATCTGCCATGCCTACCCCAGAGTGGTCTTTCAGCTCAAGAAAAGTTATAAATCATTCAATTGGTAAACTGGTTACAAGAGACGCGTACCTGATAATCAAAGTTGACTGATCGGTATGTGAAATATCGGGAGTAGAATCCACAGAAAAGCTAAAATATCCCGCTTTTTTCACGTCAGCCACAACTGACTCCTTAACTTTTTTGGTCATAAGCTGAAGCATCTCTTCACAAATAGTTTTTGACAAATAAGAGGGATTTCCTGATTCCGAATTTCCATAACGATTGATATGAGCAAGTAAAAATGGATCAAATTTTGCTACTAGTTCTAAAAGACCAAGATAATTGCGTTATTGGGAGATTAAAATCGTTCATTGTTCCCTCTAAAAGGTAATCCTCGTTCTGCAAGAGTGCAGATTACAGCAATGATTTTTTCCATTAAATGCCACCAATACTGCTGTTCTGCTTTTATTTGATCCTCCAGCTTTGAAGTAAGCGTATACCCTCGCTTCCTTGTTAGGTAGGTCAACAAGGAATTTCTGTGTTTTTCTGAGTTATAAGCTTGGATAAGATAAGAGTTGTGCCAATCATCAAAACCATCAGAAGCTAAAGCCAAAGAAGACGCATGGTTTGGAAAAAGTTTACAAACAAAGCATTATACTCGCCCTTTTGAGGGGGTATATACAAGCCACTCTCTGCTATATGTTTCACCATTGACTTTCGTTGAAAAAAGCAGAGCTTTTGTGCAAAAACCTGGATTGCTTCTTGTACACTCGCTTGGAACTAGAAAATGGTCCACAACTGTGCTGAACTTCAGATGGCCCTCTCTCTATCCAGTAAGCTATTTCATCATTTGATAATTTTTTCCACAAACCAACGTCCTTTAAACTCAGTGTATGTGTAAATCTATGTTCGGCATCATCTGCATTAGTATCTATAATACCCTGGGATTGATTTACTTCACCAGGAGTGAACTGAAAATTTTGACTATCTCCTCTATTTTCAAATGTTTTTTTTTCCCTCCCTTTGCAGCAACTGAGTTCTGAAATATATTTGTATTTTCATTTTTACTGGGCATGGCTGCTTCCTCATTAACTGGTTGCTATTCAACGTCCTGTATTGCTTTTTCAATAAAACTTTCTTTTGGTTGAATGCTAACAGTTGGCTGATCAACTTCATCACACTGATTTTCTTGGCTAGTGTCAATGCACCTACTTCACTTCCAGCACTTGTTGCTTCTGTCAGAGGTTGATGCAAGAAAGCAGTGATTGGTTTCATTTTCTTTACCATATCATTTTCAATTTTCATTCTCTTACGCTTGCTTGGTCCACTTTCAAATCTTTTACTCATAATAAGAATTAGGGTACGAAAAAGTAAGAAATAAGATTATTGCTTGATTTAAACGCAGGTTAGCAATACCAATACGTCTAATAGGCTAATAAGAAAAGTCAATAATATTAGTAAATTTTAATTGATAAAACGTATAATTTACCACATTAAGAGTAAGCTCACGCTGTGTATAAGTTATTTCAGCAACATGTCAACTACCGGTACTGTTTTTTGCAGAGTAGACTACTTAGCAACCTTTTTGACTACTCTATATAGGCTACCCTTTCAAAACTTCGAAATTTCCAGCTCACCAATTACTAGTAAAACACGATAAACACAATTAAATTAGTTAATTATCCTACTTAAACAAAAATAACTCCCAGTAATCTCAATCAACACAATTAAACTCCACAAATGAGGTTAACTGTACATGACTATTATAAATCTTAGAAGAGATAACAAGAACCATAGAATGTTCTAGAGCAGAAAACCAAGACATCGAAATCGCTGAATATAGTATTGCGGCAAGCTGACAACGCATAATAATTGGCTTTATATGACAGACAGACAGACAACACGTAACAATGGCTGTTTACAAGGTAACTGAAACCAGTTGTGTATAGAATTTTCTATTCTAAAAGCTTGATATATGTATGCTTGAGATAGGGTTTAAGCTTGTCAAGTTTTGATAAAATTACAAACTTCGAAATCGAATTTCGAGGCCCCTGGATGTTGAGGCCCTAGGCTTCAGCCTGCCTAGCCTATTGATAAATCCGGCCCTGCTTGTAAGCAAACTGTTGCGTCATAGATAACATTGAGACGCAGGATCCGTCATATAGCTCTTTGTTATGCAAATCAAAGAAAATAAAACTTTAGTGAAATAGTTTTATAGCATGTTTTTTAAATCACACTTTCGCCATACTTGATAAAAGTGGCAATAAAAAGTTGCAATCTAAAATTCCTAAAAACAGCTTAAACATTGTACTACATAAATTCTGAGTATTTAGGAAGCAATCGGAAGCTGTAAAAAAAGTTGCAAAAATTGCAAAAACTTGCCCTAGTAATAATTAATTACACATAACAAAGCTAAACAATGAAATCAGAAACAAAATCTTTTTGCACAAAAAGAAGAAAACAAATTTCTTGAATGCTTTGATGGCCTAAACTATTTTCTTGCTATCGATTTTAACCATTGCAGAAATATTTTCTCATTTAATTAGCTAAGAATAAAATGTCATATTTAGTGACGATAGCTGATATTTTAATATAACAAGGGTTACATTTGTTTTTTAACGGTATTAATATAGTTTTTACTTAAATTACTTTAAGCAAACTTTGTTAACTTGATTGCAAAAAAAATACTTGGCTATGCACCTATGCATTTTCGAACAGCTAAATGCAATATTTCTACAACATGCTTTTCTTCACTGGTATACTGTGCTAGATACTTACCATTCCAGTTCATGAAACACTTTGTCAAAAATATAAATGGACTTTAATTTTACACGTCAAAAAAACTACAGCTGCCTAAGTTACTGTCAAAACAGAATAGCATATGAAATAAGAATGTTAAAATTTATATATATTTGGAAGAATTATGCAAACTTATTAAGGCGTATTTGCAAACCCTCATGTTCATTGTATGGCAGAACACAGTTTGAGAAACGCTAAGCTGTATAAACAAAATAAATATGTGTATCGCCTATGGTGAGATGATTAAAGAACCAAATGACAGATTTAAAAATTATTCAATGTAGCAGTGTGTTAATTATAAATTTACTTGAAAGGAAATAAAAATTTTAATAAACTAAAAAGTGATCATTTGTAGGCTACTTTTTGCCATATTTTAAATAAAAAAATTAGGTACCGGTAGCCCAAAGTCTTGACGTGATACAAAAAGTTCATATTTTGATTCAGTCACCCCAACTTAATAAATCCTGTGTTTTCGAATATGACCCATTTTTTTGTGGTTCAATGTGATTTAACTGTTAAAAGATTTAATTTATTTGTTTAATTCTGTTAAGATTTTTAATCCATTTTTGTTTTGCAAAACACGCCGTTTTTTATATTAAAATAATTGATCTATCAAAAAACAACTTTATTTTGACTTCATAAAGTGTAAAAGTAGTTGTGCTTCTGGACCAAACAAATTTAGCCTAACTTTATTTTTTAAAAAAATATGTGAACAAATTTTGACGTGATCCTTGCTCAAGTTATAATTCTATTCCACCTTCGTAACAAATCTTAAAAAAGACCATGCTAAATTGAGTTTCAATGGGATGAATTAATCTGGCTACTAGAAATTTGGGTAAATTATGGTTTCGATGGTTGCAAGCATTATTTAACCTATGGCCACTCTTTGGCAAAAGCGTTCGAATTTGCTAACACCATAGATTGATTCAATTGCATGTTTTTGATGATGCTTCCTATGACGGCTAGGGTTTTTGTGTTTATTTGCATTTTGTCGTGTGTAACAAATTATAGCGTTTCTGCACTAGTCACGTAAATCCCGCCTTGCACCTATCAACAGTATTGGTGTACCCAGGCTCTAATTGCTGTCGAACGTGCTTTTATTTTTCGCCGTAAGTTCGAGTACGATTTAAGTTTTGTTGCGTTATGGATCGATAATAGATTGATTGTGCGATATATTCGTAATACTAGTGAGGTGAAGCAACCTTGCTTCTATATTAAACAACAAGTCACACCTTTCATCGCTAATTAGCAAGACACAACGTCAACTCGTTTTGTTGCTTCTTCCTTTTTCTAACCCCGTCTTTAACAACACACAAACTTTTCAACATTTTTTCATTTTGTTCATGTGGCGGAGCAGAAATAAAAGAAAACTGAACTGAACTGAATACGAGTACGCGATGTCAAACATTGACTTGAACCTTAACATCTAAAAGAACAATGGCGTTTGCATTCAATGAATATTTAATACTTAGCTTAGCAACATCTTTCAAGAAAGCTGCAACAACAGAATAGTACTTTTACCGACCTCAACTTTTACGCTTTGATGAAACTAAGCGGCCAGAACAGCTAACGTTTATCGAAGCCTGAAGGAAGATGATTTTAAGGTAAAGAAGACGATTTTCAAATCGATTCCAACCAGTCAGTAACAGTACTTATGTGCTGTCATGCCATCTGAAATTTAGCGCTCTGCAGAGCACGGTTGCTGAATTGTTGCGGTTCCAAAGTGTATGCAATGCAAGACTTTAGTAATTAGTGATTTGCAATAGAATAGTTTTTTGAAGGCAAAAGTGTGACACAAGCTCCCATGATGGCTAGGAGGCCGTTTAAAAATAATCCTTTCTAATGTTTTGCAGGTCTTGCAAAGAAATTAATTAGTCGCGTAACGCTTCTGTATTCAAACTTTTCGACGTTCTTTATTCGTTGGACTACCCAAGTTCACCTACAATATTTGCAGCAGCAACCTCATTGCCGTTAACCGAAATCGAAGGAAATTTTTGAAGCCCGGAAGAGCAAATCTTTCCATAGCCCTCTGTACAAGCGAACATAATGTGGTGCTTTTGGCATTTTATCAGAGCGTTTTTTCAAATCCATTCGCAGAGTTTTACGATTTATGGTTGACGAGTGAATTACGAAATCGATTTGTTAAGTATCAACGCAAAAATTTAAAAAATTGTAAATGACTGAACCATCATCTATTTGCCTTATGGTCCCGAGAAGCTGGCAACAACTCACCCGTAGTATTAACCAGGCTCCTATCAAATGATATTGGCTTGGTGTCTGGCGGATCAACTCTGGAGTCAATGCTTGAAAGAGTTCTGCATGCCTGTACTTCTACCGTACCTGAAGTATTTTTTCAGTCGCAAAATTTCAAGTCACATGATTAAATGCTATGGATAGACAAATAGAGATGCTTAAAGGCAGAGTAAGACTGTGATGCCAGGCTGCCGCAACCTAGTGCGCAAAGTAAAAGTTTGAGCTGCTTCCACTTTCAAGAGATCAGATAAAGGTGCGTTTGCTCCAAGAATTCGAAGAACAATAGCAGTCCTTTCCAGCTCGTATACGCGTTCGTGTTATGCTGGTAACTTAGGTTTCGTTAATTGTATGAGTTGTTTGTGTTTGGTGTTGTTAATATGATTTGTTTTTTGTTTGAAAAGGTTATACGTTCAAGAATCGCCCTCATTCATTACACGTCTTGGTGGCCAGTTATCTTAAACGGACGATTTTTGTGTTTAAATGTTAATGATTCTAATTTTAATAATAAATTATTTAGTGGTTACATGTGGTAGTTAAAAATACATTACTAAAGAAAGATGAGTAAAGGGAATCACTCCTAACTCTGCCACTGCTTTAATAAATATGACCAAAATCACTTTTGGCCTGCAATATATTTATCTGATCGAAAAAATGCACACACAGGGGTAATTTGACCTCTTACCATCGAGGCAAATGACACACAACTGTGCAAAAGTAGAAAAATTCATTCGATTTCGACCAATATTATACATTGGTACTTTGCTGTTTACGACCGCGTTGCGCTAATTTTCAACAGCCAGGACGATTACTGATGATTCCCTTTACTCAATACTCATGTTTTTATAATAAATTTCTTGCTTGTCATAAAACTAACTATCTTTGAAAATACAATAATTTTGTTTTTTGCTGGTATTTTTTATTTAATTGCTAGTTGTACGCTTGTAATAAATTTGCTCATAATCCGGTGTTTTATGCAATGTCAGTATTTAATCAATAAAATTTTATATTTTAGTATTTTATGGCATCACCTAACAATAATTACTAGGCACCATTCGGATATATAGACTTGGCAATTATTCATTTACATCAACTATAAGTCGCAGAATAACGTCGAGTTTGTTAAACTTGAAGTAACTGTCAAGCAAACGCCCCGATTTGTTTCCAGAGATGCCAAAATGTTGCTGTTCGTTTGAAAGACTTTATTTGGTTTTTGATTTTTTAATTGTAGGACTGAAATAAAAAAAAAAGTTAATACTTTATTAATATCTTTTTAAAAAAATTACCAGAAATATTAGGAGAGACTGGGTCCAGTTTGAAATTTTGACTTCTAAATACACTCGGTTTGAATATTCAAAAACTGAAATCTTTAACTAATAGATAAACCTGGTACAAATACATAATTTTGTAGTGAATAGAAAAAAGATAAAAAATTTTGACAGCCTTAACTTTTAAACAAAGTCCTTGGCATACATTCAGTTGATGGCTTTATTTTTACATATTGCTTAGATATCTATTTTTACTAGTTTTCAACAAATAAGTAATCTTTTTTTATGGCTTAAAATAAAGTTAATAAAAAGATAATTTGCCCCTGAGCTAAGGTACAAAATTTAGGCATCTTACGGAATAAAACCAAACTAAATACTGTTACTCTAAAAGCAGGGATAGGTTTTTGAAATGTCTTTAGGTTATATAGTCTTCATGCCCCTATATATTTGCAATGCAACAGTATCGCATTTTCGACGTAGGTGTAACGCACTGTTTGTGCGCTTAATTTTTGCCCGTAAAGTTCAAAACCTACTCTAATTTTTTCTGTCCTTCAAAGACATTTTACGGCACTTTTCTCTGCTTAGAAGTTTTATAGCAAGCAGCTCTAATTTTCAATCATGTCTAAAAAATTAAACAAGCAAATAAAAAATTTCAGCCAAACCACAATGTCTTAGCATTTGAAATCAGGTTGAAGTTGCTTGACAATTTCTCAAATTCAACGTCTCCGACATTTTCCTACGAGTCAGGAGGAAAAGATTTCTACAGTAGAACACACACTTTCTGGCCGGCAGCGTGGTTGAATATTTAGAGCGCCGTGATTGTGATCGACATGGTTTTGGTGCAAAACCTACTCGCGCTATTCTGTTCTGTTCTAAAGACGCTTTAACACTTTTCCCCAGTTCGTACTATTAATATGCTGGCGTAAATATTTAGGCTACTCGCGCAGCGCTTATGCTGTTTAAGAAATGGCTGCAAAATAGCCTGACTGGTAGTCATAAAATTGTTTACAGGTAAAAACCTTAACAATTTGAAAATCTAACCCGGATTTCCAAAGGGAATTTAGGAAAGCACAATAGTAACTGGCTGGTAATGAAAATAATTTCAAATTGTATTTACAATTTAAATGAATACAGGAACTGTTTCGGTTTGTACTCTGGAGCATTACTCTCAATGAAAAACTTTTACTTATGGCGTTTAAGATTTTAACCAATAGCCAAGCATTAAAAAGTAGAAAGATCAATAAACAGATAAAAGCTTCAATGCGCTAGAGTAGGTTAATAAAACTTTCGAAAAGCACACGTTTAATACCAGAAGGCATAAAATGCGTTCTTTTAACCAGATATAAACAATCAGCAGTGTAACAAGCGATAGGATTCATTTGATTCCTCTTCTTTTCATGAGTCTGTCGGATTTTATTTGTTGCCGAGACTCTTGTGCTTTTGTTCGTCGCAATTCCCTGCAATGTAATAATAGATTGAATACGTCATAAATTGCGTGCTAAAGTCTGATCCATTAAACTGTTTGACCAATCAGATTCGATCAATTCATAAACTATTAAAATGTCTTTAAAATTTTGATCAATTACTTTTTCGCAAACTGGACAAAGATTTTTAAATGCATCTTCGATGATTCCACTCCATGCAGTATTAATTCGTTTGTTAATTTGGTCAAATTACTTAAACTCGTTTATTCTCAAATACTTTTTTTGCAAAAACTTTAAAGAATCAGGATTTGCTGAAACATCTTTTCACATAAGTAAAGAGAAAATTTTGCTGACGTACCTTGAAGTTATTTTTGGTTGCTTGTAAGCCTTAATGCGATCTTTAAAGCTTGGTTTCTTAGACGTGTCTTCGAATTTCTTCAGCGGTCCTTTGTGCGGCTTCCACGAAAGTGGCTTTTTCAAACTTTCCTAAAGGTCGCCGAATTCAAACAGTTTTATCATCAGTTCAAGATGACGTAACATCTTTTAAAAACACACAAAAGTATAAGATTTAACAAATAATTGCCTGAAGATTGAAGGTGTTCCTTTTCGCGGATTGAGGAGTATTTAGGAGGATGGTGCTTTGCCGGAAAGGAGTTGAGGACTTTCGTTGAGAAGCAGGGGTATTCTTGTTTCTTGCAGGAGTACGATCGTGATCGGATAGTTTATTGGGCGATTTTGCAACTGCATTTATAAAAGGGGGTAAACAAAAAGAAAAACTGACAGTCGCTTTCTGGGCATAAGCAAAAATCAACAAAAATAAATTTTCCGTTCTTTGTTCTTCGAGTGAAAGTAAGCGCATGATTCACTTGTTTTCTCATATATTCCGTTTAATTGTTTATTGGAGATGAGCATGATCTTTGTCAAGACTTTTTTTAAAGCCATCGTTTGGTATAGCAGAATGATAGGTAAAAAACCTAGCTCTAGTTCTCTCTTGTATCTGATTAGGAATTGATATACGTATTCTCCGAAACAATGACGAAGTTGAAGTCACAACATTTTAAGGATCTGATCTTAATCTTCAAGATCAGCAAAATCGGTGATCTTTCCCATCTCTGGGTATAAACATGACACTTTATTTTTCTTAAAATATTAAAACTTAATTTTCCTATAAGATTAAGTTTATCATTAAGTGGCAATAATTTTTATCAACATAGCAACTTACAAGAAACAGCGACTTTTTTGGGAGTGACCAATTTCGATCGTTTGGCGACAAAATTAATGTTTATATCAGCCACTTTGGTTGTGGTTGGTTTGAACGCTGATGACAACTTTTTGACTGACTTACTACAAAAATAATATTAAACATATTTTTAAAACTTTTCATCATAAAATTACATTTTTGAGAAATGAAAAAGTACAAAAATCGAAAAAATAAAGAGGGGAAAGCCTTGTCCACAATCAGAAATGAAAGAAAAAACGCACCGAAGTTGACTGAGTTTTTTTAATCGCACTAGCTTTCGTGAGCAACCGCCCACTTCGTCAAGTGTAACGAAATACAAAACACATTATTGTATACTGTTATATGTAAGGTGTAACGGAATATATATATAAAAAGTGAGCAGTAGCACGAAACCTAAGGATTAAAAAAACTCGGTCAAATTCGGTGCGTTTTTTCGTTCATTTCTGATTGTGGACAAGGCTTTCCCCTTATTTTTTCGATGAAAAAAACTACATTTTTGGATAGAGGTAACCTAAAAAGATGAAAATCTGTTTTCCTATACATTTTTCAAAAAAACGAAAAAAATGGCCTACCTTATTGATTAAACAATCTACTAGCTAGGCGGTTTACTTTATTTTGGTCAATACGCCGAATAATTTTTCCTGGTTAGGCGACTAACAAATATGCTAAAACAACCTTGTTTCCTTATCCTGATCTTTTCCAAAAGTATCGAATTAAACAAGGTTGACTTTTACGATCTTTGCTTCGAACACAGTTGCAATTAACGAAATCACGGCAGCGATCTAATTCAAATTTTTTTCACTGATTTATTTGTTACAAGTTTCGATGTCAAAAACCGGTTCTTTGCAGAGGTTTTTGCTGTTCCGGTTTGAATCAATTATTTCATTATTCAAAACACCGATTATAAAAATCTACACTGCAATAAGATTAAAACCGACAAATTGACAACGGTGTTGCTACAAAACAGAAATTCATCTTAAGAGATTTTAACAAAACATACGAAAACAAACTAGTGAAAAAGTAGTTTCTGTAAATTTTGCGTTCTCAAAACAAAATATCAAGGGCAATTTTTATGAATCGAGAGTTTGTATACTACAAAACGAAGTCAAATGGTAAACTGCGCTTTTCAACACTGGAAAATAACCGCGACTTACAAGAAAGTTTACATTCAATCTGTTCAAAACATCGAAGCGATCGCGTGCCTACAAAACTCTACAAGCATACGTGTGTAAATATAAAACCCCACAATAGGCATAAGTCGTAACACCACACAATTGGTCATCGTGCGTATATGACGTAAATAAACGTAAAGAATGCCAATGAACCGATTCTCGAGTCTACAAATCGATACTTTTTACACCGACAGAAGTTCAATTATGACTTTTCGACTAATAATATAAACGATTTTGCCGTGCCCACAAAATTTTTTTATATTAATACCTCACCGATATGTTGAACCTGGCTTGGCCTTTGGTGAAAAGAAATTGGGATTAGGCTTTGTAACTGGCTTAACGATCGATGGCGTCTAAAGAAGGTAAAACATAAGTCAGCTTTCACAAATATTTAATCGAAAATCGTAATGCTACCAAACTTACTTTTGGTTTAGCTAATGCATCTAAGCGATTTTGCTTCTTATTCGAACCGAGAAGTTTTTCAGCTCGTTGCTTCTTCCGTTTCTGGTAATCTTCAATCGACTCCATACTTTTGAATGTTCTAGAAAAAACAAACAAGGAAACAAAACATGCTAAAAAAACCAATATTGGTTAAAGTTGACAGGAGCGATGGAGCAACTCCCTGTCGGTTGATGCAAGGAATTTTAATAAAAGTTATAATTAATTAAACTGTTGCATTGGGTTCAACATTTAAACAAAAACTGTGAAATTTTAATTGTTGCGATTTTGTTAAAGATTAATTCATGTTACCATGTCCGTGTTTCATTTACGAAAAGCGACTAATCATTTCGCCACTACTTTATATCAAAAAAAGAATTTTCATGCTCTAATTTATTTGAAGCAGGGTCACAAATCATACGCGAAGAGCAAGATAGAGCGTTACTCTCAGTCACCCAAATAAAATTTTGAATCGAATACTTTTCGCGGCAGTCAAGACACAAAAACCTCGAACCACGGACAACAATTCAACACCAGTTATAAAAGTTGTCATAGATACGAGATTCTGCTGCTTACTTCGTGTGAGCTTTGCCAAACTTGCTGCGAGATGGCGTAGACAATGATGTGGGGACGGTTAAGCCTTCAACAGCAAAGGCTCCAAATTTCTTATCAAAAGCACGAAGCTCCGATTTGTGGCCGACTGTAAATAAGATTATTTTCAGTACCTGCCTGTGATAAAATAAACATTAAACATATTTACAGCTAGATTTTAAAAAATTTACGTAGGGTTTTAGAGAGAGTATATGTGTATGAATCGTGTCAATACTTTCACCTTTCTGCTCAATCATAGATAAAATCGCTTCTTTTGCATCATTGTCCGGATTTTTTACGTCGGAAATGCTGGAAACGCTCTTCTTTCCTCTTTTTGCGCTGTTTGTCTTGAAATTGCAAAACGAACAATTTGTTTAAAAATATAGAGACGCTAAAATCAAGATTCCACTGAGAGATTATGCAATGTTTTAAGGCAAACCGCACGCCAGCGACATGTACCTGTGAATTCGCGTCGTTGTATTTCCGCTTGGTGGCTTGGGCGCTGGATTTTGTTTTCGGGTTTACGCGGGCGTAAGAACGGCTTTTGGGAACGCTAAAGGTTTGAGTCTAAACAATACATTTACTTTCATTACGCATATAAAGCACGGGCAGGAATAATCATAGCTTTAGGGGGTAGCATTGCCCAAACAGATTTGCTTGGAGCTGATTTTGTTTAGCAAAACTTTACAAACTTTTAGAACAATAAAATTAGGCCGACTTTTCTCAATAATTTCGGGTAAAGCTATTTCCATCCTCTGAAATGTTTTGGCGTGCTACGTTAATAAAATTAATGCTTTTTCATCGTACAACAATCGAAAGGAGAAACAACGTAGACAATACAAAAGTGTAGCAACTTTTAGATCAGTGATTTAATCATTTATATCAATTTTTCCAATTTTCGGAGCAGAGAATATAAAGCACTGGTCAAACAAAATTGAATAAGTTTAATCAATAATCGGATCAGTCAAGGTAATAGCATAGTGAATTTGTTCTATACTTGCATAATCGGTCAACGCACATTGACGAGTTTTCGAGAAATGGCAGGAGTCGATTTTTGCTGCTGTGCAGAGCTTGTCGGAGTTTTTTTTTCTGTGAAAACCAGTATAATAGGATCTAAAAATTTTAGTTGAAAGCAAAGTTTACAAACAATGTCGCCGCGGGGTAAAGCGCTATTTCAGTAACGATCCTGATCGACGTCGCCTGGGTTTCACCCCCCTAGTCATGTTGTTGCGGTTTCGAAAAAACTAAAAAACCTTTAACCAGACAGCAATATCTTTAAGGCAGTCCTGAGGATGAATAATTGATATATAGATAGAGTATCCATATGATAAAAACCCAAAGCATAGAACACTGAACACATTAACACTGAAAGCTTGACTTATTTTTAGTGATAATAGCAATCTATGAGCACTTCAAAAAAATCATATTTTTGACAAAATTCAATTTGATACTAAACAGATTAAAGATAACAGGGTATAATCAGAAATCGTTTTAAACCATAATTGCTCGCTACTATGCAATAATATTCTTACTTCTGGTTTATCTATTGAATTAAACGACTTAACAGGGACGACTACAGAATGGCCCGTTATTTTAACAACTTCCCAATAAAAGTTTAAAAAATTACTCTTGTTAAATAGCGATTGTCCTTATTGTTTTTACAACAAGTTTCATGTCATAAAATGAGTTCTACAGTTTTGTGATATAAAAACATGATTATGATAACATAAAGATCATCGTCACCATCAGTATTTATCCTCCCGACTCGCACGACAATCCTGGATGTGTGAAACTTAAGGCAACAGTCAAGCGATTACTTCAAACCGCTAATTCTTCAATTTCACAAGCTCGTGCCACTCCTCACTGATTATAACAGCGCTAAAGACGTTACTGGACGCCACTAGTTGTGGAATGAGCTTTTAAGCAATTGCTGCAACCACGATTTATTATCATATCGAATATGTGGGTTAAACACTGACAGATGATGCGTCGGCTTTAACAAAAATACCTTTTTTATATTGGTTTGCTATCACCAAAAGAGCATTCTGAATAAATAAAAAGATTTATGCCTGGTAAAAAATCTAACTGCAATACAAAAATATAAATTTTCTCAGCAGTCGCACAATACACAACAAACTTTTTTTTAATTTTAACCATTTCTTGTCCTTTCGTAAAACCAGAAATATCATCGATTACAGCTTATAAAATTTGATTTTATTTTGGTTGCGAAGAAAAATATAATTTTGGAAATGTACTGTATACTAGTGCTTCTCAAACTTTTTTTGCAGCGGGTCAGATAGTTATCTACAATCTCACCAAAAAACATATCGACTCACCAACTTTACTTCTTAATGAAGTTCTCGTGCGAGCCGCGGAATCGGCGTTGCTGCTGGTTCGTGTTTTAGATCGCCTTGTTTCGACTGGTGTCCCCTTATTTGATATATCCTGAAGAATTTTTTATTGAATCATTTTCTATTGCCAGCAAATTGACAAAAGCAATACAAAAACAAGATTGCAGACCAGTAGAGAAATTACGAAACTAAATTATCCCAAAACAAAAATTTCTTAATGATGTAGTTACTATAAATTTTAAACTAAAAAATCTTGTTTTTTAAGTCTACTGAACGATGTTGTAACTTGCCATCGCATTCAACATTTCTTTTTTTGTTTTGTCCACCCTAAATAAATTTGTCAGTTCTTTAACAATGTTTTTGTTGCCTAAATTATATACTTCGGCTCATAAGCTTTTCTCCTTTTCATTTTTAGAAATCCGTTTAAAACTCACTTTTTGTGATCTTTAACCACTCGACCATGTCGGCAAGGTGGTCGAGTAATTAGTGCGCCGTGATTGTGATCAACATGATCTTGGTTAAAACCCAATCTCGCCATACTGTTGTGTCCTTGGGAAATTTTTATTTTATTTTATCTCTATATTTATCCTCCTGCTCGCAAAAAAGCGACGGAGACGCTAATACATAGGGTAGGCAATTACCCCGACCTGCTTGTGGAGATGCCAAGATATTGCTGTCCGGTTGTAATTTAATAGAGATATGACTGTAATTTAGAACTGCTTGCCAGGACCACCAAGCAGGGGAATACGCCGTAAAGTGTCTTTCCCAAGGACACAACAGCATGGCGCAAGTGGGTTTTGAACCGAGACCGTGTTGGTCACGACCCCGGCGCCTTAACCACTCGACCACGCTGACGACTTAACAGCACTTTTTCCTGTTTGGTGGTCTTGGCAAGCAGTTTTAAAATTCAGTTATAGCACTAAAAAACTAAAAAAACAAAACAAAAAAATTTAATTGGACAGCAATATCTTGGCATCTCCAGAAGCAGGTCAGGGCAATTGCTTGCCTTGAGGGTGAAGTGTAAATTCAGAAACAGATTTATAATTAAATTATTTTTTGTAATTGTTTACTATTATATTGTGAATGTTAAGCGTATATTTAAGCTAATATATCGTTCTGCACATTGGAGGTGGTTTTCAAGATTTATCCTGTAAAAAAATATTTTGGTGGTGACACTTTGTGGACGTTTCAGCAAGACGGAGCCACTGCCCACACTGTTAATGTCACTCAAAACTGGTGCACGGGCAATCTTCCTCAGTTCTGGTCTAAAAAAATGTGGCCTCCTTGCTCCCTAGACCTTAACCCAATGGACTTCTTTATATGGTCAAAATTGTGGCAAAAGCTTGCTCAAAAGTTCACTGCACAGTAAAGGATATAAAGCGTTCTATGGAGCTAACATGGCAAGAAATATCTCAGAGCCAGGTCCCAGCCTCAGTAGAAGATGTTGGAAGGCTAAAGTAAGTTGTAACTTCAAAAGGAACTTCCATTTTGAGTAAATTTCTGGTATTATTACTTCCATACCTTTAGGTATTCATACTTATTCATCATAAGCCAAAATATATTATATTTTTACTTTTATGATTGTTTTTATTTGATTCCATATTTATGCCTCACCCTGTATTAGCACCTCCATTGCTTTCCTTTAAGTCACGAGAACAAATATAGAGATAAAATAAACAAAACAAAAATTTGTCTATTGATTCTTTTGCTTTTTTCATTTTCTTTAAATAATATTTAAGAGCTACATATATTGATTAAAAAATTTATTTATTTTAGAAAATCAGTATTTTCTCTCTTGACTATACCTTAATTGTGCTATTTGTTATCACATTTAATATTATTTTAACTAAACTACCATACTTTAAAACAAAGACTATTCTTACTAGTAATATATCAGAGCTTTCATTCTTTGACAAAGGAGATATAGATTCAAGGGTGATAACATCAGATGACAAATTTGTTAGATCAGGTGAAAGTGATTTAAGCTAAAAAATACTTTGAGTAAAAAAAAGTAAAACATTAATTGAATATAATAAATTAACTTTGTAGATAAAAAAAGTATAAAACACTAGCTACAAAACAAACCTTTTTTGAAACATGACTAATTGGAGTTTGACTAAACCTCTGGTCTGACTTGTTCTTTTTGAGTTTCAATGCAATTTCTTCAATTAACCTTGCATTCTATTGAAAAATTATTTTCAAAACCATGTGTAATATTGCAAGAATTGTGCAAAAAAATAATACATATAACCAGTACATATTCGTCTATACTAGTAGTTTCTAATTTGTACAAACTACAAATTCCATATTTAAAAAATCAAACACAATTTTTTTAAAAACAGCTTTTTGTCTATATTATATAATTCTTTCTTTGTTTAAAGTACAAAAAAAACTTTATATTTCACGAGTTGAGTAGACTATAACATAACAAATTGAGATAACTGTCTTTCCAATCTAAGCAGAATGCACAAGCAGATATTACAACAATAAGTTAAAAACTTTTGCACACTCAAAATTATTGTAATTAAAATAATGTGGCTGTTTTTATGGTTTTAATTTTTATTATTGTTAGAGATCCTTTCTTAAAAGTCCTTTTAATGCCTTCCAGCCAGTTATTCTAATTAGTCGGCAGCGTGGTTGAGTGGTTAACGCACCGGACTGATGATCAACATGGTCTCGGTTCAAAACCCACTCAAGCCATTCTGCTGTGTTCTTGGGAAAGACACTTTACGGCACTTTCCCCTGCTTGGTGGTCTTGACAAGCAGTTCTAAATTACAGTAATATCTCTACTAAATTACTAGCAGACAGCAATATCTTGGCATCTCCAGAAGCAGGTCGGGGTAATTGCTTACCCTATGTATAGCACCTCTGTCACTTTCCTGCGAGTCAGGAGGATAAATATAGAGATAAAAAAAAATAAAAAAATTACAGGGGTCAATTTAATTTACAGGTTGTCTTAAAAGTTAAGTAAATTATTAAACAAAAATCATAGCTAATTTTAAACAGCTGCTAGAAGCTTGGGATTAACCAGTCTTGTTTTGTAATAATAAATTCCATATAACAGCAAAAATTTGAAAATGTACTATATAGAATAACTGGCTGGAAGTCATTAAAAGGACTTTTAAGAAAGGATCTCTAACAATAATAAAAATTAAAACCATAAAAACATCTTTGAAATGCTATTTTTATTTTCATTATTTTTTATCACCACCATAAAAAATATCAAATCAAAAATAGACAAGTATATCAAAAGGGTCTCATTTACAATACTATTTTCCACTATTAACCTTGCAGACTTTGGTAATTTCTTGAAATTTAAAAGTTTATAAAGTAAGCTCAGCAAATAGTGAAAAAAATCAATCAGAAAAAAGCAACAAACAGCAAAAATTGTAACAGGTAATAAAAAACATTTTTCCAAAAAAAGAATTGCAACAATCTAACTAAAATGTTTAAACTTTAATATTATGTGTTATTTTGGGATATAGTAAAAAAATAATTTGATATAAAGATTATAAATTCTCTAAAAAATAAGTTTGCATTAACTTATTACAAACTAGGCAATGTTAGGGTCTCTTCAAAAAGTCACCATAAGCAACTTTTGTTCATGAAACTAACCCAAATACCCCCTGTAATTATTATTGGTTTTTGCAGAGATCTTTTTCCTCTTGGTTTCTTTTTTATTCTATCCAAGTGCTGTAGGTGGATTACAAGGTAGTTTCATTAAAGAAATTGCTCGCGGTGATTTTTTGAAAAGATCCAAATGTTATTTATAACAAAATATTTAAATAATTCTATAAACAGCAAAATCAGACAAACTATGATTTATATAAAAAAATTGTAAAATAATACTTAGTTATCAATAAAATATCTTATAAAGACAAACATACTCTCAAGTTGGCCTTAATTCCATGTTTTTTGGCTAGCTTTTGGAGCTCTTGTCTCTTCAAAGTTTGCAAATAGTCCAAATCTTTTTCCATATTAAAATCAATTTTCAATCTGAAATTGATTTTTAAATGTCTCTTTTTCTACTATAAAAACATAAAACTAATAAATAATTTCTAGATAAATAATCAAACTCTAATCCACTGAACAGCCAAATTGCTAAAATGCTTAATTTAAAAAAGTAATTAATGTTGCAATTGATTACTAATTGCATCATTCGTTTTTACAGCAAGAAAATCTAATTTGTTTAAAAAAATTTTCAAATTTTATTCTTTATAGTTAAAAAAATGTAAACATTCTTAATTCAATATTGGCAATAATTGCGATTCGCAACAAAAACTTTGCTAATAATATTCTTGCAACATATTTAGAATCAAAACACCGCGAAATCTTTAAAATGATTTGGAAATGTGCTGATTGGTTTAACTTGACACATTTTAACCAATCACATAGTCTCTGATACCATTAATGATATTTTTTTAAAAAACCTATCTAAATCAGTAGGCTACTAATACTCGCTATATTCGCTGTAAAAAAACTTTCTGGTCAAACTTTTAAAAAATGTGGTAAAAAAAAGCTCTAAATGCTTTGAGAAGAAAAGTATTTAAAAAAATGATAGACAGGATAGTTTTAAAACAGTAATCTAAATAAAATGTCACCTCTAAAACACTATCATATAATCAGTAATAGGATTAAAATTTTTAGAACAGGTTTTTCTTTTTTATAGAACTTATTAACAACAGGTTTCCTCATTGAGAGAGCTATAGAAATACAGAGATTATACTCCTACCAGCCGAAAAAAATTTGGGAGCAATACAGTTTTGCCCAAATTTTGTGAGTTTTGACCGAATTTTGATTTTGTGGTAGGCCTACTTTACGGATATACAAAAAATTTCCAAATTTGAGAGCAGGGGTTTTCAACCGGGTCAATTTCCTACTAGGCGGAAATTTTATATTTTAAAGAGGGAAATTTTTTAAAATGTAATTGAATGTTTTAGATCAGTGGTAACAAACCTATTCATTGTCGCGGGACCCTTTGTCAATTCCGGCTGAGTAAGCGAACCGCACAAATTTTTAGTCATACTATAAAACCTTTTTTTTCTTTTATTTAAGGGCCGGGCCCTTATAAATTATGTTAAAAAAGCAAGGCTGTGAAATCGAACTTGAACTTCAATAATAAAAATTGTTGAATTGTAACTTGAACTCGAACTCAAAAATGTATGATCAAATTTGATTCGATTAATTGAAGAATTTCGAAAAAAGAAAAAATAATATTTAGGTTTTTGGATCACACGTGGTAATTGAGAGAATATGAAGTAGCTATATTTTGTGAATAGCAGAAAGATCTATGGTGAAGGCGATGTACGGTGTAAAGTTGGTGGACAAGCAGTGATGGATATTTAAAATTAGGGGCCTGAGGCAAAATCCAAATTAGGGGCCCCAACAAATGACGTGACAAAAATTCGATTACTATTTTATCAACACCATATAGAAAGATAGGCTACGAAATATTGGGAAAAATTGATTCTGATACAAAACTTGAAATAACTCAAATCAGCGGCAGACACAGAAAGTTATCATAAAAGATTTACACGTCACCCGACAGTTAATCGAACGACACCTGATCGAAATGACACTTAATCGAAACGACATTTGATCAATTAATGAAGGAAAAAATTTATAACTTTAAATCTATCACAATTTTGTCAATTTTTTATCCCCAAAACATAGTAGGGGAGAGTGGAGTACAGTGAATCACGGTACACAGTGAATCACCCAATCTAAATTGAAAAATATTTCATATATTTTTACAATAATCACGTTGCATGACAATAGTAAGGCTTCCTTTTCACAAACAAAATTCCTGGTACCACAGAATTAAAACTAATTTTCAGGAAAGAAATAACTAATATTGGTGGTAAAAAGTAAAAAAATGTTAGTTATCACTTTTGATTATATTTTAGCGCAAGGTTAAACTTAGGCAAAGATGAAAAATAAGAGCTTTTTATGGGGATAAATATTAATAAAATGTGAAGCAAACTTTGCTGTAGAACGGCTTGTTTTTATTACTTTTGCTTATAGACTTGTCATAGTACACAGTGGATCATGCCTCAGTGGATCAGTGACGCAAATGATGCACTGTGTAACGGATTTTATGATTAAATAAATTGGGTTCTAGTACTTTATTTTTTTGATACTGTACGTTTATAAACAAATACTAAAAATGCCTAGAGCTAAAAATAAGTCAAGAAAAATTAGTGCTACTCCTTCGGGATTGATAAAAGAAGCTGTAGAACAAATTATTAAAAATAAAGCATCAATCAGCAATGTATCTGAAGAATATGCCATACCATTTATAACATTGTGGCGCTATGTATACAAGTATAAATTTTTCGAGCATTCTACCGATGTTGTTTTTGAACCAAGATACAATTGCCAGAAAATATTTTCGGATGATGAAGAGACTATGTTAAAGGACTACTTTATAAAAGCATTAAAAATTCATCACGGTTTATCTGCAAAATCTGCTCGGGAATTAACATATCAATTTGCAATAAAAGTAAATAAATTCTTCCCATCAAATTGGTAAAAGAACAAATCTGTAGGAAAAGATTGACTTTCTGGTTTTTAAGAAATTTCTTGAACTTTCTTTACGGAAGCCAGAGGCAATCAGTCCCATAAGGGCAACTTCGTTTAACAAGACGAACGTGTCCTCTTTTTTTGAAAAATTAGAGGAGTGTCTGAAAAGGGCTATCTACAGTCCGTCAGACGTATATAATGCTGATGAAAATGGCTGTACGATTGTGCAGTCAGTAAGAAAGACCAAAATGATTGCTTGTCGTAATAAAAGCAGGTTGGAAAGCTGACATCTGGTGAAAAAGGGGCTTTGGTTACCGTATTGTATGCAGTTATAATGCAGCTGATAATTCTGTTCCACCAATGCTTGTCTTTCCCCGAGTAAAATTGAGAGATCACATGATGAAGGGTGCTCTTCCAGATTCGATTGATGTAGCAAATCCGTCTGGATGGATGTCTGCTGCATGCTTTACAGAATTTATAAAGCATTTTATTAAACACACAAAATGCTCAAAAGATCGCCCAGCCATACTAATTTTGGATAACCATGATAGCCATGTCAGCATAGAAACAATAGATCTTTTCAAAGAGAATGGTGTTACTCTTCTTACGCTTCCACCACATTGTAGTCACAACCTTCAACCCCTTCATCAATCGGTATATGGTCCCTTCAAAACGTTTTATAATCAAGCTGCAAATGCTTTTATGGTTGGTCATCCTGGTAAGACTATCACCATTTATGATGTGGCAAAGCTAGTTGGCAAAGCAGACGAGCAAGCATTAACACCCAGGACTATTAGATCAGGATTTGCTGCCAGTGGCATATGGCCGTTTAATAGAGATGTATTTTGAGAAGATGAATTTTGTCCTCATATGTCTCGGACATGCCCCACTGTAGCACCAATGATTGCGATACAACCAGTGAGACAGAAGACTATTAATCCATTCATCTGCATTGTCTACCAGCATCGGAATCGAAAATGCATCTGAGTTTTTGTCAATATCTGCTGCTACTATTACTCCGGAGACGGTCTCACCACTACCTCAGTGCACACAACAAAGGAAGAAATTGTCCTGTGCAAAGAAAAAAAAAAAAATTCAAATTTTAACCGACAAACCAGTGAAAGAAGCTATTGTGGTAAAAAAATGCTTACCGAAAAAAAAGGAAAAGGAAGTTGAATCTAAAAAGTGCAAGAAAAAGATCATTCAATTTTCACGAAGCACCAGTGAGGACGACTCTGATGTTGCAATATGCTTTGATGAATCGGATATAAGTTTTTCTGAGGATTTCGATGCCAATGATTACAATACAAAGGAGCTGCAAACTAGCGATTTTTTGCTGTGCAATTTTTTTACGGAAAAGTGGCGAATCGCATTGTATGTTGGTATAATCACTAGCGTTGGTGTGGAATACGAAGTAAAATTTTTACAAAAGTCGTATTGAGGTTGCTTTACGTTTCCTAATGTGACAGATATATGTGATGTAGTAGCAAAAAACGATGTGGTTCTTAAACTGCCAAGTCCACAAACTTCTGAAGGAACTTTAAGGGTAAGGAGACAACTATCATTTTCAGGAGACTTAACTGCATATAAAAATTTCTTGTGTTAAGCAAATGTCTTATCGTATGTTTCAAACTAAACAATTTTTTTTCATGTAAATGAATTTCATTAATTTTGTTGCATTTCCATTTTGATGCGAATTGTGCAGGCTTTGTGCATTAATTCACTGGTATTTAGCCATTTTTTTAGTGGTCTATTTTATTTAACAATTTAATGATTAAACTTTAAAGTTAAACTTCACAGCCCAATTAATAACTCTTGTTTGCAAAATAAAAGACAAGGTTTATTTAGAAAAAAGTAATTATGTTAATAGGCCAATTGTTGTCTTGATTTATTGTGTGCTTGTACTATATTTACTGTGTACCGGTACCTGTACACAGTGAATCAATTTTCTGCTCACTTTAATATAAAATAACTCAATGATCAAAAATCCCAAAAACTTTTTATTAGTGTGAAATGTAGCTTAGACCAGTTAGTTTGGATCACCAAAGTTTGGTGTTTCTATGTTACCCCATATTTGAATAAATGCAAAAATTAACTTTTGTGATTCACTGTACCCCACTCTCCCCTACTTTATATCTGCCCGGTTTTGTTGATTTTTTGTCCCAAAATCATAAATCTCTAAAAGTAAGATCGTTTCTGAAAACCTGTCTCTGATTTCTGCAAGAGGTTTACAAGGGTGGAGCGATGGTACAATGCCTTCCCCTCTAAACAACTGACTACGTAAAAACAATGCAAAAAAATGATAGCAATAAGCATCTAACAAAACATAACCATGACAAAAGATCTACTTGTTGGCCCCCTAAAAATGCCTTGCGTAGAGACCTTGTTAAAAAAACCTTGACCTTGACATTGGCAAAAAGTTATAAAAAATAAAAACAAATTGTCTTCTTACTGTTGGCCTCTGCTTTTTATGAATCTAATTTACAGTAACAAAGAGATTGTTTAATCGCAGAAACATACAAAAATAAATATTTGGTGGTACAGAATTTGAAGATTGCGTAAAGTAAAAGATTTTTCTTCCCAAAGCTTTTCAGCTGACACTCTTCAGCGGAAATCGTCAGAATGAAGCAGAATTGAATTGTTTAATCGCAGATACATCTTGTTTAATCGCAAATACATCTTTGTCGAATTAATGCAGCTAGCCACCTCCTCTGTGAAATTTAGCTTTAATAACAACATGCATCGACAAATCGACGGTGTCGCTATGGGCTCACCGCTTGGTCCAGCTTTAGAAAACATTTTTGTTGGCTACCAAGAAGCAAAACATCGCCAAAAGACCGTTGGTGTACTTCCGGTACGTTGATGATACTTTTGCCGTATTCAACAATAAAGAAGATTACAACACTTTCTTCATCCAGCTCAACTCCCTTCATCCCTCACTTCGCTTCACCTATGAAAAGGAATCTAATCACTCTCTCCCTTTCCTTGACGTGTTGGTAGAAAGGCATGATTCAGAATTTCTAACTTTAGTATACAGGGAACCCACCTTCACTGGCCAATATCTACGTTGGAACTCTTTTAGTCCGCAGAAACGGAAAATCAATCTAATTGGTACTCTCGTTCACAGAGCTTTTATGATTTGTTCTAAAAGCAAACTGGACCAAGAGCTTGGCAAAATTCGTTCAATTCTTTTGGAAAATGGCTACCCGGAACGTGTTTAATTAATTCGGCTTTCAAGCGAAAATTTCAACAACTAAATTCTAACCCGGTCCACACAGTAAAAAAGTGCCCTGTCTACCTACACATCCTATGGATTGGAAACGTCTCGATGAAGTTCGAAAAGCAGATTACGTCTGCTGTGAAACGCTGCTTTTTCTCCGTCGAACCACGTGTTATTTTCAACACCCGACAGCTCCTTCCAGCGATTAAGAAAGACGTGTTACCTTCCCATCATCACAGCAATGTTATTTACCAGTTTTTGTGCCACTGCGATAGTCGGTATGTTGGTCGCACGTCTCAACGGCTAGAAGAGCGAATTAAACAACACGTTCCTAGATCCATGACCAATCCTCGTGCCTCGGCCAACCGCCAAAGTCTTTCCCGCTCTTGCAAGAACAACACACGCCCACAACAATTTCACGAATCCGCCATTGGTCAACATCTTCTTGACAACACCCAATGCGCCCTTCATTACAGCAACGAAAAATTTTCTATTCTCTCTCGAGGTCGCTCTTCCTTTCACCTTTCTGCTCTTGAAGCGACTTTTATTAAATCTCTCAATCCCCTTCTATGTAAGCAAAAAGAATTCGTGTACTCTTTGAAAATTTCTTAATCTTTTCTCTCATTGGCTGACTTCTTTCAGCCAATGAGAACTCTACTTTCTTCCTTTATAACTTAATTAGTTCGGTTTCAATTCTGCTTCATTCTGACGATTTTCCCTGAAAAGTGTCAGATGAAAAGCTTTGGGAAGAAAAATCTTTTACTTCACGCAATCTACAAAAATAAATCTTTTTTTTTATCAACTGTAATTTCGATCAAGTGCCGTTTCGATCAAGTGCCGTTTCGATCAAGTGTCGTTTCGATCAAGTGCCGTTACAATCAAGTGTCGTTTCGATCAAGTGTCGTTTGATCAACTGTCGTAGCACCGGGTTTACAAACCAAAAACACAGTTAGTGTAAAAGTTAAAATAATGTAAAAACCTTTTTCTCTACACTTTTTTACTGCTCTATTGTCTTTGATTTTGGTCTGCATATCCTTCATTTTTCAAAGGGGGAGGTCACTTTCAAACTCCTTCCTCCCATGCATATATATTTTTTTAATTTTTGAATTTCATTATTGCTTAAACTCGGTTTGAGCCTTTTTTACAAAAACAAGGACTTGACCCAAGTCCTCAAATCAATAGCTGTCGACTTGGAATTGGTTTTGCGTGCTTAGTAAGCTAGGCTTTGTGCAATGCATAGAAACGACTTTGAAAAATGGTTTGAAAATTCGAATTTTGTAGACGGAGATTCATGCTTTCATGGACTTATACTAAAATTACATCATTTTTGGCTGTCTTGGACTTGGAATCTGTTCGAGCTTTTCGAAAAGAACTCAAACTTGGTTCGAATTTGAAAGTTATAAATTGTTGGACTACTGTTCGCATGCACACAATCTACTAGACTTATATTTTTAAAATTTTCCCACCACTACGTAATAAACATTCGTGCCTTAGTCTTGATAGTCTCAAAAAATAATAATTTTGTTAAAATATATTTCAACTGAGTTAAAATTGAACTGCGCCATTCTGTTGTGTCCTTGGAAAAGAGACTTTGCGGCACTTTCCCCGGCTTGGTGGTCTTGGCAAGCAGTTCTAAATTACAGTAATACCTCTATTAAATTACTAGCGGACAGCAATATCTTGGCATCTCCGGAAGCAGGTCGGGGTAATTGCTTACCCTATGTATAGCGCCTCCGTCTCTTTCCTGCGAGTCAGGAAGATAAATATAGAGATAAAAATAAAAAAATGACTAAGTAAGTAGGCTACTATTATAGACAAAAATCTGATATTTTTTTAGAAGTAAAAACAAATTTGCACTAATTACATAGCAACAACAACAAAAACAATTTTTTATTGAATATATATATAAAAATAACAATTAAGCTAGTCGAGCAAAATAATGTTAAATCTCAACAATTATGCCGATTCAACTATGTAGGCTACAACAAGTTTTATCATAAGAGTTGAGAAACGTATGGCCTAAAACATTATTAGAAAGAGAAGCTTTAGTTATGGTTTTTTAACACAATAATGAAGAAATGCTGGTAATATAAACCTTTGTGAAATATGAATATCTTGATTTTTACAAAAAAAAAATTTAAATTACCTTTGAAAGCTAACAAAGTTTGTAAAAATAAAATTTATGTTTGCTTTTAAGCAAATGAGTCAAAAAAATACTGACCCAAAAAAACAAATTTATTAATGTTTTAATATATTATAAAGCAGCCAATTACATAGGCGTACGCAAGGGGGTGGTTTCAGGGGTCAAACCCCCCCCCCTTGAAGAATGGTGTTCAGCCATATATACATGGTAATAAATAGGCTTCAATAATAAGATTTTGGTTTTTATTGTTTACCGCATTTTGAAACCTAATTACTGCTTGCGCAGCAATTTTTTCTATCGCCTAAATTGCGATTTTTTCTTTTTGCAATTTCTTTTTGCAATTTTTTCTATCGCCTAAAGTTAGCTAATGTACAGCTGCCACTGTGAAGAAAACTTTCGAACTTGTAAAATATTGAAAGTTCAGTATGGCAATGGAAATAAACTCCATGGAAACAATAGCTTCAGTTCACAAATTTTTTAATGCTTTAAAACGTCAAAACATTTTTACGCAACTCCATCAACACGATTTCGTCAACAACAAAAGCTCAAAAACTTGTTCAAATTTATGCCATCAGATGGGTCGATCGACACGAGAGTGTTAGTACTTTTTCAAATTTACAATTTACCGTTGTAGAAGCTTTGGCAGAAATTTTAGCATGGCCAGACAGAGAGGAACTTCATCACGAGCTTTGCAGTTGCTTTCGACAATTACGCAAAGTGAATTTTGCATTGTTCTTTTAGTTTTAAAAAACATTTTTGGATACAGTGTTGTTTTGTGCAAAGTTAAGCAGAAAAAGTCGATAAACTCTTTTGCGGCTGTCAACATTGCACATGATATTGCAAATGAATTGAAGTGTCTTAGAGAAAAAACGAATATTAATTTCACTAGTTCTATATTTTTGCGCAAAAAAACGGCCAAAGCCGAAGGTTTTATTTTGGAAACACCACGCCTTACTTCAAGACAGACCAATCGATGCAATATTGCTGCTGAACAGATGAAGAATATTTTAGAGTAGGGATTTTTATTTCATTTCTTGATAACTTTATTGTCACTCTCGAAGCAAGATTTACAGCCCACAAATCGATTATTGATGAATTTCAGTGTTTAATT
This sequence comes from Diplosoma virens, assembly GCA_963680785.1. Taxonomy (NCBI): domain Eukaryota; kingdom Metazoa; phylum Chordata; class Ascidiacea; order Aplousobranchia; family Didemnidae; genus Diplosoma; species Diplosoma virens. The sequence continues at coordinate 14,092,445 of OY796885.1, forward strand.
TCTTCTGATCCAACTAGTGCACCAACTCCTCAACAAATTAAAAGTATTCAAGTTTTGGAAAAATTTTACGAAAATGATTTAACGAAATTCTCGGGAGAACTAGTGCCTGAACTGATATTATGTTACAGGAAGCTTTTTCGGTTCAATGCAGCAGAAAGACCAACTAATGCGTTGAGCATCATCAAGGAATGCAGTTCCGATGCTTTTCCGCACATATATTTACATTGATGACCATTTTGTTAACTCTTCCAGTGACAACATGCACTAGTGAACAATTGTTTTCCATGTTACGCAGACGAAAAACGTGCTTACGAAACACAAATGGTACCACTCGAATGAATGGACTTGCATTACTAAACATTTATAGGAGCCACACGCCTTGCCCTGGTGACGTAATTAACAAATTAAGTGAAAAAGCAGGCGTTTGAATATAAGCCTTTAAAAAAACTTTAAATATTTTTCAAGTAATTAGGTTATTTTTTTGTTCGTTTGATTTTTCACCTATTGTTCTCATCATTTACACGAATTGCTTTTACTTTAGAAAGTTTCTTATCAGTGGTGGATATTCCAATTTAGGGGCCCGAGGCAAGAATTTTCAAAAATTCATGTTGTCTGAGAAAAAAAAAGAGGTCTGATCTGGGCTTGGATATTTTTCTCCCAAAATCAAAGTGTTCTCTCAAAAAAAAAAAAAAAGGTCTTCACTTCAATTTCATCTCTGATATCCCTCTTTTTCTTCCAAAATCAAGGTATCCTCCAAAAAAAAAAAAAAAAAGGTCTTCACTCCGAATCGTCCACTGAGCAAATCCAAAACTGTATATGCTGTTTTCAAGGGGGGGCCCTTAAAATCGAGGGGGGGCCCCCCAAAAGAGGGGGGGCCTGAGGCGACTGCCTCATTCGCCTCACCCAATATCCACCACTGTTTCTTATCATAATTGAATTACCTGCACATGCCTTTTCGATAGTTAGTTTTACGGTTTGGTAAAAAAAAATTCATGCTACTGCAAGATGTTCTTGAAACCAAAACACTTTCTTTTTGAATGTAGGCCTAATTTTGGAAGTTTTTGCCCATTACCAGGACCACTTAGAGCAGGGCTTTCCAAACTTTTAGTTGATCGACACCCTTTGGACACTGTAGCAGGTTTGCATGTACCCCCAAAATGTTGTGACGTTTCTCTAAAACAGGGTGGTCCAAACTTCTTCACTCTTGCGGGCCACTTTTCGAAATCGTTCGAGTTTGTGGGCCTCAGCCGGGTAGATATTGTTCCAAATCATGGTGTCCTCTAATAAAAAAAAAAAAAGTTTTCACTTACAATCAGCCTTCGATTATTCCTATTTTGTCTCAAAATCATGGTGTCCTCTAAAAAAAAAAAAAGGTCTTCATTTTGAATCAGAAACAAATTTTTCCAATTCATGCCGAAAATCAAGGTGATCTCTAAAAAATGAAAGTTCTTCCCTTTTCAGCAGCCACAAATTTTCCCCATTCAAACCCAAAATCACGCTGATCTGTAAAAAAGTCTTCCCTTTTAATTGTCCTGTTTGACGTAATTATAATCGACTGGATTCGAAAATTCTAGACATTTGAGTCCAATATTTCTTCCGGACACGAAATTTAACTTAAATAAGGATATTCTCTCTGATAATGTACCCCTTGAGAAGTCTAAATGTACCCCAGTTTGGGAACCCCTGACTTAGAGCAATCGTGTTTTCGGCTCCAAAACCCCCCTTCACAAATTTCTGCGTACGCCACTGGCCAATTATATATTTAAGGTATAATTAAAGTTTACGTACGTAAATTATTTAAGCTGAAAAACGATGGAAAAAAAGAATATCTATGTTTATTATCTATATGTACAGCAAATTTAAACGGGATAAATAGCATGAATCATATTCAAACATTGTTCAAAGTATTTTCCATTGACAACCGTTTGTCTATGTAATTGTCAACCGTATTGTCGTAAGTAATTTTTTCGGTGAAACTAACCCAGGATCCTCCCTTAAACACCAAGATGAAAAAGAAAACAAGAGGAACGAATATTTTTAAAAAGCGACAGTAATCAAAGGGGATTTGGGTTAGTTTCATATTCTTTTTTTCCATCGTTTTTCAGCTTAAATAATTTACGTACGTAAACTTTAATTATACCTATATTTAATATTTTCAGCTTATGCTGGTTTAATTAAATCTTTTGAAAATTTTTGTCTTGAAGGTGTAGAAATATGCAATGCAAACTTGCAATAAAGCTAGCTTTAAACTAAAATTGTAAAAATAATAGAAGTGCTGTGAAATATTGTCAAAACCATTTAATGTTATGATTGTTTGTGCAAGATAGACAAACTCATAATCACAATTAAATTTAATGTAAGAACCCATTTAACTTATTCTATGTTAGGTTACCTTTTATAATTGTCATTTAAAATCAAAATATTTTACCTAAATAATTTCTAATTCAATTTTTTTCAGAATGACAATATATAAAATTTTAACTTTAATTAAGCATTTGTTTTTACCAGATCACTTCACAAATCAGTTGTCAAAATTTTAATTTGAAAAATTGCTTAAACCCCTTATAAATAAGCTGCAATCACATCTTGTTAGTCAAGTAAATGAATAAAGTGCATATGCATCAATTTCAAACTTTGAAAAAAAGTGAAAATTTCAATATAAATTTGGTTAATGGTAAACATTTAAGACTGGATTTAATGTTCTATTCATTGGTTTCTATTGTACATGAAGGGGTAGGTCGTTTTACCAAAACTCACCGAAACTCACCGGAACTCACCAAACCTCACCGAAACTCACCGGAACCAACATTAATTTAATAATTAAAATAAAAACTTTTGTTTTTAAAATTTAACAGCACCTATGCAAAATTAATTCATGCAAAAAAATATCTTTTAAATAATGCGGACTTTTAAAAATAGGTGAGTTTCGGTAAAACGACTCTTCATAAAGTCGTTTTACCGAAACTCACCTGTATCTTTCCAACAAAGACTGAAATTCAATTTATTTTTGTTTGTGTATAATCTTTGCAATCTGTTGTTTGTTTGGAATAAAATTGAAGTTGTATTTGAGTGAAACAAGTTGTTTTTTTAGTGAGTTTCGGTAAAACGACTATATATCAGCAACTATATATTTTACCAGAACTCACTTATAACTTTTAAAATAAAAACGTTGAAACAAATCTTTTGGTTTTAAAATTTAACAGCACCTATGCAAAATTAATTCATGCAAAAAAATATCTTTTAAATAATGCGGACTTTTAAAAATAGGTGAGTTTCGGTAAAACGACTCTTCATAAAGTCGTTTTACCGAAATTCACCTGTATCTTTCTAACAAAGACTGAAATTCAATTTATTTTTGTTTGTGTATAATCTTTGCAATCTGTTGTTTGTTTGGAATAAAATTGAAGTTGTATTTGAGTGAAACAAGTTGTTTTTTTAGTGAGTTTCGGTAAAACGACTATATATCAGCAACTATATATTTTACCAGAACTCACTTATAACTTTTAAAATAAAAACGTTGAAACAAATCTTTTGGTTTTAAAATTTAACAGCACCTATGCAAAATTAATTCATGCAAAAAAATATCTTTTAAATAATGCGGACTTTTAAAAATAGGTGAGTTTCGGTAAAACGACTCTTCATAAAGTCGTTTTACCGAAACTCACCTGTATCTTTCTAACAAAGACTGAAATTCAATTTATTTTTGTTTGTGTATAATCTTTGCAATCTGTTGTTTGTTTGGAATAAAATTGAAGTTGTATTTGAGTGAAACAAGTTGTTTTTTTAGTGAGTTTCGGTAAAACGACTATATATCAGCAACTATATATTTTACCAGAACTCACTTATAACTTTTAAAATAAAAACGTTGAAACAAATCTTTTGGTTTTAAAATTTAACAGCACCTATGCAAAATTAATTCATGCAAAAAAATATCTTTTAAATAATGCGGACTTTTAAAAATAGGTGAGTTTCGGTAAAACGACTCTTCATAAAGTCGTTTTACCGAAATTCACCTGTATCTTTCTAACAAAGACTGAAATTCAATTTATTTTTGTTTGTGTATAATCTTTGCAATCTGTTGTTTGTTTGAAATAAAATTGAAGTAGTATTTGAGTGAAACAAGTTGTTTTTTAGTGAGTTTCGGTAAAACGGCCATATATCAGCAACTATATATTTTACCAAAACTCACTGCTGCATCGGACCCCCTCTGAAATACACACAAAAGTGGGCCCCCCTACACAACAAATTGCTCTATTTCTTCATAGTAGCACCAGGACGTCCTTAGCATGCCTACAATAAAACTTTTTTTTAGAGATTGCTATTTTTTGACACACTAAAAAGTCGGCCTCCTAAAACAATTACTTTTTTTAATGATCACACTGATTGGGAACACCCCCTAAAATGAAGACCTTTAGTACGCACCGGACCCCTGTATAGTACGTCAAAAAGTGGCCTTCCTAAGCAAAATATTGCTGAATTTCTGCATAGTAGTATTATGATGATGGCTCCCCCTGTCTGCATCTTAACTTTACCACGAACTAGCATAATATACAGTCAGTTGAAAGTGATGACTTTTTTAGAGATCACAATAACATTTCTTGATTATGAAATCAGGCTCAATGAAACAGGCATCGATACTTTGGTAGCCTATATAGAAAACTTACAAACACCAATTTGAATGTGCATTTTAACGGGTTGTGTCCCATTAAGAAAGAAAGAAAGAAAATGCATTTTTGAGCCTTAGCCACAAAGCAAATGAAAACAAATAAGCACAAAAAGTTTACATATGCATAAATGAATTAAATTCGGACTAGGTCAAGGAGCATCGAAGAACAGAATGTTTTCGAGTCGAGACGCTCCCCGGCAAGTATCACAAAATAGGGTGCGCAGAAAGTCTTACAGTTGTACAATAAGCGTTCAAATAATTTACAAAGATGAATAAGGTACCGAGAAATTAATTTCTTCGGAACATGTTTACCGAAATTTAGAAAGCATCTATCAATCAATTCAAAACCGAGCTAAAAGATTTTCCATTGACAACTTAAAAGCAGAGATAATCACAATACTTCAAGCGTAGCCTTACGCCGAGGGTGGCCGTCTTCGGGAAGACTTAAAGGCCAATACGAAGTTTTCAGCAGTTACACATCATTACGTTCATTACAACATTTTTTGCGAACAAAATGTGTTGATTCATTGGTTGGATACAAAAATAAATAAATACAAAATTAACTGAATGCTCATTTCTAATAAAATGTGATGTTGCAGTTATAGTTGACACAAAGTTATCGTAAAATACTTTGGAGCAAAAATTACCGATTTTTTATTGATCTTTAAGAAGGAAGTTTTTATATAATTTTTAAATGATTTCCAAGATAAAGTTTTAAATTTTGACGGATTGATATGGCAACGAGAAATAAGTGAGATCATTTGCGAGAAGCAAGAAAGAATTTCTTATAAAATTAAACTTGTAGACTCAGTAAATATTTTTTATAATTTTTTTTGAATGAAACCCACTGCATGCCCTTAAATTCAGCATCTATTTAACCCCATACTATAGAACCTCTATAGGAAAGTACATTTTTACTGAAATTTTTATTAATACGAGGTATAAAATATATAAGAAATTTTGTATTTTTAGTATTGTGATTATGAATTTCAGTTAATTCACTCAAAGAAGCATAACATTTTTGAGGTAATTTATGATGATACAGTTGATACATAAATTTAGTTAATTCTAACAACTATATGTCTTCCAGTTGTAAAAAATTGAGTGTTTAAAGAATGTACAATCTTCCATAGTTTATTGCTATTGTTTTTATTGTCTGGTACTAGATCATTATAATAATTACGTTTGGCCTTTTCAATCATCCCGTGTACAACATTCAACCTGCTTCAAACAACTGCCCCGAAGTTCAGGATCAGGGTTCCGATTTTTGACTGTTGATGAACTTTTGTCTGCATTGCGGCACCCCCACCAAATACTGAGTGAAGTACCTAGAGGGTTCAAGAAGAACTGTTACTTCATTATAAACAATGAGGAAAATATAAAAAGACGTTGCACTATTGGTCGAAGCATCTATTGAGATGACTGCGGAAGCTGGCGTTCAGACGGTTGTACTAATACAGCTCACTATTTTAAATCAGGAGATTAGAAATTGAAAATAGTTATATTAAAATCTGGAAAATTTTGTATCGAACGACAATTGGAAAAAAAAAATTTATATTCCTCTACAGCCGCAGCCTAAAATAAACGAGTTATTGACAGTTCATAGATATTATGTTAAACATACAAAAGAATGTTGTTAAAAACACGTTTCGTGGATCGACTCCAAAAACACTGATAATGATATCCTTGCATGCTATGATTATCAAGGTTTTACCTTGAAAGACGTCCGCCTCATGAAAAATCAAAGCAAAATACCGACGCTTACATACGACTGAAGCCCCAAGTAATGCAAAGAATTAAAGAATGCATAACCAAAAAATCCGTTACTGAAATATATGATGAAGAAGATTTATTGGAAGGACCTTGAAATTTGCAACAAGTAAGCGTAAAATACTCTATAGTTGTGTACATTTACTGATGAAAAAAGACATATTAGATGGACCTAGAAATTTGAAACAACTAAACGTAGGCTACGTATTTGTGTTGAACATGACGGCAAATTTCGTGTTTAATATGTTAATCAGAATCTATGTTAATGTTTGGTGGTATCAGATAAGTTTTTAACACCTTTATTTTTATCACTATTTGAAAAAAAGTTATAGCAACAATTTTGTTAAAATTGGCCTATTAAGTCTTTATAATAATAATAATAATAACGATGTATTTATATACCGCTCTATACTTAAAATGGGTCCTATAGTCTCAGAGCGGTTGCGTGTTATAATCACATTTTACATCATTATTTCAAGTACGGAAGTGGCGTGTCCTCTGGTGACCTCTGAGGCTGGTCCTGCAATTAAAATGTAATGCTTTACAAATAGGACAAAAAAATTGTCTGAGATTTTAGGACGAAGACCAATTTTTGTCCCAAAATCATGCTGTTCTCAAAAAAAGTAAAAAAAATAAAAAAGTCTACGCTTCTAAACAGTATTAGATATCTTTTTGTCCAAAATTCATGGTGTTCTCTGTGCTTAGGATCAGTCTCAGATTTCTCTTCTTTCATCCCAAAGCCGTGGTGTTCTTTATAAAGTAAAAAAAAGGTCATCACGCAAAAGTTCGTTGGTCATGCAAAGCATGAGTTACATACCCTGACCGCACGCCACTAATGTACAGTATATCCAACAAAAAATAGCTCAATAATTTAATAGATGGGAAAACTTATTTGGGTATTACATTAAAAAATTTTGAAAAGAAAGCATTTTCAAAGTAGTTTGCCACCAACAGCAACAAATAAAAAAGTGATATCCAGGCCTACCGAAGTTGCATTATTTGTAAGCTCTATTTTATGAACACTTGGCTTTACTAAACTTTCTGATTTGTAGATACAAGATGCAAAATATCGTCTCAAAAGAAAGGAACATCCGACGAGTATAAAAAACACCCAATTTTCTTGATCAATTTGGTTGAAATGGAAAATTTGCAGAATGCTGGATATTCAGATTTTATACAATTGATTTTACGACGAAAGGAAAAGTGCCATTAATCATTTTATATCACCAGGACCAACTGTTGAATATCATACGGTTTTGTTGCGGAGGACCCAGCACAATGTCCACAGTGATCGGGGTGGACAAGACCTTCAATCTGAGCCAGCTATACGTTACTATAACTGCTTTTTAAAACCTATCGGTTTATGAAAAGGTGCCGGGAGAGCATCCAATTATTTTGGAACCAATCTTTTTACATAAAAATTCAGATTTTGATACTTTCCTTTTGTTTTTCAGTCATTTATATGGCGCTTTAACTGTTGCCGGAGCTAAGCAACAACCCATATTTGGAAGCGATGACTAAAAAAGTTTTCAAAAGGCTTTAATTAAAGCTTTTCCAAATGCCATGTGAGTAAATTGTACAAGATATCTTCAAAAAAATGTCGTTCCATATTTAAGAGACAAAATGGGGATTAAGTTCAAACAAAGAAAATTTATCATTGCGGCCATATTCGGCGAGCAAGGCATGGCACACGCAAAGGATTCAACTGAATTTACTAGCAAACAAAAAAAAATGAAAAAAGATACTAACGGCAGAAATGAAACTGTTATGTTCAATATGATATGTTCAATATGCGAGCCCTTGGTTATACAGCACACATCAAAACGGTAGTCCATTTCTTGGCAAACTTGAACAAGCATATCGGGATCAATTTTTCTGTATGGTACGTCGGTCTGCTTTCAAGATTTTTTCCGAGATTTACGTTGAGCATATGTCCCCAAAAGTTGTTTTTATCAAATTCCAAAACCCAAAACGCTTTCTCCTTTCTACTAAAAAACATTTTAAGCAAATAAGAGGCAAATTGATGGAAATGATATTTTAGACATAAAGCTAAAATTTTGATTGTGACATAACAATGATCTGGCAAAACAAAAAAATTGGAGATTTTACCTATTCAACGAAACCAATTTTATCCTGCTATTTTTTCCACTTATCGAGATATAAGATTTTTTAAAGTGCCAAATTGAGATGAAACACCTTGTATATTGTTTAGGGAAGGCCACTTTTGTATGCATTTTAGCGGGGACCCGATGCATCCGCACCGTTTGCACACTAAAAAAGCAACTTGTTTCACTCAAATACAACTTCAATTTTATTCCAAACAAACAACAGATTGCAAAGATTATACACAAACAAAAATAAATTGAATTTCAGTCTTTGTTAGAAAGATACAGGTGAGTTTCGGTAAAACGACTTTATGAAGAGTCGTTTTACCGAAACTCACCTATTTTTAAAAGTCCGCATTATTTAAAAGATATTTTTTTGCATGAATTAATTTTGCATAGGTGCTGTTAAATTTTAAAACCAAAAGATTTGTTTCAACGTTTTTATTTTAAAAGTTATAAGTGAGTTCTGGTAAAATATATAGTTGCTGATATATAGTCGTTTTACCGAAACTCACTAAAAAAACAACTTGTTTCACTCAAATACAACTTCAATTTTATTCCAAACAAACAACAGATTGCAAAGATTATACACAAACAAAAATAAATTGAATTTCAGTCTTTGTTAGAAAGATACAGGTGAATTTCGGTAAAACGACTTTATGAAGAGTCGTTTTAAAGGATTGGTTTAACTCTTTCTTGGCGAAGCTTTTGTCCACTAGTAGCGCTCTAAAAGGGTTTTTTCAAGAATTAAGCAGTATTTAATTATAATTTCCCTATTGATTATGAAGAAAAGTTGTTTAAACTTTATATCATTAAAAATAGTTATTCATTAAAAAAATAGTTATTTTCTGAGTAAAATGATATAAATTTTTTTTTAATTGGTTCAAAAACAAGTTTGCAATAAACAAAATAAAAGACCCCACTTGTCCTTGCAAAAAATCTCTTTTTTTCCCAATAATTACGACTAGCGACAAGATATGAATTCAAATTTTCAATTCGCTACGTGTCGCTAGAGTTGTACTCGTCCTAGCGGAGAAAGTCTTGTCTGAATATTTTGCAAAACAGTTACTATATTCGATATTATATAATCGATAACTATATTCGATTATTCTCCCAAGGGAATATGACGAACGGTACATTATTTATTAGAACAACGAAATTTTGAACTTGAGCGTAGTGTGTGTGTGTGTGTGCTTGCACGCCATTGTTTGAATCTTTGCGCGCTTTGACTTTGATAAAGAAAAAAAGTTTTAGCTTTTTTCGTGACAATTTATAAACAAGAAATGGCAAGCTTATAGTTTATTTTAACTTGTTCAGCAAAGCAATGTAGTTTCTTGTCGCTCAATAAATCCTTATGTAACAAATTTTGATCGACTGATGTATTTTTGCTAAAGCATAAAACTATACTGGTATTATGTTTTAGCAAAATATTTTCAATTGAATTATTTAAATTTTTTCACTTTAGCAAATAGAAATGTATCACTCAAGTTTTTTTATGCATTTCGTGTAATAAGCAATAAAGCATTTTTCAAGCACAAAGTTCACCGTCCATACGGCACAGCAGTTAATTTATTTTTTTATATTTATCTTCTTACAAAAAAACGTCTAAGGCGTTCTAAATACAGCTACTGTCAAGCAATTATCTCGACTTGCTTGTGGAGATGACTAAATATTGCTGTCCACTTTAAACTTTATATGTATGTATAACTTTTTTTATTTATAGGCATGACAGAAATCTAGTTGTGACCCGATTAGCTAAAATAAAATTTATTACAGTGAACAACTTATCTCTATTCCATCGTTATGGGGCTTTTAGATGTTTTTTGCTGATTAAAAATCTGACTTCAAAGCAACGCGCAGCCGTATATAAAGGACTTGCGCATTTGCTGGAGCATTGTTACATAAACCTGAAACATCAAAGGGTTTTTTAGGAAGTTCAGCCTAAAAAATTTGCCGTGTTTCTTTTTTTACTCACTTTGAGTCACGTGATATGAGCCCATTTTGTCCCGCCGTGAAAGAAAAAAAAAGATGCGGAAGATAGGTGTAGGTAGAGTTGCGGAAGTATAGTAAGACGCATCCGGCCACCTCCATTCACTGGGGAAATTAAACCGGATTAAAATTGGATTGTTGTTGTTGTTGTTGTATTTTATTTTTGATATTTAATTGTTAAATTTCGAATACAGCTGAGTTATACATTTCTTACGATTGGATTGAGTTGCCAATTAATATTCGTTTTCAGTTAACTTGAATTCCCATTGCAATGAATTTTTTTAATTCGTAATGACAGCCAGTTTCATTATTTCTTTTTTATTTATCTCTTTGTTGTAGCCTTTCAATTTTTTAAAGAGGCTCAAGTTATTGTGTATATGGGTAGGCTTAAGTGCGCTTTCAAATTTTACACCATAGAATTAAAATCGAACTCGATCTTAAACTCGAATAAAAATATATCGAGTTGCAGCATTGAATAAAAGTAATAAGGCATGAAATTTCCTGTTTAAAGTTCAATTTTTACTAGAAATAAAAGCGCGTTAAAAAGCGAAGAACCCAGTCAACAAAGAATTGGTAATACAAAATTATAAACCTTATTGTTCAACAATAATAATGAACAATAAACAAAATATTAAAAACCCAGTTTGTTACCTAAAGGTCTGTTTCCACTACGAACGTTGGCAGGAGTATTCTTTGTTTGTTTTGTTGCTTCTCTTAGATTAAGCAGAAAAAGAAGTTAAAAAAATCAATAAACAAACAAAGACAATCCCGCCCACGCTGGTAGAGGAAACATTAAACTGCCACTCTGAAAAGATTTTGGCTTTGGTATGTTAAAAATTTCCTTAATAAATACAAGACATTAATATTACAAAAATATACGCGCAAACCATGCAAGCAAATTAGTTAATGCGATTTTGAAGCATAAAATATAGAAAGCAACAAAGAAACATTTAATTAAAATTTAAACTAGCTTTACCAATAAAACTTCAGTGAAATTTTTGGAAACTCTTTTGCTTAGTAAAGTAAGCGCTTAATATTAGGTCGAACTGACAATGTAGCAATTGTGGCAACTCTCAACGGCATACTAAGATTTTCATCTGTCAGACTTGGTCTGCAAGGAATTTTTATGATGTTCAATTTAGAAAAGAATTGTTCGCATAGGCACGTGTTTCCAAAAACTGATAACCATTTGCGAATATAAACTCTCAAGTTTGGATACTCTTTCTTTGATACGTAAACATCAGGCAACGGCTTGTTCAGATGCATCGCTTTTAGCTGTCATCTCTTTGTTTTTTTTTTGAATTCGTGTTGGACCTCAGGGATGCAGAAGGGGGTGTAACATTTAAGGGGATGTAAAAGACATTATGCTCCAGCCGCTTGCTTTTGATGTCCTGAAACCTAAGGAGTTGATTTCGTCAAACCGATTTGTGGGCCGCATGTTCGTCACCTTTGCCTTAGATATTAACTGTAATACTTTATAGTTATGAAAGTTATGAGATTCTAAAAACGGGTTCACGCGAACCAATGCAAATTCCCTGAATCTCACCACGGCATATAGTTTCATTTCAATATATCTCTATAAGTTATTTATCCTCCCGACACGAAGGAAAGGGCCGGAGGCGCTATACTCCGGCAAGCAATTACCCTCACGTGCTCTCGAAGATACCAAGATATTGCTGTCCGGTTGAAATTTTTTATTTTGGTTTTTAGGTTTTTTTCATACAGAATAACTGAAATTTAGAACTTGCCATGACCACCAAGCAAAGAAAAAAATGCCGTAAAGTGTCTTTCCCAAGAAGTGACACAACAGGATGGTGCGAGTAGGTTTTGAACCGAGACCATGTTGGACTTTCATAAAAACTTTTGCACCTTACTAAAGCCATCACTGTTTGGAAACGCTGTTTTTTTATTACGCGGGTAGCATTAAAGCACAAAAGCTAAATTTTGTTACCGGTAGGCCTATATATAAACTTTTAGCTGATTCGCGGGTTTTCCGAGATGAACAAAGATTTGTTAGACGTCCGTACTCGTGTACACGAGCTGTAAATCAATTTTGGTGCCCAACAGTACTTCTAAATCTTTTAACCAACGTGGTGCAATAAACTTGAAACGCAATTTTTGCGGCCCATTATTGCTGCATATAAAGCAGCGCTGCCCAACCCGCAGACAAAAAAGTCTTGGTGTGGTTCGGAGAGGAATTTTTATTTGGAATAGCGTACATAACAAATTTGGAAATACAAAAGTTTTAGGTCCCGAAATAGGTTTTACTCTTTATTAGCTAACGCTTTTTTTATAAAACGCCTGGGATTTTTTGCACAAACCGAAGTGAAGACCATTTTAATTTTTTCTTGGTTTTTACTTTGATTTCAACGCAAAATTTTTAAATTTACCCCTTGTGGTGATTTTCCCTCTTTACGTGTCACTTTATTAGTTGCCTTTTTCTTTCATTTCTTGTGCAGTGTTGGTGACGTCATAGGTTTTGCTTTGCATGTTTCTTTTTCGTTATTTCAGTTAGTTAGCAATCATCATGGTGTCTGTTGTATTTCTGTTTGCCTTAAATTTAGTCTTTTAAAGCCTTAATAAAAGGTAATAAAGTGTGAGGCATATTACACCCCTTGATGATTGGAATTGGGATTCCATTAACTGAAGACCAAAAAAGGCCTTTCAAGTGGGCAATCTCGAAGGTAATTATCCTGAAAATTAAGGTGAAGAATTTTTTTAAAATGTCTTTTCCAAGGACACAACAAAATGGCACAAGTTTTGAACCGAGACCAGGTCGATCCCAATTCCGGTGCTCTTAACCACGCGACCACGCTACCGAAATAACGTCATGTTTCTTAAAATGAAGCGTAAAATTCTTTTCTAGGCCGAAAACTTTTGTATTCCCAAATTTGTTACGTATTCTGACTAAAAATTCTTTTTCGGGCTGCACCAAGATTTTTGAACTTAAAGTTTTGGTATCCCGAATTTCTTCTCAAATTATGTCTCTTAAAATGCCCGGAGCTTTTACCGTAAAATTCTTGAAAACAAAAAAGGTTTTTTGTGTCTTAGTTTGCATTTTTTAAATTACAGTGGCTCAGGAATATAGGCTAGGGCCCACCTAAAATACCTAAATTTGCGGACCACTTGTTGAAAGCACTGGCCTATAAAATTAAAACGCAAGTCAAATGATAGAAGTATCAAACAGCTGGAAACAGTTGTAATGTTTGAAGATGCACAGCAAAAAAGTCTTTTTTGTTCCACGTTTACTTCTTTGATAAGCAAACGAGAGACATGCGGTATCATCATACACAAAATATCTGTGTCAGGTCAGAGCAGTTAGTGTTTATTGCATCCAAAAAAGTCAACTCTGCAATAGGTTTTACTTATATTAATTTACTGCATCTGATTAAATTGTAGCTTAAATTTTGTTATTAATAACTTTGTCGGCAGCGTGGTCGAGTGGTTGAGAGCGCCGTGATCGACACGCTCGCCATTTTGTTGTTTCCTTGAAAAAAGCACTTTACGGCACTTTTCCCTGCTTGGCCTTTAAAAACAGCTCTTCATTTTAGTCATATTTCCAATATGAAACAAAATAAGAAATTTCAACCAGATTGCAATATTTTGGTACTCCGGAAGCAGGTCGGCGTAATTGTTTGAAAGTTGCTCTACAGCGCCTCCCACGCTTTCCTGCGAGCCAGAAAGATAAATATAGAGATGAAAAAATAAAATTAAATGAAAAAGTTATAAATCTTCTTCGGATTGCAATAAAATTCGGCCGACTTTACTGTTGAAGCAAAGTTTGCCATAACACATGATAGAAAGAAGGCAGTTTTTTTAAGCTGCTTTGATTATTATGATGCTTGTCTAATGGCTAGTTAGGTTCTTAAACTTTATCTCTAATTTAACACTTAGACAAAAAAATTAATCATGAATTGGTCACAAATATTAATGGGCCTCAATTTTTCTAGTCAAAAAACTAAAGTTGCGTAAGTTACAGTTCAAACAGAATGTAACATTTGAAAGAAGAATGTGAAATTTTCTTAAATACATGTATATGTAAAGGTTATGCATTGCAAGCTCATAATGGCGTACTTGGAAAACGTCATGTTTATTGCTCCGAGGAACACGATTTGAGAAACGTGGTTGACCGGTAAAAAATAATTTCCAATCGCTGAGTATTAGAGTGAAAAAATTGGCTAACTATAGCGATAGCTGTACAAGCCGGGAGAGAAGGGAGCAATTGCCTTGAACCTTTTTCTTGGTCTTCACTAGATTTTTTAGACGTCAATGGAGCAAAAACGATTGGTTGCGCCCAAATGTCCACAGATTTAATGGTAAAGACATTTTTTGTAATCTTCATAAGGGAAAAACGAATCATTTTTGCTTTATTTTTAACTACAAAATTAGGTGAAAATTAAAAAAGTCTTGACATTAAATCTTGTGACATGTGGGCATCTCCGTGAAATGCTGCAAGATTATGATTCAGGTAATTGCAAAAAAAAATTTGGGCAAAAATTTATTCTTCCCAAAAAAATTTTTGGGCTGGTGCGCTATGACTATAACTGACGTTTGCGTCAAGAATAAAAAAGTTATGGATGCAATTTTTCTTTACCAAGCAAATGTACAAGAATCAGTAGCATATAGCCTCTTAGCCTAGTACCTACAGTAACAGTTTTGCCACAAACGCTGGCAAGTCTTGAAAGACTTTTCACTGCACAACTCATCATTCGCTCTGACTAGAGAACTTCAATGAAAAAAGTTTTGTGAAAGAAATATTATTTCTTTGTACAAACAATTTTGCGATAACTTTTGTGTGTAAAAATAAACATTTTAATTGTTTGTGTTGTACAGTGGAGACAAAAAGTTAAATACACGCATGCGTTTGTTCCTTTTTTAACCATAACTTTGTTCAAATTGAGTTTTATGGGTTCTAACCTACATTTTTGAATTCAGTTTGAAAATGCAACAGGATTAACATAAAAACATAAAAATAAATCATAAATCGAAAAAGATGACCATAAATAATTATGAGTAATTAAATATATGTGCGCCAAAAAGTTTAAATACAAGAAAAAAATCTTCTAAAAAAACTTATAATTTGTCCTAATTGTCAAAACTTTGACAGGAAAACCATTACTCTAAGGAAAATAAAAAATTTAATACAGTAGAATCCGGCTATTACGACATTTCAACGGACCGTGAAAAAAGTGTCGTTAAAAGCGAATCGTTGCTATAACGGTAGGCTTACCATACGTCCCGTTTTAATGATAAAAGAAATAGTAGAATCCGGCTATTACGACATCTCAACGGACCGTGAAAAAAGTGTCGTTAAAAGCGAATCGTCGCTATAGCGGGATTGGTGTATTTTGTTCCTACAAAGTGTTTTTAGTTCAATTTAAAGATCTAACAGGAATTACAAGCGTACCCAAATGAGCATTACTGCTTTATGGCGTGTCTTTGTTACGTCTAATCTGTGCAAGAACAAAGTAAATCAGTTGGTCAAAAATAAATTGATAATTTTGATTAACGGATTCTGCTTCACCGTGTAATTTTTTGCACACAATGTCCTTTCTCACCTTCCATCGATTTATTCAACTCATATTTAATTTCTTGGGATTTTCACAACCACTAACTTTTGCATACTCTTGAGCTTCCAACAGCAACATTTCCCCACTGACTGGAATTTTTTCGTCTCTTACTTGACGAAGCCATTTCATCAAAGGCTCATCCACCGCTTCGAAATTATGCTTACGCTTCCGTTTCGTTTTGCTGCTGCAACTTGCCTCAAAGTCTTTGATTATTATCTTTTCTTTATTCTTCAAAATTGTGATTTAGGATGTTCTTGAAATTTCAAGTTCCTTAGCAAGCATTGACACTGGCGTATCATTTCTCCTGTTCACCTCATTAACGATGTCACGTTTTTTCCATAACGCTAATGATGTTCTTTTGTTAGACATCTTTCTGCTACTGTATATTCGGTACTGTACTTTTTTCTTTAAATACAGTACGCAGTAGAGCAAAGTCGGACTTTTTATTAGGTCAACAAAGGTCTTGTATAGTACGCGCTGTCAAGCCATTGCTTCTGTTTTAGATGCAGACGCTTTACAACGCTTTTGTTTTAGATGCAGACGCCTGACATCTAAAAGGAGATTAGGGCTGCTAATTCTTGTCACGCATTTAAACAAAAGGCAATAACTGTCGCAAAATAAGATAATTTTGCTCGCGGGGATGAAGAAATGGCGTCGTGAAAAGCGAATTGTCGTAAAAGCGGGTGTCGCTAAAGCCAAAGTTAAGATAAGAATTCTGCCGGAACCAACAAAAATGCGTTGTTAAAAGCGAATTGTCGTTATAGCCAGTGTCGTAATATCTAATTTCTACTGGTTCCAGTTTTAATATGTTATTGAAACTGTATTTTGCTGAGTATTAGTGATTGTTTTATCATAACATTTTTTTTGTCGTCACAATTATAAAATATTGTTTTTCTTTTTCAACAGTCATTGTGTCGTCAACGTTTAATAAATAAATAAATCGTTAGATTGGTAGACGGCAGAGCACTTCACCAACTAGACGTTCAAGAATAGTTCACCTACACCAACTTGATTAGACCTACCGATGCATTTCAATTGAGTTGAAATGAGTGTTGGTGCTGTACAAACTGCTTTTTGCAATTTCTGACACTTTGGAATTTATACCGACAAGGAACGAAATGGAAGACCAAAAATTTCAACTCCAAAAGAAGGATCATCAAGCGGTTATCTTCCAATGATAAAAGATTAACCGCAGTCGATATAAAAAAAACATTTGGACAATTTTTATAATTCCAAAATGACCATATCTACTGTTAGAAATACCTTAAAGAGATACAGTCTCCATGGGAGAGTGGCAAGAAAGAAACCATTCATATCAGTGAAGAACCGAAAATTGCGATTGGAATTCGCCAAAAAATATATTAACTGGACCATTCAAGATTGATCTAAAATATTTTGGACTGATGAATCAAAGTTTTGTAAACTTGGATCCGAAGGCAAGGTGTATGTCCGTCGTCGCAAACATGAAGAATTGAAGTTAGAATCTCTTTATTTATTTATTTTTTTTTATTATATCTTTGAAACATGTAGCTGAAATGCCAGAGTTGGTTGAATTTGTGACCGACGAGCCAGAAGTTTGCTACTCTTATTAGGTATGAACAATTGTGCATTGCATTAAACCTTTTGATTAGATAAAACTTTGCAAGTGATGAAAAGTCAGGGACTATGGGGAAAGTAGCTACCTTAGGTGTTACTTATATGATATAAAAATATGCTTCAAAACTTCTGTCTTAATTTTATAACTGCATATTCCAGTTTGGTTTTAAAACGATAATTTAAACTTAAACAAACTATTCAAAGAATTAAATTATTTGATTTGGCGAACAGTTGGTTATTTTAAATTAATAAATTAGTACAATGTAATGATAATTTGATATTTTAATTTGACAATTTAATTATAGTGCATTATTGAAAAGTCTGATCTGTCTTTTTTATGTAAAACATTCAACTTGATAAAAGTTTTTAGGGTGGCATAAACTCTTGTCGCCTATTTTTGGCTTGCACAACTATTACAAATTATCTCGCTTGTTTTACTTCAGTTAATACATCAAATCTAACCGAGCAATCCGCTTTCCAGTGAGATCATCATAGACACTGAACAATGACACAAACGTGAAACCGGGAACAGTAAAAGCTACACATGAACTGAAGCAAAATTTTAAAAAATTGAAGAAAAACTAAAGCTTAATGTCCTTAAATATCAAGAAAAAGTTTCTAAATTTTAAAAAAACTAAAAAAAATTTAAACATTTAACAATAAACTTATGTTTTAGTAAAAATAAAATTTTCTGATCATCGAGCAAAATCAGTTCGAAACAGCGATGTACGCAAAAAGTTATCGAAGGGAAGGGGGACCCATTGTGCGTATGCCACAATTTCAAAATAAAATTAAAGATTTTTCTTGACAGCTTGAATCATTTCTGTTACACTTGGTCGGTCAGCAGGGCTTCGACTTCGATGAATAAACGAAAAAACTGCTTGCCCATTGATATTTTCCACTATAAAATTTCCACCGAGCTAAAAAGAACATTAGTTTGCAAAAGGATCCGAAATTTGGTGTATTAAGAGCAAAAAAAATATCAGGTGGATTAAATTCGGTAACAGTTTTGACTTTATTTAATTTTTTACCTCCCCTCCAGACTCACATGAAAGCGTCAAAGACGCTGTATATAGACGCCGAGATACTGTCCGGTTGAAATTTTCTTATTTTGTTTTTTTGATTTAGAAACATGACCGAAACATTGAACTGCTTGCTGAAACCGCCGAGCACGGAAAGTGCCGTAAAGTGTCTTTTTCAAGGACACAACAGAATGGCGCAAGTAGGCTTTGAATCGCGACTGTGTCGATCACGATGCTCTTAATCACTCGACCACACCGTCGACACAAAATCGTGTCATGCCGAAACGTAAACTTACCTTATTCATATAGAATAAAAACCAGATCTAATAAGTTATTTTAACGTGAAAATCGATTTAATTCCGAGACTTATCAGCCGGAAACAGGTGATTTTAAGCTGTTTGATTAAGTCATAGTCGAAAAAAAGCAATTACTAAGAGCAGAAAATTTGAGAAAGTTTGATGTTCAAAAGTAGCGCAGATTAAAAACTTTCGCTGGTAACAGAAAATAATAACATGGGACTACATATGGCCCGGGGAACCCAGTTTGAATTATATTTACGTATTTTGAGCGAAATCTTGTATATTTTTCGGATTTCACCGGGAACGCGTTCGGCGGTTCCGAGCTCCGCTTTGATGAAGATCTTATTCAATTGGTCGGGATGAGAGTCAAAACCAATGCAGCTTCTGAGGTAAAAAACATTTGATTGCTTTGTTTTTAGTCTCTTGCTACCAACGCCAGCAGCTCATTTTCCACCGTTATTTAATTTTTCGTTCCTGCCGCAGCGTGCCGCCCAACTATGGGGACTTTGGGGTGTTGACGCGCGTACGGATCTATAAGGACAAGTCGTACACCCAATCATGGTCTTGTTAAATAAAATCGTTATCGTAAAATCGTAATCGTTATCGAATTTCTGCATGTCGTCATGCTGTTGTTTTTAGAAAAGACACCTTTTGACAATTATCTACGGCGTTCAGATGCCATGTAAAGCAGTTCTAAAGAGCAAGTTGACGTAAAGGATACAAAAATATGAACCTGCTGGGGATCATCTTCGATCTGAGCGAATTGTTTCGGAAGATTTTCGCCGCGAGCAAGTGCCTCTCCGTAGTACGACAACGCTTCGTAGCCGTACGCCTGCAAAATCAATTTTGTCAACAATACATTACCTCAGCAAGAAAGCGCTTTTTTTTAAACAAGGCTGCCCAAAGAGCAAAGTCTTGCTTTTATGCGGAAGAATTTTTAATCAGAGGCTCAATAAACTTGAATTATCGCAGCGCCTCTGAATGAATCCAATGGCGCGCAAGCAATTATTTTTAACCCAGAAAAGGTATAACACTTAATTAAAGCATATTTTATTTTGTGGGGGTCCTCAATTAAATTTGTTGGTTCAATTTCGGTTATCAAGGTACAATGATCCTCTTTTTTAAAGTGTGCGTTTAAACTGAATTATAAACTATCGTTATAAACGAAAAAAAAACCTTTTGCCACGTGGGCGTAATGAGTAGTGCGTCTTAAGTACCTTGCAATGCAAGTTTAACGAGCCAAATGTCAGTTGCTAACACCATGCTAAGATTAGGAAAATTTTATGGTCGAATATAAGAGATTTTTGTAGCTAAAAATTAAATCAATTACAAGTTTTAGTACAATACGCGGTGACTTTTCGATCGTTCAAATGCTACAAAAAAATATTTAAAAATCCACTCTTCTTATAAAAAAAAAAAAAAAAGGCAATCTACGATTTAAGTTTCTTATTTTTAAAACACATAACAAAAGATAGGCTTGTCCGCACGCGTCGGAACCTGGCTCGAAAAGTTTCGAATTCGCAAAACTTATTTTTTCATTTAAGGGTGAAACTAAGTCCATTTAATTTATTTCGCTGATAAAAATATTATTGCAACTGATTTAAAATTAAGAATATTTTTTTCACTTCTCAATGAAAAATTATAGTGTGTGGTGCGCCGCACGGCCAGCACGTACTGAGTATACCCTTAAAGGCTCGTTTCCACTACGACCCCTACAACAATGACTCTTTCTAGATTCGACTATTACATTAACCATTATCAATGAGTTGAATCAACGGAAATAAACATAAAGACCGGTCAAAACTTAGCAAGTTCCAACATTAACAGCGAAACGTTAACAAATGTCGACTTACGTTCAACGTCACGGCTATTGCTTATTATCACCTCACCTTCGCTATTGATCGCGGCAAGTTAAGAAGGCGATAAATTGCGCGAGCTTGGTCCAGAAACATGGAAAACGGCGATTTTGTTTCGTTTAACCACTGGACGGCGCCCTCGCGCACACCAAACGAAACGAGCATGACGGAACAGCGGAGCTTATTTAATTCGTCCTAAAAACCCGCAAAAATTTCTATCAGAAATTCTAACGGTTAGCAAATCTGCCTTCGGTGCAGGAGGTCTAAGTTTGATTTAAACTTTGACACAGAGTTGCCAAGAGCTTTCCACCGCTACGACAGTAACATGCAGAAGTAGTAATGTTGCGCAGCTAGGTCGCAAACTCGTTATATGATTCGGCGAAAATGAAAAGGAACAGCTCGGCTTACTTAAAAATCATAATGGATGGTAAATTGTCATCAACAGACAAAATTGCAACAGCACGCACGAACTCCTTAAAGGCTCGAAAAATAATCCTTGGGAAATTTATATGGAATCAAAATAAAATCAGTTTTTATTCTTTGCCTGGGCATATTATAAAATAAAATCAATTATTGACATCACTTTACCTTGGCGTCTTCCAGTTCCTGAACGTGCTTTCGTCACGGGAGTCAAGCGAAGTGACGCAACAACACAACAGCACAGAATTGTTGTTGATCGGGAAAAAAAATATCAGACGAAAGAACTCGGGAAACACTTGTTCTTGCGTCAATCACACGCAATCCGTTAGGAAACGGATCACCCGTAGACAAACGAACTTCACTGGATTTCTCCGAAACTTTCATGTCGATTTGCTCGAGAAACTGATCCCAAGATAACTACGTAAAAAATTATTTTTTATTTAAATTCGAGTAATGATTCTGAAAACAAAACACTAAACTCATTTTAAAGTACGCTACAACGAGTAAGTTGTTTAAATTTGTCATCTCGATAACGTTTAAAGCATGTTCGAGACACCGACAGTCGTGAGAACACAATGGCCTGTGTTTTAGCACCAGAACCCCATCCCGAGCCCACGAGTCGCCTCAGCAGTGTGACGCGCGAGGATAGTTTTTTGCGCAATGCCACTAAATGGTGACGAAACGTGAGCGATCTGTCCAGTTTTACCCCAAGGTAAGTAGGGGTTGGACAGAACGGTAAAAGTCTACTGTTTTTGTAGACCTTTAGCTCACGTTTGGCCTCTCGGTTATTTAAATGAAAGGCTGCCGTCACCGTCTTAGTGTGACTGAGCTTCAACCTCCAAGTCTGGAGATATGCTGAAAGTGTGGACATGTCTTGACTTAGAGTCCCTTCCAAGTCCTTCCAGTTTCCAGAAGAATGCAGCAATGCTAGATCATCAGCATAAGCAAACTTTCTGGAAATCGTGGAAGGAAGATCGTACGTATAGATGTTAAATAGGAGGGGAGCCAACACCGATCCCTGAGGAACGCCGTTTTTAAGACGGCGTAGCCTGCTTTGCTTGCTGTCACCGGTGGTAAGGGTGAAACTTCGATTTTGGACAAGCTCCATAATCATTTTGACCATGTGCTTATCCGAAAGTAGTCTCAGCAGCTTGCAGGTAAGGCCACGGTGCCAGACAGTGTCATAAGCAGCTGTCAGATCGATAAATACGGCACCGGCCTTCTTTTTAGCCTCGAAAGAATCCTCAATGTTCTGGGTTAGCAGAACAACTTGATCTACGGTTGACTTCCCGCGTCGGAACCCAGCCTGCTCTTTAGGGAGCAGCGGATCGATTAATGGTTCAACGCGGGCGTAGATAAGCCTCTCGAGGATCTTGTAGGGGACACAGAGCAGAGATATCGGTCGATAACTCTTTGGGTCCCCTACGGGCTTTCCTGGTTTTGGGATCGCGACCACAAGCGCTCTTCTCCAGATCTTGGGAATTTTGAGTCGGCGCAAACAGGAAGAAAGGAAGTCACGTAACCAGGACTTCAAAGCAGCTCCGGCATGGAGTATAAGCTCTGGGCAGATGGAATCAGGTCCCGGAGCTTTACCTGGTTTTAAATGTTGAAGGGTAGCAGCAAATTCTCTCTGTAAAAAACTGTCAGAGATATTTACTGCGTCTGGTGTTGTGGCCCTCCAAAGGTCAGACACTTCTTGAAAGACAAGTCGAGATGACTTGCGATCAACAGCCTCGTATTTCCCATTTCTAACCAGCTGAGATGCAATAGCATCGGCTGAAACGGGACAGTGACGAGGAGAGTGTCGTGACCTACCAGTAAGGTTGTTCAAAATACTCCACGCTTTTCGAAGTCAATGCTCCGAACTGCCTCGGACCATCGATCCCTCCGCTTTCTGTCAAGCTTGGCAAGCAGAGCTGTAGCAGCCAAACTTGAGTCGTCTCCCTGAGGAGACTGCAGAAAGGTTTTATAGAGGGATTCACACTCTGCATCCCAACACGGAATATAGTTATTTCGATACCCGCGTGGGATAGTCTTTTTGGCTGCTTTCTTAATGGTGTTATAGAAGTCCTGGTAAGCCGCATCCACATCAAGTGAATCAGGCGGCAACAAAGTCTTTGCAAATTTATTCGTCAAACCAATGTAGTGACTCCATTTGGCCTTGCGAAAGTTCCATCGCTTAACAGGCATGCTCGGCACTGCCATAGCAAACCTTGGTGGTGTAATAAGCGAAGGTCGATGTTGTGACCTGGGGAACTTGTCAACGACACGTCTATCCGGTAAGCGACTGTTTGGACCTACGCTAGCGAAAGCTAGATCTGGATTGGTGCCAGTGTTCCAGTGGCCGGAATAAAAACTGGCAGCATCCTTGGCATTATATAGGAGGGCAAGACAATTGATACTTGCCCATCCAGCCAAGCACTCACCGTACGGACCGTTGTAGTCGTAACCCCAGTCAGCATGACGACAGTTAAAATCGCCAGCGTAAAGACAGGGGTGAGGAAACACTGGGAGATCCAGGGTTCGCAATCGCGTTGGCGGTGGTTTGTAGACGTTGACTATTTTATAGCCATCAACGTCCACACACAACCACTCGATCTCCGATGTCAGTGGAGATTGGTCCAAAAGCGTGTATCTCAGTCGCTCGTGGACAAACGTGGCAAGGCCATGCTTCCTGGTTAAAGAAGACCCAGCTAGTTGGTAGTTTGGAAGTACCAACTTCTCTGCATCAGTGCAGTGGGTCTCCTGCAGTAGGATGACGAGTGCCTCAGACTGCATAACGAGGTGATGAATAACGTTCATCTTGCTTGCAGTGAGGCCTTCGATGTTCAGCTGAAGAATAGTGGGTCTTCGGAACTTGTTGGCAATGTGCCCTGAAAAGGGCAGTTTTATCCTAGCATTGCCCCGTCCTGAAAAGGGCGTTTGCCGATTAGCAGACCCACACTGAACATCGGAATGGGTGGATACCCTTCCGTTTTGGTAGGTTCGGTTTCGGTCTGTCATTTTAAATTAAAGAACAGACTTACTCACGGCCCAGGCTGCGTGAAAGCACCTACCTTGCCAAACTTGGCATCCACGCCTCTGAATGGACAAATCACAAATGGAACGCGGAGTATTGTGAAAATGCTTCCAGGCTCCGTGGTTTTGTGCCCGAGACCGGTGCCAGGCCTGTTGGGATGGGCTTACCCCGAGCAGCTTGGGTTAAGCTCAACCGCCTGCGGACTGGTGTTGGGCGATTCCATTCGTCCATGCACAAATGGGGTCTCGCTCCTTCACCAAATTGCGAGTGCGGCGCCTCTGAACAAACCGCAGACCATGTACTAACAGCGTGCCCTATACATCGGGCACCACATGGAGCACGAGGTCTGACGGTTTTGGATGACGAAACTCGATGCTGGCTTAATGACATCACTGCCAGCATCTGATCCAGGCAGTGCAGCAGTCTGGGGTAGTAAAAGGATAAACCCTCGGTCCCAGTCCTGTTTGTGTCTGACCTGGAGTGGATACCCTTCAAACGACGACGACGAATGGGCTGTGAATGTGAGCGCCGCTGTGATGGCGGCCGGGATCAACATGGTATCGGTTCAATCCTCACCATCGTTAAGGTACTGTACCCTAAAGAAAAGCAGAAGTACCCTATAAAAAAAACAAAAGGACAGTATATTTTGGCATTTCTGAAAGCAGGTGTTAGATTAACGTTGTCCTGCAAGTCTCGAAGATAAATAGTTGATATACGACGTATTATAACAATTACCATTTGTGCAAGGTCTGGAAAAACAATTTTTAAATAGTTGGTACAAATAAAAATATTTAAACAAACGGCAGAATGTACATTTAACCGCACGTATAACGGCATAATTAAAACGGGCTCTCTGGAATTTGGCGGTTGACCTTTGACAATAATTTATGAGCAATTTGTGGTAAATTCCACCACGGCATTGATTATAATAACTATCTCGCAAACGTTCGTATACAAACAAATACGAGGGGCGTTTAGAAAGTAATGCAACTAGGTTTCTTTCATGACATTGAGTTTTAAAGGTACACAAATCGTGCATCACAAGAAAGTGTAGAGCATGAGCATTTCATAGTTACTTCTCGATGTAATCTCCCGCTTTCCGAAACGCCTTTTCCCACCTTTTAACGAGTGCACCTATTACTTCATTGTAAAATTCTACAGGCTGCCTAACAGCAGTTTTGACCTCTTTATCACTGGAAAAATGTCGCCCCCTTAAACTTTCTTTGAGGGGCCCAAACAAATGGTGTCAGGTCTGGCGAATGTGGGGGATGTGAAAGTGTTGTCTAGCCAAAAGAGTTGATGACCTCACGGGTTTTGAGGCTGGTGTGAGGCCTAGCATTGTCATGTTGCAATAAAACCTTAAGACATTTCCAAAGCAGGTTGAACTCTTCATACTCTTGCTTTCAACTTCTTAATGTATCAATGTAAACATCTGAATTGATTGTTGCTCCTTTGGACATAAAGTCCACTATTCTAGAACATAGTCACACCAACACTATTCTAGAACACAGTCACCATCACTTTTCCTGCAGACTGCTGAGATTTGAACTTCTTCAAGCATGGTGAGGCGGAATGGTGCCACTCCATTGATGTTCTCTTTGACTCTGGTTTGAAGTGGTGAACCCAAGTCTCATCTCTGGTCACTATTCACTGCAAAAAGGTTTTGTCACTATGGCAAAAGTCCAGAAGTTCAGAACAAGCTTCTAGGAGGGATTTTTATGAGCCTCTGTGAGCTGCTTTGGGACCCACCTTGCACACACTTTTGAATACCCCAGAGTATCCATGATCTTTACAGCACTCCCTGCACTTACTTCTAATGACTCTCCAAGCTCATTAATAGTGATGAATCTGTTTTTCTTAATCAATGCATCTGCCTGATCAATATCAAGATCGCTTTCAGCAGGTTCTTCCTGTCCATCATAGATTCACTTCATCCACCTTGTCACTGTGCTGTAGTCTATCGCACTGTCACCATACACTTGCTTTAACCTTCTGCTTATGTTCTGAACTGTTTCTCCCTCTGACAGTAGAAATTCAATAACAGCTCTTTGCTTCTGCCAAGATTGCTTTGGGGCGATCATGCCAGTTTTACCTTCTAACGAAGAAGATATAGAGGGATTGCTTAAAATTTGAAATGCAGATTGCAGTAATTCAAACCCTTATTTTTTACAAAATCTATAAACCTTAGTTATCAATCTATAATCTGTAAAAGAATCAGATGTTAGTAAATGAATGCTACAAGAAATTAAATCAGTTGCATTATTTTCTGAGCGCCCTTCGTACATTGTTTTAAAACTTTTAATCTTTATATGTGAAAATGTTTTTTGCATGGAATACTTTTTATCTTTGATTTTTACATATACAGGGTGATTCAGCAAAGTGTGCACAAATAAAAACTCATCTTTCGGACTTATAATTAGGTCAAATGAAACAAGTTATATGCTGTGAAGATAGTAAATTTAATAAGCTTTCAGAAAATATACAAGTTATTCAATATAACCCCCTTTGTTTTTGATTACTTTCCGAAGTCGTGGCAGAACCTGGGCACATGTGGCATGCACCACTTCTGGGTCAATTTCGTCCCATGCCAATGTCAATTTTCGCTTTAGAGAGTCCAGATTTGGATGAGAAGTACGGCAGGCTTTTGTCTCTAAAATAGACCATAACCCAAAATCCATAGGGTTCAAGTCTGGTGAAGACGGCGGCCAAAGCTCTTTCTCCCAAAAACCTTTGAAATTGCATCGACACCAAGCTTGAACTGAGTTGGCTGTGTGGGAGGTTGCACCGTCCTGTTGAAGAGTAACTCCTTGTTCTCCGACTACTTCTTGGACCCAGGGAAGGACTTTCTCCTCCAGCATTCGCCTATAGACGGTCTGGTTTATCTTGACCCCTTCTTCAATGAATATGAGAGGAGTTTTCAGCCTTTTTGATGTTGCACCTGCCTATAGCATTACGGAGGCGGGTTTTTGTCTTCTGAATGAGCTGCGACGCTCAACTGGGACCATGTTTATGTCTGGAAGCCAAATTCTGTCATTTTGATGGTTATGGACAGCTTGAACAGTGAAAAGTTTTTCGTCTGTCCATAAAACTTAAGGCTGCGTGCCATCGACAAGTTTCTTGACCAAAACCTTTGCTCTATCGAGCCTTTTCTTCTCAGTGGCCTCCAACAAGAGATGTCTTTTGGTGAACTTGTATGGGTAGCTCTGGAGATCATCCTTGAGAATCCTTTGCGTGCTGGACACGCTCACAGAGTAGTCTTTAGCAAGTTGTCTGGCACTTCTTGCAGGATTTCTCCTCAACTTCTCTCTGACCTTTTTGATCAGTTTCTTTGTCCTTACGGTTCTTTCAGGGTCACTCCTGATTCTTGGAGCACAAGTCCCAGTGTCCTTGAACCTTTTCACGGCTTTATAAACTCCTCTACGGCTTACAACCTCCTTCATCAACTGGAAAATTTCACTTGGTGGGAGCTTCTTCTTGCAATACTCTTCTATCACGTCATTGATCGTTTTACTCATCGTTTATTTTTACTTCAAATAATACCAGATTTTAAATTTTAACTCTTAAATAATAAGAAACTGAAATGTTAATAATTGAAAGTTAATAATGGACGAAATACATGTACATAAAACTAAGAAAAGTATTTGTGCACACTTCGCTGAATCACCCTGTATATTGAAGGATAAAAAATAAGGCAAAACAAACCAAAATCTTTTGCCAAAAAGGCAGTGTCATACTGTATAATGTATAATGTATAATGTATTATAAAAAAAAAAAAGGATAATGTCACAACTTTACTTGGTAATCCGAAAGGACCAGTTGAACCAGGTAACTGAAATAACAGTGCTGAAGTAAAACTGTGTTTATTTTTTTTACGTCAGCTCTAGAAATAGTTTGCGTGGTCTGAAGTTGCTAAAACAGTTAGTTCAGGCTAAATATGAATGGATTCATTAGAAAAACATTTAGAAAAATTATCTCTACAAATAGAAAGAAACCAGGTTTCTGACTATAAAGAATATATTCACAAAAATCAAAAGAAATTGAACAATTTCCATTAAACTTGACTTTCAAGCTTTATCAAACTTTAAAACAATCCACAGCCCCAACAATTACGATAATCACTCAACAACTTCGTACTGACTATTGGAATAAATCAGCACCCTGATAGCTAGTATTAAACTTAATAGTTTGTCTTCCACAAAGACTGAAACAATTCTATATCACTATGGAATTAACTTCCAAGGGTCAATCACTCTGACCTTCAAGGACATTAAACATAACCAAACAGGCTACAGTAACACAATCAATTTGTAAACTTCAACTGGAATGAAAGATAAAATTTACAATGCTATTTATATATCAGCCAATGTTACCACATAACAATCGAAGCTATTAGATTGGGCCAGAATTCTTCAATCAATTATTATATTAGGTTTAGCAATCAGACAAAGTAATTTATGATGTCACAATACAATTAAAAAACAATATATAATGTAAACAGGTTAAATAACTTATATATAATGTCGAATTAGCTTTAACAGTAGTAGATGATACCAATCGTTTCTTGAATCCTCTAAGCCAGTGTTTCCCAACCTTTTTTCTTACATAGCCCATATCATGCTATTGCACTATTTTGCCCAATTGCACTATTTTGCTAGAGTTTTCTAGGTATCTGGCTATTATCTATTTTGTTATAAAGCAAACACACATTATTCTAAAGCAGCAATTCATTCTAAAATACACTTCAGTAAGAGACTTTCTGCTGAACACAAGAAACCTGTTTCTTGATTCTTAGATGTGTTGAAGAAAGTACACATCAAAGAATATTTTTCACATCTAATCGGTTTCAAGTCTTGTTTTTCATTTGCATCAAAGTGGAAAACCAGGATTCACATAAATATTTACTAGAGATGTGTCAAAGCTTTGGCTTCAAGATGCCAAATCTTTGGCACTTTTACCAAAGCCAAAGATAATTTTTGCTTAAGCTTTGGCTTTAGCAAGGAATTTTTCATTATTACAAGATCCTTACACCTGATAGCTGATATACACTAATTCATTTATTATATCAAATACATTACAAATGCTTATTACAAAACCACAGGCTATTGCTACTGTGATGTGTTATTCATCTGTTTTAAAGCATGTTTGTTTACACTGACTTACAGTTAACCCCACTTTGTTCCATTTTTCCTTCTGTTGTGTTAGCACTAACCAATGAGTATGTCTGACCTTCAGATTGATAGTAGTATGTGCTATGTTATCACTATCTGAACTTTCAATTTGTAACTTTCTATGGTTTTAATATAAAATTTGAAAACTTCTAGTGTGTCTAGAGTGCTCAAAAAACGTGTGTTGTAAATAATGTTGTTTTATAATTAGTCAGTAGCTAAATAATTATAGTGCTAGGTATATAATTGTTATAAACAACTGCATTGTTTTAAGTGTATAAATATCACTATGTTGATCATTGATGTTTCAGATCCTAGCATTAACAATAAAAACTAAGCTAATCATTATTCATAATGCCTAAATGAGGTAAAAATCCCTTATAGGATTAATTCAAAATATGTAATACGGATGTTAGCAAAGCCATCTGCATACTTTGCAAAAAAAATTTATCAAGGGACCCCACAAAATGACAACAACAACAAATCTTTTCTGAAACTTCTGCTTTAACAAAATTTTGGCTTCAGCACATCCCTAATATTTACTAGTGAAAGGTAACAGCTTGGTGATGCATTCTTTAGCGACAAACGGGTAACAAACATACATCTTTGCCCACAACTTACAGATTGATAAAGTATTGAACATATCTTTACAAAGAGAATTGTTTTTATGGTCAATGAGTTCATCTTGCAGATTATCACGAACTTCTTCTACTGGAACTGCAAAAGATTTCCTTACCAACTTCAAATCTGATGCCAATATTTCAGGAAAATACCTCAAAATTTTTTTTCGAAGACTTGTAAGTTGTTTCAAGATTTTAGATGACAAGGCATCATCAACATCATCAAAACTCACAGTTGAAAAGGCCTCAAACTTTGGCAAATTTTTCTTTTCAGCTGTTCTCATCCAGTTTTCAAGTTACTGCACAAAGGCATTCAAAGTGTTAATAAAGTCAATGATATTCTTTTCCTTGCAGCTTGAGATTTAAGCAGTTTAGCTGATTGAAAATGTCAATAAGAGAAGATAGTCTGGATATAAAAGCATTATCCTTAAAGCTAGCTGATGTTTTTTGCATGATTAAAAATTCTTTTAATTCTTCTCTTAGTTCAAAAACTGTGGCTGCAATGTTTTTCTTTGGCAACCAATGACTTTATTATAATAAAGTAGGCTCAAATGTTCTGACTCCATATCAGAACACAGCTTTTTGAAAATTCGAGTGTTCAAGGCCCCACTTTTACAAAGTTTACTGTCTTGATAACTTCTTTAAAAATATTGCAGAGAGGTTCTGAAAGGGTTCTTGAAGCAACAGCTCACCTATGTGTCATGCAGTGAACAATGAGGACTTAAGGTGAAAGAATTTGAACTAGTGTTTAGAAACCACTTTTTCCTACTAACATTTAAAGTGCACCTTCAGAACACACACCACAGAGATTTTCCCACTTGAGGTTCTTGCATTTATAACTCTGATTTCTTTGTCATGACATTGACTGCCTTTGTATTTGTCTCTGATGCAGAACAAAACAAGAACTCTTCTTTCATGTTAGTATTTATGAAGTATCTGCAAAACACCAAAAGCTGAGAGCAAGCAGAAAAATCTGTATTTTCATCAACTTGAATAGAGAAAAGACCAAATTGAGCATTTTATATATTGGAAATCACATCCATCTCTTCACTGTATTATTAGAAAGGGATATCTGCCTAAGCTTCTTTTCACTTTCCTGCCCATGTACAATTCCAGCCATTTCTAAAGTGCAAGGCTTAAAAAGGGTCTCACCAATTGTATATGGTTTAATTTGCTTTGCGATGATCAGGCTAGCCACATAAGAAGCCTCAACAGGTTTTTGGGAAATGCTCCACATGCATCCAAGCACTGATGCTTCACATAAGCTTCTTTTATTTTGAAAAAACTCTGCATTTTTATTTTTGTGTGGGATGCACCTTCTCAAGGTGAAGCATCAACTTCGACAGTCTTGAAGAATAATAACCAAGAATTTTTTAACACAAAACACACTGGCCCTTTTGTTCTCCACTACCAAGAATAAATTTAATTCCAAATTTAAATTAATCTTCACTAAACTTCCTTTTTGCCATTTTTTATATGTGAAAACAAAGCTTTCTGCAAGAATTTTTGCTCAAAACGTTCATACAGCTGCTAAAAAACAGATTTTAGCCCAGCAATGCTGCTGTAGAAGTAAAGTATACA
Source organism: Diplosoma virens (assembly GCA_963680785.1). NCBI lineage: Eukaryota > Metazoa > Chordata > Ascidiacea > Aplousobranchia > Didemnidae > Diplosoma > Diplosoma virens. Next base: position 14,124,123 of record OY796885.1, read on the forward strand.
GGGTGATCAATATTTAGCATTACAACTTCAAATAACTGTATTTGGGAAATGATATGTACAGTTGGAGTAACACAGGAGAAATATTGTTACAGAATGAATATAAATTCAGTACAAATACAATTTATTCAATATGCTTTCTAAGGAAGGAGTTGCTATCAGCCAAAACTGTGGAGAAACGCCTTGCCAGAGCCAGAATTCTCCTCTCCCGTCTTGAGGCAGGCATGCTTCCTAACCTCGTTTTCAGTGACAAAAAGAAATTCGACGTTCAACATCATGTGAATCCCCAGATTGGACTTGGTCATGTGATGGAAAGGTAGGACCTTGAAGAGTCACTTGGGCCCAAGGGGTGGCATCAGTGATGGTCTGGGCAGCCGTTACCGAATCTGGAAGAAGTCCTTTGGTTTTCATAGAACAAGGCATCAAACTGAACCAAGAGAATTACTGAAATGACATCCTTGTTTGTTCATTGTTGCCCTGGGCAAAAGAACACTTCAAAAAACATCCTTGGACGTTTCAACAAGATTTGACACTGTCACATAGAGCTAAAAAGACACAGGAGTGGCTATCAGCCAATGTTCCCAACTTCATTTCCACAGAGTAATTTCATCACCCGGTTTGAAGCCTTTCAATTTAGGTATATGGGGGTCAGGGGCACAACTAGGGGGGATGTTTGGATGGCATGCCATCCCCTTTTGCAAAACCTATTAAACGAAAAACAAACTAAAAACAATGGACTGTCTTACGACTAGGACGACATGCCATCCCCTTTACAATCTCTATTGAACTACATTTTGGGAGAAAAAAGCAAATTTGGAGACAAAATCAAAGTGAAGACCTTTTTTTTTTAGAGATTGCCATGATTTCAGGTCGGGACAAATTAGCGAATTTGGAGACAAAATTGAAGTGAAAACCTTTTTTTTTTTTTTAGAGATCACTGTGACGGAGAACGGAAGAATGGTGAGAGAGAGCATAGCCAAGAATGGAATTTTTAGCTTTGCAAAAATTGAATGTCTAAAAAAAGTTTTTTTACTTTAATTGCCATTCCCCTTTGATAATTTCTGGTTGCACCACTGATGGGGGTACCTTGAGAGCAAGTTTTCAGTAACACATCATAAAAGTTTGGAGGCACTGAAGATGAAATTACAAAAGGAATGGTCGAAATGCCCCAGGATGTGATTTGTGACTCTTGCAGGTCATTTTCGAGGCATCTTCAGCTTGTAATTGATTCAAAAGGAAAGCATATTGAATAAATTGTATTTGTACTGAATTTCTATTCATTTCACCTGTGTTACTCCAATTGTACGTATCATTTTCCAAATACAGTTATTTGAAGTTGTAATGCTAAATATTGATCACCCTGTAGAATCAGAGAGAGAAACATCAATATTGCAAAACAATGGCATTTTTGTTTGTGTGTGCTGCACAAGCAAGAAAGGGATTTCACTTATAATGGTTAAGAAAGAAAATTGTTGATATAATTAAGTAGTTATTTTCACAGCTCACAATTTTGAGTTTTCAAAACATTGTAAACACTTTTTCAATTTGTCCTGTGCCATCACAAAACTACACTATGGCCCACTGGTTGGGAAACACTGCTATAGGGAAAGTTATGTAATACTGTTATAAAACATCACAATGCTCTAAAAATTCAGTCAATGCACTTGAATTAAAATGGTAAAACAAATCTTTATAATACATTTATAATAAAAAGAACTTGCAAACAAAATAAATTAAGTGGGGGGGTGTAGTGCTTATGCAATCATTATGAATTATTCAAAAAGATTACATTTTAATCAAAAGCTTAAAAATTACTGTAAAAGACTAAAATTTAACTACAGATTGATAAGATTAAGATTAGATTTTTAATAAAGTATGACAGAGAATGATGTATTTTTAAGTTTTATTAAACGCACTTCAAAATCAATCAAAGTTTCTACTTCTTCTTGAACATTTGGTATTGCATGCAATTTAGACCAGCATTTTTCTAAATTCTTTCGGCTAAATGTTTTTGTTGATGCATACAATTCACTGTAAGCTTTCATTACTCCCAAAAGCATTCCTAACTTGTTTTCCACAAACTCATGAACAGAATTGCATCCTAAAACATCAAAAAATTATTTAAATAGTTAGCTTAATAATGACACTGTAACTGTATATAACTAAAGGGAATGTTATTATGTGCTGTTTTAAGTGAGGATATAGCAATTTTACAATATTAAACCCATTTTTGGTTATCCTTTTTTATTAGAGCTATCTTGTGAATTGAAACAATTGTTCACAAGCCAAATCTTTTCAGTAAATTTTCATGTTTTGTTGAAGTAAATGCTTCAATTTCATTATATGCATTTAGTTAGCCAAATAGAGTTAAAATAATCAAATAAAAAAATATCATGATGCTGAGCAAAGCTGAGATTTGGTTCAAGTTAGGATTATCACATAAATAAAATATCTAGGGCCTGCCAATTTGCTGAATAGACAATGCACAAAAAGCTGTTGAATATAAAGATTTTTAGTCCTGATCTTGTTTTAATTTTAATTCAAGCAAAAACATTTCAGCATTACCAACTGTTTAAACTTCCCAGTAAAAAAACAATATCTATATTGAATTTATCTTTATCTGTCTAAATTTTTAAAAAGGCTTATCTGTATAATGTACATACCTATGGTATTTTTGTCAAAATTTATCCATGCATAAGACGAAAGTATTTACTATCTACATCAAACAAAATTTTTATGATGGATATTTAACAAAAATTTTTTATGTATATATTTTTGGCTTAAAAACAGTTATCCAAATAAATCTAGATTAAAGTTAGGAGAGAAAAACACAAAAAGTTTTGATAAAACATTAAATATTTATAAAAAATAAAAGAATTAAAATAAAAAATTAGTTTAAAAAACTTTTTGACAATGATATCACAATTTTTCTTTTTTAAATAGTTTTTAAGTAGTTGGTTTTCATTGAAAAAGTTAGCATGCTATAAAATATTATCCAAAATTTAATAGCCTACTTGCTATACTAACATTGACAATGGCTTGTACAGCTGCTGTATATTTTTGGACTTGTTAAAAGGTTTCAATACCATAGACCATAAAATTTTGCTTTGGAAACAGCATAACTATTTAAACCTGTTTGAAAGTTATTTTAGTAATTGTTACCAATATATTTTATTAAAATTCTCAGACATTATTCTAGCAATGAAAAAATAAGAGTCCCATAAAGATCTTGTCTTTATCCTTTATTATCGCTTTTATATATTAATGACTTTCCTCTCTCTTCTAATTTTGATTCAACATTACTTGTGGATGATATTGTAATAAATTTATCTGATTCTAATATAAATTCATTGAAAAATCAAGTAAACAATAAATTAAATACAATTGATTTATGGCTTCAAAAAAAAACAATTTGTCTTTAAATAGCTCAAAAACCAGCTATATTATTTTCAATAAACAACTAAACAAAACTTATGACTATGAATTTAAGTTAAATAAAAACAATATTCCTATTCAAAGAGTAAATTCTATTAAGTATTTAAGAGTTTTCATTGATAGTTAATTAAGTTGGTCAGAACATGTGGATTATTTAAAATCTTCAGCTTGCCAGGTGCTTGGGACTGTTTTCTAGACTGCGTAAACATGTCTCCCAGGAAATCCTCTGCTTGCTTTATTGTAATATTAGCTATTCAAATTTAATATGGTATCTTAACATGGGGAACAACTTTTAATTCATTGCTACAAAAAGTTTAAATTTAATTAAATTATATTTTAAGGATCATAACTAATAATTCAATATATACACCTGTTAGAATGTCATACAAATCTTTAAACACATTAAAAGTAACTGATATTTACAACCTGAATTAGGAAAATTTTGCATGCACTGCAAAATAATAAATTATCTCATGTTTTTAATTATTTATAGCATTAAAAGCAAACATTGGATTTCCTTCAAAAATTATTTAAAGATTATCTTGTATCAGAACACTAAGATTGTTTTACTTTTAATTTCCACCTATTTGTTTGAATGTTTATGTAAATTTCTTGTATGTTTTTGTTATTTTATTGCATGTGTTTTTTTTATATTCTTTTCATTGACTGTTGGGTTAGGGAGCATTCCACTTGATAATGCATGTCTTTTGATGCTCCCTACTAACATATGCTAATTTTGTTACTTATTGCTATAATTATTTGTACTATTTTGTGCATATTTAAATAAATTATCTAGCTATATACACTATTGAGCTGTTGCAAAAATTATGATGATTAGTTCAACAAAAGTGAGTGTTTTGAAAATGTTAAGAGTTTTTTTGCTTTGCAGTAATTAGACTAATGTGTTGTGAAAATTTTGAGTCTAGAATAATTCTAAATACTTTTGAATTTTTTCTTGTGGAGTGTTGGATTAAGTAAAAGTTGTGTTATATTCTGTAGGGTTTGGTGAAAAAGTTTTTTGCAGTTTTCTTTAAATTATGATAAAGATTGTAGCAGTGGCCCATTGATGAATTTCATAAAAACATAGTTGAATGGGTCACTGGGCTTTATTATGAGACAGTGGGGTTATAATATCAGTCATGTCTGCTGTGATTTACAAATACTTTCTGTAAAGTGGAATATCAGAGATGTAATTATTGAAAAGGAGTAAAGATAAGACTCTACCTTATTGCACAAAAATGTTGAATCATTTGTGGTTAAAGAGTGTACACTAATTAGTTTGACAGTCAATGTTATCTTTCCATAATTAAAAGTAGAAACAAAAAAGTATTTTTGCTCCAAGTTACAAACCATGCTAGATATATAACAAACAAAACAAAAATGTATTCAAACATACTTTGTAAAGTTTCTTCAGCTTCTTTCTTTACATTTTTAGATTTTTCAAAAAATAACTTTAAAGAAGCAATAAAAGTTTTTTCAGATAAACTTGGGTTTTCCATTAAGAATATTTGCTTGTTACAATACTTAATCAAACACTTTTACTTTGAATAAACAAAAGCAGCTCTAATTTCTGACATTGGTTAGCAAACCTCAAGAAAAACAGTAATATTAATTAAAAATTTAAGAAACATGACCCAAAAACAATTTTGACATAACATTATGTTAGTATTACAGTACATCAAACTAAACGTCTTTATTATCAGGTTTTGATTTGTTTCCTTTAAATATTTCTTCCCAGTTAATTTCTTCAGGTTCAGCATTTTCTGGAGAAACACGAGGCATAAAACTTTGCATTTTAGCAGAAAATTCTTTCATATTATGAACCCCTAATGCCTTCCACACAACCAAACAAAACAATGTAAATCCACTAACAGAATATAAAGTTGCTCGACCTAATGCTCTTGTGGCAAGCCTAGCTCCACTTTCAATATTAGTGTCAGGTCCACTGTAAAATTCATTTGGACTTTTTTTTCGAGCTCGAGCAAACATTATTCCAAATCCTCCCAAAGCCGCAAAAGCAGTGGTTCCAAAAAGAAATGCTGCACCTTGAAGTGTTGTCAACTCAGTGCTTTTGTTTGTTTCTTTATTAGAACTGCTCATATTTAAAACAAATAAATATTAGCTAATAAAATCAGTAGGCTGTTTAACATTATTATTTAATTTAGTGATTAAAATAAATATAAGTTATGAAATAAATGAATTATTTTAACTAGTTGCAACAAGAGTGCAAATAAATTATTTTGATTTTATTTTGTTTCATTTTAATTTTATTCTTGACCACCAATATAATAAATTTTACACAGTAAAAAGTAGTCAAGAGTCAAGAAAAGGAAGATGCAAGAAAATGTTAAATGTTAAAGCATGCAAGAAAGCATGGAAAAAAGTAAAAATACATTACAGAGTATGGCTGCTTCACCAAGAGAACAAAAAAAAAAAAAATGCACTAGAAACAATTTTAATTCAATATTAGTTGCAATCAAGTATAGACATCTGAGCCATGTGAAAAAAATGTTGTATAATCATGGATGGGAGAAATAACTATAAACAATATTTCTACTGCATACAAAAATTCAAAGCTACATTGAATTAGAAACTGCAAAAAATTGTCTATAATAAACAGATAAAGTAAATCTATAAACTGAAGAGATAATTATGTTGTTTCTAGTTAAATAAACAAAGAAATGAGTGTACATAAAATATATAGTAAGTGGATAATAAAAATATAGTACAGGATGTAAAAAACAAAATGGCACTTAAGAGAAATAACTAGCACCCAAAACATCAAAAATGAACTTAAATTAACCTACTTTGGTTGTCGAAAAATAATATCTCTTATAGTTTTTCAGGGTCTATTCAAAAAGTCATCATAAGTGATTTTTGCTGGTGAAACTAACCTAAAACCCCCACAGCACCAGCAGAAAATAAAAAGAAACCATGTAAAAAAAGATTGTCTTAAAGGAATGATAACAACAGGAGGAATCCAGGTTAGTTTTACAAACAAAAATCGTTAACAGTGACTTTTTGAAGAGACCTGTTTTTCACACATGGTAACAAATGTGCTTCTCTTTTAAATAAACACAAAAACAAAAAAAATTACAATTGTTATGATTGAAATATTATAACTATTTTACAATACCTTGGTTCTTAGAATAAGTTGTTTCTATTCAAAAAAATGTGGATAAAAGTTCCTAAAAAGTTAGCAAAAAGAATTGAAGATCTACTTTCATCTCACTTGACAGTGTACACAGAGAGTTGGGAATCAACTGTCTATAATTTTTTTACTATCACTTAAAAACGTTTTTATAATAACCATCTTCACATTCACAAATCGGATATAAACTATTTAACTGTCTAAACGATTCCCAACGAAGACGTTTTTTTAACTTTTTTCAACTTGAAGACATTCTTATGACTGGTATAAGAAAAAACCCCAAACTTTCTTAGTCTTAGTAGTCGTGCTTTCAGTACCCAATGCCCCTTCAATATCCCATTTAAAAGCATGCGTGCCATCAGTATATAACCAAAATCCAGTTTTAGTTTTGTACTTTTAATGTTTTTTAATTTACCGTATATGTTGTTCATTTTCATTTTAAGGATATTTGTTGTTCATTTTCATTTTAAGGATATGTTGTTCATTTTCATTTTAAGGATATTTGTCTGCAATCTTTCTTTTACTTTTATGTTCAGATATCTATCAGGCTTTTAAATATAACAATTGTTTTTTTTCTAAAAGTAAAAAAATTATACTGCATTCTGCTTTGAAAAAAAATGAATTGCAAAGCCACTACAATTTAGTACCGCTACAGTATTTGGATTTACAGCGGTACAATTGATTTTAAGGATGTAAAACTGGGAATTAGGTCATTGTAATGCAATAATATAGCCGGCACGAGCCGGAATACCGGGAAAAATTGTCCCAAAAAACTTTAAAAATTTGGGCAAAATCAGAATTTTTCGGGCACAGACAACGGATTATTTGGGAGGGATAAAGTTTCCCAATTTAGAAAGATTAAGATTGAGCAAATACAACTAAAGTTCAATGTGAAGGCCTTTTTTTCAGACCTGAAGGCCCCGAGTGAAGGCTTTTCGAAAATGTGTGAGGTTCTGTCATCTCATACAATAAATCTGTCAGTATTGGAAGGGTCAGCGACCATGCATTTTTTAATAATTATTTTTGTAACCTTTTTCTTTGCGCATGTTTCAACGTACAGTGTTTCCTCGGTTGTCGCGGTAGATGCGTTCCGAGACCGGCCGCAATAAGTGAATTTCCGCGAAGTAGCGATACTGGGTTTATACTTTGGATTTCGACCGTAGTGGCCCAGTAACAAAAGGAGCTGGCTGTTTTCTGCAAGGCGTAGAGAACATTGTGATGGGAAGTTGTTTTCGCTGCTTCTTCTTCCAATCAAAAAGCAACTTATTGGGACCCATCGCTTCGTCGATCAATTTAGAGAAGTGAGCTTTATTATTTTTCGGAAAATAATAAAAAATAATATGGCTGGCGGATGCCGCGATGTAGTGAATCCGCGATAAGTAAACCGCGAAATAACGAGGGAACACTATATATTGTTTTGTCGCTGATTCCTTTTTTTTCGACCACTTATGTGAGTTATATAACACTGTAGAAAAATCAGTTCTTCTAAAGTGCTCGATAACAAAGTTAGAGCTTGAATTAAAATTAACAATACCGAAATCACGGAAATAAAAACAAAGCTAAAACCCAACAGACTGTTTCACCCATAAAAGGGATCATCAGGGGTATCTTATTCAAATAGAAATTTGAATAAGATACCCCTGGTTCTATTTCAATAAGATACCCCTGATGATCCCTTTTATGGGTGAAACAGTCTGTTGGGTTTTAGCTTTGTTTTTATTTCCGTGATTTCGCTATTGTTAATTTTATGTGAGTTATATATGTATATCTGCTGTGTACTGGACGAAAAAACAAAATATTGATTGATTGATTGAACTAATCTTAATAAACAGAATTTGTATAGATTTCAACAAAAAAGATCTTTTACCCCCCAAAATATAACCAAGTTTAATGAAATGTTAGAAAATATCGATATTACTGCAATACTAATTGAAACTAATACTAATTTAGCATTTAAATTATTAATGGACAGTTATAAATCTACTTTTAACTACTGCTTCCCTTTTATCAAGCAAAATATTGAAAACAAAAATAAGCAGCCATGGTTTGATAATGATCTTTATTTACTAATGCTTAAAAAAAACAAGTGTTTTAAAAAGTTTTTGAAAAATAGGAGTGTTTTAAACAAAGCAAACTTCAATAAAGAAAGAAATACATACAATCGCGCCTTACAAGAAAAAAAAACAGAGTTATTTTAGACAAACATTAAAGAAATTAAGTAATAATTTAAAAGAGACCTGGAAAAATATAAACAAGCAATTAGGTAAAGTTAAATCATCTGTATGTTCTTCCATATCCATAAACAATAATTTGGTGAATGACTCTCTCCAGATTACTAATTATTTTAATGACTACTTTGTCAATGTTGCAAATAATTTAGTATCAGATTTACCCCAAACATCTCATAGTTTTCAAACATTCATGCAATCTTCCATATTGAGCACACTTTATCTCTATCCAACTAGTTTAACTGAAATAAAAAAACTAATCAGTAACCTTCAGCCTAAAAAAAGTACTGGCATTGATGAAATTCCCCCAACTATTTTAAAAAGCACACCAGACAATATATTAATAGCTCTAACACATGTGTTTAATCTTTCGTTAGCTTGTGGTGAATTTATCTCTGACTTTAAAACTGCAAAAGTAGCACCAATTCATAAAAAGGGTAGTGTAACTAATGTATGCAATTATCGCCCAATCAGCTTACTTTGCTCCATGTCAAAAATATTGGAAAAGTTAATATACAATCGTGTAGTATTATTCTTAAAAAAACAAAACTTTTTTTATAAATATCAATTTGGCTTCAGAAAAAATCACTCAACTAGTCATGCAACTTCATTATTAATTGAAAATATTGCTGAAGCTTTTGAAAATAAAGAACATGTACTAGGCGTATTTCTTGATCTATCTAAAGCATTCGATACCATTGATCATAAAATTTTATTATCCAAATTATGGCATTGTGGAATTCGTGGTGTAGCGCATAATTGGTTTTGTAGCTATCTTAGTAACAGAAAACAATTAGTTGAAATAAATAATATCTGCTCCAATACTAAGTCAATAAAATATGGTGTCCCTCAGGGTTCAATTTTAGGTCCTTTACTATTCTCAATTTATGTAAATGATTTAAATAATTGCTTGACCTTAGGAAAATGCATCATGTACGCAGACGACACTAACATATTTTTAAAAAGTAATTGCTATGAAACCTTATATGAAGCTGCAAACAAGGAGTTAGTGAACATAGATAAGTGGCTTTTAGCAAATCGGCTATTTCTAAACACTGACAAAACACATTATATGATCTTTCGCACACCCAAAACAAAGCCTCCATCAAAAAAACTGACAATTTCAATCAGAAATAAATTCATTTCTCAGCAACCAAAAACGAAATTTTTGGGAATAATATTTCATGAACATTTAAGTTGGAAATTGCATATGGACTTTGTTCTACGAAAAATCTGCGTAAGTTATGGTACTATCAAAAAAATTTCAAAACACTTTGACAAAAAAACGTTGCTGGTATTGTACAACTCCCTGATAATCAGTCATATAAGATATTGCATTACAACTTGGCATATTAATAATAAAACCACAGCCTCAAAAATTCAACGAATCGCTAATAAATTTATACGAATGACATTTGGATTACATCACAGAGCTAACGTTACTGACATCTTGCGAAACAACAACATAATGACAATTGATCAAATAACCGAATTAGAAATAACTTGTTTTATGTATAAATATATAAAAAGCATGTTACCACCATGTTTTGATCATTTTTTTCAAAATAACCTGGTAAGCGAAAATTTCACTAAATGTACAAGAAGCCAGTCCAAATTCTATCCTTCATTTTGTAGATTAAATATAACTAAACAATCTTTAAGATACAGAGGTCCTCTTGCTTGGAATAAAGTCCCATCAAGCATAAAACAGATAAAATCATATAGTAAATTTCGAACAGAATTTCAAAAGCACCTTATAGCAACGTAATTTTTAATGGTACAAATTTTAAAACATCTGCTGCTGGTTTTTATTATTACAGGTAACTACACCTAATTGGACAAAGAAATTGAAGGTGATAAAAGCCCGATGCGACTTCAAAGGCAACATCCAGATCATTACGGCCCGTCCAGTTCGATGAAAATTCACATAATTTACTTCTTTTGCACCTATTCTTGTTTGATATTTGTATGTTTTACGTATATAAATTTTTTGTCCAGCCATATGCTTTTGAAATGGTCCTTTTGACCCGTGGCAGGATTTCTTTTGGTGGGTTTCTTTGCCTGCCTGACCCTTTTTGGTCCAGACCCTTTTGGTCTCTGAGTTTGTTGTTTCTCCCACCCATGATTATACAACATTCTCTGAATATGGCTCGGATGTGTGTATTAATTATCTTCTTTTCGCTTTCCTTTTCTTATTAACATCACATCGCTTTGTTCAAAAGTACGGCGACCATGCACAATTGACGTTGTGCATGTAATAACGTACTTCGTTTAGTCGCTGCTTCCTTATTCACAATCTTTATTTCTATATGCACTTTGATTAATTTCAAGTTGATTGTGAGTAAAAATGAAAATAAAAAAAAAAATAAAAAAAAATAAAAAGTGATCAAATCGATATCCATGCAGTTAAAAGTTTGTTACTTGAAGAATTTAAACGTTTTGGAAAAATTTTTTCATTATTACCTTCAGATATTTTAATTCCTTGTTGCGTGTTATTTTTTAATTTCATTTTATCTCTATTTTTATCCTCCTGACTCACAAAAAAGCATCGAATGCTTATGTCTAAGCAATTCAGTTCAGTTCAGTCGTTTTTTTATTTCCGCCACTTGTCGAACAAAATATTTACATCAACGTAATTACACTACGGAAAAAGGGACATGCAACAAAACGAAACAACGTTGAAACATGCAAAAACTCAATAAACTACACTAGCTAAGGTAACGGCTTGCATGGTTGCATCACCTAGAAATAAATATATATACGAGTATAAAAAATAAAAATGCCTAAAACAAATTATCCCGAACCTGATTCCGGAGAGTCAAATATTGCTATTCGGTTGAAATTTTGCATTTTTTTGTTTTATAGAGATATGAATGAATTTTAGAACTGCTTACCTTAACTGCAAGTAGGGAAAATGTCCTAAAGTGTCTTTTCCAAGGACACAGCAGAATGTTGTTGTTATCCAGGTTGTCATGAAAACACGAGTTATCCCAACTTTGTCTTTGGCAACTCTGCAAAATCTGTTTCGCCTCATGTAATTCATTTCATTCATGAAAAAAAGTAAGTTTGCCCGTCAGGTCGATCGATGTAGTTGTAGTTAATGTTTACTAAATGTTTATCAGGCTGTAACTAATTAGACTGTCGGAAAGATATTATTTAGGAAATCATTTTTCCGTCCCATGAAATTGTGCTTAATTTAAAATATTGGTTTAATTTGGTGGATTAAGTAAAAAAAGGTAGAATATTGAATGCTTGCTTTTTAGTTTGCTAGGTCGCTTTAACAGCCTACATGTGAAATTGTTTTTATTTTATTTTCGTTTATTATTATTATTATTTCTCAGTAAACTTTTTTTATGTTCTTGAAATAATTCATATTTTTATTAAAATAAATTTTTAGAAAATTTTTAATTGCGTCAGATAGTGTTTTTGAGAATTAATTGTAATGCTCTAAGTTTTTATGAAAAAAGCTTTTTATATAGTTTGGTGAGATTTTTTAGGCTTAACAGAAAATTCTCCTAATATATCTTTTGTTGAGTTCTTAAATTATATAATAAGCTTTATTTTAAAAAATTGCTTGGTTTAATATAGATTTTGTAGCTTTTGCTAATGATTTAAAAATTATTCAACAGTTATTAGAAACTAAAATTAATAATTCACATTTTATGGCATGAAATTAATTGGGTTATTATACTGTAATTATGTTAATTAAAATTTGTTATGAAGTTAATTTCATAATTAGAAACTGCTTTAAACTAATTTTAGGTACCGTAATTTAAAAGATTTTGTATAAAATAGAATAGCTCTGCTTTGTTTTGTAACCAGCACAATGTTACAAATAAACTTAAATGAATGATTTATCTATTAAGGTGATTGTTTAATAATTCTTTAATAATAAATGTATATTTATATGGTCTTGTATTTGTTCTTTTCTTTAATATTTTGTTATATAATGTATGATATCAATTGCAAACAAAAGTATTAATGGTTTATGCTTTTTTAAAAATTTCAGAATATTAAATAAAGTTCTATAATGTGATTTTAATTTTTGACATAAATAAAATCTGAAGCTTGTAAGTGCTTGTGGTCTCAAATGGTAATTGTTTGAACAAGAATACTTTAATAAACTTAAAACTATTAAATCATTTCACAGCTATTTACTTCTTTCTTTTTAGGCAATGCTCTGCATACATATCAAAATTTTACATAATATTACCAAGAAAAGCCAATATTGAAATATTTTGTATAATATTGTAATTCTAATTTAAAAATCTATTGTTTATATTTTTTAATTAAAACATTTGTTATTGGTTTAAAATAATAATTTAATACTATTTTTAAGTAGTTTTATTGTTATTAATTATTGAACTATTTGTGGTTTATAAAGTACTTTCACAAACATAAAAATTCTTGATGCCAAAGTATTTAGGTCTTTTCAAGAAGGGACTGTAAGTGTTTTTGGTTGGTGAAACTAACCGAGAACCTCTCCAACAACACCAGGAGGGAATAAAAAAGAAACCAAGAAAAAAGGATCTCTCAAAAAGTGGTAAAAGCCACAAGGGAATTCCGGGTTAGTTTCACAAAAATCACTTATAGTCACTTCTTGAAGAGACCCTAGTATTATATAATTATTTAAATTATTTATCACATCCAACGATTTGTTAATATTTATAGTCATTTATTTGTATGTTTATAAATTTATCATCTGTATCAAGAGCATTGCTCTAAACTTTTATTAAGACATGATGACTTTATTGCTTGTGTAGAAAAATCATTTCACTTGTACTCTATTTTCAAGATTCTTTTTTAAAATTTATTTTTATTGCTAGTTGAAATTTTGCCTGGACATGTATGACTGTATAATAGAATTTAAAAGCTAATTAATGTAGTTATGTACTAATATTCAAATATAGTATACTTGCCTTTTTAAAAAGTATAATTGGTGTATTAATATTGTTGTATTTGTAATATAAATATTATAAAAATGAAATTTCTTCAGACATAATTATTTAAAAATTTTGATTTTAACAACATTGCCAGATCAATGTATACTTTATAGGTCTGCTTCAGCTGACCACCTATGTTAAAACATTATTTTGTCAATTAAGGCTCATCAGGGACAATTACAGATGTAGAAAAATATTTCTTAATTATGCAAATAGATTTAGACAGAAAACAAAAATCTTTTAAATCTTATAAGACTCCTTGACATGTCTTATTGGCAAAAGTGCCTTACTAGGACAAATAAATTATTGCTGTAATATATTTTTGTGATCTGTCTGCTGTAGTACAACAGTTTTGATTTGGCTATTATTGGCACTTTTTTGATAAGCATTGAATAAAAAAGTTTTATATACAGTAATATATAAACATTAACTAAAAATTGTAAAAACTAACAATACAATTTCTGATTAGATTGTTATGATAAAACAAATTTATTGTGAATTTCATTATTTCACCTTTTCTAACATTTCTTGGTCTTATCTGATTGATATAGAATTTTGTATTTGAAAATTTATGTATTCAAATATTTCTCGATTTCCAAATTTTTTAAATTTTTTAAACTATCAATCTAGCCCACATTTACAAAAATTAGTCATGGAAGTTTTTGTTGATAAGACTGTGTCAAAAATGCAGATCAAAAAGCTTTTTTCTCTCTCATTGATAAATTATGCATAGCCTGAACTGCTGTCTGCCGGAAACGTACCCACGTGATTTATCTCTGCATATCTCTTGAGGTCGTGCAAATGTCATATGGCCATTCACAAAAAAAGCATCTTTGACAAGTTGGTTTTCTTTCTGTCTAGTTTTAAATTTTTAACATACCTATTAATCTTGCTGTGTTAATTGACACTTTAGAGGTACAATAGGTGTTTCTATGCTATTGAGCTTTTTTCTATAAATTATAGGCGTAAATGCGTTGTTCAACATAGTGTTTTTAAGCTCATTTTTAATTGTTGTAAAAAAATCATTAAAAACTATTTGAAAGAACTTAAAAAGTTTATTTCTGTGTCACCTTTGGTTAGTAAATCTTACTGCTTGCTTTTGCACAATAGCTTTTCGCGTTAACATGTCTTGTGTGACGCTCCCGCCGTTTTTAAGTGCCACTTGCCTGTGGAACATTTCACGAAACGACATTTTCGCCAAAATGTACTTTTTGCCAGAAAAAAAATTTTTTTAATATTAACTATTTATCGTTTGACTCTTAAGAACGGAGGCCTTAAACTTTTTTTGTTTTTAATTATTTATATAGTGATATGACTGTAATTTTGAGCTGCTTTTTAAGATAAGATTGCCAAGCAGAGAAAACTGACTTTCCCAACAGGATATGCATTGAACTATAAAAAGATGCAACGAAAAAGTAATATTTTCTATTCGACACATAGGATTAATTTAATGTTTTCTTTTGTTTTCATAAATAAATAAAATCTCCCTCGAGATACGTATAAAAATTATCATTAAATTGTCACTTATTGCTTTAAAATACTATTTAAACAATTGTTTGTTTTACGGATTTTTAAATCTGTATATATAAAGGCAGGCTGTAGTTTAGAAGCAAAATCGTCAGCTTTTACCAGTTTTTCAACAACATCTTTGTTGCTGTATAAAGCGTCGTTTTGGTGAAATACATTCCGGTCGATCAATTTTATGAATGAGCGTATACCGCCTTGTCGTTTATATTCGTTCAATATTTTATTAAGTATGTCAACGAACCATTCTATTTTTAGGATTAATGTTGCTTATACAGAACTGTTTTCTGTAGCACAAAAAGCTCCTTGTTTAGTTTACTTCAATTCATTTCCTGTTAAGATCGTCATTCTGGAATGTTTTGTATTCGCCGTTTGGTCTTTTCAACTTCGCCTTTTTCTATTCGCTAAAAGTGTTAGCAAAAAAGGCTTGTTTTTTTTGCTACCCGAAAATTTGTTTTTGGTTTTCAATCGATAAGCTATAAGGTTTTGTCGCCACTGCAGAATCGTCAATGAGGATTGGGCGTTTCCTTCTTTCGTTATGTCTTATGTTCTTATGCACATCTTGATTCTCTTAGATCAACGATAGCTGTCATTCCATTGCCAATATTTTGTTTTGTGACAAATATTCGGAGCCCATCTTTTTTTATTAGCCATAATTAATTGATGAACTTTCCCCTGACGTAAATCCTAAGGCCCATGTGCAATTTATTTTTGACCACACTCACTTGTATTAAAATCAACTCGAAACTTTAGATTTATCTAAAAAACGACGCCTTGCCATATGATAAGATGGTTGTCTCGTTGAAGTCGGTTAAAACGCCACAATTTGCTGCTGTTTGATTTGCACTATATTCTTATCGAAACTGCGCTTTATCAATTGAGTATCCCAGGCCGTATGAATACTCTTCTGAAGGCGCCATAATGCGATGCCGCCGTATTATTAAATGTCGCTTCTGGATCAGCAACACTCCACAATAGAAATTGCGTAATGTCTATGTTTTAATTCTTTACATTTACACTGTAATCTAATTTGAGTTGTTGACCAAGTCTAAAAGATAGCTTTGGCTTTTGTAATACGTGTTATTGCAGCAGTCCTTTTATTTGATATATATAATTTAAAACTAAATATCGCCCATTCTCTTACAATCACACAGAGTAAAAGTGTCAAACCAAAGCAACTTAAAATTGATTGTATCTATCTATTTATTTATTTAATTTGTCCAGTCGCGGCTAACTAGTATGTTAAGTTATCCAAAGGTTAGATTTTGTTGCGTCATTAACCTTAAATTTGTGTTATAAGGTTTTCGAAAGTTATCACATTGCAGAAGATTGCTTGGCATATTAGTTTATGCTCTATCAACCCAAAAACAACCCATCTGACGCAGCTTACGAAACAAATTGATCAATAGGAGTTGTTTTATGTTCAGGCATTGACATAGAAAAACACGGTCTTTATTTTGAAGTATAGACTTTTTGTCCGTCGTCTAATTGGCTTTACTTCCCTTTGTATTGCTATCAAGCTTTTGCTTCCGATTAATGTGGCCTCCGGGCATGCTCAAGTATGATGTTGCTCGCCTTATGACTCCTTTATTGTTATAAGCACTTACACTATAAGCTACGATCTTACTACTATACGTAAGGCGTGTTGTTGAGATATAGCAATTAAGTGTTGTTTTAAAAAACAGTTATAATTTTTTTCGAAAGATGTTTAGCACTATATAAAGTTTTAGGAAAAGACAAAGGAAAGTTTTTAATTTGATTTCGTAGGACATTTGTAAAGTTTGTGCGTGCTCGATCATAATGCTTCATTATATTTCTTCATGAACAGTCGCCTGTTTTTAATTAGTTTTATTTTTCGATTCGAGTTGTTTTCGTTATGGCTGTTCCAATGTGACATGCAAGTGCTACTTGAATTACTCACTTTAACTGTTTTCTTGTATAGGCTATTTTTTTACCAAAAAATACCGGCGAATCAGTTTCTTGTTAGAGAGATATCAAGTTCACCTTGGTTTGAATTTTTCATGTTGAAAATGCAATTATCCCGTCTTAAAACTTCGAAAGCACTGTGCCGTAACCGCAGATATCCGGCCTATGTAGCCGCCAGCAAAGCGGCATTTCAGATGCTTGCACATAGGGCCTCTGTTTTTTTGACGTAGCAAAGATTTTTGTTACTTTTTCTTTTGACGCTTATTGAAATCAGTTTATAAACTTACCGTAACAACATATTTATTGCGTGCGCTATGATTTGAAAAGTTAAAAATTGCTTTTTTATCCGACACACCAAAACACGAAAAGTCAAGAGCCCGATTGCGTAGGATTAGATTTTCTAGCAGCACGTCCTTACTTGTTTGTTGGTTTAATGCCACCTAAGCCACTTAAGATTAGTTTTTAAGGGCGCTACCTTTGCACGCAAATAACTAAGGTGGAGGCTTTTTGAAGCTCGACTTTCCAACAGTTTTTTAATAGATCCTTGGATTAGAATTCAATTGAGATTATTTCTCGTGTGGTAACTACCGTTTGTACAATGAAATACTGCAACAGAAATTGCTAGAAAAATCAAAACAATATACTGTATTTATCGAATTCTAAAGTAATTGAATAGGCAAAAAATAAGTAAAAATTTGGTCCGCAAAGGAAATCTTTTTTAGTGTTTTGAATTTTTTTATCTTATCTTTGTTTAAATTAGCGTACCACAAATTAGTTCTAGTAAAAAACTTGATCAATGGCAAAATTTTTATTTTCAAGAACTAGTCTTAGGTAAATTTTTATAAACCTTTTTCAATTCTTGTAGGTGCAAGCGTAGTTTTAATCAACGCGACAGCACGTGTACCGATATGTCGTTTGAACCTTACAGTAATTGAACTTTTTTCAAAACCATCTACAATTGAATGATAGAGTTTCCTCTTCTCAACAATTTCAAATAAATCAGCAGTTATCCTTACAGTAGCATAGACATTTGTAGTTAAGTTAAATTGTTTTTGCTTTTCAGATTTATGTTAAAAGCTAGCGTATTGTTGTTGTTCTCCTATAGTTTGCTGACTAAAGGAAGAAGACAATCCAACGGCGTTGCCATGCAATTGCTATGAATATGCCCAAAGACACGAGAATCGAATGGAAGTAAGGCTTACTGCTAAAGTTTTTTGATATTTTGGCTTACTCGCACCGGCTGCAATCTGTTGTAGAGTTATTTGTATGATTACTCTTAAAAATGCTAAAAAATATTCTACCTAGATTATTTTTTCTGCTTTTAAAATTGCATCTTTTCAAGTGATTAAGTACTTAATGAGTGTAAACGCATTGAACTCGTTGACTTAAGTATATCAGCAACTGCTGTCCGTCCTAGAATATTGGGCTAAATTAATGGGTTCCTGTGCGGTTTTCTATTAATTATTGAAGCAAAAACTATTTTCGTCGCTTGCGGGTATAACTGAGATTTTGAGCGCCATGAAGCCCTTTCAAGGTTATACTTTACATCAAACTGGCTGCAGCGTGCGATGTTTTAGCCGTGTATTTGCCCTGTTGTTTTCGCAATCTATTCAGGATACAGCCGTTAACTGCTTTCCTCGTTGGTCGTTGTTATATGTTGCCGGGACGGAATTTCTTGTCCGTTGCAATTACACACTTTGCCTATACAATTCGTATTCATCGATTCCATTTTAATCTTTTGATGTTTTATGCTGCAGCGATTCTGCGTCATAAAGAAAAGCAGTGCATTGTGTAAATAGTCTTAGTCTAGGCGTTATTTTCTTGAATAAACGTGAGAGAAAAATCACAATTTATTTTTTACAATGAAGCAAATAGCTGTCGCGTGCGATGCTCGGTATTTTTCAGATTTTTGATTATAGTGTGTGTATTACTAGTCACACAGAATGTTTGAAACTTAAAAATAACAGTTTTTATTCTGTTTTTTCCCGAGCTAGTTGATTTTACTTACAAAAACACTTCCTTTATACTTTTTAAAGCAATACATTTTAGTAAATATTCACTGACTTGGCTTGTTTTAGTCCAACTTAAATAAGTAGTTATTGGTTTGCTTACTTGCACCTTGGGTGTTGTTTGAATTGCAATCACAAGAATAAATGACCCATTTTTAATAATAAAAATTTGCTTTGTTAGTTGGCGTGCTGTTCAAAGGTGAAAATGTTTGTGATTCCTCGCAAGTTTCTGCTGCATTTTGTGAATCTTCCCGGTCGATCTCTGTCAAATTGCGTTTGAATGCTCACGCTACGTTGTTAAAATATTGATTTAGACCAAGGACAGTCCAGCACACGACGTGCATGCCAAGAGTGGCCTCCGACATTTTTTAAAAAGACATGCGATCTTGTACAAAAATCGCATGATAAAAGTAGAGATTTGTTATATTTATCTATTTTTTTTGCTCTGCTTTACAAGATGATAAAATAAATATGAATTTCACTTTTTTAAAACCATTTACTAAAAATAAAGTTTGGTTAATTATAAATCATTTGCGCGATATGACAAACAAGCCCATTTATCGGAATAAATTTTTCTTGAAAGCCGAATGTTGGCACCGTCAAATTGGCATATCAATGTATTTGATTTGAGCACCCCTGATTTAGAGGTACATAGCTGCTTCAGTTGCGACGTCATTTGATATGGTCAGGTTAAGCAGTGACAAATTTTGTACGTTTAGAAGTGACGTTGCGTTAGGCGAAATAGTGCTTCGATCCAAACAACGAAATCGAACTCGTACCAACGACAAATACTGGGTTTAAAATTAATGTTAACGACCTTGAAAAATTAAAACTCTTTCAAAGCTCCGAAATTGTCTTTTAAAAATTTTCAATGGTCTCGAAAAAGATACTGCTTTGGATTTATAATTGGTTCGCATTAAGGTCTTATAGGTCTCCAGGTTTTAAAAGTTGGTCCCCTAAGTTAATCTTCAAAAAAACTCAAGCATAATTTTTTTATAAACTGAATACTTTAATTTTTTGGGTAGCATTCGAATAGGCAAACCGCCAGCTTCAGCTCAAGATAGAAGCATCAAAACGTTTTACTTTTTAAGTGTTTCTGACCATTAATTGAAGGACCGGAAAATTAATTCAGTGCGATAGCATTCAGTGGCTTTTGCTGATTCTTGGCATGTTGTTTCGAAAAAATTTTTATTCAAAACCAAAAGCAAGAAGATAATGTCACGAATCACGATCTTTCTTGGCCTTTTTGGAAACCAAGTTAATAAATCCAGGTATATTAGATGTTGTCCCGGATCGTTTCCTATTAAGTCAAATAGGTAATTCGAACGTTTTTTCATATCAAAGCGACAACGTAATTCTGCACATCGCATTGTGCATTGACTCGCAGTGCATTTGCTAAAGCCCGTTCGTTGTCCTGTTAACCTTTATCCATAGTTCCGCTGCGTCTGATTGCGATTAAAACCTTCGAAAATTGCTTTGCATCTTGTAACTATCATCAGTGCTTATAGAGTCAAATGCCGTACAATCGAACTTAGTCAATATTTGCAGAAGCTTTGGCCATTTCCTCTTTTCCGCTTTAAACCCAATTCGCCAATATTTACTCGGTTTATCTGTAAACAACCGTCGTTCGGCTAAGCGGATGTTGCGATAGAACGGGCGGGATTGGCCCAGGCTGATGACGTAGTTTTTAAAAAATCTATTTTCTGGGCTTATTTTCATTTTGTCTCTTATAGCATTATTTCGTTATTCAGTTCTGTAATTTATGAATGAATTTAAGTCATCTCCGGCATTCATTTGTATTGATTTTTTTCAAAGAAAGCTTTGAATTTCATTATTTATGCACCGTTTGTTATTGCACAATATTTTCCTTTCAAATTGTATGTTAAAAAAACACCTTGTTAAATATTACATTTACTTCGTTTTTGAATTGCTTTGCGCTAGGTTACCTTTACTTTCATTAACATGCCATTTACTGCTCATCGAGTAGTAGAGATGTTAAGTAAATGAAATGCATTTCCTTTAACTCAAGATTGTTCTTCGTGCCAGGTTTTAAACGCAGGACGGAAACGAATTCAGTCTTTCCGGATAATTTAAAAGATTGATTGGTTTTATTGACTTTTCAAGCGACTAAATGAATTCATTTCGACTCCGGTCATGATTGCTAATGCAGAAATGACGTTTTAATCACTTTTCAAAAAGAAACTTGTTATCTTGTTTAAAGATTTGGTCTTTATTATTCATACAGTTGTACCAATCTCAATTTTTGGATATTTTTCATGAAAAAGAAACAGTTTTTTTTAATCTGCCATGATTAATCTTACTAAGCTCCCAATTAGATCGCATTCGATAGAATTTTACCAGTTGTTTGTATTTGACAAAATATATGCTGATAGTTGGTGTGTGATTGTAAAATACATTTAAAAAGTAAAATTGTGATTTGAAATATTTACCGGTTTTAACCCCCTAAAACCCAACATGGCATTTTGCAAAAATATGTGAAATCGTTGTTGCATATTCGAAATGGTTAAAATCCGCAAGCTATAACCTGCCGCTTCGGGCTATCGCTGAACGCACGAATAAAACTTAACTTCGATTGGACTAAGTATTTTATCTTTGGATCTATATAGACGATGATGTGCGACACTTGAAATGCTTCGCTGAATCAAAAAGATACAATGTGTAACTACGCGTTTAGTTGAGCCTGTTTTAAACTTAAGAATGAAAAATAGCGTGACAATGTACTTCCGCGTTTCAAACCGTAAACAGACGACCTGAAAAGAACGGATCTTACACCCGTCTATCAACCGTTATTGGTCAATTGTCCGAGTCAGCTATCGCGGCTTTAGCTGAAACGTGGAAAATCAAAAGTTGAAATTGCTGGCATTGTTGGAGAAAGTTGTTTATATTCGACCTTTTTTCGGTTTTTCTGTTTTTGTCTTACCATTTCTTAAACATATATCGATATATATGCGATGAAAATCACTACCCAGACGCTTTAATTACCCGCTTAAGATGGCACATGAATATTTTGTTTTTAAATTTTGTGTTTATTTTTTTAACCTAAATGACGCTGCGTGAAAAGTTTCTTAATTACGGGTTCGTGCAAAATTGTGCTTTGGTTTTGATGGATGTCGAAAGAGCGGATGCGAAAGCTGACTATTACACGACTACAGGAAGGTTTAAAACAGAGTTGAAGATATAAACAACTGTATCTGTTATGGTATCGCTTGTTTATATATATGGGCTCATTAGGAAGTCCTTCCATAAACCAAGTTTCAATCCTTTCAAAGCGCATTTAAAGAATCGCTACGATTCTGCTTTGTTTGCGTCTTTTTAATGCTTTTAAAATTTATCATTTGACTGTAGGTGTTTGGAAGCTTCGGATAGGGTCGTTGTTAATTAATGGCAGCTTCTAAGAAACTGCGCTATTTCAACTATTCCCTTTTAATCGATGCAGGTTTATCTTACTCATGTTTGAAGCTTGCTTTATTATGTTCACCATACTCTTGTTTCGTCATTTGCTCGTTTTTAAACATAATCTTGTTCTGTTAGGAATAATTGTGTTGCTTAGCTTGTTTGCGGACTATACAATTACCAGCGCATAAAATCGTCACATATATTTTAATTTATTTCGTTTAAATTTTACCAAATTTTTTCCGAAAAGAATAACATTTTGCTTTGCCCTACTTTCATTAATGCTAAAATTGTTTCATGCGTATATCCTGTGGCTTAATATTACGTCTTATATTGTTCCGTGGTAAACCCACAGAGATCGCCTGGAAGTTAATTTAATTTCCATGTGTCGATTGACTTGAAGGTGAAGGGCTTCCGAAATTAGCATCGTTTTTTCAAACGCGGTTCACGGTCGCTTGAGCAATTGCCTTGTCGCCCGCAATAACCGAATAAACTTACAGTCCTTTTAAAATGATATCGACACTTAAATAATTACATCTCAATTGCTCGTATGAAAATTTTAGTGACTGCTTGCGTAACTTCAATCTGGGTCGTCGGCACTTGTTAACCATTTGAATTTACTCGTTTACATTTATTAAGCATTTCAACTATGGTGGGGTGGCCCAGGTTTGCTAAAACTAAGAATTATGTTTAAAGGAATTAGAACTGTTGATTTAAACTTTGTATTCCTACTGTTTATGCTTAGTAATAAGGTCTTTGTCTGCTTATTACTACATGTATTTTAAATCTCCCAGTTGTAGCTCTATTTCATTTTAATCTAAACAATGCTGCTTAATTAATGTAATCGTTTACTCATCTTTTTAAGTATAAAAAATGGCTTCTGGAAATATTATGATGCTTTATTGTGATGCGGATGCGATTTACGAAGTCATATAATTCTTGTTAGTTGAAGTATTATTTTCTCGTTACAACATTCGTTGGTCTTTACTGTTTTCTTGCGTGGAAAACTTTTTTGATGGTGATAAATTACCCATTAGTGTTACTGTTTATTTTTAAATTGGTTATGTAACAAAAGTTAAGATTTCAACCACTCTCCTAAAGCAATCAGCTCGTTGTTTTGCCTGGAAATTCTTTTGCAAATGCAACTTTAAGAGTATATTCTGTCAGCATATGACCTTTTGCTAAGTTCCACATAAATTAATGATGCTTCTCGACCGCAAGTATTAAGCCGGATTTCGAGGTTATATCTTGTTTCGGAAGAGCTGAAATTAACCGTGCCGCAGCGCTTAGCTCAGCGGATGTCAGGAAATGATCGTAAGTTGTGCTTAAGGTTTTGTAATTCGAGTGGGGTGGCAAACAACTACGAACGGTATTTTCTAAAAGCGCGCCTTCTTAGCAAAGGGCGTGACATTGCGACTAACACCATGGGAAGCATCGAATGAACGATTGTGAGCCGTGTAATACATCTCTTGCTTCCGCTTTGCTGGCCAGCTTAGGTTGCAAGTTTAAGTGGTGACGTCATTAAAATTCGGCATTAGCGCGTCACGCCGTAGCATCTTGTCTCGCCATAAGTTTGGTTACAATCACACGGGCTCGGCAGCAATGTGTTTCAATTCGTAAAAAATCTGCCAGTCCAGCTCAAACTAAAAACACAATGTCAATATCCACAATTAATTCATTAATTTGGTTTCTTCAGGGAGCGGCCAATCGTGCGGGTCGAGGGGATGGTGATGATGCGAGGGGACCTCGGATTTACGGCGTACCTTGGTTATGAAAACAGCCGTGTTGCCATTTACGAAAGTGTGACTCGTTCCGATTACCTCATTTTCGGCTACAAAATCAAAGACAAATCGGTGGTAAGTGTATTTGAAGACTTAACCATAACATTGCACATCAGTCCTTCATGATTGTCTCCAGCGGAATTACTGCTTCCGAGTACAGCACATAGTTTGATAATCTCTGATAAAGCGATCGCTTCCTGTCTAGCGACGATGTGTCTGTCTTTGCCCATCCTTTCGAATTGCTCCTATTTTGCTTTAGTCAACTCTATGTGTGGTTGTTACATTTCTACGGGTCTATTCTATGCAGCCTCTGTATTCGGGCAATTTTTTTCCTGCTGCGATTTCTTATCAGATAGATAGCAGTCGACATGTCACATTAAAAGTGAATTATGAATGATCTGTAGATACGCACGAACTGCCGAGCTTAAAAGTTTGTCGAACAGGTGCGGCGGCTTATTCACTGATTGGTTTTCAACTTCGTTCTTTAAAGACTTTCGAAGTAATTCCATCAATTTCGAAATGACCAGAGTAAAGCTTAACTAATTTGTAAGATTACCGGTTGTATTTGAAAAGAATATGAATGACGCTGTTTGTGACGCATTGGATGAGCTTTTTAAAAATTGGAAAGTGTTTACCTAAAAAAAAGCCGCTATCCTAATTCCTCTGTTATGGGCTTACTAGTTAATTTAAAAAAAAAAACATAGTAGTACATCGGTCGTGTTATGTTAGCACCAGTATTAAAAGCCATCATGACACTTTCAAGGTATACTTGTAAAGTTGAACATTTTGAGTTGCAAATACCTTCCTACGTTTAGTAAAATAGGTGTTTATCTGACCTATTTTTGGTTGTATTAGACGACTAACAAAGATTTCAGAAGCTTTCTTATGCAAAAATTGTTTAATGTGCTGTTGTATTATGCAAAATCGATTGCTTAAGATTTTATTTTTCCTACATATTAGAAGGTATTATGTTATTATTTAAATTTAAATGCTTGCGGCATGTGATAGCTAGCATTGGTTACGATTTTGAGGTATTTGCTGAAAATATGAAAAAGAGTAAACTAGAACGAATCCGATTTTATAATTTACAGATTTTTCTCGTGACTAGTTCAAGCTCTCAAGTAGCTCGGTCTTAATCACGCATAGAAGCCCAATATTAAAAACAAACTCGTTGTGGTTATTGCCAACTGTTTATTTTTAATTTAAACGTCTTCCGCTTACTTTAATATTGAAAGAGGTCATTTAGAAAGTGAAAGCGTGTCCTGTTGTTGTGAACAAGCTTTTGTTTCCTCTTTATTACTTCCGTTCCGTTTGTGGTGCGATTGTCGCGTCAGTTCTCGCCCGACAGCGACATCCGTCCGCCCTTGCTTTTACGGCCCCGGGTTTGAAGATGGTTTTCCCGCAACCGATTTTGTATTTTTAATGGCCGTTCGTTTCCGCGCTATCAAGTTGGCAAACGTCGCTCGTAAAACTTCTTGTTTATAATGGCGTGAGCCAAACGCTTGGCGGGATTAGTCACTCTGTTGCACTGTTCAACATCGAATAACGAGAATGAACTGCTGAATCGTGTTGGGGACATTTTTGAGCCATTGCTCGTCGTTTTTGTTATTGTTGGTTATTAGCGCTTAGCCGTTCGGCTTTCAGCCCCACTTTAATTCATAGCCTATCGTGAAATTACAATTACCTAAGCAATAATCCGTTGAAAACCTTAATGAAATTTAAAATTTACATCATTCCCTTTCATTTTAATCTACTGTGACGTTGAGTACTTCTAAAAACAAACCAATCTCGATTCACTCGTAAAGTAAAAATCGTTGTCTTAGTATTGATATTGCCGCTTATGCTTTCCATCTAACACGAAATAAAGACCAATTCTCACAATCCTTGCGTACCTGTAAACGATGTTATTTTGATTGATTAATCGAGTTTGCCCTAACGGGTTTTTGTTCTATATCAGTTTTCTATTTATTTTTAAAAAATATTGAATTGTACATTTTTTTATCGACTTTTTGCTTTCGACTGTAGACGAAAGCAGTAGTTGTACTTTCAAATGAGTTAAACCAGAGGTTCCCAAACTTCTTGTTCCTCGGTATCCTTCGGACACTTTATAGGTTCTCATGTATCCCCAAAATTTTGTCACATTTTTAATGCTAAGCGAAACTTGCTCTGATGTATGACTTTTTATAGCTGAGCAATCCTTCAAAAAACTTAAAATAGGTAATTTATAATGATTAGGAGCATTATTTTCAAGTTTTATTGCGGCAGTTCAACTCAAAAGATTAACCACTAACTTGATTCTACGTATTTACATTTATTTACTTATTCCAATAAAAATAAAAACAAAACAATTATAGTATATTAGACAAAGTACACATATATTTTATCATAATTAAAACAAAAGTTTAACATTACCCCTAACTGATGTCTTTTGAAGAGTAACTCGATATATTACGATTTGTGACAAAGCCACATCACTCTATGAAAGTGGGCCTAATATTACGTAATCATGCGATATGGAACGACAGAATATGAAATTTGAAAATGTATAGAAATGAGCTTAAGAAAGTTAAATTTAACATTTAAAACAAAATTTTATTACTAATAATAATAATAATAATAATAGTAGGTTTAACCACAGATTCTAAGTGATAACAATGGCAACAATGATAGCTAAGTTAACACTTTTGCTCGGCTTTGAAACAAGCAAATAATAACAAGACAATGTGATGCAAAATAAGAAAAGCAATATTAGCACAATTAAATCACATATATTACAATAAGTGGATAACAGTACAGCAGTCAATATTATCAATGAGCAAGAAATACTGAGAGAATAAATATGTTTTTAAATCACATTTAAATACACTAAAATCATGTAGTTGTCTCAATCGATCAGGTAAAGAGTTCCACAGTTTTGGAGCATAAACAGAAAAAGCACCATCACTAACTTTTCTTCGATTAAAAGTTACTTTAAGTTTGGTACATTTATTCGAGGCAAGGTGTAAAAGTGAAGATATGTCAGCAGGTGCGGAATTATGCAAACATTTATAAACAATAATACAAATTTTGTATATGATCCTTTGTTTATTTTCCTATATGATCCTTTTCCTAATATAATAACTACAGTTAGATTTCGTGTAAAATATGAAATAATATTTTTGGCTATCTAATTAATTGCTACAGTTTTGGTTAGTAAAATTTAGTTTAATATGAAAAATATGATTATTATTAATTTAATTAAATTTTAAATAAACAAAATAATAAAAAGCACACCAAATCATTCAGAGCTACGTAATACAAATAAATTATCCAGCAATACTAGTTATATCGATGAGCCTGCTTTTTAGCAACAAGTTCATGGATAAGAGGTGAAAAATTAGCAATAACACAACGAAGATCATGTTTTGTGTTTTGAGTTAACCCAATTTGATTTCACCAGCACTGGAAATGTCGATTCACATAGCCGTGATGATGGAAGCAGCAACAATGCTGGAATAACAGGTGTAGCAATTTTTTGTATGAGTTGCACATCATAAACCAAAAGTTCACATAAATTTATCTCAGAATACACATCGCGTGCAAAACCTCTTGCGTACCTGTTTCAGTCTGCAGCATGTAAGTGTTTGCAGTGAAAGGATTTCTAATATATGCAAACTCATCTTTACCTAGACTTGAAAAATATCCATCAATTTCCTTTTTTAACTTTATAAGATGTTCAGTGACCAGTTTTGTGAAGCTTTTGGTCTCAAAATGTGCATTTTTAAACAAGAAGCTTTCCGTAGAAGGCCCCCTTCATGAAACACTTAGAAACTGTTATAATCTATTCCAATTTTGGTAAATCATTGAAAACTAGCAAGAGTATAAAGGAAATATATTAGATCCAAATTTAATCAATTACCCTCAGGACAGAGAAATATTCTCTCCCATATAATGTACCCCTTGAAAAGTCAAAATGTACCCCAGTTTGGGAACCCCAATGCGGAAAGGCTGCTTTTGTTTGTTTATTTCTTCGGTTGAAAAATATTGTTTTGGGGTCAAAATTTTGATCAAAACTGTTTCTTCAGAGCAAATTTATGTTTGATTGGCAATGTCGGATTTGATCAAGCTTGAGAAATCTGTAGTCTCCATTGATCAGGCATAAAGGATTACTTCGTCTTCGAGCTTATAATTTTATTTTTTTCTGTGATTTTCGGTTTTTAGAGTTCTTTTTGTTTTTAGAATGACCCATGATGTCTTTACCTTTCAATTAATTGAACATTTAAAAAAATTCGTGAAAGGAAATATCAAATTGAGTGGTGCCAAAATTACATGCTGCGTGTCTTATCAAGAAAATTGCTTTTAGACTGTTAGTAGTTGTGTTCTTGTGCAGGTTACTTTAAACGCTCTCATTCCTCCTCGAATGCCTTTTACAAAAGCAACGCCAATTTTTCATCACTGGTGTATTGGCGACCAGCGGATGGGTCTTTCGTTTCAAGGGACCGCTGATGCCCGTTCTTTTGACCGCGGCATCCGAGTGGCTTTAGAAAACTTAGAAAAAGGTAAGCCTGTTCTTTAAAGTACTGTTAAGTGCCTTTTCGAACCTATTGTGTCCGGTAAGTACTTCCTAAACTCTTGTTTTAATAACGCTTTTTGTTTGCTTTTCTAAAAAAAATCGGTTTGTCCGATGAACGCTGCTGATTGGACCGATACAAACTGAAAAAGTTCTTGCGCTTCGGATATTGAAGGGACACACTTGCTACTTGTTCTATACCGACGCTGTTTAAGCAGGTCACGCTTCGAAACGGCTTATGTTTGTGTACAAGGCGGAAAATTAATAACCTTGAAATGTTCGAAATTCACTCATTGCTGTTTGCTAAACGGAGAAGCTATCAACAATTTTTTGAAAAAGCCATTTCCTTTGTTTTTACCAATGACTCAAACCAACTTATCGCTGTTTGCCTAAAATCGTCGTCGTTGCTTAGTCGGTTTGACTATTTATATCTAGCTCGGTAGAAAACATAAGGGAAGACTCGTTATGCGCTAATTGCTTCAACATACATGGCGATCTGTAATTTCGAAGCGCTTTCTACTGTAAGATCGATTCCTATTTCTGAATATTTTTCACTAAAACAGTCCACGGTCAGCGCATGCAGTCGTATCGATCATTTAAAGATTTTCATTGATCAAACTATTAAATTCTTATTAAACAAAGCAACATTAAAACTACAACAGCGTATCGTTTTTTATTTTTAAAACTTCTAAAGTTACCAGACAAGCTAAGTCGGAATTAAACCTAAAACTTTCATTTTTCTCAACTTCGCCAAAGCTGCATGTCACAAGTTTGCGGTACTACAAGATTACGCCTGGGGATAGCATTCGTTAACTGTGACTATCTCAACATTGGCAAGCCGTTGATAATTAACTGCCAGATTTGACCTGCTCGGGAATCGAACCTGTTATCGTTCTCCAAGCAGCCGTTTATAAAGCCGGAATTTATTTTTTTGTACATTCCTCTCATTGGAACGAGATATGAACATTTTTTTACAAGATCGAATTTTTTAAGTATTAAAGTTTTAAAAATTATTTTATGCTTTACAAAAAGGGAAGGTAGTTTCTTTTTCAAGGCAGTTGAAAAAAGGTCAAGACCAGTAATTTTCAACCTGGGGGTCGTTTGGCTATTTACTGTGGGTCGCGGGAGCGTTTGATGAACAGAAATTTTGATTTCAAGTGAAGACTTTTTGTTTGGAGTTTACCAGATTTTTGCGCCGAAAATCGAGAAATCGGAGGAGATCGTTAACTTACCTTGGGCTGGAAACGGGGTCGCGGTATGAAAAAGGTTGAAAACCGTTGGTCTATTTAAATTTTATAAACGGGTAATCAATTTATAATTTTTTACTTGGCGAACTACTAATACGAATTTAACAAACAAAGTGTAAATACTAAAAAATTTCTATTTTTTTCATGACCGTGGTGTAAAACTTGTTCATAAATCAAAAGACAAAAAAAAATTAAAATTCCTTGAAATGAGTATAGCTCAAAGCTTATTGGGTTCGAATTGATTCGAGTTCATCAAATTGTTCGACAATTTACAACTCTGATTTTTTTCTGCGGGCCACGGAAATTTTTGTACGGACTCTAGCCTAGAATCTCTTAGAACACTCCTCGAATTATATTATTACACTGAAAAGCTACCTTACACGTACAGCATAAATAGTTACTAAACATTCTAGAATGTTCGTTTTACTGTTCTAAACGAGTTGTCGATATTTTCATATCTTGTCGTCATAACTTCTCGGTCATCCGAAGTATTTTTTGTCGTTTTACAATAGTTTTGCAGATTGTTATAAATAAAGCACTGGCCTGCTTTCGCCGTGCGGCGAGAATCGTGAAAACGTTTCAACCTCTCGCCAGGGTCTGTTTGCCAGATGCTCGTACAGCGCGTGTTGTTTCCCTCCTGCGACGTTTCAGGAAGTTTTATCGCTGAGGAAACGCGAACGTGCGCGGAAATTCGCGCTGGCAGTTGGCGCCATTCCGATCCTATATCTGATGACAATCTTCTCTTATGTTTTATTCAGCGATAGCTAACTCACCGTCGTTGCAAACCTGACCACATGAGTTTAATTTTTTTTTTTTTTTTTTTTTGTAACACACTTGTAACTTTTTGTTACCATACACACAAATCAACCGAAAAAACTTATCCGCTGCTAGAGGTCGTTGACCTTCGGTGCTGGCTTATTAGTGGTTGATTTTGTCAGGCATTGAAATGATCCGAGATTAACCTTTACTCATTTATCTTCAGCCGAGATCAACTATTTTCATGCACGTTGATAGTGCAATGGAAGCAACATTAGTTTTGTGAATGTGTCAGGTGATATTGGTCGACCAATCTTATCAAGCTGTTTTTACTTTTTTTTCTTGAGAGTGTAAAAGTAATTGAACCGATAGTTGTGATGTTGCAGCTTTAAAACCTGTCAGAGAGAATCGTATATGAAGTTTGTTTGAACTTGTTTATTTTGCCACTGTCATGGTTTCTTGTTTACGGCGTTAAAATTTGAACTTCTTGACAATGATCAGATATTTTTGGTTCACGCAATATCTATTGGCGGTTAATGATAGAAGTGATTTTTAAGCAGTTATTTTTTTTTCCGGCTTCATTCCTTCGAATATGTTAGTGTTGAATCAAATTAAGATATGCATGACCTTTTAAAGGTTTGTTCTTTTTCTATCCGATTTTTGTATTATTACAGATTATCGAAAATCGCTAGCATTTTTAACCCTTCAACAAAACAAGCGAAATTCAAAAAGGTTTTCTTGATTTTCTTGAATGTTGGATAATTTTTTAAAACAAATTTCTCTGTAAAATGATTCGTTTCAAAGGGCACTTTGCTATTTTCCTTTCGCGGAGTGCATCGCTTTACGACGATTCTTATTCTTCTCAACATCACAAATATCCGATTCGAGCTTAAATCTTTTCCGCAAACATTTTTTTCTATTGTCTTTGAACCTTGAAGGGTGTTGTTCGCATTGTCGAAGGATATTCCGGTCTAAGTTTTGTAAACTCTCATTGCCATGTCGAATCGTTTATTTCAATGCCCCAACGTTCTTCAGCCACTCCTTAATATTTGCATAGCGTGGAAAGAAAGCTTTTTACCTCGGACAACAATTCTTCTTTACCTAAATTCAAACAGAATCGCGATAGTTTTCCAGTTATTTCGAGATTCGTTGTTTTGACGCGACCTCCCCCCCCCAGTCTCCGGCGATCCAGACGAGGCTTTTTTTTGTAAGCCGCGACGCCATCGACGCATGATGACAATGAGTGACGCGCTCCTCGCATGATCAGCCGTGCCCTTAATTCCGGTCTCGTTTCCGAACCCCATTCATCCGAATCGCGTGATCTTGACGATCTGTCGTCGTCGCCGCCGCCGTGCCGTGCTTAATGAATGCTTGATTACAAAACCCGGCTTTTCATTGCCGACGATTGTTGCTTGTGTTGGTTGAATAGTAAAGATGTTTACTAACTGCCTAATCGTAGTTTGGCCGTTGCGCCCTCGCTTCGAAGGATAACTTTTGAGTTGAATTTATCAATGTCGAGTTAGAGATGTACTTTTGTCAGTTTTTTTTTTTTTTTTTTTTTTTTTTTTTGTGACCTACCACGTTACGATGTCAATGCACTTTGCGTAAATGTATCAGTTCCAACCTGTTGTAACATCAACAAAACCATTTAAAGTGCAGTGTGCGAGCGCTTCGTTTTGTTTCGTGTCGGAAAGCAACCTTTATGTCATTGGTCGACCTTCCTCGTTTTATTATCGAATAAACAGGAAGCGCTGTCAACAAGCGCGTTTATCTTAGTTTATTCCTGAAATGAAGCGTCACCGTCTTCGCGCATTATTATCTCTTTAGAAACTTCACAATAAAAGCCATGCAATTCGTAAACATTGCGCTTTCTTTTTTCTCTCGCTTGTTCCCGATCAAAAGCGTTTAAAATCTTTCCTCGACTGTAGATGTTTTCTTGGCCACATCCGCTCGTAAAAGCGCTTTGGTATGCGCGCCCATACGATCGTCGCTCGCATTCACTCCCTTTCATTTCGCCTTCAAGCTTAAGCCGCTTCGCTTATTGTATTGACGTCGAGAAGAAGGAATCGTGTCACTCGTCGGGCGCTTGCTTCTTGTTGTTCGGTCGATAAAGTGGAAGCCGCAATGTCCGGTTGCCGATAGATAATGTACATCCGGGTCGTTTGATTGATAGCGCGCGGAAAATCGCCGCTTTTTTTATAAATCGTTTCCTTTCTTCGAGATAAGGCGGTTTTATTCCCTATGACAATATCAGTAATCGCAATTCAAGCGCCCTTTTGTTCTTGGTTTGGGAACCTTCTTGACAGAACTTCTGCTGTTCGCGTTTGTTCAATTTAACAGTGATGCTTTTCAGCGCTAATGTGGGTGGCTATGCTAAAGAATTTTGATGTTCCAACATTTCACTTGCTATAAATAAGTAATTTAAAAAGTTTTTACTAACCAAAAAGTTATGGATAATAATTATCATTTTATGTATAGCGATTGAAAAAAATCCACTTTTTTTTTGAAGTAAACTGTTTGTTGGTTAAAACTATTCGTTTAAGCAAGATCGTGGACGTTTTTAAATCTTCGAAATTACCTCGCAAATAATTAAGTAGGAAATCATTTTTCCGCAACTGTTATTAATGAATAAAGAAAATTAAGTAACGTTTAAGAGAACTTCGTTCGTCTTTCCTGGCTTTGTTTCATCGTTATCTTTATCAGCCATTTCCAATCGTGGTTGCGCAATCGCTTGATTTAATCGTTTGACCTGTAACCTCTCCGTGTAACTGTATATAGCTCTTGCGTCACTTGAGTGCAGATTTACTTGGCTAAATGCTCAACGAAGACTCTTTACTTCCGCTACAGCAGCTGACAGCTTCAATTAAAACTTGAACTTGGCCCTTTTAAAGCCGCTTTTATTTATGAGTTATGTAAATTTTACGTACTGCGCGCTTTAAATAACTCGACTCTGGCTGTCTACAGCTTTTTCTCTATTAGTTCTCGACTAGTATCAACACTAAAACTGTTAGCGATTAGCTCGACTTTTCTTAAAACAATTAGTTAAACTTTGCCCATTCAGCAATATATAAATAGCGCTTTTTTACTGTGGAAAGTCTTTTATTACGATTCGCACGCAGAGATTAAAAGGCTTTCTCGTATTTATAAGTAACCACCCATGAGGTGGTGTAGTTCTCGACCCCCGGTGGGAAACCTTCGATTCCCGTATAGGTTTTTTTTCATTCAATTGAACTAAGAAAATTAAAAGCGATCTGGTGCGGCGAGTTCTTAATCGGAAAAAAGCTGAAATAAAAAAACTTGTCGCGTCAGATCACACGTGTCAATGCGCATGCGCTAGGGTTTCCCGATTGGAAGGAATTTATTATTTTTACGGAAGAAATTCTATATTTTCGTTTAGTTTTACAACAATTTACATTTTTTTATTTAGTACCGCAACACTTTTTTAACATTGTTGCAATAACTGGCAAAAATAAACTGAAACCAAGCCTTCCAACGTAGTGTCACTTTCATTACTCCGGATTTTAATAAGCTTTGTGTTTTTTTGTCTGGCACTAGTTTTTTAGTGATAGCTTGCTTCCGAGTATTAAAACTATTTTGTTTTTGATTTTAAATACGGAAGGGGGATAAAGTTTCCGAACAGGCGAAAGAAACAGAACCGTATGATGGTGTCAACTCGGTGTTAACGTCTTTAACCATTGTGTTTTTCTTCCAGCTTCCAGCGTTCGAATGAGTGGAAGCAGCTTGGAAGAAACAAGCTCGGTAATTAGTTGTATGCAGCGTTGGCTTTTTTGATTACTTAAATATCTTTTACGGAAATTTTTGCAATGTTTTTTGTTTTTTTTTTAAATTCCAACCAACTTTGACTTAAAAGACATACCCTGGAAATTTGCCATCGATTTATGAATAAGACGATTATTCTAGTATTAGATAAAAAAAAAACTCAATTTACTATAGAGGCTTTTAAGAAAAATTAATTCTTTGCAGCTGAACATTTAAACCTGTTATCTGCTCTTTGTTTATACACTTATAATATGAGAGAGCGAGTTTGCATTTGATGGTTTGCTGTTAAGGGCTAGCCGATAAGATTTTTCAAACCTATATGATGTTCAACATTGCTAACTTCCGTTCGAAAATTACCGTTTATATCAACCCATTTTGGTCGATTAAAAACTAATTAGAAAAATTTTTTTAAAGATTTAAAAAATTTAATATAAATCTACATATAATGTGCAAAAAGTTTAAATTTAACAATCTTTATGTTTTGACCCGACCGCTCGGGACGGTTGTAATCAAAATCGTCAAGTACGATTCGTTTTCCAGGGTTCCCCTACTTCGACCGAATCTTTCAATCTTCCATGCTTCGACGACGCGTCGGTGCTCGACACTCTGCCGATCGTTTCGTCACAATCGGCCGTCGTTTGCCCGAAACCGCTGCCGGCCGCGCCCGCGTTTCGACCGCTAGCAATGTCGGCTTCGTCGTCACGTCAGCCCACAGCGACCCATTCTCACCCACAAAGGCGTCACTCGTCTTCCGTGCCGGGAAGGTCGCACCGACAAGTCACTTGTCCGGAGGTGAAGCCTTACCCCATTGTGGTCGAGAGCCTGTCGTTGCCTGGCAACCCGAGCCTGCCGTCGCTTCCCACCAATCCCAACTCTTCGTCTCAAAGCAGGAACTGCTCGAACGAGGTTTGTACCCGCGATGCTTGATTTTGCGACCACGACCTTCAGTGTTGGAATGCTCCTGTGTAGGTCGCTTCGGGATCTTTCGGGTCGCGTGTGCGTTGCATCAATACGTCCCGGATTTTTCGAGAAATATGTTTTTAGTATGATTTTATTAAATCTCTTGCTTAATTTACTTTACATTAAAAGGCTGTTGTGACCGATTTAAGCACGCACTACTAGGTTCCAATTGAATAAAAAAAAGTCATTTCCGATAACAAACAGTTCAATAAAATTGGTAACAAGCAAGCAGTGAAAAGCGATTTATGTACAACGTGAAAGTTGAACAATATCGCAAAAAAAACAGCTTTTTCACCATTTCCTTTTCATCAGCTTCAATAATTTACATAATTCTTGACTAGCTTTAAGTGCTTGATAAACAGCCTTCCAGCTTTTGTTAGATAAATGATAATTCAACGCTATCTGCTTTTTGATAAAAACCTGCTACTTTTCTATTGCATTATGTCGTGAGATGACATGGAGATGTTTTTTCGAACTGCAAAATATTAAGTGCCCACCGAGTAAACCGGATTGCAGTTGATGTGATTGCTAGTTTTAGTCTATTTCGTTCAAGTTCAAAGCCTCTGCTTAATTATTTCGAATGAATAGAAATCGGATGCAGTTTTAAAAGCTTTGCAGAGTTTCGCTCCACCCTCCCCCATTGCCCTTATCACACTATGCTTTATCCCTTGAAAGACAATGAGACTTTAACGTCATAGCGCGGTAATAACGACGCCAAGGAGTTCAAGAAACACTTGGTTTGCAGTCCGCGAAAATGTGCTGAACGTTTTGTGTGATTTCAGGAATCGGTCAGCAGAGTATCGTCGACCGCCGACCTAGTACGACCTCCGCCCACCTTCGCTCGTCGTCACAAGTCCCGGGCGCGATCGGAATCGGCCTCCAACGCTCAGCATCGATCGCGACGCACGAAAACCCCAAATCTCGACAACCTCGAGCGACAGCGCGATCTGAAGCCAACCAAACCGAACCCGTACGTTCAAATTGCGTCGAATGGCAGCACCGTGTCGAGAGGATCGAACGGAACCTCCTTTCATCGGTCAAACTCGAGAACGAACGAAGGCGTGCACCTCGCCTACAGCACCACACGTTTTCTCGCGCAGCGCTCAGCAATGTACGAGTATCGCTATCGTGGCCTGACGTCTTCCGACGATGGTCACGGCGACTTCTCGACCGCGCCCCTGAATCCGGTCAGCTATGCCGGAAGTCTGAAGCAGCCGTCGAATCGCGCCGACTTCAAGCGGAGCAGCTCGAAGGAGAAGGAAGACCTCGGCGAGCGATCGCGCTGTCGCAACTGCCAGGTCATGTTCAACCACGACCGGAACTTCCGCGGCTCTTGCCCTTACGTGCCCCCGGACGACTGTCGAAGGACGATCGAATGCGTCAGTTGCCTTTGCGTGCCGCGTCGTATCTTTCGCGCGTGCGACCGCGATTCGGAAGGTGATTACGATCACGAGCCGTGCACGTGTCAGGGCTACCGCACCAGATCGAGTCGATGTCGGTGGGTGCTCCTCGGCCTTCTGTCGCTCGTCGTGCCATGTCTGTGCCTTTACCCGATGCTGATCAACTGTTACAAATGCGGCGTCGCCTGTCGTTGCTGCGGGTCGCGACACGAGCCCATGCCGCTCAGCCCGAAGGACGTCGAAACGCCCAAGAAAAGCTGAGAAGGTCGCCGAATCTGACAGCAGCTTTGCAAATTTGCGCGACGAAGGATCAAGATAGAAGCGACGACGAGGACAACGCGAGCGCTCAAAACACAACGAATCCGTTCGTTGACATGCAGTGAGCGTTGACGCCCGCTAGACGATCAGAGAAGATAAAAACTCGCGCTCAAGTTTATTGACAACTGCCCGAAGGCATCCGCTTTATCAATCAATGGCATCCGAACGATGGTAATCGCTCTGCGAGAAATAACGCGATTCGCTGATCGCTTTCAGTCAACAAGCAGATGGGAAAAACTACACGATTAATATACCGTTAAACAAATTGCAAACCGATTCTTGCCGCAGCTGGTTTTCCAGTCTTTGAACCTCTTGACCGCGCGGTTGCTTGGTAACAAGCATCGACTCACTGACGCGCTTTAGTGGCCGCCGTCATTCACTTCCATCTGTCACCTTGATTAAACTTCCATTTTCTGACGCTACACTTACCGCTGAAACGTTCGACCTCGCCCCGCACCATTTTCAAGCGTTGCCGGGGCAACGGACGGACGTCGTGCGAGCTCTGCTGGCAACGCTTTTCAACACGCGCCCCCGGCCTATTGTTTACAGGCGCGCTTTTAGTTTTCGGCTACTCGGTTGCAGGAAATAGCATATCCTTGTACCAGTGCTGGAGCTGGTCGTTGTGTTTCTGGTGTACAGCTGTTCATTCTTTTGATAGATTACTTCCAACTCCCTGCTACGAATTTTTAAAGTTTTCTTCGGGCGTCGAGTTTTGAATTGGATAAGGCAAATGGTTTTTACACATTGTTTCCTTTCTTTTTTCGCCGTTTTTAAGTTTTGTACGATGACTTTTACTCGTACGCGGTTTCGTTGTTTTTTTACATTCCTCCGTTTCGTGCGATGTGTGTGTAGATTATAGTTTTTATTGCCCGTCTGTGGTGGTACTTATACTTTTTCTTTGTTTTTTGTATTTTTTCCATTTTTGGTTTAAGCCTGACCAAGAACTTAAGTACAAATTTTCTTAGTCGTGGCCGGTGCTTGTGCTTTGGAAGTGTAATTAAAAGTAGAAAATTCTCGAAGGAAAACTCACTGCTTTACTTACGCGACTTGGTTGTAGCCTCATGTCATTGTTTGTGTTTCTTTAACTGTTCAGTTGTCGGCATTTGACTGAACCACAGATTAGTGCTTCACCAACTCCTCGTTCGCAAGTGATTTGTTGAATGGGTTTTGGCAGTTTTTACACATCCTTCCACTATCATTTTTGTTTCAAAATCTCTTATTTTTTCGGTGGGCACTCTTGAGACATTTTGAAATAGTTTGTTTATACTTTTTTAAACGTACGACTTCGTTGGGAATCCCAGTCAATGTTTTCTCGCACGCGAAGGCTATTTACCCACCTGTTCTTTCGTGTTGGTACTTTTCCATAGCCCGTTAACTTTTATTTGTTTGCTTGCTAAACAGGCACAAGCACAAAGCAAGGTCATCACCTGTCTTTTGCGTACGTCATATACGTATAGCGCCGCATTTAGAAGCGATTAATTCTCGGATTGGACTGGGTTCTAGTTTTTGCATTGTTTCATAGGAAATGTTCTGTCAAAGTCGCGAAATGCCCGATTGTTTCTTCTGCGTTTCTTTGTGCTTTTGAGCTCTTAAATTATTTAAAAACTACCTCTTTCACGATATGGCTTTTTCTCTCCACTTTACGTGGTTAAGCGGGGCTTTAGTTCATGCAAATTTTTTTAAAGTTACTAAAATACTAATTGCCGAAGCTGTTTCTTTTCGAGTATGGTAAATTTCTTGAACTGCTTTTCTCAATTCCATTAAAACCAAGCTAACCGCCAATTTTTTAATCTTTACTAATCCAAAGCTCCAACTTTTCAATCTTACCGAGTACGCCGCGATTAGTGCGAATCGTTCAGCTATTTGAAATTATTTCGATTTACATTTTCTTCGCTGTAAATTACTTGGTTCTACGTACATTTGTTTGATTTGAAGGAAGCGGTGTTTGCGAAATTTCCAGAACTTTGTGTTTCAAGAGTGTGGAATAACGTGTGCGAATGGCTTTTCCAGACATTAAAACTGATCGTTTTTTAGGGTTCGGAAAACTATTAAAATTATCTCAAATGGGATTAAATCAGATAAGTTTCGGGCAATTTTTCATCACCTTAATGTGATTGTATGTTTTATATTGGGTTACAGCAGTTTCTTAACTCATTATGGGGTAATTCTTTTTTTAGAAATGAGTTTTGACTAATGACTAAAAAAGTTTTCCGACCCTTTTTTAGATATGTTGATTGGTTGAACTCATTTTTTGTCAAAGCCGACAAAAGAACTTTTTGATTTCATGTAAACGACTTTCTCGTATATTGGAGCCCGACATTATACGGCAAAAAAGTTTGCATGATTGCAAACATTTCTCCAGCGTCTGATTTCCAAATAGTTGAGTTTTTTCAAGAAAAAAATAATGATTTTGTTTTTTGGTCCGTTGTAATAATTACGGTAGCTTCATTGTCTTGTGAAAAAGATTTTTCTCTGTCATTAATCAAGTATTGTAGCAATCGTTAAGTTCAGTATCCATTGCCTATTTTTTTCTGTATACAACATAAGAGAAATATTTTGTTTCTTTATTATCTCGTTTTCCTTAGATCGAAAAAACTTTTTTGAGTAATAAAGAAACAAACAATTATCTCGAGTAAGCGGGACGGCTAAGGAAGTGCGGACGAGCATTAAACGGTCCTCCGTAAACTTCAAGAACCCGTATGATCACGAGCTTTTTTAACATTCAATTGTATTTGCTACCTACAAGAATCTTTCTTATCGGTCTTAGTACTTTTCCGTAGTTCCTGGCATTTTCGAGAAGTAAACGCAATGCGATTTGCGAATAGCTTTATATTATTACATTCTTAATTACGGCTCCTGGTTTCAATCAAATCGACAAGTTCCAATAACAAACGATCGTCTTCTATTTTTACCTATTTTTCTCGTCAATTCCGATTCTTTGTTCCGCGTTATTTATTCTCACTCTTCACGGATAAATTTGTCATTTTTACTCCGGAAATAGCTCTTGGAATCTTCTAACATGAAAAAAAATATCGTGCGTATTGGTTTTAAAAAAATGCAAATGTTTTGTAGTACATGTGTGCCATAATATTGCTGACAAAATTGGCCAGTAACTTATTTACGTACTATTTTCGGCTAAGTGCTACAGAAGTTGTTTCTTTGTTCTTTTTTTCGTAAATACAACACTATGTGAATAAAAAAGAAATTGTTTTCAAATAAGCAGAACAAAAATCAAAAAAGAACAAAAGCAGCACAAAGCAAAAGCCCTAGAAATCAGGGTTCGTTTCACGCCCTGTTCACGATGCAAGCGCTGAGTTGGGTCAATTGTTGATCATCATTTCAAGTTAAAGTGGTAGGATCTTTCTCTTGATAAATTTTTTACAAAGGCCGAATAAAATTTTCATATAACCCTATTCCGAAGCTACGATTTGGAAAAACACTTATTTTCTTACCCATAATTTTGCATGACCAAAAACGGCAAGTAGGGGGTAAAAAAATAGACGTTTTTGGCAAATCTGTGACTTAGTTTGGTTGCTTTCTCCACAAAACAAAAAACGTCAATTTTATGCCTTTATTCAATAAGCTTGATGTACAGCTTTAAATAATACCAGTTTTTCGTTCTAATAATAGCTGAAAAATTTCCATTAGACAGCAATATTTTGACATCTCCGGAAGCAGTTGTGGATAATTGGTTGCCGCATGAATCAGCTTCCTTGCGAATCGGGAGTGTGAATAAAGAGACAGGATAATAATTGCGTTTCGAAAGCGCCTACTCAAAACCGTAACAATAACATATATCTACTATCTGAAATATCTACTAAAATTAGTTTAATTTTTCAACAACACCCAAAAAAATTTTTTTGCTATTTACAGAAGTTAAATAAAATATTTGAGATTATAATCCGGCGCGGATTTTCGATTTTGTTCAGGGGGATCAGAAATTTATAATATCAATAGACGGAAACGACAGCAGGAGTAAAACTGCGTAATTTTATCCACTGTTTGATAAATTACTAGAACACGTAGTCAAGAAATATTCTCCGGTTTAAACTAAAGGCTACAAAAATTTTACCGTTGCAAAGGTGATAACTACAAAAACGTTGGACAAACAGCAACAATTTATTATTGAAATGAAATTTGTCGATTAGTTTTTTCTGGTTATACGAGCAATTCGTCCACATACGGAATGGGTTTATTAGCAAGTAAAACCAGAGAACTGAGGTGTTCTTGTCCACACTTTATTTTTATTAGCGCAATTCTTCTCCTACTCGCTGGAAAACGTTGAAAGCGTTATACTTATAACAACCTTCAAGCAATTACTCCCACCTACTTTCGAAGTTGTCAAGATTGCTGTTCAGTTGAAATATTCAATTTTGCTTTCTAGTTTTTAATTAGAGACATGAATAAAATTAGAGCTACTTAATAAGACTGCTAAGAAGAGCAAAGTGCCCTAAAGTGTTTTTCCCAACGACATTACAGAGCGATGCGATTAGGTTTTAAACAGCAACCATGTCGATCAATACCAAGTTTGCTATCAAACGGCGCCCCTACCTGCTCACCCACGCTGCCGACACGAAGAACGTACGGAAGTTTTGAGTTGTTTAAGAGAACTAAACGTTATTACTGCTGTAATGATCCTCACAGGAAGAATACCAATTATATGAGAAGCTTTGCTGATAGCGTTGAAAAAATTAATATTTTTCTGCAATAATGGTATTTTTTAAATTAGATATTTTTTATTTTCTTGCTTCTGAAGTGCAAACCAGCGTTGAACTTCAGCACCAAAGGATCTTAGAGGGAGTTCGCGTTTTTACAATGTACGTTTTTTAATCTTCACTACGTAATTGATATCGCAATTTATTCAATCTATTGCCAGTTTATAAAGCATACTGGAAGTGGAACTCGTAAGCATTTGAAAACTGTAAGCAAAAACTTAATACGATTTAATGAATAAGGGTGTTTTAATATACTAAAAAACTATCGTTTATTTAATCAATTCGGTTTAACAGATTTAGGTTACCTTTCACTCAAGGTAATTAAAAATAGAAGTAGTTTTAGATATTCCTAGTTTAATTAAATCATGCACAATCATCAGCAAAATCATAATAATTGCATCAAACTGTTATATGAAAAGCTTTGCTGATAGCGTTGAAATAAGATTTCGGTTTCGGTAAGTCATTATTTTTTCAATTTGAAAAAATATTTGACAAATGTTAGGTTTCCGTAATTATTTATCACCAGAGGTGCCCAATTTTTACTGTTTTAGTGAAGTTTTTTGGAATTAACCAGCCTTTCAAATTTGTTTGTGTTCTAATTCGTCGTCGTCGTTTGGAAATGTTTAAAAGGAATGTAGCCAAGACCGATTCCTGCAAAACGTCGCTTTTCAGACAGCGTAGCTTTCTTTGCTTGCTGTTACCCGTAGTAAGGGTGAAAATCTGTGGTGTGCGGTCAGGGCATGCAAGTCATGCGTTGCATGACCAACAAACTTTTTGCGCGATGACCTTTATTTTTCAACTTAATAAAGAACAGCACTTTTTTGGGACGAAATTAGAGAAACATGAGGCTGATCCGAGGCGAAGATCTTTTTTTTGGAGAACACTACGATTTTAAGACGAAAAGTGTAAAATCTGGGTCTGAGTTTGAGTGAAGACTTTTTTTTTTTAAAGAACACCATGATTTTCGGAGAAAAGATAAAAAATCTGAGACTGATTTCAGGTGAAGACCTTTTTTTGGAGAACACTATAATTTTGGGACGAAAAGTAAGAAATCTGAGTCTGATTTCAAGTGGAGACTTTAGTTCTTTAGGGAACACCATGATTTTTGGACAAAAATTGGTCGATATCTTAAAATCCCACACAATTTTTTGTCCTGCCCTACCCATAAAATATGGCATTTCCTACCCATTAACTACCCATAAAATACCCTTTTGCATGACCAGCTTTGGCATACCAAGTGCATGACCAGTCTGAAAGGTCACTGTACGCCACTGGTGAAAATTCGGTTTGAGACAAGCCCCATAATCATTCTGACCATGTGCTTATCCATAGGAAGCCTCAGTAACTCGCAGGTAAAGCCACGGTGCTAGACAGTGTGATATGCCGCCGTCAAATCGACAAATAAGACATCGGCCTTTTTCTTAGCCTCGAAAGAATCACCGATGTTTTGGAAAGAATCACCGAATCACCGATGTCAAGAACGACATGATCCACGGTTGACTTCCCTTGTTAAAACCCAGCATGCTCTTTAGGGAGCAGTGGATCAATAAGTGGCTCGACGCGGGCGTATATAACCCTTTCAAAGACCTTGTAGTGGACACAGAGCAGAGATATCGGTCGATAATTTTTTGTGTCCACCACGGGTTTCACTGGCTTAGGGTCGCGACTACAAGCGCTCTTCTCCAGATCTTGGAAATTTTGAGTCGGCACAAGGAGGAAAAGAAAAAGTCACGTAACCAAAACTTTAAAGCAGCTCCAACATAGATTATAAGCTCTGACCAGATAGAATCAGGACGCCGAGCTTTACCTGGTTTTAAGTGTTGAAAGGCAGCAGTGAATTCTCTCTGTGAGAAATTTTCAGAGATATTTACTGGGTTGGGTTTGGACCATTGATCCTTCCGTTTCCTGACAAATTTGGCAAGTAAAGCTGTAGCAGCTAAAATCCAGTCATGTCCCAGAGGAGACTGCAGGAAAGTTCTATACCTGTAGAGAGATTCACACACTGCATCCCAACACGGAATATAGTTGTTTCGATACCCGCGTGGGATAGTCTTTTTGGCTGCTTTCTTAATGGTGTTATAGAAGTCCTGGTAAGCCGCATCCACATCAAGTGAATCAGGCGGCAACAAAGTCTTTGCAAATTTATTCGTCAAACCAATGTAGTGACTCCATTTGGCCTTGCGAAAATTCTATGGCTTAATAGACATTCTTGGCTCTGAAAAAGCAAGCCTTGGTGGAGTAATTCGATGTTGTGACCATGAAAAACTTTTCAAGTACACGTCTATCCGGTAAGCGACTATTAGGATCTACGCT
The DNA here is from genome assembly GCA_963680785.1 of Diplosoma virens. NCBI lineage: Eukaryota > Metazoa > Chordata > Ascidiacea > Aplousobranchia > Didemnidae > Diplosoma > Diplosoma virens. The sequence continues at coordinate 14,168,569 of OY796885.1, forward strand.
AGCAAAAGCTAGATCTAGGTTGGTGCCAGTGTTCCAGTGGCCGGAGTAAAAGCTGCCGGCAACTTTGTCATTATATAGGAGGGCAAGACTATTAATACTTTCCCAGCCAGCCAAGCACTGACCGTCCGGACTGTTATCATCGTAAACCCAATCAACGTGGCGACAATTGAAATCGCTAGCATAAAAACAAGGTGAGGAAACATTGGGAGATCTGGGGATCGCAGTCACGTTGGTGGAGGTTTGTAGACGTTTACTATTTTATAGTCATCAACGTTCACGCACAACCACTCAATCTCCGATGTCGATGGAGATTGGTCCAAAAGCGTATACCTCAGTCGCTCGTGGACAAATGTGGCAAGGCCTTGCTTCCTACTTAAGAAAGACCCAGCTAGTTAGAAGCTTGGAAGTAGACCTACCAGCTTCTCTGCATTATAGTGCACTGGGTCTCTTATAGTAGAATGACGAGTGCCTCAAACTGTAGAGCAGGATAATGAAGAACGTTCATCTTGCTTGCAGTGAGGCGTTCGATATTCATGGTCAAGTGGTTAAAGCGCCGTGTTTATGATCAACATAATCTTGGTTCAAAATCCATCGCGCCATTCTGTTGTGTCTTTGGGAAAGCACTTTACGGCACTTTCTCCTGCTTGGTGGTCCTGGCAAGCAGTTCTAAATTACAGTTATATCTGTATTAAATTACAAGCGGACAGCAATATCTTGGCATCTCCGGAAGCAGGTCGGAGTAATTGCCTACCCTACGTAATAGTCACTTTCCTGTGAGTCAGGAAGATAAATATAGAGATAAAATAAAAATGTTCAGCAGGAGAATAAGTGGGTCTTTGGAACTTGTTGGCAAGGTGGCCTGAAAAGATCATTTTTTTGCAGACATTGCTCCGTTCTGAAAAGGAAGTTTGCCGATCAGCAGATTTTCGGGATGAATAGATAGCCTTCTGTTTCGGCAGGTTTGGTTTCGGTCTGTCATATTTAAAAACAATAGCAGATAGCCATCAACGTCCACACACAACCACTCGTAGGAAAGGATAAACCCTCGGCCCCAGTCCTGTTTGTGTCTGGCCTGGAGTGGATGCCCTTCAAACGACGACGACGGCAATAACAGATGTACTCACGGTTCAGGCTGCGAGAAAGCCCCGGTCATCTGGCCGAAAAAGACTTATCTTAAAAGATTAGCAAACATTCTGTTTAAGAACTATTGCTATCTTTACTTGAAAAGATGTTTTGTGGCACAAAATTTTAAAATTGCCTGAAATGTCGCTATAGACGTGGCCATCTATATAGACAAAACTCTTTATAAAAAAGGGAGTAGCCTTGAAAAAGGCTGTTTAGGAAAACTCTAACGTTTTCGTGTAGCTCTCATCAGGAGGAATTGCTACAATGAGTAAAGAACTGAAAATTCGAAATTTTATTGCAAAAGATATTGTCGTTTCGGCGAGTAAGAAATTATACAAAAGTGCAGTTGATTTAGAAGCACCAACCACCAAACGGTTGAAAAGTAAAAATTTGTCGTTTCGTCGAGTTAGAAATAGAACAATTTTTTTGGACGGAGTTTGTATGTTTAACTTGGCAAAAATTATAGTTGTAATTTGAAGTCTGAAAAAGAATAAAATTAAAACCAATATAGATAATAATTATGTTGATAATTTAAGCCTGTAAACGAACTCTTTTTGACGGCACAATGCAGGTTTGCTTCAGGTTATGTGGATGGATTCTAATACAGCAAGATGAAATTCAGATCTGGCTTTGGATAGAATTGAAAATTGATCATCATTGTAGTGAAGGGTGCAATTTGGATATTTCAGAAGATGAGTGCCAATAGCCGAATCACATTTATGTGTGGAGGAGTTTATTTTACTTTTTCGCGTTGGCTGAATTCTTTCTTGATTGGTTTTGTTGCCGATAGTTTTTGGGACATCTTGGCGGATTCTGTCCTGCAGAGGTTGAGAAGTTCTGCCCACGTACCGGCATTCGCGGCGGCACACGTATTGGTATACGACCATGCTTTGTTGAGAAGCAGGCAGAACGTCTTTGTGAATTGCAGGAAGAATTCGTTTAGTGGAGAAAATAACTCGCGGTTGAACTGTTGAAAAACAATTTAGAATGCTACTCTTAATTTTCTTTTCAAATATAACAGAAGTTTCACCAATCCACGGTAACTTTAAGTAAACGGGGCATCGTTGAGGACCTTCTATCGGATGTTTTTGAAACTGCAGGATTTTCTTTGAAATTCTTGCATTGATCACCGACTCTGGGTAACCGTTTTTAAGAAATAAAGATTGAATAGTGTCCAGTTCTTGTTGGAGGGAAGATTTTGAGCAGATTTTGAATGCACGGTGTGTTAAAGTTGCGATCAGGTTAGATTTGCGTGTTTTTGGACTGAACGAGTTCCATCTAATACAGGGTTTCCCAAACTTTCTGTTCATGGGTACCCTTTGGACAATATAGATTTGCTCGTGTACCCCAAAATTTTCTCATATTTTTAGCGGCAAAGCTCAACTTGCTCTAACGCACAACTTATTTTCTATAGCTAGGCAACCCATTACATTCCCTCTAAATTTGCTAAATCTTTAAAATTGATTATTTTAGTTTAAAACGAAAAAGCTGCGTGATTAGTACTAATCAAAGCACATAAAGTTATTCATAACAATGTAATCTAAGCTTAAACAAACACTAAAATCAAACTAACAATATATCGGCTGAATAAGCCCAGCAGTCCTAGCTAATGTGATGGATGAACCTGCTTTTTAGCAACAAGCTCATTAATACGCAGTGAAACATTAGCAACAGCACAACAAAGATCATGTTCAGGTGTTTTGAGTTATGATCGGTACTTTGATTTGATTCCAAGCATCACTGAAAATGTCGATGGAAACAACAACAATGCTTGAATAGCGGGTTCCGCAATCCTTTTGTACGACTTGCACATCGTAGACCAAAAATCTCCCAAATTTTTCTCAGAATACACATCGCGTGCAAACCCATCATGTTGAAGTTCAATCAGTTCCTCTTGCATACCTGCCCCAGCCTGCAGTGTCTAAGCGTTCGCGGTGAAAGAATTCCTAAGATATGCAACTTCGTCTTGACCAAGACTTGGAAAATAGCCGTCAATTTCCTTTTCCAACTTCATGAGATGTTCAGTGACCAATTCCGAGAACCTTGTGGTCTCAATTTGGGGATTTTGACACAGAAATTCTGTTACTGTACTAAACATGGAAAAGGTGCCAGAGCAAATATTTCCCCTAGCAATCCTATACAACCAAAGTTTCTCAAGGAAGTGACAAGAGTTTCACATTTATTGGATTGTTGGAAAAATCTTAGCAATTACAAAGCTCATATACACGTTTAGTAACATTTCTTCTGGAGATCCAACGCACATTACTGTGAAATAGAAGTACACTGTGATCGGCACCTAGATCTTCACAGAAAATTTTAACCAACTGGCTGTTTAGCGCACTCCCTTTTACATTGTTGACTATCTTAATCACAAGTGATAAAACGTCAAAGAATTCAGCAGGAAGGACTTTGCATGACAATGCAAACCGGTGGATCATGCAGTGCAAAAATTTCACATGAGGAGCTACTTCCATGACACGAGCTCTAAAATCAGATTTTCGTCCTAACATAGCTGGGGCCCCATCCGTTGTGCAGCCCCTTAGATTTCCGATTTTAAACCATGTTGCTTGAAAAAAAATTCACCATTTGAAAAATATCATCTCCTTTAGTTGTTGCTTCTAATGCCGAATTCATCAAGAACTCTTCTTTAACGCCTTCTTTTCCTACATATCGAACAAAAATTAGTAGCTGAGCACAGTTTGTTACATCTGTAGACTCGTCAAGTTGAATTGCTAATCCACTTTCCAATCTACAAGTATCACTAATCACTTGCTACAAAATATTCACTAACATTTCCTCAATTCTTCGTTGGACTGTATTATTAGACAGGGAGATAGAGTTAAGTTTTTTCACTGATTCATCTCCAAAGACACAACGCGTATCATTACTTTTGCAGCAGGTAGGACCAAATTTTCCCCAATGGTATGTGCTTTTTTTGCTTGGCGATCATGAGAGAAACTTTATAAGATGCCTTTAATGAAGCATTGGTTTGTTAAAAAAACATGCCACCTTTATCCAAGAATTGTTTCTCAAACACTGATTCTCTATGCTTGAAAAAGTCAAGTTCTTTGTCTTTGAATTCCGGATGACCTCTCTCCAAATGCCGAGTGAGAAGGCTTGGTTTCATCGAATCATTTCCTAATGATTTTTGACAAAGTACACATACTGGTATATTCAAATCATTGTTTATCGTAAATGTAAACCCGAACTTTAAGTAGGTTTCTGAATATTTTCTTATTTTGAGACTCATTGCATAGCTTTTTAGAAAGTCCAAAAATAGACAAAAATTTTAAGTAAAACTATAGAAGTTTTTGAACTCAGCAGCGCGATGAGCTAATCGTAAAGCGAATTTACATTGCACAGTGAACCTAAAAGCAAATGAAGACCTGAATTAAAGAACTACATAAATCACAAAATAAAGTTTTTGAAAAAAAGAAAATTTAAGTTTTGAAAAACATTGCAAACTTACTTCAATCTCATGTTAAATCTTTTCAGTCTTATCCTAAGGTAGGCTTAGGCTACACCTGAAACTCATGCAATCTTCAAGTTTTTTTTCAGTTCGCTCCTTAGGCTTTCTTTTCATTTCTTTGCAATTATTATCAGTACAGTTGTAACTGCCATTCGTCCTCGTTAGGTGGCGCCGGTCATCTTTAATTTAACCAATCATCGTTTGTTGCCTTTTTGTTTTCTGTAATCACCTAGAGCGCTTTAATTTCCACGCACAATGACAGTCAATTGTTTGATTTGCCTAAACGCATCAGGTTTTCTTTTAGTACCACTTTGGACGTCGAATAGATTGCTTCACTCAATTTTATTAACGTGGTCAGTTGAATTGTAGCTAGCTTAGGGTTAGGATTGTGTTTGTACTTAAGAATGTATTCAATTTATGTGTATTAATTATTTCTTTGCATTCTATTTGAATAAGGGATTTAAATTAACGTCGTATGTTAATAAACTATAAATTTTGTTTTAAACGACGCCCATCATGTCTGGATCAACAATAAATTCAAGACAAGATCTGTGAAGTGTTGGAGTCCGTTTGACATACGATAGCACTCAAATTTTAGCACCGACAACAGTAGTCCCCCCTTATTAAGCCCACGGTTAATAAGCTCACCCACTTAACAATCCCAAAACTGTCTGGTTCAGAATTACTACTGTCGCGTATTCAATTCGAATAGTTTAAAGCAGTGGATAGAACAAATCTTCAACCTTGCTACGACGATTAATCTTGCCAAATAATAGTGATAGCAGGCTATCTAATTTCTGTTACGCTAACTTAGCAAATTCAACCGCTGTCTAAACTCACAGACAGAGAGATAAAATCTCAACTTTATTGCTAAGCTATGAAGAAAACTTCAACTTCCATCAAGCGGCAATTACAGCTAATCACTAATTCACAATTACAACTTTACAGTAAATCACAAATCTCAAATTTTTAATTTACATTCTCGAATGAATACTATAAAAATTATCGCTTTTTATACAATTCTCATAACATTCTAGAACTTTTTTTCTTATACGAGTAAAAACGAGAGAGAGCTAGAAAATTCTAAATTAAAGAAGGAATAATGAGAATTTACTAGACAAATAACAAGACAAAATAATTAACATTATTACGTCACAAGCAAATGAATGTATCAATCAAAAATCCGAATATTTCTTATGTTGACTTAGCATTAATATAAAACCATGCGATACAAATGATTCTCAGAGTATTTTGCGTTTCAAAAAGGGCCTTATTCGTGACAACTGCATTTATCCCTGTAATAAAAAACTCGCACTGTAAACCCAAAACTTCGCTTAACCCACACTTTTTGTCTTGCATTTGACGGTTTCACACTTCATTACGCTGTTATTTGATTTTGTTTTCAAAATGGCGAAGAGATGTAAATGTTGTTTAAAATAAGCGGGGTAGGCTGTATTTGCTTTCTAGTCTTTGTAACTACGGTTCTTGTAGCAATCAATCAGCTGTTTTGTCTTGCGTGCCGTCATTAGACAAAATAAGTTATGTGAACTGCGAAAGTGGACTTGCTAGTTACTGTAGTTGTAGTTAAAGTTTTTACTGGGTTGAAAATCTGACTTCCTCAAGAGTTCTTAAACTCAGGTCTTCAAATTCTTAACATCAGGTGATAAAAAATATTTTAATGCAGATTACAAGTTATGGAAAGAATATCCTTATACTTAATCTAATGTACCTCTGGGGGTACATGGGAACCCCTGGGCTAAACATTAAAAAAATATAACTCTATTAACTGGTTGCTAAACCAAAAGCTATTCAACATAGGCTACCCACAACTTAACTTTTGTCAAAAGCACCCAAGCTAGTTTCGAAAACAGCATTCAACAATTGCGACGTCCATGCACGGCAGCCAAAAGCAGATATAAATATAGAACGAATGCATTTGCTTGGGAATATCACAAAATCTTCTTTACATGCTAATCAGTAAATAGTCTTTGGTTACCCACAACAGAAAGCTGGTTAAAACATTTACGCTATCAAGAATACCAAAGGTTAAAATAGATAGAACAATAAAAAATTTAAAGAGCTATTAACAATTGGGTAAAAGAAAAAATGTAATTACATGGGCATGAATGGTCCTTTAGATTGAGGTTTGATGTCAATTATTAAACCCTGCACAATTAATGTAACTGTAACCCAAAATAATTTATTAGTGTTTCGCTTGCTGGCGAAATCATCTGCAACAGCTTGCAAATTGATATTGTCCAACAAGTTCAATGAATATTAGCAAACATTCAATTATTGAGATTGTTATCTCTCATATTGCTTCTAAGTCATGTTTTGATTTTTTTCATGACATTGAAACACCTTTCTGCAAAAGCCGAAACGAGAGCTACCCCGCAGTAAATTTGAAGCAAATTATGTATTTCCAAAAAGCATTACCTGCTTGTCGACTTTTTGCTTCAAACTTCGCAAACTGTTGATATCTTTGTTACTTTTTTCAGAGGCGTGGTACTTTCTTTGGTAAGTAACCTAATATGAGTATGTAGGTCTGCGAGTTCTTCTGTAAACACATCAAAACGAACAAGACTTTTAAAATGTTACGTTATAGTCACAATCAGTGTTTTTTTTAAGGTGTTTTGAGGAACCGAAACGGTCTCTCAAAATTGTCCAGCGGTCTCTCAAAATCTGCTACTACCATAGCCGTACCTGCCGGGGGTGCAGGCAAAGTCAGGAAATTTAGAGAGGTGATGATGAGGAACTGCAAGAAATAATAATCCAAATTTAGGTGAAGACCTTTTTTTTTTTTTTTAGAGAACACCTTGATTTTGGGACGAAAATCGAAAATTAGGAGACTGAATTTAAGTGAAGACCTTTTTTTTTTTTTTTTTTTTTTAGAGATCACCATGATTTTAGGACAAAATTGGTTTTTGTCTGAGAAACTCAGACAATTTTTTTGTCATATCCGAAATGTACTCTAAAATCATGATTTGGGCAAACGTCACAAAATTTGGGCAAAAATTCATTGCCCCCCCAAAATTTTTTGGGCTGGTACGGCTATGGCTACTACAATAGTGTAAACAAAGCTAAGTATGCTCAGGAACAATAGGAAAAAAATTAGCGCTTTTTCAAAATTGCTTAGAGGTTCCTCAAGCCAAACCTTAAAAAAAACACTGGTCACAATCATGGCACAGTTCCAGCGCCCCTGATTACAAAAATAGTCAGCATTTTGGAGAGAAATTTTGTTTACTTATCTTTTTTACTTTTGAAGATCAGTAGAAACGCTTGCCAGTAAACGTCAAGAAATGACTTCACTCAGCTTTTGAAGACGTAAACATATTGAGAAATAGCACAATTAAAAATGCTGATTACTGCAATCTTCTGCAACACAATTAACCATTGAGTTGTTGTTACGTAATGCAAATCGCTTCTTTGTGAATTTTTGTAACCTATTAGAAAATTAGATTAATTTTTTGTGACCTATTAGAAATACAATGAGTCGCAGCTGCCAACAGCGAGGAATGTGATAAAATTAACGCCTTTAACAGTGTTCCGTTCTTAAAAATCGCCCCATTATGTATATTTACAATCTCCTGAACAATCTCTTTAATTTTGCTTTGGTCCGGCTCAAATAGCCGAAGAAATAACGTTACTATAAGCATTTTAAATATTTTACATTTACCGTTAAACCTCTAATTGAGCGCCACCCTGTTTTTTCAAAAATCGCCGTAAGCGGTTTACTAACCCGGATTCCCCTGCGGTTACTATCGCTTCTTCAGAGATCCATTTTCTTTTTTTTTTTTTATTCCGTGCTAATGCTGATGCTAAAAGAGGGATTTCGGGTTAGTTTCACCGCAAAGAAATCGCTTACGGCGACTTCTTGAAGAGACAGGGTGGCGCTACATTAGAGATTTTATGGTATTCACAAGAAAATGGCAACACTGCTTGATTTCGTAATTCTTAAAAGAAAAATCCAGAATATTCGCTTGACTAGTTACCCATGTGACATGTGTGGCGTAATAATGGTTATTTGTGATTGGCTTGATCTTAGTAAGTTTCAGAACATTTGAGCAACTTATGACCGATTGATATAAATAATGCTTGCTCGGAAGCGTGATTATTATTCATTTTAGTAACTCGATATTGGAAATTTGTTAGCTGTGTGAATTCATAGTTTTTGAACGCAAGTCTCTGGTTGCTTACATTATTGTTGAAGAATTAAGCTAGTGAGCTTAACCTGCTGTGGATTTTATACTATTGTGAGCTTCTAAGTGGATTGGGGCATATTTTTTAGTGAAGAAGTTATTGTGGTAGTCTGAGCTGTGGTTTAGCTAGACTATATTTTTGCTGTTACTGGTTCCTAGGGCAGGTCCAGTAAGAAGTTTTAAGAATTTTAGCTTGTGGTAGGCAGCCAAGATTGTGTTGTCGGTGAGAGCCTTCTTAGCAAGCACAGTAAGGTTAGAAGATTAAACTACTTACCGAATTATTGAATTAATTTCTACAAAATTTCAAAAACTAATTCTGTGGAAGTAACAAAGAGATCAATCAATTTATACATTTTAAATTGACTGCATCCGTTCTAAATAGCCTAAATGCATCGTCCTAATTACTTAATCCCAATGTGACCTCGTTTTGGAAGTAACCTGTGTAAGAGCATAAAATCGAGTTTTATTGTTAATTTGTCGTCTGAGCCATATGGCCCAATTCGGATTTATTATAAATAGAGTGAGAGATAACTCTTGTCAGACAGTAGCTAGAGTTTGGCACGGGAAGCGGTGACGTTGTATTAATTTTTGCTGTATTGTGTTAAGTGGCTGCGTGTGTGAAACCGCAGACAAATAATAAATTCAACCCTCTCTTAAGTTGCAACTATAATTTTCTGTATCGGGCGTCATAGAGTTACGCATATTTAAGCAAGGGTGGTTGTAACTTGGGAGGGATTTTGCTGACTTTATTTAGACAAGTTCAGCATTTCAAAGACGGTTATAGTTATTGAATTCCGTTTTTATCGTTGGATACGCCGGCACCTTTCGGCGGGGAGCGGAAACTGGGAGTCGCGAGTCTTTTCTTCATTAACCAGAATTTGGTCTTTACCAAAATTTGAATTTATAATTTGGTCTTTGAACCAAAAAAATTGAATTTATAAGTAGTGTTTCTACCAAAATTTGAATTTACTTTCTTCATCAACAGTTGTAGTGATGTAGCCGAGACTGAGATTGCATATATTTTAAAAATAAAGTACACTTTTAATTCTAAATAACGGTAGTCCTACACACTCTTTTATATTTTTTTAAAAAATGCAAGGCTTACTATTTTAAATAAACAAGTATATGAAACATGTTGGATCAGCGCCTTGCTCGGTCTGGTCGCATAGTTAATAAGTTAAAACAGATTTGGAAACATGTGATCATGCATGGGTTACATGGGCAACACGAAAGTCTTCTTTGAGCTTGCAGAAACTTTGATTTATATTATTTCTATTCTTCTTATATTCATTATTTCTATTCCTTTGATTTAAAGTGAAATAACAATGAAAAAAAGTTAAATATGTTAGGCCAGTGCCGGGCGTCGATAATTAACTGTGGGAACTTGTTTAAAAACAGTGCCTAAAAATATAAAAAATGCAGTCTTCATTTGCTTTTCAACTCATCTAATAGAAAAAAATGATTGCAAGAAAGTGAAGACAAAAAAGTCTTTGGCTTAGTACCGGATTAGAGGGTTGATATAGTTTTTAATCGAATTTGGGTGGACGTGCAGAAGAGCTCGAGAACCACTTTGTAGAATTCGTACCGGTGATTTAACTCCGTTAAATACACTGGCGTGCGATGACCTTCGAGTCTGGTCATACAATTTGCATGCCAAAATCTGGTCATGAAAACGGGTATGTTATGGGTAATCAATGAGACAGGCAATATTTTACTGGCAGGAAAAAATTTTTGTGTGAGATTGTAACTTTTAGTCGTAATGTCGTGGTAATCAAGACCCAATTCCGTCCTAGATTTTTCCTTACCTCTCAAAAAAATGGTCATCGCTTGAAATTGTTGCCTGGTAATGCATCTTTTTTCCTGAAAATGCTGGGATCTCTAAAAAAAAAATTGAAATCGTTCCTGAGTACCTACTGCATTTTTCGTTTTAGAAATGCAATGATCTCTAAAAAAAAGGTTTTCCCTTTCAATTTCTCACAACTTTTTTTCATTTCGTCCTGAAATTGTAGCATTCACTAAATAAAAACAGGTTTTTGCCTCGGATCAGTCTAAAATTTGTCTAATTTTCTTCCAAATCAGCACCATTTCCCATTCAATTAAAAAAATCTATGCTTCTTCGCGCAAAAGTTTGTCATGCAATATTTAAAAATTTGGTCATGCAACGCATGACTTGCATGCCCTGACCGCACGCTACTGGTTAAATATATAAATTACTGTCTATGACATTATAAACACAAGGTTGATATAGATTTAACAATCTAAAAATCAACAGCATGTCCGCCCCTCAGATTAATTTTACATACTGATTAAAGATATGTAAAATATTTTGCTGCTGTATGTCAAATTGGTTCCATTTTTACTTTTCTGTAGGGCATTTTATAAAACTAAAAAACGATATATATTTACGAAATTCGATTACTTTATTTTTTGCACCATCGGATCGGTTTGGGGTGTGAGCATGTGAAAGGTAAGCACAAACTTTCACGTCATCACAAGAAGACTTTTTGTTGCCGAAAGAAAAAAAAACTTTTTCGTAATCGGATTAGTGCGTTAAAGATGGCCCAGAGAATTATCCGAAGCCCGCAAAACCGAAGGATTAAGTTCAGACTTTCAGCTTCTTTTGCCCTTGGAAGCGCAACGTAGCTGAACAATAGAGTTGCGGAAACATTACATCATTATTCCTATAAAAGTACATTAACAATGTCCAATTTCGACAACCACATCACCTTACAACCACAACGATTAGTACAAGTTTAATAGCGAAGTCGAGACTATAAATATTTGATTTCGGGACCTTGAACTACCTTTGATATCACCAACAAATCAAAAAGCGCTTTCTTGTTTTTGAAAAAAATTGCCAATTTAAAATGACAAAAACTAACAGGGTGGCGTCGCTATACAAAGCACAAAAACATAAAATCTCTAATAACACATAATAAATCAACAATAAACACTGGGATCAATACGTTGGCCTTCAACCTGACAGCAAAAAATAAACATGAACAAAGACTTCACTTGACAGTTTGTAACAACAAAATGCTAAAGCCCAAAATTACAAAAATCATTTGCTAAGAATAAAAAATATCATTTACTTTTGTATGCAATTTCTATGACCAAACGTAGTTTCTTGATTGCACTTGTCAATTTTTGGGAACGGGCTTTTTTAAACGAATAGCTTTAATGCAGAGATTGGGTTAATGATTTTGATTTTACTTTTAAATCAAATCGCCGCTAAGCTGCGACAAAACTCGACCTTACAATCAACGTACACAACAGCACAAGTATTAAAATACCAAGTGTCAGGCTGCACGACATAACGACAGTTTTATTTAAATAGTACACGTACAAATTTGCACTGTTGGAAAAAATAGTAGATCTAAAAAGCAACAATCCAATCGAAAACGAGAAACAATTCCGAACCACCATCTTCAACAAAATAAATCTGTGTAGTGTTTATAAAGAGTTTGAATCACTTGACGTTAAGCATTACAAGTCAGGATGATAAAAGTCAATACGGTGATGATTCTGTTAATTTTTCATATCGCGATAACTCAAATGTGTCTGTCAAACCACTGTTCTAAGCTTCAACTCCATTAGTGTGTTGCGTAGCGTGTTCAGCACACGTGAAATTTGCAAACTCAGAAACACAAAACCAAGTATCTGTTTGCAAAGCAATTAAAGTTAATAAGAATCAAAATTCAAAACAGTGATCTAAGGGGTTAGGAATGGGCACCTTACAGAAGGTAACACGTAGGCATCAATTAGGGCTGAGCAGGAACTATTGATACAAAATACAAATAAATTACAGAGATTCGGATGTAGTCGGAGTTATTTTTGATCCGCTTGCATCATCTTTAGAGTCTTTAGCAAGAGGCACTTTTCCACTAATTGTCTGTTGGACAACTTCATTCCAAGCAGAATCGGAAATTTCCTTAGCCCACAAAGGTATCGATTTTTTATCAAGTTTAATGTTCTCCATTGTTAGTCGCACAAGATCTAAATATCAAATGCTATTCAGGAGGATATTACTGACAATAATACACTGGAATAGACAATTTATTTATTTGCAGTTCTTTAAAAATTAAAAAAAAATTAATGCGACAAAGTTGGAGTAATAGATAAACTTTAGGCAGCTACTTATCCTCATGAATGGTCTAATTGTTCTTCCAAGACAAACAAAAAATCCATTTTACCAAACATCTCTTAGACATTGTAAAACAAAAATATTTCTTTTTGTTCTTTCAATTATGATGCTACATTTTCGAATTAAGAAATATAAAAGCAATAAATAATGCTTCCTGATAGTTATGAAAAGCTCACCAAAATTTACTTCAAGCTTTCTGGGTTGAGCACCATCGGAAGGTGAAGGTTCATCTTCCTCTTCTTCATCTGAGGTTAGATTTAAATACTCTACAACTGGTAAGGGTTGATACCTGTTGATATCCAAGCAAAAAATGTTTAATTTAAATGTTGCAGCACAACTTTTTCATGTTTCCGAAGATGCAACTTTTAGATTACACAATGTTTTTATTTTACATGTGTAAAAAAACTATAAATTTAATAGTTACTTTTGCAACTATACAATTTTCTAGTTAAATGTAGCAAACTATACAATATTTTAGTTAAAAAAAAACTCCGTTTGAGCATTTTTTTATAACCACAATTACTTTGTATTAAGTATTAGAATTTTCAGAGTGATATATACTGTGATTAAATATCAAGTCAAATTTCCATTAAGTATAAAACAATATAAGATAAAAATTGCAAACGTGCAATGTAAATTAGTTGAATTTCATACTACTTTGTCAAGAATATTTTTTTAATAAAATTTTTAAAACTAAATTATATAACTTCTATTTTTTTTTTAATACGAGTATATAGAAGTTTTGAAAATATAAATTACAGGCACCATTTGGCACTACTTTACAAAACTTAAAAGAACTAATAATAACCCTTGCTGTTCTAAATCATGTTCCATATCATCACCATCATTATCTTCCTCGCTACTGTTTTCAACCATTAAAACAGGTGGAATTCTTTCTTGCTCATCATCAAGTTTATTATTTTCTGGTTCAGGTACACAAAAAGGCATGATCATACAAATTTGATTACAATAAAAAATCTAATAAAACAAATAAATTTTATTATAAGATATGTATTACAGTACTTTCACTAAAATTGATGAACAGATAGAAAATAAACAAGGACTTCATCAATAATGCACTTATTATTCAAACTTTTAAACTTCAATAACCAATATCAATATTTCTGTTATATATGCTACTGAAATAATCAAAAATATAAATAATTGAAACAAATTGGGTTTTGGTTGCATTGTTATTCAAAATAATAGTACTTTTACTTTGAATAGTTAATCTATTTTTTAACAATTTTTATTCTGAATAGAAAAAACATTACAGATTTAGTTTTGTGTAAATTTTAAGGTCACTTGATGTTTTGGAACTAGTTAAAAGAACATAATACCAAAGGCAAAAAAGAAAATTTCAAAGTGAATATAATAAAAAAATTTTTAGTATATATAAATAATTTTATAATTTTTTTAAGCAAGCAAATTTTTATTTGATCATTATTACTTTTATTATTGTTTTTTAAAGACTATCATAAATGTCTGTGTAAATCCATTTTCTAAAGTGTCTTTAGAAACAGTAAATAATATTTTAAAGATACACTTGAAAAGCTAAAAATTATTTTTAGAATTTAAATCAAATTATTACACTTGGGATGGCATCTTAGCACTATATACCTAATACATTACATCAGTTAACAATAATCATATGTTGCAGTTTTGATCAAACAACGATCATAATGATGATCATACCTAACAGTGTTGATCAAGTTAAAACAATTCACTTATCTTAACTGTTCTTCATTAAGTGTTTAAAGCTTACAAGACAAGATTGGGAAAAATAGCTTGATTAAATATATGGATTGATTAAACATCCTTTTCAACTAGACAATAAAAAATAATTTTTTACTAATACAGTAGTCATAAACATGTAAAATACACTACACTCAAATATTGTTCTTTGTTTATCATGTTTTAAATGTTATCAACATACAATCTAGATTATTGGTTGCCAACCTTTAGAACTTCATAGACTACTAAATGTATAACTTGTTATTTGGAAGATCACTAATATCAATTTAGAAAGAAAAACTGCTGCGAATGTACTTGTGCAATAATAATGATTTAAAAAATAAGACAAAAACAGGTCTTCAATTTTAAACTTGGCAAAAATATAACATTTCGTTTTATTTTTTTAGCTCAAGATATAAAAGTTATTCAAAAATCAAATAAAAACTAAAAAAATAAAAAAGGTTTTCACTTTTAAAACTACCTCAAATATAAAGACTCATGGATATAACTTGAAGGTTGTTAGATTCAACTTAATTTAAGTCTTCCAACTATTGAAATTGCCATGATTTCTTTTGGAAACCACTGAAATTTTTCAACAGATCATTATTTAGTAACTCTTGATCTTGATTGTCTTATATTAGATGCACAAATATTACTCTTTTATAACTTGCATATATAGATATAAAATAAAATAAAATATAAAGAAAAAATAAATAAACTTGTTCATTTTGTAGTTGCTTCTTGAATATTATAGCTTCTTTTTTGTTTTATGAGTTTCTTTAGCTGTTTGTTAATACTATTGCATATATTCATCATGTTTTTGTTTTTATTGCATGCATATACCAATTTGTATATGTATTTTCATGCCTAACCAAATTTATCTTTACTATATTTTGAGTTTTTATGACTTTTATTTTGTGTTTTGTTTAATTCTCTCATGCACTCTTTTTTATACTTTCCATTGCTTTACTGTTTAACTATTGATACTCTTCATGTTTCTTTGTTTACCCAACAACAATTTTTTCTTTAATGCTATGTTAAAACTCACAAAACTATGTTACAACTCACAAAACTATGTTAATTTTTTGTGCTTTTATGTTTTTCTTCTCTTGTGCTACACCACTGGATTAGTCAATTATTATTATTTTATTATTACTATAGCCAAGGTAACACCAGGAGAAAATGGAAATAAACAGGTAAAAGAAACCAAAGACTCTACTTTTTCTACAAAATAAATGATACACAAGTGATAAGCAAATGATTAAAATAAGTCAACAAAACACTAGTCATCCCTATTGAGTTTTGAATAACACAAAAATTGTGAGTTCTTTGTGTGAATGATTGAATTAACACAATAAACACATTAAATAATTAACACATTAAATAACACAAAAACCTTTATTGTGTTTAAAATGTAAAACAAGATTTAAAAGTTATAATGCAAACTTCCATTTGACCATCTCATTCACTGTTTACCACAGTGAAATAAAGTGATGAAACAAAGTTTAAAAAATCAAGTTTGTATGAACGATTGTTACAAAAAACCTTTAAAATAGTTTTGGAGCAAAAAATTAAAAAAGAAACCAAGAATAAGGAGCAACTTCAAGAAGAGAATAGGAAATCCCCTTCTGAAAGTCCCCAAAAAGTAGAAGCCTGAAATGGCACCATGACAAATAGTAAATGAGACCCAAAAGTCTTGGGTCTTTTCAAAAAGTCACTATAAGCAATTTTTTTGATGAAAGTAACCCAGAATCCCACCTACAGCATTGGGATGGAATGAAAAAGAAACCAAAAGGAAAAGGATCTCTTCAAAAAGCAAGAGTAATCACAGGGGATCTGGGTAAATGTCACCTGAAAAAATTGCTTAAGGTGACTTCTTGGAAGAGACCCAAGTTTTTTTGATAAGCATCAGGATTTCAAGAAACACCTAAGCTCTTTTGAATCAAAAATTGCAGGTACCACTGGTATTTTTTTTACCTGACACTCTTTAAATGGTTTATTACTATTCATTGATTTACCTTCATATTAAATATGGAATCATAGCATAAAGTTTAACATTTGTTATCTGTACAACTAATAAAAATAAATTTAGACAGAAACTTGAGTGATTGTATCATTAACTTGACATTTTATTAATAAAAAAATTGTATTTGTTTGAACTAAGAAAATTTATGCATAAGCTCTTCACCTTGTCACTCCCACTACCTATTTTGGGTCAGTTTTCCATGGTAAAATAACGTTATTGACATCTAACCAACAACTCAATTTTAGAATATTCTTTGCTAACCTGTTCAACCAAGAAATTACAGTCATTTTTTATTTGTAATGCTATTAAATCTTAGAATTCTATACCCAATGCAATTCGCATCCTACTCCTTAGTCATTTTAAAAAGGAGTTTGGAAAAACTTTAATATGTCTTTAATAATAATAATAATAATAATAATAATAATAATAATAATAATAATAATAATAATAATAATATTAATAATAATAATATTAATAATAATAATAATTAAATAATTTATATACCCCTTGAGATTGTTTACAACATATCATATGCTGACATCTGTCTAAGGGATGCCTTACAATTTAATCGAAATGCACTGTGTTCTTCATTACTTTCAGAAAACTCTCGCCACCTTTTTATGTGTACTCAAGGTTCGATAACCTAAATTTTTTTGTTGTTGTTGCTGTTCTCCTTTTCATATTTGCTATTGTATATTTCTTTTATTTGGTGCCACCAATCGGCCAAAAACTTTCATCATCTCGTTCGCCCTGATCCGCCCATCTTCTCCTCATGTCACACACATGTCTCGGCACCTCGTCAACTTCCACATTGTGTTTAGAGTTAACTTTTGTCACTATTCCGAAATTCCATGGGGAAGTGCAACGGGCTCCGTGAGGCTTTACCCAAACTTTATCACCCACGGAGAAGGCACGTTTATCGCTTTCCTGACCATCATCAATTTCAGAATTAACTTCTACCTCCAAAAACGGATTTCGCCAATCGTAAGAGATAGCTTACTTGACGGAATTATGCCTTTGCTGCCATGTGGGGTGATATTGTACTAGAAAACGCATTAATCAATGCTTTTCCTGCAACGAGCTTTAATTGTCCTGTGATTGCATTCCACTATCCCGTTCCCAGAAGGTTTGTAAGCACATCTAAAAGTTAAACTTATTTTCCAAAGCTTACAAAATTCCTGCATCAAATTGGATCTGAACGATTTAGCGTTATCACACAAAATTTCAATTGGTGGACCAAACTCAGAAAATATCTGTCTTAACACCGACACGACTTGACTTTCTGATTCATTTTGAATGTTTCTCTAAATGGCAAATCGACTTGGGCCGCAATCAACCATTGTTAAGTACGTCTGACAACCATGGTGTGTTACGTCTAGCGCGAGACGTTTCCAATCTTCCTCTACACTCAACTCTCTTCCATTAATTCTCACTGCGCTCGGATCAATTGACTGGCCTCGCGGCAATTTTTCACAGCAAATTCTGCGTCACTTTTACTGTTGCTGGGGTCTAATTTTCTTGCAAAATGCAGTGTCGTTTCAGCACCACAGTGATGCAAAGCATGAGATTGCTCTGCAAGACCACAATCGTTAGGAAACTTTTCATGGAAAGCAATTGCACAATTCCAACTTGAAGAAGGTATTGCTGTCAGCTGATGCCTTGGAACGCGCGTAAGTCCATCAGCCTTATTTTTAGTTGTAGAAACAAGAAACACGCTCCACTCGACTTTGTATACTTCTAGTGTTTCCGAAAATATTGAAAGTCTTCTTTTTACTAACATTTCGGATAGTCCAGATACTCTAATGCGTTTATATTTTTTCAACAATGATGACAACCATGAGTAAACGGCGGCAGAGTCTGTAAAAACTGTAATATCTCCGCTCCCCATTTCATCGCTAAATTGACTCCTTTAATCACTGCATTCAACTCAGTCAAGTTTATGTGAGTTCCATCATCGGCTTTTCGCAACCAAGCCCCGTCTTCAATAATCTGGTTTTTTCTTTCCAAAGCAACACCATATGCTATTTGACTAGCGTCGCACCAAACATTTAATTTTTCGGAAGAAGCCGACCAAATTCTTTTAACTGGGTCATCAACGTCTAAACGACTTAAAACTTCCTTCAATCTTTGAATAGCAACGGACCCAGCAAAACTATTCCATGCGTTACTCTCACAGCTCCTTTTTACAAAACTGCACGCTACTCGCAACCATCCGGCAATTGGGTAATGACCAACCAATTTTCCACACAAGGAAAACACTTGCCGCTTTGTCATAAAATTCAGATTTGACGGATTTATCTCTTTCTTTAGCTCAGTTTGTCTCCAAAGAACAACACCTTTCTTTTCATAAGTTCGCAAGCCAAGGACTTTTGCAGAATTTAAATTTTCAGATGGTTTGGTTATCAGTCCAAATTTTAATAAATGGACTTTTACTACTTGGGGACTTACCACGTTGAGGTCAATGGTAATGTCATCATAATAATGGTCAGTTGCTTTAGAAATCTTCTCATCTAACGACAAAACTTTAGAAACGACGGCTTTCATTATTTCAGGAACGCAGTTTAAACCAAACCCAAGCTTGATTAATTTATAGAAATTGCCCTCAAATTTAACAATTTGATACTTGCTGCATTCATCAGCAACATTTATCTGCATGTAAGCATCGCGTAAGTCTAACAACGCACAGTTGGCCGATTTCTGCCTCCACGACTTCAGTTTCTCGTCACAAGCATCTGCGTCTGCTCCGCTGCATTCAACAAATTCATTTAATTCTCGAAAATCAAGCACTGGTCGCACCTTGTCTTTCTTTTCTTGAACAACAGCCATTAAGGCACCCTCTTCATTGCATGTAGTTTTTACTAACCAACCGTTATCGATCCATTTATTTACTTCTGATTTGAATCTTGGATAAACAGATTCGTCCATCTTATAAAAATCTACACAATTGCGTAGCACTGGTTCTTTTGTCCAGTTCCACCTTGCAACCCATTTCTCTCCATCAAAATTGACTTTAAAGTAGTTTTTAGTGATTATTAGGTTATCGACAGGCATTTCATTTGAGACCGCAGCGGCCGCAATAGAAAACTTTCCATAATCTAGACAGAATTTGAAGTGCTTCAACATGTCCGTTCCGATTACAACGTCAACACCCGGCAATATTCTCTGGATTGCAACACATCGTACTTTAATCGTTTTACCCGCTATTGACAAAGTGACACAAGTTTCTCCCTGACAATCTATCACTCTCCCATCAGCAGAGATAATTTGTTTACGCCCACTTGCTTGAGTTTTTCGTATTGTAGGTCCCATTAAAGTTTGTGTACATCTGGTGTCAATTAAAGCACAAGCTGACTGTTCATTAATTTTAACATTCATTTTTGGGACGATTGCGCCTTCGCTATAATTGGGGCCATTGCTGGCGCACACAATGCCCCATTTTCGTTTCCCGCAGTGCTGTAATTTCGTGCCGCACAAAGTTGTGCAATATGCCCACGCTTTCTGCACACATAACAAATTATCTCTTTTGCCTTAATACAGTCTTTTCGGTAGTGCGGACCTCCACAATTAGAACATCTGAGAGTAGTCGCATTTGTATTGCTTCTCGCAACTGCGCCAACTTCAATCAAATCGCTTTTAAATATTTCAGTCATTAAAGCTCTAGAAATTTGTTATATTGCAGTCAAATCAAACGTGTCAATTTTCGGTGTAGCTCTTAACGGGGCAGAAACTTTATTAGGTAACCCCATAACAAACGAAAATTTAATGATTTCTCCATTTTCACCGTCGATGTTTGCCAAATGGGCCAACCGCTTAAGATCAGCCAAATACACATCTACCGACTCACCATTCTTCCATTGTCTGTTTCGAAATTCATTGTAAGCTAAAAATTTATCACAAGCGAAAGCAGTTCTCAGTGCTAATTCAATTTTATCAGCATCTCGCTTTTCCTCTTCTTTTAATTGATCATACACTGCAAATGCGGGGCCATCAAGAAACAGGGGAATCACAACTGCCAAATCTTTCAATTTAAGCAGGCTTTTCGCTAAGTGCGCTTGCTTTAGCCAAACTGATACGTCACCGTCGCCATTAAATCGGTTTAAAACGTCCGTAACTTTTAAACTCATCTTTTCTTAATTTTATTTGCAACTTGGGCCGCGATAGCTTGTAACAAATGTATTAATAAAAAGATGAAAATGAAGAACGACACAATTGCAAAGCTACTAAAACGTAACAACCAACTATCAGTCAAAACTAGCATTGTAAACAACTCTCCTTCACTCAGCTTCACGAAGGAGAATAGTCTCGCAAACATGAAAGGCATTTACAAACGAACTTTTAACCTTTAATTACAAAAGAAATTAAGTTCTTCTTGAGCATCTTCACAAATTTAAAAAAATTTTTTTAAATTTTGGGCTCACTTTGGACACGCAAGAAAAATTTGCGCGACGTTTTTTTCTCTTTTTATCTCTTAGAGCAACTAGTTTTGTTTCTTTTTACTCTCACTTCAATTGTTTTTTTATTCGAATTAGACACGACCCCATAAAGGTGTTTCTCAATGATTCCATTAAAAAAAATTACTAGAGTAGGAGTGGAAAAGAGTCCGTGTCGAACAAGTACGCTTTCAATTTGCCGCTTCTTTGCACGCGGTCACGTTGTGGATTGTATTTTTCAACTATAAAAATTGATTATCAATTCATATTAACCCTTAGCAGATCATATCCTATTCATTTCTACACAACTTATTGTAGAATCTATCGTTAGAAAGCATTAGTAAAAACCTTTTGCAGCTTTTCTCGAAGACAGTAGCCAGACTGTTTTAATTTAATTTAATTGTTTGTATCATACACCAAGGTCCATAGACAGGCAATGACAAGGCAAAACAACACAAGACACAAAAGCAGAACACCACGAGAAAAGAAAAAAATTAACCAATCAATGTAAAAAAAAAGAAAAAAAACACCTATGATAGAATGATAAATTATCTAAGAATGATAAATTATCTAATTTTGACAAAGTGTATTGTTATAATTGATCCAGAAAATAGATTTATACAGGGCATCAGAAGACATTAAGCAAGAAATGTATACATTGGATGAATTGTTGCATCTTTTTAAGAACGAATATAAGTAATTTCTAATTAGGGCATCAAAGGCCTTAATATTAGATTGAATTTGTCGAGTTCTAGCAGATTCCTGTCTAGGTATGTTGCGTAAAATTCTGAACGAGTTGTTGTACGCAATATGAACACGATTTAAACTGGTGGTTTTGAATTTACACCATAAATGAACAGAATACATTCTGTTGTGCTTTTGGGAAAGACACTTTACTATACTTTTTCCTGCTCGGTGTCTTGGTGCCAATTCTAAATTTCAGTAATATCGCTATTGAGTTTCAAGAGGACAGCAATATTTTCGCATCTCCAGAACCAGGTCGGGATAATTGCTTGCCCTATGTTTAGCGCCTCTGTTGCTTTTGCCGTGAGTCAGGAGGATACATATAAAGATGAAGTAAATAAATAAAAAATAGCCTACAAAAACAGACAGGATTCGCGGAAACATTTCCTTGTCTATTATTGATGTTTTATAGCATTGGCTATTATCATTATGAAATCTGGCAGGTGCCAGTGCTATATTTAGTAGTCTGGTCTTCTTGAGCTCGCATATCAGCTCACAGATTATCAGCATAAAAATAGGACGTAGGCTACTGATTATAAACATAAGTACCGGTACAACAAAGATTTAATTTTGTTCGATCGATTAAAATAGCCTTAAACTGCAACAAAAACTAGTCATCAGAATCCTAGTAATTTACGGCCCTAAAGCAGAGTTGGCATTCAGCCAATATGAACAAACTTGTTCTTATTAGCTATATCCAATGCCATACGGTACCTTTGTATTTGTATATACTATCGTTATCCAGCTAGCCGGTAAACTAATTGCTCAAATCGAGGTAAGTTGAATGATAAAAATTCTTAATTTGATCCTGGATAAAACCTGGCTGTTCTTACCCTTTTGAACTGCCCTAAAAACCTAAATATTAAGGCTTTTTGGTAGTTAAAAAGAAAGTATTTTTCAAATTTAGTTGTGAGAAGTGAATAATTCTACTATTCATAAACATTCTTTTTTTTTATCAAGAGTCAGGGTGTCAAACCATTAAAAATAATGTTCAGATTCAGGGTCGGTAAATTTAATTTTTACGGGTTCAGTTCCGGTTCAGGCTCGGAAAATTTTTTTTAGATGTTCCATTCTGGTTTAGGTTCAGCAAATTTTATTTTTAAAGGTTCAGTTTTGATTTGGGTTTAAATAGGCATACCATACTTCTGAAAGAGTAAACCAGGACGTTTATTAGTGAAAAAATTCGTCTCTAAAAAGCAGTGATCTCTAAAAAAAAGATCTATCTTGGATTTCTTCGCTAAAAAGGAGTGTCCAAAAAAAACAACAAAGTCTTCACTTAAATTTGGAAATATTAGGACATAATGTTAACTGGGCGGGACTGATTTATAAGCTTTATGATTAGCTTAAATCAGAAGAAAGGTTGATTGGTTGATTAATTGAATCTTTTCCTAAAAGTTTAATTAGGATCAGCTTCAACCAAGCATAAACCAAACATTTATAGATTACGATATAAACACGCTTTTAACTTAATGGGTGAATTATATATTCTAAATCAAAAAGAAATGGTTTGCGAGAAGTTGATTACAAGTATGGTTTGTTTTATATGACTAAAAACAATTTGAAGTTACGATAAAGAGCTTCATTGTAAAAATTAAAAGTTTATACTTTTTTCTATACTACTTGAACAATAAATGAGTAGAATAAACTTTAAGTTTAAAAATTGGATTAAATTAAACTATTAAGTTTAATTATTTTCAATTTAAATGTTATAAACAAACTATTTGGCAAAAAAAAAGGTAAATTTATAGATAAGGTCCAGCACTCTTGCTTGAAACACACCAAAGTAATTTCCCTCTTTAAAAAAGGTTGTCCCAAAGATGTTTCTGACTACAGGCTTATCAGCTTACTTTCCTGTTTTTCTAAAATAATTAAAAAACTTGTCTATATTCATTTATATTCTTTCTTAAATAAGTTTAACTTGATTAGTGAAAATCAATTCGGATTTAGACGAGGACACTCAACTTGTCATCTTACTTGCTTACTGATCAAATAGCAACATCATTTGAAGAAAAAATAAATAGCCTTGGAATTTTTCTTGACCTGTCTAAAGCTTTTGGCACTAATAATCATGAAATGTTACTAAATAAATTGTATCATTATGGTGTAAGAAGCACAGTTTATTATTGGTTTAAAAGTTATTTATTTAAGAGAACCCAACAAGTTGATTATAATTCAAGTATTTCAAATATAGAACCTATTTCTTCCTTGGTACCTCAAGGCTCAATACTCAGTTCACTCTTGTTTATAATTTACATTAATGACTTCTCAAAATGTCTCAAATATAGCAACAACCTGTCTTTTGCTGATAATACAACGATCATCCTTAGTGCAAAAAATAATGATTTATTATTTCAAAAAGGAAATAAAAAACTCGAAAACATTGACTACTAGCTAATAGCAAATAAGCTTTCCCTTAATGTCAAAAAAACAAAATACATTTTATTTAGCTCTCATGCCACAAAAACATAGTCAAGAAAATCAGTTTCAACTATTAAAAAAATCAAATTAAAAGAGTCACCTTAGTCAGGTTGTTAGGTGTTATATTCAATGAACGCCTAACATGGAAAGATCACATGGCAATGCTAATCAGCAAACTAAAATCATCACTATATGCAGTAATGAAAATAAAGCTTTTTCTAACTCAAGAAGCTTTACTTACACTTTTTCATTCACTAATTCTGAGTCATATAAGGTATTGCATTACAACTTGGTGCTATGGATACTCTGTGTTACTCAATAAATTACAAAAAATCTGCAACAAGTTTATTAATATGATAATTTGTACTAATCCCGCAAAAAAACGCAACAAAGAAATAACAAAAGATAATATTCTTAATATACAACAACTCTATAAATTAAATATCTCAATTTGCATGTACAAATCATTCCACAAGCAATTACTATCAGCATTTAACAATATGTTTCAAAGAAAAACGTCCACTGTAATTACTAGAAGTAACTTTCAAATCATACCTGTATCATGCAAAAACACAGTAACAAAACAATCAATAAGATACATTGGCCCAAAAATTTTGAAATGAATTACTTGAAAAAATAAAACTATGTAAATCCTTGAGTACATTTGTTAAAAAATCTAAAGCATTCCTCCTTAAACAACAATCAAACTTATAAACTCTTATATAGGCCATCATTTAATATCTTTTGCTTGTCTTCCTTTTCTTGTGTTTCAGGAAAACAACTGAACAATTTCAAAATCTTCAACTTCACGACATTCAAGAAAAGACTCAAGAAAAGTTCTGCAGAATAACTCTCGTTTCTACCTGAACAATTTTTTTAGCTATTGCATAAATTTTATTTATTGTTACTACTTTGCATCGGTTTTTGCAGATTTTTTTTTTAGTATGTTTTCTTGTGTTGTTTTTGTGTTTTTTTGTTTGTTTTTTTACCAAGGGTGTGATGTTTTTGTTTGTATTTTTCTTTACTGAGGTTTTCGTTCGAGAAATGATCTTTTGATCTGCAACAGGATTTCTTCAGTGCGTTTGTTTGCCTGTTGGGCTGATAGAATATGTTCATGCTTTTACATATTTTTAAGGACTGATCATATTCTTTGAGCCAAACTCTGCTATGATCCCACCATTGCACCGCCCCCATAGCAGTGTTTTATTAAGCAAATAACCTCAGTCTTATACTTTATTTTCTTTTTCTCTATTTTTTTAAACAATTTTATAATGAGATGAAGCAACCTAGCTTCTATATGATACAATAAGTCACACTTTTTATCGCTAATTAGCAAGTCACAACGTCAACTCGTTTTGTTGCTTCTTCCTTTTTTAACTTTGTCTTTAACAACACACAAACTTCTCAACATTTTGTTATCTTGTTCATGTGGCAGAGCAGAAATAAAAGAAAGCTGAACTGAACTGAACTACTTTAGGCCATTTTTTGAGACTAATTTACCGTTTTTTTGCGTGCTGAGAACGATTTTGGCACTTAGTAGCGTCGCAAATCATTTTTTAGGTGTGTTTCAGAGGGGAGACCCCCTCAGCTTCCACCCCAAATTTTAGGAAAACCTAAAAGTCATTTTTTTATCGCTTTTCTTGGACACCCGCTCTATCCCTCTGAACAGCCAAATATGGTTCAAAATGCAACCTTCGTGTTTTCTTCGAACAAAAAAAGTTTCATCAATTTCGACAATATTTTTGTTCATGAAAGTAACCCGGATCCCCCTGCATTTTCTATCACTTCTTGATCCCTTCAAACAGCCAAATTTGGTTCAAAATGCGACCTTTTTCGTGTTTTCTCCAAACAAGTAAAGTTTTGTCGATTTCGACAATATTTTTGTTCATGAAACTAATCAAGATCCCCTTGTGTTTTCTATCACTTCTTAAGAAATCCTTTTTCTCTTGGTTTCTTCTTTATTCTATCCTGGTGCTGAAAAAGGGATGATTAATTTGTGACAAATTTAAGTATCACCATGTTATTCAGCAGGCAAAATTACAAATAGAAAGTCAAGGTTTGAAGCATAAAATCGTGCTGGACCTAATGTACAAAAATATCAAAAAAAATTTTCAATCAAAATGTTCTACTTCTTTTTATCTTTGCTTAAATGTTGCTTATAACTTTTCTTGTTTTGGTAATGCAAATGTTACCTATATTGTTGCATTATCTTAGACCAGTGGTTCTCAAAGCTTTTTCTGAATTCATCCCTTTTAGAACTTGCGTTACTGTCATTCCTTTTCAAACATCAATAAAAGTTTTTAGTTCTTGTTTGCTATTCACCAAGTTTAATTGATAAATTTCTAAGTTTTGTGTAGCCTGCAAGGTTAATAATGGCAAACAGTGAATGAGATCCAATTTTTTCCTTTTCAACCAAATTACAACAAGTTTATTGGCAAAATATTTTACAGCTAAATTAAAGACAAAAAAGGTCTACACTTTTATTTCAATATAAAATTCAATTTTTTCAATTCATGGAATTTGTCTTCACTTTCATAAAACTGATTTAATCAGCTGTAATAATTGGGTCTCTTGAAGAAGTCACTGTAAGCAATTTTTGTTCGTGAAACTAACCTGGAAGCCCCTGCAGTTACTATCACTTGAGAGATTTTTTTCTCTTGGTTTCTTTTTCATTCCATCCTGGTGTTGAAAGGAGGATTTTGAATTACTTTCATTGAAAAAATTGCTTACAGTGACTTCTTGAAGAGGCCCTAATAATTTAAATGCAAAAAGCTACAGGTCTTGTTCATCCTTTGCTATTACTAACCTTGCAAGCTTTGGGGATTCCCCAAAATTGAAAAGTTTATAAATTAAGCACTGCAAATAGTGAATGAGAACTGAACCTACTGCTTTTGGGGTTCACTTTACATTGTGATAAAATTCTCAAATTTTTTCCTAATTTTTCACCCAGCAATTTTTTTCCGAAAGGTTTCCAGTTCCTCTTTAGTTAGCCAAGTAGTTCACTTTGAGAATCACTTATAGATAAGCAATTTCCCCTTTTACAACAATAATGCCATGCATTAAAGACTATATTGAATCATGTAAAGAATGGTTAAAAAAAAATCCAACCTAAATTTATTTACAATTACAGAGTGTAAATGCCAAGTGTAGACTCATTTAAAACCATAGGTATCTCGTGAATTATAAAAGAAATTGTTTAAAGTAAAGGCTTAAAATAAAGAAGAATTTTACGATTTTTTGGTCAAAGGAGTTTTGGCCCCCTTCCTCACCAGATTTAAACCCAATGGACTTTAGAGTCTGGTCTATGTTGGAGAACAAAGCCTGTGCAACTTCTCATTAGAGTATTGATGGTCTGAAGCACTCATTGAAGAGAAAAGCTGGAATGAAATATCTCCAGAAACTCTGCATGCAACATGTTCTCAGGTTTTGACAGATTTTGATGTGATTCATGCAAAAGGGGGTTATTTTGAATAAATATTGTGTATTTGTATACCTTTATTTTAAGCCCTTACTTTAACTTGTTAAAGGACAGTGGTAGATATATGTACTATGATTGTAATTGTAACATAACAAAAGCACTTTTGTGAAGACATAATTCTAAGTTTTAGTTATTTGTGACATCATTATTGATTCATTGTCATTTTATTTTAAAATCAAATTCTTATATCCCTCAAAGGGTTAAATGATTGCTTTTATAATTCATGAGATATATGGTTTTAAATGACGTATGTCAATTATATGATTTTAAAATGCACTTGGTGTTTATACCCTGTATAAAGAAAATATCAAATATATGATTTTAAAATGCACTTGGTGTTTATACCCTGTATAAAGAAATACAACTCTGCCTATGAAGCAAAAGGCCATAAAGTGCTCATAATAAAAAAAATATTTCTCAAATAAACAACAATGTGCTTAATGGAATTTTTTAAAAATATTTCTTAATTCATTTACTGCCAGTGCTGTAATTTACTGTCTAAGTTGTCTTATAACCCTGCTTTTTATCTGCTATGTTCAACTTTTGACCTTGATTCATTAACATTTAAGTGTCATATGACATAATGTACTTCAAACATTTTTTGCACAGAGTGCTTTATGATGTATATTATATCAAATGCACACAATCATCATTTCGATATCAATGGATTATATTTTCGTCTGGGCATTCATCATGTTTTGTTGCTCAGCAATTTGCTAGTATGCATGTGTGCACATTTCTTGTTGTCATAGCTTTTTATATGAGAATTTATTATATTTTTATGAGACACTGTATTAGAAAGAGATGGCAAGTTATCAGCCTGATTTGATTCTACAATCTGATTCTGATAAAAACTTATTGGACTATAAGAATTGCTTTGACAGTTTTTTATTATAAGATAGTGTTGTTGGTAATATTAGTAATGAAAGCAGTGACCCATTTGTCACAACTACATCACTGACTGTTCAAAGGCCACATGGAGATAGAACAACCCAGCCAAGGTCAAGAAGTTATATTTGGTGATGATGACATGAGCAACAAGACAGTTGCAGCTAGAGTATTTCACTGGAAACCCTGGTCCAACATCCCTGACTAGCATTACTGATATTGAGAATTGTCTGAAATATTTCCAGTTGATAGTAACTGATGACATTTTAGATATGATAGTCAATGAAACTAATTGCTATGCCAACTGTTTTTTCTGTCAACTGCCATTACCTTGCCCAGTCAGTTGAGAGCTAACAATCAAAAGCCACTGACCTTTCCTAAACTGAAAATATTTCTAGGTCTAACCAATGTTCCCTCTAAGCTGCGTGGCTGTGCATGAATGTTTAGAGTTTAGAGGGAATCAAGGTATTCTCTAAAAAAAAAGGTTTTCATTTCGATTTCAACGCTGCTTTCCCTATTTTGTTCCTGAAATCAGAGATGAAATCAAAGTAAAGATCTGTTTTTTTTTTTAGAGAACACCTTGATTTCCAGAACAAAGTAGGAAAATTAGAGATGAAATCAAAGTAAAGACTTTTTTTTAGAGAACATCTTGATTTTGGGAGAAAAAACTGAAAGACGAGATCAAAACTCCTTTTTCACTGATCATCAATTTCTAAAAATCCTTGCCTTGAGTCCCTAAATTTGAATATCCACCACTGCTCACACGGCTTTTCATTCCGCACACACTAAGCAAGCTCTTAGAGAGAACATTGGGTCTAACACTTCTCACTAGATTGATTAGTGAAAGGGGTCACTTGTCAGCAAAACTCATTTTATCTTGCTCCATTTTTTGGTCAAACAATGTCTAGGAACCAATATCAAATTATCATAAAGTTTTACATTTCAATGACAATAAAGCCAGGCCATCAGATTCAACTGACAAACTTTACAAACAAAAACCAGTCTATGATAAAATTGTAGCGAAGCAGCATCAATTGTTAACCCTGGTGAACAGATATCAATCAATGAAGAAATGTTGAAATGGAGAGGTTGTTTGTCTTTTAAGGCATATAACAAGGATAAGCTTACTAAGTATGGCATAAAGGCATCATCCTTTGAGAGATACTGTTTTTGGCTTGCTCAGTTACACACTTAGCTTTACTCTTGGCACTCATTTTTTACTCTTTTCTTTACTCTTGGCACTCACTGTATATTAAAAATTTTTATAACAGTGTAGAGCTGAGTGAGAAGCTGCTGGGAGTAAAAGTGCACACAGTGGGAATGCTTTGATCACATCAAGGAGAGCCTGCTGACATTTGCAATGCAGAATTGGTAAATAAAATATAAAGACAGAAGATTCTGTTTCTGTGGACATTAGATAAGTTAATGTGGTGGCTTGGAAAGATAAAAGAGTTGTAACACCCTTGAGTACAAAACATGATGAAAGTCTTGGCATAATAGCAAGAAAAAAGAAGGGCCATGGTGAGACTGCACAAATAATGAAACCTCTCTATATTGCTGAGTATAATAATCAGTACATGTCAGGGTAGATCACATAGATCAGATGATCTCATACTACCCTTTCACCAGAAAGACCATAAAGTGGCCAAAAAAAGTAGTTTTTTATCTTTTAGAAATAAGCCTTATAACAGCTTCATAATCTTTAAAGCTAAGAATAGCCAAACAAAGTTGAGTATGCAACCTTCCTATTGAAGGTCATAAAAAAAACTTTGTCAAGTTTCCCAAGACTTCTGATGAAGAGGAACCATCTGCAAGAGCTCCAAGGTAGAACCCCACTTTAAGATTGAAGAGTGGATTTGAATGTCATCAACTAGTAAAATTCCCTGCAACTGAAAAGAAGCCAAAGAGATGTTGCAGAATGTGTTATAAAAATAGTTTCAGAAAAGCCACAAGAGTCCATTGCAAAGTGTGTAAAGTATCCCTGTGTGCAAAAACATGTTTCTCTGCATATCATTCTCATAATCACTTTGAAGGTGTAGTTTATTGCAAGTAAATTTGAATGTGTACTTCTTACTTAGTAGCCAAAATAGAAAAAAAATATTGTAAAACCTATAACAATGCTTATAAACACATAAGATAGATGTGATGTGACAGGAAAAAGTCTTGGCATCAGCATGTATGCATGTGTGAAATGCACCTGGCACTTAAAGTGTTAGTGCCATTGTTATGTTTATTGGTTTGAATTGATTATTTTTAATGTTTTTTGATTTTAAGATTTTCAAAAATCTTACACTGAAAATGTTCAAAAAAATTTTTTAATGAATTGGTTGCTTTGTTTAAATGCTTTAAAATGATAATTGTCCTGCTGCTTGTTATAACTGTTTGGTTAATAAAAGTTTCCTTTCTCCCAAAATTGTATTACAAATAATTAAGGGCTCAGAATATTATTAGCATCACTGTACCATTTAGTTTCATCCATGTTATTTATGTAATATTTTATATTGTTTTATAGTTGTTTTTAATAGTAATATTTTTATATGATGACTTTTTATTTTGGTAAAATTAAATTATGAGAGAATGCAGGTAATGTTTTAAGAAATAGCCAATAATTTTTAAATACTAAAAAAGATATTTTTCTTAATATTAGCATAAAGAAACGTATGGTCTCAATGGTCTCAAGAAGTCACTGTAAGCCATTTTTGTTGGTGAAAATATCCTGGGATAATCCCCTTGTGATTACTATCGCTTCTTGAAGAAATTTTTTCTTTTTGGTTTCTTTTTTATTTCCTCCAGTTGCTGTGGAGAGGTTTCAGGTTAGTTTCACAAACAAAAATGACTTATGGTAAACTTCTTGAAGAGGTTAAAAAAACTTTAAGTTGCAGAATAATGTAATTTATGCATAATAAAACCTTATCACTTTTGTTTTTGTCAAAAATTTGACTTAAATTTAAACTTCATGCAAATTAACAAGTTTTTTTGTATTATTGTTTTGTTAAAAACATGTATTTTTATCTTGCAGTTGCAGTATTTTTAAATCATTGTTTAAAAAAATTCTTATTCAAGTAACTTTTTTGGTTAATATTCTATCATGAGAGGTAGAGGTGGACGTGGTCGTGGTGGCATGGGTCGTGGCTCCAATAGAGTTTTTGTGCCTCACATTCCATTTGATTTGACTATGTCTGAACAAGCTTTTCCTAGAGTAAAGCCTGCTCCTAATGATGAGCTTTTCACACAGGTTTCATTTTATTTTTTTGTGTTTATTGAGAAAAAGTGTATTTGAGCTGTCAAAAAATTTATATTCCGACTTGATAAAAAGCTAGGTACATCATTCTTGCAATAGATGCTTTAATTCAAAAATGAAAAAATTATGAAAAATTAAGCTATTGCAGTATTTGCAAAAGAATTTAGAATTTTTTTATTTCTTTATTACAAATTCTTCATGTTTTATAATGTGTGTTTCCCAAATAGTTGTTGAAATATATACTCTAGACAAATGTGTTTTTTAACATTCATTCTACAGCAAGAAACTCGAAAGTCTATTGGCTTTATTTAATGAAACCAATGAATAAATTTATTGTAAAAGTTATGAAAAAGTTGTAGAAAACTGCAGATTATACCAATTTAAAAAAAATTTTACAAGGGTGAAGTAGGTAAGATTAGGTGTATTAATTTTAGTACAAACCAACAGTATTTGCTTTTTAAAGAATAAGGAAAGCATAATCATTTTGTTGATTATGCAGTATCTTTATATTAACTTGTATTGTTTTTATAACTGATTAAAGATGGCTAATCAGTAAGTTATGTCCTATTAAAATTTTATACCCTAATTCATATTTTTCTAAATACATTTATTTGGTCTTCCTCTAAATTTGTCATTTTGCAACCTCCAAATTGCTATTAAGGTGACTTTGCAAAGATGGATGAATATTTCAAGCAAAAATTTTTTTTAATTTATAACTGTTTTTAATTTATAACTGTTTTCCTTAGACCAATGTTTCTCAACCTATATGCCATGAGAGATTTCCAAGTGTGCTACAAAACTTTTTAAAAAACATTACTCCATTGCTTTGCAACCTTTTCTTTATTGGTCACTGCTTTTTAAGAGAAAATCAAGAAATCCAAGACAAATTCAAAGTGAAGATTTTTTTTAGACAACACTACTTTTTAAGGACAAAAATCAAGATCCGCACTCTGTCCAAGTGCTGTAAATTTTGGAAAGGTTCCAAAGTGTGCCATGGAAACAAAAAGGTTGAGAACCACTGTCTTAGACTCTAGTTGAAAACCCATTTCCCTTAGTCAAATTTAACAAAAATTGTGCTGTGCAGCTCATTTTATACCTACAAATAACTTTTTGATTGGAGTACAATTATGTTTGATTGAACTTTTAAAAACTTAAAATAGTATTGAAGAATTTTAAATGACTGAACTGAAGTGACTATACAATTGGTGTGATTTAGGCCTTGGCATAGTTTGTTCACCCAACTTTTGCCAAAACCATATTTTTATTGCGTATATTGTTTGATAAAGAAAAGAGGTTTTTATCATAAGTTAAAAATAAAAACTTTCTTTAAAAATTTTAATCTCAAGCAATCTATTAAATTTCAAATAGATATAAGTAGCTACATTCGTTATTATATATTGTATTTTCTTATAATAGTAAAAAAATTTTAATTTATATCCTATTAAAAAGATAATTTTGTCTACTACCTGTTTTGATGTTTAGGCATTGGTCAAAAAAAGTCAAGAACTCACAGCTTCACCTCAAGATCAAACTGAAATTCTTAGTTTTGTTGCCAAGGTTACCAGTGCTTTTGATGCTATAGTTGTGCAATCTCTATCAGATATACAAATTGAAGAATATAGACAGGCACGTATATATTTAATTATAGTTACCTTTAACTTTAATTATAGTTGCCTTTAACTGTTTTTAATTTACTTTATGATTTAGTAGTTTTAAAAAGTGAGTAATTTTTGCTGTTTTGTTTAATTTAAATCTTTTTTTTTTTTTTCATTAAAAAAATTCCTGCCATAGTTTTTAAAACTAATAGGCCTTTTATATTATGATTCTTGATTAATATCTGGTTGTGATGGTATTATCCCACGAAACCCTTGTGTTTCTCCATTATGTAATGTCTTCAAGTAATTTTCTTTCTCTTTTTTTTAGTTCGGTTAGATTAATAAAAAAGTTGAGTCAACGTAACCCATACCAAGATAAAACATTATAAAGCTAAAAGTTTGGTAAAGAGGATGTTTTTTAACTATGGGACTATAGCAATCAGCATCCAGATCAGACTTATCCTTTTTGTTTTCGTTAATAAAGTATTTAAAATTACTTTATAAAAAAACAAACGGGTTTTCAGCTTCCTTGAGCCCCCATTATGTTTTAGAAATATCTTTTTGTGTGTGAACTTTGAGACATTGAGTTAAGAAGAAAAAAGTTATCCTAGTTAAAGTTAATATTGCCAAATTTTAGGAGACCTGATGAGAGGGCTTGATTGAATCTTTTTCTATAAAGTATTTTAAAATGTTTTTCAAGGCAACCTGAAATATATTAAACCTTGTTTGCCATTGTTACATCCAAGGTATTTTGTCCTGAAAGCGATTTTTTGCACCGCATACATTTGAAAGTGTATCATCACGCTACGTTAATTTGATGTGCCGCCTTCTGATGATTTCATAAAGAGAGGCAATGTTACTTCCGTTTTATCTGCGGTTTATACATCTTCCTGCATATTTACATAAGCTTCCGGATCATTTTTTGTCTGTGGCATTTTACCGACCATGATTCTTGCTTTACCTCTGGCTCTGAGTACGTTCAGGCATTGACACCTCGTTAAGAAATTGTGGTTACTGTTTGTGTCGGGGACGTTCTTGAGTAAATAGCGGGGTCCTGCTCAGTGGTAATGTACCAAAAGTAATTTTCTTGTGTTTTGTTTAAGAGCGCAAGAAGCTTTAATATCTAGGTGAGTGCCTGGTAAATATAAACAATCAATTATTTCAATAAGCGATTACTGAAGCTAAAACATTTACCTTGTTTTTTTGTTATTTTTTAAATTTCTTTTACAACCAATGTATTAAATTTTAACTAATAGAGGTTGGAGACATTGATCTAAAGTTTAATATTTTGGTTTGTTAAGTCTTTCTTTTTTTTTTGTAAAGGTCGGGTCTTTCAAGAAAGGCACTATGATGGTCGGAAATATTGTTGCCGATATTGCTGTCATACTGAAGACTTTACCCACTAAAGAAATTATTCAAGAGCTGGCGAATAAGGTTTTCTGTCGTTGTTTGTTTGTGTAGTTTCCAAAATTATAAGTTGACTTTAATATAATTTCTTTTAAATATTTTTTGCTTAATGCCGCCGATTGAAATTTCAATCCTGCCCTTCAAATTACATACGCTGAAACGAAGCACAGTAAATAGTTGCCTTTAAAGCGTATTCCGCTGTTCTTACGCATTTTTCTCTGTAGCTCGTTGAGCAGATAAAATCTTCGAACCCAAACGACAATGTAACAATCGTCACGACGAACGCGGGGTTCGAGTTAAAGGTACCGAAAGCGACTGTCAACGTGTTAATCGCCACCCTGCCCCAAAACATGCGCAACCTCGACCCGGCCCTTCACATCGAACAGAAGATCTTGCAAGCGACGCTCGCCGCGATACGTCACGTCCGGTGGTTCGAAGAAAACGCCTTCCACACCAAGTACCGTTCTTGCTCTAGTTTAGCTTTGTGTTTTTTTTTTTTGCTCTCTCGACACCTTACGTTTTTATCAGATCAGCTGATTATTTATCTTTTTCACTGGCAGTCGCAACATCGGACACATTAAATTTAAGAGCGACCGTCAACGTGTTACTTTGCATTAAAACTTTTACACCAAATTGTGTGTCTTTGCGGACATCCTGAAAACTCGTCAGGATCACTTAGCACAATTTAAGTCCGCTTTTGAATTGCTAAGTCATCGTGTCTATTTACCTCCTGACTCCCAGGACAACGTCAAAGGCCCTAAACTTACGTCAACCGTCAAGCAATTACCTCTAGCTCTTAATTGTGCTTTGGAAAAAATCGTTTGACCCCACTTTAAAATCGGGAACTTTTTACATTTAATGTTTTTGTTTGGTTTATCGATCATGTTTTTTGATTATATTAAACAGCGATCGATTGGTATGTTCCGACTTTACCTTTTTTCTAGAAAAGTTACTATAGTGTCTCTTCCGTGCAAATTTATGTCCCATTAACATCTAATTTAACTTAGTTGAAGAAAAATTTCCATTCCGGGTGTATTTGCAGCGTCAAAATGCTTGTGCGTCTGTTAAAAGACATGGTGCAACGCTTTGAAGGTTTCACCGGGCTAACTCCTTGGATCATCGACCTGCTTGCCCACCACGCCGTGATGAACAACCCACTTCACCAGCCATTACCGATTAACGAGGCTTTCAGGTCTTGACCGTCTGCTGTTTTTTCATCGTAAAATGCAGTTAATTCGTTCATTCAACTTCCAATTCGATTTGATTTAGGCGGGTTTTGCAACTGCTTGCTGCTGGATTTTTCCTGCCTGGCTCCTGCGGAATTTCGGATCCGTGCGAGGGTGGAAATGTGAGAGTCCATACTGTTATGAATTTGGAGCAACAGGATAAGGTGGATTTTACAAATTAAAAAAAAACAACTTACCCCGTTTTTAGTATTTGATAATATTTTTTATTTTGTGTATAATTTGCTTCTGGCAATTTTTTTGTTTGTGATGCGCAGCCATTGTTCAAAATGAGGTTCAAAATGAACATGTTTTTTTAAGGTCTGCTACACAGCTCAAACTCTGTTGCGCATTTTATCCCACGGCGGCTACAATAAGATCCTGGGATTCGAAGGCAACAACGGCTCGGTTGCGACTGAGAAGTGCGTGTTGAACGGAGTTGTAGTTACACCGAGCGACAAAGCGTACGAAAAGACCGACGAGAAGGAGGAAGCGGCTGAAGAATCGATGGATGTTTCTCACGATGGCGCTTGATTGGCTTGTCCGCGGCAGTTGCCGGTTCGCAAGCTGCTACTGAAAGGATTTTTATGCGATTTCGATCCGTCGTCACCCTGTTGAATTCCAGTTTTATGTTCACAGTTTTTCTTTGCTGCTCTGAAAAGACAAGTTGTTCGTACCTGTGATGTGTTACGTCGGCTATTAATTGAACAATAACACGATCACAAATTCGCTTTATTTTTCTGATTATAGACCGTTAGTTTGTACTAATATATCCCGGTAGGAAAAGCAATTGAAAATATCGAGTATTTCACCATAGAGATCAAATTTCTCCAAAAAAAATTTTTTTGCAAAAATAAAACCTTATGGATAAATTATTTAGACTTTTTTTTTAGATAAATAAGTCAATTATGCACGACTCATCACAATGTGTTGTCAATAAACTTCTTTCGCTTAGATCTCTGCCTGTCTTTCAACAAGAAAACCAAGAGACCGGCATTGCCAGAATTTACCAGGGAAAACGTGATTGACACGATCGCAGTTCAAAATCTACTCGCATCATTCCGTTATGAATTTAACTTAATTTTCTCCCTTTCTCGAAGCAATCAAACCATGTTACTTTGGTTCATCCTAACTAATTATTGACTAGACAATTTGCTAGCGGCCTGGGTTGATTGATTGTTACAAGTTTATATGAAACTATGCAAAATAGAATGTTTACGAATTGTGTACGAATTTAATATTTAAAAAATTGTAGCATTTTGATCCATTGCAATCGGTATCAGTAAAAGGTATGTTATCAATAAAACTTAGTATTTTACACGCCTAATAGGCCAACGTAGTTAAAACTAACTCCGTAATGCGGCCGGCATGCCCGGCAACAACAAAAAGTTGTTCATCTCTGTACTAAGGTATTTAACAAAGTAAAAACAATCATCGTACTGTATTTAGATATAATTTTTGTCTATGAATTTGTTTGGTGGTGGTGCTGGTGGGTTTACCCGACCCATTCCTGGGGATTGGGGCGCGGATCAACTTCGCGGAGTCCCAGTAATCGGGCGACTCCCCACGGACGGGACCTCCCGGGACCAGAGGTCTAGAAGTGATAGGGTATGGCCTGACGCAGATGGTCCAGTACAGGGCAGTCTAGCACGAGATGTGAAAGATCCTGTGATTTAGAACCACAGTTGATGCATAAAGGAGTCTCGGCTCGACCAACCCTGTGGAGGTAAGAGTTAAGGAGAGTGCTGTGCCCGTTGCAGCGTAAACGGGAGAGCGCAGCGAGGGGAGCGGGGGAGAGTGAGCTCCTCGGGATACTGGAGGGATTTGGTGTGGAAAGAGACCAGATTGGACACTGCGTCTCCAACTGGTATAGAGCGGATTGTCTTTGAGAGGAAATAAGGGGTGCGAGGGACACTGAAATTTTGGAGGGATCAAGAGAGGCTCCGATTTTAGCTAGAGAGTCAGCTAAGTCGTTACCTGGGAGAGAAGAGTGACCAGGTATCCATTGCAAATGGATTACCTTGGATTTGGAGAAAGAATTGAGGAGGATTTCGGTTTCGGATAGGGATTTGGGAATTAGATATGGAATTAGATATGGTAAGGAATGATGGGAGGTAGCTGTGGTGTTGCGAAGGGAGGGGGGGTTTTGCGAGAGCATGGGGATGAGAGGTTAAGTAAAATTGTGTAAGTCGATGGGGTGGAACAGGGAGGTTTAGGAGGGCAGAAGGTTAAAGGTTCACGAGCGAGATGTAGGTTAGGGGTAAAATTATGAGATCGGGAGAAGGATCTCCAAGAGCTTTTCTTAAGACGTGTACGGGGGTTACAATTTGCTGGAGAGGCTAGGGGAAAGGTTGAGGGTAGTCGGAGGGCTCGTTCAAAGAAGGAGAGGGTTTGGTGGGTGAGAGTGACGCGTAGTGGGGAAAGAAGTGCTTTTATATGAAGTAGAGGAATAGGAGTGGACGATAGACAGCCTGTGATTACTCTACAGGAAGATCTATGCATCCTCTCCACGGAGGTGATGTGGGTAGGAGATGAGAAGGGAAACTAGCCTGGGGAAGCATAGGTAAGGATGGGACGAATAAAGGCTTTATATAAGGATTCCTTTGATGGGCCCCAGGAGGCAGAGGCGATAGAACGGAAAGCACGAAATCGGCTGTGAAACTTTTTCCGTAAGGATAGGACGTGATGTTTGAAAGAGAGAGTGCGGTCGAAGGCTACACCGAGAAAGGTTGGATGAGGGTTGAATTTAAGAGGGGTGTTAAGAATGTATAGAGAGGGTTGTATATGTGATTGGTAGGGGTCTAGGCTGAAGAAAAATGTTTTACATTTGAGGGGGTTGAGAGAAAGGCGCCATTTTGAGGACCATTTCACCAGTCTATTGAGGGCAGCTTGCACTGTGGAAGTCGCACACTCAACACTAGGGGAGGAGGTCCAGATGGCTAGGTCATCTGCATAGAGTGAGGTCTTAACAGATGTAGGGAGGAAAGTAGGAAGGTCATTGATATATAAAGAGAAGAGAACTGGTCCAAGTACTGAACCTTGGGGAACTCCTCTACGGAGACGGAAAGGACGACTGTATGAATTACAAATGCGGACTTTCGAACGACGATCTGAGAGATAGGATCGTATCCATTCGACAAAGCAAAGAGGAAGATCTAAAGAGAGGAGTTTAGAGAGGAGGGCTGTAGCTTTTTAAACGAATTAACGGCGATGGCCCTAACGCCAACTACAACGTCGGTTGACTCTATTCGAATAAGTAATCACACAACCTGCGACTGACCTCCCTGCTGAAGCACACGCACGGTTCGCAATGAATGAATGTATGCACGAACGATAGCACGAGGTACGGTAGCACGAACGAACGAACGATAGTACGGTTCTTCTGTAATCACTGAAGCACTTAATATTAATGAACAACGACTAAGCGCTGATAGTTTTTATACAATTGACATATGACAATAATAAACGTACCAGGCTTGTTGGGCCACAATACCGCTGGTCGAGGTGTTTGATAAATAATATTTGCTGAATCTTGTCACAGAATTAAGAAACTACTTCAAGCATTAACAATTAGCATTAACTTATTCAAATACACTTATTCAAAAAGAATGTAAAAAATACAAACAAATCAGAATTTTAAAACTATAAAACTGAAATTAAAACTTTAAAAATAAACATAATAGCTAATTTTTTAGCTGCTTCTTGTTTAAATTCCATTATGCTTTGTGAATAAATTACACGTTTTACGAAAAGCGAAACAATGGGCATTATGATTGAATTACGAACCACATGTGTGAAATTAGGTTGCCGCGTGAAAAACTAAAAAGGCAAACGAAAATAAGGAAAATGTTAAACTTAAAATCTTACAAGGGCAAAATGCCAAACTGAGTCAAAAGCTTTCGCAAAATCCACAGTGGCGAGGACTGTACGTGTGCCTGGTTTAGATTGGTGGAAGGAATCTGCGATTAACTGTGAGAGGAGGAGAACCTGATCTACAGTCAATCTAAAAGGTCTAAAACCAGCTTGCACGGGTAAGAGAATGCCTTGTTGTTCTAGAAAATAGGTTAGTCGTCCTAAAACCATTCTTTCGAAGAGTTTGGAGGTACAAGAAGTGAGAGAGATGGGTCTATATGAGGAAGGTGAGTCAGAGGGTTTTCCGAATTTGAGGATAGGGATAATTGTTGATTGTTTCCAGGTAGATGGGAAGGTGTGAGTTGACCAAGAAAGGTTGAAGATGCTGATTCTGGGAGGTGGGTTAGAAGAGGGTAGGTAATTTGATCAGGGCCTGAAGAGGTTGAGGTTGAGAGTTGAGAGATG
The DNA here is from genome assembly GCA_963680785.1 of Diplosoma virens. Classification (NCBI taxonomy): domain Eukaryota; kingdom Metazoa; phylum Chordata; class Ascidiacea; order Aplousobranchia; family Didemnidae; genus Diplosoma; species Diplosoma virens. The sequence continues at coordinate 14,209,007 of OY796885.1, forward strand.
GCTGTGGAGAGTTCAAGAGAGGAAAATGGTGAGCAGAAAGTGGAGTGCAGGGTGTTGCAGTGTGCAGTTCTGATATGATTCATCTGAGCTTTCTCGGTGCTTCAAAAAAGTTTTGGGGTTTGAGTAGAGAAATGGGACTGTAGATGTGAAGAGATATGGTTGGCACAATCTACAGGGGTATGGCAATTTGGGAAGTTGGGGAGGGGGAGCCAGAGATGGAGCGAAGTAGAGAGAAGACTTCACTGGGACGGGTTTTAGAAGAAAGGCTAGAGCAAGTTATCCACCATGACTTAGCTTTAGCCTTAGAAATCACAATGGAGGTATATTTACTAATATAAATATAGTTCTGACGGTCTTCTTCGGAACAGTGTGCCTTTGCAAATGCCTTTCGGCGTTTTGCAACTGCATCTGCAATTTCAGGAGACTACCAGGCTTTAGCAGGGCGGTTGATGCTGCCGAAAGAAATGATAGAAGTGGCAGCATGGTTGAGGGGTTTGGTAAAGGTGTGGGTGGCTTCAGAGAGAAAGAGAGTGTTGTAAAGTTAGAGGGGGAGGGCAGTGGGTATCAACATGGGTAAGGTATTCGTCCCAGCGAGCTTTATCGTAATTAAATGAGGGAGGGCGGTGGATAGAGTTAATTAAAGAGGAAGTAGGAATAGCAATAGAGATAGGAAGATGATCTGAGCCGAGGTCCGGAAGGGTCTGCCATGTGCACTTAGAGGCTATTTGGATAGGAACTAGAGAGAGATCAGGCGAAGAGCGGTTTCCTGTGGCACGGTGTACTAGGGATTCCGGTGGCTTGATATTTGGGGTTCATTCATTCATTTTTTTATTCTCGATCATTATTAAACAGTTTAATACAAAAATTATAAATATTAAAAAGATCAAGAAAAGGAAGAAGCAGCACAACGTCAGACGTTAAAACATGCATATGATAAACACAAAGTAAAAGTACAAGACAGTATAAAGCATGGCCGCAACACCTTAATCAGATAAAGATATAAGAAGTGAAAAAGAAAAAATAAAAGAAATAAAAAAATACATAATAATATTATTATCAAACAAACTGAACGATTAAATAACCAGTGCATGACTAGGCTGCGTAATGATGATGGGTGGCACAGCTAGCCAAGATGGGGATTTAGCTCAACTGAGCTAGGTGAGTAAAGAAAAACCACCCATAAAAAGAAACCTCACCAGGTCCGGAAACCTTTTCTAAATGCAATTGGTGACTACAATAGAATTGTGAATATTGCAGAGAGTATGAATGAAAAAATTACGGAATTATACATCTAATAATAAACAAATATTAACGATAAAAAAGATAACATAACATAAAAAAAAATATTATTCTAGTCGAAGTTGATCGAAAAAACATATATGAATAATTTAACAATTACAAATAAAAATCAAAAAAATAGAAATTAAAAAAATAAGAATAAAAAAACTTTAACAACAGAGTTCATGCACTACAAAAAAATATTAGATAAAATTTTTGCAGACCAGCATAATAGCAATATCAAAAAATTAAACAAAGTCAATAACATTTAGTAACTGTTTTGAAACATATTTTAGAATTCTAAAAATACAAAATTAATTACTAAAATGAAACAATAGACCATTGCCAAAAAGAAAATTTAATGAAAGAGTGAAGATAAGGGTGAAAAAGAAACAATTTGATTGAGTTTGAAATTATGCAGACAATCAAAAATTTAATAAGAGTTTTTTTTTAAAGCTTTGTGTGCAGACTGGATAACTTGATCGATTAAGCTTTTCTTCCAGAGATTGAATTCAAAAATTTAAGAATTGTTTAAGGGTTGTTAAGCGATAAAAGATCAGAAGAAAGAAGCCAGTCGAACAGATCTTTGTCCTGATTGGTCTTCCAGTGAATGGAAGTCCCAGGATGAATGATGGCTATTAAAGTCGCCAAAGATGTAAGTTGTAGGGGATGATGGTAAGAGGAAGAGTGAGAAGGATTTTGGACGAGAGTCGGAGGAAGAAGAGCGGATATGAAGGACATAGACATTGAAAAGATGTATAGGTGAGGCTCCTTTTATTTTAACTGTGATAGCTAAATAATCGGAGCTGGGGTCGAGGGAGGAGAGGGATTGTGTGGAGAGTGAAGTGTAGGTTAGACCGTTTTTAACAAGTATGAGTACACCACCTCCTAGGTTTCCCGTAGAGATGGTGGTTCCTCTCCTTGTCATAGAACGGTTCTTTTGAAGGGTTTTGTAGCCGGGTATGCGGAAAGTGGAGTCAGAGGAGAGGTGCGACTTCAAAGATGAGATAGTACTGATTTTGAGAGAGAAATTGTATGAGTTTAGTACGACGGGGGCGAATCCCATTAGCGTTCCACTGTAGGATTCGAAGGATGTTTCGAGTGGGAGAGGAAGTATGGAAAGAGGATTGTGTGAGAGGAGAGATGGTATGTTGGGTTTGAGGAGGAGGTATAGTTGACGCTGAGGGAGGGTAATTAAAAATTAGTTGGGGGTGGTTAGGAGGATTTGTGGGGTTATTTGTGGTTGTTTTGGGGTGGGGATTCATTTTTAAAGATATGGTTTTGTGGGTGTTTGTGAGGAGAGTGTTTATGGATGAGGGTACACGGTTTGGATGTGAGAGGGAGGGGTTGAGAAGAGGATGGGCACATTGGGCAAGTCCAAGAGTATCCCGGGGAGATTTTACGAAAGTCAGCGGAAGAAAGACCAGAGCAGGAAAAGTGTATCCAGAGAGAGCAGTGGTACATTGTACCGATCTGTTTCCCCAGGTGACTCTACGGGAGCAGACAGAGCAGGGGTCTATTGGGCCAGGGTTGGGATGAATGTCACAGCTGATGAAAAGAAGCATAAGGATAAGAATCAGTGGCGAGTGGGATAGGTAAAGAAGAGGTTTGGGGTGGACGAAGAGACTAAGAGGAGTTGTCGGAGAGAAAGTAGAAGAAATAAAGGGCGGTCAATTGGGTTTAAGAAAGTGTCCATATGTGACTGCGCATTGGACAGCAGGGATAAAAAATAAGAAGAATTGCCCAAGGCAGAATCGCCCGAGGTGAGACCCTCGGGGAATTAACAAGCCATTTCGACCCTCCCCAGTGCAGGGAAGGGGACTGCACCACCACGTTGAGGTGGCTTGTCGCTGGTGCAGATGAATTTGTTTCGTTTTATTTGGTGCGTCTCCATTCACATAAATTTCTCACTTTACTGCTGCTTTACCATAGCTGTTGTTGTTGCCTCTCCTCCACAGATATCTTGGAGTAACTATGTCTTAATCTCTCAAAAAAGCAAATCTAGATTCTCATTCTTGGATTATTTCTGCTGCTTCTGAAGGCTATTTTCACAGACTGGTGATGTTGTGTTGTGTTTGTACTTGACTACCTTTGAAGAGGTGGTGAGTGTCATGTGTGTGTGACAAGCATGGTGGGCATTGTGGCGTGTAAGTTTCAGAATTTACTTTATGTAGGTAACATGTAGCAAGAGTGGTGATTATTTGGTTCTGAGCTGTGCCAATTTGTACGCATATGACTTGGTAATATATGTCCTGATGAATGAATGTGATAAGGTGTGGTGTTAGTAACTTTGTTTTTTCTATAACTGAGATATTAGGAGGTGATGGTGGTGTGAATGCGTTGTTTAAGTTGAGTAGTATAAAGTTTGAGATGAGTGTCCATTGGAAGGACTTTGGTTTCGTCGTGTAGGTGTTGAGTGTTTGTATCTGGTGTGCCCCAAAAGCAATTCGCAAAGCTGTGTTTTTTAAATAGTTTGCAGTTTCTTGATAGAGCTCAATATACTGTAGTGTTTGCATATATTAAAATGGGGCCAGTAATAGCTTTGAATGTGGAGACTATTATTTCTTTTTGTTTACCCCATTTGGTAAAAGTGAGTGCTTTTAGAATGTTAAGCGTTTGTTTTGCTTTAGTGATGATGACGTTTATATGTTGTTAAAGTGTCAGTTTTGAGTCAAGAGGGATTCCTAAAATTTTGGGATGTTTTCTTGTTGGTAATGTTTGATTGGTTACTTTAAGTGATAGAGTTGTGGCATTTCAGCTGGATCTGGTCTAAAAAGTGTGGTGGTATTTTTGTCTTGTTTAAAAACTATTAGTGGTGGCCCATGCCCATTTGTATATTTTGTGACGATATGGTCAAGTGAGTTTAGGCCTTACGGTGTTTGGTGTGAGATGCAGTGATTGTTTTGTCATCTGCATATGTTGTGATTTGTAGGTTTTTTAAGGGGAATGGAATGTCAGAAGTGTAAATATTGAATAATGATGGAGACAGAACTCAACCTTGTGGTGCTTCAGTGACTATTTGAGAGTGTTTCATTGTATTGAGTGCATGCTTGTCGTCCTTTTTATGTAGTTAACTATGAACTTAATGATATTAGGAATATTTGCTAGCGTGAGTTTGTGTATGTTCACTGCATCAAACGCCTTGCACATATTCAAAGCTACAGCTACAGTGCATTATGGAGGCCTTCGATTGTTGAAACCTTTTGTGATTTGGTAGCAGATGTTGTGCAAAGCAGTGTGTGTGCCCAATGTTTATGTTTGAATCCATGTTGATGAGAAATGATTGGAATGTTTTCTGTTATGTATGTAAATAGTGTTTTCCCTAGTGTTTTGGCAATGGGTGATAGAAGTGATGTGGATCGGTAGTTTTTTCCAATGTTGTGGTTTTTGTTTGGTTTTGGAATGAGAATAATTGTCGCACGCTTCCAAAGATGAGGTATTGTGTTAGTGTTAAGGGCAATGTTGTACATGTTTGTGAGGTATCTGATGGCAAGTGACCCTAGGTATTTGAGGTGTCTGATGTTTATGCCATTAGATTCAGTGGAATTATTGTTTGTAGTGTTTGAGATAGCTAATTGCACTTGTGTAGTGATAAGTTGTATTTCCTCTGTGGGAAGGGCCTTGATTGTATGGTCTATGTGCCTGTTGATTTTGTTTGTGCTATATAAAGTGATATTTGAGAATTGTTCATTAAAAGCTTTTGCTTTGTTTATGTAAGTAATGGCTGTTTTACTACCGAAACGAATGCTTCTGTTCTGTTGTGTAGACCAGTGCTTTTTAAACTTTTTTTCACTAAGGCACACTAATAAATTCTGAGTTTGCCTGCGGCACACTTACTTCATGAAGGCGAAAGCCTACTTAATACACTCTTCAAGTTTACATACAGATATTATATTTAATATATGATAGCAGCAACACCTAATGAAAGGGTGTGCCTACGAAATTGTTTTGATACTGGCAGTGGTGGATAATGGGTGAGGCGAATGAGGCAGCTGCCTCGGGCCCCCCTTGAAAATACCGCGTATAGTTTCATTTTGCTATATATGTCTTTTTAGAGATTACTATGATTTTGGGAGAAAAATAGCGAAATTAGAGATCGAATCGAAGTGAAGACCTTTTTCCTCTTTTTTTTAGAGATCACTATGATTTTGGGAAAAAAATAGCGAAATATGAGATCAAATCGAAGTGAAGTCCTTTTTTTAGAGAACACCAATTTTTGGGAACCCTTGCCTTGGGCCCCTAACTTTGAATATCCCAAAAAACAAACAATTTTATGCAAATGGCCTCTTTCCTTTTACATTTTTACTGAAGCAGCCTCTATTTAAAATTTTTAGCAATACTAAAATTACATAAAACACATAAGTCATCTGTAGACCAAGACTCTATAGCTTTCTGTCAGAACATGAAAATGTTGCGGCACACTTTAATCTTTTTCACGGCACACAGTTTGGGAAACCCTGGTGTAAACAATTCGGCGCAATGCCACAGGTGGTACTCTTTAGTGCCATTTGTCCCTAACTCGATATACGTATTACTAGCATTTGGTCATCGGCGTGCGTGATGCACAATGCCGTTTGTACCAGTGCAGTCTTGCACTTGGTAGGAACCACAAATCTTACAATTTTTGTTGGATTACTTTGCTGTGGTGCCCCATAGAAAGTGTGGAATGTGTTTGTGATCAATTTTGTCAAGATGTTGTTTTCAGGTGTTTGTTTTGTGTTTATGTATTTGTTTGCTTATGTGATTGTTAAGAGTAATGATTGTGGGTCTAATCTGTTTGTTTGCGAACATGGTTACGGTGATGGATAAGCATGTGGATATGCACGGGTAAGTGAGTGTGGTTTGAGCTGTTGTGATTTCCTTTCGGAATGAAAAGTCTGTCAGCATTTAAAAGTGCTTTGGTAAGGTGATTGTTTGCCTCATGAGCATTTGTGCTGTGGAATCTGCAGGAGATGAGATCTTCGACATGTTGTTTAAGCGATGTTCAGTCAGCCTTTTGGTAGTTTGTTATTATTTTAGAAAAGTGAGAGCAAGTTGTTTTGGTTTTGTGATGTACCTGTATACTGAAGGTGATGAGTATTAAAGGTAAATAAATAATCGGATGTTAGAAGGTGGATGGTTTTCCAGCTAGTGCAATCATGCAAGTCTGCTGAACCAGTATTGATGTTTAATGAAGTGGGTTGTTGTGTTTGATTGGGTGGTAGAGGTAGCATAGCCTACTATCTATTTAAAACAGCGCTTTGTTATATTTAGCCCTCAAAATCACATGATCTTTTGCTTTAACACAGTGTTTCTCAACCTTTTGAAACTCATTAAAAATCGCGGCACCTTCAGACTATTTTCATTAATTTTTATTCCCAAAATCAGATGATCTCTAAAAAAAAAGTCTTTACCTAAAATTGGGCTGAGATTTCTAGTTTTCGTTTTAAAATTTAATGATTTTCTAAAAATAGCGTTGTCCTGGCCATGGCACGGAATTGATATCTTCTTAAGTTCGCGGCGCACTCGAGCTAGAATTCTTGATTTCCGCCCCAAAAATTATGTGATCTCGAAAAAAAAAGTCTTCACCTGAATTCAGGCTCTCTCTTGTCAATTTCCTTCCCAAAATCATTTCCAAACTCATCTCAAACCAAAATTATCAACCAAAATCTGAATAAAAACGGTCTTCGCTCCAAATTTCACTTATTTCACGTGCAAAAACCGCAAAATTCGACGTCCCTCAATAATTTTTTTCCGAAATCTTTCGCGGCATACCTGGAAACTTCTCAGAGCACGCAGGTTGAGAAACACTGGAATAATGTGCAATAGCTTGCGGCACCCCGGTTGAGGACCACTGCTTTAACATATCGCCAAAAATGTTATTTATGACGTCTCTGTTTTGCCACACAACAATTGTAGGTGACAAACAAATAATGAAAACTTTAAATACAAAATTGTTATTTACCAAGTCCAGAGCATAAACCAAAATGAAAGCGATATACTATAATGAAATCATTATGATTGGAAACAAATTCCAAGCGAGGACCCTTTTTTATGCTTTTGGGACAAAAATTGAGAAATATCAGACAAATTCCAACGAAATTCTTTTTTTTAGAAATTACTAGATTTTGCGATGAAAATTAAATTTTGTTGACCGAAGTGGGTCGGTAAGTTACTTTGGGTTGAAAAGTGGGCCATGGTATGAAAAAGGTTAAAAAGACCTAGTTTTATATAAATAAATCAAAAATTGAAACCAGAGCGTCTAAACTGGTATCGTTCAAATTAAAGTTTAGGTTCGGCGAATTTTTGTTTTTTTGGTTCAGTTTTCGTTCAGCAAATTTTAATTTTTCCAATTCAGGTTCAAAGAACAATAACGGTTAATACGGCTTTACGGATCCAGTTCGGTTCAACGCCCTGAAATTTACTAAATATAAATAAACATAGAAAAACTACATTAACTTTGCTGATAGCCTTATTAATTCTAACACTGAAGGTCTAAAGTAGGTTAAGAAATTGTTTATTCTGAATGAAGTAAAGGTAATCGTCCTAACGCGTAACTTATTTACTATTCTGTTTTTACGTAAAAATAGTATTTGAGTATTACGTGACGTAACCTCATCAGCGGGGGTTTAAATGCTTGTATTGTTTATAAGGAAGAGTTGCTAATATCATTTATTAAATAATCTTTATTTAAAAGTAATTCACAGGATTGGTTTTGCGACCGAGCTAAATTGTTTAAAACATCGCCTAAAACTTTTATCCAAAATAGCAAAACTTATTTAATTTTTAAAAATCTTGAGAAAAAGGTTAGGAAAGCATAATTGGTTCTGATGGCACATTAGGCTACAATGCAGCTAAAAGCTTAATGCTGCACTAAATCCTTCTCTGTTTTTTTATAAAGGGATTATTGAGTGCTTACGTAATCGCCAAAGAGAAGAATTGCGTGGTGTTTATTCCTTGCACATGGAAAAGGGGTTGAGAGAAAGAGAGAGAGAGAGAGAGAGAGAGAGATCTGTTTATTTGCATCAAACCTTTTCAATAAATTACCGCTTAAAACACAAAAAAAAAACAAAAAGAAAACAATGACTTTACGTTTTAAAATTAAACAAACTGATAATAACCCATATAGTTATATTAAATCAAAGAGCACTATTAAGATATGATGCAGGGGTAGGAAGGGACAAAAGTCATTTAATCACTAACCCCAGCTTATTTAAAAATTTCATTACAAACAATTTAATAAATTATTTAAGTTTTTGGTATGTAAAATTGATTATTAACTAAGAAAAAGATTAGCATAAGACATTTTACATCATAAATTAAAAATCACTTTACAAACATGATGAAAACAAAACAAACAACAGAATCAAAAAGTGAAAAAAGTGAAAAATGCAGGCAGCTTACTATCTTTGAAATCGGCTACATCAGTGATTCCCAACCGGGGAGGAATTTTACAATTTCAAGGGAGGAATTTTACAAATTCTATTTTGTGAAGGCCATTGGTGTTTGAACTTCGAGTCGGGGCAGCTTGCTTTATTTTTTCTGTTTGCAGTTTATTTCAAATGCACTACTAGTCGTTAATGTTAGTAGTATTACAAATTAGTGGCAATGCAAAATTCATTGTTACTGTCACAAGTTAATAACCAAGCAATCTTTTAATACCAGTAATTGCTTTTCTTAAATGTAATGCTTGTTTAGTATATTTTGTTGAACGTGTTTATATGTTTCGCTTTGGCAAAATAATGGCCGCTCGCTGTACAAGTTTTCTAAAAATTTTTACAGCATGTTTGTTAGTCATTCTTTTACCCGGGATCTCACTTGCGTCTTTCATTTTGACAAATAAACCGGTCGTTCTATGAATCTGATAATGTAATGAAACTGTTTACCGGTGAACCTTGGTATTTTTATTTTACGTATTTCAGTATCTACAAAACAAACCCATTTAAGTAGTTCAAATATAAATTCTTTTTTGGGCCGTTGTTAGAAATGTTTTGCCCAGCATTTTCGTTTGAACATCATGTAGAAAAAAACCTGGCTTTCAGAGAAATATCCATCAATGCATATATACGAGTATAAAACCTGCCTAATTGTGATATTACAGATTTTAAGTTTTAAGTGATGGGGAAAGGGGAATTGTCATTTGGTACTGTTTATTTCCGTAAGGAAATCATTTATTTGTTTGAGTCAAGAGTATTGTAGTTGACTCGTGTTCAAGGAGTGAAGTAGAGATTTTGTGAAAATTGCCGAATCGTATTAGAAAAAGATTTTGTCGTTTTTAGGAATAGTGTGGAACTTTTATAAATAAACTTTGACATCTGTAGTAAAGAAACGTGTTAAAGGGATGTTCTCTTATGAATAAATTCACTATGAATATTGTCTATTAAGGAATTACATCGTGTGCACAGTTGATGGTATTTGTAAAACGTTTACAATGGTGCATTTAAGGAAGAGTTTCTTTTCTGCAGCTCTTTTGAAACCAGGGTTGCGGAGTCGGAAGATTAAGATCCGACTCCGACTCCTAAAATTTTTAAAATCCCGACTCCGACTCCCTAGCGACTCCCTAGTGTGGGCAAAGTATTTATCTTAAATTAAATTTAACTAAGCAAAAATCATCCTTTCGAGTTCACAGTTGCACAAAATAAGTCCGGTTTTTTAAATACATAAAAAGATATTTACTTTAAAAAATTATGTATATGAGTGTATATACTGCAAATTACTGGTGCTCTTCAGAAGAGTGCTCAATGGCTTCAATAGTCAGAACGATTATTCCTGATTATCAAAACACAAATATTAAAAAACCATTTTATTAAAATAGTCCCAATAGACTGTTTCACCTGTAAGGCTCATCAGGGGATACAGTTAAAATAAATTTTTACGCTTCAGATGAAAACTCGCATCTTAGAAAAATAACGCTACCAAAAGTTTGGATTTAAACGATTATTTTACTAAAGTAAGTGTTTGATTAGCAAATAATTACTTTTGTTACGAGATATTAAAAGAAAACATGCTGTAATGTTGCGCATAGATGTATTCTTAAACTTGGCCAAGCTGCCGAAAAGACTACCGGTAAAGCGTAAAAAAGTTTATGGATCATTATTTAAAAGAAAGTGTTATAAAAGAATCTTTTTATAAAAAAATGTTTTTATAACACTCTCTCTTAACGAATGATCCAAACTAATATTTTATACAGTATAAAAAGATTCTTTTATAACACTTGCTCTTAACTAATGATCCATAAACTTTTCTACACTTTAGTCTTTTCGGCAGCTTGGCCAAGTTTAATACATCGACGAGAATGCGGAATATTACAGCATGTTTTTTTTAATATCTCGTGATAAAAGTAATTATTTAATAATCAATCACTAACTTGAGTAAAATAATTGTTTAAACCCAAACTTTTGGTAGCGCTATTTTTCTAAGATGCGAGTTTTCATCTGAAGCGTAAAAATTTATTTTAACTTTTAATTCTTGCTTATTTTACATGTATTTCTTTCAAGGTAAATAATATTGCTTTTTTTAATTGTTGTGTTTCCTGATGAGCCTCACAGGCGAAACAGTCTGTTGGGACTATTTTAATACATGTTTTTTTTTGTTATATTTATGTTTTGATAAATACGTAGGGGAGACCGGGGCGAGTTGTTACACGGGCAAGTTGTTACAACCTTTATTAAAATTAAAACAAAATATTTTAAACGGCTTGATATAAGTCAAAGTATTACTTAGGTCATAATCTTTTAATTTTAAGAAAATCAGGACCCTTCTTTTTTTTTTAAAGCTATGAGATATGAAAAAGTGATTTTAGGTACACTGAAAAAATTTTTGAGCTTTTTTAAAAATTGACTGCACGATTTGAGTGAGAGTTTTTTTTAAGGACGTGAGTGTTTTCAGTATGCCTAATGATGCTAGCTTTTTGTATAAAAAGTCTTTTACTGGTAACTACTTTGAATTTGTTGCTTTAGCTGTAAATGTAGTCAAACCTAATACGGGGTGGGTTGTTACAGCTTGTAACAACTCACCCCAACATGCTCTGTCAGATAAACTGCAAGTATTTTTTTTTCAGTGCTGTTTATTTAACTGGTTTGATAGTTGTGTTTTTAAATATGCTTCGAAATTATAAAAGAAAAACAAATAAAGCTAATATGCCTTTCTCAACTTACCAAGAAGCAGCAAAAAGAGTAATAGACCATGGGGAATCGCTGCGAAAAGTTGCTGCAGATTTTGATGTAAGTAAAATTAAAATTAGCTTATGCATTAAAATTAGCTTACTTAAACTATTATTTATCAAGGTCTATTGGTTTATAAAATAAAAATATATTACTTAATAATTGTAAATTTTTATTTTTATTAAGATTGTTATAATTATATGACTGCCAGAGAGTAATTGGATATTTTTCTTATTTGTGTTATCTATTTGCTTTTCCTTAAATTTTTATTTTTATTAACATTGTTATAATTATATGACTGCCAGAGAGTAATTGCATATTTTTCTTATTTGTGTTATCTATTTGCTTTTCCTTATAACTTTTTTTGCAATGAACCCCATGGACAGATAACATCATTTTTGATTCTTTTAATAGTTCAATTGTGTAAATCTTCTAGTCATCTGCAATTAGTTTTTAAATTATTTATAATGATTAATTTTATATTGACTAAGTACAAACTAACCACCACTTATTATAATTTGTTATAAACCCATAATCATATTGTTGTGCTGTTTTTTGTGACTCCAAATGATAATGTAGAAACATTTGTGCGAAAATTTAAGTATATTAATTTTTTTATAACTATTATCTTTTGTATAGCACAAATGAATTAAAATGCTTGTATAGTTTTATGAATGTGGTGTTTGAAAAATAGGTTTACTTAAACTTTGTTATTTATGTTTAGATAAACTTCATGACACTTCAACGGTTCTGTAAAAAAATAATAAAGGGTGAAAAGTTGGAAGTGGGATATAAAGCTCCAGGTTCAATTTTCACCTTGGAACAAGAAAATTTACTTAATCATTATGTTGTGCATGCATCAAAAATTTACTTTGGACTGTCTCCTCAGCTATTTCGAAAACTGGCCTATGAGTTTGCAGTTGCAAACAACATTAAACATCCAACTTCTTGGAATGTAAATAAATCTGCTGGAGCTGACTGGTTTGGTGCTTTTATCAAAAGAAATAAAAACTTATCTATTCGAAAACCAGAAGCAACCAGCCTTTCTAGAGCAACTAGCTTTAATCGAGTCAATGTCAATCAGTTTTTTGATAACTTGGGGAGTGTTTTAGACCAATACCATTTTCAACCGTATAATATATATAATGTAGATGAAACTGGAGTTACTACAGTTCAGAAACCAGATCGCATTATTGCAGAAAAAGGCCTGAAACAAGTAGGGGCAATCACATCTAGAGAAAGAGGAAAATTGGTAACTATCACTGTTGCAGTTAATGCAAGTGAAAATATGATTCCTCCTTTTTTTGTTTTTCCTAGGGCTCGGTTTCATGACTATTTTTTAGCTAAGGGTCCTGCTGGTGCTGAAGGTTCTGCAAACCCCAATGGCTGGATGCAATCAGAGGACTTCTTAAAATTTATGAAACATTTTGTAGCTGTTACAAACTGTTCAAAAATCTCCCCTGTTTTGCTTATTTTGGACAATCACCCATCGCATCTTTCTATTGAGCTAATAGAATACTGTCGTCAAAAAGGGGTTGTTCTTTTGACTTTACCACCACATTGTTCACACAAACTGCAGCCTCTTGATAGAAGTGTCTTTGGACCTTTCAAAAAGTATGTAAACTCGGCTTGTGATAATTGGATGAAAAATCATCCAGGAAAGCACATGACTATATATGACATACCTCATATTGTGAATCTGGCTTTACCCTTGGCAGCAACGCCTGTCAACATTCAAAATGGTTTTTCAGTATGTGGCATTTCACCATTTAATAACCACATTTTCACTGACAATGACTTCATGGCAAGTTATGTCACAAACCGAGAGTGTCCTCAAGTTTTGTCTATAGCTGATGCTTCACAAACTCATCATCCATCTTCTTTTTGTAGCAATCCATATCCATTCACTTCATCAGCTCTAGCAATCTCACAAATTTCTTCATCAGAAGATGTTGCCTCTATTTCCTCTGCGGTAATAACCCCACCAATTCATCCTTTGCCCAACAAAGTTTCTTCTTCAACGGAAAAAGAAAAACTACCTTGTGGAGTGACAAGTTCTCCTCCAGCAATTCTTCCTTTTCCAAAAGCCCAACCGCAATTAAAAAAGAGAAACTTTCGCAAGCGCCGTTCAGTTGTTGTTACTTCCACCCCAGAGAAACAAAGATTAGAAGAAAAACAAGCAAAGTCTGTCAAGAAAAAAAAGCCCAAGAGAAATATTTTCAAACCAAGTCAACTGAAAAAGTCAAAAAAACAAGAATGGTTTTGCATTATTTGCTCCGACTCTTACTCTAACTCTGCTCCTAGATAAATTTGGCTACAGTGTTACAGTTGCAAAGGTTGGGCTCATGAAGCTTGTACCGATGCTGAGGGCAGCAATTATATTTGTGAAAAGTGTGATGAGTGAATTTCTTTGTGTTCTTTTGTTGCCTGTATTGTATATATAGTTTGCAACATTCAGTTTGTGCAATTATTTTCTATTAAACTGCATTGATTTGTTTCATTATTACATCATGAAATCACCTTTATACTTTAAATCACTAAGATTATAAAGCCAAGATAAAAAAACAATTAAATTAATCATAAAACTAAACAGTTAAACTGGTGTAACAACTTACCCCATGCCTATAACAACTTACCCCAGTTGTGGGGCTAGTTGTTACAACAGACAGGTAGTCATAAAAGTAAAATTATTGCGTCATAGATATTAAGTAAAACTGATTTAAAGGTACCATTGTAATAGTGAGATCTTAGGCTACTTTGCATAAAAAAATGAGCACCATAGCTGCAACAGGAAAAGAGCTATATTAATTTAACTGAAAATTGTAACAACACTCCCCGGTCTCCCCTATATACTGTATATATAATCATATTATATACACAACCCAATAACTATAATTCCTACTGTGTTTGAATGAAACATTTATACAAATCACATTTAGAAAACTAACTCGAAATGGCATACATAACTCGGAACTAAATATGTACTCTATACTTAATACTTAATAAATTTTCTGAACATCAAAGTATTTTATGGATAATCATGATGTTATCTTTATTATTTACAGTTATTATTTTTCCCATGTAAATCGAACCCACGACAAATTTTAATGTTAATACAATTAATGACTTGTGTAGGGCCTGGGTGTAGGATGGTCGCTTCGAAACTCAATGGGTTATGCATCACTGATGAGCTTTAACAAGAGCAAAAATCGAGTCTGGTGCTTCTTGTTTTAGGTGGCTTAGTTTCGTTTTTATCAGTAGGTATAGGTAATAAGGTTAAACATAAATATGAAAATTTTATAATTGTAAAATTTTTTATAAATGTTAGTAATAACTATGGAATTTATTGACAAAGAAAATTTGAAAACAAAAGCTTATAAAAACAAACAAAACAAAAAACCATATGTAAAAGAATTAAAAATTTAAACCCACATTTATATTAATAGACTACAAGAAAAACAATAAAATGCGACTAATTTTAGAATTTTTCTGAATCACCCTCTGCATATACAGAAACTCCAGAAAAAAGGTTGACATTTCCATACCAATAATAAGCTTATACTTATTTCTCTCAAATAAACTTCAGCCATTAGTTTGATGGCATAAAATCCATCTTTTTCACAGTAATTCATGGTTATATATTGATAGTAACAATATGTATGTGAATTTTGTCGGATTTTGTAAACAAAATAACAGGGAGTCTGTAGTTTCTATGTCATGAATATTTCAATTATTGTAATTTTGTACGAGACTGAACATATAGGCTCCCTGCCGTTTTTTGACATTCATATTAGGAGATTATTAAAAAACTCACCTTGGTTCTAAACTTTTGGTTGATATTTTTTTAAAAGAATAGAGCAAGAAGAGTAAGTTTTAAGTTTCAAAAATTTTAATTTAATAATTTGCTCGTAAAAACAAAATTGCTTCTGTGGGTTTCTTCTTTATTGCAGCCCTTTGGTCTGTTCTGATGAGCCTTAGTAATGAAAATAGACGTTCAACACTCGCTACTGTTGGAGGAAGTACTTATTTAAAGACACGTCAAAAATAAAAAATGGGTGGGCATTTTGGAGGCTGAAACGGATTAATGGCATTTACATTAATTTCAATGGGAAAATTTGCTTTGTCATACGAGCAAATTGAGGTACGAGCTCGGTCACGGAACGAACTAAACTCGTATGTCAAGGTACCACTGTACTAATAGAAAGAGGCTACTTAGGGTAGTAATTGATTATGCACCTGGCATTGGTTTCCTGTCATTGGATTGAAGAAAGAGAAGCAACTAAATCGGCTGCCCGAGCATAGCATTACGCAAAATACTACTGTATTTGCTTACAAATTAAAATGTAAACTTTTTATGAGTCGCACGCTGTGTCGCGCGATGCGCGGCAAGGTCCTCCTAAAAAGATTACTGCACTGTACTGCACTGGCGCACGCAGCCGCGTAAGTTGCGCGGTTAGCATCACTAATATGTTAAGAAATTGGACACGAGGAGTCGAAGCCGGATAAAATATTCCGACTCCGACTCCTAGTCCTCTTAATAATCCGACTCCAGTCCTAAAACCTCCGAGTCCGACTCCGCAGCACTGTTTGAAATGAATACAAAAGCAGCAGACTTTTTCAAAAAGGTCTCATCTTTTTTTGAATCTGAACACTTGGAATGGAATAATTTAGCAGGCTGTTGCACAGATACAGTATCCCCAATGTTGAGCTGTAATTTAGGTTTTCAAGCCTTTGTGAAGCAGCTAGTTCTGACAAGCAAAAGTGTTCATTGCATGCTGCATAGGCAAGCCCTAACTTCCAAAACTTCACCCGACTCAATTCAAACAGTTTTAGAACAGATGATACAAATTAGTAATTTCACTAAAGCCGGAGCTTTAAATTCTCGTGCTGTGTAACGACATGGATTCAGAGCACTTGGTGTTTCTATACCATACTCAAACTTGATGGGTTTCCAAAGGAAACGTAACTCGAAAATTCTTTAAACTTAGAGAAGAAGTTAAAGCATTTTGTCAACTCCAGAACAAGACAGGGTATTGTTTCTGGCTAGATGATAAAGAATGGATGCTCTTTCTGGCTTACATATGTAACATTTTTAAACAACTTAAAAAATTCAATCTTTAGATGCAAGGCAGGAATAATAACATTACTAAATTTGTACACGCATTGAAAGCTCTCGCATTGTCAAATTGGAAACGAAAAATCCGAATACAAAATTATTCAATGTTTGAGAAATTAGATAAAACAGAGAGAATAAACTGGCAGTGGAAATCGAAAATGGTATTTTAAAACATTTGTCAACACTTGAAAGCGAATTTGAGAGATATTTTCCAAAAATTACGAATAATGAGCTTGACTTTGTTAGAAATCTTTTTACATTTTACGTTGAAAAGCTTTCAGATAAATGCCAAGACGAATTTTTGGAGCTGTTAATGTTTCTTTAGCAAGGCAAGCTTATCATGAAAAACTTCTCACACAGTTTTGGATTGAAATGAAAGATTCCCATCCAAAAACTACCAAAAAGCTCTGCGCATTCTTATTCCTTATATGTATGTCTAAGTGTCTGTGTGAGACAAAATTTTCTACTCTGCTACAAATCAAGACCGAACAAATAAATAGACTCGATGTTGAAGATGACCTACGTTGTGCTTTGTCTCAAACTATTCCACGCATTCAGCTACTCTCGGATGATAAAACACAAGTTTTGCATTGACTGATTGAGTTAAAATTAAAATAAATGATATTTCATTAAATCAGTATGTTTTGTCAAGCTTAATTGATACAGGGGAGAAATGAAAATTTTCAAAATCGGCAAAGGGGGAATGTATCAAAAAAGGTTGGGAACCACTGGGCTACATGGTTGATATTATTAACCATTTCAGCTGTTTTACTTCGCTTACCAGTCCGTTAACGATCGAATAATTTCTTAGAAGCGCTTTATAGCTTTATTAAGTTTAAATATATCATATTAGTTATTAGAAACGGAAGGATTTGAGTCTTCATTCAATCTTTAAAACATCATCTAATCGACCACCAATTTTTCCCGCTTTTCACATTTTCTTTATGCTGTTCAGTACCTCCTATACAATTCAAAAACCCTAAGCTTATCTAAAAACGTTACCACTATTTCTGCTCAAAGCATTTTTTAAAACTTTTTCGATCCTAGCATGTCTACAAGTTTTCTTGTAGTTTTCTTTCCAGTTCTTTTTTGAACAATGTTTTTATTTTCATTATTCAAAACAATAATCAGAACAAATACATTCGAGCAAGAACATAATAGAAGTAAAGAAATACTAAACGCAATTATAAGACCAAGCAAGAAATGTTAAATAAAAAACAATAAAAACGAAGCATTATACGTATTACTAAATACAATACATATTTTTTTGTTACAGCCATATCTTAATTGCACGCGTCAAAATGTTTAATCAAACTTAGATTCTAAAGACCGATGCAACGTTATTATTAATGCTTTTTTGTTCTGTTTTTTTTTTATTTTTTTTATTTTTTTAATATGATTCATACAAACCGGCTGAACAGACCTAGTGGTGCTTTTCAGCCGGTTCGTATGAACCTGTTTTAAAATTTTATTGGCACAGAGAACCGGGTGTTAAAAATTGCTTGTGTAGATTTTTTTTCTTGAATTTGCTTAAAAAAAAGTGAACAATAAAAGTTACAAATTTTTTTGGTATCAAATAATTGTAAACGAAAGGTTGTGTTATTCGTGCAACAATATGGCGCCGTAAATACGATTATGCTGTAACGTAGAATATTAGTTACTGTTAGGGTACTGATTTTAGGCTATGTCATGACTGGTGTAATAATAAGCAAAGGTAGCAAATTATTTCAGACTTTAGTCTTTAACAATTAGTAAAAATAAAACGCCGACAAAACAGATCTACATACTGGAATTCATTAGAAAAGTCCAAAGAACTGAAAGTTCTGAGCAAGACA
This sequence comes from Diplosoma virens, assembly GCA_963680785.1. NCBI lineage: Eukaryota > Metazoa > Chordata > Ascidiacea > Aplousobranchia > Didemnidae > Diplosoma > Diplosoma virens. Next base: position 14,227,378 of record OY796885.1, read on the forward strand.
ACAATGAGAACGTATCACAGATGAATTTCGAGAAAGGTGATGATAGACCTATTGATAAAGCTTCTATTTCTGTAACTGTGCCAGCTGGAGATGAGGAAGAGTTAACAACAACTCTAGATCTGCCACATTGTTGGAGTTTGAGGCAATATGAGGAATTTAAAAAAATATGAAGGGTTAATTGTTGTTGGGAAAACTTGGTTGTTGTCATTGTGCCAAAGTTCATTCTATAAACGTAAAGGGAATTCATGTATTAGTGGAATGGGGAAACTGTAATGTTAAAGCTTCAGGAAAAAATAATTTAACAGGCACTCTTCGAAAAAAAGTAAAAAGTTTTTTATTGCTAAAGGCACATGACATATGTGTAAAGCAACTACACAATTGTGAAAATGATGCAATTACAAAATGCGTGGATGCAATGAATAAAACATATTGCATGTAAATTATTCAATACAATCTACAGTTTAGCAAAAACTTGGTTGTTGGACTTTATTCTAGACCAGGGGTGTGCAACCTGCGGCCCGCGAAATAAAATTATTTGGCCCGCAGAGGCCTGTGGATTTCTGGGGAGATGAATATTTTTGAATTCATTTAAAATTTAAGACTAATAAATTGATGATTTTTAAAATTTATCACTATATTATTTTACAAAATTATTTGGTTTAACACGGATCTAAATGCCTTATTGGTGAAGGCACCTAATCAATGAAACATAATAACCACAAAATTAATAATTTAAATTCAACATTGTAATAATACACTACAAGCGCCTGTTTCGATCTACTTAGATCTCATCAGGTATATATAATTACAATTACAAGTAGAAAATTTGTTGTAAATTTGAAACTTTTAGCATGTCGAATTAATCTGATTAATATAAAGAAATCGACGAGAAAGTGAATGTGAAGTGCTATGAGAATTCCAAATGTAACTCTTTTGAAAATTTGGAATTCTAACTATAAAGTTTAAAAGACAAATTATTAAGAAGAATTATTCCTGTTTGATTCGATTCGTTATCAGCTTCAAATTTTACCGCTTCTAAACATTTTTTTGCTTTGGTGAATTAATTCGACGTTTTTTCAACTTTGGGTTTCTTCGATGGATTCGACATGCTTTCGGCTTCGGTGGATTCGACGTGTTTTCGGTTTCTGGTTCCAAATTTCTAGAATTTTTTTAATTATTTCCCCTTTTTTTTTAGCACAATTTTGTTGAATTTTGTTGATTTTGATGTAGGTTGCATAAAAAAGTCATTCTGGTGTTTCGCTGGCGTCCGAAATTCTTCTTAATAATTTGTCTTTTAAACTTTATAGTTAGAATTCCAAATTTTCAAGAGTTACATTTGGAATTCTCATAGCACTTCACATTCACTTTCTCGTCGATTAATCAGATTAATTCGACATGCTAAAAGTTTCAAATTTACAACAAATTTTCTACTTGTAATTGTAATTATATATACCTGATGAGATCGAAACAGGCGCTTGTAGTGTATTATTACAATGTTGAATTTAAATTATTAATTTTGTGGTTATTATGTTTCATTGATTAGGTGCCTTCACCAATAAGGCATTTAGATCCGTGTTAAACCAAATAATTTTGTATTCTTGTGATACGAAGCACGAGATCCCTTTTCATTTATGTTACATAATTTTACACATTACTAAATAAGCTTTGATAACGCAGAGCTTGTCTCTTTATCATTATTCATTATTCCTATATTATTTTACATAATTAATTTATTCAGCATATTTTATCCCAAAAATAATAATTGATTTTATTCAGCAACTTGTTAAATTACATTTATACTGAAATGGACATATCTACAAACTCTAGAAGTACCAACGGTACGAGTACAAAAAAGAGAAAGGTTGAGGAAGAGAAGAGAGTTTTTAAGGAAAGATGGACTGAAGATTATTTTTTTGTAAACAATTCAGATAAGAAACCATTGTGTCTTATTTGCAACAAAAGTGTTAGTTATGCAAAAGAGTACAATGTTAAACGACACTACTCAACAAACCATCCTGATTACCATAAACTGGAAGGAAATGAAAGAAAACAGAAATTAAAAACCTTACAGAGACAGTTGAGTAACCAGCGATTGATGTTCCAAAACATGCGTAGTGATAATGAAAAGTCAGTAAGATGTAGTTTTCTAATCGCACAGAAAATAGCTGAAAGAATGAAGCCATATTCCGAGGGACATTTTGTGAAAGAATGTTTAATGAGTGCTGCGCAAGAAATGTGCCCAAAAATGGTGACAGAGTTGGAAAAAATAAGCCTATCCCGGTGGACAGTCGCAAGGCGTATTGACGAGCTTGCTGATGACATTTGTGTCACTCTCAGAGAAAAGGTGAAAAACTTTGTATCATGGAGCTTTGCAGTTGATGAATTCACAGATCAAACGGATACAGCACAGTTAGCTATATTTGTAAAAGGTGTAGATATAGAGTTGAATGTAACAGAAGAGCTTTTGTCCCTACAGCCTATTAAGGATACTACAACTGGTGCTGATATATATTCTGAAGTGCAAGATGCATTTGAAAAATTTGGTATGGATCTGTCCACATTATGGGAAATTGCCACTGATGGAGCTCGAGCCATGTCCGGAGCTGGTATTGGATTGGTAGGTCTTTTGAAGTCTGCTCTACGAGAGAAAAAACTCAGTGATAATATTGCTGTTTTTCACTGCATCATCCACCAGCAGAATCTGTGCGCAAAGACTTTGAATTACAAACATGTATTTGGTCCAGTCATTAAAGCAGTTAATTTTATTCGAGCACGAATAATCACCGCCAGTTCCAAAAGTTTCTGAATGATCTTAACTCTGCACATCAAGACCTGTTGTACTTCACCGATGTGCGTTGGCTAAGCAAAGGTCGCATGATCAAAAGATTTTACAATCTGAGGGAAGAAGTCGTACAGTTTTTGAAAAAGAAAGGGCAACCAATGCATGAAATGGAAGACGAAAGTTGGATCTGTGATCTATTTGGTTGATATAACTAAGCACTTAAATGACCTCAACACAAAGCTGCAACGAAATGGGCAGTTTGCCAGTGAAATGTATGGGCACATTAAAGCTTTTCAGTGCAAGTTACGTCTTTGGCAATTTCAAATACAGGGAGGGAATCTATGCCACTTTCAGACTCTAAGTCTAAGAAACTCTGGAATATATCGTGATAAGAAGACTAAATATGTAGAACAACTTCAAAGCCTGATGAACGAATTTTTCACGCGTTTCAAAGACTTTGGCTCTCATGAGCATTTGTTTGAGATATTTTCCTCGCCATTTGACACAGATGTTACCAAAGCACCAGCTGACATTCAAATGGAACTAATTGATCTTCAAGCCAACAATGATTTGAAGGGTAAGTACAAGGGCATGAATCTCGGAGATTTTTATCGTACGCATATCGACCAAGACAAGTTTCCACTTTTTCAAAAATTTGTAGCATCAAAAATGGCCCTGTTTGGCTCAACGTATGTCTGCGAACAATTTTTCTCAAAACTAGGTTTTATGAAATCGCCCCATCGATCAGTTTTGACTGATGAACATGTGGAAAATGGCCTTCGAGTTCTAGCACTTCAATTAAAGTGAATCTCGATAGAGTGGTTGGCAAAATAAGCCAACTTCAGGTCTCCCATTAGAGTGGTTGTGGAAACTTCATTGTTCACTTGTTGTTATAAATAAAACTCAATAAACTCATTCGTTGTTCATTTGTTGTTTTCATCTGTATTTGTATTCACATCAATTCCCCCTTCAGCAAACACAAAATACTATCCGCGAACTTTTATTACACCTTTTTTCGACATCACTTTTCCGTTTAAGTATTTTAATTGCATTTTAATATTTTGAATAATGTTACATTCATTCGCATCCCTCCCCCCCCCAATTCCCCATTTATGATTATTACCCCTTCAAGTTGCTAATTCCTCCCTAGGGAGGCAAGTGGGCTCACTTTGAGAAACACTGAGGTAGTCTATCACTAATGAATAGTCAATGAGAAATTATAGTTTGGCCCGCAACGAAATCCTATTTTGCGTATTTGGCCCGGGAGTGCAAAAGGTTGCACACCCCTGCTCTAAAGCAATCACTTCAACAAGAATAGGCCAAAATACCCCAGGAGAAGCTCCATGAAAAGTTTAGCATGGAATGTTTTCAAAGTGAATTGTGGAGAATAGCAACATATAATTTGTGTGATCAAAAACTTACAAGTAGAAATAAACAAGGACACTTCACAACAAATATGCTAAAGCACTTAGAAGCCAAACAGGGTGAAAAGTGGATGAAGAGAAGAAATGCAAAAGAAAGCAAGCAACATTGTTTCCAACTACAAGCAGTAAAGTCCAGAGAATAGAAAAAGCAACAACCAAGCAACTGACATTACAAGCATTGCTAGATTGGTCAAAATCATGGAATATTCACAACAATAAAGCTTAAAAGATACACAAACATGTTACAGAAATGATTGCAGCTGACCTTTAACCATTTTTAATTGTTGAAGACATTTGATTTATAAGGTTGTTAAAAAATTTTTCCCTAGCTGTAAAATGCTCTCTAGGAAATTTATCAAACAAACTGCCTTTAAAAAAATTTATAAATTTTTGAAGAAATTACAGCTTGAAATTAATTCAGTGCCCTTCATTTCATTGACAAGTGACTGTTGGACTGTAAGCACTTTTAATTCATCATATATAATTTTTACAACTCACTAGATTAAAGATAACTATGAGTTAAGATGTGCCATCTTACAAGTCACTCCATTTAATGATAAACACTCTGCTGTCAATACAAGTGACAACATATTAAATACAATGCAAAAATTTAAACTAAGTAGTAGTAAAGTCCATCTTGTGGTGAGAGAATATGCAGCTAACATGGCAGCAAGAACTACCCAAGCAAATTTAATATCACTGCCATGCTTTATGCATACCTTACAGCTGGTACTAAATGATGCCATATTTGACCAGCATTATGTCAAGGATATTATTGCTGTTTGCAAACAGATTGTATAGGACAGTGGTTCTCAAAGTGCTCCGTACGGAGCCCCAAGGCTCCGCCAGAGAAACTTAGGGGCTCCGCAAGCTATTTGTTTACTTATTAAAATACTACGCTTGACTTGCTTGTCTACATTAATTCTTGATTTTAGCTTTATTTATTGCGTAATTCAAAGTAAACCTTGATTGAATTGTCCAATCGTTGTGAGCGCTAAAGCAGTTTGTCAAACTTTCACGAAGTATTTTTAGAGTAATCATTTCGAAACCTATTTTTATTATTGTAAAAACTATTTTGTGACGTAACAGTGTAGAGTTAATTTCGTAGTGTAGTAATCAGATGTATTTTCAACAAATCTGCCAATATTTTATTATGTTAAATAAATAAATCGATTTCGGTTACAAAACCATCATCAGTATCTATAACAAAAAAATTTTTACGTTTAAAAATACCAAATATATAGTACGTAATTATAAAAAAAGTAAGTTATGTAAATGCAAAAACTATCTTAACTGAAAGGTGTAAAAACTAGGCTAAGAAGACTGAAATCACAAAATAGTTAACTGGAGAAGTAAAATGCAAAAAAACCTGACTAATTCTAATTCGAAAAAATTAATAGATTGTGTTTAACAACATAGGCATAGATATAAGAAACGTGATTACTTATAATTCGAGGGTAAAAATATCATTGCTATTACCCCTTACAATGGATAAATGGCTAAAAACCGTAAAGGTAAATGAAAGCAAGTTAAATGAAAATGAATCAAGTATAACTGCTGCTGAAACTGCTACAATGGCATCGTGTTCGTCGTCGAAGTTTAACAATAGAAAAACTGCTGAAGCTTCTAAGAAAAGGAAATATGATGAAAGTTATCTAAGTTTTGGCTTTACGTGGACTGGTGATGAGGAAGAGCCAAACGGACTTTGTGTAGAATGTGGAACTGTTCTTTCAAATGGCAGTCTTTTCCCAGCAAAACTGAAACGACATTTAGAAACAAAGCACTCTCAACTTAAAAACAAAAACATTGATTACTTCAAAAAGAAGAACCAAGAACTAAATAAAAGGAAAAAAGTGTTTAAAAAAATTGTAAGTGAAGATCATAAAAACGCACTTATTTCTTCCTATAAAATTAGTTTTCGGATAGCACAACAAGGGAAGGCTCACACAATAGCCGAAAACTTAATAAAACCGTGTGCAAAAGATTTAGTTGAGAGTATGATAGGCAAAAATTATGTTCGCAACATAGAGGCTGTGCCTCTCTCAAACAGTATAGTTTCAAGGCGAATTTGCGACATGGCAGAGTATTGTCAAAAAGAAGTGATTAAGAGAGTAAAGCAAAGTCAGACATTTTCTCTTCAAATGGATGAATCTACAGACGTTGAAGATTTAGCTGTGTTACTTGTATTTGTCCGTTACATCTATAACTTTAAGACTGAAGAGGATTTACTTTTCTGTAAATCTTTAAAAACTCACACAAAAAGTGAAGATATATTTTTACTAATTCAATCTTTTTTTGAGGAGCATGATATATCTTGGAAAAACTGTTCAAGTGTATGTACAGATGGTGCTGCAGCGATGACAGGTAAATATTCGGGAGTTGTGGCTCGTATCAAAAGTAAAAACTCGGAAATTGTTGCCATTCATTGCTTTTTACACCGGCATGCTCTGGCGGTTAAACGGATGCCTCCTGATTTAGTTGAAGTGCTGGAAGATGTGACAAAAATTGTTAACTTTATTAAAACTAGGCCACTTAATTCCAGAATTTTTAAAGTGCTGTGTGAAGATATGGGAAAAACTCACAAAGCGTTATTGTTACATACTGAAGTTCGCTGGTTGTCGAGAGGGAGGGTGTTGGCAAGATTTTATGAGTTACATGAAGAGGTTTACAGCCTTTTATCTGATTAAAAGCACAAGTTTGCTGCTAAATTAACAGACAGCGCCTTTTTTCAAATGTTGGCATATATGGCAGATATTTTTTCTCACATAAATAAAGTAAATATTTCGTTACAAGGGAACAAAGTGACATATTTCAAAGCTCAAGGTACCATCCTTGCACTTCAACGAAAAATAAATCTATGGAAAGAATGCATCCTTGAAGGAAAACACGAATGCTTTGGAAATTTATGTGAATATCTTCTTTCAAATCAGCTTGTTTTGCAAGAAAATGTAAAAGTCTCTATCTCCCAGCATCTAACGAATTTAGCCGAATTAATTGGAAGGTATTTTATCATCAACGCCGATAACTTTCTTTGGATTCAGAACCCATTTCAAGCTTTTCCTAACATGGCAACCCTCTCATTAAAAAAAAAAGAACAGCTGATCAATATATCATCGAACTTTGAGTTGAAAAGTAAATTTAAAGATATTGAACTGACAAAGTTTTGGATCATGCTGATGGAAGAATTTCCAGAAATATCACTTGAAGCTCTGAAAGTGCTAATAAGATTTCCGACTACCTATCTGTGTGAGAAAACATTCTCACTGTATGCAGCAACAAAAACTAAACACAGAAACCGGCTAAACGCGGAAAATGATCTAATCTTACAAGTGACTTCAATTGAACCGCAATTTGAATATTTTCTTAGTACAAAGCCTCAAATACACCAGAGTCATTGAATAATTAATAAAGCACTTCCAATATACTCTGGAACATCATTGTAAGTAAAAATGTGTTTTTTTTGTTTTTATTTTAGAAATTTATTGTGGGGCTCCATGAATAATGGTCAACCTCTTCACGGGCTCCATTAGCACCAAAAGTTTGAGAACCCCTGGTATAGGACATTTTCACTATCAGCATTCTCTAAATATCAAGAGTAACAAAAAAGTTCAAAGTACTTGCATACAGATTTATACAGGATGTACAAACAAGATGGAACAATCAGTACCAAATGATGAACAGGATACTTAAAAAAGCAGCTCACATTTTATATTGCGGTATCCCGTCAATTAACCGTGAACAAATTAACCGGCGACAATTGGTTTTAATCAACTGACCTGCAACAAATTGGCCGGCAACACAAACCAATCGGCAACAAATTGGCCGGCGGCACAAATCAGCTTTCTCAGCTTTGACAACTCCGCATTGTATCTGTAGGTATTTACAAGCATTCACAGGCATTTCCATTTTTTTAGAAAAAAAGTCTGAAAATGGCAGATGTTATTTCTGAGAGAGGGAAGAAAAAATTAGTTTACAACCATTACATTTTCTGGAGAGATGGACAAAGTTCAGACGGGAAAATTACATTCTGGAGATGCAGCAATCGCTACAAGAGTTTTTGTAAGGCACGTCTCCATACTGTAGATGGGTTAGTTACGAAAGAGTTGCACGAACACAGTCACCTGCAAGAAGAGAGACATGTTCAAATAGCCAAAGTACTTACGGTCGTCAAGGAACGCGCTGCAAACGCTAACGATATGTCCACACCAGCAAATATCATATCCGACGCGACAGTGGGATTGCCGGGCGCCGTCAGAGCGCACATTGTGGAAAAAAATGTGAAAAGAACAATACAGCGAACACGACTTAGGACCGCGGCAGCACCTATAAATCCACAGAACTGCGCAGATTTAGAAATACCTGACTCGTACAAACATATCCTTTTAGATGATGCTAGGGGGCCAGAACTTTTTTTGCAGTATGACTCGGGAGCTGAAGAAAATAGGATATTAATTTTTGGCACCGAAGAAAGCAAAAGAGTACTAGAATTATCAGAAAATTGGCAAGCTGATGGGACGTTCAAGGTTACTCCCCCAATATTTGCACAGGTTTACTCTATCCACGCTTCACGACATGGCGACCTTGTCCCTGCGTTTTACTGTTTACTACCGAACAAAGCACAAGAAACATATGAGCGGCTATTTCGCGCAGTTCGGCAACTGATGCCAAATGCACATCCAACAAGTTTTTTGGTTGATTTTGAAATGTCTGCAATAAATGCAATTCGGATGGTGTTTGAGTATGCTGACCTCACAGTAAGTGGTTGCTTTTTTCATCTAAATGAAAATGTCGGGAAGCACATGCAGCAAATCGGACTTCAAAGAAGGTATCAAAATGATCCAGAATTTGCAGTACTTTTGCGTCACATACCGGCTTTGGCATTTGTTCCAATACAGCATCTGATTGAAGCTTTTGAAACATTAGAGGAAGTCATGCCTGATGAAATGCTTCCGCTTCTGGACTACTTTGAGCGTACTTACATAGGGCGTCGCTTGCGTGCCCGCCGACGAGACCCGCCATATTCACATGACTTGTGAAACGTTCATGTTCGGGTGTCAAATGGCGACGCAAGAACCAACAACAAAGTTGAAGGTCACCACAATCTAATAAACAAAATGTTATCAATGCAACACCCAACCATTTGGAAATTTATAGAAGCTTTGAGGAAATTGCAGAACGTAAACAAAAACAAGATTGAGGCACTCTGTGCCCAAGGGCCGCCTGCCAAAAGGAGAAAATATAAGGATCTGGATGCGCGACTAAAAACCATCGTTGAAGATTTTGCAAACCGTGACATATTAGATTTTCTCAGAGGCATCGCCCACAACCTACAATTTGTGCAATAAACTTCCTTATTTGTCAAATAACAGTTAATGTAAATTTTAGTGCCCTTAATCATGTAGTGCTACAGTATATGTGTTTTTTTGAAGTCTTTTTGTTTATTTGAATAAACGTTTTTAATTTATATTAATTCCACGCACGGTCAATTCGGCACGGTTAATTTACCTGCCGGTCAATTTTGATTCGGGTCAGTTGGTCCCGGTTAACTTGTTCACGGTCAATTGCGCCCGGTTAATTGTCGTGGAATCTTATATTGCAGTGACTACTCAAAATCAGCTTGTTTGGAAAGTAATCAGTGGAAAGTGTTGGAAAAACTTTTGAAAAATATTAAAAAACTTTGATGATTGCACCAATTGTATGAGCACCCAGGAAGCAGCAACTTCACTGATAATTCCATACATCAGGCACTTTTTTGAATCAGCAGAATCAAGTGGACTGTTCTCTGGCTTGGAATCTACATTATCAGCATGGAAATCATCAGTTAAACTTAGATTAACCCTCTATGAACAAACGTTGCAAATTTGCAACGTTTAAAAAACTGCTTAAAACTTAACAACTGTTTGGTTTTTTTGCCTAAATAAAAATTGTTGCACATCTGCAACATTAACTGAATAAAATTTTTTAAATGGCAATCTGTAACTTTTTTAATCTCAAAGCAGTCACCAATGTTACGATGAGATTTATTATAATTGCTGATTTGAGAATTATCCTATCACGTCTACGTTTTCTTTATTCGACATGTGGAAACCCTACCTTTCGATTACGTCATAATGTATCAAGACAAAGCCATTCACAAAATGTGGTCAGTTGAGTTTTAGCTAGTTTAGGGTTAGGAAGTGTTTTCTTGTGTTTAAATATGCTGTTGCTTAGTTACAGTAGGGTTAGGTATATTTTGTAATTAAGTAATCTGATTGTGGTAAGTCATACTTATTGTCTTTATTTCTTTGAATTAATTGTATAGTTAAATTAATATGTTTATTGCAGAATACGCATAACTTACCCTTAACGTTTCAAGAATTAGTGTTTAAATAAGCTAATAACATTGAATTAACATTGTGGCGATTAACTGATGCCGATGGCCTGTGTTCCCGTAATAAATGTTCATTTGTGAAGTTATTTAGTGCGACACCCCGCATCAGGCGTTTAAGGGCTCGTGGGACTTGTTCGAATAGAATCAGGGTAGGTGCGTTACAGGAAAGCGTATCGCACCATTTTCCTCATTACATTTCTTAAGGGTAAGTAACTGCTTACACAGTAAGTAAGCAAGCCGTAGGCAGCTCACGAGTTTATTTGTGTCTGAGTGTTACTACCAGTCATGTCTAAACCACGTGCTTCTAGTGAAGTTGCTGGGACACCTCCCACCTCTCGGGATGAAAGCTTAGCTTCCACTGAGCCGCTACACAGGCGTTCAGTGGAGTCAACCTCCGATGTGGTTCTTACAGCTACCAAAAGCATTGGTGGTCAGTATGGCTATGTCACTAAGCTGCTTCAACAACTTTATGTTATTCTTGATTCAAGTGATTATCCACAAGCCTGCGATGTACTTGAATTAAAAAATCGGATCAAAGTGGCCCATACTAGGTATTCTAAAACCGTACGAGAATTCTGCACTGTCCTTGGAGAAGGAAGTGAACGGGGTAAAGAATATATGGGCCAACTTAAAGCTAGAGATGACGAGGTGCAGGTAGCCGATGAGCGTATCAATGCCTTTCTAATGGAAGGGCTCACTGTTGGTTCGGTTGTAACCTTTAAGAATTCAAGATCACGCCATTCTAAGAAAAGGTCTTGTAGTGACAGTAACTTGATGCCGTCTTGCACCACCCTGTCTTCCACTCGTAAGGCTCGCTTGGACATGCGTATGGCAGAAGTAAACCTTGAAAAGGCAAAACTTGAACAAGCATTAATAGCCAAGGCTGATGCTGTGTGGGTCAAGGCTGAATCTGAGCAACGAGCTCAAGAAGCCTTGTTAGAATCAGAGCCTGCTATCATCCAAGCAGAGACAGACTTGGCTAAAGCCAAAATCAGGTCTGAGGCGAGCCAAGGCCTGTTGGACTTGGAAAACGGTGAACCACCACTTTCTGGACAGGATAAGGTAAATTACTATGTAAATAACTTGCCATTACCTGAGGATATTCCAGGGCCGTCCCATCCGGGCCAAGGTCCTAATGCCATGCTAAACAATGCTTTATCTCGAGCAGATATAAATCTTGCTCTTTTAGCGCCTAGTTGTCAGACAGTAGCTGCTCATTACCCTGTTGTTGCTGATGAGCCTCCTCTAGCCTTGCATACTACTTGGTCTAACCCCTTGACCTTTTCAAGTTCCAGTAAATTCTTAAGAACAATTAGTGCCAGTTATCTCATCTAATATTCGATGCCCAGGGCCTCCTCCTGAGGTTCTCAATAATTCTTCATATGGTCTAGTAATGCAGGGGCCGGCTGTCTTTGTGAGTAACACTTCATCTAGCCAGTCATTTAAGCCTCTTGCTCCAATGCCTTCAATTGCTCTCACCAACACTTACCTGACTCACTCTTGTGATGTAGCAGTTAACACAACTACTGCCTCTGCACAGGCAGCATCTGATGGGCAGGCAGTCCCTATAAGTAATAATTTGGTTTTCCAGGCCCCTAGATCTTTTATATCAGTAGCCACAGTGCCTAATCTTTCCTATCAGGATAATGCGACGCTCACCCCTGGATTAGCCACCTCTGGTACTCCTGGTCTTGCCGGTGAGCTTGCATCTCATGGACTGGCGGCCTCTGCAAATAATCTTTTGCAGCCCCCTGTCTCCCTCAACTATGCACCAAATTTGATTCACAGTCATCAGCCATCAATGGTCTCTGTCCCATATCACCCTCCTAAATCTGATGCTTCCAAATCATCAGTGGAGGAGTTTGCAAGAGTGTTGGTGCGTTGTCAAGGCTCGCGAGCGTTGGTTGAAGAAAGGTACAGTGGAGACCCTCTTTGTTATCACCAGTTTATCCGTCAGGTGGAAGATCGCATTCTAAACATACATGCACAGACGGATCCAGGTCATGCTCTACAACTTCTCCTGGAGTCGACTGGTAGAGCAAGAAAGCTAATTAGTAGCTGCATAATGCTTCCACCAGCTGAAGCATTAACTAAGGCTCTTCAGCTGCTGTTCAGGAGTTTTGGCTCCCCAGCAGTTGCGGTCAAGGCACATCTAAGGTTGGTATGCAAAGGCCCACCAATACACATTGATAAAAAAGTCTTCAAGACTTCTACTCAGATTTAGTAAACTGCAAGATGGTTGTGGAGTCGGCAAATGCCACTCATCTCCTCAATTTAGCAGCTACTTCTGAGGGGATATTCTCTAAGTTCCCTCAGCACCTTCAAAGGCAGTTTGCTAGTTAGCTTTAAGACGAGAATACGACATGGAGGTTGTTCCGTTTGATCTGTTTGTGGAGTTTGTTGATCAGTCACAGCGACTGGCGAGCTCCCGGCTCGGCAGACTCATGAAAACGTCCAAAGATAGAATATCTCCACGCGCTACCGGTTGGTCCAAGCCGAAATCAGCTCGGGCTCGTGTTGTGCAGATGGACGTCTTAAGTAAGGTCAGTGACCAGGGTTCACCAAACGAAACTGCAAAGCAGTTGCAATCTTTGGGCAAGTGTGCAGCTTGTGGAGCAGCTGACCATAGCATTTGGCGTTGCCAAGGGTTTGTCAAAGATTCCTTGAATGCTCGGAGGAAACTAGTTAAACAGAAGTCTCTCTGTTTCAATTGTCTTGGCATTGGCCATAGTGTTAGAGATTGCTCTAGTAAGGCACGTTGCCGTACATGTGCTAAAATGCATCATTCGTTGTTACATCCCCCTTCCGATCAATTGCCTCCATGCTCTGAGCCTCAGAAACAGGTAAAGACTAGGGAAGATGTAAGTCATACTACCACACCCTCTAGTATGCCTACTACTACGTCCACAGACACTCCTCATGTAGCAAATATATCTCAAGTAAAGGGTGCAAGAAACCGGTTTCAAGTCTTGCGTGTGTCTATAGTCAATCCTTCCACTGGTGTAGCAAGGAACTCTTGGGCCCTGCTGGATACTGGCGCGGATACACATCTGTTATCCCGTCGCCTGTACTCTGAGTTGGGTTTTGAAGGAAAACCTGTTTGGTCAAAATTACAGTTAGCGAATGGAGATCTGAAGACATTTCACACTCACGAGACAAGCTGTGTGGTACAAGAAGTGAATGGAAATCGCTCCTTTCAACTGGAAGGAGTGCAAATAGTTGACCAACTTCCTGACCTTAGTTGTAGTATCCCAACTACCTCCGATGCTCTTCGTCATGAGCATCTGGCAGGATTAGAGTTTCCTAACATCGCTGGAGACGAGGTTGAGTTATTGATTGGCACTGGCACACCAGAGCTTCACGTATTCTCAGATGTGGGTCGTGGTGGTAAGGCCAGACTTTGGGCTGGAAAGACTCCCCTTGGCTGGGTGCTATTTGGGCATGATCGCTCAAAGGTCGATGATAAGGTTAACCACATACGTCTCATTGCGACACACAGACTTGACCCAATTTCAAAGGCTATTTGCCCATGTCAGTTTGAACATGCAGACTTGTTCACTGATTCAGATGTTAATCTTCCTTCCTTTGTTGATGAGAGAGCTTTGAAGGTTATGGAAACTTAATGTAAACTAGTCAATAGTCACTATTCTATGCAGTTGCCTTGAAGAGAAGGTTTTTCAAGATTACCAAACAACTACAATGTGGCCCTGTCTCGCCTGAGAAGTTTGGGTCGCCGGCTGGTAAGAGAACCAGAAACTTTAACACTATACCAAGAAAAGATTAATGAGATGATACGATTGAGACATGCCGTAGAGGTCTCACAAGACTATAGCAACGTTCCAGATGGACGAATTTGGTATATTACCCATCACTGCACTGTAAGAAATTCCGCGTTGTGTTTGACTGCACAGCAGGTTGCAACGGTATATCCATAAACCAACAGCTGTTGCAGGGTCCGGATAATACCAGCACACTAATTGGCGTTCTTCTACGTTTTCGTTTGTACCCAGTGGCACTTGTGGGAGACATGAAGAATATGTTTCATCAGGTACAGGTGCACCATGATGACCAACCAGCTTTGAGATTCTTATGGTGGAAAGACGGTGATCTAAAACAGCCTATTAAGATTTACCAATTGACTGTACACACATTTGGATTGACTTCCTCTCCCAGTATTGCTGGTTACGCCTTGCGTTGTACTGCTGACCAAAACTTAACCAATGCTTCTGAACTTACACTCTCTACTATTAGAAATCATTTCTATGTAGATGACTTACTGACATCAGTGAAAACTAGTGCCCAAGCAGTGCAGTTGATAACGGAACTAGACGATGTCTTAGGTTCCGGAGGATTTACGTTAGCCAAATACGCTAGCAATCGCCCTGAAGTTTTAGAGACATTGCCTGCTGATCGACTTTCTCCCCAACTTCAAGAATTGGAACTTCACAATGATGACCTCCCTGCCCATAAAACACTTGGGTTAAATTGGCATGCATCATCAGATCAGTTTTGGGTAAAGATTTCAATTGCTGATCGTCCTTCTACACGAAAAGGGTTGTTCTCGGTCTTAGCAAGTGTATATGATTCCCTTGGAATTGCAGGACCATACACATTGCCTGCTAAGTTAATCTTACAACGACTGGCAAAGCAAGAATTTGGATGGGACATTGAAATTCCGGACGATGCCAAATCCGCATGGGTTCTATGGTTAAAGGCTCTTCCACAGCTTCATGGGTTATCAATACCTAGAGTCTACACCGGATTTCAAAATCAAAAATATGTCCAACTACACTGTTCGCAGATGCAAGCAAGGACGGTTATGGAACAGTCTGCTACCTTCGTTGCAGTGATGGTACTGAATTCTCTTGCATCTTTGTCATTGGAAAATCTAGGGTTGCGCCAATGAATCAGCAGTCTATTCCACGGCTAGAGCTTTGCGCAGCCGTATTGGCGGTAGGTTTGTCCCTGATAGTATTACGTGAGCATCATTTTGACCTAAAGTGTCTGGACGGACTCCACTACTGTCCTGAGCTATGTCCGCAATACCTCAAAAAGGCAGCCTGCCTTTGAGACTAACCGAATTGCTACTATACGCAAGCACACTAACGTTAATCAATGGCGGTGGATAGACACTCACCAAAACTCTCGTGGGGTTTCTCGTGATCCTTACTCTCGTGGGGTTTCCCCAAAGCAAGTTCACAAAGCTCAGAAGTGGCTAAAGCATTGGTTTTCAACCTGTGGGCCATAGGAGCATTTTACGGTGGGCCACAGAGCTATTTAAAAAATTGGATATTCGGTTAAAAAATTTTTTATTTGATTTAAAAAAGTTTGTATTACCGTCTACTTTATTCAATTGTTTTGGTTGAAGCAGCAATGAAAGAGGGTATAACTAGTATAGCATTTCAACCACTTGATATCATAAAGATAACCGCTAACATAAAATGCAGCCCTTCACAGTTTTGCATCATTAGATCTAAAAATCATCAATACCTTTTTTTTTCGCTCGAATGAATTTATAGTAATAATTGACAACGTTATCATACCATAGATAAATTTTGATCAATAAGACCTAAATCTCTGTGATGTCATAAAAATCTCATCTGCTATCATTCGGAGTTTTGTACTGTAGCCTACAAGTTAGTTCAGAACTGCTGCGTTTAGTAAGCAAACAGCAGAACAGGTAGTCTGGTTTTAGATAAGATTTTTTATTTTAAATTTTAGCAAAGTAGTATGAGTAAAAGCACAAGTGTTAAACGCAAAAGAGGATGGAGTGATGAGTATATTCAGTTCGGTTTTGAAATCTTCCGTGACAAAGATGCAAAAAACTGAAAGGCCAATGTGTCATTTACTACAAAGTCCTCGGAAACGATTCGCTCCGTCCAAGTAAATTGTCAAACCATCTGTTAAAAATCCATCCTGAATTTAAGGACAAAGGTATTGCTTTTTTTGAAAGGAAACGAGATGAGCTTAAACGAGCTAAATTGGACTCCAGCGGAACATTTTTCAAGGAAAATATTTCACTAGTTGAAGCTTCTTATGAAGTTGCACTTCAGATAGCAAAACAAAAGAAGCCCCATACAATAGCTGAAGGTCTTGTAAAGCCATGTGCTATAAAAATGGTAGAGCGTGTGTTGGGAAAGCAAAGCAGCAAAAAGTTAGAAGCACTATCTCTTTCAGATAATACCATACAGCGCCGTATAACCGAAATGGCGAATGACATTTCTTCTCAGTTGATTTCAAAGTTAAAGTCCAGCCTTCATGGTATGTTTTCTATTCAGTTGGACGAATCAACTGACATTTCAAATGTTTCACATCTAATGGTTTTTGTGCGATGGGCTTCCAATACCAGTATAGAGGAAGCCATTCTTTTCTGTTCTCCTCTAGAAAGTACGAGCAGCTGATATACTACACCCTTGTGCAAATTAACTGAAACAAACATCCAAACTTTTATATATCCTCATTTCTTAGCTGAAATAAGCGTAAATTGATTACAAATGTTGACTTTTTCGGAGAAAATGTTTATTAGATTATATTTTATTAAAATAAAATTTTAATGACTTAATAAATCCTATTATGACGTCATTAATGTGTTCACAATCATTGTTTTAAAACTTTTTGTTTAGGTAGAATTTGTAACTAGAAGTTAGAATATTATATAGTTGTTTTAAAAGATGGATGTTAGCCCTAGAAAGCGTGCTAGTATCTTAACTTTACGTGAAAACACAGAAAAGACCTACCGGGAGATATCAAAAATTGTTCGTGTCAGTATATCTACAATAAGTCGTATTATGACAATGAAGAAACAGGGTCTGTTACCCCAAAACGCAAAGGCAAATGTGGTCGCAAGAGGAAAACTACCCCCAGAGATGACGCCTATCTGATACGGGAGAGTGTGAATGATCCAAGAAAGACAAGTGACGCCATAAAAACTACTTTGGGAGAAAAAGGAATCGAAATAAGCTCCTCAACAGTTCGTAGGCGCCTCCTGGAGGTTGGGAGAAAAGCATACCGCCCTGTTAAAAAGCAGCTCCTTACAAAAACAATGAAGACAAAACGCTACAAATGGGGACTCAAATACAAAAACTGGACAAAAGAAGACTGGAGGCGCGTGATTTTCAGCGATGAAACTCACATGTTTGTCCAGGGTCACAGAAGTCAGCATGTTTGAAGATCACAAAACGAAAAGATTCGCAATTCCCACATTGACCAGCGCGTAAAACATCCTCAAAAAAAGATGTTTTGGGGATGTTTCAGTTTTTATGGCATTGGTAGCTTGCACCCAGTTGAAGGTATGATACGCTCCCAGCAATATATTGAAGTGGTTCAACGAAGAGTCATTCCAGAGATGAACCGATTGTTTCCAGATGGATCTAGTGTGTTTCAGCAAGATTTAGCCCCATGTCACACATCGAAACAAGTCAAAAAATTTATGAATGAAAACCACATTAAAGTGTTGAAGTGGCCGGGAAACTCTCCCGATTTAAATCCAATCGAAAATTTATGGTCCATCTGCAAGCAAAGACTTCGTACAATGGACTGCACCTCGAAGGAAAAGCTTATTCAGGCTCTAATTCAAGTGTGGTAGAAGGACCCCCAAATCTTAAAAGATTGTTCAAAATTGGTCGACTCAATGCCCAAACGCATCAAAATGCTTCTTAATAATCGCGGTGGTCATATTATGTACTAATATGTGAACTGAAACATTCATTGAATAAAATATTTTAAAAAAACTAAATTTTTGGTGTTTTTGATGTTTGTTTCAATTAATTTGCACAAGGATGTACAAAAAGTGGATGATTACTTCAAAAAATGGGATTTGAAGTGGGAGAATCTATGTTCTGTTTGTACAGACGGAGCTCCTGCAATGATTGATGCACGATCAGGTTTTGCGAAAAGGGTGAAAGAACTAGCACCTGATGCAACTTCAGTCCACTGCATGATCCACCGTCAAGCTCTGGCAAGTCGAACTCTTCCTTCAGATCTACAACACTAGTCTACACAATTTTTGAAACAAAGTAAAAAACAGGTGCCCTTGGCTAACTTTGGGGCGCTGATTTCGAATCTGATGTCCATTATGTCATATCAGCCTTCATTTTTTAGTTATCTTGTACTAACCCCATCCCAGATGGCTTTAAAATGCCGTATAATAAACATCAAGTCGCTATTTGAATTTGCAATTTTTTTGAAGCAGCATGCACATACCTGTTGGCAGGTAATGTGTATAAATTGACCACAACGACATTTCTTTACGAGAATGTAACAGTTCCTTTAAATATGTGCTCTGTGTTTCGATTTGTTTGGCGTTTTCCCAATGTAACATTTTTCGCTTTATTACCGGTATTGTTTTTCTTTCTACGATTTATCGCTCTTTCCAAACAGAATATTACATTGTTATGCTACAAATATTCTCCCGTCTATAAACTAGCAGCTGTGATAAGGAGATACTTTCCAAAATTTCTCAGTCTGCATAGGTTCACTAGAAGTTGGAAGAATAGCTTAATTAGATTAGCTTGACTGTATGAGTATGACAATATTGTAGGTGTTAGAGCAGTTTCCCCAGGATTTTACTTGAAACTCACAAGGTGAGGAGTTTCATGTTTTTTTAAGGCAATTAAAAGCTTTCATTCTAGCGATACTAGTGCTGCATTAGGTACTGTAGTTAGCAAGTTTTACTGAATTGCGAAATTTAATATCATAAATTTTGTTGTGCATAAATTTATCAAAAGTGCTTTCATCTTAATCAGTATTTGAGTAATTCAAAATGTCAACATTGCGGCTTAGAGGATGTGTAAATGATCCAGACAGTTTCTGCTACATTTGTGGTCGGTTTACAAGGAAAAAAGATAGACAAAATGTAACTCCATTAATAAAAAATGCTTACTACGCTTATTTTGGTGTAAAACTGGGGGACCAAGACAAGACATGGGCACCACACAAAGTATGTATTAGTTGTATGTCGACATTCAGCTTGTGGATGAAAGGGAAGAAGCATTTCTCATTTGGACTTCCAATGGTATGGCGAGAGCCTCAAAATCATCTTAGTGACTGTTACTTTTGTGCTGTCAAAACTACCGGTATAACATCTAAAACGAGGTTTTCCGTAGCATATCCCAGTTTGTCATCAGCAATTCAACCAGTTCCTCATAGTGATGAAGTACCTAAACCAACATTCCATGGTTTTCATCTCAGTGAAACTGAATCTATATCTTCAAGTGAGGAAAGTGAACTATGTGAAGATTTTGTACTCGTCCATCAAAATGATGAACTGCAACTGTTCACTCAAGCAAAGTTGAATGACTTAGTTAGGGAACTTGATCTTCCAAAAATTTCTGCCGAACTGCTAGGATCACGACTAAAAGAAAAAAACTTGCTGGCTCCTGAAACCAAAGTCAGCTTTTATCGTTATAGGGAAAAAGGTCTCATGAAATTCTTCAAAATGGAATAAAATTTGCTGTTCTGCGATAACATAGAAAAACTAATAACTGCTATGGCGACATCATACATTCCATCAGAATGGAAGCTTTTCATAGACAGTTCCAAAAGAAGCCTGAAATGTGTTCTGTTACACCAGCGTTTCTCAAACCATGGGTCGCCAAGGCATTATGAATGGGTCGCCATATGTTTTAGTGGTAGAGCGCTCTGCAGTGTTTTTAGTTAATTTTATTTCTATTTCCAGATATGTCAAAACGTAGCTACAAGTCTGAATTTCTGAAATATGGCTTTACGTGTATTCGCAATCAGGGTGTTGAAAAGCCACAGTGCGTTTTGTGTTTTCAAGTTTTGTCAAACGAATCATTGAAAGAAAACAAGCTTAAGAGGCACCTAGATTCATGCCCAGAGCCGTAACAGCCGCCACCCAAACCCCCCAATTGGGGGGGGCCCAGGCCAACTTTGGGCCCCAAGTTAGTCTGAAATTGCGAAGTGTCACAAATAATGCGCTTGATCGTTGCTTTTTGACTAGGCCTACGTGACTATTTTTAGTTCAGCAGACTTGTTTACAACCTATTTAAACTGTAGGAAGAAATTGGATTGTGACATCATAAGTGAATGCTACGTCATTTTATCTCGCAGAATCTATTCGATTCTGGTAGAATCTTGAATATTCGATTGACGTAACAATGCCGTTGTTACGCAACAATTTTGTTGGCTATAAATACCGGGACATTATATATACACTGCAGAGTGTAGATAAAGTGTAGATACTGTATTGTACAGAGTGTAGATACTGTATTTTATTGACATTATATAAAATGAAACGTTCAAAAAGTGGTGCTCAAAAGAGAAAAGAAGCAGCCGCTGCTCGAGATGCTGTAGCGAAATTGCCCAAGATGACTGATTTTTTCAAGATTACTGAGCAGAGTAGACCTGGCACTAGTACCGAGAGGGATGAGGAACACTATAGTGTCCAAGAAAAAAAAGACGATGGCGATCAGCATCAAAGTGATTATGAATTTCCAGAAAATGTAAGTTGTGATTTACCTGCGAATACGCAACCTTCAATATCAAAAATAACTGAATCTCAATTTACTCCTATCCCTGATGACCCATGTAAATGGCCTGAAAGTATTTCTGATGCTCAACGATGTGACATAGTAAAGCGTGGACCACATCAACTAATAATGAATTTTCCATATAATAACACAACTCCAAGGCGACGTTTTTCCTCTAACCATTATAAACGTGTGTTACCTAATGATGAAAGTGTTTCACGGTCGTGGCTAGTTTATTCTGGGGAATCAGATCAAGTTTTTTGCTTTTGTTGTAAGCTATTTGGAAAAACACTAAGCCCCTTTTGTAGTGGTATAAATACATGGGAGGGTTTTTCGAAAAAAATGAAAGACCATGAAAACGGCATTTCCCACCAAGAATGCTGCAGACAATGGATGTTGCTAGCTGAAGGGATAAGAAATTCATCCACTATCGACAAACGCGAGATGGATATTTTTTTCAATGAAAGACGTTTTTGGAGAAATGTTTTAGAGCAGGCCTGCACAACATACGGCCCGCGGGCCGCATGCGGCCCGCGAATGCATTTTGTGCGGCCCGTGAAAGCATTTCAAAGTCGATCAACAAACGAAGTATGTCTGCCCTCTGTATTCCGTGTGCTGTGTGTAATAGAAAGCACTTTGAATAAATCTTTTCCTTCAATTGTTACTTAACAGTTATTGGTGCTATAGCGCATAATCCTACGTGTGTTAGAATTTGTTGTAGGTTTATAGCTAACGATCTTAACCTCGATGATTCAGAAAAGAGCATTAAGAACAGAAAATTTTGGAATTTTTTACTAGGCGATTGCGCAGGCAAAGAAAGAACTATCAGATACGTGTACAAACTAAAGAGAGCTAATCATACAGAAGTTCAACATGCGCATTTGCTTCTTTTTACAGTTATAGCTTTAATGTTGTTTATTGCTTGGTAGTAGCCTGTGTTGTGTTTTTAGTTGTAGCCTGCAGTTAAATTTTGTTTTTTAGTACCGTACTTAACCATGTCTGAAGGAAAGAAAAGGAAAATAGACAGCGAGCACAGAGCGTTTAACTCTGAGTGGACGAACAAGTACTTGTTTGTAACCTATAAAGACAAAATAATCTGCCTGGTGTGCCGAGAAAGGATATCAGTTCCCAAAGAATATAATTTGAGACGACATTTGGAAACACAGCATCCTGCTATTGCTAAATTAGATCAAAATGAAAAGAGCCTTAAAGCAGCAAGCCTCATGAAAAGTCTTGGCAAGGAACAGCAATTTTTCAAAGTACTCGGCAGCGAAAGTGCAAAAGGTACGGATTTAAGCTTCAAGATTTCAAGGGAAATTGCTGTTTCTGGTAAGTGTTTTACAGAAGGGGAGTTTGTGAAAAAGTGTATGTTGCTTGCTGTATCTGAGCTTTGTCCAGAAAAGCTGCGAATGTTTCAAAACATCAGTCTCTCACGCATGACCGTACAAAGGAGGGTAAGTGACATAGCTGCCAACTTAATGAATCAGTTAAAGCAGAAAGTAAAAGAATTTTGCTTTTATTCATTGGCTATGGATGAAAGTACAGATTGTCGCGATACAGCTCAGCTTCTCATATATATTCGAGGCGTTGACAAGAACTTTAATATTACTGAAGAACTTGCTGGCATGCAATCAATGAAGGGCCGTACTACCGGGAAAGACATCTGTACTGAATTAATTAACTGTGTAAACAACAAGTTGGCATACAGCTTTACTAACTTAGTGGCCATTTGTACCGACGGTGCTCCAGCTATGTGTGGAAAACATACTGGAGCAGTTTCTCTCATTCAGGAATTCATTGGAAGGCGCATAATCACACACCACTGCATTATACACCAGCAGGCCTTGTGTGGTAAGGTTTTAAAATTTGAACACGTAATGTCTGTGGTAGTTTCAATTATAAACTACCTTCGCGCTCGCGCTCTGAAACATAGAACCTTTCGAGCATTTCTGGAAGAGGTGGATGCCAAATATGAAGACCTAGTATACCATACAGAAGTAAGATGGTTGAGCCGAGGAAGAGTGCTACAACGTTTTGTTGCTTTGAAAGAAGAAATTTCACAGTTCCTTAAAAATGATTCAAAAAAATTCGAAGAGCTTGAAAGTGAACCCTGGAATCACGATTTATTCTTCCTTTGTGATATTACTGCTCATCTGAACGATCTTAACATGCAGCTTCAGGGAAAAGAACTAATAATATTTCAGTTGGTAGGAGCAGTGAAAGCTTTCAAAATGAAACTACATCTTTTCAAAAGTCAGCTCCTAAAAGGTGAAATGAGTCACTTCCCTACATGTGCACAATATATTCCCCAATCCCAATATGTTGAGCAAGGAGAAAAATACGCACAGCAAATTGAGATACTGTTTCAAGAGTTTGACCGACGACTCACTTTCTCTCAGGAAGATAACCTCCTATTTAAACTGGTTGAAGACCCATTTTCTATGAATCCAGAAGAAGTGCCCATACAACTGCAGATGGAGGTAATCGACTTACAAACCTCGTCAGTGTACAAGATTAAACACAGAGAAAGCAGCCTGCTGAACTTCTACAGAAGTCTGAATAGTGATAGATATAAAAATCTTATCGGACTTGCAAAGAAAACGCTGAGTATTTTCGGCAGCACTTATATATGTGAGCAAACTTTTTCGCTTATGAACATGAACAAGAATAAGCAGCGCTCTTCTTTGTCTAATGAAAGTCTGGAGGACATCCTAAAAATATCCACTTCTCATATGCATCCAGATTATGACGAACTTGTTGCCGGAAAGCGGTGTAATGTTTCGCATTAGTGTCTGTGATTAAAGTGTGCATAAGTTTCTAATAAATTTTTGGTATGCCTAATTGCGTTATAACTAGTAATTTAATGCAGAGATAATATTCATGCGGCCCTCGGCAAATTTTCTGTAGTCAATGTGGCCCGAGCAATTTTTGAGTTGTGCAGGCCTGTTTTAGAGAGACTTATCGACATTGCCTTGTTTCTATCGGAAAGGAATCTTGCTTTTAGAGGATCTGAAGAAGTCCTAGGATCTCCTCACAATGGAAATTTTTTGGGTATATTTGAGCTTTTGGCAAGAAGAGATCCAATCCTAAAAGAACTTCAAGACAGAATCAAGCATAAAAAGAGTAAAGATCACTATTTGAGTCCTACCATACAAAATGAACTAATTGAATTGCTAGCGACAGAAGTTGAAAAAGAAAATTTAAAGCAATTGAAAAAGGCAAAATATTTTTCTATAATTTTGGACTGCACTCCAGATATGTCACATCATGAACAAATGTCTGTCATTCTTCGTTATGTACTATGTAATGAAGAAGCTGCTGTTGTTAAAGAAACATTTTTTGGCTACTTGAGAATAAGTGACAGTACTGGGAAAGGCTTGTTGAATGCTTTCTTAGAAAAAGCGACCGAACTGCAACTCGAATTGTCTGATTGTCGAGGCCAGTCATATGATAATGGTGCTAACATGAAAGGAAAACATTCTGGGGTCCAAGCAAGAATGCTAGACATCAATCCCAAAGCTGTTTACGTGCCCTGTGCAAACCATACCCTTAACTTAGTTGTTGTTGACAGTGCTAATTCATCGACGGAAGCATTGACATTTTTTGGAGTACTTACAAGGTTGTATGTGCTGTTTTCTTCCTCTGCTCAGCGTTGGGAAATTTTGAAAAAACATGTGGAGCTGTCCATAAAGTCGCAATCTGATACTCGTTGGGAAAGCAGAATTAAATGCATCAAACCTCTTCGATACAATTTAAAAGAAGTGTTGCTGGCACTGAAAGACTTGGAAGCCATTTCCATAGAAAGAAAAGATGGAAGAGCTGCCTCAGAAACAAAATCGTTGATAGCTTATTTATCAAAATGGAGTTTTATTTTGTCGGTGTTTATTTAGTATGATATCTTATTTCAAGTCAATAAAGCAAGCAAGATTCTTCAATCATATGGAGCAGACCTGGGCATTTTACGGCCCGCGGGCCGTATCCGGCCCTTTGGTTGACTCTGACCGGCCCGCGGAAGGTTCATAAGAAACTATAAAATAAACGTATTTTCGTATTTTACATTATGCGTGGGTTGAATGTGCATTGCTTGTATTTTAAAGTTGTGTTTTTTTACATAGTGCATAGGTACGTAAAAGTACGTAAGTGATTTGTGTTACTGATTTGAAGTTGTTGCAAGAAGACTACGGGTGTCAAGACGGATTTTATCCCTAAAATGTCGACTAAAAAAAGAAAGATTGATGCTGAATGTAGAGTTTTCAAGAAGATGTGGACTGCTAAGTATTTGTTTACTGAAATCAGAGGCAAGGCGGTGTGTTTGGTTTGTGGAGACCAGATTGCCGTGTTCAAGGAGTACAATTTGAATCGACATTATAAGACAAAACATTCAGAGAACTACAAAAACTTGAGTGATGCTGAAATGGCGCGGATGTCTGAAGATTTGGTTGCCAAGCTAAAAAAGCAACAAGGGGTATTTACCAAGCTTCACACATATAGGGAAGCAGCAACCAAAACCAGCTTTGTAATATCCCACAAAATCGCTAAAAAGAATAAGCCTTTCTCAGATGGAGAGTTTGTAAAAGAGTGCTTGATGGACTCTGCATCACTAATATGTCCTGAAAAAAGAAAAGCATTTGAAAACGTCTCACTGTCCAGGCGCACCGTGACGAGAAGAATCGAGGACATTGCCGGAAATTTGGAGCTTCAGCTGCAACGCGAAGTGGCAAATTTTGACTTTTTCTCCTTGGCTTTGGATGAGAGCTGTGATGTCAGTGATACAGCCCAGTTACTTGTATTTGTCCGAGGGATAACAAACTTCAAGATTACGGAGGAGCTGGTAGCAATGCGCTCAATTAAAGGCACAACGATGGGGAGCGATCTATTCACGGAGGTAAACGCATGCATGGACTCACTGGGACTGAAATGGGACAGACTGATAAGTGTCACAACCGATGGTTGTCCAAATCTAACGGGGAAAAATGTTGGGCTGTTGAAACGTATGCAAGATAAAGTTACTGAAATCAATGCAGATCATAAATTGGTATTTTTGCATTGTATTTTACATCAGCATGTGTTGTGCAAGTCAGTGCTTAAAATTGATGGTGTGATTGATGTTGTAACTAAAATAGTAAACTTCATCAGGGCACGAGCATTGAATCACAGGCAGTTTGTTGCACTTTTAGAGGAGCATGAGACTGAACGTAGTGACATCAGGTATCACACAGCTGTCCGATGGCTGAGCTTAGGCAAAGTGCTAAAAAGCGTCTGGGATCTGAAAGCAGAGATCCGAGAGTTTTGTGAGACGAAAGACAAAGACATCCCAGAGTTCTCAGATGAGAGGTGGATAGCAGATTTTGCATTTGCTGTGGATGTGACTGCACTGATGACTGAACTGAACACTAAACTGCAAGGCAAGGGCCTTTTCGTCCATGAAATGCACAATCTGGTAAAGGCTTTTATGACGAAGTTACAGTTTCTTTCGAGGCAACTGGAGAGGAATAATCTCACTCACATGCAAACCCTGAAAGAAGCCACGCCATCAGATGATAACCTCCACAGGTACTCATCTATGTTAGAAGCACTGCATGTTGAGTATTCAAGGCGATTTCAAGATTTTAGAAAAATGGAGAGTGAAATGTACTTTATTTCCTCTCCACTTACCTTCAATGTGGATGATGCACCTAGTGATGTCCAGCTGGAACTCATTGACCTACAGTCTGATGCAGTGCTGGCAGAGCATTTTAAGTCACAACCACTGCTGAACTTCTACTCTTCTCTTAAGCAAGAGAAGTTTCCAAACATAAAGAGACATGCTCAGAAGATGTTTGTTCTCTTTGGTTCTACCTACATATGTGAACAAACATTCTCAGTGATGAAGTTTAACAAGTCCAGATATAGATCCTCTCTCACAGATGATCATCTGTCAGCTGTGCTTCGTATCGCCACCTCAGACATTCAACCGGACTTTGATACACTTGTTAAAGACCAAAAGAGACCAGATTTCTCTCATTGAACAAGAAAAATAACAAAAACACAGAATGAGTGTAAATATGATTTAACTACAGCTATAGACATGATTACTTTTTAATACGATGTATCCTACTGAGCGTGGTTGAAAATCGTTACTAATACAGTGTAAAATTCAAAAACTGTACAAATGTTTACATTTTGTTAACCATTGTTTTGGGAAATTTTATTCAGTAAATGTCATTTTTTCTAAGATAACCCCTCTTTTTCATTGCTCAATTGTCACATATTCTCTTACAAACTTATCAATACAATGCTATTTACTGCCTCATATAAAGAAACACAATATTATGCAGACTTTAGTTCGGTCTTTCGGTCCGGCCCTCCATAATATTTTCTTATTCTCATGTGGCCCCATGGAAAAAATAATTGCCCAGGTCTGATATGGAGTCACCCTTCATACAATGGAAACAGAAATCCAGGCAACTGAAAAGTTTTTGCAAAACTATCGCACAACGGGTTATGACAGTGCTGCAACATCTGCTGTTGAAATAGCACAGGAATTAGATATTGATCCTTCTTTTCCTCCGTCAAGAAGTGGAAAGAAAAGAAGATTGTTTGATTACCAAGGTGAAGAGGAACAACAAGCTACTCCTGAACTGAAATTTAAAAGCAACTTTTTCTATCCATTTATAGACCACGCTATTATGTCGATAAAGGAGCGCTTTAATTTGTTACGTGAGGTTTCTTCCGCCTTTTCGTTTTTGTACACACGTGACCAACTTTTGCTTGTGCAACAAGAAAATGCTCTTCTTACTTGCTGTAAAGAGTTCCAAAAAAAGTTCGGTGACATTGATTCTGATGAAATGAGCGCTGAGCTACAGCGGTTTGTTTTAATTTTACAAAAACAACGCAATCTCAATACGGCTCACGACTTTCTGAACTATCTTCTAAAGACTCATTTATTTGAATTGTATCCGAATGTGTACATCGCACTTCGAATCTTACTAACTTGCCCCGTGACTGTTGCCAGCGCTGAAAGAAACTTCAGCAAATTGAAACTGATCAAAACTTTTAATAGAACGTCAATGACAGACAGTAGACTATCTTCATTAGCCATGTTGTCAATCGAAAATGACTGCGCCCGATCTCTTGATTATGACAATGTCATAACAGCATTTGCGAACAAAAAGGTTCGCTCCAGACTATTTAAATGATACTGTGCTTAGTGCTTTTATAGCTTTTTCATGTTTTTCAGTGTCATTGCTTTCGTTTCGCAGTGTCTGCATAAATGTTCTACTGAACTCTGGCATCGGTGCCGAATTTTTATTACTTGCACCTTCGGTATCGGCATGCTTTGTTCTAACATTAGCCTGTTTACTTATGTACAAATTGTGGTGTATTTTCTTAATGCAGCTTTTCAATTTTACACCTCTAAAATGATCTGACCTGTGCGCAGGGGCTCTTGCGCTCACTTCTGGGGGGGGCCCAAAGTTGGAGTGCTACGGCACTGTTCATGCCACTCTAACCTTAAAGAAAAAAATGTAGATTTTTTTCAACAAAAGGAAAGTGCGCTAAAAAAACAAAGGCTCGACAACACCAGTGAAAATGAATCCATTCTGAGTCAAAAGAAAGCCATTGCTGCATCTTACACTGTATCGTATTTAATAGGAAAGTCGAAGGTAGCTTACTCTATTGGTGAAACATTGATTAAGCCAGCAGCTTTGGCAATGGTAAAAGCAGTGTGTGGTGAGGAAACCGCAAAAAAACTAACAACAATTCCATTGTCCAATGATACTGTTCATCGAAGAATTGTTGAATTATCAAATGACGTCAAAGAACAAATCGTTACGAAACTGAAAGAGTCGAAGTTTTTTAGCTTACAGTTGGATGAAGCAATAGATGTCGCTCGTGTTTCACAACTCCTCGCATACATTCGAGTTGCTAGCAACAATGATATTGAAGAACATTTTCTGTTTTGCCAACCACTTTCAACCACCAAAACCGGTAAAGATATGTTCAATATGGTTGACAAGTTTTTTACAGAAAACTTGATTGATTGGGCCAAATGCCTTACTGTTTGTACAGATGGCGCTCCGAGCATGATAAGATGTCGGAAAGGTTTTGTTGCTCACGTTAAAAAAGTTAATCCCAGTGTTCAAGTAATTCACTGCACGTTGCACAGGAAAAATTTGGCATCTCGTGAATTAAGTGAAACTCTTCATGGCGTTATGAAAGACGTTATTGAAATCGTAAATTTTGTTAAAGCTTGTGGTTTAAATTCACGCCTGTTTGAAGAATTGTGTTCAGCATGTGGAGCTTCTCACCGAGAGCTATTGTTTCATTCCGAAACCAGGTGGCTATCCCGCGGCAAAGTTTTATCGCTTGTTGTAGAATTGAAGGGAGAACTCGAAACTTTTTTACTGGAAAAACATTTCGCGGTAGGCCAAAAATTTCAAAATAAAGAATGGGTTTTGCTTCTCTGTTACTTGTGTGATATGATGACAGCGCTGAATACGTTGAATGAATCCATGCAGGGACACGGTCACACAATGATTGATTTTGCAGACAAAGTACGTGCTTTTAAAGAAAAGTTACAATTGTGGTATGTCAAAGTGGAAAGCAAAAGGCTTGCTTCCTTTCCTATTTTGAACAGGTCAATTGAGGACCTTGATCCAGAGCCCGATTTAATAACTTCAGTTTCTTTTGTCATTTTGGAACACCTTTACACTCTGAGAAAAAACTTCGAAAAATATATTCCAGAAAACATCAACAACAATATGTGGATAAAAAATCCATTCACCGCAAATGTGGCCGATTTTGATGTAGGATTTGTTTCTGGTTTTCAGGAACAGCTGATTGATCTCAAAAACGACTCGTCACTGCAGTTATCTTTTCGGGAACTTTCATTACCCAAGTTTTGGTGTCAAGTTGCAAACGAATATCCAATATTGTATGAAGATGCCTTAAAAATTATAATCCCTTTTCCAAGTTCATATTTATGTGAGATGGGATTTTCTGCTATGGCATTTATGAAAGACAAATATAGAAACCGTCTGGATGCAGAGCATCCAATGCGTTTAGCGTTGAGTGATGTTGAGCCACGATTTCAAAAACTTGTTGATGCGAAATGGCGATAAATGTTGTTGAATAAAAGTTCTGCTTTTTGTGTTCTGTTTTTTTTTGTGGTTTTGTGTTTATTTATTTAGTTGGGTTGCAGCTATTCTTGCAGATAGGGTTTTTAAACGATTTTGGGTCGCAGAAGAAAATGGTTGAGAAACACTGTGTTACACAATGGCAATAAACTTGCTTCTGTACCAATAGGACATTCGATACAAATGAAGGAAACATACGAAAATATGAAAAGCATTCTCGACAAAATCAAATACACTGAACATGAATGGGTAATATGTGGAGACTTAAAGGTCTTATCCATTCTCCTTGGGCAACAAGGTGGGAACACGAAATACCCTTGCATCTTATGCTAGTGGGATACCAGAGCAAAGCAAGACCACTGGATAAAAAGAGAATGGCCGAGTAGAGAGGTATTTATACTAGGAGAGAACATAAAGAACATTCCATTGGTGAATAGAGAAAAATATTATTGCCACCACTGCACATCAAGTTGGGGTTAATGAAACAGTTTGTCAAGGCTTTGGACAAAGAGGGAGAGTGTTTCAAATACCTTTGTACAAAGTTTCCGAGGCTTACTTATGAAAAAATCAAAGCAGGTATTTTTGATGGGCCCCAAATTCGGCTTGTGGTAAAAGACCAGATATTTATTTCCACTTTGAACAAAGAAGAATTAAATGCATGGAAAGCATTTTGTGATGTGGTGAAAAACTTCTTGGGAAACATCAAATCCCCCAATTTCAACGAACTTGTGGAAAGCTTATTACAAGCTTTTCATAACTTGCGCTGTAACATGAGTGTTAAAGTACATTTCCTGCATAGTCATTTGAGCTACTTTCCAGAAAACTTAGGGGCATTCAGTGAAGAACAGGGTGAAAAATTTCACCAAGATATTAAAGTGATGGAAAAAAGGTATCAGGGAAAATGGAATGTCAGCATGATAGCGGACTATTGCTGGAATCTGATACGTAAATCTTCGGACTTTCAACACTATCGTCAATCAAAAAAAAGGAAACCATTGCCATAAAATTGTGTTCAGTGTATTTGTATTCTTCTTTGTGCTTAGTATATTTCTATTACCACCCTTAGTATGTGATATTGTATGCATATAGCTACACATTAGTTTATGCCTTTTAATGTGTAGAGCAAAAATTTTAAATCGTATTTTTTTAAAAATGCGACCCGTTACGGCAAAACTAATGACAGATTTGAAACCAGCGCCCTCAAATTAGCTAGATTGCATTCTTTTCATTTTTGTTTCTGAAACTTGATCAAATTTTGTAGACCTGTGCAATCAGCATTAAAAATTGCTATCAAAACGGTAAACTTTGTGAAAAAGAGTGCGTTAAACACAAGGTTGTTTTCAAAGCTTTGTAAAGACATGTCAGCGGACCACACCACACTCTTGTACCACACAGATGTGCGATGGCTTTCAAAGGGCAACATGCTGTCCAGAGTGTTTGAACTACGAAAAGAATTAGAAAAGTTCTTAGGCAATAGGCACGCAAAAACAAGAACTTGCAACTTACTTCAGCGATTTTTTGTTCTTACAACGCTTGGCATATTTAGCAGACATCTTCGAAAAATTAAATACGCTGAATTTATCCATGCAAGGGGGTAAAACCAAAATGATAAATCTCTACGACTCACTTAATGCTTTCGTGGACAAATTAGCGTTGTGGAAAATGCATGTTATGAAGGACGTTTTTGTCATGTTTGACAGGCTCTCAGCCCTAACCACAGTGAATAGTTCTGTAGTTATTTCAGCAGAAGTTACAGAACATTTGTGCAAATTGGACAAAGAGCTAGACTACTACTTTTCTTCCCTGCCCATGCATCTTCAAGAAGAATTTATCGATTTAAAAAATGATTCAACCATGAAGACCGCATTTGAAAATTCTGACTTAACAACGTTCTGGTGTAATGCCAGTGCTTCTTATCCTTGAGTGGCCAAATATGTAATGAGCAAGCTACTTCCATTTGGGTCAACCTACTTATGCGAAGCCGCTTTTTCAGCTCTTGTTTCATTGAAAACAAGATCTAGAAATGCCATGAGTGTGGAAAATGACTTGATTTGTGCATTGTCATCCATTGAACCTCGTATTTCCCTTTTGGCAAAAAACAAACAAGCTCAACCATCGCATTAACTGTTTTGTATGTTTGGGCTATCATTAAAATGTTATTCTTTTTCATTTGTTAATTGTGCTCTAGTGTTAATCGCATATAACGTGTTGCATACAATAATTCATATCGCCTTTTGCATGGT
The DNA here is from genome assembly GCA_963680785.1 of Diplosoma virens. NCBI lineage: Eukaryota > Metazoa > Chordata > Ascidiacea > Aplousobranchia > Didemnidae > Diplosoma > Diplosoma virens. Next base: position 14,259,803 of record OY796885.1, read on the forward strand.
TTATCTAGATACGTGAGTGCTCGTGAGCTACATGCCTACAATAATGTTACTGCATTTGATGCTATTACAGTAATCACACGTAAATGTACATTCTCTTTTGTTGAGAGGTGTGTGAAGACAGATAATTATCTTATGAAAACGTTGATAAACTCTGATTGCTTCCTCTCGTCATCGTTTTATACTCATTACTGCTAATTGTTGTATTATGACACTGATCCTTCGCTACAAAGTAGTAACCTAATTGTACAAGTTTTTATGTTTATGCGTATTTTTTTCTTTCTTTATTCTGCGATATGGACGTTTAAGTCTGACACAAACAAGCAAATAGTTTACTTTGTAAAGTTATTTGGTACTTGTTATACAGTTTTAGGTATTGCAGGCCGTTTGATCATGACCAATTTAAGCAGAACTTTAAAAAGTGGGCCATGGAAAATTTTCAAATTGAAAATGGGCCATGGTTATAAAAAGGTTGGGAACCCCTGGGCTAAAGGCACCTGAGTTTTTACTCAAGGATGAGACGTTATGGTCCTCCTTTGGTGAAAATGTTGCATATCCTTCTGAGCCCGCTAGTTTACTCAATTTCAAGGGTGCTGTCGAATGTAAGTGCTCTCAGGTTCTGAGCAATCGTAATAAGCCAGAGGTGCTTGTTCGTCTTACTACTAGGTTTAGTGTCCTACGTCGAGCGGTGAAGTCGTATGGCTGCTTCGAGCAAAGGGATTCTTGCAAGATAGGGTTAAAGACAAAACCGGTGATCTTGTTCTTTTTTTTGATGAAAATCAACCTCGAAATTTGTGGCTTAAAGGTCTTGTTGTAGAAGTGTTCCCCGACCGCGATAATTTAGTTCGAAGAGTGAAGAAGGTTCGCGTTGTCCCTGGCAAAATCTTTGTCAGAGACATAAGAAAACTCTGTCTTTTGGAAGGCGAGGTCGATGCTTAAGCGCGGCACCCTGTGTACTGTAATCAAGAGCGTCAATTGAACATGAACAATTATGGCCCAGATGGTAGGTGCTTTCACGCAGCCTGGGCTGTGAGTAAGTCTGCTCATTGATTTTAAAATGACAGACCGAAACCGAACCTACCAAAACGGAAGGGTATCCACCCATTCCGATGTTCAGTGTGGGTCTGTTAATCGGCAAACGTCCTTTTCAGGACGGGGCAATGTCAGGATAAAACTGCCCTTTTCAGGGCACATTGCCAACAAGTTCCGAAGACCCACTATTCTTCAGCTGAACATCGAAGGTCTCACTGCAAGCAAGATGAACGTTCTTCATCACCTCGCTTTGCAGTCTGAGGCACTCGTCATCCTACTGCAGGAGACCCACTGCACTGATGCAGAGAAGTTGGTGCTACCACACTACCAACTAGCTGGGTCTTCTTTAAGCAGGAAGCATGGTCTTGCCACGTTTGTCCACGAGCGACTGAGATACACGCTTTTGGACCAATCTCCACCGACATCGGAGATCGAGTGGCTGTGTGTGGACGTTGATGGTTATAAAATAGTCAACGTCTACAAACCACCACCAACGCGATTGCGAACCCTGGATCTCCCAGTGTTTCCTCACCCCTGTCTGTACGCTGGCGATTTTAACTGTCGTCATGCTGACTGGGGTTATGATAACAACAGTCCGGATGGTGAGTGCTTGGCTGGCTGGGCAAGTATTAATTGTCTTGCCCTGCTATATAATGCCAAGGACGCTGCCAGTTTTTGTTCCGGCCGCTGGAACACTGGCACCAATCCAGATCTAGCTTTCGCTAGCGTAGGTCCAAACAGTCGCTTACCGGATAGACGTGTCCTTGACAAGTTTCCCAGGTCACAACATCGACCCTCGCTTATTACACCACCAAGGTTTGCTATGGCAGTGCCAAGCATGTCTGTTAAGCGATGGAACTTCCGCAAGGCCAATTGGAGTCACTACATTGCTTTGACGAATAAATTCGCAAAGACTTTGTTGCCGCCTGATTCACTTGATGTGGATGCGGCTTACCAGGACTTCTGTAACATCATTAAGAAAGCAGCCAAGAAGACTATCCCACGCGGGTATCGAAACAACTATATTCCGTGTTGGGATGCAGAGTGTGAATCCCTCTATAAAACCTTTCTGCAGTCTCCTCAGGGAGACGACTCAAGTTTGGCTGCTACAACTCTGCTTGCCAAGCTTGACAGAAAACGGAGGGATCGATGGTCCGAAGCAGTTCGGAGCATTGACTTCTCACACTCTAGTCGAAAAGCGTGGAGTATTTTGAACAACCTTACTGGTAGGTCACGACACTCTCCTCGTCATTGTCCCGTTTCAGCCGATGCTATTGCATCTCAGCTGGTTAGAAATGGGAAATACGAGGCTGTTGATCGCAAGTCATCTCGACTTGTCTTTCAAGAAGTGTCTGACCTTTGGAGGGCCACAACACCAGACGCAGTAAATATCTCTGACAATTTTTCACAGAGAGAATTTGCTGCTGCCCTTCAACATTTAAAACCAGGTAAAGCTCCGGGTCCTGATTCCATCTGCCCCGAGCTTATACTCTATGCTGGAGCTGCTTTGAAGTCCTGGTTACGTGACTTCCTTTCTTCCTGTTTGCGCCGAATCAAAATTCCCAAGATCTGGAGAAGAGCGCTTGTGGTCGCGATCCCAAAACCAGCAAAGCCCGTGGGGGACCCAAAGAGTTATCGACCGATATCTCTGCTCTGTGTCCCCTACAAGATCCTCGAGAGGCTTATTTACGCCCACGTTGAACCATTAATCGATCCACTGCTCCCTAAAGAGCAGGCTGGGTTCCGACGCGGGAAGTCAACCGTAGATCAAGTTGTTCTGCTAACCCAGAACATCGAGGATTCTTTTGAGGCTAAAAAGAAGGCCGGTGCCGTATTTATCGATCTGACAGCTGCTTATGACACTGTCTGGCACCGTGGCCTTACCTGCAAGCTGCTGAGACTACTTCCGGATAAGCACATGGTCAAAATGATCATGGAGCTTGTCCGAAATCGAAGTTTCACCCTTACCACCGGTGACAGCAAGCAAAGCAGGCTACGCCGTCTTAAAAACGGCGTTCCTCAGGGATCGGTCTTGGCTCCCCTCCTATTTAACATCTATACGTACGATCTTCCTTCCATGATTTCCAGAAAGTTTGCTTATGCTGATGATTTAGCATTGCTGCATTCTTCTGGAAATTGGAAGGACTTGGAGGGGACATTAAGCCAAGACATGTCCACACTGTCAGCGTATCTCCAGACTTGGAGGTTGAAGCTCAGTCACACTAAGACGGTGACGACAGCCTTTCACTTAAACAACCGAGAGGCCAAACGTGAGCTAAAGGTCTACAACAATAGTAGACTTTTACCGTTCTGTCCAACCCCTACATACCTTGGGGTAAAACTGGACAGATCGCTCACGTTTCGTCACCATTTAGTGGCATTGCGCAAAAAACTATCATCGCGCGTCACACTGTTGAGGCGACTCGTGGGCTCGGGATGGGGTGCTGTTGCTAAAACACTACGCATAGCCACCTTGTCTCTAGTCTACTCAACAGCTGAGTACTGTGCGCCAGTTTGGTGTCGCAGTGCTCACACTCGCCTCATTGACAGTGTCTTGAATGACGCCTTGCGCATAGTTACTGGATGCCTGCGTCCCACTCCAACGGACCACCTACCTGTACTTTCAGGCATCCAGCCAGCTGAGCTTCGCCGACTGGGAGCGACACTCTCCTTGGCTTACCGTGGATCTCTGGACCCCGATCATATTTTGCATGGTCTGTTAAATGGGTCCTCAGATACTGGCCAAGTGAGACTAAGATCCAGACGCCCGTTTGTGCCAGGTGCGCGGAATCTCTTGGACAATCTTGCCAGACTTGGCATCCGCGCCTCTGAATGGACAAATCATAAATGGAACGCGGAGTATTGTGAAAATGCTTCCAGGCTCCGTGCTTTTGTGCCCGGGACCAGTGTCAGGCCTGTTGGGATGGGCTTACCCCGAGCAGCTTGGGTTAAGCTCAACCGCCTGCGGACTGGTGTTGGGCGATTCCATTCGTCCATGCACAAATGGGGTCTCGCTCCTTCACCGAATTGTGAGTGTGGCGCCTCAGAGCAAACCGCAGACCATGTACTAACAATGTGCCCCATACGTCGGGCACCACATGGAGCACGAGGTCTGACGGTTTTGGATGACGAAACTCGATGCTGGCTTAATAACATCACTGCCAGCATCTGATCCAGCCAGTGCAGCAGTCTGGGGTAGTAAAAGGATAAACCCTCGGCCCCAGTTCTGTTTGTGTCTGGCCTGGAGTGGATGCCCTTCAAACGATGACGACGAACCATGACGTATTTGAAGAGGATAATTTCCACAATCTTGAAACATCCTGGTTTGCCGGATTTATTTCAATTGACTGATAATGGACTGTTTAAGCACCCTACGGACTGTGTTTCATTGACGGTGGGCTCGGGCGCGGCCTAAACTTCGCTTGCCAACTAGAGCATACGAACTATGGACTGTATGCCTGCGTATGATAAACAAGAGTATGCTTATCCCCACCCTGATACATCATCAACTGAGGACAATTGTTATCGTACGTGGGTCGCGCAGCGTATACGGCTACCGTGACTATCGTAGCAGGGTTGTTTATGACTCTTGTGTTTGCATGTGATATTTGTTTTCCGTACGTGTATGTATTGGCCACCATCATTTATAAATGACAGACTGTCCTCACGCGCTTGTACTGTGCAGACGTATAATTTTTGTATAAAATCAAACGTGATTGGCACCAATCTCACCTCATAATTAAAATATCGCTTGGTATACTGTTCGTGGACCTGCTCAATATTTTGGGCCGGCTATGTTACGGTGAGATTTATTATAATTGCTGATTTGAGAATTATCCTATCACGTCTACGTTTTCTTTATTCGACATGTGGAAACCCTACCTTTTGATTACGTCATAATGTATCAGCACAAAGCCATTCACAAAACGTGGTCAGTTGAGTTTTTGCTAGTTTAGGGTTAAAAAGTGTTTTCTTGTGTTTAAATATGCTGTTGCTTAGTTAGAGTAGGGTTAGGTATATTTTGTAATTAAGTAATCTGATTGTGGTAAGTCATACTTATTGTCTTTATTTCTTTGAATTAATTGTATAGTTAAATTATATGTTTATTGCAGAATACGCATAACTTACCCTTAACGTTTCAAGAATTAGTGTTTAAATAAGCTATTAACATTGTGGCGATTAACTGATGCCGATGGTCTGTGTTCCCGTAATAAATGTTCATTTGTGAAGTTATTTAGTGCGACACCCCACATCAGGCGTTTAAGGGCTCGTGGGACTTGTTCGAATAGAATCAGGGTAGGTGCGTTACAGGACAGCGTATCGCACCATTTTCCTCATTACAACCAATATTCTTTCTTTATTAGTTTGAACCATGTGCTTGCTTGTGCTGTGGTAGCTTTGCTAAATTTTTACGAAATTTTTTGGTACTTTTTTCTGTTAGTATTTTTTTCTGATTTATTAGTACTTTATTTCAGCATTAGTCAGTATTAAAAAAGAAAATGCTAATTTAAGTGATTATAATTGATTGAAGTTTAAACGTTGCAAATTTGTAGTGTTGATCCACTAAGCTAAAGTTTTTTCTTTAGCAAAAAAAAAGATTTTGAAAACTGTTTGGTTAGTGTTGGTTGATTTTGTAACAAAAAAATGCTTCTGAGAATGTTTTATGGTAAAAAAGGAAATGCTGTGCCAGTAGGAGGCAATGATGGTAAAAATGAGGATGAATATTTGGGGAAAAGTGATTCAAATGAAGAGTTTGTTGTCCAAGAAGATTGTGCAGGCACTTTGAGTGAATGTAAAGCTGGTGAGTTATAACGTTATAATATTTGAAAAATATATTGCATTTTGAGTGTATGATCATTATAATGCAACCCAATATTGGATTTTATTGCCGCTTATTTTTTATTACTTTTCGCGTTTCTGCATATAGTATTAGTTTCCAGCACGTTATCGCCAAATAAAGAAGTTAGATTTCTATACAGTAGTTATTTCATTTGAAAACAGTATGAAGCTAAAAGCTGATATATCTTTAGATGAAACTGATGATGAAATGGAAATGCTGCAAAACGTAACAGCTTCTGCAAGACCAAGATGGGTTTCTGTCAGCAAACAGGCTCCTCCCAGAGAAGAACCACAGTGGATGGGTGATATTCCTGTATCAGATTCTATTCTTTCTCCTGCTGAGTACTTTAAGTTTTTTTTATGAAATTTTGATGGAACACATACAGGGTATGGACTTCAAATTGTCACCGTAGCTCGCTTTTTAATTAAAAGAACATAAAACGGTCAATTTCGGAGATATTTATTTAAAATAAAAAACAGAATAAGGATATGATGCGAGAAACACATTCTACTCGACATAGTTGCCGTCAGCCTTGATCACGCGCTCAATTCTGGTCCTAAAGCTGCCGCAGGCCTTCTTCACCATCTCCTTGTCTATGGAGATGCATTGCTCCTTGATGGAGGCGATGTGAGATGCCTTGGTGGTATGAGGGCGTCGGTTAGTTTGATTCTCCAAAACGCCCCAAAAGAAATAATCTATTGGGTTCACATCCGGGCTACTGGGAGGCCATTTGTCCTTGGTTACGAAGTCGTAGCAGTGCTCCTCCAGCCAGGCGAGGGAGCGTTTGGAGACATGACAAGGCGCACTGTCTTGCTGCCATACCCTGGGCCTGTCCCAGGCCACTTGCTTGATCAAGGGTAACACCACAGTCTCCATGACCTGCAGGTAGATCTTAGTAGCGACCCTAAGACTCGTTTCAAAGATGTGCAGCGGCATCACGTCCCGTCAGAGCTGATCACACCAAAGACCATGACCGTGTTAGAGAACTTGATCTTCATCACTCTGCACACATCGTTGGGGCACATAGCAATCCATTGATGGTTCTGCCTGTTGTGCACCTGGTCCTAACAGAAATTCTTCTCATCAGAGAAGAACCACAGCATGTTGGACTCCTTCAGGTGCTTCAGCTTGTTGAGGAGCTTGGTGAAGTTAAGCAGCCTTCTGTCCTTGGTCGCCTGGGTCAAAAGCTGGCCAGTTTGCATTCTGTAGCTTTTGCAGCGCAAATCCTCGTCTACGCATCGTTGAATTGTCCGTTTATCAACCCCCAGTTCAGTAGCCATGGATCTTATTGACTTGAAGGGGTTAATATCGATCATGGCCTCAACCCTTTTGACAAAATCTGCATCTCTCGACTTCCGGTGGTCGTCCAGAGACTTTGGAGCTCTCGTGAAAACTCCACAATGATCCTTACTCTCCTCCAACTTCTTACGAGCACACTGGATGGTTCTCATGTCGACCCTGAGGGTGTTGGTGATGGTTCTGTTGTCCACTTCACCATTGTTGTGAACCAAGGCCATGACCACAGCACATCTCACTTCCGCTTCAGTGAATGATATTTCCGATAACTCCGCGTATGTTCTCTTCATAGTGTCAAACTCAACACTGGTGATTACCTTATTTTTATAGCTAGCTATTCAACGATATATTACACTTATGTAATCTGAAAACTAAAATAGAATATATCATGAATGTATGAGGACGACGATTTGAAGTCCCCACCCTTTAGTTCATTCAGCAATCAAACTTGTATGCTGTGCAGCAGAATCCAGCAAAACCATTCCACCTGACATGCTTCGAGTTAGCTCAATTTTTGAGCATTTTATTATACATGCCAGTTATTTGTTTGCCCCGATCAAGACTACATTGGTCGAAAAATCTAGGAACTCCCAAAATAAATTTGATAATGTAAGCGGATAGGTTTAAAGATATAAAAAAATTTAATCAAAAGAAACGAGGATTTGGGCTAGGTCAAAGGACATTCAACAACTACATCATGAGAGTGTAAAACGTATTTCATTACACGACAAGGCCCTGTTTCGCCCTTATGGGGCTCATCAGGTGCAAGCAAAGTACGAGTTACAATATCAATACGTCAAGCAACACGGCACAACGGTTAGTAAATACAATAAAGTTCAAAACTAAAACTAGCAATAAATTTAGCATGACCAGTTGATTGATAGTCAGGAGGCGGGGAAAACTATTTTTCATGCCGGTACGAGGTGCTACTTTGGTCTACAGATACGGTGGATTCCGTGCATTCCATATGTGGTAAATCCGGCTTCTTTCTTTCATTTAATCTCTATGTTATTGTGCGCTGTTTATCACTACGTCATTGCTTGTTCATGTTTCGCCTACCTAATTTTGCGTAATACGTTATGTAACAATTGTGTATAAAAGCAACTGGTTTTCTCACTTCAATAGTAGAGTGCGATCGGCCACCTTGGTGACTAGATACCTTGGTTATAAATCCGTACTAAGACCACTCTACTATGACTCGAAGAGGATGACCAAAGCAACGCAGGAATAGTTTTCCCCGCCTCCTGACTATCAATCAACTGGTCATGCTAAATTTATTGCTAGTTTTAGTTTTGAACTTTATTGTATTTACTAACCGTTGTGCCGTGTTGCTTGACGTATTGATATTGTAACTCGTACTTTGCTTGCACCTGATGAGCCCCATAAGGGCGAAACAGGGCCTTGTCGTGTAATGAAATACGTTTTACACTCTCATGATGTAGTTGTTGAATAAAAAAATTTCTACATTTCAATGACAATAGTGAAATGGCTCAATCTGGAGATGAATTGTTTGATCGCTTGTTCAAAGTAAGACCATTTTTGAAACATTTGCGACAAAAATTTCTTAGCATACCAATGAACAGAATTGTTTGTGTTGATGAACAAATAATTCCGTTTAAAGGCTCTTCATCACTTAAAAAATATATGCCTAACAAACCCCAAAAATATGAATACAAAGTTTTTGTCCTCTGCAATTTCTAAGGTATTGTGCACAATTTTGAATTGTGTGCTGGTAAAATATGCCTACCACAAAACTGTGCTGATCTTGGAGCTAATTCAAACATTGTTGTAAAACTCGCTGAAGCCATTCCATCAGGTAAAAACTTTTTGATGTACAGGGTGTCCTCAAACAGTGTCAAATTCTAGCTACATGCACACAGATATTATATGTTTTCATGTATTTCTTATTTTAAGCCTAGAAATGCCATACAGTAGTGTACAAAAAGCAATTTGTGTTCTAGAATATGCTAAAACACAGTCGTTCAAGACAGTGCAGCGGGCATTTGCACAACGATTTGAAAAAACAAGATCTGAAAAAGTACCAGACAAAAAGCAAATTTGGACATGGCACAAAAAGTTCAAAGAAGAAAGTTGCTTGTGCAGAGTAAAAGAATCTGGAAGAACGCCAATATCAGAAGGAAACGTAGAGCAAATTCGCAGAAAACTTGTAAACAGTCCAAGGAAATTCATAAGAACGAGTTTTGAAACTCAAATTCCAAAATCAAGTGTTTGGCGTATTATGAAAAAACGTTTGCAAATGAGACCATACAAGCTGCAATTCGTTCAAGCGTTAAAAGCAGATGACAAACGAAAACGAATTCAATTTTGTATCGATATGCAACAAGAACTGGAAGAAGACCAGTTTGATGAAAAACTGATTTTTAGTGATGAGGCCACTTTTCACACTAGTGGAAAAGTGAACAAGCAGAATGTTCGAATTCGGGGACTTGAGAACCCCCACGAGTCACTGGAGCAAGTTAGGGATTCTCCAAAAGTGAATGTTTTTTGTGCAGTTTCCAAGAAACATGTTCATGGCCCCTACTTTTTTGATGAGAATGTGACTGGTGAGAATTATCTGCATATGCTGCAGGCCTGGTTTATGGATCGACTCACTGCAAATGAAGCTGAGGACTTCATTTTCCAGCAAGCGGTGCTCCACCCCACTGGAAACTTTCAGTACGAGCTTACTTGAATGAGAATCTGCCAGGAAGATGGATTGGACGTGCTGGAAATGAAGACAGTGTCTTGCTAAAATGGCCCCCGCGATCACCTGACTTGACCCCTTGCGATTTTTTTCTTTGGGGCTATGTAAAAGGTTTGGTTTACGTCCCTCCTCTGCCCACAAACGTAGTGGAATTGAAGCAGAGAATTTCTTCAGCGTTAGAGACTGTTACAGAAGACATGCTGCAGCGAGTTTGGGATGAACTCGGTTATCGCCTAAACGTTTGCCGTGTTGCAGGAGGAGCACACATTGAAAATCTGTGAATTTCTGAAAATCAATAAGCACGTGTGTTGTACTGCCGACAACGCGTAAATGACAATATCTTTTAAAATAAATTATATCAACTCATATGCCTGTCAAGTTTCATTGATTTCTAGTTATAATTTTTGGAGATAATTGCATCTCAAATGGTGTCATTTTTTTTGGGACACCCTGTATTTCAACAACTGGTTTACGTCTTTGCCATTATTGTGTCACCTTGCTAAGCGCAGCATACTTTGCCTTGGTACAATTAGGGCAAATCGACTTCTGAGATGAAGATCTAAAGAAAATTGATCTGGGGCATATAATGAAAAAGAATATGTTAATGGCAATACTGCTGTGAGGGCAATAAAATAGTTAGATTCTAAATCTGTCACTTTGCTGAGAACGTTTAATTCAGCAACTCCAGTTGCCACTATAAAAAGATTTGATCGAAAATTAAAGAAAAAAATTGATGTATGCCCCAGAGCAATTCACACATATAACAAATTTATGGGCGGGGTTGACTTGCTCAATTCACTAATGAGTTTGCACCGATGCAAGCTCAAATCAAAGAAATATTACCACAGGATTTTTTATCACTTTTTAAATGTGACCATAGTTAACTCTTGGTTGCTATATAGAAGAGACTGTGAAGCTTTTGATGTTCCAAAGAGCAAACAATTTTGCTTGTTGAATTTCAAAGTGACAATTGCAGAAGTTCTTTCCAAAGAGGAGCAGGTGACATCAAAAAAACATGGAAGACCTTCTACCATACTAGAGACAAACTACCAAGAAAAAAAACACAAGGGACATAGCACTAAACCCATACCGGAAAAATCAATTAGGCTTGACAATGTGGACCACTTTCCGGTGCTAAAAGAAAAAGCAAATCACTGCATGTTTCCCAGTTGTAAAGGATACCCATCCATATTCTGCACAAAATGCAAAATATATTTGTGCCTTGATAAGAAGAAAAACTGCTTTTAAGCAGCCATAATTGTAGTGATTATCAAATCATAGTGCAGTGTGCTTAGCTACCAATAAAAGCGCTATACTAAACAATAAGATGTGACAGTTTTTTTTACCTAAGTGCCTGATGTTGCAAATATGCAACATTTAAAAAAAATAAAAAAAATTTTTTTTTTTTATAGTTTTAGAGCAGGGGTTCCCAACCGGTGGTACGCAGGAGCTTTTCAGGTGGTACGCGAGCAGCTCTCCGTTACATGCGATATACGCGTATAGCAGTATTGTCAAATAAAGTACGCCTATTGCAACAATTTACTTTTGAGTTGCTAAAATATGCAAACAACACTTTTATTTCTTTCCGTACTAAATTCTCTGCAATCAGTAAGCTACTTTTGTCGATCTTGCTCCCTGCTGTCATTGTTACGTATTAATACAGCTGTGTGAACTTAATGGTGTCTGTGACGAAACTATCATGCGTGCAACGTGAATGGTGTCTGTGACGAAACTATTACGTGTGTAATGTTGTCTGTTCAATTGCGTAATTGCGTTTATTCTGATGTTGGTTTCCGACGTGTAGTGCCTGAATCCTGAACAGCATTACATTTTTGTCTAAATATATAAAAATGTCGAAGCGAAAGTATAGCGCAGATTATATTAAGTATGGCTTCATTGCTATTCAACATGGTGGAGATACCTTACCTCAGTGTGTGATCTGTATGAAAACCCTTTCAAATGCAGCTTTGAAACCAAAGTCCAATCATGCAGATAAGATGGATCGAGATAAGAGTTATTTTGAGCGACTTGGGGAGAACGTGAAGCGACAGCGCATGGATCACACAGGCCAGTTTTACCGAAATAATGACGGAATTATTAAGGCATCCTAAGAAGTATCTCTTCTGGTGGCCCAAAACAAAAAAGCTCATGTCATTGCGGAGTCACTTATTATGCCAGTAGCAAAGATATTAATCAGAAATTTGATTGGAGAAGAGTCAGTGGCAAAGTTGGATAGTGTATTGCTTTCTAACAATACTGTGAAATGACGCATCGAGGAAATGTCAGTTGATATCACTGACCAGGTGATTGCAGGAGTAAGAGATTCAAAGTTTGGATTTGCCTTACAACTTGATGAATCCACAGATGTCACAAACTGCTGCCAACTGCTTGTCTACGTCCGCTTTACACAGAACGATGCTGTAAAAACGGAATTATTGTTGAATCATGAGGTGTCCACTACATCAAAAGGAGAAGATATTTTCAACTGTTTGAATAATTTTTTCAAGGAAAATGAACTGGATTGGGGAAATCTTGTCGGATGCACGACAGATGGGGCTCCCTCTATGCTCGGTAGAAAGTCTGGATTTCAAGCCCATGTTAAAGCTGTGTCACCTCGCGTCATAAGTGTTCGCTGTTTCATACACAGGTTTGCTCTTTGCACAAAGGTTCTTCCTGCAAAGTTGTTAATGTGCTTGAACAGGGTTGTCAAAATCGTAAATTTTGTTAAAATATCAGCTTTAAATACTCGATTGTTTAAGGTTCTTTGTGAAGATCTCGGCTCAGACCACACTTGTCTCCTCTATCACACAGAAGTGCGCTGGCTCTCTCGAGGAAATACAACTAAGTGTCTTTTTGAAATGAGGAATGAATTACTTTTATTTTTCCAACAGAAAGACCATGACTTTCAAAACGATCTGGAGGACGAGGAATTCATTGCAAGATTGGCTTATTTGTCAGATATATTTGAAGCTTTCAATCATTTAAATCTGTCATTTTAAGGGCAAAACTGCACTGTCGTAGACTTTGTTTCAAAAACTGGGAGCTTTTATCCGAAAGCTGGATTTATGGAGAAAAAATGTGGAAAACAAGCACTATGGTATGTTTAAATTTCTGTCAGCCTTTGAAATGGAAATCAGTGATGACTTTTCCAGAGAAATTACCCAGCACCTCTCGCTGCTAACTGCTGAATTGCACCATTACTTTCCAGATACCATAAGCTGCCCATACATCACAGATCCTTTCTCAGTGGACCCAGCCGACCTACTTGTCGGTACAGGGGAACAAGAGGAACTGATAGACATGAAGGAGGATCAGACAGCAAAAAAACAACGCAAAGAATGTTTTGCAATAAACTTCTGGCTTAGTATGGCTTCTTCATACCCAACGCTAGCTTCCCACGCTGTTCCACAACTACTGATTTTTCCTTGTACTTGGGAATGCGAGATTTTCTATTCTTATGAACATCAAATCAAAAAATCGCAACCGACTAAGTGCCCCTGGACATGACTTTAGATGTGCTATTAGCAAAGTTATGCCACGCATCGATCAACTGGTGAAAGATAAACAAAACAAAAATCTCATTAAATTTAGTTGTGTCTTTTTCTTTGTTATTCTGATGCGTTCTGTGCTGTGTGGTTTAATGGACTCTGTGATGTTTTGTTGGTAATTGTGCTACTTTCGCTGACTTTACATCCAGATTCATCATCTTGCAAATAATTTAATATTGGATCAAATTAGTTGTTTTGAAAATAGTGGTACGTGTTGATAATCCGTGGTGCTAAGTGGTACGAGAACATAAAAAGGTTGGGAACCCCTGTTTTAGAGTTATCATTTAATAAGCATTTTTGAATACCCTGAACATAAAAAAACTCCGTCCATAGAGGGTTAAGCTCCTACATCAATGATAAAAACATAATTCTGGCTACTTTTTTTGATCTGCAATTTAAACATAAGTTTATTGAACAAGAACATAATGGTAAACTTGCAGATGAAAAAATTTCTGTATGACTGTTGGAAGACCAGTGAAATAACATAAAAAGCATAGTCACAGTGAAACTGCCAGTCTTCTTAATCCTTCAGACTCAGCCAGCAGTAATGTTGAGCAAAATGTGGAATTCAATTTCAGTTTTGAAAGTGTTTCTCTGATATGAAAAAGTAAAAGCCTATCAACAAGAAACGAGTAATACAAATGATATTCCAGCAACAACAAAAAGTCAATTTTCAGCAGCAAGTATTAAAATTAGAACAGAAATATCAAGGTATCTAACATTTAAACTGATTACAAATGATGACAACCCTCTCAACAGCTGGAAAGTTATCAAAAAAGAAGTTCCAAGTTTGGCTCTCCTCTCAAGAGAAAGTATTTATGTGATCCCCCTTTTTCACCAGTGAGTGAGAGAATTTTTAGTGTAGGTGGCAACATATACTCAGCAAAGAGAAACTGTTTAAAACCAAGAAATGGAGAGATGGTTTTTGCAATATAATTTGCAAGTGTTTTCATTTGACTCTGATTAAATGCATCTTGTTAATATCAACTAATTAAAATGTATTTTCACTAAAATGGAATTATTGATAGATGTGTATATACAGTATGTAATACCTTTCTAATACATTGTTAGCTAGCAAATTGTAACAAGTGATAAACTTTCTTAATCAATTTTCAACTCCAATAGCAAGATGATAAACTTTCCTATCAATACTTTGATTCCAGTTTATGCAAGCACAGTGAAATTTTGAAAACTGGAAAATAGTGTTATAAAATTTGTTTAGTATCAATCCCAGTGCCATGGAAGCAGGAGAGTTTGAATTGAAGCCAATTAAGTTTAATGAGGAAGAAAGGCATTGTGTTGTGTTTATGATATTTGTAAATCATAACATGGACATTGAGACTGTTCCCTTGAGGACCATTCAGAAGATCAAGAAGCCTCTTTGTGAGACCAGTGACCCCAAGCTGTGATCAGCCACAAGAAGGTGTCCCAGGAGAATGTCAGGAGGGTTAGAACCACTGAGTTTATCAACAAGGTTTAGAAGATAGTTCAATACATCATTTGTGTTTATGTACCATCATTTCTGATGATACATTTGAACCCTACAGCTCCAGAGGGTCCTTTTTTTCCTTATTCCACTGTGATTGCAAAAGATTTACTTCTTAGTGGAAAACCCTATATATTCTGTGTTTAACACCACGCCAGGGTTTCTGTGCCCCAAAGTCGGCTAATTCTATGCCGCACAGAAATATTCGACTCTTGAACAACGTTTTATAATTTCTAAGTTTAGAATTGTCTATTTTATTTTTGAAATGAGATACTGATAAGAGAAGTTAAGAATACTGTTTTGATATAGTGTACTGTTCCAAAATGCATTTTGACAGTGAAAGAAACCTGAACAAAAACAGTTAAAATCGTTTTGAAAATTGCTCATAATGTTTAAGTCATTAGTTTACTTTGATTCTATTATTTTAAATAAAAGGTTTCATTATTTAGGGCTCGTTTCCACTACGAGCGTTGGCGAAACTATTCTTTGTTTTATTTTTTTACTTCTGTCTTCATTAAAGCGCTAATAAAACAAAGAATACTCCTAACAACGCTCGCAGTGGAAACGGGCCTTAATTGGTCAGTGTTCAGCGCATATTTCGACCGTTTAGAAAATCGGTGCAACAAAGAATAATAAATGGATAAGTATTGAAAATCAATCAAATCGATAAATATCCTTCCCTTTCCCTTATAAACCCTTTACACCAAAAACACACAAAAAAAATGTAAGTGACAAAAAAGCAAAGCCTTAACGTAAAACCGTGGAGCAAGTTTGGTATGAGAGAAGTGCCAACGAAAGCTTCTTGGAAACGTCAACAACGGACACGGAGACGATGTCGTTGGGTCCGATGTTCTCTTTAACAGCGTTCCAATTCTTTATTTTTGAAAAATGTATCAAGCCATCCTGAAAACAACGATTCGAAAGATTATTTGCGGTAAAAAGTATGTCGGAAAATTAAAGTTTAAAACCGTGATTTATTTTATACCTCAATAAAACATTACAGTTAGAAATGCACTTTTAAAAGCTAAACTGTGAATAAGTTTTTGTAAAACCAAATTCGGAATTATGGATAGGCTTGACCAAACTTTTTTAATCGCGACTTTTAAAACTTTTATGTCGCTTCTTTCCAACCTTTTATTCTTTTATGTCATTGGATTATTGCATCACAATTAGTCACATTGCCAAAGCAATGACGGCTATCGCTGAGCACTGTTATTGAATGCAACGACCCATAATGCTTTAAAAATTCAAGCGAGCTAAAATCCATAATGCGAAAGTACGAGGTGTCTGAAAAGTAACGAGACTGGTGTTATAAAAATTTTATTGAAAAATATTGAAATATACCAAAGTCAAATTCCTTCCAAGTAATTTCCTTCCACTTGAAAACACTTGTGCATTTGCCTTTTCCACGATTTAAAACATTCTTGGAAGGCATTTTCTTGGATCTTTTTGAGCTCCGTCGGGGCAGCCATTTTGATGGAATCGATGTCAGAAAACTGGGTTCCCTTCAGAACAGATGAGAAGATATCGTGGGCTTCCCAAAGGCTTCACCTATTGTGTTCTTCGATATTCAAGATCGTTTATTTTGAATTCCTCCCCAAAGCCAAACTGTCTATAGAGATTCGAACCATACCGTCTATAAAGAGATTCTTCGGCACCTCGTAAGATCAGTGCGTGACAAGAGGCGGAGCTTTTTGAACGCTCCATCACGATAACGCTTCTGCTCACATAGCCCTGAGTATTTGTCAGTTTCTCGCAGAAAGAAACATTGCAACTTTGGAACACCCCCATATTCCCCCTATCTGGCCCGGTGTGACTTTTTTCTTTTCCCTAAGATCAAATCTGTTCTGAAGGAAAGCCATTTTTCTGACTTCGATTCCATCAAAATGGCTGCGACGACGGAGCTCAAAAAGAAGAAAATGCCTTCCAAAAATGTTTTAAATCGCGAAAAAAGCGAATGCACAAGTGTTTTCAAGTGGAAGGAAATTACTTTGAAGGAATCTGACTTTGGTATATTTTAGGGGTTCCCAAACATTTCGAGCGGAGGGCCATGTATAGATTTTTTTTGGACCTTCTTGGGCCAAAGACAAAAACTTAATTTGAGAAAAACAGTTAATAAATAACTGTAAACAGACTATTTATTTTAAAAAATTGAAATGTAAAGCATACACATACTTGTTAGTCTTGATTAGTATTAGAAACATGAAACTGGGGCATTTTCGACAAAATTCTATCCAACTGTGGTTCAAAATGAATGTATATGTTTTTTACAAAGAGCTCCGCGGGTAAAAAAATCTTAACGGGCCGTATTTGGTCCGAGGCCCGTACTTTGGAGACCCCTGGTATATTTCAATAAAGTTTTTATTACACCAGTCTCGTTACTTTTCGGACACACCTCGTATAACAGTTCCCGATTAATAAACGATAGGTTTAAAAACCCGAGGTGAACTTTATCAGTTTTATTGTTTGCGTTCTATAAAATATCCCATACATTATTCCATCCTTTGTCATACATGGAACCGATATACATGGAATAACACCAAGCGCAAATAAAATATTTCACAAAAGTCCAATATTTTATTTGCCCAGAACGACCCCGGAACTTACTTGGCCTACTCCGACGTCGGCGAACACGCCGAAATCGGTGACGTTCACGACGCGTCCTTGCAGCTGATCTCCGCGACGGATATCGCTCAACGAGTTCATTCCTCGTCGATACAGCGGCGCAGAAGCGCCTTGCCGGAGATCGCAGAAGCCCGAAGGCTGCATCAGGCCGTCGACGATGAGTTCAAGAGTCGGACGCGCGACGTTCAGCTCGTTCACGAACATGTCGAGGCCTGTCAAGGCGCATTAAGATTTATTTCACAATAACCGAACTAAGGCTTTCAACTGAAAGAAACTATTCAGAGCAAACGTAAAGGCCCGTTTCCACTACGAGCGTGGAGAAGAGCATTCTTTCTTTCTTTTATTGATCTTCGATTGAAGCGAGCTGTTAAAATTGAAGCGAGCGCAAAAAAAAAATCAATAAAACAAAGAATGCTCTTTTCCACGCTCGTAGTGGAAACGGGCCTTAAGTATAACACATAAAATTACAAACGAATTAGCTTGACGGGTGCTGTAAAACGAAACTGACACACACGTTCGACAATCACAGAGAGTTTTTATTACTTTCGGTTATCATTGCGACGATGATCGGTCGATACTCGGTTATTTCGGTGATGATCGGATGAACAGTTAAAATGATGCTCGGGTTCGATACTCTTTTTAGTACCACACAAGGGTTTTAGTTCTGCTAGACTGGTAGGACTCCTTTAAGAAACTATTGTGGCAAGCATCTTGAAAGCGATCAGCTTCGAAAGAAACATTCAAAAGATCAGTGTACAAGGCTGTCCGACCCGCGGCCCTAGAAGCCTTTTGATGCGACCAACCCAGGAATTTTTAATCAGATGCCGAAGCATCTTGAATTATAGCAATGCCTTTAAACCAACTCAATGGTGAGGGGATAACTCAGAATGAACAACACGTAGAGTCAAAGTGATGACTTTTTTTTAAAATAAATTTGTGATTAAATTCTATTTATCATGAAAGTTAATTCGAAATAACCGTTAAAATCAATTTAACCAAAAAAAAATTTTTTGCCACTTTCACTCTAACATAAAATTTTTGAATTAACTTCCATGACAACTTCGATTCGACATCATTTTGATTACTGCACTGATTGCGCCCCGCGGTAAACTTGCAGACGAATATTTCGCCCGCGACAAAAAGTTGGGCACCTATGGTATTCAGCAACAAACAATGTGTTCGGGATGGTAGGGTTTGCTGCTCTCAATGCAAAGTTATCAAGTAGACTATTGGAGTACGGAGTAATTTCTTGCCAAATTAAAATTTTCTTTCGCCGCTTCGGTTAAAAAAGTGTACTCTCTTCATAAATAGTAAAAATTCTGCGGAAGCGCCTCAGACACACCCAAGCAAGCACATGCAGAAAAAAACCTTCGGTTTTTTATTTCGATTAGAAATAATAAATGAAAATCATATACCTATATCTTCAACGTCGCTTACCTTTCTTAGCTTCTTTAACTCGAGCGATGAAAGAAAATTTTCCGATATCCTGGTCATTTAAATCAAGCGAAGACAAAAATCTATTAAGAATTAGAACGGGTTTAAGCTGGCTAATAAATCATTTAGGGCTCGTTTCTACCACGGGCATAAAATGGAGCACTTTTTTTTTGTTTTAATGATTTTTCTACTCCATGCCGGAGCTGCTTTGAAGTCCTGGTTTCGTGACTTCCTTTCTTCCTGTTTGCGCCGACTCAAAATTTCCAAGATTTGGAGAAGAGCGTTTATGGTCGTGATTCCCAAACCAGCAAAGCCCGTGGGGGATCCAAAGAGTTATCGACCGATATCTCTGCTCTGTGTTCCCTACAAGATCCTCGAGAGGCTTATCTACGCCCACGTTGAACCATTAATCGATCCACTGCTCCCTAAAGAGCAGGCTGGGTTCCGACGCGGGAAGTCAACTGTAGATCAAGTTGTTTTGCTAACCCAGAACATCGAGGATTCTTTTGAGGCTAAAAAGAAGGCCGGTGCCGTATTTATCGATCTGACAGCTGCTTATGACACTGTCTGGAAGCTGCTGAGACTTCTTCCGGATAAGCACATGGTCAAAATGATCATGGAGCTTGTCCGAAATCGGAGTTTTACCCTTACCACCGGTGACAGCAAGCAAAGCAGGCTACGCCGTCTTAAAAACGGCGTTCCTCAGGGATCGGTCTTGTCTCCCCTCCTATTTAACATCTTACGTACGATCTTCCTTCCATGATTTCCAGAAAGTTTGCTTATGCTGATGATTTAGCATTTTTGCATTCTTCTGGAAACTGGAAGGACTTGGAGGGCACTTTAAGCCAATACATGTCTATACTTTCAGCACTTCTTGACTCTCCAGACTTGGAGGTTGAAGCTCAGTCACACTAAGACGGTGACGGCAGCCTTTCACTTAAATAACCGAGGGGCAAAACGTGAGCTAAAAGTCTACAACAACGGTAGACTTTTACCGTTCTGTCTAACTCCTACTTATCTTGGGGTAAAACTGGACAGATCGCTCACGTTTCGTCACCATTTAGTGGCATTGCGCAAAAAACTATCCTCGCGCGTCACACTGCTGAGGCGACTTGTGGGTTCGGGATGGGTGCTGGTGCTAAAACACTACGCATAGCCACCTTGTCTCTAGTCTACTCAGCAGCTGAGTACTGTGCATTAGTCTGGTGTCGCAGTGCTCACACTCGCCTCATTGATAGTGTCTTGAATGACGCCTTGCGCATAGTTACTGGATGCCTGCGTCCCACTCCAACGGACCACCTACCTGTACTCTCAGGCATCCAGCCAGCTGAGCTTCGCCGACTTGGAGCGACACTCTCCTTGGCTTACCGTGGATCTCTGGACCCCGATCATATCTTGCATGATCTTTTAAGTGGGTCCTCAGATACTCGCCAAGCGAGACTAAGATCCAGACGCCCGTTTGTGCCAGGTGCGCGGAATCTTTTGGACAACCTTGCCAGACTTGGCATCCGCGCCTCTAAATGGACAAATCACAAATGGAAAACGGAGTATTGTGAAAATGCTTCCAGGCTTCGTGCTTTTGTGCCCGAGACCGGTGCCAGGCCTATTGGGATGGGCTTACCCCGAGCAGCTTGGGTTAAGCTCAACCACCTGCGGACTGGTGTTGGGCAATTCCATTCATCCATGCACAAATGGGGTCTCGCTCCTTCACCGAATTGTGAGTGTGGCGCCTCTGAGCAAACCGCAGACCATGTACTAACAGCGTGCCCTATACATCGGACACCACATGGAGCACGAGGTCTGACGGTTTTGGATGACGAAACTAGATGCTGGCTTAATGACATCACTGCCAGCATCTGATCCAGGCAGTGCAGCAGTCTGGGGTAGTAAAAGGATAAACCCTCGGCCCCAGTTCTGTTTGTGTCTGGCCTGGAGTGGATGCCCTTCAAACGACGACGATTTTTCTACTTCTTTCCGCGCTTAAAACAGCAAAAAGTGCTAAGCGAAGCAAAGCGAAAAAATCAATATAAAAAAAACACAGAACACTACTCCATTTCACGCTTGTAGTGGAAATGAGCCTTAAAAATATTTTTGTTTAATTACATTACTAAAATCTGACACAAGTAATTTGTTTTCAACAACCTATAAACAGAAGCGCTTCGCAAAATTTAGGGTGCTCTGCCAAGCTAGGAACACTTTAATGAGCAAGCATTATTATGTCATCGAGCTCGAACTACTTAGCTACGATTCAATTACTTTCGAACAATGTCGTAGGATTCGGGATGGATCCAGGTTTGATCGAGAAAGTTCGGCTGGTGATTTGTTGTTTTCCGTTTCTTCGCCGCTGCTGTCGAAGCTTCGGTGCTGATTTTCCGCTTCTTTCCGCTGCATGCGGATTCGTATTGCACGTCGACGGCGGTTTTTGTTTCGTTGTTTGAAGTTGGTGTGATTCGAACAAAACCTGGAGTCATACAAAAAAGTTGTTGTTATTGCCCCTTCTTCACGGATACCTTGGAGTAGCCATCTCTTAATCCCTCAAAGAAGCCAATCTAGATTCCTACTTTTGGATTACTTCTGCTGCTTCTAAAAGCTTTTTCCACAGACTAGTAGTGCTGTGCTATGACTACAGTTAAAGAGATGATTGGTGTGTGTGTGTGTGTGTGTGTGTGTGACAAGCGTAGTAGGCATTGTGGCATGTAAGTTTCAGGGTTCCTTGTACAAGTATTTAGGTAACTTTGCAAGAGTGGTGATTTGTTGGCCTGAGCTGCACCACTTTTGTACGCATATGACATGTAATGTTTGTTTTAATGAATAAATGTCATAGGGTGTGGTGTTAGTAACTTTGCTGTTTTATCTAGAACTGAGGTATTGTGAGGTGATGGTAGTGTGAATGTGTTTGAGGTTTTCTTTACACTCCTCACGTGTGTTTAGTTTTGAGATGATGATGTTAGTGTGCTCATTGTTATGAAAGGTTGAGGTTTTCATGTTTCTGGGTGGATCTGATAAGATAATGTAAAGAGTGCGTTTATGTTTTCGCCAGTTGTTTGAGTTGAGTAGCATGAAGTTTGAGATGGCTGTCCATTGGAAGGACCTTAGTCTCATTGTGTAGGTGTTGAGTGTTTTTATCTCATGTGCAGCTAGTAACAACATGCTAAGCTGTGTTCTGAATGGTTTGGAGTTTCTTAATGTTGGTGTTTGAATGATAAGGTTCCATAAGATGTTTGCATATCCTAAAATGGAGCAAGTGATAGCTTTTAATGTAGAGATAATTTGCTCCCCATTTAGTAGAAGTGAGTGCTTTTAGAATGTTAAGCGTTTGTTTTACTTTAGTGATGGTGACGCTTATATGTTGGGAAAATGTCAGTTTTGGGTCTAGAATAATTCTAAGAATTATTGAGTGCTTTGTTGTTGGTAATGTTTGATTGTTTAATTTAAGCAATAGAGTTGTGCCATATTTAGCTGGTTCTGGTATACAAAGTGTGGTGGTAGTTTTGTGTGTGTTTATATGAAGATTATTAGTGGTGGCCCATTCATATATTTTGTGGAGATATAGTTGAATGAGTTGTTGAGCCTTACGGTGCTTTGTGTGATGTGCTGGGATCGTTATGTCATCAGCGTATGTTGTGATTTGTACATCTTTTGGGGTAATGGAATGTCAGAGATGTAAATGTTGAATAATGACCTTCGGGTACTCCGGCGTTGATTTGTTTGAGTTTTGAGAGTGTGCTTTTATGTAGTTTGCCATGAATTTGATGATGATGTTAGAAATGTTTGTTAGTGTGAGTTTGTGTATAAGTTTGTGTATGTTCACTGTACCAAACGCCTTGCTCATGTCCAAAGCTACAGTTACAGTGCATTGCGGAGGCCTTGGATTTGTGAAGCCTTTTGTGATTTGGTGGCAGATGTTGTGCAAAGCAATGTGTGTTGAGTGTTTATGTTTGAATCCATGTTGATGAGAAATAACTGGAATGTTTTATGTTATGGTAATAGTGTTTCCTCTAATGTCTGATGTTTATGCCATCATTTATACCATAGACAAATTTTTGGAAGTAGGGACTTGGTTTTGTTCAGCAAATTCGTAAGCTCGCATTTTTACTTTATCCATAGATAGGCCATAATGTTGCTTTACCAAATTAATGCAATGTTCTGCCAAATCCTTTTCCATTTCATCTGTAAAAATTTTTCTGTGTTTTGCATACCATATTTATCTGATTGTAAACAATTTTATTTGCAATCAAGGTATTACGTTTCGAAGTTTTTATTGAAAAAGTGATTGCGAACTAGGAAACAGCGGCTAAACGATATACGTTATTATACGCACAACGTCGATTGTGCGTGGTCGCTGTACCTTCTTTTTCGATAGTAGTTACATTTCTCAATTCGCAGCGAGTGTTTAGAACGTTCACCTCTAAGGTCATTACACTTCGTGTGATTCTTATTTTCGCTGAAATGCTGCGATAAAATTGTTAACTACCCTTGATTGTAAACCGCCCGTGAAAGTAAGCCGCACAAAAGCAGAAAACAATGTAAGTTGCGGCTTACAATTGGATAAATATGGTACAGTCATCTTCGGATATAAGAGATCCGCCGGGACCAGCTCAATTAATTCCTTATATCCGAATATCTCTTATAACCAACTGACGCAAAGTTCGATCCGATAACCTGAGAACGCAAGTTTTAAACGCCCGAAACAGCCTTTTTTCACATTTCCCCCTCCAAAAAGCTCGCGACAAAAACGTGCCCTCAGAAAAGCCCGCAAAAGTGAAATGGAAACACGCACCCTTTTGGATATTTTGACCCATTATCCGAACAAAAAATCGATCCCTTATAACCGACTGAAATTACTAGAAAATTATGATTGGAACTTAAAAATTTAATCCCTTTTAAGCGAAAATCCCTTTTTCCGGATCCCTTAAGCGAATATTTTAGTATTATTTTACATTGAAAATCATTGGGACCATTTGAAATTGTCCTTTATAAGCGAAAATCTTTTATATCCACATCCCTTAAATCCGAAGTTGACTGTATTACATTTTAATTTGGTCTGATGAGCCTTTGGAAATCTTTTTTAAATATCGTCAAAACGTTGTTTAGTCAATTCCAAACTGCTTTGCAGCACTGCGCCCAGATTTATCAGCACGCATGGCATTTGCTGCTTGTTTAAACACGTCTATTAAAATTTTTCCTCTTATTAGTTTTGCGCAGGTTTTTTCCCCATTATTCAGCAGCACGTAATTAATTACCTTTCTCTTACATAAATTCTCTGTAAACTAAATATACCAATTAACAATTATAAATGATAAAAGATATTTAGCATTTAATTCTTACAAAAGTATACCAGGTTTCTTTACTACATGTGGTAGAGTTAATTGACTCATTGAGTCAACTAAAAAGACCGCCAGTAAGTCAACTAACTTTTCAGTAGCTTCAATCAGAAAAACGTCTGGAGCTAATTTTCTGCTTAGTGTAGGGCTACTAAAATTATACAGAATGTGCAGTCATACTTAACTTATAACCAGCCAAAATATTATTTCATATATACATCTACAATAAGAAACACAACCTCACGTACTAACCCTATCAAACTTTATGTGAACTTTACATGGCTGCCATTATACAAGTAGATTGTAACCAATAAAACAATAAAAAAATTTTTGCGCCTTTACGCATGGTTGATTTGATAATGGTGGTGAGTCAACTATGCTGCTGAGTCAATTAGCCTGATTTTCCCCAAGAGGTAAGTGGGGGAGTAGATGGTTTGCCAGCTAGTGCAGTCATGCAAGTTTGCTGAACCAGTGGTGATGTCTGGTGAAGTAGGATACTGTGTTTGATTAGGTGGTGAAGCGTTTGTGTTTAGTGTGATGTGATCGGAGTTAAGCAGGATGTCTTCAATGAGCTCTCCTCTTTGGTCTTCAGTCGGCAAGTACCATAACGGTGAGTGAGCATTGACATCAGCTGTGATGATTGTGTTTGGAAATTTTTTATAGTTGTAAATGTACGGGATATAATCGAGTTTTTTGTTTGTAATAGTTGGGTGGAATGTACATGTTTGTGATATGTAATTGTTGTGATGTAGAAAGGTGAATTTTGATAATTTGCATTTCAATAGGAAAGCTGTTTGATGTATTAAGTTGTAAAAAACTGATGTTGTCTTTAATGTAAGTTAGGAGGCATTCTCTTTGTTTGTGAGTGCGATCTGTTTCAATAGGTGAAGTGAGAAATGTTTGGTGTTTTGTGGTATTGATTGAGATTTGTCTCTTGTATTGTTATGACATCTGCTTATGTATTTTTAATGAGTAGTTGTATTTTATCTGTTTTGTTGTGAATGCCATTTGCATTAAGTTGCAGGACTTTGAGAATAAAGTAACAATATTGGTAAATCAGGGTTATAGCATTACCTCACGCAACTGAGTGCCACGTCAAAACTTTGCGTATCAGTAATATTTCGCAGTGGGCATATTTGTTATTTTCAGCCATATCAAACTGGTAACCCTTAGTATAACTATTAAATTACGATTGGTTACTTGAAGTCTGGATTATTGCGACAAAAATTTATAGCAAAAGTCCAAGATAACAAAACTTTGGCAAATTTAGGTTTGAAATTTGCCAAATTAGACAAGGTTTAAATTTAACCACACCAAACTTGATTTTCGTTGCTTTGTGACCGAAGTTGGTATACCTTAGCCATTGAATAAATTACACTAAAACAATTTCTTATAAACTTTTCAACCCTAAAGTTCAACCCTAAAGAAAAAGAAAGAACAATAAACTAAAAAACTTGTGATTAAATTAGAATTTGTCTGAAAGAGTCTCACAAACATTCTTAATAGACTCTCAAAATACATTTCTTTGGTGTGCAGTTATTTTTTAATATTTAAGTAAATAAAGATTGGGGGTTATAAAAATTTTTTGGAACTCTCTTATACCAAACCTCAGCTTAAATAAACATTCAAGAAAATCATATTTCTAAAAGCGGTACAGAGTTAAGCGAAACCTGCACATTGCTGGAACGTCTTAGGACCGACACCAGATACATCGAGTAACTGCTGGCGGTTGATAAACCTCCCGTGTTTCTCTCTCCACTTTAGAATCTTCTCGACTTGGGCAGGTTTCAATCCAGCAATTCGTCTAAAAAATTTAAAAACATAATTGAGAGAAAATGTATGTTGTCTTCATCCGTAACACAATCGCATTAAGAAACACTAATACATTCATAAAAATAAGCGATTTTTAACATAATAGTTATTGTAACATGAACGTAAGCGTTTCAAAACAAAAAAATTTTTAACTGCTGTATATAACTGCAAATTTTAAATCCCATATAATAATTTTAATGAGGTATATGATGAATTTGCCTTGCAAATAATTGAGGAAAAAGTCTCATTTCTATGACTTTACTATTACCTGAACAAATTTCAATTGACTAAATATCTCACCCGGATATTGTCTAACAATTAAATCAAAACGCATTGACGTAATTGCGCAGATACTAGGACCAATCAAGCGATTACCTTAACAACGAAGCTCCTGCAACATTCAAATCCACTCCGACAAACGTCACACAGTCTTCAACAACGTCATAAAGAGTAGCTTTCATCAAGGTGTCGGGAATGTCGTGCTAAAATTGAGAAATAACAATTTGCCAAATGACTGGAAACTTTTCAAGACGTTTGTTCAGTGTTAGCAAGTCAAATCAAACTAGAATATTTACACTTTAGTAAAATAAAAGAGAAAACAAATTAAGAAAAAAGATTAATAAAAAAGCTTCAACAATTTGACTAAACCACCAATAGACACTATGCTGAACGACGTAACATGTGAATGACGCAGAGACGTTTCAAAACAACAAAGCATCTATATCCAAGATTCACTTGATACATCCCGACGCCGAGGTGCTTCGGTTCGATTTTTACCAGCTCGACGAGAGGATCTTGAAGACGTCGCGCTATTGAAACAGCGCTGCGCAAGTTGGGATCTAAACCCGGCATTTCCGCATCCGCTTCCTTGCTGACACTGTAAATCGACGCGCCGTCCTCGTTCACAATGCTGCGTCAATGCAATGCGTAAAAATCGCGTGATGACGCATGAATAAACCTCGAAAATGGTTGAAGCTTTTACCAACAGTTCATCAAATGCCGATGATATCGAAATGCAACATCAAAATCAAGACCACACGGCAAACTAACACACGAAACGCGTACGAAGTTATACTGCTCCTAAAGCGAAGTCGCCTACCAGTAGGATAAATTCAGTCTTCCGTAAGTTTGAATAAATTCGGTGAATAACTTCTCGGCGTCGCGACAAGCAGTACCGTTGCCGATAGCTATCACTTCGAAATTATGCTTCCGGTACATTTCTCTGATCTAAAACGACACAGTGCAAAACCAAATATCTAATGGCAGATCGTCAAAATTGATGAAGCTAATAGGGGTCAGAGAAAAATGAGCAGTGGCCGAAAGAAATCAAAGTCTGATGATTAGCAAAAAGATGTACTAACTTGGCATTTGTTACAAATATCAGATAGATAAAGATTTAATAAACTTTTAAAGAAATAAATCAAGAAAATCATAAAACTTCCGATAAATCTCAAAAAATATTTAGGTAAAAACTAAGACATAAAAAAATTATGTCCCCTCAATTTTAAATAATCATTCGGCGCTAAATAAAATAAAGTAATAATTTTTCAAGCAAACCATAGTAAGTTTTTTCATTTGTCGAAACTGACTACAAAAAGGTTACTTATTTGACAACAAACTTACGTCATCAAGAGCCTTTTTCCTATGCAAGAAGTTAAAGACAAACGTCGCAAGAATATCAATTCCAGTTTCGGAGACAACTGCACATTTGCAGCCGTTCTTATAACCAGGATCGACTCCTAAAACTGAAAACAAGAACGAAAAAGTTGCAACACAATAAAAAGAAGTTAAAGCAAAAACACTAAAACGCCCTGAGAAAAAACAATTTTTCTAGACACCTCATGAAAAGATCAATGTGATGTCAATGATATAATTAGGTGTTGGTGTACCTGCGCATAATCGCAAAAAATGCTTTCAAGAAATAACACGGTACCGTGTCATTCAAACTTAAGTTATGGTAATGCAAAGGATTGCATATTGCATATCACTAAATTCCTCGCCCAATATCACAAGCAATATCAACAAGAAAATAAAAGAAATACCTATTTTGTCACGCACAGGGGCAGTTAAAAGAAGTTTTTTAAGATTGCGTCGAAAAACATCAATGGAAGCCATGTGGGCAGACTTGGTTAATTCGGATCTGTAAAATTACCATTGATCAATGGCGAATTAACACAGGATTTTTCAATTTGCATAAACTATCAAAATCCGATCAAATTCAAATGTTTGAAGGAAACCATAATTGACGTAACTATTGACAAGAGAAACCAAATAATTCTACTCATTTACTTGAAATTTTATCTTACCTCAACCTTCGTAAAATTAAAGGTTTGATCAACCTTTTAAAAGAATCCTCCATACAAAAACAAACCATGTCCTGAAATAAGTTCAATAATTTTAGACTTTTTGCGGAAACAAAGTGACGCATTTGGATCGGCGGGATCGAGGCGCAATAAATTTTTTTGTCAACATCCGTCTGCGGCAATTCGCCAAGCATAAAAATAAACGATTCTTAGGAGCAAAACAATTGAAGCGATGAATAATATTTGGCAATAACGTGAAAAAAACATCGAAGAAAAGAATTCCAACGTTTTATGTGTTGACATTTTTTTAAATAAAAAGTACTTAGACTGCTAAAAAGAGTTTTGATTATAAAAATGATTATTAAAGCACTCCAACATCACATAAAACGGTCCCTTTATTATTTGCTTAGTGTATTTGTCGATAAAATCTTCTCCTTACAAATTTAATTCCATAGTGTGTAACTGATAACTGGCGAAAAGCGGCCAATTGTCTTGTAGCGTGAGCGATTGACACACGAGAAAACCTTTAACACCTTTTATTGAAAGGGGCGCAATTTGAAATGAACAGACAAAACAGCATTAAAACTTCGGAACTAGAATTCAAGCGGAATCTTTGCTTTATAACGTTGCAGGGATGAGTCTCGAGTTAAGTTTCACAGGCCGCTCATATCAGTCGGTTTGTTTCTGTCTTCGCGGCGATTCGGTCCCGCCCGTATATATCATCAAAATAAGTTTATAGATTTTCTATTATGACGCCTGACCCTTTTTTACAGGTAAAATCACGAGGCGTTAGATCACGTGATCAGGCTACATCCCGATTGTGGTGTGTCGAAAATGATTACACAAAAGGCGGCAATGGCCTTTGATGGAGCGATCAGCCAGCAATCAGTTGGGGGGAGAAACGGAAAGGCGGTACGTAAACAAAATACTAAGAAATGCGAAATTATTACGTGACGGTTGTCATGGGAGTAGATAAACGCTGTGCAGCGAGCGGAAGAGCGCTGCAACTTGTGTCTGCAGCGAGCGAAATACAACATGTAAAAATACATTTCGGAAAATTATGCAAAATCAAGCAAATGCATGCACGAAAGACGGATTGCGGCAACGATATCCTACAGTCTCTTTACAAAACAAAAATTATTATCAAGTAAACAGTGAGGACGATTGGTTTCAAGTTGGAAAAGAAAATCAAAAACACTAACAACGAAAGCAGCAGTTAAAAATGAGCAAAAAAACTCTACCTTTTGAATCATTTAAAATATTTAATCGCAATCAATTTGGCACGTTTTACTATTTTTTGAAATGCTCTTGTTTCTGGAAAAACTAAAATTTGGAAGAAAAATTTGTGTATAAGTGTTATTTCGCAGTGGGCATACGCGAAAAATATAATGTTAGTATAACAAATTAAAATTTATTACTATTAAAATTCCAAATTAACCTTATTCAAATAGAATGGAAGAAAAATTACGAATTAGAATAAAGATGCATTTTTAAAGGCAATTACAAATCTGACAAAAATTATCGTACGTCGGGACTTATACTTTCTTAGTTATTAACTTTACTTGTAGCTTCTACATCTGCATCAAAAGCATTAAATTAAATCGTTCATTTAAAAGAAGCTTTTTCTGAGAGAAAGCTTGATATAGGAGCAGATAATAAATGCAAGCAAGCAGAAAACTACGAAACTTTAAAGCGAATAGCAACGTAAAAATAATAAAGTTTCGACTACACTTCTCTCCAAATAACTCTCATGTTATGTATAGTAGAACTTGCCTAAGTCGCCACATATCGCGTAGTCCTGGCTGAAAGCCTGTTATTAAGTTTGACTAAGTTGTCTTCGCCTAACTCGCCACCGTTTTTGCTTACCATGAGCAAAAAAATTTGCCTAAGTTGTCAGACCTATAAAATTTTGCCAGCGTGATTATATTCCAAACTTCTAGTCTGCTACCACTACACTACAGTTGCTTCGCCTATCTTTTTTATGATCCTTACTGATGTACTAATATAACACAACCCCACTGTGCATCACAAACTTCTTTATAACTTCATTATTTCATCACTTTAGATTGCTTTCGTCAGTTTTAATTTCGTTCAGTCAGCCATCTTACTGCCATGTGAAGCAGCCTAACTATGACAATTACATAAGCTATCAGCTTATTGAAATATATAAAATAAATTTAAAAAGTGGTTTTTGTTTGGGTTTTTCATTTCTCAAACGTTCAGCTTTTGCAGAAACAAAGGCACCCCAAGTATGTGTAGGCCTATGCATATTTCATCTGTTGTTTTCCTAAGTCGCCAGTTCGCCAAAGTCGCCACTTTTTCTGTTCCCCTTGAAGTGGCGACTTCTACCGTATCATCATTACTAAGCAAGTTACGATCGTTTCGAAACATCTTAGCTTTTGCGCAACCAGAAATTATCAAAGGGGGTTGGCAATTAAAGTAAAAAAACTTTTTTTAGACGCACAATTTCTGCAAAGCTAAAAATTCCATTCTTAGCTACGTTCACTCTCAGCAATTTTTAAGTTTTGTAGAGGTTTGTAGGTGCTGTCCCAAGCTGATCCAACTTGCGACTTTTCACCTAATCTGGCAACCCTATCTACGTGATGCAATTGAAATTAGTCACACATCAGCGCCCAGGTAAACATTTGAAGAGCGTGTGTCGTGACTTTGCTTTTAAACATACGTGACGTACTGTGCATTAATTCCATTTGCAATATACTAGTTTGAAAAAGCAGTTATTGTTAGGTTGACTTTGACTTTATTGCAGTAACCTGATTCTATCCGAACAAGAATCACGACTTCTGATTTAATCAATTATATTAACCAAAGCAAAGAGTTATTAAGAACAAAAGAAATAAAAAATTAAAATCAATTCTGGCGTTATTTCAACATTGCAAAAAGTTAAAATCGTAAAAAATGTAAATTGCAAACTTCATACTGTCGAACAACTAAAGGCCCGTTTCCACTACGAGCGTGGAAAAGAGCATTCTTTGTCTCTTTTATTGATCTTCGATTGAAGCGAGCGGTTAAAATTGAAGCGAGCGCAAAAAAAAATCAATAAAACTTATCAATAAAAAAAAAATCAAAAATCAATAATAAAAAAAAATCAATAAAATAAAACGAAGATCAATAAAAGAGACAAAGAATGCTCTTTTCGACGCTCGTAGTGGAAACGGGCCTTAAGAGATAAATTTATGACGTAACATTCAAGGAACAAAAAAATTCAAGTTAACAATTCTCACTACTACAGTAAAGGCGCATTTACAGCCGTTTACAAAACTTTTTTTTTCAGCGTGGTCTTTGTTTTATTGATTCTCAAATACACTCATTTTCTCATAAAAAAATAAGTGGATTTGAGCGTCAATAAAACGAAGATCACGCTGAAAAAAAAATGTACTGTAAAGGCCCGTTTCCACTACGAGCGTGGAAAAGAGCATTCTTTGTCTCTTTTATTGATCTTCGATTGAAGCGAGCGGTTAAAATTGAAGCAAGCGCAAAAAAAATCAATAGAACACACAAAAAATGCTTTTTTCCACGCTCGTAGTGGAAACGGGCCTTAAACGCGCCTTTAAGGCCCGTTTTCACTACGGGCGTAGAAAAGAGCATTCTTTGTTTGTTTTATTGATTTTTTTTTGCGCTCGCTTCAATCGAAGATCAATAAAAGAAACAAAAAATGCTCTTTTCCGCGCTCGTAGTGGAAACGGGCCTTTATTACGAACACTGTTAAAAAACTGCTTCGAGTTCTTTGATCAAATTTTGCAAAATTCCGCAAAATTCCGCAAACATCAAAAACGCCCACTGCAATGATCAAAGAAACGTAAAAACAATACAGAAATGAAATTGTTAAAGCGAAGGCCTTTTATTGTGACAGCTAAAGGGAGTGGAGATCAAACGACTGCCAACAAAACAATCGCCGTTTCGTAAGACGGTATATTGTTTTTGGTTTTTTGATAGGTATCGTAAAGGGGGATGGCATGCCGTCCAAAAATCCCCCTAGTTGCGCCCCTGGATGCTTTAACAAACTTTTTAAAATTTCAATGCATTAGTAAGCTTAGAACTACACTAATAGTTACATAAGAATTGATTTCCTTAAGCGCAATTAAAAAAACAACACAATCATTACTTGCAAAACATCAATTAAACATTTTACCTTGAACTTTGTGAGGATGATCGGCTTAACCCAACGTTGGTGACACCAATCCAAAAACTTTTTTTCTAATGCATTATCGATAATTAATTTGACGTTTAATTGTTTCTGAGCTTCGCCGCGATTAATCGCTAATACCTAAACATGATTTAATTCATTCAAAGCTGATATATTGCTAAGTCCTAATAGACAACAGAGAAGGTTGTGCGGTTTGATCGTGCAAAAAGCGAGTACTTGATTCACATATAAAGCATACAAGTACAACCCTAGTGTGCTTTTTTAACAAATTTGTTGCAAAATGGGCTTTAGCCTGAATTGTTTACACTAGGCGTAGTTTTTAAGCGTAAAGTGTGCGTTTGTTAATATTTCTACGCCAGCTCTGGTGTAAAATTACAATAAATAAACACTTTACGCTGAGAAACTACGCCTAGTGTAGTCAAGGCCTTAGACGCTTACCCAACTCTTAAAATCTGAAAAATTGGCAAGCAAGCAGCGTAAAGTTTGCTATTTTTTAATTTCTAAAAAACAAAAAGTATTTAAGTAGCGAAAACCCACAAAAAAGTAATCTTTTTACTTAGGAAACCAAGATAAACCGTTTTTTAAGCAAAAGACGGCAATCTAAAATCAACAAGCAAAATTTAATTTAGAACAGGGGTGGGTAATAATTATTTATCTGACCTCGGGCGACATTGGGGCTTTCAGAATAATTCGCGGGCTGGACGTAAACCGACATTAATAAATTTTAATAATTATGGGTCATTACAAAATATTATTCGTCCCTAAAATGTAGTGTTCTCTAAAAAATATATAATAAAGTCTTCACTTTGAATCTGTCTTGGATTTTTTGATTTTCGTCCCTAAAATGTATCCCTTAAAAAAAAAAAACAATGTCCAAAATCTCCATTTTTAACCCAAAAACGTAATGATCTCCAAAAAAAAGGTCATCACTTTCAATCAATGATTGGACATTGACCACGACTGACAGTTAAGAGCGAATATAGTTATTTGCTTGAGGCTTTTGCGGGCCGTAGTTTGCCCACCCCTGATTTATCCTCTTTGCTTTTTAAAACACCTCACAGGTCACATAGATTCCTTTGGTGGGCCGCATTTTTCCCACCCTGGTTATTTTGATTATTTCAAATTACGCACCTGATTATTTTGTACTTCAAGTAATTTATCTGACTCAATGGCGATGAGATTTTTAAAGGTTCAAAAGCAGCAATAGCAATTTTCAAAATATAATATTTGAAAAAAATTTTAAAACCCTGGCCACTTCTACCTGATACGGCTTTAAGTCAACAAGCCGGCATTGAAAATCGAAATATATTCTATACTTGTCATCGGGTGATTTTTGACTGCTACTTGACGGATTTTTTCTATCTTCTTTGATTTTAACAGCGACCGATTTCGACTGAAGCGTAATTCCACGTGTTTGAAATCTTAAACAATATAAAAGTATAAAAAAAATTTAAGATGCTTGTCAGAAAAACACTTACATTTTTCTAGTAGACGCCAAAGTGTCCGGGTGTTTCGCTACGTGATCGGCAATTAAATATTTTACACTTTTTTCCACTTCGGACAAAGTAGCTAAACCTTCGGTCCCTTTTTTTACACAGTCACGTAAATTTGTTTCTCCATGATTGTCATAAAGAATCTTCAAAGCTGCTTTCTCAAGACCAAGAGATCGAGCTCTCTCAGCAAGGCTTCGCTTTTGTTCGCCCTTAAAAGGTGCAAACTGAAAAAGAAAAGTTGTTTTTGTTTCAATTTGGCACATAAAAATGCACAAATAACACAAAAAACCAAAGGACAAATAATGAATCGAAATGCATAAGACAATTTAAAGTTTATTAATCAATTAAATGATTTTTAAGTTTTAAGCGCGATTAACTTCAGTTTAGGATAAATTCAGCGACGCACGAAAGCTTGATAAATTACTAACATTAACATAAAAATTTTAATAAATGCAAAGCTATTATGGAAGCGGAAATCAATTAAAAAAGTAATAAATTTAGTTTTGAAATTCTAGAATACATATTTTATTATTTATTTTATCTCTATATTTATGCTGCTGATTCGCAGAAAAGCATCGGAAGCGCTAATACATCCGGCAAGCCCCCACCTGTCTGCTTCAGGCGATGCCAAGATATTGCTGTTCGGTTAAAACTTTTTATTTTTGTTTTTTTAATTTTATAAAGATATAAATGAAATTTAGAACTGCTTGCCAAGACCAATAAAGCAGGAGAAAATGCCGTAAAGCGTCTTTCTTAAGGACACCACAGAATGGCGAGAGAGCGTTTGGAACCAAGACCATATCGATCACAATCACAGTGCTCTTACCACTTGACCAGGCTGAACGACTATCTATGAAGCTCATTACGAATAAATTATAGATAGTTGGTGACATAGGACAGTAATCAAAGACCCTGGTAGAATGTTTAAATTAAAGATTAAAGGGGAAGTCCAGTCAAAATACAAGTTGAGGTTAAAATATTCTTAAGTGGTTAAAAATCAACCCTGAAAAAATTTTTACTCAAAGGTCTCTGTTATTCTGGTTATCCCAAAAAGAAAAAATCGCCATTGGTGGCGCACGTGAGTGATGACGTCATTGGCTGGCAAAACAACTGAGATTAGCATTGTTAGAAGTATATACTACAGCTGCATCTGCTTGCAATTAGCAAAAGTACAGTTCCAAAGCTGCTAAAAAGAAAAAAAAAATGGAAAGCACTGCTAGGAAAGGATTTTTATATGAACCTACGAAAGAATTTAATGGAATAGACCAAGAACAACAACTTGATAAAACCTCAAATAATTTTCCAAAATCAAATGAAGAATATTTTCATTGTTCCTGCGAGCATTGTTATATTATGCCATCATTAATTGAAAACAAATGCTGCAGAGGAGTTCAAATAATTCAACAAAAATTAATAAATAAAAAATGCATCACCAGCACACCTAGCTTCAACAAGCTATGTCTGGACACCGAGGTGTTGGAGGTGTTGATGTGTTCAGTAAAGCAGATTATTGGTGAAAATTTGGAGCAATATATCAGTAACAGTTAAGCTACATAAATTCACTGAATCATTTTTACTAAATAGTGTTTGCTGTTAATGTAACGATATTTTTAATTAATTAGCGCAAAGAAAAGCTGTAGGCTTAGCAGCTATTTATTGTCTCTCAACTTTGTTTAATTTACAGGGTGATTCAGCGAAGTGTGCACAAATAAAAACTCATCTTTCGGACTTATAATTAGGTCAAACGAAACAAGTTATATGCTGTGAAGATAGTAAATTTAATAAGCTTTCAGAAAATATACAAGTTATTCAATATAACCCCCTTTGTTTTTGATTACTTTCCGAAGTCGTGGCAGAACCTGGGCACATGTGGCACGCACCACTTCTGGGTCAATTTCGTCCCATGCCGATGTCAATTTTCGCTTTAGAGAGTCCAGATTTGGATGAGAAGTACGGCAGGCTTTTGTCTCTAAAATAGACCATAACCCAAAATCCATAGGGTTCAAGTCTGGTGAAGACGGCGGCCAAAGCTCTTTCTCCCAAAAACCTTTGAAATTGCATCGACACCAAGCTTGAACTGAGTTGGCCGTGTGGGAGGTTGCACCGTCCTGTTGAAGAGTAACTCCTTGTTCTCCGACTACTTCTTGGACCCAGGGAAGGACTTTCTCCTCCAGCATTCGCCTATAGACGGTCTGGTTTATCTTGACCCCTTCTTCAATGAATATGAGAGGAGTTTTCAGCCCTTTTGATGTTGCGCCTGCCCATACCATTACGGAGGCGGGTTTTTGTCTTCTGAAAGAGCTGCGACGCTCAACTGGCACCATGTTTATGTCTGGAAGCCAAATCCTGTCATTTTGATGGTTATGGACAGCTTGAACAGTGAAAAGTTTTTCGTCTGTCCATAAAACTTGGGGCTGCGTGCCATCGACAAGTTTCTTGACCAAAACCTTTGCTCTATCGAGCCTTTTCTTCTTAGTGGCCTCCGACAAGAGATGTCTTTTGGTGAACTTGTATGGGTAGCTCTGGAGATCATCCTTGAGAATCCTTTGCATGCTGGACACGCTCACAGAGTAGTCTTTAGCAAGTTGTCTGGCACTTCTTGCAGGATTTCTCCTCAACTTCTCTCTGACCTTTTTGATCAGTTTCTTCGTCCTTACGGTTCTTTCAGGGTCACTCCTGATTCTTGGAGCACAAGTCCCAATGTCCTTGAACCTTTTCACGGCTTTATAAACTCCTCTACGGCTTACAACCTCCTTCATCAACCGGAAAATTTCACTTGGTGGGAGCTTCTTCTTGCAATACTCTTCTATCACGTCATTGATCGTTTTACTCATCGTTTATTTTTACTTCAAATAATACCAGATTTTAAATTTTAACTCTTAAATAATAAGAAACTCATCGTTTATTTTTACTTCAAATAATACCAGATTTTAAATTTTAACTCTTAAATAATAAGAAACTGAAATGTTAATAATTGAAAGTTAATAATGGACGAAATACATGTACATAAAACTAAGAAAAGTATTTGTGCACACTTCGCTGAATCACCCTGTATAATCAAAAACTGAAATGGTATTATCTTGAAAAAATCTTTTAAATTTGCTTTTGTTGTACAGTCAGGGTTACTATTGCGTGCTAATTTTAAGGGCATTGTCTTAGAAAACATAGATATACTGTACTTATTTTGAAGAAGCTTGCTTATTTTTGATTTGTATGCTTAGTTGGTATTTGTCACCATTTTTTTAAATTGTCACGCTATTACTTTTTTTTAACAAAAGATAAACCTTTTCTGCAACGAAACGTCAACAAATTAGTTATTGCCAAACAGTAGCCTATACCTAAAAAATAATTCTGAATACTGGGCAGATGGTAACTCTGTCTACAGTGCAATTATTTGCTTGTTAAAGAAATTTTCTACTTGTGTACGTATTATGACATACCGGTATTTCTTACTTTATAAAATTTAAATTTTTTCGGAAAAACGTTGAAAAAATAACCCGTTGTAAAGTATTACTTATGCTTTCATTACACTTTAACCGTACTTCAATGAAATAACATTTTATTGCAGAATGTATAGATTTGCTGCTTACAAAAATTATATATACTAGACATACGAAAAATTGGGTAGAAATAACCGTCAAGTTGTATTTGCTTGTGCAGTAACTGCCATAAGAGCACGGTTTCCAGAAGAAGATGGAAGGTACGAAGATTTTCATGAAGCCAATGTGCCGCGGGTCTTTTAGAGTAAATAAATAATGCATTATATATGGAATAAATTTTCGATTGTTCAACATCATTGCTTGCTATTCTTTTGTATAAGATCAGCTATTAAATATTAGTTTTGTCAGAGGCGTGGCTTGAATAGAAGTGCTGGTTAGACGGCTGTCTGTTTCAACTCCTAGGCTGGTCAAGCTGTTGTATTCTTGGGAACAACACTATGCGGCACTTTTTTTGCTTGGCAGTCAAAATTTGGTCCATTCTTTTTCGAAGAAGAAGAGACAGCAACGGTTACTTCAGACCGCTATATTCGAATATTTGAATCCTGTTTCCCTACTGAGCTTCACAGACATAATGGCATAATTTAGTGAATTTTTTTATGTACATTATAAAATTTTTGTTAAAATATTCGCAGAGTTTTATCTTCATTAAAAGCATCCGTTTTCCGTGACTCACCCTGTATATATATATTTTATTTTATCCGAAAATAAATATTTTTGATAAAATAAAATTATCCAAAAATAAATATATATATATATATATATTGCAGGAGTGAAACAATCTTCCCCGCAGAGTGCTCAATGAAAAAAATTAGAGCAATTTAATACAAAATTTATTTAATCACTGTTTAAAAACCACAACAGTCCGTTTCATCCTAAGATTCGTCAGGTGGTTACTTATTCAAATAGATGTTTGATTTGAATATTTGAAAATTGATTTCTATTTGAATAAGTAATTACCTGACGAATCTTAGGATGAAACGGACTGTTGTGGTTTTTAAACAGTGATTAAATAAATTTTTTTGTCAAAATGATTGGACAAACCCAGGTTACCGTCTAACAATCCGAACAAGAATAACTGCGAAAGCCTTGTATTTTGTAACACACGAATCAAAGCATAGTATAACATGTACTGTACTTACGCAGTCTTTAACACAACTTGCCAGCCATTGACGTCATAAAACTGAGGACCAATCAAAACCGCTCATTTTAACTTTAGTTTTTTTGAAATATTGGGGCAACGGAGAATCGGATTTACATCAAACCGAAACCAATGGGTTAAAAAAAATTCTACTCCATTTATGAAAAAATTTTAGATTTTGGGTGGACCCTACCTTTAAGATTTGTCATGCATTAAAGAAAAATGCTACATTTAAAATTGTGATAAACTAGAAAAACCTTAGAAATGAAAATGGGAATGAAACTTCTAAATTGAGACTTGAATAAAAACAACTTTTAAAAGCTTTCAAAAATCAAACTAAATTATTTACAAACTGCTTTAAAACCAATAAAAAAGATGTACCAAGTGATTTAATTCTTCCATAGACTGCACACTTTTAAAAGAATTTTCAATTTGTTTATTTAACTGTCCTTGTTTCTCAATTCTTTTTACCATAGTAGATGCTTTCTTTTCAATTTCTCTAAATACATAAATTTACAGTAAAAAATGACACACTATCATCTATCTCTAATCAGACAATTAATGAAAATCGTGTTGTCTAAATTAGGAATTTGCCAAAGCCAAAGCTTCGGCACATCCCTAGTTTAAATCAGTGACATGGCACAGTAGCTAAACCCTTTGTCTGGATTCAAAGTCATTATGCTGATTGTTGAGCTCTAAGGCAAAAACTTTTACCTCAGTTCTTTAAGCACAGTGGAAAACTCTCTCAGCTTCTCAGCCTGCATACCATTTGTTTGTTCTTTGCGATAGCGAGCAAGAAAAGGAACAGTGCATTCTTCAACTTCAATAAGTTGAATCAGCCTTTCAACTAAATGTTTGCTGCAATAAAATTTTTATTATTTAACACAGTATAGACTTGACACAAAACTGATCTATGATACCAACCTTATTTGAAGTTTTTCTGCCACAGCCTCAATAACATGCATTGTTAATAAGATGATTTCACTTGATGAATAGCTAGATCAATCTCAATAACTTACTTACTTTCCAAAAAAATTAAATTATGAAAAACAGTTTTTACCACAGAACAAAACAAGACAGAAATGAGTTTATGACGAAAGTTGTTTTGAAAAATCAAACTCCACAAATAACAACACATTGAAGTAAACCATAATGTTCATTTTAAAGACAGTAAGAATAAATGGTATATTATATAAGCTGTTTAAATCATTCAAATCGACCTTATTGCATTAGAATAGAGTGATACTTTTTTAAAAGCCACCACTCAAAATAAAATATATACATATATATATATATATATACAAATATATAAAATAATACAGTATATACACATATACACCCTGTGACAAAAGTTTAAGAGCACTCGGAAAAAATAGCTATATTAACATTCCAAAACTATTAGTCACATAACAGTACATTTTGTGTCATCATAATGCTTAAGGACATTTCTCAGGCTCCTGTTAATTCACTGCAATGGATTTCATTTGCTAAGTTGCTTCAAGTACTGTAATATCAAGGGGTATAGCTGAATTGATCGACAAAGGGTAGAAAAATATTTGGAGCAAAATATGGTTGAAAAAGCATCCTCAGTATAACACATAGAACTCAGATTGCTGCACTCAGCAAAATGAAGTTGCCTGAACATCAAATTGGTAAAAGTTTAAAGTAAGCAAGATCACTGTCTGTAACGCCATTGCAAAATTTAAAAATCAAGGAACTTTTGCAGATAGAAAAAGAACAGGATGTCCCAAGATTTTTAGCAATTAAGATAAGCACTTAAGAAGATAGTAACTTGCTCACCTACGACTTTTGAAGAAAAAATTTGATCTCGGCTACAAGAGAACGTTAAGTGAGTACAAGGACTGTCCATGTCAATCATTCAAATTTACTGAATTTGGACTGAAATTGCACAAATCAGCTTGAAAGCCACATCTGACTGAAAACATTAAGAAACACCTAAATTTGCCAAAGCACACACCCACTGGACTACTGATATGTGGAAGAAAGTACACTTTTTTGATAAACCTTAAATAGAACAGTTTTCTGTGTAGAAATACAGAGTGTAAAGAAGCACACCATGCCAACTGTCAAGCATCCCCTGAGTCAAATGGGTGCGGGGTGCTATGTCAGCTATGAAAATAGCGAGTCTGTACTTTCTCCCTCCCAAAACAACAATGAATGGCATCAAATATGTAGCACTGCTTAAAAAAAGCTGCAACTTCACATGTCTGTGCATAATTATTCAATATTTATGCATGATGGGGCTCCATGTCATCAGAGCAGGGCTGTGAAGCAGTTCCTGGAGCAAAAAATGTGCACGCACTGGATTGGCCAAGCAACAGCCCAGATCTTCACCCTATCGAAAATTTGTGGAATTTGATGAAGGCCAAAGTTGTTGAAAAGTATCCTTCTGACTTTAATAAACTTTAGCAAGCAATTAAAAACTGCTACAATCTCGATACCAGTATGCCATGCCACATGCAAGCAGTGACAACAAACAAAAATGGTCGCACTAAATACCAAAAACATAATTTTTTTGTGATTCATAATTGAAATCTGTGTTTAGTTTAACCATGTTATAAATAAACTTGATTCTAAAAGAAGAGCTGTGCAACTTCTTATGAGTAAAAGTAAAATTAGGTTGCTCAACTGATACAATTATTAAAATTAGAGTGTGGTCTAACTCTTGTCAGAGAGTGTCTAATTGATAAATAACAGTAATCAAATGTAATTCTTAAGATGCACTTTTCTTAATTCATTCTGCTTGTCTTAATCATAGATTTATAGTTAAGACTTATCATATCATCCAATTTAAAAACAAAAGATAAACAGTAAACAAAGTAAAAAATATTATTGAAAAAATTTTTTTAATTCAAGTTAGGCAGGGACAATCTTTTTTTGATTTTCTTCATCTGAATCTGAAGAGTCATCACTAGATAAATTGCTTAAAATTTTACTAAGAGCAGTTTCCTCAATATCTTCTACAAATGCAAGGTCCATTTCAATAACTTTTGAACATTTTTCAATATTTTCAATATTTCTTTCTTCAGGAGCTGCTTTTAATGTGTCATTATTTGCAGCTTCAAGATGTGGCAGAAATGATTTTACCTTGATTAAAATAGGATTTTTTTCTAGTTTACATATTTTTGGCTTTTTTTTTGGTGGACTTGTGTTATAAAATTTATATTGCTCTTCATTATTTGCATCAAAACACAGTTTGTTTTTCCAAAAATTTTCTTTTAAATTTTCATCTAGTAAATCCGACGAATGATTTC
Organism: Diplosoma virens; assembly: GCA_963680785.1. NCBI lineage: Eukaryota > Metazoa > Chordata > Ascidiacea > Aplousobranchia > Didemnidae > Diplosoma > Diplosoma virens. The sequence goes on from OY796885.1 coordinate 14,301,775, forward strand.
TTTCCATTGTAATATACTGAACTTGTTCAACACAAGCATTGAATCACTTTTAAAAATAACAAAATAGACAACTATTACAGTGAATCAGTAAAGCAAACAGTTGTAGTTGAATCTGAGATTTTGAAAGTTAAACCTTAAAAATAATTGTGTGTTATTATTTCTGATATCTGCTGTGTACTGGACAAAAAAATAAAATCTTGATTGATTGATTGATTCTAGATCTCTTTGCATTAGAAATGTGCTCTTTAAGTGGTGCTGCCTGATATGCAGGGTGTCGGTAAATTATCACTACTACTTCAAAAATTTGCCATAAATCCATTTTTGACATTATTTTAAAAAAGTTTGTGCAAAAAAAAAGACAAACACTTAAAAGTTTTTATCTAATTATGCTTTTTTTGTCTTTTTCATTATTAATAGAATTTCTTAAAAAGATTTTTTGTGGCACAAAATTTTAAAATAGCCTGAAATGTCGCTATAGATGTGGCCATCTATAATAGAATTTCATTACTAATACTGTTTTTCATTATTAATAGAAAAATGTAGGCTGCATTGTTTTTTAAAATGTTCCATCTTTTAATTGTGATTTATCAATTGTGCAATAAAGAGTGTAATTGCTTTGATAAAATGTATGCTTTGCTGCCTCTGTTTACATGTATAAGTGCTTCTATAATAAAATAGTATCATAAAATTTTAGGAATCACTTAGATATATTGAATTTAGACCAATAATAAAAGGTAGAAACATGTGGAAGATAATAAGTATTTGTTCAATGTTTAGCTCGCAACCAGGGATATCAAGTTTAAATAGTTCCATGGCACTGTATATTTAAGAAAGATAAAATTCCAACAACATCAGTTGCTTTCTGTTTTCTACATAGTTTTAAATAGCAACTGTGGACTAAATTTAAAAATTGTCAACAACTGTGACCCCCTAGTCACACTTGGCAAAAAAAATTAACTGGAAAGTATATTTTCTGCTAACACATTTTAATGTGGTGCAGACTGAAAGCACAAGCAGAAAAAGCAAGTGGAAAGCAAAATTTTCCACTATGCTTTTAAATTTTCCGTTTTCAGTGTGAACCAACCTTAATTGCAAAACCCCACCAATTGATCAATACCCTCTCCAAACAACTGCCACACATAAGCAACCAATCATTCAAAAAAGCAGCATGACTCAAAAGCATCAGAAAGTCTGTTGTTTGCATCCTGAAGCCAAATCATATATAGTGTGGAAATGCAAAAAATTTCAAAAAATTTCAAAAAATTTCGGCAATTTTTTTGAAGAGTCCCAATTGTGTTTAGCATGTAGATGCAGCAAGTGAGTTTTTTTCATAATGAAATATTTTTGTTTGAAGCCCACAAATTTTTTTTAAACCGAAATGTGGCCCTTCATGCTGACACTCTTGGAACACCCTGAATTAGATAATATAGAACTCTAAACATTGAATTCTTGAATAATATTGAGCCCTGAGATAATATATAATTGACCTTGAGTTGCATCAAAATGCAAATTGGTGAATTTTCAATGATCAATATATCATCAAGCTATCTTTTGATGACCAATATTATATATCACACCTATGTATTGTCAAATTGGAGTCAAAGCCAGATGTAGAATCAAACCTTGACTCCAAAGCCTAAGTTAAATCAGGCTAGCTTCCACCCCTGATGCAAACAATGCCTCCACATAATCAAGGGTTAATAGTGGAGTACCTCAAAAAAAGGCTGGACTCACTTAAAATTTGTCATTTAAAAAATAGTTTAATTTTATTTTTACTATTTACTAGTTTTCATAGTGGTACGTATCTTTTGCTAAGCATAACTTTATTTAAATAATTTTGCTGACTTACAATATGGTAGAATAGTGGATGAGAAAATCTTTAAATTGCAGCTAAAACTTTCACCAATAAACGTAAGCTCATACCAATACATTGTATACATCGCTCTACTTAAAAAAAATACTACATTAATTTACATAAACTACCAATTTCAGTTTTATTTTAGAATTAAGCGTTATTACTAATCGTACAAAAAATTTGGCATTTAAGGTTTATTTACGGTTCGAATTGTTTTCAAATATTGCACATGTTTTGTTTCCTTTGCAAGAATTCAATATTTTAAACTTTTGAAGGACTGGAGTAAATCCGAGCTGAATCCGAGTCCGACTGCCAACCTTTTGGAGCTTAGAGTCCAGTCAAGTCCGAGTCCCTTTTTAAGATGATCGTGTCAAAGTTTTTCTGAAACAAAGAACTTAAGTTCAAGTTCAGTTCGCGAGTCCCAGTTAACAAAAGCATTTTTCAATATGGTCTTGGTCCAACAATTCCAGAGTTCTTATTGAAATTTTGATCAAATTTTGAACTTTTTTTAATCAGAGTTCTTTAAACCACGTCTATGACCATTTCAGTTAAATTTTCATTTGATATGGACAAGTTTCTAACCCTCTGTACTGAAGGTAAAAAACAACCAATTCTAGTCACTGTCTATCCCTGCACAAAAACAAGACAAGCTTGAAATTTAGAAATCTGTCGCTGCACAATGACTGCATTAAAAAGTTAAAATTAATTTTTATCACAAGATCACCATCAGTTAACAATTTTATCAATTCTTATTCATATAGAATCTATCATTTAAATTTGATTCTATTTAAATAAGAATTGATAAAATTGTGAACTGACGTTGATCTTGTGATCGAAATCGATTTTAACTTTTTGATACAGTCATTGTGCAAATGCCTCTTATAGTGGTATGCAAAATGGCTCTTATGGTAAAAAAGAAAAAAGCAGAGAAAGTAAAGCCAAAGATACGATGGTGGAAACTGTAGGAGACAAGCTATCAAGAAGCGTCTAGACAATAGGTGATCAGGATTTTGAGAGGCAAGGATGGGTTACCTGACGAGTGGGACAAAACAGCGGAAATGCTAAGAAAAACAGCTGAAACTGTGCTGGGAGTGACATTTGGGAAACGAAAAGGAGACAGAGAGACATGGTGTGAAATGAGGAAGTTCAAGAGAGCATAAAAGAAAAGAAAGAGGCAAAGAAAGCATGGTACAAAATAAGAGATGAAAATGCCAAAAAGATCTACAAAGAAAAGAAGATCAAGGCAAACAAGGCAGTTGCTATGGCGAAGGGACGTGCGTATGACGATTTGTATGCTAGATTGGAAACAAAAGAAGGTAAGAAGTAGTAGTAGTAGTATTTATTTTTTATCGCGTCCAAAATTGGCAATTAATCAACGGAATGAAAATACACTAACAAAAAAAAAAAGCGACGAGGTGAAGCGAAAGACCATTATTAGTAGCCTGATGGCCACTCGGTCGCCGAGTCTGCTTCACCTCAAAAAGAAAGAGTCCTACAGATTGGCTAGGCAGAGAGAGAGGAGGAAAAAATGTACAGCCAGTGGTGGATATTCCAATTTAGGGGCCCGAGGCAAGAATTTTCAAAAATTGATGTTGTCTGAGAAAAAAACAGGTCTGATCTGGGCTTGCATATTTTTCTCCCAAAATCAAGGTGTTCTCTAAAAAAAAAAAAAAAGAAAAAGGTCTTCCCTTCGATTTCATCTCTGATTTCCCTATTTTTCTCCCAAAATCAAGGTGTTCTCCAAAAAAAAAAAAAAAGGTCTTCACTCAGAATCGTCCTCTGAACAAACATCTGCAGCGAATCCAAAACTGTATATGCTGTTTTCGAGGGGGGACCCCCAAAAAAAAGGGGGGGCCTGAGGCGACTGCCTCATTCGCCTCACCCAATATCCACTGCTGTGTACAGCACGTGAGGGTTATAAAGGATGAAAACGGTAATGTTATGGTAAATTCGGAGGCAGTGTTAAAAAACTGGAAGGAGTACTTTGAGACACTGATGAACGAGGGAAATAACAGAAACCCTAGGACAGAGAAAGCGGAAGTGGTTAACAAAGAGGTAAATTGCGTCAGTAGAGAAGAAGTAAAGAACGCACTAATGGTCCGAACGATTAACTTAGTAAACTTCATTTTCCGATGCTTAATAGCTTGTAAAACACTGATTTTTAATTATTTGGCGCTTGTGACGTAATAGATGTCACAAGCTGGCCACGTTTAATTCTAAGTTCATAGCATTTTTCATTGTAACAATCTTTTCAATGCGTTCGTTTTGAATAAACAACCTTAGAAATTTATTGGTTCAATTTTGACTAAAAAAAAAATAATTGAACAGTTGGTTGTTGCATTTGGAGTTGAATCGTAAAAATTAATAGAAATAATTGAAGAAATTTGACTGGTTATATTAGAAATCAATTCAAGTAGTTAGACTGAACTAATTGGCTGTTTCTTTTGTTCAGTACAGCTATTTTCCAACAATTTAGTTTCTGTGGCTGTCGCAGACTCCACGTGCGTCAGGAACAACTAAGAAGAATGAAAACAAGTAAAGCGTTTGGGCCAGATGAGTTGCCAGTAGAAGTTTGCAAGTGCATGGAAAATGTGGGGATAAAGTTTTTGACCAGACTGTTCAAGAGACTATTAGTGGGTGAACGGATGCCCGAAGAATGGAGAAGGAGTGTACTTATCCCAATTTATAAAAACAAAGAGACACACAGTGCTGTCGAAGCTACAGAAGAATAAAGCTAAATAGCCATACAATGAAGGTATGGGAAAGAATTATTGAAGCCAGGCTAAGAAATGGAGTAGAGATCAGCAAACAGCAATATGGATTATGTCAGGAAAGGGAACCACCGATGCCATGTTTGCCTTAAAAATGTTGATGGAAAAGTACAGGGAAGGTCCAAGAGAGCTACATTGTGTATTTGTAGACCTAGAGAAAGCTTACGACAGGGTTCCGCGGGAAGAGCTGTGGTACTGTATCAGAAAATTAGCAATAGTGGAAAAGTATGTGTGGCTTGTACAGGATATGTATGATGAAAATGAAACAGTGGTGAGGTGTGCAATAGGAAATACAGAAAGTTTCAAGGTCAAGGTTGGACCGCCAACGCCAACGCAATTGCGAACCCTGGATCTCCCAATGTCAGGCGATTTTAACTGTCGTCATGCTGACTGGGGTTACGATGACAACAGTCCGGACGGTGAGTGCTTGGCTGGCTGGGCAAGTATTAATTGTCTTGCTCTCCTATATAATACCAAGGACGCTGCCGGTTTTTATTCCGGCCGCTGGAACACTGGCACCAATCCAGATCTAGCTTTCGCCAGCGTAGGTCCAAACAGTCGCTTACCGGATAGACGTGTCCTTGACAAGTTTCCCAGGTCACAAAATCGACCTTCGCTTACTACACCACCAAGGTTTGCTATGACAGTGCCAAGCATGCCTGTTAAACGATGAAACTTTCATAAGGCCAAATGGAGTCACTGCATTGCTTTGACGAATAAATTCGCAAAGACTTTGTTGCCGCCTGATTCACTTGATGTGAATGCGCCTTACCAGGACTTCTGTAACACCATTAAGAAAGAAGCCAAAAAGATTATTTCACGCGGGTATCGAAATAACTATATTCCGTGTTGGGATGCAAAGTGTGAATCCCTCTATAAAACCTTTCTGCAGTCTCCTCAGGGAGACGACTCGAGTTTGGCTGCTACAGTTCTGCTTGCCAAGCTTGACAGAAAGCGGAGGGATCGATGGTCCGAGGTTGTTCGGAGCATTGACTTCTCACACTCTAGTCGAAAAGCATGGAGTATTTTGAACAACCTTACTTGTAGGTCACGACACTCTCTCTCCTCGTCACTGTCCCGTTTCAGCCGATGCTATTGCATCTCAGCTGGTTAGAAATGGAAAATACGAGGCTGTTGATTGAAGTCATCTCGACTTGTCTCTCAAGAAGTGTCTGACCTTTGGAGGGCCACAACACCAGATGCAGTAAATATCTCTGACAATTTTTCACAGAGAGAATTTGCTGCTGCACTCCAACATTAAAAACTAGGTAAAGCTCCGGGACCTGATTCCATCTGCTCAGAGCTTATACTCTATGCTGGAGCTGCTTTGAAGTCCTGGTTACGTGACTTCCTTTCTTCCTGTTTGCGCCGGATTCCCAAGATCTGGAGAAGAGCGTTTGTGGTCGCGATCCCAAAACCAGCAAAGCCCGTGGGGGAACGAAAGAGTTATCGACCGATATCTCTGCTCTGTGTTGCCAACAAGATCCTCGAGAGGCTTATCTACGCCCGCGTTAAGACATTAATCGATCCACTGCTCTCTAAAGAGCAGGCTGGGTTCCGACGCGGAAGTCAACCATAGATCAAGTTTCAGCATATCTCCAGACTTGGAGGTTGAAGCTCAGTCACACTAAGACGGTGACGGCAGCCTTTCACTTAAATAACCGAGAGGCCAAACGTGAGCTAAAAGTCTACAACAATAGTAAACTTTTACCGTTCTGTCTAACCCCTACTTATCTTGTGGTAAAACTGGACAGATCGCTCACGTTTCGTCACCATCTAGTGGCATTGCGCAAAAAAAAATATCCTCGCGCGTCACACTGCTGAGGCGACTCGTGGGCTCGGGATGGGTGCTGGTGATAAAACACTACGCATAGCCACCTTGTCTCTAGTCTATTCAACAGCTGAGTACTGTGCGCCAGTCTGGTGTCGCAGTGCTCACACTCGCCTCATTGACAGTGTGATGAACGACGCCTTGCGCATAGTCACTGGATGCCTGCGTCCCACTCCAACGGACCACCTACCTGTACTCTCAGGAATTCAGCCAGCTGAGCTTCGCCGACTGGGAAAGACACTCTCCTTGGCTCACCGTGGATCTCTGGACCCCGTTCATATCTTGTATGGTCTCTTAAGTGGGTCCTCAGATACTGGCCAAGCGAGACTAAGATCCAGACGCCCGTTTGTGCCAGGTGCGCGGAATCTTTTGGACAACCTTGCCAGACTTGGCATCCGCGCTTCTGAATGGACAAATCACAAATGGAAAACGAAGTACTGCGAAAATGCTTCCAGGCTCCGTGCTTTTGTGCCCCGGACCAGTGCCAGGCCTATTGGGATGGGCTTACCCCGAGCAGCTTGGGTTAAGCTTAACCGCCTGCGGACTGGTGTTGGGCGATTCCATTCATCCATGCACAAATGGGGTCTCGCTCCTTCACCGAATTGTGAGTGTGGCGCCTCTGAGAAAACCGCAGACCATGTACTAACAGCGTGCCCCATACATTGGGCACCACATGGAGCACGAGGTCTGACGGTTTTGGATGACGAAACTCGATGCTGACTTAAAACACCACTGCCAGCATCTGATTCAGGCAGTACAGCAGTCTGGGGTAGTAAAAGGATAAACCCTCGGCCCCAGTTCTGTTTGTGTCTGACCTGGAGTGGATGCCCTTCAAACAACGACGACTGAAATTTAGAACTGCTTGCCAAGACCACCAAGCTGAGGAAAGTGCCGTAAAGTGTCTTTCCTAAGGACACAATATAATGGCGCGAGTAGGTTTTGAACTGAGACCATGTCGATCCCTATTCAACGCTCTAATTGCTAGACCACGCTGCCGATAAATGATAATCCTTCTAGACACATGCCAGTTGACGACCATGAGATATCATTTGGCTACAAACATAACCCAACAAAATGGGAAAAATAGGGGCATTGTCGATATTTTAGCCTAATTACCAACAAAAAAGTTCGAAAATAATATGATTTTTTGGACAATAAATATGTTTTTCGATCTATAAAATATACCGGTAAAAATGTTTCTCGGCAGAAAGTTATTTTACATTTAAAATGGGCTGCAGACCAGAATCAATCATAAAATTATATTTTTGAAATAAATTGATTATTTCGTCGCATAACATTTCTAAATTGATTTTTGGACGCCAAAACGATTTCGGGTATAACAAAGCTAATGTATTTTGCTCAGTTACATTTGTGACGTTTGGGGTTCTTGGTAAAATTGTGGAAAACCATGATGCGGACAAAATTATTTTGCTTTCTTTCCCAAATTTTTTGGTCTGGTATGTCTACGGTCACAATTTACGAGCCGTGTCCTTGGTTTATACGCTTGTAAAACTTACATATAAAATATTGTAAAAAATTTTAAGGATTCATCTAAACATATATCAAAAATTGTATTAACCGCTAATTGTTTTTTTTAAAACCCGAACCCAAACTGAACCTTTACAAATAAATTGACCCGAACCTGGACTGGAAGTGAACCCGAAAAAGTAAAATTTGTAGAACATAAACCTGAACCGGAACGTTATTTTAAATGGTTCGACCCCGATGCCCTGGTTTTGACAGTTTATTTGTATTTTTTTGGAAACGTAAATTGGCAACTCTACTAAGAACCATTTTCTAAATGTTCTGTTAGTAGTGATTTCAGAGTAGTAAGCAAATAACAAAAGATTAATGGCAGATGCAATTCGGAATTCAGAAAAAAAATTGAAAGTTGGTGTCTTTGTGGTTTCGAAATATTTCGTTGATAATTTTTTTAATACGGATTTTTTAAAAAAATATCTGTGGATTAGAACAGTAGAAGAATATTTTGGCATAGCTAAATGTTTGCATTTATTTCATTCCAGTTCTTTTAAAACATTACTGAAATTTTTTTAAATTTGAGTTTTTAAAAGTATTATTGTTACTATGTCATGCTTTAAATAAACTTTTATTTGTAATTAAACCACAGTTGCAAACTCAAGCTCAAAGAAATTTGTTTTTTTGCAAAACTTGCATTAAAAAAATTCAATTAAATTGAAAGTAAATTTGTCTGTATTTATGAGACAAAAAAAGAAAACAAATAAAGTTAAAACAAAAAGGCCTTCACTCAAGATATGCTTCTAAATTTAAGCAAAATGTATTCCAAAAAATGTAGATAAAGTGAAGAGTTTTTGATTCTTTCTAATAAGCAACCTTGAGCAATTTTTGTTAGTAAAACTAAGCCAGAATCCCCTCTGGTTACTATTGTTTCTTAAAAAATTCTTTTTCTCAGATCTCTTAAAGAAGTCATTATAAGTAATTTTTATTCATAAAACTAACCTGGAATCACCTGTGGTTATTATGGTTTCTTGAAGATATGTTCTTGGTTTCTTTTTTATTACCTTTTAGTGCTCTAAGGGAATTCTGGGGGGTTAGTTTCACCGACAAAAAATAGTTAGTCTTTTCTAGAAGAAGCCCAAGTTTTTTTAGTCTGTTGTTTACTTTGACAATTATTACCAAACTTATGCTACTGTAAATTTCAGTTCCAACTTAAAACTTAGTTAATAATACATCAAGTTTGCAGCTGTAAATTGGACCATTATATAGTCTAAAGTTGTTAAATAAATTGCGTAAATGAATTTTTTACTTTGGTTGTATTATTAATTTATATAAATTAAAGCTGACATTATTTATTAAGTTTTAATTATGAATTTTTCAGTTTTTTTAACCTGTTGAATGTTTATGTCAAAAGCAAGTTTGTATTTTACTTGTCATTAAAAGCTATTTTGATATCTTCTATGTTTTTCAATTATTGGATTTAAAAATGAGTGAAGAGGAAATTGTTATTGATGGCAAAGTTCTCAAAGACATGAAAGTGGCAGAATTGAAAAAAGCTTGTAAAATCAGAAATTTGCCTCTGGGTGGAAATAAATCCACTTTGATAAAAAGATTGAAAGCAGTAAGTTGTATAAATAGAACAATATTATCGTAAATTACTTTTTAAAATAATGTTATCTTAATTGTGATTCATATAGAACAAGTAAGAATGGTTAAATCATTTAACAAGTAACAGTTAACAGTCTTGTTTTGTCCTAGTTAAGACTTATAAGAATATTAGAGTTATATTTTGTTTTGCAGTTATAGCACAAGATTGCATTTTCAAGGGTGATTTTTAACTTAGTATTATATTTATTAATTTAATTGTTGTTAGTTGTTTAAATTTTTTTGCATTATAGAAATTTGTGTTTATTATTAAATGTGATATAAAAACTACAATTAATGATAATTAATTTATTTAATAAAGTTGTTACAAAACAAATTTAAAGCTATCACTACATTAGCAAAGTTCAAAACTTCAAACAATTATTTTTAATTTTACAAATTCAGATATGACAATATTGAAGCAAGAAATAAATAGTGTATTTTTTTTTAACAATAATCAAAGAAATAATTAGTTTTTCATTTTTTAGGCTGTTGAATTAGAGGATTTAAAAAAATCAGCGCTTAATTCTGATGGAGCTGTTCAACCTAATTCAAATGTAAGATTCTGTTTCATTGAGATGATTTTGAATTGAAAACATTTCTAGTTATTTAAAACAAAAATGTCAGAAAATTTTTGCTTTATAACTATCTTTAAGTTTTTGTCAACAATAATTTTTTTGTATTGGATATTGTTATATGAGCCACATGATTAGATTTTTTTAAGTAAAAAAAACCTTTTTACCATACTTTAGCCAAACCTAATTTAACTTTAAAACTAAAAGCTTAACTTAAACTTTATCTATGTATTTGAATGGTTAAGAGTGCCGTGATTGTGATCGGCATGGTTTAGTTCAAAACCTACTTGTGGTATTCCATTGTGTCTTTGGGAAAGACACTTTAGAATACTTTTTTCTACTTGGTGGTCTTGGCAAGCAGTTTTAAGCTTCAGTCTATCTCTATAACACTAAAAAACCAAAATAAAAATTTTCAAGTGGATGACAGCTATATCTTACCATCTTCAGAAATAGGTTAGGTTAATTGCTTGCCCTATGTGTAGCACTTCAAAGCTTTCCTGTAAGTCAGGAGATTTAATATTAAGACAAAATAAAAATGAAAACCTGATCCTATTAACTAAAGTATAAAAAATGCTGAATAAAAACTTTAAAATATTTAATCTGACTTTATTAACTGACCTTACTCTAATCTAAGTTAACCTTAAAATAAAATTAATTTTAAATATAAAAATTAACTTTTGAAAATAAAAAGAATTTAACTGAGTTTTGAACACAGGTCATTAAATTTATTAGCATATTGAACTACACTTTTTAAAATAAGTTCTAATTTTTTTTACAAAGTGTTTTTTTCCATTCTTGTGATTTTGTTATAAATTAAGCATTTTTTTATTTTTATCTCTATATTTATCCTCCTGACTTGCAGGAAAGTGACGGAGGTGCTATACATAGGGTAAGCAATTACCCCGACCTGCTTCCGGAGATGCCAAGATATTGCTGTCTGCTAGTAATTTAGTAGAGATATGACTACAATTTAGAACTGCTTGTCAAGACCACCAAGCAGGGGAAAGTGCCATAAAGTGTCTTTCCCAAGGACACAACAGAATGGTGCAAGTGGGTTTTGAACCTAGACCATGCTGATCATCAGTCCGGTGCTTTAACCACTCGACCACGCAGCTTCACTTATTATTGCTTAATTTTTCAATCTTGATATGTATATATTTTGTAATGTGTAGCATAAATTTTGTTGTAATAATTCATTGTAGCTAAATTGCTTTATTCTTTTAGAATCATGTTGTGCTAAGTTTTAATATCATCTTCTACTTTTAAAAATGCTCCAATTATTTTGTTTATTTAGATTGCAGACAATTCTGCTGAAAATGATTTTGTGAAACAATATTTGGAAAATCAAAGAAAAATGCTTCAGAAACAACAGCACCGTTGTAAGTGAAAGAAAATATTTTTTGTGAATTCTTAGATTATAAAAATTTACAGCAGGAGTGCAAAAATGTTTTTGGGAGTTTGGTCATGCATAAAAATTTTTAATATTACATAAATTTTAGCTTTGCTATATATTATTCATGCTCCATATATATTAAAATAATTAAAATACAATTAACTTTTTTACCCAGTGCAATTATAATTGCAACAAGAAAATTGTTTTACTATAAGCAATTTTTGTTGAAAAAGAATTTTAGGTTGTCTTTTTAAATATGAAATTGCATAACTATTTGAATAGAAAAACTAGCTATATATTCAAAATCTTGATAGAATTTGTCAACTTTTGAAACCAAAAAACAATTTGTAATTAAAAATTTGTACAAATGAGTTCTTAAAAAAACTTCCATCACAATTGAAATAAAGAAGTAGAAAATATTGGCACTGCAGCTACACTAGTATAAGTGACAATTAATTTGATCTTGTCAAGATGTGATGTAATTTCAGGAAAGACTGAACAAGATTAAGGAAATAACTAATAATGTTTTTATACACTTGATACAAAGTGACATGTAGTGTGTTACATCAAATGCTGGTTTGTTTTAGCAACTGTTTATTTTAAAACACTTTTGCTTAACTAAGGTTTTCCTTTGAAAAACAAGAGAAGATAAAAATGAGTTATTAGTCAATGATAAAATATTTCAAGTTACAAAATAGATGGCACTAAAGAGTACCACCTATGGCATTTGGTAGAAGCCACAAGTTTAGATAAAATATTTGCTTTGTAAATATTAATTTTAGTGACCATTTTCATGAATCATGAAGTTGTAAAGTTGTTAACAGTGTTGATAACTTGAAAGAATTAAAAGAAATTGCGATGTTGTTACCATTGTAAATTAAAACAAAGTTTAAATTAAATTGTGAAAAAACAAGGCAAATTAATTGCACTAAATAAGAGTGCCTTGGTGCTGTAGTCAGTAAGAATTGCAAAACTGTGACATGCATGTTGGTGGCAACATACTTAAGTGGGTTTAGTATCAAAATATCAACAACCAAAATTTCATACATAACTCTTATGGCAGTGTCTGCTGGGCTGGTGAATAACATCAGTTTTTTCAAACTATCCTTAAATATACTGCCGTAAGTGAGATCCACCAGCAGAAGTGAAATCTACTAGCATAAGAAGTAAAAACTTATGATTTTTTCTTCAATCCTCAAATTTTAAATCATTCAATATTTTCTGTATAATATTGAAAGTTGATATTTTGGTCAGTTGATATTTTGACTAAATACCTTTAAGTATCTCTGTTGACACTATGAGGCTGTTGAAAAATTAATAATATAGCTTTAAGATTAATGAAAAAAACACATGAAATTATTTTAAATTATTTTCCATCAGTGCGTTTTGCCCTACAGTATTTCAATTAAAAAAAAAAAATTAATACTTTATTATTGCAATAGATTTAATTATTCTTATATTTAACTGACAATGCTGTGCTAATTGCTCTTGTATTTATTTAAAAAATTCAACTTAATGCAAAAGTCAAAAAATTAGGCCACTAGAATCAATTATCAATCCAAAATCTTGTGGTCATGCTATTTACATAATCATTACTTAAATTAGCAATTAATTTGATGTAGCTAGAAGTACTGTAAATATTAGGATCAAATAATAATCTAATTCTATTAAAAGAGAGAAAATAATATTTAATATATATATATAAATAATGTAAGTAAAAACCAGCCTATGAATTGAATTCTGCTAATATTTTGTTGGCATTTTCTTTCTGATAAAATTAGCTTGGTTTAAATTTAAAAAAAAAGCCTTTTGAAAAGAGATGAATAAAAAACATTCAGTATTAATTTAGTTTTTGTAGAATGTGTGATTATTTCCAAATGTTTGATTTAAAATGCTTCAGAATCATTATACAATTTACAAATCCTACACAATTTTTTTTTTTATCTTGCTAGCCATGCAGAAATAATTTACTCTGTGTTCATTTTAGGCTTATAAGTTTTTTACTAATATAATTCTAACTTCAAGAAAACTTTTAATTAATTGCTAATTTGATCAAAAACTCATTGCTTTGTATTTAATTGGAAATTCTCCTTGTAGTTTCTTCTGCATCAGAAGCAGAATCTGAAGATGACGCTCCAAAACGGAAGCATCCTGGTAGTTTGAGTAGTCCTTTACCTGAAATAAAATCCCCTGCTTCTGAAGAAAGTGTGCCTGTTGAAAATGTTTTCAAGGAAGATGTTGATGTCAAAGAGGTAGCTAGTTTAAATGTCAATAAAAAGCATTCTTAAATAAAGTAGTGCATTTAAATTTTTTATAAAAACAACCACTTTAAATAATACAGGCTATAAAATTGTGAATTTTCTTATTTGATCCCAATTAATGCTTTATAGTACAGTTTGTCAAAGTAATTTAAAAGGTGCCGAAATTAACACCTACTTTAGGCTTCTAATATTTTGCTATTTTTGTAGACAAGTCATATTTAATTTACGGTTCTACACATACCTAAAATCAATATGTTGCTGTATGTTTGCATGTCATGTAATTTACATTTTCTCTTTTTTATTCAAAAGCAAAATATATGTTTTCTAGAACAACACTTTAGACTCGCAGAACAGTGAAGTTTCTGAAAGAGAGAAAGAACCTGAAACACACGTTAACAATGAAACCGATTCCAGCCAAATCCATTCATCTGACAATGACAATAACGCCGAGAATACTCCAGAAAATGAAATGAACGAGGAAAAAGCTCCTATGCCAGAGTCATCTCCGAACGACGCTGAAACTGATAACGGTACAGCAAGTACTCTCGATTCGGGTATTAGCACAAGCCAATCATTTAATGACAAACAAAGCCTCGCGGAATCGAGCGCGGATAACGATCAATTACAAACGGACAAATCGACGAGTGTGACCGAAAAAACTGAACAGTCACCGGAAAAGGACAATCCAGAACTTTCCGAATCTACAACCAAAAGCAAAGCTCAAGATGAAGAACAAACTGCTGAACAAAATCAACAAAAACCAGACGATATACCACTGTCTGCTGCTGATTCTATCAAACCCGGTAGGAAATTGTTTTACCTTTGGTGCCTTTTTCTTTATTAAAACACACTTACGCACACTTACAGTAGTTTATCTAGCAGAGTTTTTGCAGTTTCAAGTACTGGTGCAATTGTCGCTGCCCCCCTCCTCAAAAAAAAATCTATGAAGTTGAAGTTGTAGCATGAAGCACTGAGAAAGATAGAGAAGTATTTTTGATTTGTTCGGCAAAGCTGAAAATCAAATTAACAGGAGCAGCTGGCGTATCCACAAAAGCGTTTAGCGCCTTTGAGTAGCGTTTCACATGTTCTGCATTCATGTCAACAGATCCCCGAAGCAGACATTAGGGTTTCTAAATTAAAATGTCTTTAGGCAGCTCTTTCTGCTTTTCAGATTATGGCGACAGTTGTATTGAATCTTCGCAAGCTTCTAAGAGCGAACTTGAAGAAATGGACACTGCCGTTGTTTCCGTTCAGTCAACTCAAAACGAGAATATTGGCGCTGAGAACGTAAAAAATGAGACTGAAGTTGTTGAAATGGAAAAACCAGCAGATAACGTGAGAACTTTTTCAAATCTTTATAATTTGCAAATAGCTGCAATAGTACTGCATAATAGATCAATAAACAGTTAGTAATTGGAAGCTAAATATATCTTTTAAAAATTACCGTTTTTTTCAAAAAAAAAGAGCAATAGCAGCAACATAATCTGTATGAACAATCATCTTTGTCTTAGGCCCCGAGTGAAAGTACAAAGGAAGTCGAGGATCTTACAGAGAAGCAAAAAGAACCGGAAGATACGGTGGTTATAAATTATTTATCGTGCTGACAATTTGTTTAGTTTAAATTTTTGTTTCAAGTTTAATGTTATGGTTTACTTAACCAAACTGATCAACCTGTTTATTGTGTTAATTAATTTTTTCCTTAAAAGTCGTATAGACGTCGTGAAATAGCTTAAACGTTATTTTAAGCACTTGTACTTGCTTTTTATTCTTTGCCGCTCGATTCTAGGTCATGTCCTCACAAGACGACCATAAAGATGTTGAAGGCGTGCCTGTAATCAGTATGGAAACGGATGTTCTGATGGAGGAAGTGGAGGAGCTGGATTATGATGAGGCTGATTTGGATAAACCGGAGGTGTTGTCTTAAATTGTTCTGTTTTTTTACATCTTTAACCCTGTTAATGAATTTAAAAAGAGCTGAAGTTTTATAGTAGGTTTACTCAAAATCTAGTCGTTGCAGCGTTAAATTTTTAATTTTCGTTGTGACGTAATCTAGCATATTTATTTTTCCGTGGCGGCATAATAAAAAAATGGTTGAAAAGCTACTTTCCCTAAAACTTTAAATGTTAGTCCTTTTATTCGTTTGCCACCATCAAAGGATTACTGTCAAGGGTTACTTTCAATTTTTTTGGTATCTATTCGTAGAATCACAATGGAGATCCCAATCAAAGTAAAGAGGATAACAGTTCTAAGAAGAAAAGGAAGGTAGTCACTTTTTTAAAAATTATAAAAGTAAACGATTTTTAATCGAACATCATGTAAATGACTCACCGTTTTTATTCTACTTCTTATATTAAGCAAATTTTTTAAAATTTTTTCCAGCAGCATCGTGAAAAAAATGAAAAATTGACCGAAGATTCCCCTGAACCAAAAAAGCAACGCAAACTAAAGGTATGTGCTCTGTGGCAAAGCTTGCAATTCGCATGTATGCGTTGGTGTACAGCAGGAGTGGGGAACCTGATTGTGGTCGCGGGCCGCATAGCCAAATTATATTATAGTGTGTTTTCCATTTTACACCTGAATCAATGCATTATTATAGAAAAAGGTTTGTTTTCTACTATAGCACCCTAAATAAGACCCGTTGACCAATCGATTGTTAAAATTTGCACCGTTACGTCCCTGTGTTTATTAGATTTTTTGAAACATCAAAGATCTTGTTTTATGCTTCGAATAAAACTAGAAATTTTATGCGATTGAGAAAACAATAAACTTTTGCCATACTCATTTTATACGACGAAGCGTGTAGCGACTTTATAATGTCCCTCCCCACAACATGCACCTGACCAACACAGCAACATCGATAATATAGCGATGGCTAGCTAGATCTCCCGCGTTGGAGGCACGAACACTAACGTCTCGACGCGTGCTTCGCAACCTTTTTAACCGCCCACCCTTAAAGTATTGGCGTCAGTAATGGCGTGAATGTAAACCTTAATGCCACAAAAAATCAGCAATAATGATATCGGCGATCAAAATCAATTTTATGGTCAAGTTTTATGGGTAAACCTCTGTTGATCAAAGGCGGTATCGATGACTGAGGAACACATAAATTTTTCAACTTTAACATCATGTGGTTATATAATTTGTATTTTTTTAGCACATGTACTAATGCAAAAATTTTACGTAAAGATGGTTTGAAAAAATTAGTAAAATCTTTTATGTAAACAAAACGATTGGAATGTTCTCACTTGGCAACCCTAATTAGGAGCTCCTTCACCGGACCAACCGCGTTATTCATTCCTGGTATAGAAAAAAATTAGCCGGACCATAGAAAGAAAAGAATTTATTAATTCACGTACTATTAAAATTTTCAAAATTTAACTTTTGAATTTCAGAGATCGATAAAAAGTGACTCGTCTGAAAAAACTGAAAAAATCGAACCGTCGAAAAGGTAGAAAAACGTGTTTGAAGCAATCGTGCCTTGTTAATGAATGTTTTTATTGAAAAACATTAATTTTTAAGCGCTTAATCTAAATAACTAAACATTTTAACGGTTAGTGTTTTGTGCATTTTTATGCTTTGTTTCCAATGAGACTGCAAAACTTTTCACTTTTTCATTCCTATAACCACACTGTCTTTGCTGTCTAACTCATAATGTTGAACATCGCAGCACTGAACCGCTTTCCAGTTCGCCATCTGATGATACTAAGCCACAAGTCGCCGATGAGGTACGTTATCCGGCCGTATTGAATTAACTCATTCAACTTCACTGTGTCGGCGCCGAACGAAGGCTTTTGTCGTAGCTGGCAGTTTCGAATCGGACCGAATCGATTGCTCGACTTTGCTTATTCGATATTTAAACAACTCGCTTCTTCCGAAACAAAAAAAAGCAAAATCGCGCTGATGATTACTTCTTCGCGTAATATGCTTTTAATTTTGGTTTTAGCTTTATATTTCAGTTGATAAGCGATTTGGAAGCTAAACTTAAACGGGTGTAGCTTGCACTTGATTGTCTTTGAATAGTATAAATGTCAGGAAGAATCTTTGTGCTTAATCGAGTCTTAATTTTGCTGCTAACATAATAATTAATTATCATCTATATACAGCTCTTTTTTTCGTAGTGTCTTAAGGTTATTTTGAGCTGCTGTTGCCACTTAAAACTTGATTTGAAATTATTAGCCGCTATCCAAACGTGGTAAGTGTGCCGCGTCTATGGAATGCAAAGCGTTGCAACTACGACTTGAACACGTGATCACTCGACGACCAATTGTTAAAACAATTCCAGTTCCACTTGAGCTGCTCTGTCGTTCGCGTGTCGAAAAGCGCCGTTGTTTGGCGACGTAAAGCGACGTACACTCGCGCAATCGGAACCGTCTTCATTCAATATGAACTGCTTAGTCGTCCACATTTCACAAATTACCATCGTGTGGCGACGTAAAGCGACGTAAACCCGCGCAAAGAAACTGTCTTGATACAAGATGAACTGCTCAGTCGTCCATGTTGTACAAGTTACCATCGCGTGGCGACGTAAAGCGACGTAAACCCGCGCAAACGAAACCGCCGCGATACAACATGAACTGCTCAGTGGTCCACGTTTTACAAGTTACCATCGTGTGGCGACTTAAAGTGCCGTCAAGTGACATAAAAAACAACGTCAATTGAATAGGAACTGCTCAGTCGCGCACGCCATCGGCTGCGACGTAAAGTGATGCGAAAAGACGTAAAAACGACCTCTTGATTCCTTCCTGTTTATGTCCATGAATGAAAAGCGAAGCGTTCCAAGGACTATTTTGATGTTAATCAACTTTTTCCATCAAAAAGTGAAGACTGCAAGGACTACGTTATTTACACCGCGCTTTTATTGAAGAAAACAAGGCAACCCAAGATGCATTTATTATTCAAAACGAACTCAGGAATTTCAATCGTCAAAAATACTTGGCATTACTTTCTC
This sequence comes from Diplosoma virens, assembly GCA_963680785.1. Classification (NCBI taxonomy): domain Eukaryota; kingdom Metazoa; phylum Chordata; class Ascidiacea; order Aplousobranchia; family Didemnidae; genus Diplosoma; species Diplosoma virens. The sequence continues at coordinate 14,320,529 of OY796885.1, forward strand.
CTCTTACTTAATCCTTCTGAGGAAACCGACCTCGCCTCTATCCAAATTCGGTGGTACACTCCAATTGATATATTTTCTCGAGCGAATGGGATGGTAAAGTTAATTTTAGAATGTTCCAAAAGTTTTTTTATTTTTTGTTAAACCTTTTTCTCTTAAAGAAACATTCTGGTGCCAAACTCTCACACGTGTTTCTTTTTTTTTGCAGCAGGAAAAGAATGCCGAGAAAACAACCAAACGCAGGATTTCCATTAAAAAAAGTAAGTTCTACGTCTTGAAGTTTTTTTTTTCGTAAAATATTCGTTTACGAAAGCATTGTTGGTTCATTTCAATCTTTTTCCCCCAATTTTGAAATCAAAATGCTTGGGGTCATTCTACTTTGAATTTTGGCTGATTGTAATTTTTTGAAGTTAGACAAGTGTAAAAGGTTGCTTACTCCATTCAATTAAAACCACTTTAGGGCGATAAAAACATATTTTGCCAACAGCCGAGCGTAAAAACCCGCGGACCCTTCCCCAAATGACTTGGAATAATTGGTTTTTCATCTGTCCATTCAGTACATTTAAACGGTATAATTGCAGCGAAAAAAAGGTATTTTAGTAGTAAAATTTAAAAAATTCTTCAGCAATTCAGATTATTAAATAATACTTTTGGGATGTAAGGTAAAATTCTTTTTCCGAATTACTTTTTGTTTTGTCGTCGTCGTCATCGTTTGAAGGGCATCCACTCCAGGTCAGACGCAAACAAGACTGGGGCCGAGGGTTTTTCCTTTTACTACCCCAGACTGCTGCACTGCCTGAATCAGATGCTGGCAGTGATGTTGTTGAGCCAGCATCGGGTTTCGTCATCCAAAACCGTCAGACCTCGTGCTCCATGTGGTGCCCGATGTATAGGGCACGCTGTTAGAACATGGTCTGCGGTTTGCTCAGAGGCGCCACACTCGCAATTCGGTGAATGAGCGAGACCTCATTTGTGCATGGACGAATGGAATCGCCCAACACCAGTCCGCAGGCGATTGAGCTTAATCCTGCTCGGGGTAAGCCCATCCCAACAGGCCTGGCACCGGTTCGGGGCATAAAAGCACGGAGCCTGGAAGCATTTTCATAGTACTCCGTTTTCCATTTGTGATTTGTCCATTCAGAAGCAGAGTTAATCTTCCAGTTTCCAGAAGAATGCAACAATGTTAAATCATCAGCATAAGCAAACTTTCTGGAAATCATAGAAGGAAGATCGTACAAGACCGATCTCTGAGGAACGCCGTTTTTAAGACGGCGTAGCCTGCTTTGCTTGTCACCTGTGTAAGGGTGAAACTTCGGTTTTGGACAAGCTCCATGATCATTTTGACCATGTGCTTATCCGGAAGAAGTCTCAGCAGCTTGCAGGTAAGGCCACGGTGCCAGACTATGTCATAAGCAGCTGTCAAATCATCAAATACGGCACCGGCCTTCTTTTTAGCCTCAAAAAAATCCTCGATGTTCTGGGTTAGCAAAACAACTTGATCTACGGTTGACTTCCCGCGCCGGAACCCAGCCTGCTCTTTAGAGAGCAGTGGATCGATTAATGTCTTAACGCGGGCGTAGATAAGCCTCTCGAGGATCTTGTAGGGAACACAGAGCAGAGATATCGGTCGATAACTCTTTGGGTCCCTCACGGGCTTTGCTGGTTTGGGGATCGCGACCACAAACGCTCTTCTCCAGATCTTGGAAATTTTGAGTCGGCGCAAACAGGAAGAAAGGAAGTCACGAAACCAGGACTTCAAAGCAGCTCCAGCATAGAGTATAAGCTCTGAGCAGATGGAATCAGGTCCCAGAGCTTTACCTGGTTTTAATTGTTGGAGTGCAGCAGCAAATTCTCTCTGTGAAAAATTGTCAGAGATATTTACTGCATTTGGTGTTGTGGCCCTCCAAAGGTCAGACACTTCTTGAGAGACAAGTCGAGATGACTTGCAATCAACAGCCTCGTATTTTCCATTTCTAACCAGCTGAGATGCAATAGCATCGGCTGAAACGGGACAGTGACGAGGAGAGAGAGTGTCGTGACCTACCAGTAAGGTTGTTCAAAATACTCCATGCTTTTCGACTAGAGTGTGAGAAGTCAATGCTCCGAACTGCCTCGGACCATCGATCCCTCCGCTTTCTGTCAAGCTTGGCAAGCAGAACTGTAGCAGCCAAACTTGAGTCGTCTCCCTGAGGAGACTGCAGAAAGGTTTTATAGAGGGATTCACACTTTGCATCCCAACACGGAATATAGTTATTTCGATACCCACGTGGGATAGTCTTTTTGGCTTCTTTCTTAATGGTGTTACAGAAGTCCTGGTAAGGCGCATTCACATCAAGTGAATCAGGCGGCAACAAAGTCTGCGAATTTATTCGTCAAAGCAATGCAGTGACTCCATTTGGCCTTATGAAAGTTTCATCGTTTAACAGGCATGCTTGGCACTGCCATAGCAAACCTTGGTGGTGAAATAAGCGAACGAAGGTCGATTTTGTGACCTGGGAAACTTGTCAAGGACACGTCTATCCGGTAAGCGACTGTTTGGACCTAGCTGGAGAAAGCTAGATCTGGATTGGTATCAGTGTTCCAGCGGCCGGAATAAAAACCGGAAGCGTCCTTGATATTATTAATACTTGCCCAGCCAGCCAAGCACTCACCGTCCGGACTGTTGTCATCGTGACCCCAGTCAGCATGACGACAGTTAAAATCGCCAGCGTAAAGACAGGGGTGAGAAAACACCGGGAGATCCAGGGTTCGCAATCGCGTTGGCGGTGGCTTGTAGACGTTGACTATTATAACCATCAACGTCCACACACAGCCACTCGATCTCCGATGTCGGTGGAGATTGGTCCAAAAGCGTATATCTCGGTCGCTCGTGGACAAACGTGGCAAGGCCATGCTTCCTGCTTAAAGAAGACCCAGCTAGTTGGTAGTTTGGAAGTACCAAATTCTCTGCATCAGTGCAGTGGGTCTCCTGCAGTAGGATGACGAGTGCCTCAGACTGCATAGCGAGGTGATGAAGAACGTTCATTTTGCTTGCAGTGAGGCCTTCGATGTTCAGCTGAAGAATAGTGGGTCTTCGGAACTTGTTGGCAATGTGCCCTGAAAAGGGCAGTTTTATCTTGGCATTGCGCCGTCCTGAAAAGAACGTATGCCGACTAGCAGACCTACACTGAACATCGGAATGGGTGGATACCCTTCCGTTTTGGTAGGTTCGGTTTCGGTCTGTCATTTTTAACACCAATAAACAGACTTACTCACGACCCAGGCTGCGAGAAAGCACCTACCATCTGGGCCACTTTTTTTTTATTTAAGCAATACAGTACAAGGGCAAAAGCTTTCTGTAATCATTTATTAGACTTGGCATATTCCGCTAGTTCAAACCTAAATCCCAATATTTCGATCCTAAAGTCCCAATTATTTTTATCTTTAAATCAAACGCGTCAAATAACAACGGAATGCGTTGCATTTAAAAGCAAGCCAAAGCGTTCGATTCAGGCACTCACGATTGCAGGCTTGTATAACCTCCGGAACTGGTGTTTGAGATAACACCTTTAATTGTTTGTTCAGACCCGATTAAGCGTTCCAGTGCACCCGAGCAGCCGCGCGAGAAGAAGAGAAAGTGGGGAAAGGCCACGTCATCCGATTCATCTCACATCAACATCAGCACAGACTACTTGAAGGTGATTGGGGAATTTACTGTCACGTGTTCTTGTTTGACGTTGTTACGATCGTCGCCGACAACCGGTCACCAATTTTCTCCATAAAAAAAAACGCATCAAAATATCTTTAGTGTTGCCATTTTTTTGATATTGTGTATCTCGACGTGTTGTAAAAATTTTTCATTTAAACTTAAATCGCTCGAATCAAATCTCTTCCTAAAGGATGTTCTTTCCTTCCCAGAATATAATCGACATAAAGGAGGGAGCAATTGATGAAGCTGTCGTCGATCTTGAAACGTCCAAAGACATCGACGAACCGGAAAAAGTAAGTGTTTCGCGCGATCAAGGCGATCCCGTCGGCGTGTGACGAAATAATTGCTTCCAGGACGACAGCGAAGAGGAAGGCGAGATCGTTGAGGAAGTTGTTGTGGAGGAAGAGGTCCGGGAGGAGCACGTAGAGAGCATGGATGAAGACGGAAATCGACAAGATTCCCGCAGAGGTGCGTCATTAGAATAAAAAAGCCGAAAAAGTGCTTCGATTACTGATAAAGTGAGAAAAAGAAATTTGTCATTTAAAGAAAAACTTTTTCTAGCAAAAACAATCGTAAACCCGAACTCTTTTACACTGCTTGGACAATCACGTGCAATTCGTTCGAAATCTCTCTGTTTAAAACTACTTTTTCAAACTACGCTCATCGCTTTTAAGAATAAATTGTTTCATCCTTGTATTGTGGCCACGTTTATAATTTGCCTCTGAATCGAATTCGCCGATGCAAACATAGTTTCATGATTGCTGTTTAACAGTTGTGTCGTCAGACAAGGCTGAAGAAAAGCCGTCTCCGGACGAGAAAAGCGCGAAACGCGAAAGAAAAAGCAGTCGCGTGAGTGATTCCATCTCGACCAACTCTCGCACCCGTCTCACTCGGGAACCCTTTTCTCAGAGCGAACCGACGTCGAAGCGCGAAGTTACGATCAAAAAGCCGTCGGGCGACGGTCCGCGCGACGTCAGTCCCGCGCGAATGCCGACGTCGTGCGTCTTGCACGTGTCCAATCTCGTGCGACCCTTCGCGCTCTCCCAGCTCAAGCAGCTTTTGAGCGAAAGCGGCGAGTTCCTCCCCGATTCGTTCTGGATCAACAATATCAAATCGCATTGCTTCGTCACCGTGAGTGCACTCTTTCGCTGTTTCGTCGCGTGTTGTGTTCGTAACGCGTCGTGCGTGTAGTACGAAAGCACGGAGGTCGCCGCCAAGACGCGCAATGCGCTGCATCGACTTCAATGGCCTACGTCAAGCCCGAAGAATTTGATCGTCGAGTTCTCGACCGAGGAAGAGGTACTTCGCTGTTTTTTACGTGTATATGCAGGAAAGCATACCTGAGAATTGAACTCAACTGCTTCTGATCGTTATTTGATTTCTCAAAGAATATACTTATTAATTGTAAGATGTTTTTGAAATGCACACGAATCGCTGGAAAATCTTTCAAATGAAACCAGAGCCACTCTACACCGAAATGTAAACTCAATGTCGGCTTATCTAAATTCGCTTTTAAAAATGGCTGCAAATGATCAGCTCACGTGACCCTGGCGATCTCACGTGATCTGTGACGAGCAGGTGGAATGGAACAAACGGGAGCAGCCGCTTCAACCGTTGAAGCCCAAGAAGAAGAAAGCCGAGCCGGAAAAGATGAAAGACGGCGAGCGTGTCAGATCGTCGCGCAAAGACGTCGCCAACGTTGACGTCGAACGACGCGATCGAAGAGAGAAGGAAGCGACCCAGGTTGTCCAGTTGGATTGTTTTCAAAGTTGTTAAATTGTTGTAAAGTGAGAAGTTTTTTAATTTTTAAAAGACTTCAATCTAGTTCTAGTATTAGCTTTAAAGTTGCATAAAATTTCTTAACCTGAAACAAATCTCTCTTTAAAAAATTTCGACTTCATTGAAAATTGCGGCCAGCTGTTGTAAATTGTTGCTGAGCACCGAACAATTCATAATTCAATAAATAGAACGTGCCATTTAATCGAGAAGCTAAAATTTTCATAGATAAATACCCACGACAAGCTTTCACTTCATGCTCCCTCTTCATATCGTCGCTTCGAAGCAACGAACCGTGCGCTGAGGTGATTAACTGTTCGTAGGTCTTGCAGAGAAAAGAATCTTCGCGTCACGAGAGAGACGCGACACGTCGCGATCGGGACAGAGAGCGGTCGGCCGAACGGAGTCGACGTCACGAGGATCGATCGCGCGATCGTGGCCGAGAGCGACGTCGAGACGAGGAAAGAGAATCGCGCAATCGTCGGCCGTCGCTGAGAGAGTGGGACATGCACAAGGTGGGTTTCGAATCCGTAGGTTTCTCTCTTCGTTTTACCGCGAGCGTACATTCAGCTCGATCAAGACGAGGAAATGCGAAAGCAGCAACGCGAAGAGAAGCGACGCGAAGAACGCGCCGCGTCCTCCGAGCGAAGAAAGAAACGAAAGGAAGAAGGTGAGCTGTCGTTTACTTTTAAAAGAGATTTATCCTGGAATATTTCTCACGGATGATTTTCATGCGGTTTCAATTTTCAAAAAATTTTGTTTATATACCATTTAAGCTTTTGTCTAGCTACAACCATAGCTGATACTGCATCTTTGTAAAAACACCAACAATTTGGATTTATATCCGCAGCCAAACGCTTAACTCTATAAAAATGTATTTTATTTTTTGTTCAGCTTCAAAGCCGCCCCCAGAACCGCCCAAGCTTCTCGACGATCTCTTCCGCAAGACCGAAGCGACCCCTTGCGTCTACTGGCTCCCTCTCACCGAGGAGCAGGTCTTCGAGCGGGATAAGGAAAGAGAAAGAAGAAGAAACGAAAGAGCGAAACTGCGCCGCGAGGACGAAATAGAGGAGGAAACGAAAAGAGAAGAAAGAGCGAAAAGAGACGAAAAGCCATTGAGGCGCGACGAATCACGTGACGATGAAAGGTGAGGCCACAAGCCACTCCCCACTCTACCTTCCCACATCCAGCGGTCGAAATGACGCGGTGTTTAATAAAAGCTTGATTAGGCGCAGGGATGACAGGAGGAGAGAGGAAAGGGAACGCGTCGAAGCGCGTAGACGTGAGTCCGATCGTGGAAGAAATGAGGCCGGCGATTATCGGAGCAGAACCGAATCCAGGCGACGCGACGAAAGATCAGGACAAAAAGAAGCGGACAAGTGAGTCGCGCGGTTTTTCTAACTTTTGAAAAAATCTATTTGGCGGCTTATTGACGGGTGTTGCGTTTAAGACTTTTCGAATTTCTTGGCGTTCCTTGTAGCATTGCACCGTCTCGTTTGTTTGCGTTGCTAAGAAACTGATTGCTGTTCTTATGGTGCTCGTTAACATGGCTCTTAACCGAACACTTCGGCCTACATTAAAAGTATCTTTTGCCGTGACGAGCTATTATGGATTAAAGTCAACGTACTGTTATCAAAAGGAAAAAAACAAGTGTATAGTATATCCTTTGCGATATTCTTGCATCTTCAAAAAGATCTGGGTTATAGCTTGATGGTTTCTTCTTTGCAAATATATTATCAGTCTCAATTGTACCCTTAATTATTCTGCTGACTCTCAGAGAAACCTTCGAAATTGTCAAAATATTTCAAAAATAAAGTCTAACAGCGACCTTTAGAAAATGTCAAAATATTCTTGTCTGGTCGAAAGTTTTTTTGCTTAACTTTAGTGTTTATCAAAACGACCGGAGCAGGAGTTGAACCGGGGGTCTGTCGATCGTCGTCACTATCTAAAAGATTTTCATAATTCCTCGGCCACACCGCCTGTTGATAAACTACAGTATATTATATTGAAACGTTTAAAAAAACAATCCAAAAGTATCGAAAAATATATCAGGTTCAAACTTGCAATGAGTGGTAGATACATTGTAGGAAATATAGACCGGAAAAATTAATTAAAAAAGATATAAACTTTGAATTTGAATAAGTTTTAGAATAGGAACATTGAATTGCGCGATTTACAATTGAAACGATCGCTTGTTTTTAATCGCAGCTCAAATGTCAGATCTCGCTCCGATCGGCTGAACGCTTCCAGGCCAGCCCGTCGTCGCACTGCCTCCTCCAGCTCCAGTTCCTCCGACTCTTCAGGCAGCGACTCTTCCGAATCCTCATCTGCGTCTTCGTCTTCATCCGAGTCTGAAGACGAGTCGCCCCGAAAGAGAAAGTAGATCGCGCCCGACACACGCTTTTTACGAACTCGCTTTGCGTCGATCAGCTGAAATAAGCTGCACTTCACACCTTGACGGATTTCGCTTAGAAAATAATGATTCCCTTTTGGAAAAGTTGTTTTTTGCATCGGTAACATTCTGGTCAAAATCTGACTTTGAAGATCGATCGTTCTGGCAGCAACAAATGGATTTTACTTTTTGACTTTTAACTTTCGCGACTTCTAAAAGGCTCGATTGGTTCTCTCGTCGTCGTGTTTTTTCGTAAAGTTGTGCGAAAGTTGTAAATAAATCAAGCTGCATTCGCTTTCACAAAAACTGGTAGAAATTGTAAAATACAAGTCAACTAAATAATAAAATTAATCAAAGAAGTAATTTGTGCATAGTGCAGTAATTCTGTAGCATAATGCAGTGTTTTTACATTCCGTAACAAAATAATAATTAAATTGCCAAGATAAAATATGTAGGGCTCCCTAGCTTTACAACAAGGAAACTTGGTTTCTTTAAATTTTGCAAAAAAGAAACCCTTTCTGCAAAACAGATACAGCCATCACTCTACACCTTAACAAGAAAGTCGCTTCCCGTATAATAATTCTTTCCTATTGAGGATTTTGGTTCAGTGTTGAAGACTAAGAGTAATTCAAAATGCTGGACACAATAATTCGCAATCTGACATCTTTATAACAACACCCAAAAGTTTATTACGTATTTGGTTCAGTTAACAAATAAAGTAAGGTCCGATTTTTCATGAATATCAAACAATGATATTTTTTATGAGGCAGCTACGAAGAGGTTACTTTACATTGGTAGTAATGTTGCAGGGTTCAGCTAACCTTTTCCTGAGAGTCGAGGCGCGAAGCAACTCGGCGCCGTCCTAATAATCGGGCAACTCCCTACGGACGAGACCAAAGTTCTAGAATACAGTAGTGAGAAAATGACCAAAGATGTCCTGGCGTAAGTCAAAGAGCATTTCTTGTAATTGGGAACCTCAGATGCTGCATGAAATCGTCTCGGTTCCATCAATCCAATGCAGATAAGAAGCAAGAACAGTGCTGTGCCCGTTGCAGCGTAAACGAGAGGGACTCAGCAAGTTACGTTTACTTGAAGATATCTCATCAGGTAAAATTAGCTTAATGTTGCGCCGGCTCTTGGCTATTGATGTTTGTAGGAAGCAGTGTTACTTCCGTTTCGTCAACTAGTTGAATCTGACTGTATATCTACTGTATAAGTCTCGTTCAAGTTGGACTCGATCCACTGCTCCCTTAAAAGCAGGCTGGGTTCCGACGCGGGAAGTCAACCGTAGATCCAGTTGTTCTGCTAACCCAGAACATCGAGAATTCTTTTGAGGCTAAAAAGAAGGCCGGTGCCGTATTTGTCGATCTGACAGCTGCTTATGACATAGTCTGGCACCGTGGCCTTACCTGCAAGCTGCTGAGACATCTTCCGGATAAGCACATGGTCAGAATGATTATGGAGCTTGTCCAAAATCGAAGTTTCAGCCTTACCACAGGTGACAAGCAAAGCAGGCTACGCCGTCTTAAAAACGGCGTTCCTCAGGGATCGGTCTTGTCTCCCCTCCTATTTAACATCTATACGTACGATCTTCCTTCCATGATTTCCAGAAAGTTTGCTTATGCTGATGACTTAGCATTGTTGCACTCTTGGAAACTGGAAGGACTTGGAGGGCACTTTAACCCAATACATGTCTAGACTTTCATCGTATCTCCAGACTTGGAGGTTGAAGCTCAGTCACACTAAGACGGTGACGGCAGCCTTTCACTTAAATAACCGAGAGGCCAAACGTGAGTTAAAGTCTACAACAATAGTAGACTTTTTATCGTTCTGTTCAACTTCTACTTATCTTGGGGTAAAACTGGACAGATCGCTCACGTTTCGTCACCATCTAGTGACATTGAACAAAAAACTATCCTCGCGCGTCACTGCTCAGGCGATTCATGGGCTCGGGATGGCGTGCTGGTGCTAAAACACTACGCATAGCTACATTATCTCTAGTCTATTCAACAGCTGAGTACTGTGCGCAAGTCTGGTGTCGCAGTGCTCACACTCGCCTCATTGACAGTGTCTTGAATGACGCCTTGCGCATAGTCACTGGATGCCTGCGTTCCACTCCAACGGACCACCTATCTATACTCTCAGGAATTCAGCCAGCTGAGCTTCGCCAACTAGGAGCGACACTCTCCTTGGCTCACCGTGGATCTCTGGACCCCGTTCATATCTTGTATGGTCTCTTAAGTGGGTCCTCAGATACTCGCCAAGTAAGACTAAGATCCAAACGCCCGTTTGTGCCAGGTGCGCGGAATCTTTTGGACAACCTTGCCAGACTTGGCATCCGCGCTTCTGAATGGACAAATCACAAATGGAAAACGGAGTACTGCGAAAATGCTTCCAGGCTTCGTGCTTTTGTGCCGCGGACCGGTGCCAGGCCTGTTGGGATGGGCTTACCCTGAGAAGCTTGGGTTAAGCTTAACCGCCTGCGGACTGGTGTTGGGCGATTCCATTCGTCCATGCGGTGTCGCTTCCTTCACCAATCTGCGAGTGTGGCGCCTCTGAGCAAATCGCAAACCATGTTCTAACAGCGTGCCCTATACATCGGGCACCACATGAAGCACGAGGTCTGACGGTTTTGGATGACGAAACTAGATGCTGGCTTAATAACACCACTGGCCAGCATCTGATCCAGGCAGTACAGCAGTCTGGGGTAGTAAAAGGATAAACCCTCGGCCCCAGTCTTGTTTGTGTCTGACCTGGAGTGGATACCTCTTCAAACGATGTTTGTATGTATGTATGTACGTTGGATTGCCGCTGGTGGTGATGGAGAGGCCCTGTATTTTTACAAAATAGGATGGATCATCAACTGCCCTGATTATTTTATGTCCGTATTTTGCCCAGCAAGATTGGCTCCTTCGTCAAGAAATCGAGGAAAGTTTTTATGTTTGGGATGCAGCGGGGTTCTGCCAAAGGTAACGTGCTAAGAATGATTTTCTTGCTTTCTGTTCGCAAATGCGAGAGAATTTAAATCCTTCGGTGTACCGGGCAAACACAAGCAAAAATAAATTAAGCAAGAATAATAAGCTTTACAGAAGATGCAGCAGGAATTTGATGCACTTTATTTCGATATTTTGGTCTCGATAGAAACAAAGTAATTTCACTGTGAGTGAAATTTTAAGAAGTTGCAAGCCACACTCTCGTCCTGTACTTTCGCGTTCATAAAAACTGCTCTGCCTCGCCTTATTTTTCAAAAATAGTAATCCGACCTTTCTAAGGTAATTTAGACCATAGGTTGCCAACTGGTGGTTCATTTTAATATTACGAGGGCATCGCCGGGTCTACGTAACAACTTGTACAAAAAAAGTAAACGCGAAGCTATAAAATTAAACCTTAATTCAATCACAATCCAAAATAAAGACCTTTTTTTTGGTCTTCACGCCTTTGAGCAGAGGAATATACGTACAAAAATTGTGCCTTAAATTGAGTCGAAGATCAAAAAAAAAAGGTCTTCATTTTTATTTGTGAAGCAAATTATCAAGAGAATTCGTTCTTGCATATTTTAGGCTTCAGTACGTGGTGACTGGTGAATTTAAATAAGTTGGAAACTCCTGATTTGAACCATTTGCACTCGTTTTTCTCACCTAAACATGGTGGTTCATATCAATAACCATTTTTTGTAGAATTATATTTGGTTTTCACACTTTTGCTGTCAAAATTCTTACCACTGATCTTTGTTAAATCTTTGAACCAAGTTCAAAGCAGGGTGTCGAACCGGACCCGAACCGTCAACCCGATTTAACCGGTATTATTCTTTAAACCTGAACTGGAATTGAACCGCTGAAAATAAAGTTTGTTAAGCCGGAACCGGTAGAAAAATTTTATTGAACTTTAACCGGAACTGATCTGGTAAACCAGGAGCATTCAACTTTTTTGAGCTGAGGGTCATTTTGGATTAACAAAAATACTGCTGGGCAAAACAAATAAAAACATTGTAGTCAAATTATACAAATAAAAAGCTTTTTTTGATGATTTTCTAAATTTGCGCTATTAGTTAGGTCATTTCCAAAATACCACGCGGACCGCTAAAAACCTTTGGGTGACATTTAGCCCGCGAACAACAGGTTTGGAGCACTGCGCTAAACGGTGTTCTTTCTAGTCTAAGATGCGCAATGCGCAGTGAAATCTCGTTCTAAAAAATTTTAATTTCGTTTTTTTAAACATACCAATATTAAATGAAAAAATGTTTCTTTTGTTTCTAACAGCTTAAAATGTCGCAGCTGTTTTGCCTTTATGTCCGAGTTGCAATGACTCGATCTAAAACATATATAAGAACCATTCCTTCGATTTTGATTAATTGTTAGATAAATTAAAAAACAATTTTTTTTTGATCTTCAATTAAGTTTTTTTGTCTTCGATGACAAGATTATGGAGGTTAATTTGAAAATATTACGTATAGTTTCAAACATATTACGTAGCCTATATATTAATAATGTAATATAAGTGAAGACCAAAAATAAAACAAAAGAAGTTTTTACTTTGATTATTGAAGCAAATTTGAAACCCGTGAATTACGTATTTGCTGACGCAGGTTTTAATTATTTATGCTCGCAAGAAAAATATTCGCGCAGTATACAGTTTTGTTCAAGGCAACGAAGCCGGTAAAAATAAAATTTCTAAACCTTAACTGCAACATTATTTTAAATTGTTTTTGCTCGACGCTCTGATTTTAATTTTTAATTTATTTTGTGCTTGAACTTCGAAGTTGCCACACCTAGTTTTATCACTTACTTGTTGGGTGGCCAACAGCGACGTGATAAACGAATTTACACGCGATGAATTGAAGTAAAAAATAGATCATGGGCTAAAAAGTGTAGTTTCAAGTAGATATTGCGCTGAAGCAGTAATGAAAGGTTTATTGAAATAGAGCGGCGCACCAAAGAAGACAAGACTAACTCATTTTGACAAAAATCAGATCTAGACTTTGATTTTTAACCTTGTTAAATAATTTAGCATATTGCGGCACTACCTGTCGCAGTATAAAGTTAGTTTTAATTAAGGCCGCCAGTGAGTTATGGTTAGTAGATAAAATTATGAATTAGGCACAAGGGTGTAGTGCTGAAAAAAGCAGTGCAACTGCGAAAACGGCTTTACGAAAAGGGGACCACGTTTTGAAAATAGTTCAAAAAAAGCAAGACTCTTTTTGGTCTTCGCTTTTTTTCCATGCTCAACTTTTTTCATGAGGCTAAAAAAAGATTTTCACTTTAACTCAGTGTTTCTCAAGCCTTTTTTCTGCGACCCAAAATCGCTAAAAACAACGATTTGCAAAGATGATTGCGACCCAAAAAAATTTGACTGAGCGTAGCGAAAACGTAGTGATCTCTAAAAAAAAAGGTCTTCACCCCGAATCTGTTTCTCCTTTCTTGATTTTCATGTCCAAAATCTAGTGTTCTCTAAAAAAAAGGATCTTGGGCGCGCAGATCTATTTTTTTTACGCGCGGCAATTTACAAGCCTTCGCGACCCATCCGCATAGCCTTGGCGACCCACTTTTGGGTCACGACCCATGGTTTGAGAAGCACTGCTTTAACTGAACCGCTTTTTTAACAAAAGTCATTAATATAAAGCAAGGTGCCATTTTGCATCACATTTCCTAGCCCAAGGTTTACGTCAGATGGTCTCGTTACTCAACAATTTAAAATTGAAAATATAATCTTTCTTCAAGTCAGGTTATTGCAAAAACAGTTTGGAAACGTTGTTCCTGCAAACACCCATAATTAGGCCAATAAAATATTACGTTTAATCGATAAATGACGTTTACTCCAACCGATTGTAATCGAATGAAATGTCATAGTTTTTTTAGCGATCGAATCAATCAAGCACAACTCGTATAGCATGGTATTAATGATTTCCTTGTATTGCTTGCATGCTTGCCAACAAACTTGCAAAACCACTCCACCTTGGCTTCCTATTGTCACACTAAAGCTTATAACAAAATTGTTTAGTCCACAATTTGTAGCAAAGAAGAACCAACGTAACATAGTTAGAATTGCTTCGAAAAAGGGAGAAATTAAATTAAATTAATAATGAGTAAAGTATGTTGTAAGTGTACGGCTGCGGGTTACGATAATCATGATTAAGGGATTTTAGAGGTTTCTTGGCATACACGCTAGATTAAAAAACTTTTAAGACCTTCTCACTGGTGTAAAGTTACCCCAAGGACTTGATATCAAAAAATAAGATTCAAAAAAATTTTTTCTTGCACTTTTGGGGCTTCCAAAATCATTACTACAGATCTACAGATTTGTTTATTCTTGTTAAAATATACAGAGTGGTTTTGCAATTAAGACCTAAATAGTTTGCGGGTAAATGAATTTTATGTTTTGTTTTTTATAATCTGTATAAGAAAATTTCTGGGTACGCAATTGTTTAACATTTCCCCCCAAAAAATATTTCAGCTGACGCCCATAACTATATATATGTATCTACAAACAAGCCTTTTAAATTGGTAGACACTGGAGAAAGTTGCTGTCGCAACCTGTTTATTAGCAAAAAATTCGAGAACATCTGATTTTTCAAAAAGTCAGTTTATTTTTCGAGGCATAAAATGTACCTGTAAAAATTTTTCTTACGCCCAAATAGTTCATTTCAGTGTGCTGTACACCAAGTTTAACCATAAAATTGTATTTTTTCAATTACAGTTCATTATTTCAACACAAAAAATTTGCAAATTGATTTTTTAAGCATCAAAAAATTTTCGGGTAAAAACAAAGCTGATGTTTTCTCCTCTGGTATATATAAGTTATGTTTAAACTTCTTGGTAAAATCGTAAAAAAATACTATCCTGGCAATCATAGCATAAAATTCGGGCAAAATTGTTTCGCCCTCTTTTTCAAATCTTTTGGTCTGGACTCTGGTACGCTTGCTTATCCTCACGATCCGCTAACCATGTTCTCAGTTTACATGCTTGTCAAAAATGGACAGAAGAAAGATTTTATGCAATCAGGGCATGAACGCAACTCGAACCAAATTCCGTATTAACCGTTAGATGTTTTCTTGAAGCACAAACCGAAACTGAACAGCTAAAGATAAAATTGTTTGAACCTAAACCAGAACTTAACCCCTAAAAAAAATTTGCTGAACCTGAACCGGAACATTATATTAAATGGTTGATCGCCTTAGTTCAAAGTCGACAATTTTTTGTAGTTAGAAAACTGAATGCAAAATAATGAACTACCAAACAAAACATCTTAATAAACAAAGAATAAAGAGTTTTAACAAACATTATCACAGAAAAAGTCATTTTATAGGTCTATATTGAAGTATATTTACATTAGGCCTATAACTTTTTCTGTTAATTAATTTTGTTAATTTTGCACTTAGGCAAATCCAGCAAAAAACAAAAAATTGTAAAGTGATTGAAACGTTCCAATATATTTTACGATTAATATCTGCGGAAGAGAAATGGTGTAAAACAGGGTTTCTCAACCCAATATAAAAAGAGGGGCCCGGTGCAAGAAAAGTAGAGGGGCCACCTTGTAGTGTTTCGAGGCAAAGTGATCTCCAAAAAAGGTCATTGTCTAAAAAAAGTCTATTAAAACAAAGTGATCTCTAAAAAAAGTCTTAATTTTAAACATGGCACCGTCCTGGTGCTACTATGAATATATAGAACAATATCTTGTGTAGGGGGGCCACTTTTTTGTGTATTTTTGGGGGGGTCCTGTGCGGCCGCTACGTTCGAACCCTATTGAAGATATCACTGCTCAATATTTTTAACACCGCAGTTCAAAAAAGTTTGCGGGTGCATAAGTTTTATCTTTATTTTTTATAACTTGTGTGAGAAAATTTTTGGTTATAGAATAGTTTAGTATTTTTCTCCAAAAAATATTTTAGCTGACACCCATAACTAGATATCATGTCGGTACAAACATACTTTTTTAAATTGGTAGACCCTGGAGGAAGTTGCTAAAAGCAAGACTCTTTTTGGTCTTCGCTTTTTTTCCATGCTCAATTTCCTTTCCTAAGGCCAAAAAAAGATTTTCACTTTAACTTGGTTTTATTCCACACCCAATTTCACCAACTCGTTTCTTGTCACCAAAAACCTCTGAACATCTCTGCGTGGCCCAACTAAAAAACTCGCTGTAATGCCCCACCGGTTCAGACCCTCTGGAAAAAACTTTTTCTGGGCAACAACCGGTCGTGTCATGTAGCTATCTCGAAGACAATACTGCTTCTTGATCATAAATTACCAAAATAAAACAAAATACCAAAATTTGAAATAAAAATAGGCTAAGCCATGAAAGAAACTTAAATCATGAAGCATTATATGAAGGATTATGATGTTAGTAGGCCTAATCATTAAATTGCGCATACTTCATGATGTCTTTAAACATAGTTAACAATCACGATTTTTTTGGTAGGCGAGCTTTTAAAAAAAATTATGACTTAAAAAATGAAATAGGTTTTATTGAATACCGCGCTGAGCTTAATATATCTCGGGCATCCGTCATACGATCACACTCTGCACAACAAATCTATTTATAAGAAAACAATTAAATTAACATGAATGTTTTCGCGTTCCATCAGACCTGGTCAGCAAAGTTAATAAAGATAGGGTCATCAAAAGTGAAATGGAGGTTTTAATCAAATATTTAAAAAGCTAGAAATTAATGACCGTATTACGTAAGTTGCAAAAATAATTTTTGTGAACAACTTAATTCAGTGAAACAAATATAATCAGTTGTACAAGTCTTAGCCGGTATATCAATTCTCTTATTCGCGTGATGCGAACTTGACATACCTTGGTATATCAACCAGTTATCTAAGCAATAAAAGGAATTTACATTTGGGTTTACACTTGAAAAACGAAACTTCTGTTGAAGAACATGTTGTCTTGAGATATCTATGCTAACACTAAATAGGCTATAATGCAATGTCTTTTCAAAGCTGTCATTCTTATCTCGAAACAAAAATAAAAGATGTAGCCTTGGACATAATCGATATTTCGCAAATGATCCTTATTTTTTAAATTGATTTTAATATTATTGTTTTTTGCTATTTAGAAGCTTTATCGGTTTTCTGCGGTGGCTTAGAAGGCCGCAGGTTTCCCACCCCTGTTGTAGAGAAACAACCTGTGTTCTAGTTTCAGTCAGTTGTTCTTTTATAGTATGGTCCGTAGCATAGGAATTATTTAACACCCATTGCATATTTTTGTGCATGGCCGTAAAGGTAAAGAGGAGGGTAAACGCTCTTCTCATAAACTTTTCTGTCCGCCCCCTAAAAATCTTCTCAGCCTTTTTGACTGTCAAACAATCCCTTCTTTATTTGACTTATAGAGACAAAACAACATTCAAATCGTCCAAATACCTTTATTCTCTAATTTGAATTCTAATGACAAAACATGGCCCTAGGTCAGAAACCCTATAACAGGCTCCAAACTTAATGCATTTTGAATCGAGTTTGAGTTCACAAAAAATTGGAAGTCCGAGTTCGAGTTTGAGTTCACCACCATTAATTACAACACTACAAAATTTATTGGACTCCCTTTTTAAAAAGTGCTTAGAAAAATGATTGAGAACTTTATAAAAAGCAAATAGTCGTTTTGCTTGCAAATGATAAGCAATGAACAAGCAATATTTGGCAGCACTGCCAAAAGTACGGCAGACTTCGGAATTGTAACGAATTTAACATTTAAAACCCTCGAGCCGGTCCGAGTCCCACAAACTTTAGCCGGAGTCGAGTCCGAGTACTTTGCTAACATGCTCAAGTCGAGTTGAAGTCCAAGTTTATTAAATTTTTTGTCTTTTCAAACCAAGTTTATAGAATTTCAGTTTTTTGGGATGATTTAGGTTAACACCATTATTACGACGTACTCACCTTGAAAACAAAGACCTTTTTTTGAGTCTTCGTTTAATTTTAAGCACATTTTTTCTACCTCTATAAGCGTAAAGCAAAGACACAAAAAATTCAAGCAACATAGCCAGGGTTACTATTTCGTGCTTATTTCTAAGATTTCTGCTTACTTTTATGACTTTTATGATCATTGCCTTAGAAAACTTTAATGTGCTTATTTTTGAGAAACGCCCTTATTTTAGTATTACGTGCTTATATTGGTGATTATTTTTTACTAATTTTGTTTTAAGGCCCGTTTCCACTACGAGCGTGAAAAAAATCATTCTTTGTTTGTTTTATTGATTTTTTTTTGCGCTCGCTTCAATTTTAACCGCTCGCTTCAATCGAAGATCAATAAAAGAGACAAAGAATACTCTTTTCCACGCTCGTAGTGGAAACGGGCCTTTAGTTTTTCGCAAAATTTCTAGAAAACGCGCTTACTATAAGGTTTTCGTTCTATGTCCGAAGAAAAGAGGTCATTTTTTGGTTGAAGATCAGGTAAAGGCCTTTTAATCTTTAATTGAGTTTTTTAGAGATCACTGCTTACTACTTTTAAAGATCACACCAAAGGCCAAAGTAGGTCAGATTCAAAGTGAAGACCTTTTTTTTGAGATCTCTATTTTTTAGAGACAAATTGTGAAATCCGAAGCAGATTCACGGCTAAATGTTAATTTTTCAATTTGCTGGGATAACCCGAATTCGGATTACAAGTTTCGGAAGGGTCTCCAAATGTTTTTCCGCTTAGCATTTGGGTCGCCCGAAAAAAGGTTGAAAACATTGTTTTAATGAAATGCATGAATCATTCAAAACCAAGCAAAGATTAAAAAAAAGTCTTCACTGCGCAAAAAGGCAAAACAATTGACATTTTTAGGCTTCTTTAATTTCATTTATCGTACTTATTTTTTCGTCAGTTCGGATGGTAACTCTGTGGAGTTAGACTACTACCTTAAAGGTTTTGTTTTTTGTGAGCAGGGGTAGGCAAAAAAAAAACAAAAAATTTTTATTAGATTTATTTTTATTTAGAAACGAGTCAAGTTCGAGCCCTTTGTAGTAAGGACAAAAGTGAATCTTTCTAAGATTTTTTCACCAAGATTCTTTTTAACAGCAACCACAAAAGAGAGAGTTTTGTTTAAACTTCAGTTCTGTTTATATTTTCGTGTTTTCAAAAAAGTTTTTGTGACAATCATTACCGTTCTGGACTCTTGACAAGCAGCTCAAGTTTGGCTATTTTATTAAAACCAAAAATCGAAAAAAAATTTAAGAATATCTATATCTTGGTAGTTTATTTCAGAAAGCTAGTCTGGGTAATCTGGGTAATTGATAGTTGCTCCAAGTGTGCGCCACCGCGATTACCCTACATAAAAGCATGCGTAGAAAGATATGAGATATGACGAATCATGAATGAATTAAGACGATTGATGTCTTCTACACTTGCTAAGACTTGGAGGAATGTCTAATGTAGAAGAGTAAATTGCTGCATAGTCGATTTTTTTTCCTATTAGTTGTAATGCAAATTGCTTTGAAATAAAAATAAAATCTCAAGTCTTTTTTAAATAAAAATAAAAATTGGCATTTTACTTCACAAGAAGTATGAAACAGATACATTTGATGCTTTCTGGACGCGCACGTTAACACCGTTGCACGAATTCGAATTTCAAAGAAAAATTTACTGCAAAATCGAGCGGCTCTTTAATCAATTGCAATATATAGTGTTTGAAATAAGAATAAAAATTTAAGAACTTTTTTCAAAGCAAAACGCCGCAATAGATATCATTGATTAAGAAAAATCCAAAAGCTGCATATGTTTACCGACGCAGTAAAGAGAAAAGTTATACTAGGTATAAATATAATAAAGAAACCAAGGAAAAAGAGAACTCTGAGAGAGGTGCGTAAAAGATATGAAAAAAAGACGAGTTCTTATTCATCTAATAAGTTAAAACAACATTGTACTTTCATGTTGTCGAGAGAAAAAGCTTTGCTAACCAGGCCTGATGGAACGCGAAAACATTCATGTTAATTTAATTGTTTTATTATAAATAGATTTGTTGTGCAGAGTGTGATCGTGTGACGGATGCCCGAGATATATTGAGCTCAGCGCGGTATTCAATAAAACCTATTTCATTTTTTAAGTCATAATTTTTTTAAAAAGTAACACAGTATGAGTAAAATGACCTTAAGAAGCAGTACAACATTCACAATTTATTTTCAAGTTATTAATCTGTTTAAGCATAAATTGTTTTTTTTTTAATAGCACTTTTATAAAATCATTTACGTGAATTTGTTTTTCTGTTTGGCTTCGGTAGTTTGCAGGTATATCAGTATATTCTATCATGTACTAAAATTAATTGTACCCATTCCTCCTGGCAAAACCTGTTGTAATTTGACCTAATCGATGGTCTATTATACTGTTATACTGTAAAAAATTTTTTTGTTTTAATGCTTTGCTTTTCATGCTGTTATGTCACAAGCATATACTGTCATTCTGTTATATAAAGCTATATATATGTTAAATGAAAGCTATAATAATTTAAAGTTGATATAAACAGGCTAGATTCTGTAATATTTAAATTATTTAATAATTTATATAAGTAAAAAAAACAAAACAATTACTAAAATTTTATGTAAGAGTTTAAGGGTCTCCAAGAAGTCACCATAAGCAACTTTTGTTGGGTCTCTTCAACAAGTTACCGTAAGCAATTTTTTTTGTCTAACTAACCTGGATCCCCATGTGGTTACTACTGCCTCTTAAAAAGAGATTTTTTTTTCTCTTGATTTCTTTTTTATTACATCTTGGTGCTGAAAAAGGCATTTCGGGTTAGTTTCACCAAAAAAACTCTTAATGTGACTTCTTAAAGAGACCCCTTTTATTTGTGAAACTAACTCGAATCCCCCTGTGTTTACAATGGTTTTTTGAAGAGATTTTTTTCTTGGCTTTTTTATTTCATCCTCATGCTGTAAGGGGGATTCTGGGTTAGTTTCATCAAAAAAAAATTACTTTTAGTGACTTCTTGAAAGACTCAAGTTTAATTTTTTTTTTTTTAACAAATTGACAAATTCAATTCTACTCCACCTAATATTAAGTGAATAATGTTATGTGAGATTGAACAAATTGGCAACAAAACCATAA
Organism: Diplosoma virens; assembly: GCA_963680785.1. NCBI lineage: Eukaryota > Metazoa > Chordata > Ascidiacea > Aplousobranchia > Didemnidae > Diplosoma > Diplosoma virens. The sequence goes on from OY796885.1 coordinate 14,341,392, forward strand.
GTGAAAAGTTTTTAATGATGCAAAAAATAGAGGAACCAGTAAATTTAAGAGTTAACTTAAATTGTTGTTTGATAAAGACAATATTGTTATGAAGGAATAAATTGGGTTTTATGTTCACTAATCACCATGCTTACTTATAAACTTTTAAATTTTGGGGAATTTCCAAAACCTGTAAGGTTTGTAACGGCAAAGGGTGAACAAGACCCATAAATTGTTCTAGATAGCTATAAAATTACTTTTACTTAATATGTAAAAAGCATTTTTCATCAGGTAAAACTACATTTATATTGGTCTTAAATTTTTTGCTAAACAAAGTTGTAAAAATAAGTTCTTTACTTCATTAAATGATTTATTTCAAAACAAATATAGTGCAGCAATATGTCTCTTGGTATTACTGATTAAAAATCAGCCTTAAAAAAATAAAGATTTAAGTCTTAAAATCAAAAAAGCTAATTATTTGGTCTATTAAAACTTGAAAATAACTATAATATTTTATTGGAAATAGTAGAAATGACTTGCTACACTTTTTTTGAGTCAACAAATAGCAATTAAAATAAAATTTTGGGTCTTTTAAAGAAGTCACTTATGCAATTTTTGTTAATGAACTGACCAGAATCCCCCTGTGCTTATTACCTTTCTTGTTCTCTATCCTTCTATTATTATTCCTGTGGTTACTATTGCTAACAAGATCCTTTTCCTCTTGATTTTTTCCCTCCTAGTGCTGTTGGGGTGGTTCTGGGTTAGTTTTGCCAACAAAAATTTCTTAACAATGACTTCTTGAAAAGACTCAAAATTTTTATGTTTGCAAGGATATAATTGTTATTAAACATAAATAAAACTTTTTTTTTGTAAAGCCGCCATATTAGGTTAGCAGTGTGATCTAGTCTAAAAGTTTGTTGTGATATACCTTTCTCAAGAACACAACAAAAGTTGCTCCCAGTAGACTGAACACTAAACTTTTGTCCTCCTACTTGTAAGTCAGAGTGTTTGCAAATTGAGGTATTCTGCTGACTTAAATATAACTATTAGCATTTGATTGTCACTGCGAAATACTTTATAAAGTAGAGTGATTCCTTATTGGTTTTATATTAAATGCTTAACATTTTTATACTTTATTTTTATGTCTATTTATCCTCTTGACTCATAGGAAACATTGGGTGCATTATACTTTAGACAACCATGAATCTATCTCCTTTTTGAGATACCAAAGTATTGGTCAGTGGTTGAAATTTTTAATTTTTCAAAGTTTTTTTTGATTAGGAAACATGACTGACACAAAGTGTCTTGTCCAAGAACACAATGGAATGATGGTAGTAAATTTTGAACTGCAAACATATTGATTGTGTACATCATAAATACTGTATTTTTACATTTTGAAGCACTCTACTGACAAATATACTTGGCAGTTAGACTTCTGGTTTATAGTTAACAAATCTAAAAAAATTGTTTTGGTTGAAACAGATACTTTTACAGTATAACTGATTTCAAAAGCCATTTAAGCAAAATTTAAATTTTAATAAAATTTTGTGGCATCGGTTTATGCATATTTCTCTATTATAAGTCAATAAAAAACAATAAGTTGTATTTTAGTTTATTATTCTCTGTTTGTCTTAACTATTTATCTGAATCAAAAAAATGCAACATAATGATTTATAAATGATTTTTTTTGTATTAAAGTACAGTAGTTACCCAATTTGTTATCTGTCACAAATGAAATAAACTGACAAATTATATATTAAAAACTCTTTTATGATCCAGAAGGTCATTTTAACAAGATACTTTTTGTAGTTTAATTTGGGTTATAAATTATTTTTGAGCTAAAGGTTTTTTGATTATTTAGTGAACAACTAAACAAATTTAATAAACTGGAATATATATAAATTTCTTTAGGGATGGACACAAATAAATTCACATATTAACAATGTTTAATTTATTAAATTGTACCAAATCTTTAAATGTTGTTTTGATTATTATTTAAGAGTGGATTAACCTCATGCTTTTAATTGCTATAAAGGTTTTTTGTTTAAGATTTCTTTTAGAGTAATTGATTGCATATTTTGTGAAAAACAAAAAAATGTCAAGTAAAAGAACCAAAAAGACTACAAAAAAACGGGCTCAAAGAGCAACATCAAATGTTTTTGCAATGTTTGATCAAGCTCAGATTCAAGAATTCAAGGAGGCTTTTAACATGATTGATCAAAACCGAGATGGTTTTATTGATATTGATGATTTGAAAGATATGCTTGCATCACTTGGAAAAAACCCTAGTGATAAGTATATTGATGACATGGTCAAAGAAGCACATGGCCCCATTAACTTTACAATGTTTTTGACCTTATTTGGGGAAAAGCTAAATGGGACTGACCCTGAAGAAGTAATTAAAAACGCTTTTGCTTGTTTTGATGAAGAAGGAACAGGAAAAATTAATGAAGATTATCTTAGAACTTTGCTAACGTCTATGGGAGACCGCTTCACTCAAGATCAGGTTGATGAAATGTACAGGGAAAGCCCAATCAGTTCAAATGGAGATTTTGATTACATAGAATTTACTAGAATTCTTAAGCATGGTGCAAAAGAAAAAGATGATGTTTAGTCACTAGAGTAAGGCGAATTATCGTCTGGATTAGATACCTTTACATTTGAATATAATCTAAATTTTTTTCAGTGATATACTTTTTTTTTGCTCATTTTAGGTATTAATGTTTATTTTATATAAAAAGTGCTGGTACTGTTACAATCATATCTTAAACTTTAATCATTTTGTAGTATAATCTGCATTGTTTGTTTGACTATTCATATATTAGAATCAATGTAATTCAAATATATGTACTGTAATAGTTTCGTGTTTAGGAATAATAGCTTGTTATATTTGATCTTTAATTAATAGTTTTGTGAGTAGTAATGCCGGCTTGTTGGTCTGTAATTTTATTGAACTATATCAATTTGCTAAATAATGAAGGATTTTATTTCATATAAAATAATATAGTATGTTTTGGTGCCATTCTTGATAAACACATATTTTTGCTTGTATATTATGCATTGCAGCTTCATTCTTGAAACTCTTGTTATTCAAGGCGTTTTTATATTTTTGTTTTGACAAAAGCCTTTTTTGTTATATATGAATTTCACTTATAATGCTAGTCACTGCTAATAAAAAAACCTCCCCACACAGTAGGTGTCCTCGATTTATTAATTAAAAGTAGTTCTGTCAGACTATTTCATAATTAATTATACTCCATAAAAACGACGTTACAAAAGTAATTGGTTTATTATTATCTTAAAAAAATGCTATTTTAGATCAATCAGAAAATTTTTTGAAGGTTAAAGCAATAGTTATATTCGACTTTTTCTAGTATTACTTTTTTTAATCAACGCTGTGTAATATTTTTTCGCAGTTTTGCTACTTAACAAATGTTAAAAGTTGTACTAAAGTGCATTCTTGTTTGCTTTATTGTGTCAATTACTAAACGGTAAAAGCATTTTTGCACCTGTAAATTTATTTTCATCTTGCAGAAGTGTTTTTTTATTAGTTTGTTAAAGTGACTTTGCAATCATGGATAAAGAAATGCAGTTTTTGGTTGTGGATAAGAAAAAAATAAATGACCCTGCAATGCAGGCTGACTGGACGCAAAAGCGTTTGGTTTGGGTTCCATCGCAAGAGCATGGGTTCGAATCTGCTAGTTTAAAAGGTGAAAAGGGAGATGAAGTTACAGTTGAATTGACCGACAGTGGCAAAAAGGCTACTTTTAACAAAAATGACATACAGAAAATGAATCCCCCGAAATTCACAAAAGTTGAAGATATGGCTGAATTAACTTGCTTGAATGAGGCTTCTGTTTTGCACAATCTGAAAGACCGATATTATTCAGGCCTTATTTACGTACGTATAATCTTGTTTACCGATATTGATTGACGAAATGGTTTTGTTAATACAACTACTAGAGTGTTTATCTTCCATTGTGCGATTATTGTTTTCATTCAGTATGAATTGTTATACTAAAAAATCTTGCATTTTTTTAGTATAACAATTCATACTAAATAAAAAATCTTGTATTTTTTAGTTAAATCTTGTATATTCATACTAAATAAAAAATCTTGTATTTTTTAGTATATTGTATTTTTTAGTCTTAGAACAGCGAGTCTTAAAGCAGTGTTGAAACATTAAAATTTGTCAGTTTTTTACTCAAATGATTTGTTTGCTGATGGCAAATTATACGCTTGATTAGCTTCTGCCCAGTGTGACGAGTTTTTCGGCTTTTTATAGCAATTCTTACAATTTTAGACATATTCTGGATTGTTTTGTGTGGTGGTGAACCCATACAAGTTCTACCCCATTTACACCGAAAAAGTTATTGAACTTTACAAAGGCAAAAAACGACACGAAGTGCCGCCTCATGTTTATGCGATTACGGACACAGCTTACAGAAGCATGCTTCAAGGTATCCATCTAATATTTCTAAAATATTTGTTGCTAAGCGGTTCCGTCGCTTTCCTGCGAGTCATAAAAATAAATATAAAAATAAAATAAGATGAAGTTGGTTTAGTTTTATTTTATTTTCTTAGTTCTTCTTTGTACGTGTACGTTTAAAACCCTGCCACTACAACAGGTTATTTAATCTTTTAATTTTATTGCTTTTCAGATAGAGAAGATCAGTCCATTCTTTGCACGTAAGCAATACAAGTTTTTTATATCATTCTTGAAATTATTTCTAACATTGAAATTTTTTGCAGCCAGACACATATATTTAAAAAAGCAGAGTAGTAAAACATTGGACAATGGATATTTTTACTTTTGTTATGCGTTAGTCTAATTTTAATTTTAAATGTCTTCACCGTGCTCCGCATAGAGCCAGTTTTTTTTTTAAATATAGATGCATTTTCGTTCGTACCTACCTGTATTTTTGTTTTTGCTTATTGATAATCACTCTGCTGCACGTCTAGTTGATGCTATTAAAAAGGAAGAACAACAAAAATATCGCTTTTCCTTTTATTCTATTTGAGTTGAATAGAAAAGCGAATAAAGGAACAATATTCGATATTGAATAGGTGCATACAGCACAGTTACCCAAACTAACAGTTTTTTAATCCTTTATACTTTAATTCTTCTGGCTTCAAAATTGTTTTTGTGTTTACTGATTTGAGAAGTTGCGCTTTTATTAATGGGAGTATTCAATAAGATGTTTAAAGAATTTTTTGGCTTTCTCACTGAGTATAAAGACGATGTCAATAACTTTTGTTATGGCAACGAACTGTCAACCTACTTTAAAGCATGCCAAACTTTTTACGACTGATTACCGTAAAGAACAGCTCTGCTTTCAGGGTTGTCAGTAAGCAAAAACATCACTAAACCAGGTCTCATACAGACGTGACATCGAAATCGCCTTGCTTTTTACCTTTAAAGACACTGCGCCCGCGTAATAGCATCCCCGATTGTGTTTGGGTTCGTGTCATAAACGCGGTAGGTTTTAAGTTTATTCAAGTTGTGGAAAGACCAAGGGACATCGTCGTTAATGTTCGTCGTCGTCGTTTGAAGGGCATCCACTTCGGGCCAGACACAAACAGGACTGGGGCCTGGGATTTATCCTTTTACTACCCCAGGCTGCTGTACTGCCAAGATCAGATGCTGGCAGTGATGGTGTTGAGCCACTATCTGGTTGGACATTTAGCATTGGCATTTATGCATTGAGCATTGGCTAAGCATTGATGCGACTTAAAGGAGTTGGTTGTAAAACTTAAATTAAATGTCGTCAATGACGGTTTCGATTTTTCAGTCTAAAGTGTTTAATAGAAACGAGTTATTTTGTTCTCGAATCCTCAGCTGTTTACTTGGGTTTTTTCGAAAAAGTTTTGTCATAGCCGAAATTTGTGTTAATTTACGGTGTTTTAATTATTTATAAAAATTTTAAGGAAGTTCTTGTGGTAACCGGACTAGTTTTATTTTTTTTAAATGAACATCCTTGAACGTTGATCGTTGGTGAAAATGTGCTCAAGGTTTCTGTTTTTCTCCGTCTTGCAGTTATTTTTTGTTTTTTATTCAATTATTGCACCTCTACGATTATTAGCAGTTAGGCTAATTACAGTAATCAGTCGTTTTTTTTTACATCTGATAGAATGTTCTTCTGTTCACATGAAGAGTTTAAATTACGTTTTCGAAATTGCCAAATGAACTCATTTAGTCTTCGTTGTTTTTCATATTTCGTAAACTATTTTTCAGGACAATTTGCTTTAGGCATTTGACAATTCTCTTTTGCTTTTGTCACCGCGTTTTATTTACAGTTATGAAGAAAATAATTTATGTACAGATATTCGTTTCTAGCTAATGCAGTTTGCACGTTTGCGATATATCTTTGCTAATTTATGTCGGATAGTGGTACGTTTTGTTTTGGTGATCAACGCTCACATCAGGAAAGCCTGATCAACGGACGTGACGTCGCCGGAAGTGACAAAATAGTTGCACAGTGAATCCTTGCCTTGCTTATATTCATTGGTCATTTAAATTATCACGGGGGTTTTAGGATACTTTGACTCAAAAACGTTACATTAACTTGCAATTTTCCGTAGCACTTAAGATTTTTTTAGTGTTTTTCTCGCATATTTTTTTACGCTATCGGCAGAGCATTAAGGCTCGCTTCCATTACGAACGTGGAATGGAGTATTCTTTGTTTCTATTGATTTTTTTGCTTTGCTTAGCGCTTAAGCGCGGAAAGTAAAAAATCAATAAAACAAACAAAGAATGCTCCATTCCACGCTCGTTATAGAAAAGGACCGTTACAAATTCTAGTTGTTCGATGACAGTTTTTGTTCTTTATTAGACAACATGCTTGTTATTCACTAGGCGGTCTTGGTCTTTTCAAAAAATAGTTTAGAACGGAATTCATCAACTTTTTGAAACTGAGAGCTAGTTTATGGTAGCGAGTCATACAAAGGGCTACTACCAATTTGACGCGCTCTTCTGAAATAACAAAATTTTTCCAGTTTTTACAATGTATTATCTTTTAATGAGAGTTGCTGTTTTTAGAACAGGCCTGCGGGGTACTCATGTGGCCCTTGGGGGCGACTCGGTGCCCACGAGCCGTGTTGGTGACCCTTTGTCTACAAAATATTGATTTTATGGAAAGAAGCGACCGTGTCGGTTTTATCGTTTGCGAACTTCACGAAACCGTGTACCGAATTTCTTTTTAATGATCCTTATGTTTCGAGATGCACTGTTTTCCGAGCGCTTCTCGCGTAAAAACACTTTTCTTTGTAAAGTGATTTGTTTCCTTGCCGTAAAAGTCTAGTAAGAATCATTAAATTACATAGTTGCCTTCTTGAGAGCACAGCGACTAATTTAGCCACGAAGCAATGTCGTATGCACGACGATAAATTTCTCGTTTCACCGAAAACTCTATTATTATAATTTAGCTTCGCTCAAGAGTTCTTTTATCTTATTTGTGTAAGGTCAGCGATAAAATAAAGGAGATTTTCGTGACCAGACTTCGTTTTTGTAAAGCCGGTACTTGAATATGCTACAGTGCTCTATTTTTAAGCCGTTGTAACCATTCACAGGCTCTTCTCGTTGCCATTAATTTTACTTTGAGCATGTTTTTGATTAATACAAACTATTTTCGAAACAAAAGTTCTCCGACTTTAAATTACGAAGTTTCTTGTTGCGTAAAATACTTATGCAAAGCGTGACGAAAACAGTCCTGAACTGTACAAAATGAATCTATATCGTATTAAACCTTTCAAATCTAAATCGTTAAATTATGCCGCTCAAATAAAGCGTCGCTTCACGCTATTGTTTTATATTCTTTCAAATTATCATAATTTTGAAAGTAATTAAGATGCTATGGCGCTGAAACGCTTCAGGCATCGAAGATAGTTTGCGTTTGCTAACACCTGCGGTTTTCCATATAAGGAGACGCGTGCCTCGCCTTTTTAGGCATCGCGGTTCCGCTTTGTATCGGTTCGCTTACGTCATTTTTTTGCGGCCGGCTCACTATCGGGTGTTGTCGCGTTACGCTTGAGCGTTTGCGCTGTGATGTCATGCTCAGCTGAAGAGCTCTTGGCATAAACTGGCGATGCGGTGGCGGTGTTGCCATCAGGGTTGTCCAAATTACTGCGACTGTAAAAGACAAGAGTGGTTTCTGTTGATACGTTTAGTTGTAGGTTTTCCTGTTTTGATGCTCTAGCGTTTGTGTATTTTTTTAATTTGCGCTTTTGTGGTCTGTGTCATTTTGATCAAGTAGAAATGGGCGCCTTGCGAAAACCGATGCAAAAAAGTCTGTTTGTGGTTTTGTTTTTACAAGTCTTTTTTTCAATTGCAAAAAATTCTTTTGTAATTCCTGGCACGTCGTGATCTTTAACTACATCTGTAATTATTCAACGTCTTCTATTAAGTATTATTAAATTCTGGAAGAACCTGAAAATTACAAAGTTTATGGTTGCTTAAAATCTACCAAACCGAAAAACTTAAAAACGAAATTATTTTTGGAAAGAGGCATTTCTTTGCTCAGATGTAATAATACATATTCACTTGTGATCATTAATCAAACACTCTATGTCTCCTGCCCGGGCCAAGAATTTTCAATTAATTTTATCGATCAAAAAATTCTTGAACAATTTATTAAAAAGTTTAATGAACAAACTGTTTTTTGCTCAGTGTCGGTGGTAATAATTAGCGTATTATTTTCGATCAGTTCATGAAATATTCACTCTACAAAATTGGAAAAAGTGTAGAGCCTGGTCTACATCTGGCGTGTATAGGCTTGGCGTATTGTCGTTTGTTTATTAAATTTCGTGCGGCGAGCGCAAGAATTTTCATAAACAAGTTAAATATATGTCGAGTGTAAACATCAGATGGGCACCAAGCCTGAAGATTGGCTTGTGATGATGTAAGCTTGGGGTGTCCAAATATTTTTGGGTATGAGCCACGTACCCGTGCCAAAAATATTCGCGGACCGAAATTGGCGACATGAATAAAAAGTCATTTAAAAAATCCAAGTTAGTGAAACTTTGTCAATGGTGGGGTCAAGAATTTTTTTCGGGAAAAAACTTAGTGTTTAGTTAATCTGGTCGTTAACGCCTTAACTGACGATATAAACTTGATGTAAACTAGCTTTAGCTCATTCGAAACCAGCTAGTAAATCTTTCCTTACGATTTGTAATGAAACATCCCAAGGTTAACGCCGCTTGCGATGCTCTGGTGCAAGAAAACAATATCTGCTTAAGTTTTCAAAGCTTTTTCATTTTTCGAATCACCATGAATTTTTTTTTAGCGGCGAATCCGGAGCGGGAAAAACAGAGAACACCAAGAAAGTTATTCAGTTTCTAGCGCATGTGGCAGCATCTCCAAAAAGCGTCAAAGGACATGGAAACATTGTAAGTCAATTGTTTGGACAGCATTTTATCACTGATTTCAAGCCTTAGGTTTTCATTGACCATGAAACTTGGTCGCTACCAGTTAGGTTTTGAATTTTTTTCTTAAATTTAATGATACTTGGTGATATTAATGTCATAGCTATACTTGGTGATATTAATATCATAGAACATTAAATTTCAATATTTTTCATTTACATTCGAAAAAAAAGACTAATTAAAGTGGTTGATCTTTTGTACTGGTTCAAGTTTTTATTTTAATAGATTAACAGTGTTGTGTGTTTCTATTTTCTTATTTAAGTTTTTAACCATCATTACTGAGTCTCCAGCTCATTACCAGGTCAGTCAGTTTTTTCGAATCTTCAAATGTATTTATCTTGTATTTATCTTCATTCAGTCCACCCAAACAGCGATTGGAAACCGTAACCTGATTTTATCTAAACCTTCTGTTTTTAAATTTTTTTAGGATGTGAAGCAGGCAAGTTAACTTGAATGATTTAATTTATCAAACTGTTTTTTCTTGCTTGGTGATTATTTTTTTATTTCATTGATCTATGAAAAACATTTTAAAGATTATGTTTTGATTCTTTTCACCTTTTGTCATTAATCGACGACAAGTCTTATGTGATCGGCATGCGAGGTGGATCGTAATTTTTTGTTATTTTTTCGCACAAAGCCATATTTGACTGGTTTCCTATGCTAAAGTAATAATACTCATGAAGCATCAATAAACATTCATTCAATCTTTAAAGCATGAAAAATTAAACTTACTTTTCATGATTTTTTTCACTTTTTTTTTTGTTATTATGGCAAGGTGCTTTTTTCTTTTATTAACTCCTTATGTTTAATATGACCCTTTGTTTCAAGAAATTATTTTAGGAGAGACAGTTTCTTAAAAACGTTTTAAAACATAACATACATTTCTCACATATGTTTTTAAATTGCAGCTGCTGTATTTAAAAAAAGCTACTTATTATTCTTCTGCTTTCGAATCTCTTTCTTGACGTTTCTTTTCTGCTGTATTACTTTGCCGTTTTCAACTTCGTTTCAGCAAAATGATCCCGATATAGCCTATAAAGGAACAGTGCAATATGATATATTTGCGCTTCGAAAGAGGCGTAAGAAACGAAAAAAATCTTTTTCTACTGTGAGTTGAATGTTGTTCTTTTGCAGTGAAGACCGTGCCATTTGTGCCCTGTCTTGTTATATCTGAATCATATAACTTAGTATCTTCTCAAAAATTTATTTCTATATTTATTCTTTGATATGTGCTTGCTTTTCGTTGTGCCTTCGTGCTTATAAGATGCGTATTGATTGTTTTCGTTGTCGGGTTTTTAGTGTTTTTTTAAAACTATGGATCTTAATTTATTTTTTCGTCAGAAATGATTATTTCGCAGCTTGGGCACGTTTTTATTTGAATGTCTTCAAAATCTTTGATGTAGTTTGTGTTCTTAAAAATTACCTGTAGTATGAACAGCTTGGTGAAAAATTGCAGAAACTCAAAATAACTTTTTTTTTTATTAAACTGCTTATTATTTTTGCCTAGCTTTGATCAAAAGGCAAATTAGATTTAAATAACACTATCAGACTGGGAAAACTAAAAAATATAATTTCGATCTGCTTGGGGTGATACAGACTAATGACCTTCCGTAAGGAAATGAAACGACTGGTCGACACCTTCTTTGTTTTTGAACATATTCTCTAGGTCAGTGGTTTCCAACGGGTGTGTCTCCACGTGTGCCGCGAAAGATTTCGGAAAAAACTATCAAGGGACGTCGAAGTTTGCGGTTTTTGTACGTGAGATTCGGAGGAAAAGAAAGAGCGCGGGTTTAGGTGGAAACCTTTTTTTATTTTAGAGATGACCATGATTTTGGGACGAAAATTGAGAAATCATATGAGAAATTTTTAGTGAAGACCTTTTTATTATTAACCAGCATAATGGGTGTGCCGCGAAAATTTAAATAGCTGAATAGTGTGCCGCCATATAAGAAAGGTTGGGAACCACTGGTCTTGGTTGAAAAGGGAATTAAATCGCGATTGCGGTTATTTCGAATCTTGTCCATTTGTTGTAGGCAAAACAATGTGTTTGTGCAAATAAATAGATTATTCTTTTAAATACGTCTTCGTCTGATAAAGTTAATTGATTTTAAAGTCGTTTACATTTAAATGTACCCCCAAACTGTAATTGAGCTTTGTTCATCGACGCCAAATTTGTAGTTTTCTATGAGCGTTTGAAATCCGTGATATCACAAACATATGACGTAATAACCAGCACGTATGTTACGATGAATGCGACGTCGCAATCACCATATTATACAACATCAAATTTGTGACGCCACAATCTCTTCCATGTACCCTATATATTTTAGATTGAAATACAGGTAGGCTGAAATGACACCACAACTAAAACAAAAAACAGAAAAAAGATGTTTTCAACGAACTTCGTTTCCAAGGCCTAAAAGCTGTTGCGCGTGCAAAATGGACGTAAAAAGTGCCCGGGCGTACCGCATTTCTGACCAAATTTGCGGGCGTGGGCGGCCCTGCTTTGCTGATTAAACATACAACTTTTTTCCTACATGCAAAATGGGTTTTTTAGATCATTATTCATATGCTTAGCTTTGCCAGACCAGCATTTCCAATTGGCTCTCTTGCACCGGTAGATGAAATTTGCTTGTCACGATTTCAGTTTTTGTGCAGTCTGCGCGTGATTGCCGTACGATTGTCATACTGCATGTATATATATTTAAAAATTGTTCATTTTCCATTTTCGCCCGTCGTTCACGACTCTACTAATCGAACTGATGTTTACAGTACCCTTTTTCAGACTCTGCTAGGAAAACTGTTTTTACTTAACTGTAACCGACCCAATAGAATGTGCATGATTTTCTTGAAAACGGCTGGTTAGTTATTGAAATCAAACCTTGTTTCAGTTATTTTCTATATTTCGGTTAATCTGCAAAGGTGCTGTTATCTTGTAATCTCGAATGAATTGAAAACAAACGAAGCCCTTGCATGAAGCACTTCGGTGCCGTGAACCTTTTTCTAATTTATATTTACGTTTCATTGCATGCTTAACAAAATTTTAAAAGTCAAATCGTGTTTTATCCGATTGTACTCGTTGCAAAGCAGAAATTTTTTGTTTACTTTCGGTAATGACGTTGCACAGAAAAGTTTCGATCGCGAGTGACGTCATATTATTTGAAAACTAGAAAGTGTTCTTTTCAAATATCACGCTTTCTACGAAAAACCTCTAGTGAAATCACTTTTGTTTTACTAACATAATTTGTAAAATGTCATAAGATAATGATTGAAAATGCCACAGTACTTTATAACTAACGAACTAACGTTGTTTATAGTGTTGCTGTTGAACATTTTTTTAACCAAAAGTCATGTAAAAAGAAGATTAATCGACTCTATGATAAATGAGAACGGTTTTTTAATTTGCTTTTGTGATCAGGTCAATCTATGACCGATAGTCGAATATTAGCAACGCCAGGCCTTTTTGGAAGACCTATGAACCTACACTGCGAGTTTAGTTTCATAGCAAGATCGTCATACTTCTATTGTAATGTACTTAATTAACATTCACGACGTATGTAATGCTGTTGTTTATTATTGGTATTATTTTTCATTGTGATTGAAGTAGTGTCTTGTTCGTGTTTAGACCGATCGTTAGTTTGCGATAATTTTTATTGAAATAGTTTTTCCTAGCTGATACTTAGATAACAATTAAAGTAATGATACAGTTTCCTATTGGCCCAACAAAAAAAAAGCCTACAGACATGAAGGTTTCATTGCTTTTGTTAGAATTTTTTCTAATTGTGTTAATCCTGCACAGGGTGAACTCGAACAGCAGTTGTTGCAAGCCAACCCTATTCTTGAAGCTTTCGGAAACGCCAAAACAGTAAAGAACGACAACTCTTCAAGATTCGTAAGTGACGAACCAAAGTTTAAAAAGTAGTTGCATAAAGTGAGCCTGTCTAGTGTTTGTGACAAAGCTGACTTCAATTTTTAATAAATTAGAGATTGACATTGGCCATAGCTTTTAGAAGCAACGTTGACCCTATGATATTATAAAAAAAATAATAATACCATCGATTTGTTGTCGAGAACTTCTCATTATGTATTTGCCAACTGCTTGCTTTTGCTAATTCGACCACCTCGAAATGATAAAAGAGAAAAAAACTTTTTGGCAGCTTGCTGTAAGAAAGTTTTTTGTTTGCCTTAGAAATTGCCGTGTTTGATCAGTACACGCCCTTGGTCATTAGGAGCTATTTGCCATTAGCGTGCCATGCATTTCATACTCGGTAGTATATTGAAACTTTGTGGATCTATGTAGTCTGTACATGTTAATAGAGCCATTGTCGTTGATAAATGTTGATAAATCGACTTGTTTGTTTGGTTGCTTGCTCAAACATAATTTAACATTTTCTACTGCAGGGCAAGTTTATTCGGATCAACTTTGACACGTCTGGTTACATTGCCGGTGCAAATATTGAAACGTGTATCCTTCTCTTGTTTTCTTTTGCTTTTGTTTTGTGTTTTTTTTAGTTTGTGTACGTTTGGTGTATGCGAATAGGCCAAAGCTTTGCTTTGTACCCGGTCTCTGCCAACTTGTGGTTTATTTGTACTTGTTGAACAAGCCGAGTTTTTGCTCATGAACCACAAGCTACTTCATAGCGGCTCTCTTATTGAATGTTTACATTACCGCTACGTGACTTGTATAGATGTGGTAAATTTGATTGTCCTAAAAAAGTGATTTAACATCGCTTCCGTTACGTCACTTCACTTTTTCTCTTAACTACTTTGTCTCCCGTCTTAAGACCTTCTCGAAAAGGCGAGAGTCCATCAACAGGCGAAAGGCGAAAGAACGTTCCATATCTTCTACCAACTGTTGACTGGCGCTAACGATCAACTCAAGCGTGAGTTTTACTTTAAGCCTACTAACCGGTTATTTCGAATGAATTTGCGATTACATTGTAATATTGCTTATTCAAAGCCCGGAAAATAGACTCTACAAAATGAAAGACGGTTTATTGGCATTGAAGGTAGCTGCCGATTACCACGCGCATTCGATTCAGTTTGGTTTTGAAATTCTTTTACAGAGGAACTGATGCTGCAAGACATCTCAAAGTACCGCTTCATTACAAACGGCATGCAAAGCATTATGGGGCCTCCCGATACAGAGGTCTTTCAGGAAACGCTCCGCGCCATGGAAATCATGAACATCACTCACCAGGACGTGAAAAGTAAGTTTGCTTCCGGTAACTGTCGCAAAGCTACGTTTTTTCAAGATTATCGATTTATCGATTCCGATAATCTATAATATGGTTAGTTATCGTTGTTGCGATTGCTGTCTTATTCAACAAAGCTTGTAAATAATTCGAGCCATTGCTGGGCGGCAATCGATCTTGCTTATACCAGAGACAGTTTTTGAGTTATTTCGTATTTATCGAGTCCTTGCTTGTTTATCGGCAAACAAAGCATTCAACGCGACTGAACACAGCCAACTTAACATTCTCACGTTCCTTCTAGGCATGCTCAAGGTCGTCAGCGCCGTGTTGTCGTTCGGCAACATGGAGTTTGGCCGCGAACGGCATTCGGACCAAGCCACGCTCCCCGACAACACCGTCGCCCAGCGGATCTGTCACCTCATGGGAATCCCCACTGTCGACTTCACCAAGGCCCTCTTGAAACCGAAGATCAAAGTCGGCCGTGATTTCGTCAACAAGGCGCAAACGAAAGAGCAGGTACCGGTTTAATTGAGCTTCTCTGTGATACCCGCTGTAGAAGGCTGCAACTTTGACTTAGTGTAGCTTACTAAAAGTTTTTTTTATGTCGTGGCTTTGTTTTATTGTTGTCGTGCAGCAAATCTGGTTTGGTGTCAAAATATCAACGACCAAAGTAGATTATGTATCAACGACCAAAATATCATGTATTCATATATCATAATATCATATCATACATCGAGATCATGTATTATCGACCAAAATATCAACTGACCAAAATATCAGCAGCCAAAATTAAGTCTCGCAGGCCCTACTCCGTCGAAGGGCGGGATAGAGGCTTTGAGTTCTAAATTTGGAGGCTCCTGGATGTTGAAGGTTGATATTTTGTAGCTGATATTTTGACCGGATACCACAAATCTCTTCATCTTCAAGCTTCAAAATGTTTGTATTGCAAATGCTATTTAAATTTCTTAGTTGCACCACCACAAAGATTATCGGCGAAAAAGCTTTTTTTTTCGTTTAAAAATCGCAACCATTTATTTCAAAAGTTTCCAAAACAGTTGAAGAAAAAACCGTACTTAAAATTTAGTTTTTATTTAAAAATCAATGATCAAGCTCTCCGATTAAGTTAAGAGCAAATAGAATTATAGCTAGATGACAAACAAGTTAGTTCTGACCCGAGTTTACACCGCAGCGTTCTTGCCTTTGTCTTCCTATGTGCTGTACCATCGGAGCTTTGTGACATTTCCACTCTTTATTGTCGGTTGTATTTACAACTTGCGCGTCTGTTCTGCGGAATTGCAGTTTGCGTTTGAAATTCTTCGTTGTAATTCGTGTCGTTTTTGTTTGTACGAAATGAAATATTATTGCATTGCTGCGATGGTGGCGAAAAACAACTTCATCATATTTGATTTCGACTGTTAACGTGAACAGGAGCCAGTTCCAACCATCAAAAGCGTGAAAGTACTGCGGTCTGGCAGTTGGTACACTCGCAATAACGTTTTCAGCTTCGTCTAACGAACAAATTTGAGTTTTGACAAGGTTTAAATGGAGTTAAACCATTTTTTAGCTGTTTAAAATGAAAAAAATTCTCTTAAAGCTTAAAGTTTTGTGTTTACATTTTCGTGATCGTAATATTGATATTACGGGAGAAAGAGCATTTGGTTAAGATATGAAAATTTAATTTTGCCTTAAGCTAATCGATGTTCCAAGATTTTTCGATCATTGGTTGGTCGATAATGTTATAAAATCACTTGTACTTGTGATAAAACAAAAAGGATTTTCAGTCGCAGGTGGAAACAGAACAGCTGCCAAAAGTAGTTTTCGTTACGTCATTGAGTCACCAAGCAAGTAAATTTCTGCGACTAAGGCTTTCGTTCATAGTTTTGATTGATAGCGTTGCTTTTTAACTTTGCGTTGTTACCTGATTATATTGCAGGTGTCCTTACCAGTTATGGTTGGAGCATATTTTGACTTTTTTTAATGCCTGCAGCCCTTTCTTCGAAGGCGTTGCCTTTTGCAAACAAAAATTATATCATTGCTATCTTTAAATCGACCAGTGCGAAATTCCACTAAAGCATGCTTCAAGTTTCTTGAACTTTTTGAATGCATCATTATAAGGTTAAAAGTAGAATTATAGTTCCTTTCGAAAGTCCACGCTCATTGATTTGTGATCATGTAGCAGAAGTAGACGCCCAAGGTGCCAAAAAAAAGTCGACATTCTGCGTCTCTTGTGATTAAGCTCGTGTGACGTCACGCGAGAAGTGAAGAGCATCCGCTCATGCAAGTCGCGCGATGATGGAATGTTCCAAACGATTGATTGTAAATACGCTTTCCCTTCGCCGGTCGAGATTCTAACGCGTTTTCTCACTCGTTCAGGTCGACTTCGCGATGGAAGCGCTGGCGAAAGCGCAGTACGAACGTCTTTTCCGCTGGATCGTCGAGCGAATCAACCGCTCTCTCGATCGCACCACGCGGCAAGGGACCAACTTCATTGGAATTCTGGACATCGCTGGATTCGAAATCTTCGAGGTTTTATTAAAAGCCATTTTAACGAAGCACCCGGCTCGTTCTCTGTTTCGAAGCAGAAGCGCGATTGCGGCCTGTTGGTTTACGCCAGTCGTTCTCAACTTTTTTCACTTTCGGAATCCCTCGATAAAGTAAAGATTTCGCTGCGTCCCGAAATATTGTTACACCTATTTGCACTTTCAAATGAAGACTTAGCCACTAAACAAAAGTTAAATTTCAACTGCTCGCGACACTTCTAGCAATCGAAAGCGACACCCAGTTGAGAACCACTGGTTTATGCCATGGCCTCGTACCAATTCGCCAGAATTTCGTCAATATTCACTATTATTCTACATAAATGTTAGGGATAAATGAAATTACATTAACATATTTTTGGAAATTCTTTTTTAACGCTATATCAGTTTTTGTTACGTCAACTGCGTAAGGCGACGTCTTGGTACGTTGCGCTTTAATTTGTCAAGGACGTTACCTAATTGTTTGTTTTAAAACTTTTCGAGATTTGGGTGGAAAATTTTTTTCGAAATTATAACTTGTTGTTTCAGCCTCAGCTTAAAGTATTAAGCTAAGCTCATTATATGTCCTGTTTATTTGGTCACGTCCGTTGCGCATTTCTGGTGCGTTGCACCCCGAAAGATTGAAAACCACTGCTTTACGACATCGGTTTATATTTATGGCTTCTCGACATGAGCTAAACTGCACTTTTCTCAATCGAAAATCCATGATAACTACTTCGTTCTTAATCCGCGGACGTAATTTCATTCGATGATTTATCTTCCAACTACTTTTTTTACACCGGTGCAAGCTTCATGGTTGACAAGTTGATCTTTACTTTCAGATTAAGTTATTGTATCTCTGAGTTTCCCACAATCAATCTTCGCCTTAAGTGCGGCAAGAAATTGCATTTTAACATGTTTTTCAACCCGCAGTTAAATAGCTTCGAGCAGCTTTGCATCAACTACACAAACGAGAAGTTGCAGCAGTTATTCAATCATACTATGTTTATATTAGAGCAGGTAATTTGACGTCCTGCCCCGGTGAAAAGACCCCGCACTCGTACACCACCTGGTGGTCCCAATGATACGTGTCCTTGGGGGGGTCTTTTTTCCGGGGCAGCTCTATAAGCTATTGTAATTGTGTTTTTGTTTTTATTTTTATGATTTGTTCTACGTTTGAATCCTTGGTTGAAATCAAATCCGTCTAATCTCAAAAATTACGCTGGCAACTCTCGGCGTAAACTATGATTCACCCTCTTTCCTGATTCTCTTTGGTGCGCGGTAAACAGATAAACAGCTTTGAACAGCTGTGCATCAATATGACAAATGAAAAGCTGCAACAACTTTTCAATCACACTATGTTCGTGTTAGAACAGGTTTGTAAGTTGCAAAATGCCCGAATTATACGCATCTTGCCTGGTGCAGAGACAATCAAAAGCAACACTCTTTGATTTTACTTCGTTTCCTTTTGAGCATCTGCGATGATTTCAGTCGATTTTTTCTTTTTCTACAGTCCATATGTAATTTGCATGCTTTCGGCTTGCCTCGCTTAAAAAAAAGCGAGAAAAGACGGAACTTTAATTTATTTGTGCATGTAACACTCCTATCACTAACGTTTCGTTTAAATTAATTGTTAGCATTTTTTCCTTCAAGACTCACTTTTAAGCACTGAAAGTGAACTATTTTTACACTTCGTGCTACGTATCAAAATCTGTCAGCGATTATCGCAAAAACCTGAAACCTAAAAAGTTTGAGAAAATTTTTCTGATTTTACTTTTTTTCACAAGCAATGTACTTGGTTGGCATTTGTTGAAATTTTTTCGACCTTTTTCTTACCTGTGTTTGCCAGGTAATTTCACCTATTTTGAAAGCACATTTTGCCTTGAAGTCGAACCTTATTAGAGTGTTAAAAGCTTTTCAGACGAACAAACTAAAACTACAACGGTTTTAGAGCTGCAATGTTACAAAATTTTTTTACTGGTTCAGAGCTCTGCAACAGTTGCAACAGTGTGAACTGGCATGAAGGAAAAAAATTATCGACCGCTTTTTAAAATTTTAATTTCCATGAATTTCTCAAATCAGGAAAAACAATCGCACATGATGTAGTCCAGTGATTTTCAAACTGTGTGCCGCGGCACATTAGTGTGCCGTGAGAGATTTTTAAGTGTGCCGCGAAATGTTTTAAAAAACACGAGTCTTTAGATCAGTGATTCTTAACCACTGTGCCGCGAAATTCTAAAAGTGTGCCGCCAAGTGTTAGATATAATATGATTTCGTCTCCGATTTCCGTGTTTTTCTCCCAAAATCAAGGTGTTCTCTCTAAAAAAAAAAGGTCTTCATCTCGAATCGATCTTACATGTCGAGGCGATAATGAAGTCGGTACGAAAAGCGGGAAATATAGAGATCGAGATTTAAGGCGAAGACCTTTTTTTTTTTGAGATCACCTTGAGTTTGGGAGGAAAACAGGGTAATCGGGGACAATCAAAGTGAAGACTTTTTTTTTAGAGATCACCTCGATTTTCGGAGAAAAAAGGGATAGACGAGATTAAAACTTTTTTTCCTTTTTCACGGAACACCGATTTTTGAAAACCTTATTTTTAATCTTAAACTTACCATTTTCTATGTGTACCGCCAAATTTTTGAATCGTTGAAAGTGTGCCGTAACAAAAAAAAGTTTGAGAATCACTGATGTAGACATACAGCAAGAATTATTTTTCGGCCTTTGTCTAATTAAGCGGCAATAACACGGTCACGTGATGCATGTCGATAAACTTGCTTTACATACAGACTTGGCATTCTTTTGTTAATTGCTTTTTTTTTAACCTTTTTTTCTTTTGCTTCATGTCATTCCATTTTAACTGTTATAAAACAAGTCAGTGGTCAAAGTAATCAAAACAGTTGCTTCCTTAATCGTTTTTTTTTTTTTTTTCGTTTCCACTAAGCGGTTTATTTCTATAAATTCTTCTTCGTATTGACCTGGTTTTTATGTTAAGCGTAGTCACCGTTGTAGTAAGCAGTGTGACTCCATTGAGGAATTTATCGTGAAGTGCTTTTTCCGAAGGCACAACAAAAAACGACTCGGCTAGTCTGAGCTTCAAACTCACGTCCTTCAGCTCGCAAGTATCTGAGCTATTCCACCAACTTGTATAAGTTAAATGCTTAAAAAGTGTGGGTGGTCCGGCGCGCGTCGGAGAGAGTCTTTGTTTCTTTATTGATTATTTTAAGCATCCATCAAAGCAAGATAAGATCATTTGAAGAAACAAAAAAGCTCTTTGACTTAATGCCAAGTTTTTTTTTCTTTAATTAATAGAATCAAATGAATGGAAACTTTGGGTCACGTCCAAAAACAAAGCCTGTTTATTGCGTTTGTCTTCTCCATTAACCATTTGTCCATGTTTGCCAGAAAAATGACGTTCAAATTCTTCAGCTAGTTGATTTCTCGTTTTATTTCATACAACGTCACTGATAACGATATTTTTAAAGATATGTTTTTGTTCAAAAATTATTAGAAAATGTGTTTACGTTCAAACGAGTGTCGATTTCTGGCTTTGCCACCTTTTCAACCTCGAAAAATTTACTGACGAATCAAAGCTTGTTTATTCTCACGATTCATGTTAACATGTTTAAGTAGTATTGCTTTCTACTAACTCACCCGTGTCCGGAATGTTGACATGGTTGCGTTGGCGCCTGCAAAAACACTTCTTTTCAAAGAATTTTAAGTTGGATTAACAAATTTTGACTGGCACGAAGAGAAACTAACCATTGTATAACAAAACGTCGTTTTGTTCTTTTCTACGGTCAAAGCTTTAAATCTTGTATCTGATCCGAGTCTTTAATATCTCCTTTGCTGCCGCTTCTTTCTCTTTCACTTTGCAAATATTCTGCGCGCCTTTTGTCTAACCTGGTAATTCTAGGCCGTGAAAAACCGAATCGCCTTCGCCATATGTAATTATGTTTGCATTTTACTTGTTGTCATTGGGATAGACCAGAGACTCAATAAAACATTACGTGTTATTTGCTGGGACAGATCATTGTGAGTGCCGCTTAAACAATTAAGGATTTACTTCAATTTTGAACTCTGCTTTCTAGGCTTAATTTCCATGCAATCTAATATCTTCTCGCACCTATATAATATGGTGTAGATAATTTGAAGTAATACACTGCGCATGGGTAGCAAGCACTTCAATCTACTTTCAATTTCTCGTCGCTTTTCCGTTCAAGGTTTTCTTTCGATTGTTTAGGAAGAGTACAGACGCGAAGGCATTGAGTGGAAGTTCATTGATTTCGGCTTGGACTTGCAACCTTGCATCAACCTAATTGAACGTCAGGTAAGGATCTCGAATCATCGCCGACGCTTCGCCATTTAAAGTCCTCTTCTCCCTCAGTCGAATCCTCCTGGAATTCTTTCTCTCCTGGACGAGGAGTGCTGGTTCCCGAAAGCGACTGACAAGACGTTCGTCGAAAAGGTGTGCAAGCAGCTCGGTGACCATCCCAAGTTCCAAAAGCCGAAGCAGCTCAAGTCGAGCGGCGACTTCTCCATCATTCACTACGCCGGAAAAGTACGAAATTGTGCTTTTATCGAACGAAGAGCTCTCGTGAAATAACGACTTGACCGTCGTGTTTGAAACAGGTTGATTACGTGGCGACCAAATGGCTCATGAAAAACATGGATCCGCTCAACGACAACGTCACTGATTTGCTGCACAAGTCCTCCGATCAGTTCATTGGGAGCTTGTGGAAGGACAGTGAGTCGTTAACGTAGTCGCTGGATGCTGTCGTTAAGCTGCTTATCGATTAGCGAAGAGTAGCCAGTATATTATGCGATCTTTCGTAAATCAATATAAAAGAAGGTTTTTCATAACTTTTCAATGTAAACCCTGCTTGACATTGGAATTGAACTCGCGATATACAGAAGGACGCTTCGTCGCCCAACATTGCATCACGATCAATTGTTTTTGAACAGTGTCGAAGGTTGTTGGCCTCGAGCAGTTGAACGCTTCGTCCTCGGACAGCAAGTTCTCCAGCAGCGCCGCCTACAAGACCAAAAAGGGGATGTTCCGAACGGTCGGAGCTCTATACAAAGATCAGCTGCAGAAGCTCATGGTTACATTGAGGAACACCAATCCGAATTTCGTGCGGTATGCTTTCGGCATGATGACGTAACTTCTTGTGACAATACGACGCCACAATCGAATGCATAGGTTTTTTCGAATGTGCTTGCTCTTCACTTCAAACTTGTTTTAATTTCTTCAAGCTTTAAACGTATTACACGTAGTTGAAGGAAATTATTAATGCTGCCTGAAGCACTGTTAAATTCCGTGTCAATCTGCAAATCGTCCCCAGTTGTTTTGAGTTGAGCAGAGACCGTCAGGTGTCTCATTTCAAAACGCTAATTTCCTTGGTTATAAATCGCACGTGACCTTGTCGTGCAGATGCATCATCCCGAACCACGAAAAGAAGCCTGGAAAGATCGTGGCACACTTGGTCTTGGAGCAGCTCCGATGCAACGGTGTCCTGGAGGGAATTAGGATTTGCAGACAGGCAAGTCTTACAAAAAGGAGCTGTTAAAATTATCTGAACGATTCACATTCCACCGACTTCTCCGCTATTGTTTACGGATCCGTTTTTAGGGTTTTCCCAACCGTGTCCTGTTCCAAGAATTCCGTCAGCGATACGAGATCCTCACTCCGGGAGTGCTTCCCAAAGACATTATGGACGGAAAGAAGGCGGTCATCAAGATGATCAAGGCCCTGGATCTGGATGAAAACCTGTACAGGATCGGTCAGAGCAAGATCTTCTTCCGTGGTGGCGTGTTGGCTCACTTGGAAGAAGAGAGAGATTTGAAGCTGACTGACATTATCATTCAATTCCAGGCTCAGTGCAGGGCGTTTCTGGCTCGCAAGTATGTTTCTTCGATTTAAGGATAAAAGGCGCGTGAAAAAACTATTTGCTCCGTATCGTTTTGATTCGAATTAACATACACAAATATTGATTCCGCTAATATGTTTCTTTTTATACAAGCAATGAATTTTTTAATTGAAATCACCCGTCTGCTCTGTTACTGACTCGAGATATTCTATTGCACGGTTACTACGTGTTTTCGTGTAAACTTCGATTGCCTTAAACTCGACCAAATCGGGCGCGCAAATACCGCGAGCGTTTATCTCTTGGTCGGATAAGCTGCTGAACTATTTCTCACCTGCTATTTGACATGATAAACATTAAACTGTTCCCCTTTATCGGGTTGCTTAAAAGGAAATGTTTTGATTTGACGTTTCGAATTTCTATTTTCTTTAATGCGTTGACAATTCAATAGAAACTTCTCGAAGAGAAAAAATCAGCTTCGGGCCATCCGAGTTATCCAGCGCAACGGGCTCGCCTACCTTAAACTGCGCAACTGGCAGTGGTGGCGTCTCTTCACCAAAGTCAAACCTCTGCTCCAGGTCACCAGACAGGAGGAGGATCTCGTGGCAAAGGAGAAGGAGTTGAAGTCGGTCCAAGAGAAGAGGGACCAACTGGAGAAGTCGCTCAATGACATGGAAAATAAATACACTCAGGTGCTCGATGGATTCTGTGCTTTCACATAAAATTTGAGTTCAATTTTGATATCAATTAAAAATTTGAATTATTAAATTTAGCTCTGATGCTCGATTAATCTAGCGGAACAAACCGCTTTTAAATCATTCAAAGTTTATAATTTGTATTTGCTTCGCGGCAAGATCATCAGTAATAACAAAACATTGAATAAGCGTCTTGGTTGCCGAGCGAGTAATTGATCAGCAAATTTAACCAAAGTCTTCAATGCGACTTGCAGATGGTGGAGGAGAAAAATCAGCTTTCGGAGCAATATCAAGCCGAGCAGGAGATCCTGGCCGAGAGTGAAGAGATGAGAAGTCGCCTCGCTGCCAAGAAAGCCGAATTGGAGGAGATCCTCCGTGATCTTGAAGGTCGCCTTGATGATGAGGAAGAGAGAAATGCTCAGTTGTCGCAGGAGAGGAAGAAGATGCAGATCAACATCAAGGTTTGAAATCGGAGTGTTCTTGATTTAAAAAAAGGCGGTGGATGAATGACGTTTTTTGAATGTGGTTCAAAGCAATTTTAATACTGAGTTTCACCATAAACTCTCGATTTTCTTCGATTTTCAGGACTTGGAAGAGCAGCTTGATGAAGAAGAAGCCGCCCGCCAGAAGCTGCAGTTGGAGAAGGTGACTCTTGACGCCAGATGCAAGAAGATGGACGAAGACCTTAACATGCTTGAAGATTCTCAAGCGAAGGTTAGCCCTTTGCTTGTTTCCTGTACACCGAATATATTGTTTCAGATCAATGTAGCGTTGATTTTTATAATTTTTGTTTCTAAACTCAGCTGTTACGGGACAAGAAGACACTCGAAGAACGCCTGAACGAGATGGAAGAGACTCTTCACGAAGAAGAAGAAAAGACGAAGGGACTTAAAAAACTCCAGAACAAAGTAGGACATCTTTAATTTGCCCTTAATTAAAAATTTTAATTTGTCGGTTTGTAGAAGTGTATTTTTAATGAATCCCTATTAAAAGCCGTTTCTTAAACCAGTATGTCTTAAAGATCGTATCGATATTGACTTCTTATCCAGACTTCATTGCTCTTTGACTCCTTGTTGCATTTAAATCTTTCCTAATCATAATGACGTCAGAAATTGGGTCTCGTTGATTGGATCGCTTTAAACTTTAGCACGAATCGACGATCTCGGAACTGGAAGATCGCCTCAAGCGCGAGGAGAAAGGCCGCAACGATCTGGAGAAGATCCGACGTCAGCTGGAAGCTCAGATTGCGAGCTTGAACGATCAGATCGCCGAGCTGAAACTGGAAATTGAGGAACTGCAAGCCCAGAATAAACGCAAAGAAGATGAAATCGCCGCGCTTCAACAAAAGTGAGTCGGACCTGGGACGATTGGTCGCGTGAAATGAAGGTTTTGGTTTTTCTATGGAGTAATTTAAACTATCGGGGCCTTGTTGGTCATGTTTTGGAAGAGCAATTAATTTTAGAGTAAAAACCTGAAGGCTTTTTGGTAACTTTGCAGGAGGCCAGAGCGTTTTGTATTGTGACTAGAACAATTTTTTTCAAAGTGAGCCACTTGGCTCCTTAAAGAGAAGTTTTAAATCTCAATAAGGGAAAAATTACTGGAGGAGAAATTGGGGAAGAATTTTAGAATCTCGGTACAATGTAAGTTGATCCCTCAAAAAATCGCTACGTCGTTCTTCGTAGTTGAATGATGGCTACTGACTAAAGCGGTTTCATTAAAGTGAAGACTTTTTTTGATCTTTACTTGAATTTGAACGTAAATTTTACTGTGGACTTTCTGGGATAACCGAAATTCAGATCACAAAATTGTATGAAGACTAAATAAAGAAAGATCTTCACTTTGATCATTCCGTTTTTTTGTTTTTTTTGGGAGGGGGAAAGGAATCCGACAAAAACTGTAAGAACCCCTGCACTAGAACACAATTGGACGTTGTTTCTGATTTATTATCATTTATCTTGATCGTTGGCTCGACAGTACCAGCCATCATTTGAATGTGAACTTGTTGGAATCACAAGCATCAATTTTTTGAATGAGCCAATGCATCGAGCACATCTGCGCATGTGTGAGATCGTTGTTTCTGTTTACAGACTTGATGAAGAGCAATCAGCCAAGAACCAACTGACCAAGAACTACCGTGAAGCTCAGAATACTATTGCCGAGCTCCAGGAAGATCTCGATCAGGAAAAGAGCATGAGGAACAAGGCGGAAAAGCAAAAGCGCGATCTCAGTGAGGAGCTGGAGGCTCTCAAGTCCGAGCTTGAAGATTCGCTCGACACCACTGCCGCTCAGCAGGAGTTAAAGTGAGATCTCGCCCCTTTTCGTAGTAAATACAGGTGTTAGTGATTTTCTTTTCTTTCTTTCACTTCACATATTTTCTTTTACTCACTTGTTTCTTTCACATTTTTAACACGGATTTGTAATCGGCCGTGTACTGACTTCGCGACTGTTCCCTAGAGTAGAGTTAACATGCATTTTTTGGCCACTGTTTGCGATAATGTGGCGCGATTTAAAGCAATCTTTCTTGAAATGCGACGTTTCTTGAAATCGTCATCGTTTTCCTGAAGTTTTCTTCGCTTAAACGATTTTGAAAGTCATTTTGCTTTATCACACGTGCGGCAGCATATACCTTTATTATCAAAATTGTTTTCAAACTTGTCGATCGTTTCAAATGTCACGTAACGCAGATCTCAACGCGAGCGGGAACTGGAAAACTTGAAGCGCACCCTGGAGTCGGAAGGGAAATCCCACGAAAGCCAGCTTCAGCAAATGAAGCAGAAGCACAACGCGCAGTCCCAGCAGTTCCAGGAG
This sequence comes from Diplosoma virens, assembly GCA_963680785.1. Lineage (NCBI taxonomy): Eukaryota > Metazoa > Chordata > Ascidiacea > Aplousobranchia > Didemnidae > Diplosoma > Diplosoma virens. The sequence continues at coordinate 14,367,870 of OY796885.1, forward strand.
GAACTTGACGCCTTGAAGAGGGTAAATAATTCGACCAATGAACTAACCCTCTTTTTGAAATCAAATCCGGGGAAACGGACGATTTCTGGCCAGAATTATTTTAATTGTTTATACCGACATAAAATTTTGCCCCATTTTCCCGGTGCCCTACTTTTCATGGTGCCAGCGAAAACATTTTGACATCCGCAAACGTCTTGTGGCGCATGCCTTTTAGTTGGAAAGATGGTTTAATACACTTTTTACTTTAGTTTCGAAAACAAAAAGTAGCGCACTTTTTTGAAGCATAAGCGCCAGCAGTGCTATCAACAATAAGTTTGCTTTCGCCCCAAATGTGGGGTATCACTGTTACAGTTGGGAAGTGGACTCTTCAACTCTCATTGTTTTTTGCAGCAACCAATTGGAATTTCACTTAAGTCGATTTGCTGACAAAAGTGCAACGAGGCGCTTCTTTGTTTGTCGTTTGCTGCAGTTATTCGTCTTGCCTTGTTTCAAGAGCTCGTGTGTTTTCAAACAGACAAAGACTTCACTGGAAAAAGCGAAGCACGCAGCTGAAACCGAGAACCAGGAGCTACAGGAGGAACTCCGTCTCATCACCAGCGCCAAAACCGACTCGGAAACCAAACGGCGCAAGCAAGATCAGCAGTTGCAAGATTGCAGCGCTAAGCTGCAAGACACCGAGCGACAGCGAAACGACTTGCAAGACAAGTACGCCAAGTTGCAGGTGAGAAACTGCCTCAGCCAGAGGCCTTGCATCCCCCAAAAGCGGCCGCAACTCGAGCGTTTGCTTGTCGTTTGCAGTCCGAGATAGAGGCGCTGACGCAGAGTCTGGAGCAAGTCGAAGCGCAGCTCGCGCGCTCGCAGAAGGAAGCGGCGAACTTGAACAACCAGCTGCAAGATTCACAGGTGAGTCGCGCGCCGCTCGATAGTTTCGCGCGTCCGGTCACGTGACGATAGTCGCTTGTCTTTTTTTCAGTCGCAAACCCAAGAGGAAACCCAAGCGAAGCTGAAGCTCGTCAATCGCATCCGCGCTCTGGATGACGATAAGGCGAATCTGGAAGAGCAGCTCGAAGAAGAAGAGGAAGCAAAGAGAGCTTTGGAGAAACAACTCCAGACCGCTAATGCCGCTGTATGTCAATGTTTTAATTGCTGAGTTTTGTTGATTGAACTTTGGTGAAGTTTGAATCAGACGAAGATGTAAAATTAAATAGCTAGTTTTAGCACTATCCATTCATCGCGCGTCCTCCATTATGAAAACGTAGCAAGGCGTAATGAACTGAGAGTTTTTATGTCGCACGTTTTTTTAGACTCTTGACTTATACATCGGATTATATACTGGTCACACATGTTTACCGTATTAATGTCTTCTACCGCAACTTTTCAAATCCAGCTTATTAATTTCAGCTGCAAGACATGCGCAAGAAATTAGCCAACGACGGCGACACGATTGATATGCTCGAAGAGTCGAAGAAAAAACTACAGCGGGATCTCGAAGAAAGAACCCAGCATCTGGAAGAAAAGACAGCCTTGGCCGACAAGGTTGCTACATAGGCTTTCGCATTACGTCATAGCCGTGATTGTTGCGTAACACGCTGTCTCAAAAGAGAATTACAACTTTTATTCAAGTCGAACGTTTTAATTCGATTTATCGTTCGTATCTTTAAATTTTTGAGAACGGAATTGACCGAACATGACGCATGATATCCCCCCCAGATCGGAATGGAGAATAAAAGAATAAACTCGCTTCCCCAGTCTTGTTCGCCTTTTTTCAAACGCGTGGACTTACGACTATCCAGATTTGGCGTGTTTGATCTGGTTTTAGATCTTTCACTTTGGCGTATTTGCAGCTTGAAAAGACGAACAAGCGCCTCCAAGCCGAAGTGGACGACTATTCGGTCGAGCTGGACCAGAACCGCTCCGTGATCACTCAGCTCGAGAAGAAACAGCGACAGTTCGACAAAGCGCTTGCCGACGAAAAGCTCGTCTCCGCCAAGTACGCTGAAGAGCGCGAGCAGGCCGAGCGTCAGGCGAGAGAGAAGGAAACGAAAGCGATATCTCTTGGTCACGAATGCGATGATTTGAAAGACAGGGTGGGTTTTTGTTGCTTGCAGTTAAGCCGCGCTAAAGCTGTGATTTTTCCTTAAAATCTTTTAATATCAATTTCTTCTTACCGAAAAACAATATTTCACGCCCTAAATCGTGATTAATTATTTTTTCTCTCCATGAGCCGTCATTGGCACTATCACGAATCGCGTAGTGTTATGCTGTGAAATTCTTAAAATCTTTTTGGCTTTTTCAAGCTTAAGAATTGCTTCAGATTTGGCTAGTTCAAAAGCGATTACTTGCTTTACAGAGTCGCGTAAAATGTCTCATGAAAGCTTCAACTAAAAATGAGCGCCTGTCTACCAACGAATTTTCTTTAATGGCCATACTTTTATTTCTGATTCATATTTTTGCTTTAGATCGACGAATTAGAACGTATTCGTCGTCAACAGCAAGCTGAAGTTGATGAACTGGTTAGTTCGAAAGACGCCACTGGTACGTTGAATTACTCTCGTAAATAAAATCTGCGACTTTTCGATTCTGCTTTTCGCTTAATTGTGCCGAAGCAAAAAACTTTTCGTGTTTCTCGCGCCATAAGTTAATTTCTCGCCGTACACGGATTGAAGCTGGTTTTGAACCCGTTCTTTCCCAGGCAAGAGCGCGCACGAGCTCGAGCGCAGCAAGCGTTTGGTCGAGCAGCAGCTGGAGGAGGTGCGCACGCAGCTGGAGGAGCTGGAAGACGAGCTCCAGGTGACCGAAGATGCCAAGCTGCGGCTCGAAGTCAACTTGCAAGCTGCCAAGACTAACTTCGAGCGCGAGCTCCAAGCCAAGGAGGAGCAAGCCGAAGAGAAGCGACGAAGCATCCTCAAGCAGGTACGCGCGACATCGTCTGTCACATGACGCGCTCACGTAACGTCATGAGCTGTCGCGTGCGTACGGTACATGTTTTTAAATTGTTTCTTCTGTGTGCGTGAAGCTTCGCGAAATGGAAGGCGAACTTGAAGAAGAAAGAAAGCAAAAGACGAACGCGCAAACCGCGAAGAAGAAGCTCGAGGGCGAAATGAGCGAAATCGAGGCACAGATCGACGCCGCCGTGAAGGCGAAAGAAGACGCGATCAAGCAACTGAAGAAAGCTCAGGTGCGTCGGAAAAGTCGTAGTTTCCTCGCAAAAGCTTCTTGAAGTTGCGTCTGCCGCGCGTTTAAACCTTTTGCGAAGCGTTTGTTTTGAAGTCGGACTTGGTATGTCAACTCGTTTCACAATGGCACCAGGTCCTAATAGCTACTGAGGTATGGCGGTCCTAACTACTTAGGTATGCCGGCCAAGTCCTGATACCAAGTCGACTTGTTTCACAATGGCGCTCTAATCAATAAGATTTTCGAAAAATTATTTGGATCCAAAAAAATGCTCTTGATCGTTCGTTTTAATAATAAAAAAAGGAAAGACTCGCCGAATCAAAACGCGTTTCGACTCGAACGAAATCGACGTGTACGGTCAATCTATGTTGCATCGCAGAGCCACATAAAGGATTGCAACCGGGATATGGACGACTTGCGTCAGTCACGTGACGACCTGGTCGTATCAAGCCGCGAATCGGAAAAGAAGGCCAAGAACCTGGAAGCCGACCTCATGCAGGCGCAAGAAGATCTCGCCGCGTCTGAACGCCAGCGAAGAGCGGCCGAAGCGGAACGCGACGATCTTCAGGAGGAGCTGAGCGGAGGACTCAAGGACAAGTAAGAGCGGGTCTCGATTGCAGCATTATCCAAGATTTAGGAGAAACGCGACAAGTCGCTTTCGCGGTTGAGCGTCACACTTGAACTCGCTTTGTTTACGGTGCAAAGCCGCCAAAAACTGCATGCGACGAATTTAATTTGCTTTTCGTAGATCGGCATTTGCGGATGATAAGCGGCGCTTTGAATCAACCATCGCTGATCTCGAAGATGAGAAGGAAGAGTTAGAAGCAAACGTTGATGCATTGGAAGATAGACTTAGAAGATTAAACGTAAGTTTTTTCACATCTCCTTTATTTCAGCACTTGACTTTTCTGTTTGCTCCGTCAGACTCAAGTCGAACAACTCACCAACGAACTGTCCACTGAGCGGTCCGCAAACCAGAAGAACGAAAGTGCCAAGAATTCGCTCGAAAAGCAGGTTTGATTTCGTTTTAAACTGATTTGAAGCTTTTTTAATTTATAATCGACTTCGAACGTTAAAGACAACAAAACATTGGTTTAATTTGAGCTGTTTAGTGCTGGGTGTATTGTTTTTTCAACTTATCGTTACAAATCAGAAATTTTTTCATTGTGACGCCATTTGGATGTAACGCTACGCGTTCGAAATCGCAACTTCTCAAATAGGTTTTGATCCTCGACATCTAGAAAACTAGGTCTTGCTGTGGATAATGATTGAGATTGCTCCGGTCCCCATCACCTAGCTGTGCTTTTCGTCGTTCTGCCGCATTAAAAGTTCGAGAACCCCTGCAGCAGGCCCTTTGTTGCTTGCAAAACGAGAACTTTCGCGAACACCGTTGTTTGAATCACAGAACAAGGAGTTGAAGATCAAGCTGAGCGAATTGGAGCAGACGATCCGCACCAAGCAGAAGAGCGCGATCGCCGCTCTCGAAGCGAAGATCGCCAGCGCCGAGGAACAGCTCGAAGCCGAGGCGAAGTGAGTCGTGATTGTCGTGCGGCCAGTCTCGAGCGTCTCGCTTGTCGTCGACGGCGCGCCCGAGCGAGCGGCAGGGTTTGACAATCTCGATGTTTGCAGGGAACGAACCGCTGTCAGCAGACAAGCTCGCCGCACAGAGAAGAAGTTGAAGGAGGCCACGATGCAGGTCGAAGACGAACGAAGAAACACCGATCAGTACAAGGACCAGGTCGGGTTTCGATCGCGATCAACGAGAATCTCTCCGCGTTTTGCCGCGTTCCCGTTGCAATCGTTCGTTTATTAAAACTTCGAAAAAAGCAGCGTAGAAACGACAGATAACAAAGCCGTATTTGAGAACCGGATGCTGTCGCATTCTTTCGTCTGGAATCTGAATATAACGCTTTCGTCGTTGAATCAAATCAACTGCTTTTTACTTTCAGGCCGACAAGTTGAACAGCCGCATGAAAGGGCTAAAGAGGCAGCTGGACGACACCGAGGAGGAAGTTTCGCGCGCCAACGCCGGCAAGCGGAAGTTGCAGCGTGATGTCGACGAACTGACGGAGCAGAACGAGAGTCTCCAGCGGGAGGTCACTCAATTGAGGAACAAGTTGAGGTGAGACCCTTTTCCCACTGTCGATCGATTGTGACGGGTGGTGCGGTTTAAATTTGGCCAATCAAATCAACGGACCTATTTAGACTTTGCTTGCAGAAGGAGTGTTTCTGTTTTTGTTTGTTGAACTGCGCTCGAATTCGTTCAATATGTGTTTACGAGAGTATCATCACAAAACACGTTTCGGGTTGTCGTTTGCGGATGCGTGTGCGTGCGTGTGTGCATGCGTGCGTGTTTGTACGTGTGTGTGCGCGTCATCATCGTGTTAACAATTTCATTTATATAACATCGAAAGTTAACTTATCGCGCACAAAAACGCCATCAACCGACTCCTGACCTTCCAAACCCCCATTCTTATTATCGTCTTCATTGTTTAATCAGGGGCGGCGGCGGTGGAGGCCGATATACCAGCAAGGGCGCCAAGAGTAAAATGCGCGACCCTGACCCCGACTCTGAGTCGGACCAGGAAGAGGAGTAAAAGGTAATCGCGATACCGAAATGACGCATGAAAGTAACCATCACGGCCGACCCTTTTGAAACCGAAGGGGTTCAAACCGTTCCAAGCATGTGTCAATGACGGTTGCAAACGCGTGTTGTGCGTCGGCCGCCGTACGTGAGCTCAGCCATGTTGACTGCAAGCTATAGGCTTTGTTTCTTTTTCGATTGTCTAGCGTGCTCCGGCTATGAATTGCTTTCTTTTCATTGGATGTGCGGCTATGACGTGAAAAATAAGCAAAGACCGCTCTAGTCCGGCACTTTAATCAGCACAGGTGGTGAAATTTTTATGTTGGTTGAGCTTGTTCAAGGATCATGTTCTTTGTTTTAAACTTTAAGTTGTCATGTTCTTTTAAACTTTCCTAAAAGCGATATACTGTTTTTTTTTGTTTTTTGTCGGAAAATTGTCGACCGGAACACCCGGAGTGTCACCAAACATGCCAAACTCAAATTCACGCGTACTTCGCTTCAAACACAACTTAGGTTTTTTTTTTAACTTGCACGACTTTTGAAGAAAGTCGCGCTGAGCAGAAACACCGAATGACTAACGTCCAACACACCTGAATGGGAAGTGGCGATAGAGAGCTGCAACAAATCACATTCAAATAGTTTTCGTTTTGATTTTAGCTCGAATTTCCGTTTGGATAAACCCAGTTTTTCTACAGAGATCATTTTTTGCATGTCTTATTCCGTCACACGATGCATGTTATGCTTGATCACGTGTTGACCGTCCGATATTTCTTTTTTCTTTTTTTTTTCTTAACCAAAATTTTTCTATTGTTCGATGTAATTTGTGAAATTGAAGCTTTTTAAGATAACCGTGAATGGTTTTTGGGATGGAATGATAAGAAGCATCTTTAAAACAAACACAAGGCCAACCAATTAAACGTTTGTTAAAAGTTGAAAAGCTACGCAGAGCATGAGAAAGCAAGCCGCTTTCCAAGAAAAATCTTGTATTTTCAATTGCGACCACCGTCGTTAACGAATTGAAAGTACTTAACTTTTAATTTTAACATTTTCCTCAGCCGCTTTTTGCGCATCTCTAACGAACGATCAACTAATGATAGATTTTTATTAAAAACGCGAATTCTATGTTTTTAATGCGGATAATAGCGATTTTGATCCGATTGGAAAAGCGAAAAAAGCGGTCTTTCATTCAAAGCATGACGCTCTCCTTTTTTCATCGCTCCGGTTCACTTTCGTTCGATTTCGTTCGTTTGTAACGCGATAACGCGACGATTGTGTGCAGACGTGGAGGAACAGATTACCGCAGCACCGCCAAAACATCGCGTTATCGCTTCCAACCAGATCCCGACGACGATGCCGACGCAAATGAAGATAACGCCAACTCCAACACTGCTGCCGGTGACTCCTAAAGCGCTCCCATTAATTATATCACAGTCATACTGCTACTACTATATGATTTCGTTGTGTTCCGAAACATTATCAAGTATAGTTTAGATTTTGTGTCTTGCGGTATTTGAAACGACGATTGCTTAATAGGTGAATTACCCTGTTTGTACAGTTCTCTATGTTATTCAAAATGTCATCATTTCAAAAAGTATTGTCGCCATTCCCCCTCTTTTTTTTGTACATATACTACAGAAAAGTGCCTTGCTCTTTTGTCTGCCTGCTGCCACTTTCTAACGTCGTTCTTGACACAACGTCACAATCAACGTCACCGCGCGCTTTTTTCGACTTTAGCCGCTTAGATTTTTTTCTCGTCTTGCAAGGCCAAGAGAAAATCGTTTTTTGCACTTGTGACGTCGCATTCGACTCGACGTCGTTTGCGCTATCATTGTGACGTGTACGCTCTGCCGTTGCGTGTCTTAAAAGAGCCTGTCGGTGTTTGATCACGTGTTAGTGGCTTGTCGAGCAGCACGACGCCTGTTCATAATGTGAGAATCGCAATCGCGCCATAGCCAATCATAACCCGCCCTGGCTTTAATACCCTTGTACGCCTAATTACTCGAGCCTGTTTGTATCAAGTGATCTTTTTTGTTCGGAACGATTTAGAGTGTGACGTGCCCGTTCGTGATTCGTTCAGTTAATCGACCTTCAATCAGATTAGTGTTGCTGCGACAAATAAACGGATGTATCGCGCTTAGTCGATTTTTGTTCGAAAGTTTTACAAAGTTCTAGCATTATCGGCCGAAAACCGCGTTAGCAGTGACGCAAATCCTTGGCTATTTTTGACCAAATTTATTGAGCATTACTTTTAATACCGGCCGGTTGGTCTAGCGCAATATTTCCCAACGGGGGCAATAACGCCCCCTGGGGGCATTTCGAGTATTTTAGGGGGCAATAAAATTTTATGGTTTGATTGACAAGGGGGCGTTCAACTTTTTTTGACTCGACACAGGGACGCTGATTCATTGCAATCTCATATTTGGAACAGGCTTACCAGTGGGCTGTTTTTATTGTATTACAGGGCTTTACAAAAGTACAGAGCGAGTTTTTCGAAATAAAGAACAATTTGTTTTTGTTGAATATAGCCGCTTTATACTTGATCAAGTATTTCGAGATTCACACTAACTCTTTCCTTTCTTTGTTGTTCTTCACTGATTATTTTTATTATTTGAAGCAATACATGTTACAAGTAAAACTCGCTCTTTATTGGTGAAAACCCGCTTTTTATTTGTGAAAACTAGCTCTTTATTTTTGAAAAACCCTGTAGTTTTACCAGTAATTAGTTAATACTGGGAAGTTGTGTATTAGTGAGTTTTGAAACTTATATTACTATACCTAAAAGTTTTGATTAATCAAGACAAAGATTTGTAGGTATTTCCTTAAATATATTCATTAAGTATTTGTCTTTCATGGCCCGAAGGAAATCGAAAATAAACAACAAAAGAAATTGTCGTCAATATTCAGAAGAATATTTGGCAATTTGGTTTTATTTCTTCTCCGTCAAATGTTCAGTTACCAATGTGCCTGCTTTGTGGAACGTCATTTTTCAATGAAGCGATGAAATCTTCGCGACTTTCAGATCATTTAGAAAAGAAATATGCTGATAAAAAAGATAAACCAGTGGCATTTTTTCAAGATTTGAAAGACAAATTTAGAAAGAGAAATACAATAACAAATATGATCAAATTGTTCGGAACAAGTTGGTCGAGGACTTTTGGCTTGTTACAAGGTTTCCTATTTGATTGCCAAACGTGAAAAGTTCCATACCATTGGAGAAAATCTTATCATTCCTGCTGTTAAAAAAATAATAAGTATTCTGTTTTTCAATCCTGTTGACATAATTTCCAATATTCCTTTGGGCAACAATTCAGTTTCCAGAATTGACGAAATGGCAGATGAAATTACAGGTGTCCTGGTTGCTGAATTAAAATCGACAAAATTCGCTTTACATGTAGACGATTCCACGCTTCGAAGCAGTGAGGCACTATACTTGGATAATGGATATGTCCATTATGTATTTTCAAAACCGTTGAAAAATTTTTTGAGGACAAACAAATTCCGCTGATGAATGTGATTTGTACAACTGATGGTACACCAACAATGATTGGTCGCCATCGTGGATTTATACAACATATGAAAACCAGGAATAATGGCAATTCTTTGCATAATTCATCGCCAGCATTTGGTAGCTAAACACCTTAATGCTGAGTTACACGAGTCCTTACAGGTGTTTATAAAAGTTAAGAACAAAATTAAAACTTCCGCTTTGAAAGATCGTTTGTTCCGTAAACTGTGCCAAGACAAAGACGAACAATTTCAGCGTCTACTTGTGCATACCGATGTTAGATGGTTGTCTATAGGAAATTGCTTAAGGCGATCGTAAGTTTTGTATGACACTGTTGTTGAATTTTTGAAGGACCTAATGATAATCTAAGTATAGAATTTAGTGACAGGCACGTCGATTTGGCATATCTATCTGATATATTTGACAAATTAAATGAGGTAAACCTGAAGTTGCAGGGAAAAAAATCGAACCTCGTCAAAGCAAAAAGTGTTGTCATGAGCTTCATCAGCAAGTTGACTCTTTAAACAACACATGGGCCGACATGTATTGTGCCACTTTCCTAAATTGCAGAAAATGTTGGAGAAGAATGTATTGAAGGATGAAAACGTAAGGATATATTGTTTGCACCTTGGGTAAATGAAAGAAAATATGTCTACTCGCTTTAAGGATCTCTGTAATTTCGTGATTCCGGATTGGGTTATAAACCCGTTTATGTTGGACTCACAACAGGCGCAACAAGCTGTGTAAACAGAATTAATACAGACTTACAAAACGACTGAGAAGCCGAGGTGTTGTTTAGAAAAAAAGACTATGAGTCATTTAGGATAGCGCAGAGATCAACCTATTCTCGTCTTTGGGAATTTCTCCGAGTATTTATTCTGGCTTTCCCTATAACATACTATATTTAATAGAAAAAGGGTTTAGTGCAGTTGTAAACCTCTTACAAAGTAACAGAAATCGTTTACAAATCGCCACAAAAGGTGACCTGAGACTTTTTATCTGACATCCAATCAGATATCAGTTTAGCATCGCGACATCAAGCACAAGGAAGCCATTAAAATTAAATTGTGTGTTATTTTTCTGTACAATAAAATTCGTTTATTTTTGTACTTATAAAACAGCAGATTTTTTATTATACAAGCAAAATTTGTTCGTGCTGTAAACTTTTACGTTACTTTTCCCAGGGTGGGGGGCGTTGGCATTTAAATTTATACTTAGGGGGCGTTGTAACAAAAAAGGTTGGAAAACGCTGGTCTAGTGGTTAACGTTGCTGCTTCCGGCGCAAGAGCTGTTGGTTCAATTCACGTGCCGGCCAAATCCAACGTTGCAACGATTTCCCGCAAATAGCTCAGCTACATAAACAAAAATTATTTCGTTTGATTAACGCTGCCAGTACATACCAATGATTTTGCAGATGGCAAGACTTTGAACTCTACATACTGTACATCGAAAAGAATAACTTTTGCATCAAACTTGCTACTATAATTTGTGAACTTAAACTTAATAAACTTGAATACGATAGGTCGAGGTTAGGGTTCTCTGAGAAATTAAGTCTTATAATTTAGTTGTACCAGCCACTAGCATAAAGCAGAGACATTACACCGTTAACTTTACGGCGTATTGTTTACGGTGACGCATCCGCCGATAATAATTCTAAAAAGTGTTGACGACGTAGGGCACTCCGTAAACTTTTCACAGTAATTCAACGTGAAACGTAAGCGTAAATTTCAAGTTTTATTACGTTTATCGTAAACTTGTTTCACCGTGACCGTCAAGTACAAATCTTCAATTTTTTGTTCATCATGTCATGAGCTCGGTTTTTATTCGCAAAATCATGACCAATATCTAAAAAACAATAATAATGATTATCCAAATAAAATTAAAGGTTTGAAAATAAAGTAGCTAACAAATCAATTAAACAAAACCCAAGCTCTAGGTCTATTTAAAAAAAAATTCGCGCAAGGCAGTACAGTACGTACAAAAGAAGAAAAATAACGAGTGAAATAAATAACCACGGTAATAAACGTATAAACAAGGTAAGCCCATAAAAGGACCAATTTTACTGAATCCCTTCCAAATAAAAAAAACTTTTCGTAAAGTTTACCGCCTCGGTTTACACCTAGCAATAACTTCAAGCAAAGATCAAATAAAATTTTAAAGCACATTTTGAAGTGTTGATGTTCCCATATCCGTAACAGCTAAAAAAAGGATGGGCAACAATACAATTTTGCCCAAGTTTTTTCGACGGTTGTCCGAATCATGATCTTGCAGCACTCCTAGGAAATAAAGAAATCTCAAACATTTTTGTTTGAAAAATGTACTGGAAACTAAAAAAGGTTCTTCCCTTCCAATCCATGTCCAATTTCTCATTTTCATCCCAAATTTATAATAAAAAGTTGTATTCGCTTAATGATCTAGATCAAAGGTGGAAAACCTTTTTGCACTCGCAGGCCACTTTCAAAGATTAAAAGTTGGTGCAGGCCACACAAAAGTTTGGTTTCACCCCAAAAAAATAATGATCTCTAAAAAAAAAGTCTTCAATTCGGATTATGCAAAAGCCGCAATTTTTGGCTTCGAAGGCCGCAGGTTCCCCACCCCTGATCTAGATTGTTCTAAGCACTAGCGACCGAGGGGAGAGGCCACTGTGCCATGGCCCCCCTCAGACCCTAAAAATAAAAAACTGTAAAGCAAAACCAAGCAGTTTTAGCAAAAGCAAAGCTGGTTTTTCGCGAGTACTCGGGGTTCGCCCTGGATTTTGACGCATATGCGAACGCTTTTTTGGTTTTCGAGAAGCTTCCGATTTGATCGGTACGAAAATGCGTAAGTAAGTGTAATTTTGCAAATTTTTCCGGGGCATGACCCCGGACCACCCTGTAATGATCGTGCCTTCGGCACTCCCCAAGTTGATTTGTGACGTCACAGAATTGTGAGGAAACTTTAGCTCCCCTCGGAAACTTTCTGCGTACGCCACTGGTTCTAAGTTGAAATACTTTATGCGTCGAAATAATTTCTTGTCGTGAACCGAAAAATTCTGATTTTTCGCAAATAATTAATTGTCAGTGCCCGAAAAATTCTGGTTTTGCTCAAATTTTTGGAGTTTAGGGTAGCCATTGCCCCCTGCTCTACGGCTCGTACGGCTATGGTTTTCCTGTAAAAAATTAATATATTAAATGCTTTTGTTTTTGAAAACATAAAACTATTAATAGCAGTAATCTTGACTAGGACGGTCAGATTGACTTACGTTGGCAGTGACGCCAACAATAATCTCTATGCGAAGCGTTTTAATGCGATTGCAATACGATGCGATGCAATTTAAAATAATGCGAAGTGATGCAATGCGATCCAAAATGATGCGATTCAAAATGATGCGAAGTGATGCGATTTTAAATTGTTTTTACTCAAAATATACTTCTGGAGCTATAACAAATTAGTTCGGAACATTATACATCGTAACAGTCTTCTACTCTTGAAACAGATAATCCGTCACAAAGCCAACTCTTCTCTATCGATTATTCGTAGTAGTTTTTACAAAACACGATCTACAATAAATAAGAATAGAAACGTTGCTTTAAGATAATTATTTGACAAAAGAATGCGGCATGAAAAAGAAAGAATCAATTAAAGTGAACGGAAGGATCACTAATAGCAAAAGGATCATTAATAACAGAAAACGGTTCGAAACTCAAACAAAGCTCTCTCTAACAATATGGTTTTTAAAGTGTTTCTGTTGTGTCCTTGGGAAAGACACGTTGCGGCACTTTCTCCTGCTTGGTGGTCCGGGCAAGCAGTTCTAAATTTCAATCATATCTCTATTAAATTTCAAGCGGACAGCAATATCTTGGCATCTCCGGAAGCAGGTTGGGGTAATTTCCTACCCTATGTATTAGCGCCGCCGTCGCTTTCCTCGCTCCAGAAGGATAAATCAGAGATAAAACAAATAAAATATAAAATTCTGTTCAGTGTTTCCGTCCTATTTTTGACATTTTGTATTTTTCCCAAGTTTGTTCTTAGTACCTTTTAAAAACTCAAAATTTCTACAACATTAATATTAAATCAGATGTCGTATCAATAGAGTTTTTGTTTACCTTTGAAAGATGATTCTAGTTTTTTAAATGGCTTCTACTTTTCAAGTTACTTTAGCTTTATTAAAACCAGACATTGCCGCTAACTTCAAACTTGTGCAAAGCATCGAGAATTTAGCTGTATCAAAGAACTTTTACATTGTGAAGCGCAAGCAAGCGAGATGGAACAAAAAAGATGCTCAAGAATTTTATGCACAGAATAGTAAAAAATTTTACTTTGAACGTTTGGTTGGGTTTATGTCAAGCGGTCCAATTTTGGCTTTGATATTAGCAAAACAAAATGCTATCTATGACTGGAGACAACTTATGGGTCCTACCAAAGTGCAGCAAGTTAGTATTTAAAAATGTTTGTTTGGTTTCGAAATGCATTGTATAACTTACGTTTGATGGAATTGTAAAAATTATTTATCTAGGTGATATTTTATTTCCAATGTTCACAATTGCTTAATTTGGTTAATACACAGTATACAAATATGTTTATAAAATTTTATCTCGTTAATGTTTTGTAAAAGCAGGAGCAAAGAAGAGTTAACTGTAAAAAACATAATTTTTAAAATTATATTTTTTGAAGAAAAACTTTTGCAAATAGATATAGACCATTAAAATTTTGAGTTTGCTGATCATAATTGTAATTATAATAATAATACTTTCAGTTTTTAATACAAGTGTTGGGCCATCTAAACAAGAAAAATTGTAATTTAAAATATTTCTTACATTTTACTGCTGCTGATACATTCTGTTGCTGTTGAGTTAAAGTAATTGCTTTTCATTTTACAATCCTTATCACCTTTTATTGTGTAAAAAGAATTTCATACATTTTTGATAATGTAGTAAAAATAAACACATTTAAAACATGTATTAGAAATGTAGCAATAAATTGTTTAAAATAAGTGATGCAATATATTTTCTTTTATTCTTCTTTTTTGTATAATTTACTTTATTTATGAAAAATTTTTGGGTTTCTTCAAAAAGTCACTGTAAGCAATTTTTGTTTGCGAAACTAACCTGGATCCCTCTGTGATTACAATCGCTTCTTGAGAGATTCATTTTCTCTTGTTTTTTTTTTATTTTATGGTAATGTTGAAAGGGAGATTCATGAACGGGTTAGTTTCACGAAAAAAAATCGTTTACAGTGACTTCTTGAAGAAAACCAAATTTTTAATATTTTTAATCAAGGCTTTTGATGTTTGATTTGGCAAATGTAGAATTTTTTAATTTTAAACAGTTTAAAGTTTATTTTTTACAATAAATAGTCAAGATTGCTTGTTTTACACAATTTAAAAATGTGTAATTTTTAAAAAGATATTAAACTTTTAAATTATATAGCTAATTAGAGTTTAGAGTACATACAAAAAAATTGCTACATTAGAATTTGGTTTATACATTTTGTTTCAAACCAGCTAATTTTAATGTAATAAGCAGTTGGTTACAATTACTAAGGATTTATTTAAAGAATTTTAAAGTATTGTTATTAACAATTTTTACATAGTTGAATTTCAAATTGAAATATTGTTGCTGCATTTATGCAAAATATTTTGTAGAACTTTGTTATACAATCACAAAATTAAAGAACAAAAACTACTCAAAAATGACTTTGCTTTTTATGAAGACAAGCTTTTGTGAGCTACTACTTCTTCAAGTGTAACTAAATTGTGAATATTTTGTAATTCTGTTGTAGTTGAAGAAGTGAACAGGAGCTCACAAAAGCATGTGTAATAAAAAACAAAGTCAATTTAAGTGCATTTTTTCTTTCAATTTTGATTAATTTCAATAGTTGACATGGCTTTTTTCTGTTTATTCATTATTATGGTTAAGAGTGTTGTGCTTATGATTGACATGATCTTGGTTCAAAAGCTACTTGTGTCATTCTGTTTTGTCCTTGAAAAAGATAGTTTATGACACTTTCTTCTGCTTGGTAGTCTTAGAAAGCAGTTCTAAATTTCAGCTATATCTCTAGAAAAAGAGCTAAAAAACCAAAATACAGTAGACCTTGGTTAATCTGGATTTCATTTGACAGACAAAATCATCTGCATTAGGCAAAATCTGAATAATCCAAAGCTTTTTATTAAGAATTACAGTCTATAGGAAATCATTTGTACTTTCAGTTTTATCCAAGTTAAGCAAAATTTTGCATTAACCAAACCTGAATTAACTGAGGTTTTCTGCATAAAATTTCAATGAGACAGCAATATCTTGGCACCCCTGGAAGCAGGTCTGGGTTTGCTTGCCCTATGTATTAGCATCTCTGATGCTTTCCTGCAAGTCAGCAGGATAAATATAAAGATGAAATAAAAAAAAAAATTACACAAGAAATAAAAGCAAAACTTTATGTAATATAGAAATTTAGCTCATAGAATTGCTCATGTTATAAATTTATTGTGCAGATCAAATCTAAAATTTTTCTGCTCATAAAAAAAAATTTGTTTGCTTAAATTTTATATTTATAAACACAAATAAGCCTTATTTTAAAAGCTTTATTGTAGCCAGGTTGATTGCCCTCAAGTGGTTAAATATTGACAATTAAAAGTTGCATAAATCAAAAAATTTGAGTTTCTCTCTAAATTTTTCAATTCTCACTTTTACAAAATTTATGAAAGAAAGCAGTAAACATTTATTTTTTCTTTTATATCTGATCTTAATTTTTTAAGTTGAAAAATGAAAACCCTTAACTCTAGCATACACTTGGCAAATGCTTTGCGAATTTTATATTTTTTATCTTAAAACAACCCGAAATCGTTAACTGTTTGAACTGTTTAGGCCCTTTTTACCCATCCCCAGACAATACGGGGTCGTATAGGATTGACAGATACTCGCAACTCGGTCCACGGATCGGACTCTCCTCATTCCGCCAAACTCGAAGTTCAACAGTTATTTCCCAGTTTTGATCTTGACAAATGGTTTTTACACGAGGGAAGGATGTTTAAGCAGAACTTGGTGACTTACGACGAAGAATCTCGCACTCACGTTCCCGTCTACGACCCGGAAGACCAGAAGTCGTGCAAATATTCACGCAAAGGTAAAGATGCTTGAATACGACTTTTAAAAAGCTGCTGACTGAGCTACTGAGAAATGGAGTTGTGTTAGTTTAAAGCGTTCGTTCAGACTGCTGTATTCGGTTTTATGAGTTTAAAACGTTTCGTATTTTCGAATCTTTAACAACACACGAACCGTGGCTGCCAACTTGCAGCCGTGCTTACATATATTGAAATGTAGCCTAGATTATGGTAAAGTGCATTAACCTTTGGTTGCTTTATGCTCATAATGGGATTTTCAAACTGGCGTAGAAATACTAAACATAAGTTCGTTGTTTGGAGCGTTCCAGCTGCTGGTATTAAGCTAGACCAGCTAAGTACAATTCGCGAAAATTCGGCTTCTGTCGCCTGATTTTTACTCAAGCGAGTGTTGATTGTCTTTGTTTAGGCGTTTTGCAAGATTGACCGACGATTAAAGAACAGTGAGAATTTCCCGCTTCTTTGATTAGATTTTATTCCGTATTTAAGTTAAAAACAGCCAATATTTCGTTTAACCCTTGACTATTAATAAAAAAAAACTCAGTTGTCAAAATTCACGAAATCCTCGCAACTTTATTAGAACTGAACAGTCTTTTTGAAGTTCGTTAAAATCGAAAATAAACTGAAAAAATAACCTCGAAATGAACAGCCGAGATGAGGCAGTTCACTTCCAAGTTCCAAATTTCATTTTTTAAATCAGAGAAAAATAGAAATAAAAATCACCTTAAAGCGGCAAGTTTAACATTAGTAGGCTAACTTCTAAAAGACATAAACAAAAATATTATGTGCCCCTAATATAATCAGAGTCTAATTAATAATTATGCGAAATGCCGCTAAGAAATTCTAGCATTGTTTGTGATGGTAAGGTGGAATAACAATAAAATTGCCTTAAAACAGTTTGGTTAAAATTTTTCCACTCTTTGATTTTTGCTATTTGTGAACGTCATCGCAGGACACACAACAACTATTAGCTCTCCATCCAAAAAAAAATTGTCGAACAATTGGCAGCTCATTTTTAATTGCTTAAGTTCATACTATTGCTTAGTCATCAGTCAAATATTACATTTGCACGGTGATAATCCAAGGTCAAACGCCGATTTTTCGTACAAAGTTTTTGCTTAAAGTGCAACCGTCTCGCTATTACTCCAATCTACTTTAGGAGACGCGATTTCTGTGCAACAAAAAGTTTTGTTAGAGTAATGCCGTTGTAATTTAAAACTGTTTGGACTACCAAACATGGGAAAGTAAAGTCAAAGGTCTTTCGCAACAACTACAACAATATGGTCAAGACTGCTGTTAAACAGAAGTCATTTATTAAACAGTACTCTATCGTTTTTGCTTCCTGTCGCGTCATTATCAAAAAAAGGAAAAAATATTAATCGAATTGAATAAATCGGGAATTTCAGAGCAATTATTTCAATTACTTGACGGTTGTTCGAGCTATATCTTGTCCATGCCTTTTTCTATTCGCTAAAACTACGCTCATGCTTTGTTACTCGCGCTTTAGTGTTATAGTCATTGAATTAAAAGCTTTATGCTTTCATGCCGCAATCACTTTCTTTTTTGTAAAGATTACAGATTCTTCGACATGGGTTCACCCGTGGCTTGGTCAAACTTCTATCGACAGAAAAACGAGTTGATCGACTGGTTTGCTGATTACGATCAGCTCCAAGCTCCGATCCGCGAAATCTTTCTTTCGAATCCCAACTGTGAAACGGTGGTCGACATGGGCTGCGGTTCTTCGCTCTTGGGTCCCAGACTGGCCGAAGACCATCCGAATACGAACGTTTACTGCATCGATTCATCGATCGAGTGCTTGCAGACTTTGGGCAACAACTGCACCAGTAACAATTGCACTTTCGCGGTCAGCGACGTGCGAAAGTGCTTGCCTTTTCACGACGATTCCGTCGACCTTATCATAGACAAAGGAACCAGCGACGCCCTGGCGCGTCACCGCGGCGGCCTCGGCGGTTTGAATTCGATGTTGGCGGAGGCGAAGCGAGTCCTACACGAGAACGGCACTCTACTGCAAATCACCACCGAACCGCCCGAAGAAAAGCTCCAAGAGGTGAAGTCGTTCGACGAGAACGCGAAAGTGTCGTTTACCAAATTGTCGGCAGTTTCAAACAGTCTCTACGTTTATGCCTATAAAGTCACCTTCAAGCGCTCGTAAGAACCGCCTCGAGGCGCCTGAGGATTTATGGTGTGTTATGATGTTCTTGCATGTACGTATTTTCGCCGTATATTCCTTCCTACCAGTGTTTAATTGAAACCGTCTTGTTTCAACGACAGTGTCTTTACTCACGGACACGCTTCGCGTCAAACGGGGACTGGCGCAGCGTTAGAAGTGTGAACTTGACAATCCCCGTGTGATATAAATAGTTTTTTATGTTATAAATGATACCCCGTGTGATATAAAAAGTTCGTCTCTGCCATTGTTTAATCCATTTTCAAGAATCCTTTTTGGACTCTTTAAATTCTACTTAATCCTGTTTTCTATTTGGTTATGCATTGCAAGGTATGTCACTGTTTATTTATTATTACAACGTTCTTGCTATTTATTTTAAACGTTAATAAATAGTCGTTCTTATCTGCGAAGTTGTTCAATTAATAATTATTAAGACATATTTGAACAGAAATGATCAGAAGTTATTATTTAGACTCGCAATGTTTATAAAAACACGATTCTATTATTTCATTTAAGAAATTGTCACTTGTTAGTACAACTTGTGGCCCCAATTTGCGAAGCAAACCACGTTCCTTTGGAAGTCCTTTTAGAGTCGCGCTTGCAGCGATTCTCGCCTTCGCTAACCACCGCATTCTGGACCCTGATCTTACAAGACGTGGTCAACTATTAGGGTCATCAGATTTTGAAGCGATTTTATAAAATTTGAACTGAACTGTCCCTGCTGGATCCCTGTGATTTGACGGAATAATTCAATTTTTAACGCGAAATATTCTGGAAGCCAAGTACACGCACGCCTTGAGATTGGATTGAAAGGCTCATTCAAGTGGGTTAAGACCGTGTTAACCGCACCCAAAACCCCCAGCCAGGGGGCTAGCGTTGTATAAGAGGACACTTATTTCCCTGAAAATAATTGTTTTGCAATATACGAGCGTATAATTATTACAGTATAATAATCTAGATGTTCTTCGTTTCGGGGGAAATGGACAGAAGCTGGATGGTCCAATAAATGTCCGGACATGTTTTCATCAGCTAGGTTACCTAATTGCTGTCTGCTCCTTTGCGCCACACTCGCAGGCCGCCGTAGAAACCATACCCCATTTGTGCGTTTCTAGCGGAATGGACCAACGTCGATTCGAAGGCGATTAAGCTTGACCCATGCAGACCTGGGAAAGCTAATTCCCGGTGGCGTTGGGCTAACATCTTTAATAAATGTATGGAGTCGAGAGACGTTTTCTCGCCACTTCATGCTTTATTTATATTCCGCCCATCGTGCTACACGCCTGACTGAGCGGGTTGTTTACAGTTCCAACGCAGCTGGCACAAACGGGTGTCTTGGATTAAAGTTGCCTCAGCTGTCCATCGAGTGAAGACAGGAGCCTTTTATATAGAAGGTGTTCTTGGCCCTGAGCGCCGCGAGCTAGAGACAGGGTTTTTAGGCAGCAAAGTTCAATTGGTTGGATGCCTGATAAGATAAAAAGGTTGTCCGTGGTGTGGCACGCAAAAATCCGGTCACTAAGCGCCAGGTGTCGTTAATGAGCTTATCGATGACGCGAGTATAGGAGCTGTGACACTAAACAGACGCGCAGTATTTAGCCGTGAAATGGACCAAGGCAAGGGTGGCTGTGCGGAGGAGTACTTTGGGATCCGTACCCCAGATTGATACAGCCAACCACTTTAGAAGCCCAACGAGAAATGTTAACTTCTTGCGCAGTGACTCTAAAGTATCGGCGAAACGTGCGTGCCCTATCCAGCTTTATGCCGAGACAAGTAGGTTCAACACAAAATGATAGGGCCTGTCCGTTGACAAAGATGTTAAGCTCACTTCGTGCCTCCCTGTTGTAAAGACAAAAGGTTTCCGACACAGCCATTGTTGTACTGAGAGTGAGCTTCCGTTTATAGAGGTAGGAAGATAGGGTTGCCATATCTTGAGTAAGAGTCCCCTCTAACGCCTGCCAGTCGCTTGCATAGTGCAAGGTGACCAGATCATCAGTACAACCAAATTTTTTGCCAACTGTCACTGGCAGGTCATAGCCTATGTATAGATATTAAACAAAAGGGAGCCAGGACTAATTCTTGTGGGACGGCATTTTTAGGGCGTCGTAACCTGATTCATTTTCCGGTACCGGTGGTGAGGGTAAAGCTTCGATTACATAATTCAATGAGATCATGTGCCTGTCCGAAAGAAGATGGAGTAGCTTACAGTAGCCTACTCTGTACTATGTTTTAACATGCAAAACGTCATCTAATATGACGTCATAGACATACGGTTTTCTCCTCATGATTGCAAGTGATTGAAATGCAAAATACAGTGTTATTAACTTTTCGCATATTGATTCTTACAAAGAAATAGAGTCGAGATTTTTTTTTGTTTACGGGTGATGCGCTATTTACATAATTTGTATTGAAATATCTAGTTGCTACCATATGTAACTGCTATCAAACAAAAGTTGGCAAACAAAAGAGGGGCTCACTCGTGAGTTTTTGGGGAGCTCAAAATTAAACTCACACGCCACTGAAATGGTTCTAACCAGGAGCTTAAATTCTTTTAAACCAGAAGTTGGCATTTATTTACATATACGTAAATAAAATATATAGCCTATCGTTTCCTCTTTTAGTTGCAAATTTGCTGTGGTACAAACGGAATAACAACAACAACAACAACAATTTATTTGCTTACTTTAGCAGTAAAATTGATAATATACAGTAAAATATTAGGCATTTGAAAACAAACACTTAACTTTTATACTAGTAGACATACACATTGTATGCAGATAAATATGATTTATGAAGTAAACTGGACAGTGAAAGACCAATTAATGGTCATCAAGTCAAGTACTGTCCATTGTCTGAAAAGAAAACTGAACTGAACTGAACTGTTTATTATGATATTCATTACTGATAGTATTATTCCATAAAAAAAAAGAACAAAACTCGGAAGATACTAGTTATTTTGCAATATACACAAGTGACTCATATAGTTTTACGATTTCCGTAGTTCCAAAAAAAAAAAAAAAATGTACCGGAATTCCGTATTTGATAAAAATACCGTACCAATTATTTTTCTGAACTTTTGTTCTTGCCTGACAGCTGATGTATGTTGAGATAACTATCAGCAGAAGTAGAGAGGCTGCGCTAGTTTTATTTCTTCCGGAGAAAACCGGGTTACTCAACCAATCGACTGCTTTATTTAAAAACGACATCAGTTCGACAAGGTACTGATTCAATTTACCATTAACGACCAAAGCAGCAGCGGTATCGATGTTATGAACTTATCATTAAAAAACAAAAGAGAACAAACAAGCATATTGTAAAGAAAATCGTTCACACGTTTTTAAAAGTCATTGCAAACGAAAAGCTAAAAGGCTGCAACACTAAAACATTATTGACTCGATTTTGTCTTCGATAAGCTCAAATCTAAACTTGATTAGAATATATCTTAAACCCAAAAAATTTCTCTCAATGTTGGAGGTTGAAACTTTGTGTAAATTATGGTTTCAACAAAGCAAGCATTTTGGAAACTTTATAGTGTAGTAGGTCTTGCAAAAGAGTACGGTACAGAAAAAGATAATAGTGTACTTCCGTATCGTACCGTACCGTGCTATGCCAGAAAATACCTACGTAGTTTCATACCGTATTTTTTCATAATTTAACCGTATTGTACCTATAGCCGTACCTGCCGGGGGGGCAGGGGGGAAATTTCCCCCCAAGTTTTCAATATTTGGGGCAAAATTCAAATTTTTCGGGCGGTGACAGGAAAATATTTGGGCAAGACCAATAATTTTTCGGGCAGGGATATGAAAAATTTGGGCAAAGTTAGGAGTTTTAGGGCATTGACATTGAACAACTGCAAAAATCAGTTACCAAATGTAGGTGAAGACCTTTTTTTTAGAGGCACCTTGATTTTGGGACGAAAATTGAAAAATAAGTGACTGAATCGAAGTGAAGACCTTTTTTTTCTTTTTTTAGGGATCACCATGATTTCAGGACGAAATTTCTTCTTCGTCCGAAAATCTCAGACAATTTTTTTGTCCTATCCGTAATGTGCTAGAAAATCATGATTTGGGAAAACGACATAAGATTTGGGCAAAACTTCATTGCCCCCCAAATTTTTTTGGGCTGGTACGCCTGGGTGCAAATTGTTGATTAGTATTTTTGCATTCCGATATGTCGTGCACCTTGAAGAATACAACTAATCCCGTGAGAATAGTCTTTAACAAGAAGTACTATGGAACGTTGATAATACTAAGGTATGGGCAAAATACGAAATTTAACGAGTCGAAATAGAAAAAGACTAAATTAAAAGTAATAACTTTACTGAGTAGGCCAATACGACAGAGCCAAGCAACCCGAACGTCAAAACGCGATTCACAATCATTCGAAATTCTTTAAAGTTATGAATCATATTTTTTCAAAGCTATTCGCAGAATAATATTTACAACTTGTTGCCTTGGAGTCAGAGGTGGATACCTCGAGACATGTCTCGAGGCACGTTTTTCGAAGTCTCGGTCTCGTGACCCCATAGTCTCGTCTCGGTCTTGGTCTCGGACCACTGTGTCTCGAATCCAGGTCGAGACATTGCAGCGATGTGAGCAAAACTCACAGGTGTTGTAAATATGTCATGACTTTTGGTAAAAATAGATTAATTGTACGTTTTTTAGCCATTCGGATGTCATGACCCTCTTTAAATTTGCCATTAGTCACGGTAGAATTGAACCATGGCAATCAAGAAGCCTGGACACCTATAAGGTGCTCGAGAAATTATAGGTCTATTTTTATCAACGTTTAAACAACTTGTATTTCATATTTTTAATAACAAAATTTGATCTCTGGAAAAGCGGCTATATCACGATTCTTTTATTTGTAGTCAATAATGTTTTATGACATTATAATAGATTGCATGTGTGAGCATTAAGCAGTTGACGCGATTGCGGTTCAAAGCCTTGTCGCTTGGTTCTGTTGTGTCCTTGTGGAAAGATACTTTGCCGGCACTGTTTTTTGCTTTAAATTTCAGTCGTGTTATAAAATAAAAATTAAAAAATAAACATCAGGCTCTAAAAAGTACCATCTGTGGCATTGTGCATCACGCATGCTGAACCCGAGCTC
Organism: Diplosoma virens; assembly: GCA_963680785.1. Classification (NCBI taxonomy): domain Eukaryota; kingdom Metazoa; phylum Chordata; class Ascidiacea; order Aplousobranchia; family Didemnidae; genus Diplosoma; species Diplosoma virens. Next base: position 14,391,517 of record OY796885.1, read on the forward strand.
ACTGCTCGACTATGGTGTTTCGAGTTTTAAACTCTTATCAGGGACAATTTACTTACCCAGGTTTTGTCGCCGGGCTGATCATTTATACGAGTATATGGAGAAATCGTAAACATATGGGGTTTCACCAGATGCATTGCTGCATTGGTAGAAGTGGTATTGCCTATCACACACGCTGATGACCAAATGCTAGAAATATATCAAGTTATAGGACAAATGACATTAAAGAGTATCATCTGTGGCATTGTGCATCACGCACACCGAACCCAAGCTCATTGGCCGACCATGGTTTTGAGTTTTAAACTCTTATTAGAAACAGTGTGCTTACCCAGGTTTTGCCGCTTCTATCAGTACGGCAATGCATGTGGTAGAAGCCCACAAATCTTAGATTTTTCTGTTTATATATGACTAGTTCTGTGACTAAACTTGGGTAAGCAGACTGCGAGCTCAGGTTCGGCGTGCGTGATACACAAGGCCACATGTGGCACTCTTAGTGCTATCTGTCCACAACTTGATATATTTCTAGCATCTAGTCATCGGCGTGCGTGATGCACAATGCCGTTCTATCAGAGCAGTAATGCATCTGCTAAGAGCTCACAAGTCTTAAAAAAATAGTCAAAAGATTCAATTGGACAGCATTTCCGGAAGCAAGTGGGGAATCGCTTGCAGTAGATGGAATCCAGAATTTCACTGTTAGACAAGGAGAATTTCACTTTTAGTTGGCAAAGTTTAGCTGGCTTGATGCCTGAAAGAGTTGGTAAGTGGTCTGCAGTGAGTGGGACGCAGGCATCCAAACGTTTAAAGCGTCATTCAAGACACTATTTATGAGGCAAAATTGTGCGCTGCAAAGTACTCAGCTGTCGAGTGGACCGAATATAGAGCAACAGTGTGATGCGGAAAGATATTTTTGCGCAATGCCACAAGGTGGTGACAAAGCTTGAACAATTTTTCCAGTTTTAGTCCAAAATATGCAGGGATTGAACAGAAATGTTGGCGTTGAAAAAGTCCTGGTTTGAGTCGCTTCCACATCAGGTAAATTCAGCAGAAACAAAATCTTTTCAAATTTTTTCGTTAAAGCAATGTAATCACTCCACTTGACACTGCAGAAATTTCATCGTTCAACTGGCATGCCTAAGAATGGCAAAGCAAAACTCGGTAATGTAAGGCTAATAGGTGAGGTTCAATTTTTAACTTAGAAAACTATTTTGCAAGTTATGTTGAAGATTTTTGATGTAGAAAAAGTACTTGGAAATCATGTATTTTTTATACTTATTGGTTAAACCACAATTGTAGAGTCGGAGAAATTATTTTTCAACTCCACCCATTCAAAGTTCCGACTCCACAAAATCTAATAATACGACTCCAACTTCAGCACATGTAAAAAAGGAGTCCAACTCTACCCTAAACTATGCGACTGTGGGAACTCTGACTCAATGATACAGTTATAAGCAGGGTTGTGGAGTCGGAGTCCCCGGAGTCGCATGTTTTAGAACGGAGTCGGAGTACTTTTTTTAGATTTGATGAAGTTGCACTTGAGAAAAGGAGTCGGTTTTTTCAGATTCGGTGGATTTGCTTTTGAAGACTTCGATTTACACTAAATTATTTTACATTTTATCTCTATATTTATTGTTCTGGCTCGCAGGAAGGCGACGGAGGCGCTATATATAGGGCAAGCAATTACCCCGACCTGCTTCCGGAGATGCCAGGATATTGCTGTCCAATAGAAATTTTTTATGTTGTACTTTAATTTTATAGAGATATGGGTAAATTTAAGAACTGCTTGCTAATATCGCCAAGCAAGGAAAAGTGCCGTAAAAATGCCGTAAAAGGATACAACAGAATGGCTCGAGTTGGTTTTGAACCGAGATTATCTCGATCACAACCACTGCGCTTTAATGCAATTTAACCAATTCGACCATTAGGCCTCCAAAGTTGTAAGATCGGAATTGCTTGAGTTGCACGTTTTAGGATGAAGTCGGAGTCGTTTTTTCAGTTGTTTGAGAGTCAAAGTTTAAATCGTAACCTTTTATAGAACTGGAGTCAGAGTCGGAAAAAATTTCTCCGACTCCACAACCCTGGTTATAAGTCTCACTTAGCATCTAGAGTGGATCCAGCAGATAAGGAGCGAGACCTCCTTAAAAATTACACAAATGCAATATGCAACATTAAAATTAGCTTTTAGCAATTGTAATTACTATTGCAGAGTTAGCATTTCAAAATGCCTTTTCTTGTCTGTAATTAAAAGTAGATTAAAATTGAAAAATTTTTATTCTTACTCTTACACTAAACCGCTGACCAAAGCACATTTTTTCTGTTAAGTGTACTTAAAACTGTACTATATTTAAAACAACCATCAAACTATTATCACAACCTGCTTTTGGAGATAGGCTACTAAAATATTGCTGTCCGGTTGAAATTTTTGCTTTGTTTTTTGGTTTTTATTTGGAAATATAAATAAAATTTATAGCTGCTTGCTAAGACCACCAAGTAGGGGAAAGCGCCGTAAAATACTTTCCCAAGGACACAAAAAAATCACGCAAGTAGGTTTTAAATCGAAACCTTGTCAATCTATCAATAATTGTATTCCTGCTTTCCAATCAAGTAAATTGTTATGGTATAATCAAGAAATCTTGTATTTAACTTCAACTGTAAACTCATGTTCCTTTAACGCAGGGGTCGGCAACCTACGGCACGCGGGCCAGATCCGGCCCGCCAAGCAAAATCATCCGGCCCGTGACATGTTAGTTAGATATTAATGGGATACGGCTCACAGCATAGATTGTTTGCAGTACTTAACCATTTCAAATAATCTATGGGACAGTAAAACTGTGATACATCTAGTTACAGCAGGGATGTCAAAACGCTTCATTTTTAAGTACAGTACAAATCTGGTGTAAAACAAAAAAGTTTAAGTTTTAGTGAACTAAACTTTACATTAAGTTTTAATAATGTTGCTTTTTTCACGTCTAAAAAAAACTAGTGAAGATCAAAAAAAAGTTTTTATTTTAAATTTGTATGACGTTGCTCTATTTACGTCTACAGATAACAAGTGGGGACCAAAAAATAGAATATAAAAGCTATCAGCTATTATTATGTCGCTGCAAATCACGATCGTACACGCAAGTTTTTTGTTGCACTTTTGCACCTCCTGTGTTCAGGGTTGCCAATTTAGCCCTTTTTATGATTTTTAGCCAACTAAATTTTATATTTAGCCCTGACGTATTTTTTAGTCCTAAAGCGGAAAAGCTTTATTTTTAGCCAGTTTAAGATTGTCCTGATAAAGATTTATTAATGTGTAATCTTGTAAGTTTTTGTCTTGTCATCCTCGGTTATCACGGTCTTGCTATATTTTACGTAACAGAGAGAGCGACGGCCGAGGCAAAGAGCACAACAATCTTAATCAAACGTTATGAAGCAATCACAGAAATCTTCGAAATTGGAAAATTTAACCTGCCGAGTTGTGCAACTTCGGTACAAGTGCCAATGCCTATAGGACCAGTCCAAACATGTGTTTTTGATTTTTCTTGAAACTTTAATTGCATTGCTCAGCTCCTATTAAAGTGCAAAAAATAACTTGTTTATAGCAAATGCTGCCGTAAATATAAATTTCCAACTCAAGTTTTGGAGAATATTGACACGTGTCAAAGCAGCTCTATTGATAATGAAATGCAAATAGATGAGGATAAACATGTTTTTAATGCTTTTGAAGAAGAAAATAATAAATTTTAATCAATTAATTAATTCAATAAATACCAAGATTTAACGCTGTATGTTAATTATACAGTATTTAGATAGAACTTTTTTTATTTAATTTAGCTCTTTTCTTAAAAATTTAGCCTTTTAAAGCTCTTTTTGCTGTTTAATGTCTACCTCAGTTGGTATAACTAAACTGAAAAGGTAACTGGAAAAAGTGCGGCCCGCCATAACGCTATAAAATTGTTTTTTGGCCAGCGATATGCAAAAGGTTGCCGACCCCTGCTTTAACGGTACCGCAATTTCAGGAAAAAAATTATACAGTTGAAAGTTTCAAAATTTTTATTCAAAAAGTTCAGTTTTAATAAAATCTCTCAGGTCGCTGTAAAAGTTTGTTAAAACGCTGACCTGTCGTCTGGTACAAATCAGTGACTTATCACAATTTGCGATTCACAAATAAAAACTTTCTTTCCTTCACAATGGTACAGCAGCGACACCTAGTCGTTTTAAAAATAAAATCTTTAGACATTATTTGATTGAAAGGTGGTGCAATAGAACAACTTTCTCTGTCAAAACGAGCATTTTTTAACAGATCCAAAACAATAAAAAATGTTCAAATTAATAATGCCTTGAATCAGCGTTCAATGAAATTACGCTTTGAACAAAAAGATAAATTTGTTTAATTCAAATTCATAGAGGTTTGTCCGAGAAAACTTCAGGATTTTGCAAAAAACTTTCGTCAGAACAGGGCCACGCGTTCTCAACGGTGACCTATGCCACCTCCTAGCGACCCCAAAGTGTTTTTTGGTGGGCCAAAAGTAGAACTCTGCTCAAGTTTCGTCAACTTTAATTTTTCTTGCTGATTCAAATTTAGGAATTAAATGGAGCAAAATCCACTAAATTGGGGTAGCCGTTTCAGAAAAAACTGTTTTAATTCATAGGAAACTAGGTCAGAAGAAAAACACAAGATAAAAAAGAAGTTTTAACGAGTAAATATGACGATACAAAAACATCATTTCGATAATATTGCCCTATTTTTCTTGTAAGTTATTTTTAGTTTTGAATATTGACCAAAATTTAATTTTATTGATTAATTTTCGACCACATTTACATAAAAACAATTATTAAAAAAATTTTTTTAAAGGTTTTTTTTAATAGTAACATTTTTTATTTTTGTTTAAACCATTAAGTTTTGAATCTAATTGCTTTCATATAAACTAAAAATCAACGTACCCAAATTTCAGTTTTAATTTCGCTTATTTAATTTATCTAAGACCGCCAAATTTTTTGGGTTGTACGTTAGCAAATATATCATTTCCGTTATTTTTTGCAAAAACATTGACTGCTTTTAATAGTTGTCATATCTATAAACAACCTAACACAATTTTATTTGGCTTAATTTCAGAAAATTTCCAAGATAAAGACAATTTGCCTTGAATTATGGTTTGAAATAAAAACTGTCATTTAACCGTAAATAAAAAATTACATACAAGGTCGATACGTCGCGAGATTACTACAAAAAAATTCCGCTGTAGGCCTATAATTTTGATCTTTTAGTCTATGTACGACTGCTAATAATATAGCAACTGTTTAAATTTGCCGTTCTGGCGGTGAACGCGCTATGCCACCGCCACAACGGCAATTTTTTCTGTTTACATCGAATTTTATTTGAGTTGAATCTCATTGGCAGCGTGGGAGAATGGTTAAGAGCCTCATGCTACGTTCGAGTCAATCTGTTATGTTTTGGGGAAAGACATTTTACCGCACTTTCCCCTGCTTGGCTGTCTTGGCGAGCAGTTCCAAATTTCAGTCATATCTCTAAAAACCGAAGCGGAAATTTCAACTGGACAGCAATATCTTGACTTCTCCGGAAGCAGTTGGGGTAATAACTTGCCCGATATATAACGCCTCCGACGCTTTCCTGCGAGTCAGGAGGATAAAAAAAGAGATAAAATGAAATGAACTTTTCTGAGAAAAAAATTTTAGGTCCTCAACATAAGATCTTTTTTGTCTTCGGTTGAATTTCTTTTTAAATTTCATTTTTTAAATTCGCAATCAGTTTAGTTTGTTTGCTACTCGGAAAGCCTTCACCTGATCTGGTGTGAACGACCGGTGTTGTGTTGCTCAGTGCATGCACCAAACATTAGGTCTACAAAAGTTTTTTTGTGTGTGTTTTCTCTAAACATTCTGCAGTTTGAATTTTTATGCGAAGGTTTCTTTTTAAATATTTTCTTAGCTGGGAAAATATGGATTCTTGTCTTGGTGACAGACAGCAACGACGTATGAAAAGGTTACATTTTCAGTTCAATGTTGAATTAAACTTGGTCAAACACCAGTCTCAATTTAATGACTACTTTACTTTTAAAAAACTGATAAAATTAAAGGTTTTTCTAGTTTATAACTAAAACCTTGCAGTTTAAGTGATTTTTAGTAAACAGTATTAAATGTTTTCTAACGCAGGTTACAATATAGCGAAGTTTTTTTTAGTTCCAGAGTTTCAAAATTTGGTTCCTGAGCCTATTAAAATTTTTATTTTTAAACTGAAGTAATTGTCCAAAACGTTTGATTTGTGCCAATTAAATGACGTTGAGTTTACCTTTCATGATACAAAGATATATTTATATCAAGTTTTTCTTTTGTCTGTTTAACAGCTCACTTTTTACGATCAGTTTTTGCTTAGTATACTTAGCGGCAACGGCAATATTTTATTTTGTTAAACAAAGAATAGAAGAAATTGCTCTCTTATTTTTAGGTTACATTGGTAAATAAAAGTGACATCAAATTAAATTTATGATCGCACGCATTTTCTAGATTTACTCAAAGTTAAAATTAGATCAAGATTAGATTAATTACTCAAATTTTATACTTCTTGGTGGAAATAAAATTCTATTATCGTTGAGTAGGTAAACAAGTTTTGCACTTATGCTGGAAGTAAAGTTTAAACTTTTGGGAGTTTATTTGACAAATGTTCTTTTATAACATAAAGAACTTGATTTTAAATTCAACACATGTATTTTGTTTGCATACATATTTACAATTTGGTCTAGTTTCAAAGCTTTCAATGTGTTACCGTTTGGTTTTTTTAGAGGTAACATAGTGCGTAAATACAGATATGAAAGATTTTAGTTTAAAAAAGATTTGTTCTGTTGTTGTAACAATCGATTTTGAAGTTGTAGTTGTTAGGGGAAACTCTGAATTAAAGCTTGAGTAATAAAGTAAGGACAACTACTTGTCAAGTATCGTTTAAGCTCGATATTTATCACCATCAAAGACGATCTGCCTCAGAATTGACACTTGGAACGTGCCTGTCTCGTTAAGATTTCCTTGCCGGCATCTTTGTTCTTTCTGGTGGCCAACAGTTAATTTTAGCTTCGATCTAAAACAATTAGCTGTTTGGATGACATGATAAAATTCAAAAGGTTGATTCATAAAGTGAAAAAACAACCGTTTGTGTGCAGAAATGTCGCGTCTGTCACAATTCTGTCGTAAGAGAAGAAAATGATTTATTTCGTTTTTATACGAAGTAGCAACAGATTTAGTTCGGGAAATCTGATTCATAAAGCCGAACTACTTCATCGAGTTTTTTAATTTAGTTTAAACCAGAAAAAGTCACTTAGCCTTTCGAAGACTTTACTGCAATCTTTTAAAAATGCTTCGCAAAATGTAAAAATAATTTCTGCAATAAGTGTGTTAAGAACTTAAGATGACCATTGTTCTAAATTCCTTTATTTTATGTAAGCAAACGAAACTAGATTGAAACGGGCATAGAAGGAAACTCAAGCAAATCACGCCATTTGCATCGCAACTGATCTTACGGCAATGGTATTCGCTTTACCCTTCTGGCTGCGTAAAGAAGCATCACAATGGAGAATTTACTCAGCAACAAATCCACGCAACAAAGGCAGTTATTTACGGTCATTGCACGTTTTAGCAAGATTTTTAAAGCGGGGGCACGTTAACAATTCAAAATAAAATAAATGCTCTATCAATCAAGCTTGGCACTATTGGTTAAAGCCTCCTCTGCCTCGCGTTTTCTTTAGATCTATTTTTAAAATCAACGTAATCAAGTACTTTTTCAGCCTACTTATTGGAAAACTATGACGGAATAACATTCTTTAATCAATACGTTGAGCAAAACTACAGTAGATGAAAAGAATGGAAATACCAAAATCGATCTAAGAACATAGTTCCCTCTAAGCTGCGCGGCCGCGCAGCTAGCCGAGAACTCCCGCGCAGTACTTTCGTTTTTCCGCGCACTGCATAAGTATTGGCAAGACAAGTTAAATACGTGTTTTCAATCAGAAGCAAGCTCTACACAGTGGTGGATATTCAAATAGCTTACATCTCACCTTTCAGTTTTTACTCCAAAAATGATGGTGATCGCTAAAAAAAAGGTTTTCTCTTCGGTATCGGCTCTGACTTCCCTATTTTCCTCGCAAAACCGAGGTGTTCTCTAAAAAAAAAAAAAAGTATTCACCTCGAAAATAGCACAAAACCTCGAAAAGTCGGGACAAAAATTGGGAAATAAGAGATCGATTCTAGGTGAAGACCTTTTTTTTTTAGAGAACACCTTGATTTTGGGAATAAAATAAGAAAATCAGGGATGAAATCGAAGTGAAAACCTTTTTTTTTAGAGAACACCTTGATTTTGGGAATAAAATAAGAAAATCAGGGATGAAATCGAAGTGAAGACCTTTTATTTATTTTTTTTTAGAGAACACCTTGATTTTGGGAGAGAAAACCAAAACTTTCTTGCTTCGAGTCCCTAAATTTGAATATCCACCACTGCTCACACGGCCTTTCATTCCGCGCACGCTAAGCAAGCTCTTAGAGGGAACGTTGTCTAAGAACAATCCAAAAACTTATCACTTGTTTAACCGGCATTCAATGTCGCAGTTATAACTTTACGTCATTTTCAAACATGGCTTTATCGTTCAAGTTGGTTGCATGATTTTCTTGGCTGTACGGTTTTGGGAAGGCTGAAGCAGACAAATCGTAAAATCGTGCATCTAGCCTATCGTGCAAAACCTAGCTCTGTGACGGACTCGAACGATGAATTTCAAACGAAAACGTCGTTAACGCATCAAGAACGTCGCGACGTACGTTCGATCGTTGAGAATCACAGACAACACCTTTTGTAATTGGGCTACTGATTTGCACAATGCAAAAACTGCAAACGTTGTGATTCCGGACGATTTCTCTTTTACGATCTGTGTTTTTCTCGGAATGACATGAGTCAAAATCATTGTTTTCGGGCGCGACGAAACAAAAAAATTGCAGAAATATTGCAACCAATCGTTCAGGATTTTTTTGCTTTGCCAAGAATAAGGGGAGGTTTAAACCTTGGCTCGGATTTGAGTGAAGAGGTTTTTTTAATATATATTTGACTGAGTGAGTGAAAAAAGTTTTTGGAGTTTTTTCATTTTAAAGAAGACCTTTTTTCATGGTCGCCAATTGACTTTCAATTTCAAATTAACTAAGGGGCCCGGATTTTAACTTGGTAACTGGCCCGCAGTTTCAACAACGGCCTGAGAGACTGAAATAGTGCAAGATCAATTTTTGGAGTCTATCGTGGAAGGATTGGAAGAAATAAAAATTGGGAAAGCCGTGTCAACTATTGAAATCAATCAGAAAAGAACAAAAAATTGTGCACTAAAGTTGACTTAGTTTTATAATAAAAATTAAGTCAACTTTAGTGCACAATTTTTTGTTCTTTTTTAAGTTTTGTAGTGAAAGACTAAGAATAGAATTACTTGTTTTCAGTCATTACCTATTTTTGCAAAGCAATTAATCGCATTTATAACTTTTTTGTCTAATTTGCGAGCAGCTTAGTATTTCGTTGAAAGTTTCTAGGTGCTGGATATGGTATGACGTAGTACGCAGCAATATAACGTTCTGGAAGTATTGACGCATATTACGCAGAATGAAATTAAAACAGAGAAGAATTTCTTGGGGTGTTGACAGTGATGGCTTTAATAGGGTGTGAATAAAGCGGACGCACCGGGCCTCCTAAAATACGTCAAAAAGTGGCTCCTCTACACAAGATATTGATCTATTTCTTCATAGTAGCACCAGGACGTCGGTGGCATGTCTAAAATAAAGCTCTTTTTTTTAGAGATAACTTTATTTTGAGACACTAGAAAGTGGCCCCCCTCCAAAAACGATAATTTTTTTTAGAGACCACACTGTTTTGGAACACTTAGCAGTGGTCCCCCCTAAACTGAAGACTTTTTTTTTAGAGATCACTTTGTTTTGGTATACTAAAAAAAGGCTCCCCTTATGACAATGACTTTTTTTTAGCGATTAGTTTGCCTTGAAAAACTAAATAATAACCCCCCTTTACTTTTCTCGCACCGGGACCCGTTTTTGTAAGGCCATCACTGGGTGTTGACATTTTATATTTTTTTAATTTATTTTTCTGCACTTCAACACGACGCTGTATCTGGTTGATGTTGATCGTAAAAAGTAGAAGAAAACTGAATCCTTTAGCAGCGATGAAATTACTTTGGTGCAATCAACCGTGGCTATGAACTGCTTTGAACCGGTCCGATGGTCGTGTCACGAAAGTTGAACTTGACTTTCTTATGGTAATTTTTTCGAAATAAATGAATGACTTAAGATCTTTTGACGCGTATATAACGACCCCTGAGTACTTTAAGAGTGTTCTTAGACCCTATTGAGCATTGGCAATTACCATTTAATCTAGTTTTATTGTCACTTCGGTATTGTTTTCATTTCAATAAGCCTGTTTTTGCTGCTCTGCACTGAACAACTATGACGTAAATAAACTTAGCTTAAAAAACGGAAACTTTGTAAAGGACTCTTCAATTTGGCAAAATTGTCAATTATCACTGATTTGGTAAACAGGGTGTCCCACAAAAAAGTTTATTTTTAAAATTTTTGTAACGCAAAAACTTGTAAAGATAAAGCAATGAAAGTTTCACCGTGCATAAATAATGTGTTGGAGATTTGTTTGCCATCAAAATCGTCGTTATCCATTTTACTTAGCTGATGTTACTGGAGCATAAAAATAGTCATATATTTTGATGATACTGCTTAAATAACATGCTCAATGTGATCGCCATGGCGCAGAAGGCATTCCCTTACTCTCACAGCAAAATTCTGAATTACTGCTTTGCATGTGTCAGCGGAAATGGCTCTCATGAACGTAGTTATTTCTTGTTTAAGTTCGGAAATAGAGGTAGGCTTATTTTTATAGACATTATAGTTTCCAAATAGAACTTTACTATTTTTGATCGCTGCTCAATTGTGAAAGGCATGATTAAGATAAAGGCTTCAAAATTTCAGGTATAAAACTCCTATTACCATAGAATAAAACCTGAAAAAATAAAAGAGTCAAATGCTCTAAAACAAAAGTAGTTAAAAATTAAAAAATAAACTTTTTTGTGGGACACCCTGTAGAAGAAAAATAAATGCAATGAAAAAGTGTGTTGGCTAGGATACAAAAGAATCCACAGCGCTAAACAGAAATGATTATTGAAAAAAAGCAGTAGAAAAAATAGTTGTCGAAAAAGTTGACTAAAAACTACCCAACACTTCCTTAACAGCTATACGGTATACCAATGCAGCAAAAAAATACACATCGACAAGACACCGATGTAGCAAAACAGCAACTTGACAATCCAACCCATAAAATCGACTTTAATAATTGTGCAATCATTGGCGAAAATGTTTGATAAAAGAATCGTTATACATTTAAAAATTTAATCCATCTATTAATATCGACAAACAATCAATTTCACTTTATTATGTAACATCTATTGCTTCTTTATTTTACTTTCACAATACTATGTTCAGTAAATGTTTAAACTCGGTGTTTTATTATTTCGCTTCAAATTTCTTAAACCACTTTATTTTGTATGCGCCCAAATTGCTGTTGTATCAATTTCATTTTAAAGTTACGCGCAGATAACTTTGTTTTATTAATACGTATATTTTTGCAATATTTTATTCTGTTACGTCATAAATTACCTAAATTTAAAAATATACAAAATTATTTGGTTTTACACGGATCTAAATGCCTTATTAGTGAAGGCACCTAATCAATGAGACATAATATTCACAATTTCAATTTAAATTCAACATTGTAAAATATACGACAAGCGCCTGTTTCGATCTTGTTTGATCTCATCAGGTATATGTAATTACAATTACAAGTAGAAAATTTGTTGTTAATTTGGAACGGAAAACATGTCGAAATAATTCAATGCAGTAAAATTTGATAAAAGTCAAAGAAATCGACGAGTATAGGTGAACTATGAGAATTCCAATGCAACTCTTTTGAAAATTTGGAATTCTCTTCTCTCTGACTTTTCTCAGAGAGAAGAGAATTCCAAATTTTCAAAAGAGTTGCATTGGAATTCTCATAGTTCACCTATACTCGTCGATTTCTTTGACTTTTATCAAATTTTACTGCATTGAATTATTTCGACATGTTTTCCGTTCCAAATTAACAACAAATTTTCTACTTGTAATTGTAATTACATATACCTGATGAGATCAAACAAGATCGAAACAGGCGCTTGTCGTATATTTTACAATGTTGAATTTAAATTGAAATTGTGAATATTATGTCTCATTGATTAGGTGCCTTCACTAATAAGGCATTTAGATCCGTGTTAAACCAAATAATTTTGTATACTTGTGATACGAAGCACGAGATCCCTTTTCATTTATGTTACGTAATTTATCACACTACTAATTAAGCTTTGATAACGCTTAGCTTTGTCTTATAATCATTATACCTAAATTTAAAAATTGATATTTACAATTAATTAATTAGTTTATCGCAGTTGTTGATGGATTGAGTTACAATTCCAAAACGTTTTCAATAAACCATGTTTCGAAATACGTATATTGGCTATGCTTTTTATTCTAAAATTTAGCAAAACTTTGCAACTATACTTCTAGGACAGGATTTCCCAAACTTTTAGTTCATCGGTACCCTTTGGACACTGTAGCAGGTTTGCATGTACCCCCAAAATTTTGTGACGTTTCTCTAAAAAAAAAAGGCTTTCAGTTAGAATCAGCCATTGATTTTCCCCTATTCATGCCCAAAATCAAGGTGATCTCTGAAAAAAAAAAGGTCTTCACTTTGTATCAGATACAAATTTTCCCAATTTATGCCGAAAATCAAGGTGATCTCTAAAAAAAAAGAAAAGTCTTCACTTTACAGCAGCCAGAAAATTTCCCCATTCAAACCCAAAATTACGGTGATCTGTAAAAAAACGTCTTTTCTCTTAATTGTTTTCTACTTGTAAAAAAACGTCTTTTCTCTTAATTTTATGATTTTATGATTATATAACTCGGGTCTGGTGCTTCTCATTTTTAAGCAGTTTGGTTTCTAGTATCTCTTAATTGTCCTGTTTGACGTAATTACAATCGATCGGATTTGAAAATTAATAGAAGATTTGAAAATTAAAAGAAATAGACAACACGTAGCGAGTTCGATTCGCAGTGAGATATGCATCACTGACGAGCTCTAATAAGAGCGAAACTCGAGTCTGGTGCTTCTCATTTTAAGCAGTTTGGTTTCTATTAATATTCCTAAATACCTCATGTTGTTTATAATATCATTAAGATTTGAAAATTCTAGACATTTGAGTCTATTATTTCTTCCGGACACGGAATTTAACTTAAATAAGGACATTCTGTCACATAATAATGTACCCCTTGAGATGCCTAAATGTACCCCAGTTTGGGAACCCCTGTTCTAAAAGACCAAAAACTTTAAAAGGGCAGAAATATTTTTTTGCCAAATTAGGAGACAAAAGATAATCTTCAGCTTAAAATCTAAGTTTTTTTGACTAAAGCTGTACTGTAAAAGTCGTGCCAAGACAGAAATGAGAATCTGTACTTTTAATTTCGCTCGAAAAGAAAATTTTAAATGTCTTTAATTTTTCACATTTTTAACAAATTGCGAGGTGACCAACTTTCTAAAGTAAGCCCGCTTTTAATGGCTAAGCATGCAACTGATTACATATAATGCGATAATAATTATTAAAGATTATATAGCATTCAAAAAGTAATACACTCAAGTGCATTGCTCGTACAGGATTTTACCAATCTTGTTTATATTTGGCACAAACATGATAGGACACACCTTTTTGCGATTGTTATATGTTTTTCTTTTATTTTCAGATTTTTAAAGCTTAAACTAGTTTTTTAAATGGCTGCCCCTCTTGAAGCTCGTCGGAAACAAAGAGCTGTAATCGAATTCCTTGTTGCAGAGGGAGAAACCCCTCTGAGGATTCATAACCGGCTTAAAAATGTCTACAAGGATAATACCATAGACTATAGTAATGTAAAAACATGGGTACAGCGATTTAAAAAAAGTACTGAAGACCATAAAGAGGTGGGTAAAGTCAGCATAGTCGATAAGCCACGTAGTGGTCGCCCATCCACCTCTGTCAATCCTGACAACAAAACTTATGCTGATGAGTTGATAAGAACTGACAGGCGCATTACTGTCGGGAAGCTGGCATCCAAGCTTGATGTAAGCATAGGCAGTGCCCATTCAATCGTGGCGTCCCTTGGGTATTCAAAAGTGTGTGCCCGTTGGGTACCCAGACAGCTGACGGAGGACCACAAACTGAAAGAGTTCGCTGCTGCACTCAGCTTCTGGAACACCACCATGGAGATCCCACCTTTCTGGAAAGAATCATTACTGGAGATGAAACATAAGTATACCATTTTGAACCTGAATCTAAAAGGAGATCAATGGAATGGCGTCATCCAACTTCACCAAAAACCAAAAAGTTCAAGGCCCAAAACTCTGCTGGCAAAATTATGGCCACGGTTTTTTGGGATTCTCAAGGTGTAATCCTTGTGGATTTTTTGCCGAAAGGGGAAACCATTAACTCTGGAACATTGAGACTCTTAGGAAGCTCAAAGCAAAAATTCGACGTGTTCGGCCCAACTTGGACATGGCAAATGTGCTCCTCCAGCATGACAATGCACGTCCTCACACAAGCATCAGGACAATGGAGGCCATCACTTCATTTGGATGGACTGTGATACCACATCCGCCATATTCTCCTGATTTGGCACCGTCAGACTACCACCTCTTTGGTCCAATGAAAGAAGGACTCCGGGGCAACCGATATGGCAATGACAATGAAGTGAAAACTGCTGTCTTGAATTGGCTTAGACATCAACCGGCTGAGTTCTACAACACTGGTATACATGCCCTCGTTCATAGATGGACTGTAGCTCTTGAGAGAGGTGGAGACTATGTGGAGAAGTAAAAATGTAATCCTCACACTTGTACCTTTCTTTTGATGTATAATACATGTTGCTATTATAATTTGTTTGTACATAATGAAGTTGGGTGCATTACTTTTTGAATGCCCCTCCTATTTTATTTAAATAATTTTTAACAATGCTTGATCATTTAAAGTGTGAAAATGAATTGTTATATGTGGCAAAGAAAAACAAGTAAAATAAAAAGACGTAACATCTTTTAAATCTTTCCAAAAAAATGTGCTTTTTGTGAATATATTTATTTTTAAACACAACAAAGCAGTTCTGCAAATGACTTCAACGCTTTTCAATTGCATTTACTCGAAACCTTCGATGCGTCTAAAAATATGCTTACGCTTTTGAGGTATGACGTAATTTTTGCTTGCGAAGAGATATTGCAAGTATGAACTCTTTGATTGGACGATAAAGTGGGTTTTTTAAATTTTGATTGGTCATAGCTAAACGCGCGATCTAGTAAAAGTCACCTCGCGTAAACCCCATCAAATAAACCCTGATTTTAAATACTTCTACAGTTGTTGATATTAAAATAAAAAAAACAACCGGGTTATTTGTGGATGAAAATGCAAAAGATCTCACCAATGACAAAAAGTCAATGCATTTTCATTTAAATGGAATACGTGTATTTGGGTAATAAGCGAAAGAGGAAAGAAACAATATATTTCTCAGCATACGTTTTGCTATCATTTTTTGTTATTATGCAATTGCTTTTAAAGTGTGTTAGTTATTACAAAAAACTACCCATAAAAACTAGATTGCATTTGTTTACGCTACAGCGATATTACGAAAAACTCCAAGCATTTTGCAAGGAAAATAAACATTTTTGAAAGCTTGAAAATTTGGGTTAAGTTCCGGGTAGGATTAGCATTACTAAATTGAAAACTGTTGCCATCATCCCAATATTTCCATCACAGTGCCTGTGTTTGCCTGTGTTGACCAGGTGCTATCATTGCTAATATTGGAAGAGCTAATTTGTGATACGCCATGGCTATAGTGCAATTAAACCCGTACATTAATAAAGATTTGATTGCATAGTAGTTTGAGAACATTTTTTTGTAAAGCCACTAGTGGTTTTTTTTGCTACCCCAGGCGAAAGGGGTTGGTTAATTGGCTTGAATATCACTCTCGTCAAATAAAGAAACGTATCTCGAAACTGCTTTTCTCATATCCCCTAATATGCTTTTGTCTTCAATGGAGAAATCTTCGAGCAAGTTGTGCAAATTCCTATCATTGCTTTCGGTCTTGAAAGAAAGCAAAAAAAAGAAACTTTTACTTTCGCGGCGCTCACGAGAGTGCTATCTTTGTCGTACTTAGCAACCAATAACCAATGAAGTATAGCGAAGTAGCAAAAGTGACGTTGTCTTGATATTGCTAAGTACCGTCGTTTTGATGTATTCAAATTTAGATCGGGACCAATGATGATAATCATTATGGCTATACATGAAAGCATCGTAAAAAGTTTTCGACTTGATACACCTGAAACCGTCGTAAAAACTTTTCGACTTGATATTACGGCTTATAATGAAATATATACAAATTTAAGACAAGCAGTGTTCAAACTTTAAACCAAGACTTTGCTATAGGCTAACTGCAATGATTGCAACTTTTACGTTTGTACGCATTTTATTATAAACCGCAATATCAAATACAAAACTTACCCAATAAAAGTTTGATTGAATTTTCTACTGACTTTTTATTAATTTATGCTTGTTTGCTATAAATACAAAAACTATCGTACATGCTTCTAAAAAAAGGTTCAATTATTTATTCAATGGGAATTTAATTTATTTTGTAGTTGACTTAACACTTCCGAACTGGCTATCTGCAGGAGAAATGCCAAATGAAATTTTATTGTCTCAAGGGAGAACAGGACGATATGAATGGGTTTTGATATCCAAATAGTGCATGCGATTGTTTGTATTTAATCAAACGGGAACTGTTTCTAAATAATGTAAAAGTTAAGAGAATTCAAATTAGAAACAGATTAAGGCGATCGCCGCTATTAAAAGATATTAAGAATAACTTTGATTGTGAAAGACTTTTTAAATACAACAGAAAATCTTGAATAGTTCGTGCTATAATTTGATTATTAGCCTTCGACTCTTGTCAAGCATCGATTTAGTATCCACAAGCTCTTTATTTGGAATTCTAAACTAGATCTTCGATAGAAAAGACAACGATTGGATTTGATCTTGAAAGATGCCAGCAAACGTAAGAAATAGCATTAAAAAGAAAAGATGGCTTTAGAATTTGGTAGCTTTTTTCTTTTTTCTTTAAAAGAACACATCTTTTTTTAATTACTTCGTTTATTTCGTTTAGTTATTAAGTAATAAATTAATTTTTTGGTGAAATTTAAATAAACTTCAACTTTGATTAATGAAAGATTTTAAATCACGTTATTTTTGTGTAAAGAAATAATTAAAACCTCATTCTTTACATTGTATAAAAAAAGTTAAAAAACTCATATTGAAGTGGGAACGCAGTTTTGTAAAAAAAGCGACAAAGAACAAGCATCTCTAACTTTTGAAAATACAATTCCAAAGAAAGTATTGTTGGGAAGAAAAACAATGAAACTTATCAAAAATAGTTTGTACAAAAAGCAAAGCACTTTATTTTAAAAGATGTTAAAAATGCCTTACGACTAGGGGAGCCGAAAAATATTTTGCCGGGGGGTAAAATTCCAAACAAAGGCACATTTGACTGTTTACCAAATCATGATTTTGTGGCATTTTACAAAGTTGCCACTTAGAATCTGCAATCCATTTTCCACCCAAAAATTTAATCAAGACTAAAAAAAAGTCAACACATTTAATCAATGTCTGAAATCCCTGTTTTTGTCTCAAATTTAAAGTGATGACTAAAAAAAAAGACCATTTTTAATCGATTTGATATTTTGATCGAATATCTATGAATGATGGGGAAAATCTAACCCAATGCTTCTGTATTGCAAATTTCAAACGGCAATATATACACGTTCTAAAAAAGACAGGGTAGGGCAATTTCCCCCTGTCCCCCCGTCTCCAGATCCCTGCTTACAACTCAGAGATAATATAAGCATCAAAAATTAATTGCATTTTTAATTATATCTGATCTGCACAAAAAAACAAAATTCACATCAAAATCACGATATTATATGAATTATTTTTTTCCGACTTCCATTACAAAACGGGAGGGAGCATGCTTGAAGCAATCTTTAGGTGATTTCCCGAATTCGCTCTAGCAGGTCCCAAGATATTGCGGTTCGGTTGAATTTTTTTAGTTATTTGTAAAGCGGGAGTTCTCAAAAAGATTAATTTATCCCTTAGAGGTAACTTTGACCTGTTTTAAGGGTAAATTTGGCAAGCAAGAAATTTGCAAACTTTATCTTTTCAGTTAAGGGGTCTATCTTTTTCTTGTTTTGAAATTGGTGACCTTAACAAAAAACCGTATTTGAGAAGTTATGCCAAGACTTTTTCTTGTAAAAATTTGCAATACGTTTCTTAAAAATAAATTTTTATTAAATGGTCTTTACTGTTTGCGTCATATAAAAAAGTATCCTTCGAGTCACTTAAAAACACGGAGGAAACTTTCATCTTTAAAAGTTGTTAATAGGTAAATGACTAAAAAAAAGTTGACAACATATACAGTATATATGAAGGGATACGAGGGTGAATTAGAGCTGCTACATTTAAAACCGTTGAGCAGAGAAAAGTGACATAACCTGGCTTTTTAGAACACAAAACAATTTTACGAAGAAGAAAAAGAACATGTTGATACCATGCAGTCAAAGCAGCTCTTTGCACTCATTGCAAAACGCATGATCATAATAATCTGCTACTTGCAATGTATGAGAAAACATTAAATTCTTTTTTAAAAATTTAGAAAGGTGATTTTATGAACAAAACTTTTTAAAACAATTTTATCAAATAACCTATGGGATCGTTTTGAAAACTAACAGTAACAAGAAAAAGCTTTTGGTATTTTATTTAAGCTATTACGTCATGTCTTCTTGCAACACGAGAACAAACATTCCACAAAATATCTGTGACCTGCAATGACGTTAAGTGCATCGTGTTGAAAGTGCTGATTTTTAAGCCGATTATCATAAAAAGTTTTAAAAATAAAATTGTAATCGGGGACCTATTCGATTAAGCTATCGACTTTTGAAATATATTTGATTTGAAACATAAAACATTCTGTTTTTTTCGATGACCACTGATCGATACATTACAATGGTCACAATACCACAGGTTTTTGTCGAATGCTAATTTTTTCCAAATTGTATAACAATTCCAAACCTTGTGTTTGAAGATGTGCTAAAAAGCAAAGCCAGTTTTTGGACTTTGTCAAGCTAGAAACGACATTTCTCATTACTTGTGACGAAAATCAGTAAGCAAAATACCGCCGGGGAAGTTTCTGAATTTATAAGAGGTAAATTATTACTTTATGTTCGATGCCATGCAATGTCATGCGACAACACCTTCCCAATAGAACTAAGATGAAAGGGTAAAAGTTTAAATTTGAAAAAGGTGACTGTTATACCCGTAAAATACGTCAAAAAACACCCCAAAAAACAATGAATATTATGATATGGATTAACACCATTGTGCAAAAGGCAAAAATGCGGCTCTGTGAATATCACAGTCAAATACAACGATCGCGTTTTATAATTAGTTTTTTTGTCTTTATATTTATCCTTCTGACCCATAGGAAAGTGACGGAGGCATCATACATTTCGGAGATGCCAATGTGTTGCTGTCCGGTTAAAATTTTTTATTTGATTTTTTAGTTTTATAGAAATAGGATTAAAATTTAGTACTGCTCGATAAGATCGCCAAGCAAGAAAAGTGACGTGAAGTGTCTTTCCCAAGAACACAAGAAAAGCGCGAGTAGGTTTTAAACCAAGATCATGTCGATTATAATCAGGCGCTCTTATCCACTCGATCACGCTGCCGAAGTTACCTGCCGAAAACAAGTGAAATATTTACGGGTATTGGTGATAGTTCTACCGATGTTGAGAAAATTCATAAGAACCTGTCAAAATGTTGAATATCATAGCCTGTCTTTGAACTAGAATAATTTAATTTGTATGATTACAGTTAAGATTAATGCCAAAATGGTGTTTGCAGTAAAAAAAGATCAGAGAATATTTCAATATATTAATACATTTAATACTTTGCCTTCGAAAATTCTTAATTTTAAGTCTTATTGCTAATTTTTACGGGATTTAACTGAATATTTATAGTTCTTAAAAAGCGGCCTTGCAAGAAAAACTTTAATAAAACGACATTCAATAAATTTTTCCAAAACCCGACGAAGTAAAAGACAATACGAAAGCGAATTTCAATGCTGATAAAACAATTGGAAAAAAACCAATCAAATTCCAGTTTTTTCTAATTTACTTCAAAAGAAAGCTGACTAAAAAATAAAACTATTCGGAAACGCTGACTGGTGTTTTTTGTTAAAGCCTACGTGAGTTGTTGATTGTAGCTCAGACAGACGCAGACTGACGACTTGTGAAATCAGTTTGATTTTTGCTCGGTTACGGTTGACTGCCTCGCGTCGCTGCCTTAACAACGTAAAAGCAATTATATGCTGACGTTTGAAGCACGTAAGCACGTAAAAACGCGACGTCCACATTCAATCTATTTTCTTATTAATAATATATGGAAGCTTTTCAAATATAGAAGATTGGTCGCTAATATATTAAACCGTTGAAGGTGCAAAGTCATTATCAAATTTGTTGCAAACGACAGGTCAAATTTCGAAGCAAGAAACACAAACAATTCAGTTTTTTTCAAGGCCATCGATTCGGCAACTTTAGATTGCGTAAACAACGAAACACGCGACGCGCATTCGTAAATAGATTACAGGTAGATTGGAAAATCCCGGATTCAAACTATATATAAGAGGAAATTGTTCGAACTCTTCAGTAGCAAGATTGAATCGCTTCAATAGGAGATCCTAAAGAAGTTTCAATATTTTAAGAGCATTTTCGATAATCAAAGACATTGAACTATAATTTTGGAATATCCGAGGAATCGGCTGATTTAAAATAATTTTTTTTGCATTCGTGGTAAAAACGAAAATGAACATTATCCAAGTGATAATATTTTGTGTAGGTAAGAGAGAAAAATTATTAGTTGTGTCGAATTTTTTGTGTAAAAAAGGGCAAAAATAATTAAAGTGTCTATTAAAAAAAGAAAAATAGCTTTGGTTTTTTAATTTTCGCAGCTTAAAGTAACTCAATACAATAAAATTCTTATTTTGACTTGCGCTAAAAAGTTTTAAATTGATTTTAATGGTCGAAACACTATTATTCCAAGGCTTTGATTGTTTTAACAAAATAAATTTTTATTTCGACAATTTAATATTTACAAAAATTTAACTCAAAGTTATAAAAATGTCGCTCCACAAAATAATGTTTCATAAGCACGCAAACAATAGTTAAATTTTGGCTAACAATCAATTTAACGACTCATTACTTAAAACCTGCTGAAAGAAACTCTGATCGTATATTGTTGCGACTGCAAAAGCATTAGATGTTGATTTTAACTAATTGCTGATTTATAGAAAAGACATTTTTACTTTTGTAAAAAAATATTCAAAAGAATAAAAAAGAACAAATTTTTTGCAGCTTTTTTGGCAATCTGCCCTTTTCGCACAAAAGCCCAAAAGACATGTGACGGCACCATGTGTTATGTGAACGGTGTCCCTCGAGCCTGTAGCGAGGTGCCCACTCATGTCTGCTGCAAAGGACCCAACAAAAATCAATGGCTTATGGTAGAACGTCGCCAAGGAGAAAAGTGCTGCCATGGTAAGATGGAAGGTTGTACTTTTCTTTATGGGAAGGTTCACGATTTTTTTCGCTTACATCAATTCTTGTAGTTTTGAAAAATATCGATTTGAACGAAGTGCGATGTCGCATTTAAATTTTTCTGTTTGTTCAAGGTTCTGGGATGGTTTACGACCCAACCAGGGAGGTCTGCGTGAACGGAACCGTCCGAGAAAAACGGACAAATAATGAATTGGAATGCGGATTGACCGCCACTTATGATAAAAGCATAGAAAAATGCTGCAAAAAGAACTCGACCTATGGACGCGTGTATCAGAAAAGTAAGGCACTTCTTCATATCGTCTATTCTAGAATATCTAAGAAGGCTTAGTCAACTATGCCGAGTAAACTCCACGTCACAAATTGGAAGCTTGAAAATCGCGGTTTTTGAAGAAATTTATCTCGCCGTTTATCTCAAATGGTATTGTGACCTAGCTGTAACTATTGGATAGTTAAGAGCTTTCAATTATTCTCTTTCATTATGACGTCATAAAATTTCAGTCGGAGTGTGCTGCAACGAAACAAATCTCGTCGACCCAGATCTTGATTGCTGCGAGGGGCTGATTTACAACAGAACCCTTCAAACCTGCTGCGAGAGGAGCGACGACGGCTTGGCAATCCTCTACAACCTTAAGAACGGAGATTGCTGCCTGGACACCCCCTACGATCCGGCCCGGCAAAAGTGCCAAGATTTTGAAATATTTAACAAAAGTGAGGATTTGTAATTTTCTCTCCGTCGCAGCTAACTAGTGATTAAGGGTTAAATTCACATTGACTTCGTAGCTTATTGACTCACTAATTCTCAATGTTGCAAACAAACAAGTTAAAAATTGCTTGGTCATAATAATGAGGTCATAAAAAGGGTTTGCGCCATTTTTCAGTCATTCCCCAGTAATCAAGAAAACTAAACCGAGGGGAATCACCGAAGTTCGGTTTTTCCAACAAGGCTTAAGTCACATGACTGAAAGTCTCCAGCTAACTGCCAGATGTTAATGTTAGCACTGGCGTTTGTATCAGTGTGCCTTTTGATACTTGCGAACAAAAGGACACTGGTTCAAATTTCGAAGTGAACGAGTGCAGTTGTGGATTTAGAACAGTTACGATTGCTAGCAAACGTTAAATAAAAAAGCTTCTGGGCTTACAAAGTTTAAAGAAGCAAGTTAGGAAAATAGCTTTGTTTTGATGCAGCCGAAAATGAAACTTCAAAGTGCCACGCTCAAAATGGAATCGACGTTCAGTTATACAACAACAGAACGAAAATGTGCTGCTCCGGAGAGGTTTACAGCAAATCGGATTTCATTTGCTTTGGAGGCGTAAAAGTGATCCCTAAAGCCGAGAGCAAGCACAATCAAGTTTGTGCGGAGCACAATCGTCAAACCAACGAAGCGACTTACACGACTTTTTACAGTGGACCCGAAAGCCGAAAGGTGAATTCCCTTTTACGTGTTGTTTACTTTCAATAAAAAGTCGTTTTGAATTATCTTTTCGTTATATCTAACTTTAAACGCTGCCGAGCTAATTATAGTTTAATGTGTTTCAAAGACTTTTTGGGAATGCAGTTCAAGACATTTTCAAACAATCGAAGTAAGGAGAAATTTTTTATGCCAGCCCAAAGCCGATTTTACTCGATAATTGTTCCGCTTTTATGCTGTTACTAATTGTTATAGAACATTTTAAATGTTGCACTCTAACGAGTCATATTTGCTAAGTCACATGACTCACTTGTTTTTATTTGTTTATTTTCGACAGGAGTGCGTTAAAGGAAGGATTATAAGCCTCTCCGAAAACCAAGAAATCTGTTCATCGCCGGAAATAAGGGTGTATGACCCGAGATTTGATCTCTGTTGCCACGATGGCAAGTTTTACCCTAAAGGAAAAAAGAAAGGCTTGAAATGCTGTCCGAGTCCCTACGAAGCATACGACCCCGCGTCGCAGACGTGTTGCCACCATAAAATTTTCAATATTAGCGAGACGAGCGGCGGAAAGTAAGTTCGGGTTTTCCGTGCTTGAGTTTGACAAGTTCTTCGCTTGTTTTTACTGTTTTTGATTTTACAAAAATAAAAAAACAAACAAAAAATTTTTTCATCGCTTCTAATTTCTTTTTGTCTTGAACAGATGTTGTCGGGATGTGGCGTATGACGCAAAGATCCAGAGGTGCAATGAAGAAATGCGAGTGGTCAAAGCCCTCTGCCCGAACCCCAACAAGCCCCCTTATCCAGAACGTAAGAAATCATTTAAATTTAGCTTTGAAACTTAATGAAGTCGAGTTGGCGCCTGCTTAGATGAGCATGCGTGAAACATGCGTGAATCATGTGAAATACGTGAAACATGCGTGAACCATCGTGAAACATCTAGCCCAATCCCAACCATATGAATAAAGTTCTGTTGCAGTTTTATTTCGTATTGTTTGGCGCGGTCCAAGTTTGGCCTTTTACAATTTTATTAAATGGGAATTTTACTTTTCAGGCTGTAACGCGACAATTGAAGACATGGAAAGCGTGAGAGACTTTTTGAAAAAAGGAGGATACTACGGTGAGTTGATTGTCCATGTTCTCTTTGTTTAATAACATTATGGGTCAAGTGGTGTTTTTCGTTTGGATTCGAAATCTTGAATTAGGGTTTGTTTCTACTAAGATCTTCGGAAGTAAAAAAAAAAAAAAATCAATAAAACAAACAATGTTTCATAGACTCTGCCGAAATAATTGCTGAAGAACGTTCATCAAGTTTTGTGATGATTTATTTTTTTAAAACGTTAAGATATTAATGAACAAAAATGATATTTCAATGCGCATTATACAGTAATTATTTTTCAAATTACTAAACGAGTAAAGAGGCAGTAAAATACTCTTTCTTTTTTACTTTCCAGTGTACTTTGTCACAATAACTTCTGACCCCCACCAACAGCCAATCATGAAAAAGAAACGGAAATGGTGGATGAACGATATAGTTCATATAACAAGCAAGAGCAAGAAGAAGAAGGCTTCCAAGATTAATATTAAGAAAATAAACAGGTCGCTTTTGACAGTAAATAAATGCACCTGTCCATATGAATTGATTGATAACGAACGTTACGCTCTTTTCTCCGCGAAACCTATTGGTAAGAGACCAAAAAAATTTCAAAAAAACGATGCCATAATTCCATTGAACAGCAACTTGAACCTCGGAAATTGGCTTAGTGTCTTGTTTGGTAGTTTATAAGCATAAATTTTTCATCAAAATTATTCTGCTATTATTTTGAAATGAATATTGTAATATTTTTGTAAACTGCTGTTGTTTTCTCGTTTTTTTGTAGCCTATCCTATTATTTATTCTTTTTTTTCTACAAGCACCGTGCTTTCATTTTTTTGTATTTTGTATTAATTGATAATAAATGAAAACATTTCTTTTTTCTTAAATGCAAAATTTTTAATTACGTTTTAATCAACTGTTTCGTTTGGTTGATGCTGTGTTTTCATTATTTATGCTTAGGATTGTATGCTGTTAAACATTATAAGGTGTCTATTTTTATGCCTGCTAAAAACGCCAAAAGCAAAATAAAAAAATTTATTATTTCGTTTACAACATTGTGGTGTATGTTTATTTGTGTCTGTATGTTGCCTTAGAAAAAAAAAACTTTATTTTTTTTTTGGTTGCTCTACGAATTTCAATACGGCCAACGTGCTAAACTTTGATCAAAAATAATTTATCAAAGAAATTTAAATTTTTTAAAGGTTACGTGAAAACGAACTTTAGTTTTTCGAATTGCAATTTTCCAAAAGATTTTTCTTTTTATTTCTCACAAATAGTATCGCTGATTGAATAACAGTGGCTACATTCTCTTATTGTTCTGTCTTGAAGCGAGTTTCGTTATAACTTTTTGGATATTTTATTCTTCATCTGAAAACCTTGTAGTCGAAATATTGTGTCAGATTATTGTTGATTAGATGTTTTTTGCAATGCGATTGATTCTTCATTTCCTATTTAATACTAATCGTATGATTTGTTTTCAAGTAGACTCATTAACTAACATACCTGTGTAATATTTAAATTTATAAATATTTGTGTTTTTATTGCTAAATAAACTGATTGATTTTAAAACATTTGTTAAATATCACTTGTCTTCGCTTTCATCTGCTAAATTTTAATCAAAAATAGGCTGAATACTAGAAAGTAGCAGCAGAAAGTTTGGTTTATGACTGAAAGATAGCCCCGGATTAGGTCTAATAACTGCCCGGCCGGGTTAATCAAGTCTAATATCTGCCCGGATTGACAATTAGAACATTGTCTCGCCACATAAATTCTTGGATCAGGTCTAATATCTGCCCGGCCGGGCGGATATTAGACCTGATCCATAGCCTCGTACTTATTGCTTTACTTTGAAAAGTTTTAGAAACAGGTTGCACTGCAACCTATAACGTCCATTCTTTTAGACCAGAAGTAACGTTAAAAGTATTTTTAGTCGGAGTGATTGTGTATTCTAAAACGATTCAGTCTACTGTAATTGTATAACGTAAAAGAAAGATCTTTTAAGACCTTATTTGGTTGAGCCATGGTTGGCTTAGGCTTTTTTCCATGGTAAAAGCTTATGATCTACTGTAATATACTATGCACGTAATATGACGCATTTAGCGATGTCCATTACAGCAATCTTGCAATTTTTTCGAATAACTTTTAAATGTAAATAGATATTCCAGTTTAATTGATTTTCTATCATGTAATTTCCTAGATTCAAACTAAGAACTTTTGATCAAGAAATTAAGCGGTAAATTTAAAGGGCTCAATGACACCTATTAAGGTTTTTTGAATTCAACGTTGATTTTAAATTTTAGTTGCAAATTCAATGATCTTAATGATCTAAACATGCACAAGATAAATGTGCATATTTAATGCATAAAAAATGGAGAAAAATCAGATTATTGCTGCGTTGGCAAATAGCTGCAATCCTATTTATGCATTGTTATTTTTTTCTACGGTAGTTTGTCAAATTTCCACAGAAAATCACAGCTAATAGTCTTTAGCGTCTTCTAGCGGATTCGAAAGTTTTTCTCATTTTACTTGATACGGTTTGTTTTGTCTTGTATGGATTATATCTATTTAAATAAAATTGCTGTTGTTTTTGCGCGAGTCACTAGCTTAGGATTGAAATTTTAGTCACGTGTCCCTTGTATGAACTTGAAAGTGTGGGTGTGTCTTTATGCAGAATTTAGCATAAACTGTTAGCGATTGAAATACAAAACACAGAAAGTATCAGCTAACTGTTTAATAGATGAAGTTGGCATTATTTTACAATAAAATCTGTTGTGAAAACTGTTTTAAAAGGAAAAACGCCTAATTCATGATTAATTGAAAGCTTAGCATGAAATTCTTTTTTCATCATACACATAGTTGAAAAATCTCGCTTGTAGCAACACAGTATTGGGATGAGCACGCCTTTGCTGTCTTTGCTCATTGTGCTTTGTCGGTGTCCTTAATCTATCAAGAGATATCTCAGATATCGTTATGACACCACTATTTATACTACAGTGGTTTCCAAATGCAAGGAGAAAATTGCCTGTCACATTGATACAAAACTTTTTTCTTGCGTATGCCTGGTGTTTTTCTTCCGTCTAATTGGGATTAGAAGTGCCCAAGTTTGAAAACTCCTTGACAAAACTTTGAAATTAAATTGATTTCTAATCAAATCGATTAATTAAAAACAATTCAAAGTTGATTGAACAGTTTTTCACTGTACAACGTGGAATTTATAAAACTAAACTCGGATCTTTTGTTTTGAATTAAAACGGTTGTAGAATTCTTAGTAGATTCTTACACTCCTAGGGTGATGTGGCTTCTCTCAATCGGTAAGCTTTGGGTTATAATGATATCAAATTTAACGTTTTTTTACCAAGTGTATCAAAAATGCAACAATTTTACAAAACAGTAGTTTGGAAATTATTTATTCCATATACTGTAGAATTCGATGCATTTGAGTATCACCTTTTTACATAAAAGGCATCTAACAGTATAAACTAAAAATTAGTTTTCTTTCAAAAAAGATTATATCTTGCAAAAAAATTTGAGTAGCAAGTTATCTAGTTATCAAAAATCAATCTGGTAACGGGTTTATCTGAAAGAGTTTAAGAATATTGTAAAAATTGTCTAACGATAGTTTTATTATAAATCAAGTCCTGAATTCATATATTGAACAGTTAAACTTTACTGTATGGTCTGTTCGCTGGATAAATGTATATTTTTACAAAAGTTTCCAGTAGGCTCATGATTTTTTGAACATATGCTTCGAATTTTTCTATAGTTTACTGTCATCAATCCTTAGTAGTATTTTCAAAAAGAGTGAAAATGCACAGAAACTGGGTAACTGAAAAGTCAGCTGATGGCCAGATAAGCGATAAGGCCCTACAAAGATAACGAGGTTATGACCGACCATTTGTGATGTAATTAGCTTCTTGCGATTACCGAAGCTGTTTTTTATGATGGCAGTTATAAGCTGTGTGACGATTCTCATTTAGATCGATCTGTCGTTATAATTTTTCAGCTAGTTCTAAAATACTTTTTTTGTTTAACCAGATTTAAGGTATCCTGAAGGCAATCGTACAGGATGCCGAGAATCTTCATCTGCATCTTTTTTGAAAATTTTTTTGCTGAGAAATACGATCTATGACAATATCAACTTTTAATCGTGAAATCAAACGCTCTGCTCTGACAAAAGCAAGCGAAATTTGTTGTAAAATTTGTTTGTAAAATGTTGTAAAATAAGTACGGTACCTGTTTTAATTCTATTTTATTATTTGGAAGGAGTTTCTTGTTAAAATATTGGTGTCTCCATTACAATGCGTTTAAAAAACAATAGTTTCTTTATTTTGCAAATAGTTTATACTTTTTACGCTGCTTCAATCTAAATTTAAATTTTATTTTCAATTTAAAAAGTACCTTCAAAGATGACGCAAATGCTCAAGTATGTTGTCAGGAATAGCTGCATACAATGCGCCCATGACCGCCCGATTAAATTAAACTGCGATCCAGCTATCATTTGACAGAATACAAAAAACGTTTTCAAATGAAGAAATTCCAAAATTGAAAAAAACGAAACCTTGCCAATTTATTTTTTATAGTAACATCTTTGGAATTTGGTGCTGCATAAAGATATGTGTATGGAGAGAAAAAATTGTTTTTTTGTTTTAATGATTGAAATCCGCGTTTATTCGGAGATTTTGTTGTGATTGGTAGGCTTAAAAATTTGCAATAAAAAGCTGAGTGTGACACACTGCATTCGTTCGCTTATTCACTTTAAATTAGAATATGTAAAAAATCTTCTGATCGGGAATTTTTACCTATTTTGTGTCAAAAAAAAAAAAAAATTGTTAGAATCTGGTTAAAAATTGTGCGTAAATGCAATCCTAAAAAAATAAATCATAATAAAGCAATTTAAAAGTAGAAAGTTGTTTAAATCGATCATGAAAAAAAGCCTGAGCAAGCTGGACGAAATGACAGCTATTCTATGTATAAATGGAGGAAACTTCTCGCAAGATACCAAAAAAACGAACTCGTCAAATCTTCAGGTTATCTAACCGATCCTTTATCGCACCGAAAAACGTTAACTCGAAAAGACGACTGTAACGATCGGATTTTCAGCTATTATAAAATCGAAAATTTATTGGTTTCAGTTTGAAAATAAAAACACCAAAGCTTTTTTTCGATGATGCAATTTTTCTTGGTAAATCGTCATATGGCGGTTTACAACTTCGATGACGTACCACGTGACCTTAAAAGCTAAAGATAAAGAATTGAATTAAATTAGCGGCTATTTAATTTAGCGTGATGCCGAGCGGTATCTCCTTTTGAACAAAGTGTTTTTTGACTTTTTTAAACATTTCGAATCGTTTTTTTGCTTTGACATCGTTTGTCGTGGACTTTCTTACTCTTAAGTTAACTGGCATCAGCCAGCCCTAAACAGTTCGGCAACTTCTGTCAAACCAACGACAAACATAAAACAACTACTAAGACATTAGTCATAAGAGTTGAGCTTAGGTGGGCACCGGCAATTATAATAGAATAAGAGATATTTCATTTAATTGTTGCGTTTCGCAGATTGAGTTAAGTAAATAAAGAAGATATTGATTCATTTCCAATAAACCGCTAATAAGATCGGCACCTAAAACTTCTTACGATTTCGAAACAACCCTGAACTACTATACTTTGTAAAACAAGGATTTACTCAAACACATGATGATTGTCAATCATCACTGTTAGAGGCGATGGCAACATTATTCAACCGAACTATACCATTCCTTTTTTTACATTTTTTGATCTCAAAAAAAAACCTTGGCTTTCTTTTTTGGCTATCGTTTGTTGTTTGTTCTTTTATAAAGTCAAATACGCTTTTACAATGTTTACATAACAACAAACCCAATTAGATATAACGACGACTTCCTAAAAAACGTGAATAACAGAAAGTGCTGCTGCCTGATGTTATGCTTCTTTAAAGTATTACCGCTAAAAATATTGCTTTAATTTTGACATTATGATCATCCTTATGTTATTGAGTTTTATTTATTTCCGTAAATCACTGGTCAATGTTTTACTTGGGGTAACCAACAACCAAACACCCGGTCAGTTTTCGGAGATGTCATAATATTGTTGTCGGGTTGAAATTTTTATTTTTGTTTTAAAGCATTAATATGACTATGGTTCAACGCTCCTCGCTTTGATCATTAAGAAAAAGAAAGTGCCTTAAAGTGTCTTTTCTAAAGGCAACAACAGAATGACAAGAGTAGCATTTGAACCGGCGCCATGTTGATCACGTTTGATATCAATGAGGAACTTTTACTTACAGCAGCAAAATTTATAGAAGCCAAACAATTGATGTACAAACTAAAATTACAATTAGATTGCAGAATTTTGTTCTTAGATTCAAAATTCACAAAAATCATAGTTTTTAAACTCAGTTTAATTTTAACCAAATGTCGTATTTTTCTTATGACAATTTTACTTTTCGAACACGAATGAAAGGCTAGAAATGTAGTAGGCTACTAATAACCAGATTAATTTAGGCTATTTCTAACTCTGTTAAATTTTATATGAACCAGGTTTGTTGTTGCAATGTTTCTTTTTTTGATTGATGTTCTCAAAATAAACTTCATTCAAAAAGTGGAAAAATTATTTTTGTTTTAGATAAAACAAACTCTTGGAATGTTTTTCATTCTAAAACTAGTATTGAAAGAAATTTAAAACAGTATTTCCTTCCGTATTTTAGTACAAATAAAATTGGTTTACTAAGGGTGCAAAAGGTTGAGATTCGGTTTATTGTTTAAAAGAAGGAAATAAGAAGAAAACAAAAATAAAACAAACCAAAAAAGCGATGGTGAAAGCTTGAAATAAATACGGAACAAACGGCTTTACAGGAAGATTCGCTTGTTTTTTGGAATAGCATACGGATATAAAAATAAGGAATGGTAAATATTTGCATTCGACCTTGATCTACACCTACACAGCCATTATTTTGTTCCGGAAAGTTTGTCTAATTATGGAAATCCATTGTTTGTTTTTAAAAATCAAAAGCACTTTTCAAACGGCGTCGGCAAATACTGAGATATTTCAAAGCTAGTTCCCGCTTTGGAGGCGGAGCATTGTGTTTGCTTTGATTTATGACGTTACTTTTCGGCATTGTCATTGGCCATGTTTCACAAGCGAAGATTAAACTTCTGCAGCAACTGTTTTTCTTCTTTTTGAGCGTTTACTCCTGTAACAAAACCACGGTAGAACGCGACGTCACTCAAACAAACGTCGCTATGGCAATTTTGTAAGAAATAAACTGTATGTCAAAAGAGAGAAATGTTTCATTTAACGAGAAGAACCTAAAATCGATAACTACCGTGACAAAAGTGATAGAATGTCACAACTACACAATCGATTGTTTAAGGTATTTGCAGAATGATAAAAAGAAAAGAAACACTTAGCCTTGATTTGGTAATTCGACACCGGGTAGATCATGTCGCTGAATATTACAACAACATCAAGTTTATTTATACGGTAAAGAAGCCAAATATATGAGGGAAATTATTATGTCTTCAATATATCATTTGCAAACTTTGAAAAATAGCAGAAGCGTGACCGATTGTTATTGGCAGCGCCGATCATCGAATCGCAAAAATTCGCTGAAATTCATGTTTCAAGTCAAAATAATTATTGATTTGTTCGCATTCTTGTTGTCCTCACCCCCCAGGCGTGCCAGATTCGATGACCTTACGATGTTACACAACGAAGTTACCATGACGTTACGATGTTACACAACAAAAGTTTACGACGATAACCGCAGCAAGACAGTGCAGCGGAATCGCACCGTTTATTGTGTACATTATAATTTCAAAAAAATTTCTTCTTTTTCAAACAAGTTTACCGAGTTCGAGTCCCAGTAAATCAAGCGGAGAGATAAAAAAGCAAGTCTAATCTTTTCAAACTGATTTGCGACCCAAGATTCATTTTTTTATGGAGTCTTTTTCGGCCAAGTCGGTCATAAAAAAAACAAACTTAGGAAAACAAGTTGAGTGCAAGTACATGTTTTGCATTTCTTGATTCTCTTCTTTGGTAAAAAGTCAATTCGCCCTCACCAAAACATAATAATTGAATCAACATTCAATAATCACGCTCCGTAAAAACAGACTTCAAATATTAAGTTTTTGAAAGACAATTTTTGAGTTGATCTTTTTAATGCCATGGTCGCGCATGGAAAAAAATATAAACTTTGCAAAAATCTTATACAATAAAGTTAAAACAACTCTCTGATACAAACATGAAACTCTTTGAAAACGCACCGCGCTGGTCTAAGATATTCAATAAGATTTTGCGGTTGCCGTTTCGATTGCCTTTCAACGTATCAATTGAAGCGTGAAGATTCGAGTTTTGTCTTAGATTTTCAAAACAACTTTGTCTCTTTTGTTTAAACTTGTGGTCAAATGTTTAAGTAGCACTAAGCCTAACAATATGTTAGGCAACTAATATATGTCGAATGCATCCACGGGGCTGGATTAAAGGCGAAGTTTAAGTTTAGTCGCGTTTTATCGGCAGTGTGGTCTAGAAATATAAGCCCCGTTGTAACACTTAATATGGTCTTTGTTTAATTTCTATCCCCATTCTGAAAAGTTGCACTCTTGAAAAGTTGTACCCTTAAAAAGGTCTGTTACATTATTTTCCCTGGTCATCCTGTGCTGGCGTAAAAATTTAGTTGAAGACAAAAAAAGACATAGCCAATTACGTTACTTGAAAAAAGTATTTGCAGTTTCAAGTATTTTAAAAGTTTAACATTAAAAAAAATCCGGATTTTAGAATATTAAAGACCCGCCGGTATTTGAACCCGCCCATCATTTACCGTTATCGCGTTATCAAATCAAAGTTTAGTTCGAACTTTTCACTAACAGCGTTGAGCGACAAACACTTGTATACAATTTGTTCATCAAAACCTGACAAAAGCGAGGAATGTCAAATTAAAAAAAATGATTCATATAATCAGCGTGGCGAAATAAAATTACGTTTGAAAATCACGCAAGACCAAATAAACGCGACATCAAGCAATTAAATCGTCTTTTATCAGATTAATTGCCGAAGAAACTTTAATGAGCTTCCGTTTTGTTTAAGCTCATGAAGACAGGCATTAGTCAAAATCTAGACAAGCCGTGTCAACTACAAGAAAGATATTTCTTCGTTCATTTACCTGTCTTTCCGGCTAAGTTACAGTCACAAAGTAGCAATGATTGATTTATAAGAACGTTTTCCAGCATGGACTAACAAAGATATTTAAATCAAATAAACCTGAAAGTGCCTTATCAAGTGACAAACAAGGCAGCAATGTTTGTCTTTGAGAATCAGACATTTAATGTCGACGACAGGTGATAATCTATTTCCTCTTCTGGCAGTTATTTTGATTGTGATTAATTATAATGGGATTTCAATTGATATTGTGACTGTTTTGCATTGAAAAATGTAGATGAAACACGATTTAAAAATTTTTTTTTACAACAATAGGATAAACGTAACCTAAAAAACCCCAAAGAATTAGCAAACTTAGCATTAACCCGTAAAATTTGGGCTTGATTTTAAGCATTGTGCCATGTCCCTCCTTAGAAATTACTAATACGAGAAATTAGAGACAGATTTAAAGTAAAAACCTTTTTTTAACTCTTGAAAAAAATTTTTCGATAAGCATATTTGATTGTGGTTGCATGACTTCCCCTTTCAAAAATCTTCCATACCCCATTAAATGAGTGAGTGGGTTGGCTAGACATGATTTTACGGGGATAGGCACCTCCAAACTTGTGATGCACTTAAGTTTCTGAAACGGGAACGGTACAATGAAAGTAGATCAAAATTACTTAATAGCCTGTGGAATTATTGTGTTTACTCCAAACGATACCAAAAATATGTAGTAAATTATATGACTTTAAGCAACACCTCCTCAAATGCTTTGTTGTTGTTATTTTTAAGGTTAATTTCAAAAACGTGATTGGTAAAAATTGTTGAAAAATCCCAAAATAGTAACTACAAATATTAACCATATCGCTTTGCGTTCTACGTTGTTCAACGTAACAAATACGTTTATCTCTTTAGTGTATAATTAACAGACTTGTGCAATCCTGTGTGCAACGTTCAGTTATCAACAAACTGAAACTAATAAAAAAGCAAGCAGTCATACCACAATTGACAAAAAAGTGGAAGAAAACTTAGCAACATGGCCTCCGGAAATTATGTTAGCAGTTTTTGCTAAAACCTTATTTAGACGCTCTGGCTCTGTTGACAATTTTTGAATTCGGTTTTTTTATTTTCAAATAGAAAAAAAACTCGTGGCGAAGTGATCAAAGATTTTTTACTAAAAAAGAAACGCAAATTTATGCCAAGAAGATATAAAATTGAGACTCGCTTAAATAAAACGATAAATTTAAATAAGCTGTTTCTTTAAAACTTTTACAATTTCCTCTTTTTTGAACAAGCTTTCGATTTTTTTATAAGATTTCACGTTCTATAAAAAGCAAACGAGAATTTTTAGATAAAACTAAAGAAAGCTATTAAAAACTTTCACTTATCTTTTATGAACCGGCGGTGTATGTATCTATTTAAGTCATTGATATGCATTCTAAATATAGAAAAGAGTTTTAAGCGCAAACTACCTTGAACTACGAAAAGGATTTTTTTGTACTTTTGATATTTATACAGCCGAGTAATTTTTTATGATACTTCTCCAGTAAATATAATAGCTCCATACGCTTTTAGAAAGTCAAGATGAGATTAATTTGAACATTTCTAGATCTAACGTGTTAAAAAAAAACAAACTTAGTTATAAATATTATTTTTAATGACTTGCGAACAAAGAAAAAAATCCAATTTAAGCTGCAGAATTGGAAGACTTATTGGTAATGGAATTTATTTTTTAAGTCAATCTAAGGCAGTACTTTTTCGAAAGAGGTTTTTAAACCATTTACTAGATTTCGTGAGCTTTAAGTATTCATCATTCTTTTTGGTAAAATGTGTTAAATCGGAGCTTTGCAAAATTTGAAAAATCAGCTGAAAAAGATTGAAGAACACTGATTTAAGAGTAGCAATAACCCTTTTTTTAAAACCAAACACAAAATAATAATTGTCGCTGTCTTACTTAAAAAAACAAACACTTAATTCCTCTTGCATTTTTAAAAATTAAAAATATTGATCCTAATAATAAGCAAAATTGACAAGTTTATTGTATAGATACTGACAATTTTTTTCGATTTCTTCGTAAATAGGTTTCTTTCCCCTTTTGTTTAACATTGCTTAAAACTCAATTGTAAAATGTTTGAATTTATAACAATATAACAACTTAAACGTTGAGATTTTTAAAGGAATATAACCTGTAATGAAAAATATCTTTGTGAACTGTGTAAGAACAAAGTAAAATTTGAAACAAGAGAACAAGTGAAATTCTTGTCAATTGATCCGGGGAGTACAGAAAATAGCAGAAGATGCTGATTTATAAGCCAAGCACAGGGGGCTGCAATGAAGCTGCAACAATAACGCTTCTTCTTCGTCTTGCCTGTAAAACAGGGTGGGGAACCTGCGGCCCTCAAGATATTTTAATCCGGCCCGCGTGTGGTTGGCAAGAAGCATACCAATATTTTTTTACAAAAAAAGTCTTAGAATACACCAGTGCTGCGCTGCCGGTGAGCCCCGTTTATTTTACTTTTGTTTTTAGACAACACTAGTTTTTTGGAAGAAAAACGGTAAATTTAGAGACTGTTTTAAAGTGATAACCTTTTTTTAGTGATCACCAGTTTTTCGGACAAAAATGGGTCGCATTATGTCATAACTTTAGCAATGTAACATAATCAGACTTGGGATAACCGCGAATAAAGTTTGGGCAAAGCTGTATTGGCCCCCAAAACTTTATGCGGCCCGCACCTAATTTTTAATTTTGAGATGTGGCTCGCGAGGGCAATCAAATTCTCCTTCCTGCTGTAAAACGTTTGCTTCAGTTGGCGCGTTAAGCCCTGACATACAACGCGCGGTATTAATAAATAAGTACACTTAATTAAATCCTACTGTCCAGAAAGACTACTGTTAATTCTACTTCGGAAGCGAAGGTACGAGGATCGATTCTCGAAAAGGTCAACCTTGTTGTAGTTTTTCTTACTACTGCTGGAACAGCAATACCGTCCAAGTTGCTGTACCATACAGGTGCAATATTACAAAGGTGAACGGTGAAGGCAATCAAATTGCGACTTGGTCCAATGAATAAAGCGAGTATCATGTAAAGTCAAGAAAAAAGACTTAAATTCCAAAGTTCAACTATATTCAATCCGATTCGTTCGGAGTTGGAAAAACAGAATCAATTAATTTTCTTGAGCCCAACTGTACGCTTTACACTTTAACTAAAATTGTGTGACCTATATCTAAAAATTTATCTTTTAAAGTATGGCCGTCTCTAAACAATTGAACGGAACCGACTTTTAGGATTTAAAAATGTCTATAAATTTTAGCTAAGCTTTATCGCTCAGTATTGTGGTTTCAATTCTTTAAATATATTCACAAAACAACTTTGTCCTTAAAAATAGAGATAAAAAGAACAGAAATGGCGTTCATGCAGTCAGAGTGTTTAATTAGAATCAAAACAGCGAATAGCAATTACAGTTCATTCCAGTTCACATAAATGACAATTTGCTGATTAGGTTCCAAATATGAAAGAGAAAATGATCGTGAACAAGCAAAATCGTAGAATTGCCCACACTATTGTATTGTACGAATTTAATGGCTGTGCTAATTGCTCGAACTAGACATAAAACAGCCTCTTTAATTAATTGCAATTATAACTAGATCGACTGTACTCGTCAAGAAAATGATGGAAATTAAAGAGCTTGTTAAAAAATTAATCTATTTGCATAATATTGTCTATTTTAGAGTTCTTTGCTATTTTTTTGTGATACCTTTAGTTTTAAAACAACCTCTAGTTTACTAAACGTTGTTACTTGTTATTTGGCCGCAAAAAAATTAATATTTGCATTCTTGTTCCGAGGAAGGAAAGTAAAAATAAAACATGAAGTTGGAAAAAATTCAAAATAGTTTTTTATCAATTCAAACAATTTTTGATTAGTTATAATTTTTTAAGGGTTTGTTTATAAACGCTTAGTTCAAATAAAAAACTTTTTTACTGTTCTTTTATTGTGCCAAACGAGTCAAAATGTATTCGGTATTTATTTGACATGAACAATGTCTTATAATTTAAGGCTTAAACATCCAGCTTAAACCAGTGGGAAGAAATTCATTGCCAAAAAAGAGTTTCGTCTGTTAAAGGGTAGAATAAAGCAGATAAAAAACTTTGCAAAGAATTATAAGTTGATATAAATTAATCTTTTAACTTATAAATTTTCTTTGTTTTATTTATATCTTATTTATTTCCATGATGGATTGACTAGAGGGAAAAATCGTTTTTGACCTTCGATTTGAACTGAAAAACTTTTAGTGTATGTTTTGTCTTCAAATTAATCAACTTGCAAAGACACGCGTACACAAAAGTTATTTTTCGACCTCAAAATCATTTATTAGGGTACCGGAAAGTCCTGTCCCGATTTTTGTTAAAAATAATAATTAAAAGAAATATTACTGAAAAATCTTTGTTATTCAACAAAGTAGTAACCATCATTAGATATAACCTTTGTCAATCTACTTGGGAGCTTTCCAATCCCCCTTTTAAAAAAATTAACGTCTTTGGAAGAAATAAAAGAATTAAACTCTGCTTCAACTTCGTGAACATTTACGAATCTTTTTCCACTGATAAAATGCTCTTAAAAAACGAAATAAACGAACATCTGTTGGAGCAAGGTCTGGCAAATACGGAAGGTGAGGAGGAACTTCCCAACCTTAGGGTTTTCTTTTTTCTTGAATTTGTTTGGCAGAATGGGGTCTAGCGTTATTGTGTTGCAAAATTACTCCTTTTCTGTTCACAAGAGCAGGAAATTTTTTGTGCAGCAATGCATTTAGACGTTCGAGTTGCTGACAGTAAAGGTCTGCAGTCACAGTTTTTCCTTGCTGAACCAAACCTTTTTTGATTCCACCAAACACACAGCATCAGCTTCTTTCAGTACAGATCAGGTGCAGGTGATCAGGTGCAGATCTTCTTCCGCCGCAGTCATCAAAAGTTCATCATCCAAGAGACTGGGTGATCGAGGCTCATCAGCAAGGCCAAAATTGCCTTCTTTAAATTTCAATAATCATTTGCGGCAGTTTCTTATACTCACATCTTCTGGATAAACAGCGGTTATGTTTTTCACTGCAGTTGCTGGATTGCTACCTTTGTGGAATTCATACAACATGCAATGACGCATATGATTCACCTTAAAAGGTTTGTCTTCGATGGGCTATAAATATTTTTGAACTATCAAAAAGCAGTAGATTCAAGTGAGTAGATTTAACTAAATGTAAAATTTAACTGAGCATCTGGCATCCGATTAGACTTTTAAAACAGCTTTATAGACTTAATCTAGCGTTCAAGTTTAGTTAAAAAAAAGTGGACAAAACTTTCCGGTACGCCTAATAGTTTTGGTCGAATTTTATAATGTCCGATTTTTGCCATTAGTAAAACTGGTCATTAAAACGGGGAGGGATGAAAGGTTGCGATATCAATAAAGAAAGAAAAATGCAAAAAGATTGGAAATCACTTCCTTCAATGGTGTGACATATTTGAACATATTCCTCGTTTTGAATCTCGCAACTCGCTTTATGAAATTTTGATTAAGTGCGTATTCTTATAGAAACAATAAATCAAAGTCTTTCTACTTGCAATAAATAACCACAATGCAACAAAAAAAATTCATCCGAATCAAAGGTCCTGGTATGCAATTATCTAAGTGATCGCAAATATCGGAACCGTCTGTGCATTTGCAGTTTCAGTCAAACCTGGATTGCAACAGTCTAAGATAAAAATTGGATATTAACAAATTAAAGTCTTTGATTTTTTATTATTTTTACGGTATGTTATTTTTCATTGTAAGTGAGGTATCACTCTCAGGTGAAAAGTAACATCACAAAGAGTTTTTTCGAACGAATAAAGTACAATGAAATGTAATGAAGTATATATAAGTAGTCAAGTGCTTGCCAGATTTACGAAAGATGCTCAAGTCCTTGAAAACTACGGAACAAACAGAAACTTAACTTTTCTAATTCGTTCTCTGATGTCTCAAACGAAACTTAAACGGAGGGTCAGGGCCCATTAAAATAGTGACCTGATGTATGGCGTGCTCTTGAGCCATCAAGCGGTTTTATGACGAATCAAAAACTGAGCTTTTTTCAATAGATGTATTACTTTTTCAAAAGTTTTACCTTAAATTAAGGAATTTTATTAAAGTTAGCAAAGTTGTTGATAAATTTTCAAAGTTTATGGATAAATAGAAACTATGGTTTTTATCCCAAGGTTTCTTGTATTTTTTTACGATTTACGGTAAACTATCAAATCATGTGACAAAGAAAATAAAAGAAAGAAAATATAACGTAACAGTTCTTCCGCGACATCCTTATATAGGTTACAAACCATTTAAAAAATGTCAAAATGATATTTCCGATATCAGAACGTTTTGAAGTTTTTTATTTTATTAAACGATTTTTTCTTGTTCAGTAATTGTTCTCTATCGACAATGACTTTCTCCTTTTTTCTCAAAAATGCCATCCTTAGATTTTTTACTCGAAAGTATGACAAAAAGACTTTTTCAATTTGTAAAAATTATCTTGGTTTAATTAATTTTAAATAGGAAAAAGTGAATGGCGTGTAAAATTAAAATTTTTTTATCCATTCCGAACTAATGGGAAAAGGTAAGGATCTATTTCATCAAAAGTAAACAAATATTTGAATACTTTATAATTACGTATAGCATATAAATTAATGGACGCCTATGAAAGAAAGCAAAAGTTTATTCTGTAACAATTATTTTGTGTGCTTATCGAATTATTGTCGTCTGATATCTATATTACTTGAAAGTTTATCACGGGATTACTAGAACCTATCTGAAAGAAAGTAGAAAATGCAAATTTTTCTTCTTTTCGATGTACAACTTGATAGTCTTTGTAATGAGGTGTTTGGAAGACTAATTTTGAGTGGTTCAGTCTGACACCAGTTTCCAACGGCGTGCGGATAAATATACAAAGTAACGCTAGGTGATAACTTAATAATGCTGGCAAAAAAGTGGGCATTCTACGAATAAACAAAAACTTGAAAATAGAATTAAACAAAAACAAAGAAGCCTGAACGTCACAAGCACAAGTCACGCATCATTGAGAAGCTAATAGAAGGTGGATTACCTAGCAGGGATTTTTTCATCAACGAAACTCGCACATGGTTTACGTTTTCAACGTGTTTTTACACCAGACTAACGCCTTATTTAGTGGCTGGCAAAATTCCTCGAAATCAATTAAACGAAAAAAAAACCGAAACAAAACACTGATAAATCAGAAGTTTTATAAAAATCAAACTTTTAAATTTTGAAGAAATTATAATTCTTGATGCTAATTAAAGTAGTATGCAAAAATTAAGTGTTTAACCCAAGCAGTTATAAACTAATAAACAGTAAAAGAGAAAATGAAATATCACTTCTTGTTGTTTCTATATTTTTTTTGAAAGGAACGGTAAAAAACAGTTTTTTGTCAATATAAATAGCTTAATTTGAATAGTCCGAAGCAAAAAAATTTAAATCACTAATCACCAACTGCAGTATATGACATGCAAAACATGATTATTCCATTTTAATGCAAAGGTTGAAAAAAATAATTTCTAAAAAATTTTATTATCTGGTTTGAAAAATAAAAGTTTTATCGGGTAAAAAATAACATTATAAAAATCAATCAAATAATAACTTCATGATTAACATGTGTGTTATTTGATTTTGATTCTCATTGGCGTTACTTAATTGACACGTGGATTTAGGTTTACTGTCTGAATTGATTAAAAAATAAGGCTAACTACCCAAAGTGAGGGGGAAACAAAATTTACAAGCTGTATTTGTTTTGAAAGTATTTTTTTACAGAAATTTATCATGTAAAGATCAAAAAAAGGTCTTTACTTAATGTTCAACTAAAAAAACGACCTTTATTTAACACAAAGACTTTTTTGGTTTTCACTTGAGTTTGCAAGTGTAGTAAGAACGTTTTCTAGAAATTTTGTTATAGAATAAAACATTATTCACATTATTGAAGAAAACTAAACACTTAACTTCAAAATAAGCACTTTCATAAAATAAGCAGATTATAATTCTCTAAGAAAATGTTCATAAAAATAGGTAGAAATCTTAGAAACGAGCTTAAAGCGGACCGTGTGTCCCTGCGTCCATTGCTTTTTAAACAATGAGACACTAAGTGTTTGATTTCTGAACAAGCAAAAATATTCTAGAGCAGAGGTCGGGAACCTTTTTGGGTAAAAGATTCATAAAAACTATGTACTCTATTTTTAAGTACTTCTTTTCCGTGAGATCCATACAATGTTCTTCCAATTTTTAGCTGTGTGTATGTGTGTGTGAGCGGAAATTTGTTCGTGGGCAACTTTGGTCTTTTTCTTGCGAAGTACTCGTATAACAAATTTATGATATAGTTTTAGTATGAAAGAAAGCTTGAAATTTATCGTCCGTTAAATTTGCTTGCAAAAATGAGGAGAGATTAAATTTTTTTAGATAGTTACATCAATTTTTATTTCTCAAGTATTAGTCTTCACAATTTTTACTCATGTACCGTTATGAAGCCATTAAAATTCAAAAAGCCTGCATAACCACGTGATCAAATTAAATAAATCATATCCAAATTTATAAAGCTCTTTTTGTGTATTCTTGTAAATTTTACATTCCTGAATGCTTTAAAGAACTGGATTTTATAAATTTTTTTCAATAGTTTGTTACAATACACAGAAACAATTTTACGGCGCACGTTCCTTTCAAGTGGCGTAACTATTGTCAAGTTCAATAATAATTACGTCAGACAAACCACTTAAGTTATTTTTAGCAGTTGCTTTTTTCAAACGTTTTTAGCGCGGTTTATAAGCAAGTGTTGCTGCAGTTCCTATTGCAACGGCTAGATGACGCAATTGTAATACTTTCGACTTCTATTTTTACTTGAAAAAGTTTGCTTTTTTTCGAAAAATTTAATTGCATTTCTATTTGTAAAAAAGTACGCCAAAAGCAAATTAAAAAAACAAACTTAGTCCATGCAATCTTGAAAAATCAATATCGTTCTTGTTTCTGGCTTACAAATTTAGTACAACAATGGGACGTTTAGATTGTGGTTTCGTATCTGCTTTGTGAATTTAGAGGTTACTTCGTCCATCGGCATTTCTATTAATAAAAATCCAAAAGTTCTGCTTTTTCCTTTTTTTCTACACAACAGAACACCGACTTTAAAAAGTTTATTGACTCACTCACTTGAAGAAATGGAGCAGCATATTTGCTCTTATGGAACATGCAAATAAGCTTAATTGCTTTTTATAAAGTCGGATGAAGAGTGTAGAGTAGTGGCGGGCAAACTACGGCCCATTAAGCCATTTCACCCGGTCCGCCATGTATTGAATGTTGTATCTAGGAATGCGGCTACTTTTTCTTGGTCATGACCTTCAAGAACGGTGGTACAAATCAAACTGAAGACTTTTTTTCTTTTTTAGTCTTCTAGTAAGTTTGAGGCACGAATTCACGTTGTAAACACTGGTGGCGCGCTTTCTCAAATTCAACTTCTAAATCCGGCCCTCGAGCTTTTGTTAACGAGACCACGATATTGTTGAGAGAAGTTGAGAATATTGTTTTGATATACCGTTTCAAATACTTGTGCTGACGAAAGAAATTTGGTTTGAAAACAGTTAAAAAGTTGCTAACATTCAATTAAATAACATATTTAAGTTGTTAATTTACTTTAATTCTGTTCTTTAAAATGAAACGTTTTAATTACCAGGTATATAAGTTCTTAAGTTCTTTAGCGCATATTTCCAACCGTTCAGAAAAACTACAGCAACAACTGTAATCAAGTGCTGCTAGTTCAGATTGCGAATTGGAAGAAATGTCCTAAAAGTCTTTAAAGCATAACAACACGATGAGGGTAGGATTTGAACCGAAATGATTTGGATCAT
Organism: Diplosoma virens; assembly: GCA_963680785.1. Classification (NCBI taxonomy): domain Eukaryota; kingdom Metazoa; phylum Chordata; class Ascidiacea; order Aplousobranchia; family Didemnidae; genus Diplosoma; species Diplosoma virens. Next base: position 14,434,878 of record OY796885.1, read on the forward strand.
TAAACAGGCTCCGTAATTCTCATCTACACTACTTTTATTGTAAAACTATATTTTTAATTGCTATGATAAACCACTGTTTCTCACACTTCTGTGCGTTTTCTTGTAATTACACGCAGTAGACTTTTCAAACATACTAGGCCAAAAAATTTGGGGAGGGGCAAAACAATTTTGGTCAAATTTTTTCGACGATTACTAAAATCATAATTTCGCATCATTTTATGGAGATTCTCTAATGTCACTCGGATTTAATAAGTAGACATTTTTTGTCTTCTCTCTTGTTTTTTTAGTGGTGAATGGAGCAGAAACAATTGGTTTTTGCCCAGATTAAGTCTTCACATTAAATCCTAGTTATTTTGGCTCACTGGTTTGGATTGTTCTAAACTGAATAACTTCCTCGTTCCAAAATTGTCGGTGTCGACCCTCGTTTCAAAATTCCAGCATTGTCAATGCCGAAAAAATCCAATTTTATCTATTACTTTTTTGTTTTGAGGGGAAGGCAATTGCATGTCCTGCTCTGACCAGATTGTCGGGCTATGGTAGGCTAAGTTAAGCAATGAATTTTAATTCACTTTTGCTATACATTGCATTTCTATTGGTTTTGCGACTCTAATGCGACTTTCAAGCATTGTAAAGTAGTTTGGCATTCCAAAGCATTACTTTTTTATGACGAAACCAGAACAAATTATGTTTTCTCAAGGAAACAAGCTGACAAAGTAATCACAGCGTATGGGTTATAGTTTCATACCTGACAGTGTTTTTGATTGAAAAGGCTCTATGCTGCCGTCAAGCGTTAAAAATTGCATTGATTATCTCAGCAGAGCGGGCGCTCAGCAACAATGGAATCATACTTTGAACGTTATACGAGGCGCTTCAAGTCTCGGCTTTTTTAAACAAACACTTAAATGTTTTTAACACTAGAAAGTTGATGTAATTAAGCTAGTCAGCGAATGTCGAAACAGTCGGACGGTTTTTCACCAAATAAATAGTAGGACGCTCTTTTACCAAATCTGTGGCATTGTTATTGTAGCCATCTTCACACCAATAAAAACAGTGGGCTATGTCGGCGAATTATATACGATCAACGGTGCAGAAAAAGTGCATGATATCGCATTTCGATTTTTATACCGCCATTTGCATTATGTCTACTCCCTCTTTCTCTTCACCGTTCAACTTTCAAAAAAACATTGAACAACAAACAACATGTAAGCGAGTGATTGAAAAATCTTTACAAAATTAAGAATATCGCTTCTATAATTTTACCGTTTCTTAATTACGCACGTAGATGGACTAAGCGGGGCAAACTGCTTTTTCAAGCTGATATATTGTCAAAAATTTTGGTGCAATTTGATATTTTGGCACTACATACTCGTACGTTTGACAAAGCAAAGCTGCATAAAATTGGGGAAAAATTATGATAGCCACAAGACAATACGTGACGCTTGGCTGTAAGCCAAAATCTGCTCGAATTAGGGTTTGGGTTAGGATTGGGATCCTTAAACTTGATGTGTTAATACTGTTTTTTTTTTAGAGAATAATATAATTATGAACACAAATTGAAAGTAACAACCTTTTTTTTTGAGATCACTATAATTTTGGACATAAATTGTTTCTGATACAATTGTTTTTGCCAAAAAAATTGGTTAACATGACCGACATAAATCTGTCAAGGATTGTGCCTATTCAGATATGGTAACTCTAGTCTAGTCTAGATACTTTTCTGCCATTAGGCAGTTAATCCAGTACGAATAAACAAATTTTTGGACGGGGTGTCAGAAAAAGAGGTAAATAAAGTATCAAAGTTATTGAAAAAGGCAGAAAATGCACTTAAAAGCGTCTTTGTTTTTATTTTAATCTTTGTTTAAATTTTAAAAATTTTTACAAGTTGCTAGCTTTACAACAGGCGGGGAAACCTGGGGCCCGCAAGCGTTTTCAATGCAGCCCGCGTGTGGTTGGGTGGAAATACAACCAGTAGTAGTTTTTCGTGATAAAAATCGAAAAGTCAGATCCAGATTTTGACCAATGTTTTTGTGGCGAAAAATTATATTACGTAACTGTGATCGAACCCATATCACTTTACAGGCTTGACTGAAAAAAACACTTATCGCTTTTCTCCGCGTAATTAATGTTCTCTGTATGTTACTTAGTTTTTTGCTCAGTACAACTCACTTCAGTAGAGCTCGTTTGTTTTCTGTTTAACATTACTCATTTATTATTTCGTTATGTGTTATAATTTACTTTACTTATGTTTTACTTTTTAGACTTGATCGAATTTTTCACTTAATTAAAAATTTATTTTAAGGAAATGTTATACGGTACTTGTTGTAACACTCCCCAAACTTTTATGGGGTCCGCACCATTTTTTAATTTTTGTTCCTGGCCCTCAAGTCCAATGAGGTTCCCCACCCCTGCTCTACAATGTCACTTCAAAATGCTATAATTCTAAATTCAAACAAATAATACAGCCAAAGTAAAGATGGAAGTATTCTCTACACAGGGTTACCATCAATCTTTACCAAAAAAGTAAAGACAACCAGAAATTCAAATAAGATTTGTAACGTCAGAACTTCTTGAACAATATTGATTCATCCGTCATACATCGACCGAAGTTTTTACTAGAACCACTATGCTCTAACAAAGCTTTGAATGTAGAAATTAAAGTGATAAACTGTTTTTTTTTGTCATTAACTAGATTAGTGATTGTGAAATTTCGGATATCAAGGAGGCTATTTCAAACACTACATATTAAAATCAAATGAAGATTAAATTTTTTAAAATACACTTCTTCTAAATAAGGACGAAGTAAGGACGATAAAGCAACTCTAATTCTAAGCATATGCGTAAAAGCGAAAAGTTAAGGCCTGCAGTCCGTCCCAAAAAGGATTCTTTACTGTTCCCTCTTTCTATTAAACTGAAAAAACCAAAAACATCCCAAACATAGATTTAATTACAGCATATAAAGTTGAAAAACAGTTACAGCCGTACCAAATTATTTTTGGGGCACAACAATTTTGCCTAAATTTTTTTAACAATTGTCAGAATCATGATTTCACATCATTCCATGGAGATGCCCAAATTTCACTCAGATTTAATGTAAAGACCTTTTCTTCTTTTTTTAATTATTTTTTTAGTTGTAAATCGAACAGAAACGATTGGTTTTACCGAAATTAATTTTTAAATACCGGTAAGTGATTTTATAACTAGATCGACTGTACTTGTCAGGAAAATGATCGAAATTAAAGAGCTTGTTAAAAAGTTAATCTGTTTGCATAACGATATCTATTTTAGAGTTTTTTCTATTTTTTTGTAATACAGTACTTTTAAATTTAAAACAAACTTTAATTCGCTAAATGTTGTTACTTGTTATCTGGCCTCAAAAAATTAATATTTGTATTCTTATTCCCAGGAAGGAAAGTAAAAATAAATATATGAGCTTGAAAATTCAAAATAGTTTTTTATAAATTTAAAATAATTTTTGATTAGTCATAATTATTTTAAGGGTTTGTTTATAAACGCTCAAGTTCAGATAAAAAAAAAAACTTTTTTAGTGTTCTTTGATTGCGTCAAACGAGTTGAAATGTATTCGGTATTTATTCTGACATTAACAATGCTTTATAGTTTAGGGCTTCAACATTGATCTTAAACCAATGGAAAAAAATTCGTTGCCAAAAAAGGGTTTCGTCTGTTGAAGGATAAGATAAAGCAGATAAAAAATTTGCAATACGAGTAACTTGTAAGTTGAAATAAGTTAATGTTTTAATTTCTAAAATTTTCTTTGTTATATTTTTATCTTATTATCTTCATGATGAATTGACTTGAAGACAAAAGTGTTTTTGACCTTCGAAAAACTTTTAGTTTTTTGTCTTCAATTTGTCTTTAAATTAGTGTTTTAGCACCAGCATCCATCCCGAGCCCACGAGTTGTCTCAGCAGTGTGACGCGCGAGGATAGTTTTTTGCGCAATGCCACTAAATGGTGACAAAACGTGAGCGATCTGTTCAGTTTTACCCCAAGATAAGTTGACGTTGGACAGAACGGTAAAAGTCTATTGTTGTTGTGGACTTGTAACTCACGTTTGGCCTCTCGGTTATTTAAGTGAAAGGCTGCCGTCACCGTCTTAGTGTGACTGAGCTTCAACCTCCAAGTCTGGAGATATGCTGAAAGTGTAGACATTGTTAATTTCAAAAGCTTACAGTAGACCGCACAGCGAATCCCTCTCTTCTTGGCTTCAAATTCTTCAACTATAGGGAAGCTATCCGAGCCTTTCCTAATCACGCCGCTGGCTTTCACACACGTTTTATGATTTTATAATATATATTAAAGTTGAAATTTCGATATATGAAAGTATAACAGGCTTCCACAAGCCAACGACCACAATTATTTACTGGACAATACAGCCCAAACGGTGCAACTAACGATGCAATCGCAAAACGAAACTTTCCCAAGTTTCGCTTGCGATCTACAAACTAACTTTTCAAACTATAACACTAAACCAAATCACCGAACCACTAGATCACCAACGACTGAAAGAAATTAAATTTACCAACATCTCAATTTATAGTGTGCTCGCCACGTGTAAGTGAATCAATTAAATTTCATTAGGATTGCTGCACGTGATCCGCCCATAAAGCAGTGAACGCAAACAGTAGAATTAGTTAAGAGGTTTCAAAAAAGACTTCTATACAGTTGATTAACTTTTTCAATTACAGTACGAATTCTATTTTTTTTTAATGATTTTAACAGACATGTCTTGGCTTAAAGTCTCCTCCAAGTCCTTCCAGTTTCCAGAAGAGTGCAGCAATGCTAAATCGTCAGCATAAGCAAACTTTCTGGAAATCATGGAAGGAAGATCGTACGTATAGATGTTAAATAGGAGGGGAGCCAAGGCTGATCCCTGAGGAACGCCATTTTTAGGACGGCGTAGACTGCTTTGCTTGTTGTCACCGGTGGTAAAGGTAAAACTTTGATTTCGGACAAGCTCCATAATCATTCTGACCATGTGCTTATCCGGAAGCAGTCTCAGCAGCTTGCAGGTAAGGTCACGGTGCCAGACAGTATCATAAGCAGCTGTCAGATCGACAAAAACGGCACCGGCCTTTTTTTTAGCCTCCAAAGAATCCTCAATGTTCTGAGTTGGCAGAACAACTTGATCTACGCTTAACTTCCCGCGTCAAAACTCAGCCTGCTCTTTAGGGAGCAGTTAATGGCTCAATTGATGGCTCTTGGATCAATTAATGGGTCAACGCGGGCATAGATAAGCCTCTCGAGGATCTTGTAGGGGACACAGAGCAGAGATATTGGTCGATAACTCTTTGGGTCCCCCACGGGCTTTGTTGGTTTTGGGATCGCGACCACAAGTGCTCTTCTCCAGATCTTGGGAATTTTGAGTCGGCGCAAACAGGAAGAAAGAAAGTCACGTAACCAGGACTTCAAAGCAGCTCCAACATGGAGTATAAACTCTGGGCAGATGGAATCAGGTCCCGTAGCTTCACCTGGTTTTAAATGTTGGAGAGCAGCAGTAAATTCTCTCTGTGAAAAAGTTCCAGAGATATTTACTGGATCTGGTGTTGTGGTCCTCCAAAGGTCAGACACTTCTTGAGAGACAAATTGCAAAGACTTGCGTCAGCAGCCTTGTATTTTCCATTTCTAACCATCTGAGATGCAATAACATCGGCTGAAACGGGACAGTGACGAGGAGAGTGTCGTGACCTACCAGTAAGGTTGTTCAAAATACTCCATGCTTTTCGACTAGAGTGTGAGAAGTCAATGCTCCGAACTGCCTCGGACCATCAATCCCTCCGCTTCCTTTCAAGCTTGGCAAGCAGAGCTGTAGCAGCCAAGCTCGAGTCGTCTCCCTGAGGAGACAGCAGGAAAGTTTTATAGAGGGATTCATATTCTGCATCCCAGCACGAAACATAGTTATTTCGATACCCGCGTGGGATAATCTTTTTGGCTGCTTTCTTAATGGTGTTGCAGAAGTCCTGGTAAGCTGCATCCACATCAAGTGAATCAGGCGGCAACAAAATCTTTGCGAATTTATTCGTCAAAACAATGTAGTGACTCCATTTGGCCTTGCGGAAATTCCATCGCTTAACAGGCATGCTTGGCACTGCCATAGCAAACCTTGTTGGTGTAATAAGCGAAGGTCGATGTTGTGACCTGGGGAACTTCTCAAGGACACGTCTATCCGATAAGCGACTGTTTGGACCTACGATAGCGAAAACTAGATCCGGATTGGTGCCAGTGTTCCAGCGACCGGAGTAAAAACCGGCAGCGTCCTTGGCATTATATAGGAAGGCAAGACAATTAATACTTGCTTAGCCAGCCAAGCACTTACCGTCCGGAATGTTTTCATCATAACCTGAGTCAGCATGACGACAGTTAAAATCGCCAGCGTAAAGACAGGGGTGACGATACACTGGGAGATCCAGGATTCGCAATTTCGTTGGCGGTGGTTTGTAGACGTTGACTATTTTATAACCATCAACATCCACACACAACCACACAATCTCCGATGTCGGTGGAGATTGATCCAATAGCGTGGAGATTGATGGATTCATGGAGATTGTCCGATGTCGGTGGAGATTGATCCAATTGATACAAAAGCGTGTATCTCAGTCGCTCGTGGACAAACGTGGCAAGGCCATGCTTCCTGCTTAAAGAAGACCCAGCTAGTTGGTAGTTCGGAAGTACCAACTTCTCTACATCAGTGCAGTGGGTATCCTGTAGTAGGATGACGAATGCCTCAGACTGCATAGCAAGGTGATGAAGAATTCATCTTGCTTGCAGTGAGGCCTTCGATGTTCAGCTGAAGAATGGTGGCTCTTCGGAACTTGTTGGCAATGTGCCCTGAAAAGAGCAGTTTTATCCTGGCATTGCCCCGTCCTGAAAAGGACGTTTGCCGATTAGCAGACCCACACTGAACATTGGAATGGGTGGATACCCTTCCATTTTGGTAGGTTTGGTTTCGGTCTGTCATTTAAACAGTAATGAACAGACTTACTCACGGCCAGGCTGCGAAAAAGTACCTAGCATTTGGGCCAGAGTTTTAGTAATAACATGGTTTTTTGGATTTTTAAAAACAACAATTATTTTTGCAACAACCAAATTCCGCATTCTCACGTACTGTACTTAGCAACAACGGAATCCAGAGGTCTATGCAATAAAATGGTTTATGTTACTTTTACAAGCAACAATTGTTTTTAGAGCATTAAAATTCTGCGTACTTATTCAAAGAGAGTTTCCAGAGTATAAGTAATAAACCCTTTTTTTTTAAATTACAGATTTCTACTTGTTTTTATGAACATTGTCTTAGAAAATTTTAATGTGCTTATTTTATGAAAGGTGCTTATTTTGAAGTTAAGTGTTTAGTTTTCATCAATAATGTGAATAATGTTTTATTTCTAAATGACATTTCTAGAAAACGTGCTTACTATATTTGCAAGCTCAAGTGAAAACCAAAAAAGTCTTTGTGTTAAATAAAGGTCGTTTTTTAGTTGAACATAAAGTGAAGACCTTTTTTTTGATCTTCGCATAATAAATTCTTGTAAAAAAATAGTTTTAAAACAAAAACAGCTTGTAAGTTTTTTTTCCCTTTCACTTTGGGTCGTTAGCCGTGCTTATTTTTTAATCAGTTCGGAGGGTAAACCTAAATCCACTCATCAATTAAGTAACATCAGTGAGAATCGAAATGAAACACCGCAACATGTTAATCATGAAGTTACTATTTGATTAATTTTTATGATGTTACTTTTTACCCGATAAAACTTTTGTTTTTCAAAGCAAATTGTAAAAATTTTTAGAAATAACTTTTTCAACCTTTGCACTAAAATGTAATAACCATGTTTTGCATATCATATACTGTAGTTGGTGATTTTTAGATGTAGTAAAAGAACATATGGAGGAAGTTCGTGCAAAGGAGACGGATGTTGAAGATAGAAAGGTTTGGAGAATGATGATACGCTGTGGTCACCCTTGACTGAAGGGAAAGGCCGAAAGGAGAAGAAGAAGAAGAAGATACTGTAGTTGGTGATTAGTGATTTAAATTTTTTTGCTTCGGACTATTCAAATTAAACTATTTATATTGATAAAAACTGCTTTTTACCGTTCGTTTCAGAAAAAATATAGAAACAACAAAAAGTGATATTTCATTTTCTATTTTACTATTTATTAGTTTATAACTGCTTGGGTTAAAAACTTATTTTTTGCATTCTACTTTAATTAGCATCAAAAATTATAATTTCTTCAAAGTTTAAAGTTTTGACTTTTATAAAACTTCTGATTATCAGTGTTTTTTTCGCTTTTTTAAATTATAGCTTTTTAAAATTCGCTTTTTTGAATCCCTGCTAGGTAATCCACCTTCTATTAGCTTCTCAATGATGCATGACTTGTGCTTGTGACGTTCAGGCTTCTTTGTTTTTGTTTAATTCTAATTTCAAGTTTTTGTTTATTCGTAGAATGCCCACTTTTTTGTCAGCACTATTAAGTTATGACCTAGCGTTACCTCGTGTATTCACCCGCACGCCATTGGAGACTGGTGTCAGACTGAACCACTCAAAATTAGTCTTCCAAACACCTCATTACAAAGACTATCAAGTTGTACATTGAAAAGAAGGAAAATTTGCATTTTCTACTTTCTTTTAGATAGGTTCTAGTAATCCCGTCATAAACTTTCAAGTAATATCGATGTCAGGCGACAACAATTTGATAAGCACACAAAATAATTGTTACAGAATAAACTTTTGCTTTCTTTCATAGGCGTCGTTTAATTTATATGCTATACGTAATTATAAAGTATTCAAATATTTGTTTACGTTTTATAAAATAGATCCTTACCTTTTCCCATTAGTTCGGAATGGATAAGGAAATTTTAATTTTACACGCCATTCACTTTTTCCTATTTAAAATTAATTAAACCTAAATAATTTTTACAAATTGAAAAAGTATTTTCGTTACACTTTCGAGTAAAAAATCTAAGGATGTCATTTTCGAAAAAAAAGAACACAGTCATTGTCGATAAAAAACAATTACAAGAAAAAATCGTTTGATGCAGTACTTCTTGACCTTTTTTGATTTTGTTCACCCCTAGCATTAAGTTCCGAATTTCATTCACCCATGATATGACAAAATTATTCTAGACTATATAACACCAAACAATGACTCATAATGTTTAAAATTCATATGACCTATAATGTTTACATGCTTTTTGTATAATATTAAGTCTGGATAAATGCCACAATTACAAACCCACAATAAAAGCTACAAAAGCACAAAACAGTCATCTCATTTTTGTACTAAGTAGGCCTAACAGTGCCTAAGCAGAAATTTCGATCAGATTTGTTTCATAAACTTACAAACAACAAAACTAAAAAAAAACAGTTAAAAACTCAATTTACTACAGAAAGCTGTTTAGTGACAAGGTTGCTCCTGAACTTCTGTAATTAGTTTCTCAAATCTCGGATAAATAATTCTTTCAACGCCACACTCATCAATGAATCAACACATTTCAGCGCATTTCGCTTTTGAGTTCTCAGTTCCACTGAGCATGAAAATCATTTTTCTGACAAGTAAGTGGTAGGCATTAGCACCAGCTGGTGCAAGGTTTTAAAGCCATCTTCTTATACTCATGGGAAGCGAGCAAGCTAAGCCAATAATCCCCATAATAAGGATATGTTCTGAAAAACGATTTTTGTGAAAAGTTTTTCTGCAATTTCAACAGTGCTTCCATCATGTCTCCGAGATTTTCTTGCTTCAGATAATCAACAACAAACGCATTAATTATCCACATATCGTTTTCCAAATCTTGATGCAGTTTTCGTGGAAAACATTTTTCAAAATTTTCACTTAGGAGCTGCAGATGGTCTAGTATTATAGTTTTCATTCGGTTTTCCAATTTTGGTGCTTTATTTTCCCAGTTGCAATCTTTTATATAGTTTTCCAAATGCAGAAAATATGAAAAATTGCCTTTTAAAATGTTGTTTTGCCATAAGTGTATCTTCAATTTCATTGATTCAATTTTCCCCATAACATCAAAAATGTTTCCTGAATTTACAAAATCACACTGAAGTTACAAATTTAATTTATTCAAATGAATAAAGATTGATGTCATGTAACACAATTTGGATACCCAAACTTCATCTTTAAGAAGTACTGCACTTTTATCACTGGAAGATTTTAGAAATTCGTGAAGATTTTATAAATTCGTCAAATCTCAGCAAAAAATTCCTTGCAAAACTTTTCCTCCTGATAGCTATCGAACTTCATTATATAAAAGCAGAGTTTTATGATCTGCAGACATTTCATCGCAAAGCTTAGAAAACAATCGACTTGTTTTTGTTTTAGGACGAATAGCATTAACAACCCCCACCACATCATTCATCACTATCTCAAGCTCACTGATCTTATCAGAAGAATTTGCTCTCAATTTCTTGGAAGCCAACGCTTAATGATGTAGAATGCAGTGTAAAACTTATAATCTGGAGGTCTCTGTTTAATTAGTGCAGTAGCATCTTTGTGTTTTCTTATCATAACTGCTGCACCATTTGTAGTTAAAGCAACACATTTTTTCCACGATATATTTTCATTCTGAAAAAATTCGTCAAGCTTAGAAAAAATAAATTCTCCAGTACCCTGCAACCAAACCCGAAGACAAAATAAGAAGTGTTTAGAAATTTTCTTAACACTTTCATCTGGAAACCGACAATAAACTATAAATTGAGCATTATTTTTAATATTTGTGGTTTCATCGAATTGCAGAGCAAAGCAGGGTGCTTCTATCAGTTTTGCGATTAACTGCTGCTCTATATATCTTCAGCAATCATGGCACTTCGAGCTGATATTGCATCATTGGATAACGGTTATTGTTCTACTTTATCCACAGCTTGCTCTCCGCTATGCAACAAATTTGCTGTAATCTTCAAACATGGTTTGATAACTGACTCAGCCTTGCTGGGTGGCTTCTTTTGATGCATAAGCACATGCGCTATATGGAAAAGAAAAGGAGTAAAGGTTTTTTGTTAGCAGAGCTATTTGTAACCAAGGATTGAAGGGAAGATTGCTGCTTGCACAAATAGTCGTTTGTTTTTGGAAAAACTGTATAGACTTGTTCTGATGAATGGTATGCTTATTTAGCAAGTGATTGCGTAATTTTGAAGGAGCCAAATTGCTGTTGCCATAAGTCACATTACAAAACATGCACTGAGCAGATGTTTCAAGACTGGTTTCTTGACTTTGGGAAAGAAAAAAACCATATTTGATATAATCAGCATCCCATTTTCTTTATTTCACTTTTATATTCTGGATACCAAGTTTCCTCTTTGGACTAGGCTCTTTTAACTCTGAAGCTGATACAGCTGGCCTTTGTTGGCTATTTTCTTTAGTGTCATGCCTGCATATATTTGTTAGACATACTGCAACTTAAGAAGACACAAGTTACGGTGACTGAAACTAAACTAGTGAAACGTTGCACAAATAACACTAAAAATAATGGAGGTTCAAAGACGCGAAGTTAATCAGCACTACACGGTTACAACCAGGGCTGCGAACTCGAAGCATTTTTAATCGAGTTCGAGTTCGAGTTCGAGTTCACAAAAAATTTGCAAGTCCGAGTTCGAGTTCTTTAAATTTCAATTTTTCGAGTTCGAGTTCGAGTTCGAGTTCACAAAATAGAGTTGAAAAAATACAGTCGGAATAGAGTTAAGAGAATAATTCAACTGCGAAAAACTGAGCTCATGTTAAAAATGCTTTGTCATCAATGTTACCAATTTTAATCTATTATTAAACAAAATAAAAGAGGGTAGCAAATTATAATTTGGCACCAACGCTGAGAAATGTTATAGTTAAATTTACTCATTAAATTAACTCAAACATCACAAACTTTTTTCAAGTTCGAGTTCAAGTTCGAGTTCAGAAATTTTTATTTTTCGAGTTCGAGTTCGAGTTCGGCCAAAATTGCCGAGTTCTTCGAGTTCGAGTTCGAGTTCGAGTTCGCAGCCCTGGTTACAACATAAATATGAAAATATTACAAAGCAGGAATATGAAAAAAAAGGAAAAGTTAAAAAACTTACAGCTGTTGAATTACACCAGACGAGCAAATCTAAGTCTAAGTTTTGTAAAATGCCTGGTGTACAAATCATTATATTTCTCACTGCCATTACTTTACAAAAACATCATTGTTTCTACACAATTACGCATGCTAAAGCATTGAATGCACGTTGCTTCTTTCCTGCAAGCTTTGTGAAAATGGACTTTGTTTTTTCATTTTAAATCGATAATTAACTCTTTACCTATTTTTGCTACTAGTGGCGAAAAAATGTTTTTGTGCTCCTAACGGTCCATATGGAACAACCTCATACTTTGCCGTAGAACAATAAAAAACTATTCGTCATCAATACCTGACCTAAAGATTTTTAAAAACTAAAATATGTTATTACGAGCGGCTACTTAAATAAAGCGATACAAGATTAGAGAAACCCTTTGGGATATCTATAACGAAAGTCGCTTGCTTTTCAGCTCTTTTATGTGACGTCTCACCCTCTCTTGTGAAACGGACCGTATACAACATCTGAAGTTCAAATTTGTACACAAATTAGATAATAAGCCATATTTTAAAAATATAAATTAAAACAAATTGAAAAATTTTTCACATTGTTGTTTTCTTGAAAACGGCAGTCTTGTGCTAATTCACTCACCGTTCACCCCTCCGGGTTGGTTCTCCCTTGCAAACATTTTATTCACGCTTGGGTGAACCATTCACCCGGTTAAGAAACATTGGTTTAATGAAACAAAAAACTTCATAACGTTTTCGTATCAGAAATATCATTTTGACATTTTTTAATTGGTTTGTAACCAATATAAGGATGTCGCGGAAGAACTGTTACGTTATATTTTCTTTCTTTTATTTTGTTTGTCACTTGATTTGATAGTTTACCGTAAACAGTCCAAAAAAAAAAAAAAAATACAAAAATCTTGGGATAAAAACCATAGTTTCTATTTATCTATAAACTTTGCAAATTTATCAACAACCTTGCTAAATTTAATAAAATTCCTTAATTTATAATTACTTAATTTAAGAAAAAGCTTTAAAAAAAGTAATACATCTATTGAGATTCAGTTTTTGATTTGTCACTGTCACACTTCATTCATACTAATTTTAATCAGGACGATGTATTTCATTCCCGTTAAAAGTAATTAAAGTTTTATTATGAAATAATAATCGCGTCGCCGTGAAGCGCTACTCTCGTATTGCATAATGTAATGTCTACGATTCACTTGATGTATTTTCAGGTCCTTTTTCTCTTTTCGCCCGATAGTAATGAGGTAATATGTTTTTGTCCAAGCGCCACTATAGCTCGCCGCAGACGACCCGCAAAAGAATTTCGTGCGGCCCGCGAAGCATTCAGGCGAGACCAGCAGTCTTGAACTTTCTTCGGCCCGCTTCAAATCTTTGCGATGCGATATTAAAAGCTGATAGCCCGATTGAATTACGCGCATATCACATAGGAATCATACAAACGTAGTACAAACCTTTTATCTAATTCAGGACTCAGCTGTTTAATAAAATTTACCTTTTATTATTTTTCTTTAAATTGATAAAACCGCTTGCCAAAAAGTGATGTACAGCCTGGGACAAAAGTTTAAGACCACCTTTGGAAAAAGGCACATTTTAGAAAAAAGCTTCTTAATCACCTAATACTAAATATTCTTGTGTCAAAATGCATATTTCGTTTTTGGATATAAACCTTATCACACATTAATTTTTAATTTTTACTTTCGTTCAATTTTTTAAATGTTTAGCTTAAAAATACAAAATTTTGAACCACGAAAATTGGCAAATAATCTAGCAGTTAACGTTGAAAAACGTATTCAATTTACCGGTCGTTGCACAATGAAGGTCTCAGAACGTGAAATATCAAGGCAGATGAAAGTTAGAAAAACTGCTGTACCTAACACTATCAAAAAAATTTCAAAAAATAAGTACTTTCAAGGACAGCAAAAAAACAGGCCGTCTGAGCATTTTTAGTAGTGGAAATAAACGTTTTATTAGGAAGAGAGTGAGTCAATTTCTTTAGAGTTCTGCTAAAAAAAATACAAGCTAAAATGGCACAAGGAAGCTTCAAAATTAGTACAATTGTTTTTTTACTAATTTTGAAGCTTCCTTGTGCCATTTTAGCTTGTATTTTTTTCAGCGGAGCTCTAAGGAAATTGACTCACTCTCTTCCTAATAAAACGTTTATTTCCACTACTAAAAATGCTCGGACGGCCTGTTTTTTGCTGTCCTTGAAAGTACTTTTTTTGTGAAATTTTTGATAGTGTTAGGTACAGCAGTTTTTCTAACTTTCATCTGCCTTGATATTTCACGTTCTGAGACCTTCATTGTGCAACGACCGGTAAATTGAATACGGTTTTTCAACGTTAACTGCTAGATTATTTGCCAATTTTCGTGGTTCAAAATTTTGTATTTTTAAGCTAAACATTTAAAAAGTTGAACGAAAGTAAAAATTAAAAATTAATGTGTGATAAGGTTTCTATCCAAAAACTAAATATGCATTTTGACACAAGAATATTTAGTATTAGGTGATTAAGAAGCTTTTTTCTAAAATGTGCTTTTTCCAAAGGTGGTCTTAAACTTTTGTCCCAGGCTGTATTTTTTTAAAATCAGCGCGTCTTAAACTCTGCAGTTGGTTCGCGCGGGTTTTGCTTATTCATGAGTTTCTTAAAAGAGCTTCACAGTGCGAGAACGGACCGAGTAGCGATAACAGCGTGTGCTTGTTTTCGTGCAAGAACCAAATATATTATAACTTGAGTTGTTTTGCTTTTCCATTTAAATAAGCTGAGTAAGTTGTATATGTATTTTTGTTAATGAAAATAATAAATTCTTAATACAAAAAATACAATAAAAAGTTATATGCGGCCAGTTCGACTACGGCCAGTTGTCCTAGACTCCGTTGCGCTTGATGCTGTATATCTGCGGCCCACCGGTTGGAAAACACAGCTATATATTATACAAAATTTTACAGGTTTTCTAAGTTGTTATTTGTTATTCTGTTTTTTTTTTTAACCAAAATTAGCAGTTTATTTCGATGTCTTCAGCAAGGAAAAGAAAGATTGCAGATGAAAAAAGGATATTCCAAAAAGAATGGACTGATATGTTTTTCGTTATAGAGGAAAGAGGAAAACCGCTTTATTTAAAATGCAAAAGGCCGCTAGCAGTTATGAAAAAAGAAAATTTTTAAACGTCACTACGAGACCAACCATCCCGAGTTTAAAAACTTGGATAGAGAGATCAGAAAAATGAAGATAAAAGAATTTAAGAAAAATTTGTACGCGCAACAAAGTGTCATGACTTCCTTTTGCAGCACAAATGACGATGTGCTCACTGTGAGCTATGAAGCTTAAGCCGTATGACGATGGGGCATAGGCCGAAGAACTACTTGAAAAAGTAGCTGAAAAGTTGGCTCCAAAGTCAGTTCATTTGCGCCGGAAGCTGAGTTTGTCCCGGCCTACTGTTTGTAAAAGCATTAAAGAAATGGGTCAAGATATTGAAGATAAATCTCAAAAAAAAGAGCTGAAAAATTCGTTAACTTCTCTGTTTGTCTCGATGAAACAACGGACATCAAGGATACCACACAGCTGGCAATATTTTTTCGAGGGGTTATGTCAGATTTTTAAATTAATGAAGACTCACTCTCTCTGGAATCGATGCACAAAACTACTCGCGGAGAAGACCTGCTTCAAAATCTCCTTCAAGCCCTAGGCAAGTTCAATCTACCGTTAGATAAGCTGTGTGGTGTTGCTACTGATGGCGCACCAGCAATGGTCGGGAAACATAAAGGGATGGCATCATTGCTGGAAAATGAAATGGATGCAAAAAGAATTAGACATGATAGATTGGTATTTTTTTATTGTAATGTTCACCAACAAAGCCTTTACGCAAAATCTGTGAAGTTTGATCATGTAGCATCGGTGGTTACAGACTGTCCTAACTTTATTAAAAAAAGAGACCTAAACAACCGCATATTTAAGCAAGTTCTCAAAGACTTTGACGCTGATTGTAACGATCTTTTTTGTTTCTGTGCTGTTCGTTGGACGAGTTGTGGGAATATGCTTGGGCGCTTTCATTCTCTTCTGCCAGCAATTATTGAGTTTAGAAATTAGAAGAAATGTGTTTTGACTAAGCTGGAGGATAAAAACTGGTTCTGCGACTTAGGATTTATGGTAGATATCACAAAGCATTTAAACGACTTGAATGTGCAACTTCAAGAACCAGATCAACTACTGCACTCGATGTTTTCCAAGATCAAATCTTTCACGTCAATGCCAAGCCTCTGGGAAAATCAGTTGAAAGATAACAATTGCGCGCATTGAAAAAATACAAACCAACTTCCTGTGCTCAATATGCTTTGGAATGTTCCAGTCTCTTGGAAAGCTTCAATGCTAGATTTCAGGATATCAAAAGCAAGCAGCTGGAGCTTGATATCCTTTCTATCCCCTTCAATGTTACACCTGCTTCTGCACCCTCTGAGCTCCAACTCGAACCCATAAAACTACAAAGTGATGACACGCTGAAAGCGATGTATATGAACAAGCCGTTGCTGGAATTTTATCGTGTACTCGTATACGTGTATCAAAGAAAGAGTTTCCAAACTTGAGAGCTAGCGCTCGCAAATAATCATCTGTTTTTGGAAGCACATATCTATGCGAACAACTTTTTTCTAAAATGAACATCACAAAAAGTCGTTACAGGTCAACGCTAACAGACAAAAATCTTAGTAGGCTATGCAGTTGAGAGTAACCAGATCGTCAGTTCGTCCTAATATCAAGCGCTTAGTAAAGCAAAAATGTTTCCAAATTTCTCACTGAGCAAAAAGTTTCATTAAATGTTTCTTTGTTATTTTTTATTATTTCATGCTTCAATATTGCGTTAAATAACTTCAGCTGTATGGTTCGCATGGGTTTTTATTACTTTCGTTTGTTGTTCGTTTCTGTTGATAAAAAATTTTATTCGTTTTTAACAGGTTTCATAGCATGACTAAAAAGTTGTGCGGTCCGCTACTCAGCGGTAACTGACTAAGTGGCCCGCGATAGCAAATAGGTTCGTCACCCCTGTTCTAGTATAAGGCGTTTTCCCTGGAGAGTTGGAGAATGATCTAGCTTATTCAAGTAAATTCGCCGTCAGGTGGCGTTTATCTATATACGCTCACTCTGTCGCTTGGCGTGGACAAAGAGACGAATAGAGCGAAAAGTGTCGGTCGAAGCAGAATCGCTTCGAGAGAATGTAGAAGCTGGGCGCAAGTGTGGGCAGAGGGCCCGTTAGATTTTGTATTGGTTGACGAGTGTTGAATTTATTTTGCACCAGTGTTTTTGAGTTGTGTTCTACGGAGGTAGAATCATTTGTGTTGATCGAATTAAGTTGAAGCGCCGATTTCGCTTTGCAGTGGCAGAACGTGGAAGAGAATTTTTGTCGATTGTGAGTTGGAATTTTATAATACATTTGTTCTTGTTAGAGATAGTGGTCTCTGTTTGTTTGTGGAGAAGAGTCTTCAACGAATCAATCCGAGCTTGGTTCAAGACAACTGTATAAAAACTTCAGGCTCATAGCAAACTACTTCTTGAGCGGGAATAAAATAAAATTTAGACACAGCTTTGTTTCAGCGCAAGTATTTGGATTACCTAGTTCAACTGGTCCTTTAGGATTCCCAAACAAAGTTTGTGTCAGTCACAAAACCGCTTGATGGCTCAAGAGCACGCCAAACGTCAGGTGACTATTTTAATGGCCCCTGACCCTCTGTTTAAGTTTCGTTCGAGACATCAAAAAACGAATTAGAAAAGTTAAGTTTCCGTTTATTCGGTAATTTTTAAGAACTTGAGCATCTTTCGCAAATCTGAAAAGCACTTGACTACTTATATATACTACATTAAATTTTATTGTACTTTACTCGTTCGAAAAAATTTCAGTCTTTCTAGTGGTAAAAAGCAATTGGTTTTCTATGCAAGAAAATACTTTTATGTATTTAATAAAAAAAATAAACAATTTTTCTTTTCGAGAAGTGCATAGTATAAATTTTAGTTGAAATATGAACTTCTCACCATTTAAAAGAAAGTGTATTATGAGTGAAATGGTAAAAAAGTTCAACAATCTTTTCCTTTGGAGTTGCCAAAAATTATTTATTTTCTTAAGTTTGAAATGGATTGGTTCGTCCTATTTGTCATGTTAGATATGGAAGTTTTGTCATATTAAATACACAAAGCCGTGTTTTTCTAACCGCACATATTTATCTACCCTGGCCTCTGCAACTTTTTTTCTGGAATAAATTACGTGTCGTGTAAATATATTATTGAAATATTAATATTTTATTATTTAGTTTTTTCGTTAATTTTTTCTTATGTCACGCAACAGAAGGCGCGATATGGTTACAGTGAGAGAAATCCTTATCCGCTTCTATGTTTCTGCATTTGTGTCTGATTTTTAAGTTGCTTTAAACTTGTGCATATATGAAGGCTGCGTGAAATTGAATTAGATGATTCTTCTGTTTATAGACTGCTTTACCGGGACAATTTCCCATAATGCTACGTGAGAAGACGTGATCAAGTGGCGTAACATTTAGATGGGGCAACGTAAACACGTTATCAATAAAGTGAAGTGACACTTAGATGGGGCAACGTAAATACTTTATCAATAAGGCGGAGGAGCTTTTAATTGACGCTACGTGAGAACTGAGAACGTATTATCACTGACTTAATTTTTAAAAATAACCCAACGTCAAACGTTGTCACGCATAAATGGCAATTTTTAGTGAAAGTGAATTGTGAGAACGAGCAATTGTATAATATAGCTTTTAAGCAATGTGGGAAAAGAAGTTAGCAATTAAAAAACGTAACTTTGAACTGGCGCTGCGTGAGAACTGAGGACGTGTTTTCACTGAATTAATTTTTATAAATAACCCAACGTAAACGTTATCACGCATAGGTGGCAATTTTTAGTGAAAGTGGGTTGCGAGAACAAGCAATTGTATAATATAGCTTTTAAACAAGTGGGAAAAGAAATTAGCAATTAAAAAACGTAAACTGAGAACGTGTTATCACGTAAGACCTGACGCAACGTTTTGATGACGCAGCGTGAAAACGTTAAGTGCAGGTGCAACTTTTGAATGAAGGTAACTGTAAACGTCTTTATCTGCAGGAATTTTTGTTTTGTTAAACAACGACTGTACTTTTTTTCGCTTTTCTGATAAGGTTAACGATAAGTCTAAATGACATTACTTTTCTGATAAGGTTTAACGATAATTATTTATAGCAGTTGCTTTTTTCAAACGTTTTTAGCGCGGTTTATAAGCAAGTATTGCTGCAGTTCCTATTGTAACGGCTAAGTGATGCAATTATAATACTTTCGACTTCTATTTTTACTTGAAAAAGTTTGCTTTTTTTCGAAAAATTTAATTGCATTTAAAAAAAACAACTTAGTCCATGCAATCTTGGAAAATCATTATCGTTCTTGTTTCTGGGTTACAGATTTAGTACAACAATGGGAGGTTTGGATCGTGGTTTCGTATCTGCTTTGTGAATTTAGAGGTTACTTCGTCCATCGGCATTTCTTTTAATAAAAATCCAAAAGTTCTACTTTTTCCTTTTTTTTATTCAACAAAACACCGACTTTAAAAAGTTTATTTTACATGTATTACTACTTTTACGTGTATTGTAAAAGTATATTTTCAATTGCTATGATAAACCACTGTTTCTCACACTTTTGTGCGTTTTCTTGTAATTACACGCAGTAGGCTTTTAAGACATACCAGCCAAAAAAATTTGGGGAAGGGCAAAGCAATTTTGGTCAAATTTTTTCGACTATTGCTAAAATCATGGTTTCGCATCATTTTATGGAGATTCTCTTATGTCATTTAGATTTAATGTGTAGACAATTTTTTGTCTTTTCTCTTGTTTTTTTTAGTGGTGAATGGAGTAGAAACAATTGGTTTTTGCTTAGATTAGGTCTTCTCATTAAATCTTAGTTATTTCTGCTCTCTGGTTTGGATCGTTCTAAATTGAATAACTTCCTCGTTCCAAAATTGTCATTGTCGATCCTCGTTCCAAAATTCTAGCAATGTCAGTCCCAAAAAAATTCCAATTTTTTTTTTCGTCTTGGGAGGAAGGTAATCGCATCTCCTGCCCTCACCAGATTGTTGGGCTATGGTAGGCTAAGTTCAGCAATGAATTTTAATTCACTTTTGCTATACATTGCATTTCTATTGGTTTTGTGACTCTAATGCGACTTTCAAGCATTGTAAAGTAATTTGGCATTCCAAAGCATTAATTTTTTATAACGAAACCAGAACAAATTATGTATTCTGAAAGAAACAAGCTGACAAGGTAATCACAGCGTATGGCTTATAGTTTCATACCTGACAATGTCTTTGATTGAAAGGGCTCTATGCTGCCGTCAAGCGTTAAAAATTGCATTGATTATCTCAGCAGAGCGGGCGCTCAGCAACAATGGAATCATACTTAGAACATTATACGAGGCGCTTCAGGTCTCGACTTTTTTAAACAAAAACTTAAATGTTTTTAACACTAGAAAGTTGATGTAATTAAACTAGTCAGCGAATGTCGAAACAGTCGGACGCTTTTTTACCAAGTCTGTGGCATTGTTATTGTAGCCATCTTCACACCAATAAAAACAGTGGACTATGTCGGCGATTTATACACGATCAACGGAGAAAAAGTGCATGATATCGCGTTTTAGTTTTTATATCGCCATTTGCATTATGCCTACTCCCTCTTTCTCTTCACCGTTTAACTTTCAAAAAAACATTGAACAACAAACAACATGTAAGCGAGTGATTTAAAAAATCTTTACAAAATTAAGAATATTGCTTCTATAATTTTACCGTTCCTTAATTACGCATAGACGTAATAAACGGGGGAAATTGCTTTTCCAAGCTGATTTATTGTCAAATATTCTGGGCAATTTGATTTTTTGGTAGTACTGTACATAGGTTTGACAAGGCAAACCTGCATAAAATTGGGGAAAATTTATGATAGCCACAAGACCATGCGTGACGCTTGGTTTCAAGCCGAAATCTGCTTAAATTAAGGTTAGGGTTAGGATTGGGATTCTTAAACTTGATGTGTTAATACTGGGTTTCTTTTTTAGAAAATACTATAATTTTGGACATAAATCGAAAGTGATGATCTTTTTTTAGAGATCTCTATGATTTTGGACATAAATTGTTTTTGATACAACTGTTTTTGCCGAAAAAATTGGTTAACATTCATATCAATCTGTCAGGGATCGTGCCTATTCAGATATGGTAACTTTAGTCTAGTCTAGATACTTTTCTGCCATTAAGCAGTTAATCTATTAAGAATAAACAAATTTTTGGGCGGGCTATCTGAAAGAGAAGTAAATAAAGTATTAAAGTTATGGGAAAAGACAAAAAATGCACTTAAAAACGTCTTTGTTTTTATTTTAATCTTCCTTTAAAATTTAAAGGTTTTTTAGCAAGTTGCTAGCTTTACAACAGACGGGGAAACCTGCATCCCGCGTGTGGTTGGATGGAAGTAAAGCCAGTAGTAGTTTTTCGTGATAAAAATTGAGAAGCCAGAGACAAATTTTAGGCGATGTTTTTGGGGCAAAAAATTATATTACTCCCCAAACTTTTGTGAGGCCCGCACCATTTTTTAATTTCTGTATCTGCTCTGCCAGTGCAATAAGGTTCCCAACTCCTGCTCTACAATGTCACTTCAAAATACTATAATTCTAAATTCAAACAAATAATACAGCCAAAGTAAAGATGAAAGTATTCTCTACACAGGGTTACCATCAATCTTTACCAAAAAAGTAAAGACAACCAGAAACCCAAATAAGACTTGTAACATCAGAACTTCTTAAACAATATTGATCATCCGTCGTACATCAACCATATTTTTTGCTAGAACCAATATGCTCTAACAAAGCTTTGAATGTAGAAATTAAAGTGATAAACTGTTTTTTTTTGTCATTAACTAGATTAGTGATAGTGAAATTTTGGTTATCAAGGAGGCTATTTTAAAAACTACATGTTAAAATCAAATGGAAGATTAAATTTTTTAAAATACACTTCTTCTAAACAAGGATAAATCTTAGAAGTAAGGACGATAAAGCAATTCTAATTCTAAACATAGGCGTAAAAGCGGGAAGCTAAGGCCTGCAGTCCACCCAAAAAAGATTCTTTACTGTTCCCTACTTGTTAATCTTTCTATTAAACTGAAAAAACCAAAAACATCCCAAACAGAAATTTAATTATAGCATATAAAATTAAGGAAGAGTTATAGCCATACCAAAATATTTTTGAGGCAAAACAATTTTGCCTAAATTTTTTTGATAATTCCCAAAATCATGATTTCGCATCATTCCATGGAGATGCCCAAATTTCACTCAGATTTAATATGAAGAGCTTTTTATCTTTTTTTTGCTTTTAATTGTTTTTTGGTGGTAATTAGAATAGAAACGATTGGTTTTGCCGAAATAATTCTTGAAGACTAAAAAAAAAAGAAAGAAAAGTTTTCACATTAATCTTATTTATTTTGCCCACTGCTCTGGATTGTTCTGGATTGGTAACCTTCAAATCATGCATGGTTGCTGTTTGGAAAAAATCTGATTCAAAATGTTTTGCGTTTTGGGGGGGGACGGCAGTTGTTCGCCTACCGGCTCGTACGGCTATGGAAAAAGCTAACAACTAATATAGCGCAAACTGGCCTAATCTACAATCAAAATTGTATAAGCAAAGAAAATCGCAATTTTGTGGTTGCGGCGATGATTAACTGGTTGTCACAGGGTTTCTCAAACTTTGGTGGTCTGTGCCCCCTTTCAGAGACTCTCAAACACCCGTGGCCTCCTGATTATAATACTGTCTCAAAATTTAAGTAAAGAACAAAAATAAATAAATAAAATAAAGGTCATCACTTTAAAATTGTTATTTTTTTCAAATTTTTCCCTAAATTCAAATGAATACCGAAAAAAAGGTCATCACTTTGAAACCGTCCCTGATTTTGTCAATTTCGTTCCAAAAATAAATTGAAGTCCAAAACGGGGATTCTTTTCGTGTCCCACCGGTAAAATCCCAGTGGCTCTCTTTTGAGAACCCCTGAGTTTATTACAAAATTGACTGTCTATTTTAACCAGTAAAAGACCAAGAGCCACATTTCTTATTTTGCTACCGTAAAGAGCTCCATTATTCACATGGACACACAAGGTGTTCATGTTGTCCTCTAAAAAAAAGGTCTTCACTTGCAATCAGTCTCGGTTTTTCTATTACAATGATCTAAAAATTCTAAATACTCTTCAGCCCTAGTATTTTCCCAGCCAGTTTGAGAACAAACTTGACACAAATTATTTAATCAAACAAGCTAATGCTACTACACCCTAAAAAACACAAACAAAATATAATCATGAGAGCCGCGATTTGGTTACCCCTGGTCTAGTGCTTCTTCATTTTTTGTTTAAGTTTTAACTTTCTAATATTTAATAGTAATAAGTTTGATTGAGATAAGTACAAATTTTATGTCTATTGCTATTAAAACGATTGCTGTCGAATCTATCAGGAGTGATTGGCACCAATATTCTCGGTGACGTTTTGTTTGCGTTAACACTTACGTACACTCCTTTAGTTGCGCGACAGTGTGGAAAATAATTGTTCGCTCCTTGTCGCCCAAACGTGCAGCCAATTTTGGCATGTACGTTGCGACATGCTTGCAAATAATCGCGTATATCTGCTAAGAAAACTTTTAATCGAGAGCTTATGACGTTGATTGACAACATTAAAGACTGTTTTTTTAGGAACCGAAAGCAATTAACTGGTTAATTGGAACAGGTTTTGCCAATGTCTTACAATGCAAACTAACTTGATTTTTCACTAACGTAGAAACTCAACACCGGAATAGCAAATCTTTGTTGTCTGCGTCTGGGCTTAACTTAATTTGATTTCCAAATCCATATTTCACACGAGTTCCCTTGCGCCGCTTATGACGCACTAAAACAGTGTAATGACCTGTTTTTTCATTCTTTTCATAAATAAATCATTTTGCTTTAACAAACACCCAGAAAAAAATCTTCATCATCATCATCATTTATTATCATTTTCAGGGAAAACATTGAATTAGTTCAAAGTATTTCCCTTTGCCCGCTTGTCCTTTTGGTGTTGCAGGGGCAGCAGTTCAAGTTCAATTCAGTTCAGTTCAGTTCAGTTCAGAACTGAACTGAACTCGAGTTGGGATCTCCAAGCATTTCTTAGAATCTTCATAGCTAGAATTTGGTGTTTTTTTGTAAGCTTCAGGAACAATGAATGAATTCAATTAAAATTTTTTAATCTATTCTAGATTGCTGATATACATCAAAACTTATAAAAGATGAAGAAATCGAACAAGAGGAAAGAAAAAAATACAGTGAAACTTCGTTATAACGTAAATTTGGATATAACGCGATCAATCGATGGATCCCGACGCACCACATAACAAGTGCGCCTAAAACTGACACATCACC
The DNA here is from genome assembly GCA_963680785.1 of Diplosoma virens. Lineage (NCBI taxonomy): Eukaryota > Metazoa > Chordata > Ascidiacea > Aplousobranchia > Didemnidae > Diplosoma > Diplosoma virens. The sequence goes on from OY796885.1 coordinate 14,459,388, forward strand.
TTCCGATAAACCCGAAGACGGGGAGGAAGATACACCATCCCCACCCCCAAAAGTATCTAAAGCCATTGAACAACTGCAGGCTAATCTTAGTTGGTTAGAAACACCGAAAGTGGACCCGATTAAAATTCTCTAGCTTAAGAGCAATTTAGACTTTGCTAGAAGCCGGAAACTCTTAAACAGTGTACCATAGACACTTTCTTTGAAAAGCAATGAATGGTAATATACGGTATTGGGTGAACTGTGGATTTGCTATATTTACTGTTGTTTTCAAGTGATGCTAAAAATAAAATGGTTCAGATTTCTTTAAATCCCGATACATCGCCACCCCGCTTTTCACGCGAGAACATTTTATGGGCCTCGACGGTCGCGTTATAACCAAGTTTCATTCTATAAAAAATATTGAACAATACCATAGGAGACTTACAACTATATATTTAGATTGATTTGTTGTTTTTGCGCATGAAGTAACTTCTGCTCAGAGCTATATTCAGCAATTAAAAAGCTTTGCAAAATTGCAGTTGGCAGCATAAGCAAATCGAACAACGACCTACTTTCTAATTCGACTTGTGATTTAATAAGCTTTGTTTTACTGTGCTAAAGGAAGAACTGGTACCACATAGTAAACGTATAGGTGATGGAATAGGCATTGCAGTCGGTTACAATTGCGATTACTTACTTATTCTGCAATCACCATTATAATAATCATAATTTAAAAATAATTATCTATTATTACTCAATCTTTTAAAGTAATCGGTTAAAATTGCAAAAAATGAATGAAATACGTCTGTATAGACATATTACTGGGCAGGGTTCCACGAAAACAATTTTTTAGTTTTTGTCTAGTGTTTCTAAAATGCCATTTATGCCGTAATTTTTATAACTATCGCAAATGCGTGATCAACGGTTTTCTAAATTGATTGAAATAATTCATGATCACGTTTGGCAACACTTACGCTATAGCTACAACTGTTCCGTCTTTTGGACAGGTTTTAAAGTTGTATTGGTTGAGTATAGAACTTGAACGCAGTATAAAGTACCTTGTTTGAGAGTTGCCTTAATAAGATAACAATGCCGTATTTTTAACAATACTCGTATGACTTCTTTTGAGAACCAATTAGCTCAAAGGTCATTTAGAAAAGAAACCATAGAGATTTAAGAGGAACCATGAAAATTCAGGCTTTGCAGTCATGAATCAGATTGCTGAAGATACCAATAGAAAGTTTTGCGAAATTTCAAGCAAGTGGTTACAACTTCATCAACACTTTAGAAATTTATTTGAATAGTTCAGTGTAACATATACGTTTTGTCAAGGTATTCAGTTATGTTTATATAGAAAAGTGTTAGCGATTACAATCGAATACATTTTTTAGATTATGACCACCCAATGTCTGATGGTAACGATTTTTTAAATTGAAAAATCTGCAAAAACTATCTAGTAATTCAATTAGACCGAGTTCTGGTTTAAATTGACAATAATCCCAACAAAAATGATTTTTATAGTCTTTATCAAATTTCTTTTTTTTGTATTTGGCGCTGCATATTATGAAATTTTTTAAATCAAATTATGCATTAACAATTGATCCAGTTGTACTTTTTTTTTCGTTTTTCGCTGTTGGTCTTCGAATGTGGCATTACGCAAAAGCTGGTTGTGGTCGTATCTGGTTGATAGACGTAACTTGATACAATACCAAACCAAACTAGATTTGCCAATGTTTCATTGTTTAAAAGACTAAAGGAACCTAAACCAAATAAATTATCGATCTTGCTTTAATCAGGTATGTGTCGAAGAAAACAAAATTGAAAAAAAATCACTGCGGCCGAGAAAAATTTGACCGAAAAATTTGGCCAAGAAAATTTGCATCTCGGTTATAAGAAAAGAAAATACTTTAAAACTTGTCACAATTTTTTTCTCCTTAAGCGAACGACATGTAAGCACTGAGAGAACAATCATCAATGAAGCTTATCTTAATCTCTTTTCTAATGACATCATATAAAATATATGTTGCAACGTCACAAAAAAAGAGAACTAAACATAAAAACTTTTACTCCGATATGGTTCTAGCCTGGGTAAAGTCCCTCAAGTAGGCTGGACAGACGTACCGTTTTGAACGGGACAGTACCGCTTTTTTTGTAATTTTCGGTCGTCCCGTCATTTTGATGAAAGTCCCGTTTATTCACAGAACCTTTCATTATAGCCGAACAATGAAATCTTTTTTGTTGTTTTGTAGGTTAAATGTCTGCATCTTTTCTAGTAGAAGGAAAAATAAAAACTTAGTTACTTGTGTGTTATTCCCCTTTATACCGAAAAGAGAAAACGTCTTCGATTGTTGTAGAGTTGAGTTATACTGTGATGATTATATAATACGTCATAACGCGCTTGGTTTGATGCGATATTTATATAATTACGTCATGACGCGTCTTAATTCATTCGCTTAAAAAAACATGGTTAATTGAGTTCAGCTTAGGGTTACCATATCTGAATAGGCACGACTCTGACAGATTCATGTCGGTCATGTTAACTACTTTCTTCTGGAAAAACAGTTGTATCAGAAACAATTTATCTGGGAAATTATAGTGATCTCTAAAAAAACGGTCATCACTATCATTTAAGTGCCTTACCATTACTTTCATTCTAAATCTTAGGTTGCGGCCACTCTGTTTGCACCGTACTAAAGCCATCACTGAGCATAATTCTAAAATACCTGGCATATTAACACATTTTAACATTTTTCCTGACGAATATTTGAACATTAAAATCCCGGACATGTCCGGGAAAATCCTCACGTATGGCAACCCTAGTTTAGCTAGATTAGGTTTAGGTTGATATTTTACTTATACTTTAAATGTGATAGTTTTCTTTAGTTAGATTAGGGTTAGGTATGTTTTGTAGATTTGTATTCTGTAATTAAAGTATAATCTGCTATTGTGTTAAGGTATGCTTTATTAATTGTGTTCTTTCATTCTATTTGAATAAGATAAGTGCTTGATTTCTATTTAAATAAGATTTGATTAAATTGTTGTTGTGTTATTTAAATAACATTTGATTTAAATTGTTGCTTCCTGTTTCCATCCATGGATGGATGCCGGTATTAAAGTCTGTTCGGATGGAAACAGGAAGCCGGCATTAAAGACTGTTCCCGGACCTTATACACGCCACAATATAATAATCTGAAAAAAAAAAGAAATGTTTATGAACGTATGTCGTACGTAACAATGGTATATTCTGCAACTTAAGTCAGTAATTTGTTGTGTCATTGGGAAAGACATTTTACGGCACTTTCTGGGGGTAGCGATTAAATGACTTTTTGTCCCTTCCTACCCCTGCATCGTATCTTTATAGTGTATTTTAGTTTAATATTAATTCTTATCATTATTAATCAATTTTTTTAATTTCAATACGTAAAAATCATTGTGTTTATTTTAACCGTTAAGATATTGAAGAGATTTTGATGCAAATAAACAGATCTCTCTCTCTCTCTTGTCTTGATAAGCAGTTCTAAATTTTAGTCATATCTCTATTAAATTTCAAGCGGACAGCAATATCTTGGCAGCTCCGGAAGCAGGTCGGGGTAATTGCTTGCCCTATATATTAGCGCCTCCGTCGCTTTCCTGCGAGTCAAGGGGATAAATATAGAGATAAAAATAAATAAATAATACTTAGTCTGCTAATTAGCCTAATAAAATAATCAGTTGTTTATTGTTACTATTTGTATTTATTAATATGAATTCTTTTGTTAGCTATGCTATTCAATGTCAGTAGTAGGCTATTATGCCTATAAATTTTGACGTTTTGTAGATTTAAATTTATTTTTAATGTTGAAGCCTAAAAAATGTCAAAAAGGCGTAAGTGTACATTTAATAACGATCTCCAGAAAGAATTCAAGTTTATCAAACTTGACAAGCTGTTCAATGATGGAACCAGAGTATTACGTCAACGTTGTAATCCATTTCTCTGTTTCTCATGGAGGAAGGAGCGACATCAATCAGCATCTACAAAGTCAAAAACACAAGGATGCTGAAAAAGTTCTGACTTTAGAGGGAAACATCGGCTTACACTTGGTTAGATGCGGTGATGGCAGTGAAAGCGGTAAAATTACAGCAGCTAAAGCTGCCACGGCCTATCATACTGTGCATCATGGTCAAAGCTTGTGTGCTAATGACTGCTTGCCCAAATTAATAAAGAATATTTCCGAACCTAAATTTTCTTCAACACAAACTAAATCGCAAGCAGTAGTTTGCAATGTATTGGGAACACACATAATGGCAGAAGTAATAGAAAATTTGAATAAAACGAAGAGCATTACACTCAGTTTAGACGCTTCAAATAAAAGGCACATCAAACTTTTTCCAATTTCGTGAGATATTTTTTACCGAAGCATTGAGTTGTAAATAAAGTTATAGATTTTGTTTCCTTACCTGGTGAAACGTCCGATCTGCCTTGTGATATGCTGAAGGAAGTAAATCAAAAATTTAACTTGCACAACAAAATTGTTGCTTTGTGCGCAAATAACACAAAAACCAATTTTGGTGGCTTTTGAAGACTCGGCAAAAATAATATATGGAGGAAACTTGAAGCTGAATTAAAAAGAAAAATTATTGGTATTGGTTGTGGAGCACACATAATACACCATTGTTTCCAGTGTGCTGTTGACTGTTTGCCAATTGATGTTGAATGTTTTGCTGTGAAAGTGTACAAATATTTCTATACATACACTGTCAGAGTGGAAGAACTGAAAAACTTTAGTGAATTTTATTTTATTTATTTTATTTTATCTCTATATTTATCCTATTTATTTTCCGGACTCACTGGAAAGCGACGGAGGCGTTAATACGTAGGGTAGGCAATTATCCCAATCTTCTTCGGGAGATGCCAAGATATTGCTGTCCGCTTGTAATTTTATAGATATATTTTTGTAATTTAGAACTGCTTGCCAAGACCACCAAGCAGAGGAAAGTGCCGTAAAGTGTCTTTTCCAAGAACACAACAGAATGGCTCGAGTAAGTTTTGAACCGAGGCCATGTTGATCATAAGCACGGCGCTTTAACCACTTGACCACGCTGGATTTGCAGGAAACAATTACGCTAAATGATTGCAACATTGAAATACAAGGTTTTTGTTCTTAGCTCCATCAATTGGAAGGATTTTAAGCGTGTTTGATGGCTTCGTGCTTATTTTCTTCGTCATGCTGAGAAATATTTTTCAAAATCCTGTTTGAAACTCTGGCTATCTTTCGCCAGAGACCAGTATCTACTTTCGAAGCATACGTTGGCCTGAGTGAAAAAGACAGTATTTCACCTACGGAAGTAGTCATAAACATTGAAAGCCTATTCAACCATTTAAAGGTAAAAAAACAAGAACAGTTTGTTACTATCGATGTAAAAAAGAGTTGGCAATTTTGATAGAATCAGGAGACATTGCTGAAAAGAAATTTTTTGAAGTGGTTGAATATTTTAATGATACTTGCTTACAATATACTGATAAATGCAAGAGCAGCTTGGGAAACACTGAGAAGTTTTAGTGGATTTTGCTAAAAAAGACTCCAGGCTGGAAGGAAATACATGGCAACATAACCGGGGGCAGGGGGCAATCGCCCCTCCAAGTTTTACAAATTTGGGCAAAATCAGAAATGTTAGGGCATTGACAAGAATCAAAAAAATATTTTGTTCTAAATGCAGAGAGAAATTTACAAATGTAGGTGAAAACTTTTTTTTAGACATCACTATGTTTTTCCGACGATAATCGGGAAATCCGAGACACATTCAAAGTGAACACTACGTTTTTGGGAAAAAAATTGAGAAACCTGAGAGAAATTATTTTTTTCAGAAAGGAGAAGAAAATTTATTTGTTTAGAGAGAAATTATTTCAGAAATTAGAGAAAATTTTTTTCAGAAATCAGAGAGAAATTCTTTTTTATTTTTATTTTTATTTTTTTGGTGTTTACCGTAGAATCTTAGATAAATTTTTTTTCATATCTGTAAAGTACTAAAAAATCATGATGCGGTAAATGTCACAAAATTTGGACGAAGCTCCATCGCCCCCCCATATTTTTTGGCTGGTACGCCAATATACACAGGTGGAAGAAATCCTCACTTGTACACAAGTAAAAAAAACTCGTGTATTCGATCAGTGGGTTCTTATAAAACTTATAATTGAGAGACAGTTGATAAATGGAATGAACAAAAAATCTTTCTGTGTCTGATGGATGGGTGCAGATTTTTCGAGAAATGACCAAAACACAATTAGATTTTCAAAACTTTTGTAATGTGGTAGGATTTATTGCATTTTAAATTGGTGTTATGGCTATGAAACTTTGGTTAAAAGATTACAACGACTGTGCTATAAATTTGTTAAATTAGTTTTTAGTTTTAACGGTAACCCAACTGTGGTGATATAATCAAAAAAATATGCTGTTAACAATAAATAAACTTTGAACTAAAGAACTTGTTGTGTTTATATTTAAGCGAAAATGGTAAGAACCCAATTGTATTTAAAGATGTTTTCATTAAAAACGAATCTAAATACAATACCGGAAACAAATCTAACTTTATTTCAAAGAAATATTATAGTACAGTTTGTCAGCATCTATTTCATACCGTGGTCCAGCTTACTGGAATTTGCATTCCTTTTGACTAAAAAATAGGAAACAAAGTGTTCGATCTTTTACTCTTAATGTTTATAGATATCTTTTAAGTAATGGAATAAATATTTAATTGTAGTGTTAGATTTTTGAACATGATAGTGCCCCATATATTTTTGATCACAGGTTTCTGAAAAAAAAGGTATGTTATGAACGGTATGTGGACAAAGGAGAATCAAGATTAAGCGTTGAGACAATGAAAGCAATGCTATTTGTCAGACAAAATTATGATGAGGAATGTGACAAGTAAAAAATGTGGAAATGCTGCGAAAGAATCATCAGAAAAATATGATTGATGGTATGATCAGCTGTAGAGACTTTTAAAATGAAGTTTTTTATTTTATTTTTCACATTTTCTCATTTGCACCTTCGATAGTTGAACGTGGATGTACTACGTGTTGTTCTAAATGCTTGTTGGGCTGTCCCTTCGATATAGTTGTGAGCCTACACTTTTGTGCTGAGAATTGCATAATATTTAAATACCAGCGCTGTAATTTCTCAAATGTTAATTGATTTTTGTGTTTACATTGCAAGACAAACCTGATTCGTGTTTCATGTCAAGTTTGAAATAATGCGTTTATCTCTTCAAATCGGTTAGCATTGTTTAATGATGAGTCAAGGCCCGGTTACAACTATACACTGTTGGCTCAACTCTCACTGTTCTCAGCTGCATTGTACGTACTGCCCTAATGGGTCCTGCACTTCTATACCGTTTTTGTCCCGTTACTGTCTGAATATACTTTCGGATACGCCAAAATGTTGACAATAAACTGTTTACCTATACACAACAACTATTTAAAAACAAGTAATATACCGGCATTGTTTTTAATGGTATGGAGCGCTGTTTCGATGGCGATAGATATCAAGATGGTTTCGTTTCAACTCTGATTCTCGTCATTCTTTTGTGTGTTTGATAAAGCGCTTCACTTTTCTCTGCTTGGCCTTCTAAACAAGCATTTCTCAACCAACAATTAAACGATCAAATAAAAAATGTTCAAACGGACAGCTACTGTACATCTAAAAAAGCACGTCGGGTATAATCGCTTGGTCGTCTTACATGTTACGCATCGACGCTTTCTGGCGAGTCAGTAGGCCAAATAGATGATATTATGGTATAAACCAGGGATTTCCAACCTTTCTTCATAATGGGCCAAATTATAAATTTAGTATTGCGTCTATATAGCTGCTTCCTTTCCTTTTTTCTTTTCGGCTTATCCGATGCGCTTCACTGGCTGAGGCGTGGCCGTTTGTTTCGATGGCGGTTTCCATTCATTCAGTTCGAAATCGTCGTCGTGGCAGATGGACGTGTCGTCGCCAGCGATAGTGTGTCGGAAGGTTATTCGTGATCTCGTAAAGCAAAAAGTGAGTAGTTGATGTTTGAATGTTTTATACCGTATATTTATTTCTGTCCATTTATAGAAAGTAGACTAACAATTTAAATCGTCGATACGATCCCGCTGTGGCCGGCAATAATAAAATATTATACAAGCGTGAACACCCAGGGCTTGTTCAGTGTATAGTAATTTTTTCGAATCAGTTGACGCATTTAATCCAAGTCAAATTTAATAGTTTGCAGTGGGTCGTCTTAGGTCAGACGCCCACTGGTGTAGAGTCGGACGAAGGTGCTTTGCGGCTTCTACATTTAGTTATACTCGGCGGGCCACGAAAAGGTCTTCACTTTGAATCTAACTTTAATTTTTCAATTTTTGTTCCAAAAACGTAACGATCTCAAAAAAAACGTCTTCACTTTAAATTTTCATCTCAAAAAACCTAATAATCTCTAAAAAAAAATACCATCCCTTTGAATCTGACAATGATTTCTCTATTTTTGTCTCCAAGTATTTCGCTGAACACCTTAAATAAGCTCGCGGAACACAGTTTGAGAAATGCTGCTCTACAATTATGAAAATATAACTAAAAAATCGGAGTGAGCAGTGGGCCGCATAAAAACATGAAGTCGGCCGCAGGTTGGACATTCCAGGTATAAACTTAATGATAAAAAAGGATGTAAGCGTTATTTACGATTTAGAGCAAGATCATCTAAAACAATAAGTACAATATCATCAATTTCCACCATTTTTAAGTTTTTAATTTGACTTGATTACGAGTTGATCCTTCAAAATCTAACTACGTTGGTGTCAATTTATTACTGCCTATGGACAACACCTTCTGTGAAAGAGGACCTTTATTTTAAGAAGAACTATGGACGGCAGTTTAATCGTTAAATAATGCATTACTCAAACTTCAACAAAATCCAATGAAGTTTATCAACAATATCATTGTAAAATCGACTTCTAAATCATACAACACACTACCTCGATGTAGATTACAAAAAGAGACAGAAATAAGACCAAAACGGCAATTCTTCAGATTACCTTTCAAAAGTTTTTGATTCAAGTTGTGTTGTAAACAAAAACAGATAAAACTTACTCATAATGATTTTTATGATCTGAACTAAAAACTGTTTTTTGCGCTACACCGTTTATCAGAAAGATAATAAATAAATGTGAAGAAACAATAAAAAAAATAATAATCTGAATTAAAATTTCAAGCTTTTTTGATTTTGCTACAATTAACAACGTTTTTCATTGTGGTTTTTCTCATCACTATTACATGGTTCAAAAAAGACGCAAAATTTTAACTCGTTTAATTACAATACAAGACAAAAAACTGAGCAACTAAAATAAACATAAAAGAACATGAAAATTGTTTATAAAAGATTACTGATGTTTGTCGCTGTAAATAATGAAGACTTAATCATATGAAAATAACTAAATGTTTTAAATATACACCTACAAGCAAAAATGACGGTCAGAAACTTTTAAAGAGAAGTGCAATGCAAAACATTTACAATCACGTTAATGATTGCCAAAAAAACAAACAAGCTAAACGAAAAAGAGCTCGGGATACAAAACGAATTTCTTTGGTATAACATTGTTTTATCTACTCAGTTTATTGCAAAAGTAGCAAATAAAAGCTAAAATAGGCTTAGTAATTTCAATAACAACAGAGTTGACAGTTGTTTTAGGGCTTTAGGCTATCTAAATACAGTAGACCTCAGTTAATCCAGATTCGGTTAATACGGAATTTCGCTTAACTCAGATAAAACCGAAAGAACAAATGATTTCCTATATACTATAATTCTTAATAAAAAGCTTTGGATTATCTGGATCTTCGCTTAATTCGAATGATTTTGTCTGTCAAATCGAATTCGGATTAACCGAGTTCTACTGTAGTTCTAAACAAGCTTTAGCCATTACAGCATCGACGCGACCTAAAAGCTGAAAAAATGCCACTATTTGCTGTTATTGAACTTGGTCTGTTAAAAGTTTATTAAAAACGAATAAAGAACGAATTGATAATAAAGACATTAGGGTTTGGACGAGTTAAAACTTTAAAATAAAACGCCATTGATAAAAATGAAAAAGATCGGGGAGCTATTAACGTTTTCACGTCAGAATAATTCAAGGCAAAAGCGAAAATTTTTATTTAACTTAAACCAAAAGAAATTTATATGTTTACGATGATGCTTTGATAAGCAAACATGCTTCAAAACCACTTAATGCCATTTAAAAATTAAAGCACAGAATAATGCGATAAAGTATATCACCTTCTAAAAAGCTTTTTTAAAAATATTTAAAAACAAATATGTTCCATCAAAAAAACTTTTATCAAATGTTAGTTTGCTCTGTAACTTCATTTGGTTTTACCAAAGAATGTTACTATCAAATTGTTAACAACAAGTTAAACAAGAAAACACAGACAATTTAAAAGCAAACAAAAAGCACTTGCAAGTTTTTCGCCCGGCCAACACTGGTACTGAGTTTTATTTTGTAGGGCCCTATTTCCTCTTTCAAGCTACAAATAGCTATTTCGCAAGCTTTGGGTAGAAAAAAATTTTGATTTAAAAAAATTTTTTTCATGTTTGCGCTCAAATAATTTTGTTCCAATACTTTGTAAGATGCCTGTCAATTTTTTTTGGCACTTTGAGAATGCTTTTGCCATAACTAACATCCAATTGTGTGTCGCCTTTTTGGAGCAAAGCCGTGGTCAAAATGTTGTACCACTTTGCCTTTTTAAGGTTTTTGCAAGGAGTGGTCACAATTCGAAACTTCGAGAAGGTTGTGCGCGGTTCATACAAAGCCAAGGTACCAGAAGGAACAAGCATTTTTCCGATGTATGAACAAGTTTTCTTTTTGTTCCTGGTTTTTCTCTGAACTTTAAAAAAGTATGACTGCACTGGAACATCTACAAAAATAGCAAAAAATAGTGATAAAGACATAAAAATAATCATAAAACGTAGATAAGTTTACATTACAAAGTATCATTTTACAAGTACTCAAGTCATTGACAAAGCATAGCCATTTCTCCCAACTTGGTTTATTTCAAAACAATAAAGCAAAGCGGTAACGCAAGATCTAGCTGTTTGCAAACAAAATCTAACGCCGCGAGTAAACGAAGTAAAAAGCAAACCGAAACTCACTCTTCTTCACGTATTGATTTCGGAAGCACCTAAAAAACATAAAACATCTTGAAATTATCTAAAACAGCCAAATTGGAGTTTTTTGTTTTTTTAGGCAATTGATGACGTTTTTTGAAATTTTAGTCAAAAGCCTTCGGTTATTTTAACTCACCAGTATCCTTTTCTGATGTTAAAAACATTGGAACCGCAGCAAATTTGATCTTTCTTGACTCCCTTTGCTCCGCAACATCCTTTTGCGTTTTCAAAAAGTTTTCCGAAACAGCACAAACTATTTTCAACCAGTTTTTTGTTTCCACACCATTTTTTTCCCGGGTGCAATGAATTTCCAATACAAGTCTGTAACAAGTTAAGTCTTAATTTGAATCTCAAAGCTATTTTTGTACCAATAAAATCAATATTTGGATCAAGCATTAAAACACTTCGAGTTGCCAAAACCTTTTATTATGTGAAACTTTGCATTTTAGAAGTTTAAAATTTAGATTACCATTCTAACGTAATAAATCACAAATATTAAATTTTACTACTTCATTAAACCGTCAAACTAGAATACGAAACACGTACCAAATAGATAAATGTTGTTACAATGATTAAAATTCTTATTTTTTTGTACCTGATTTTCTTTTTTGTAGGTAAGGAAGGATTTTCCACACACACTATCGTGAGATGGGTGTTGCTTCTTTATTTTCATATTTCGGTGGCAAAGAAACTTCTCGGTCAGTATTGTCCCACCGCAACAGGTTTCTTCAATGGAATTGCAAGTCGGCTCATGATCAGCAGTTGGCTGCATTCTAGATGTAGCTGCAAAAAATTACACTTTATTGATTGAGGAACAAACATTTATTTTAGATATTGCTGTGCAGACGTTCCTGGTTTGTTTTTTTAAACTTATAACAATGTTTCCGCAGGCTTTCGAAAGAATTTTTCCTTTCATTACCGTTCAAGTGTTGCGTGAATATTATTTACTTACCAATCTGCGATCAGAGTAAACTTTTTATTTACCACACCAACGGTATCAAAAGAAATACCGAGTTCAAACACCCAAAAAAACTACAATCCAAAATCACTAAAGCTACTAAAAAGTAGTTATTCTGAAGCGTAACGTTTTGAATTAAAAGGATTTTTTTAGTGATTGACAGCATCACCGTGCTCTAAAACTTGTCTTTACCTGGAAGATCGGCAATATTTTTTGGTTTGAAACTAGGAAGATTGTTGAGTGTTGGAAGATGGCCTTCTAAGGAGCCTCTAATGCAGACTTTATTTGATTCGCATTGGCTTAAGTGGGTTTGAAAAGGTATGACGTCAGTTCCGTTGCACATATGCGTGGCTCCATTATACAAGGGAGAATTGCTCCCTAAAAAGTTAGTAAATAAAACATCTTATCAAAGCAAAAATGGTACGTATAATGGTTTGTTTAATTGTAAACAAATTATAAAGTCGTAGCTTCATCGAAAAGACTAGGGTTTTTTGCGCTTTAATAGAATAAATTCAAAGATTTTTTTATTTGTTTGACGCACACAGTTTACCTTCGCAACATTTATCGTTGGGATGGCTCCCGATTTCCCAATGCCCGTTGCTGTTCGAACAGCAGAACTTGTCATACACCTTTCGCGAGTTTCGATCTATTACTATTCCTTGTTGATTGCACTGCAGATTGTTCGAATCTGGTTTTTAAAAGTTATATCAAGCACAAACAATTTAGATACTAACTGCGGTAAAATGAACAAAACAATAATGCAAGACTTTCTTTTAAATTTTTTTAAACGAATTACTACAACGGTTTTCTATTCGTAAAATGTTTGATCGAAACATCAGGTTTTGATTTTTCTTCTTTTTTAATGATAATTATCATCCGAATCAGAAACAAGTTTTTAATTCCAGTTATGAACTTGTAAAACTGATTTTTTTGCAAATATTTTAGGTCAATTCAAGTATTGCGTAATCTTGGCGTTCCTGCGCTGATTATCAATTATTTATTTCATTAAATCACTTTCAGGGAAAGTCCCAAGATCAGCCTATTTTCTGCGACAAATAAAAAGCAAACCTATTTAAAACCCTATTGTTTTGTTTGCAACCAGTCTCACCGCTCTTAAACAAACGAATTGAATATAATTTAATTTTAAAAAAAGATAGTTTTAAAAGAATGTCGACATTGAATTATGCCGTAACAGGAGAACAAAAACATCGTGCGACACGTTGACTGCTCTCTGAGGTAGATTAAGATGATGATGAAAGCTCAGTATAGCTACATTTTATTTTTAGCTCGTTTCCTCACCTAAAATCTCGAATCGGAATGAAATAAAATTTTTATGAAGATCGCCAAGAAAACTAGCGAATAGAGATTTGGCTTTGCGCTTTTTAATAAAGTCGCTGAAAGAACCGGGTTTCTTTTTTGTTTGTTCTAGAGCTTGCGCAGTAAAGTTTTTCCGGGAGCTTTTTTCAATACAAAATTTTACAATTTAAACGTCAAACGTATGATTCATAAAAACATTGCTAATAATCAAAATAAAACAAACAAAAGAAGCAGATTCTAAATTTAACTTAATTTTACTTTGATTATTTAGTCTTTCTACTAACATTGGCATTTACATTAAAATAAAACAAACAACGAAAAGTTTATCTTCCGGTCTCTCAATTAATATTTTAAATAAATATTGCTCTATTGGTATAAGACGTTTCGCTGTAGTAAAGTAAAAAAACAACTGAAAAATCACTCACCTTGTAATGCACAATTGTAAGTGCAATACACAACCAGCAACAAGAATAGGGTTTTGTAGATGCGGATGTCACTTGAGGTTTTACAAAACATTTTGTCGTCGATTGTTTCGTCAAAGTATCTTCTGCACGACCAGCGGAGTATTTATATAGACGATTTGGGAAATTCCCTTGGTCAATCTACCGCTGTCTTTTCCCAGGTGAGGAGAAAAAAATTTTTTTGTGTGTTTTTGAGACAATTGAAAAACATTGAAAAACATCTTTTTCGTTATAATTTAACGTAAATAGTTATATCTGGACCATTTTTTTTGACTTAAAAAATTTTTTACTTTATTTTTTTAAATTTGCAGTTTACGATGTTGGCCTGTTGTAAAAGTTTTTACCGAGAAATTAAGCTTAAATGTTGCTCAAACTGCAATTTACATTTATTGAAAAAACTGTAATTTTTTGTTCGTTAACAGTGAGATAAATATCCTACGATGATAAACACCAGCGAAAGCGTTCCTCCGTGTAAGAAATATACCTTTAGCTTCAACATGAATTAAAAGAAATGATTTCATGCATCATCACTTATGATTTTGATGCGAATGTTTTCACAGAGAGACATATTTCTATTTCAATTACATAATTATGTTATTTATTTTACGAAATTCTTAACTTGGTAAACATTTTCAAAACCATATAAAACACTGCATGAGGGTGGGGAAAAATTGTTGAAATTTATTGACTTAGTGGGTCCCAATTTCATCTAGTACAACTATTGGTGACTTTTAATGAATATTTCAAATCATTCTATGTTCAAGTGTTTTCTGTTTTTCAAAACTCAGCGATAGCTTTCATATACTTTATTGTTTTTCTTTCCATTATTTTATTTAAACTAAAAAAAAAAAACGGAAAAGTGATTGATTAGAAAGCAAGCAGTGTTTTACGTAGCGTTTAATTTCTTTATGTTTGAAAATCATCCCACCCTAAGTTTAAATCGGTGTTTCTCATCAACTACGAATTCTATGTAATTTTTTACGGTTAGCCAAAAATTATCATCCACTAAAGACCATTAATTTATTGTGATTAAACAAAAACTGAAGAAATAGAGTAAAAAAGATTTAAAAACACGTCTACACAACATCATCAAATAATTGTAAAAAACTTACGCACTTCATAAATTTCCTTACGCTTTTTCTTTTTACAAGTAATTTAGATTGACAATTTTCTTACTAGTCGTTGACCTTGGTTGAATAGCTATTTGCCGGTTCGTTGACTTTTTACGATTTAAAAACAAAGTTTAGAAAACATTGCTAAGCATGAAAGCGTGATAAAGTGTTTGAGCTATCTAATTAAAACATAAGATAAACCTTATAAATAATAACAGCATTACACTTTGTTAGTATCGGGATTTTGTTAAAATTTAGAAATAAAGTCTTGATATTTTTCTTTAATTTGGCATTACGCCACTTACTATGACGTCATAATCGAAAAGTTGAAGATGGAACAACGGTAAGCAATTAAGTGGTGTTGCAATACATTGTGTCGCATTAAAAAAATTTGCTTATGTATTTACTTGGACAGCCTTTCTCAACTTGGGATCGCAAATGCGCTAACATACTACTTTTAAAGGATTTCTATAATCTGTTGATACTTCATTACAGAAACCAGACCAAGAAGTGGTTGAAGTTCGTAACTGGTTTTTGTGTATTTCGTTGGCGCAACTTAAGTTGGTTTAGCTATGAGTTTCTTAGCCAAAATCCCGTTTAATATGACAACGTTTTATGACCTTCACCTTTGAAATTTTAATATACTAAATTAGAGTGTTGTGAAACACCATACTTCCATGTAATGGCCAATTACCTTAATGGCTTTATTAGCTAAAGCAGCTGTTTCCAAACTGGGTTTGCGGACGCATGAGGGTCCGTGAGCAGCCTTTGAGGGGTCCGCGCAAAATCCTGTGGTTTTAAAACGATAGATTAGTTTGTTGTTTTTGTCACGAATTTATTGTCCTAGAAATCTGCCAAGTCAAAAATAGAGCAAACAATTTAGCATTGACAATTTTGTTTAAATTTTGTTTTAAAGTTTTCTTGATTTTCTTGGTTGTATACATTAAGGGGGTCCACCATTATTTCAAGCAAGCAAAAGGGGTTCGCGAGCTAAAAATTAGGAAACTATTGAGCTATAAGCATGAAAATTTTTTAACGAAGAAAAAAGCCGAAAAAGAATAATATTGCTTTTAAACTGAAGAAAATTGTTCGTCGAAACATTGTACCTATTAAAACAGCTTTTGCCAAGGTCCCCAGAATCGAACAAATTAATATTAGAGAATAGAGAATGTTCAGCAAACAATTTCTCTGATTTATTACTTTATGGTTTTCACGTACATCTTGAAAAAATTGATAAAGCAGAGTGAGTTATGCAGTACAAAAATTTTGGGTTTCATAACAACTTTTTCACAATTTAATAATTAAAACAATGGTTCAAGTTCTGCATACTCATTACTACTTTTCTAAAAAGTTCATGCTCATACGTTCATAATTTAAAACAGTTGGTGCGAAAGATCCCATTATGTTAATGCATAAGCTTACAAAAATTTTCTTAAAAATTACCAGCGCAATAATCTAATGTGCAAGCCCTTTGACTTGAAAACAAAAGGACGCGAGTTCGATACTTAATCTACACGAATGACTTTTCCGGGGTCCATAGGAAAAGCCACTTAACGACAAATTTTGGAATGGGGATCATGCTCATGGACGTACCAGACCAAAAATTTTTGGGGGTAATAAATTTTTTTGACGATTACCCTAATCATGATTTCGCATTATTCCATGGAGATGCCCTAATTTCACTTAGATTTAATGTAAAAACCCCCTCTTCTTTTGGCAAAAATGATTGATTTTACCCAGATAAATTTTTGAAGACCAAAAAACGGTCTTCTCATTAAATCTTAGTTGTTTTGCTAACTGATTTGGATTGTTTTAAATTGCGTAAGTTTTTCCTGCCCATATAGGTCATTGCCGGTGCCCGAAAAACTCTGATTTTGCCCCAAATATTTGCATGTTTAGAGGAAATTCGCCCCCTTTCCCCCAGTTTGTACGACTATGATCATGCTGTCTATTTGTAATAAGGACTCGGTTTAAAACAGAAAAAGCGGCAATTAGGTTCATACGGTCATACAAAGAATAAGACGATCTTTTCCATACCCTCCGCACCCTGATAAGAATATTGTTTCGAAAACACTTTTTGCCAGTTTACCAAAATTAAAAAATAAATTGGGGCACAGCATCAAAAATTTGCCCATCTCCGTGCGAGAGATTTTTTGCCTTTAGTTGATGTAATGAATGGTGCCTAAAAGTTTTCCATGTTTTTAATACATTTACAACGTTTCTTCAAAACTGGCGTTTTGCTTTTAAATCGCGGAAGTTTTCAATGGCTAATTCGAAACATAATATTATGAAGTAAATAGGTAATAAAATATTAAATTCCAGCTGAATACAGTGTTGAATTATTTTCTCATTTTCATACTGCTGAAAAGCTTTACACTTTTTGTTACTAAAAAAAGATTTGCAACTATAAATAAATCAAAAGTCTTACAGTTTCAAGAAGTTATACTGAAGGTGTTCTAAGCCACAAAGAAACAAAAATCCTACTACGATTTGAAACAGGATTATTTTTATCACCCTTGGCTCGATATTATTTGTATTTGATTCATGGAAAGATTCGAAGACCTATTTTTTGAAGATTACAATTTATTGGTCAAGTTTTGTTTCTCATTTATTTAAATTGCAACACAGCATTTTTTTCTCCTTCCGAATTTCGTAAAGAAAAAATGCAATTCTGCGAATTTGGTAAAAACTCTGTATTGTTACGGCATAAAAGCCGGCCATCTTTTATTATTTGTTTAAAGACTTAGTTTTAAAAAACTCTTTTGTGTGTGAACAATGGGCTATTGAGTAAAAAGCCGAAAGATTTATGAGAAATAGATCTCATTATTCTTTCAATTAGATAAAATGCAGGCCATTCTACGGTAAACTAAAATGCAGCAGGTATAGCTGTACCAGATCAAAACATTTTTTGGGGACGAAACAATTTTACCCGAAATATAATTTCACATCATTTTTTTGAAAAATTTTTTAAATTATATCTGTTTTTAAAAATTGTGCATTAAAAAATTTAGATACAATTTTTAAATTATACATAACTATACATAATTTAAAAATGATAACGAAAAATAAACTTTGTTGCAAATGTCACTGTAAGTATTTGTGCAAGAACACGGTTGGTCTTTGTGATTTTGGCCGCGAAAAAGTTATACACGACATCATCCAACCCCATTGTTTTCGTAAATTTGGTTTTGCAAAACTAATTACAAGGTTGGTTACGAGTTGTTTTTAGTTCAAGCAGCTCTAAATTTTTTTGATCGGTTTTAAGCGAGTGTTTGTCTTCAGTAGTTGCAACAGATAACATCAGATTTTAAGTCCCGATCGAGACGTCTTTTATCGAATACTTTAGCAGCGCATGTGCGCAGTATTTGTTTAAAAAATTTTGTCGAAAATGATTAGAATTACTGCCTCTAGCCCTGGGAGTCGGGGGCTGGTTTTGGGAAAGCCAAATCTGACTAAATGTTGCTCGGGTGTGATTTTACGAAGACGGAGAAGGCGATTTGTGACAGCTTGGCATTGAAAATGAGTGCTGCGAAAAGTTTGGCTATGGTCAAGGCGAAAGACGCAAACGACATCCATGAATTTCGGTATCGAACTCGATTACATCAAAAATAGTCGGTATTGTAGCCTGCCCTATCGATACGATTTAACTATTAACTTGATTTTTATTGGTCTGGGTTTAATTTCTTTTGGCGTTATATTCTGTTCTAACTAGGAAGAGATTTTACGTCACTTTTCAGGTTGATATAAACAACACATTTCTATGACTACCAGGGAAAGCCCTTGGTTTTTAAAATATTATATTAGACTTTTGGTCAGAAACATCTATGTCTTTAAAATGTATTCTACTGCGATAAATTTCCCTGGTTAATCACAAAGACATAAATCAGATAAACTTAACGATTTTTTTAAGTTTAATAAAGTTGTAATCATAAAAATTCTAATTTCGTTACGCAATAGCTATTTCATTATTTTGTCTTAACTCGTGAAATGCGCAGCTTTTTTAACACTCAGCACCGGGTGATCTTTTCATTTTTACCTATCAAAGGTTGTTCCCCTTTTACGCAACAGAGGAAAATTTGATTCGCGTTAAATACAAAAAACAATTGTTACGAATTCGTCGAATTATCTTGCCAACGATAACACGTTTTAAACAAAAAAGATTTTGTCTCATTTACTGCACAAGAGAATTTGTTTAAACTTTAAGTCAGGGGTGGCCAACCTGCGGCGAATGGGCCACGCGTGGCGCATTGGACGGTTAGTGGTGGCGCATTGCAATTGGGGAAAATATTTCAAATGAAAAATGTTCCACAACTTATATCTAGCCATATCAGAGGTGGCCAACCTGTGGTGGATTGCACCCTGGTTTTTAGCGATGACCTTTTTTTTTTTTTAGAGAACAGTTAGGTTTCACTATGAAATTTTGAAGTCTTTCGTTTGTGTGGCTGATATGAACTGGACTTGAACAAAATTGGTGCTGGACAACAAAAAGGTTGGCCACCGCTGCTTTAAGTAATAACGAAAAGATAACAAGATTGTTTTAATTATAATACGTCATTATGCACAATTGTGACGCGGCGAGGAAAAAGATCAATGTTCTGCTTCAATGTCAATCAAACTTGATAGCCCGCTTAAGTTATATTTAAATTCGTGAAAGATTTGGCTATTTTTAGCTGATATTCCCGTTACTGTACTAAATTTATCTCCCAAACCCGAGCAGCAGTTTATTTAAAAACCCAATAAATCTTCGCGGGAAAGATTAAAGGCTCGTTTCTAATACGAGCATGGAATGAAGCATTCTTTGTTTCTTTTATTGATTTTTTGTTTCGCTTAGCGCTTAAAGCGCGGAAAGAAGTAAAAAAAATCAACAAAACAAACAAAGAATGTTTCTTTTTAAACAAGCTGCATAAAGATGAGAAACACCAGACTCGAGTTAGTATCGAATGTTTCTCATCTTTATGCAGCTTGTTTAAAATTAATTCCAAATCCTCTTAATTCTTCAAAGAATGTTTCATTCCACGCTCGTAGTGGACACGAGCCCTAACTATTATCAATTGCCGACGCGCAGCACAGCAGTGCACTCAATATTTAACTTCATATTTATTGATACTGCTATCGTTGTTTTGATGAACAAAGAACAGTGGTCGTATCCAATGGTGGACGGTGAGCTTCTTTAACTTGTGTACTTAAACTGAAATATATAATAACGTGGTAAATTCAGAGCAAAACAAAAAACAAAAACATATTTTTTGTTACATGGTACACATAACAGTCGTGGCACGTATGTGTGTCAATCAACGTCTTGAAAAGCAAGTTTGGCAAGCCAACCTTTAGTTGCTAACACCAAGTTAAACAAGCTATAGCAAAAATATAAAGAGCAAATATTAAATATTATCGGTAGAAATTAAAAGTATTTAAAATTTAACAGATTGAATTGCGACTTTTTGTTGATTTAAATCAGTGGTTCTCAACCTGTGGCATGCGCACCACTAGTGGTACGTGAGACCTTTTTAGGTGTACGCAGTGGTGGATATTGGGTGAGGCGAATAAAGCAGTTGCTTCGAACCCCCCTCGAAGACACCCATATGGTCTCAATTTGCTGTATAAGGTTTTTGAGAGATCATTACGAAGTTGGGACGAAAAGTGGGAAATAGGAGTTCGATCCGAAGTGAAGACCTTCTTTTTTTTTTTAGAGATCACCATGATTTTGGGAGAAAAAAAGCGAAAAGATAGATCAAATCGAAGTGAAGACCTTTTTTTTAGAGCTTACTATGATATTGGGAGAAAAGAGGCAAATGCGAGATCGAAGCCCTTTTCTTTTTAGAGAACATCAAGTTTTGGAAAGCTTTGCTTCGGGCCCATAACTTTGAATATCCACCACTGATGGTACCTGAATAGTTTTTAGATTCTATAAAAATCCAACACTCGGATTGTGTTTTTTAGATATGCCACATTTTCAGCGAAGACCTTTTTTTTAGAGAACATATAATTTTTGGGACGAAAATTAAAAAATTAAAAAAAAAATCGAAATAATTAATTTTTCGATGAACTTTGTGGTACGTAATGTAAAGAAGAATTTCTAGATGGTACTTGTTAGCAAAAAGGCTGAGAACCACTGATTTAAATAAAACGAAAAATAGTCTTTAAAAAATGGTATTGGCGAAACCAATAACTCGAGTTAATAGTACTGCTCAGGTATGAAACGGAAAAAGTTAATGGATTCATCAATACAGTACAGGGTAAGCGTGGCTCACCCAGCGCGAATGAAGTATACGCTCCTGGTCTTATCTGGAAACGAACAAATAAAACAAAAAAAAACACAATTACTTCGTACTTTTAAGGCTTATTTCTACTACGAGCGTGGAATGGGACATTTTTTGTTTGTTTTATTGCTTTTTTATTTTTATCCGCGGTTAAACGCTAAGGGAAGCAAAAAATCAATAAAAGAAATAAACAATACTCCATTTTACGCTCGTAGTAACAACGAGTCGTAAGGCCAGCGTGTTTAAACTCAGATGACTAAGAAAGAATGATCAATTAAAAAAAATTATTACGGAGCAAAAAATTTGAACACAAAACATCGGGCTAGCCACATAGGACTACCTCATAAATTACAAATACTAAACCTTTAAACTCGCTCTTTAGAACGAAGAGATGCAGAGTTTAATTTAGGGCTCACAACTTCAAAACGTAGCTTAAACGATCAACAAATGCTTAATTTATTACAGTGGCACAACGGCACACGGTACTGTTAAATTCTTGCTACTTAAAATTCTTGCAAGAAATTTTTTTTGTTTAATTGAATCATTAGTACTCGTAATGTAAATGGGAAAAGCTGAGTTGACGAATTGCTTTAGTTCGAGGCTTTATTGGAAGGAAGAGAAAATACAAAAACTGGACACAAGCTTACATTTAAAACCTGAAACTTTGCATTCTTGTTTCTCAAAACTGCAATTCATAATATTGAATTTTTTCAAAACAACAACAAGTCTTGTTTGCAAATGTAATGCGATCCTCAAGGAAGAAAAGCACCTTTTGTTATTCTAGATGAGTTTTGTTATAAAGATATGTCAGAATCCCCGAACTGGTCCAACAAAATAAACAAATAAATTTAATTATGTGAGTGTTTTTAAAAATAGCTAGAATAGATTTTGTAATTTGAGTCTAACCTTGCTCAAAGATTTATTTTTGGTTTAATTTACTTTATTTATACTACACTACAATTGAAGTTACTGATTCTTTATTCCATTTTGATAAACTTAACTTAAAAGGTAGCTTAATATAAAAGCATAAACAATAGATATGTGACTAAATTTACAAAGCTAACAATAAGCACACATATTTGCACATAACTGTACCTGCCGGGGGGACAAGGGGTCAATTACCCCCTGTCCCAAAGCCTCAAAAATTTGGAAAAAATCAGGAATTTTTGGGCAACGACAAGGAATTATTTGGGCAAAACAAATTTTTTGTTTATCGAAAATGAACACTGAATGCAGAAAAGTTTAAGATAAAGATTTTTTGTTTTTCTAGAGAAAAAGATTGAGAAATTAGAGTCAGAATCAAAGTGAAGAGATTTTTCGATCTTTACCTTAAATTTTCCAAAATTTCTTTTATATATCGTTAAAATACTAGAAAATCAAGGTTCGGGCAAAATTCACAAAATTCGGGAAAAACTGTATGGCCCCCAATTTTTTTCGGTTGGCCCGGCTATGGGTTTGCAGTGGCAAGGACAACACGCTGGAATGCAGATTACAAAAGCTTACGTTTGAAGGGAGCAATAATTACCTCAGTCAAACGCCTCACTTAAAGTAGTTTACTATTAAAAATTATTTAAAAATTCTAAAAAGTGTGAAATTTTGACAAATAATAAACAAATACAACTAAATACCTTAAAAAACAATTACATGTATAGTAGTTGTATTTTTAAAAACCGGTCATCGGAAAGGCTGCTTTAGATGAGAAAAATAACAACAACGACTTTAAAAAGAAAAAAAGAGGAAAAGAAAAAAGGCAAAGCAAATATGATATTATTTTAAAATTTTAATTGAACATCAGCATGGGCTACAATGCAAACAACGCTACAGCCAAAAATTTTCTTTAAACTACAGTAGATCCAGTTCGCGCCGTTTTATTGATGTTCTTAAGTAAGCCCCAAGTGACATAATCTAGTGGCGCAAGACAAAGTCTCTTTCGTCACACTTTATAAATGCAAGGGGAATACAGGTGTTATTTGGTGTGCAGTTTATTGATAGAGAAGCAGTATTCACGCATGACCTCTCATGTACAATAAAAGCTATATTGTATTAACAGAAAAAAGAAGTTTTGGACATCTCTTTTTGGTTCATGTTTGAAATAAATCTATTAAGAATTTTATTAGCCGCAGGAAGAAGTCAAACCTTTCAAATTCAGAGTTAGTTTTGCAAAAACGTATTAAACAAGTTTTACACTCTGAAAGACAAATAATTCGTAAATGATCACTAGTGCTAATCTGTAATGTTTTACATCTAAAAAGACAACAGTTGAATTTCAGCCCAAACAAACTCTCAAAATTTTTTGAGATATTTTGATCGTGTTAAAAGCAAAAGCCACAAGCACTTATGCTCTTTGGAGAATATTTGATGAAAGATCTATCATAAAATTAAAGCTATGGTGAAGCACAACTTGGCATTTTTTCAGGATTGTACTGTTCCGACACATTAAAATTAAATTTAAACCCAATCCTTGTTCAGTCTCCAAAAAATAACTTCTTTTCTTTTTCTCTATCCGTAGTTAAAAATTCCAGATCATGCAGGGTTGCTTAACGTGTCGACCTTTAAATGCAATAACTGTCATTTAGACTTATCGTTAAACTTTATCAGAAAAGCGAAACAAAGTACAGTCATTGTTTAACAAAACAAAAATTCCTTCAGATAAACACGTTCACAATTACCTTCATTCAAAAGTTGCACCTACACTTAACGATTTCAAGCTGCGTTATCAAAACGTTGCGTCAGGTCTTACGTGATAGCACGTTCTAAGTTCTCACGCAGCGTCAGTTCAAAGTTACGTTTTTTAAATGCTAACTTCTTTTCTCACATTGTTTAAAAGTTATATTATACAATTGCTCGTTCTCACAATTTACTTTCACTAAAAATTGCCATTTATGCGTGATAACGTTTGACGTTGGGTTATTTTTAAAAATTAAGTCAGTGATAACACGTTCTCAGTTCTCACGTAGCGTCAATTAAAAGCTCCTCCGCCTTATTGATAAAGCATTTACGTTGTTCCATCTAAGTGTCACTCCACTTTATTGATAACGTGTTTACGTTGCCCCATCCATATGTTACGCCACTTGATCACGTGTTCTCACGTAGCATTATGGGAAATTGTCCCGGTAAAGCAGTCTATAAACAGAAGAATCAGCTAATTCAATTTCACGCAGCCTTCATATGCACAAGTTTAAAGCAACTTAAAAATCAGACACAAATGCAGAAACATAGAAGCGGATAAGGATTTCTCTTAATGTAACATATCGCGCCTCTGTTGCGTGATATGAGAAAAAATTAACAAAAAAACTAAGTAATAAAATATTAATATTTCAATAATATATTTACACGACACGTAATTTATTCCAGAAAAAAAGTTGCAGAGGCCAGGGTAGATAATTATGTGCCGTTAGAGAAACACGGCTTTGTGTATTTAATATGACAAAATTTTCAATATCTAACATGAAAAATAGGACGACCTGTCCATTTCCAACTTTAAAAAATAAATAATTTTTGGCAACTCTGAAGGAAAAGATTGTTCAACTTTTTTTATCATTTCACTCATAATACACTTTCTTCTAAATGGCGAGAAGTTCAAATTTCAACTAAAATTTATACTATGCACTTCCCAAAAAAAAACTGTTTATTTTTTAATGAATGCATAAAAGCATTTTCTTGCGTAGAAAACCAATTGTTTTTTAACACTAGAAAGACTGAGATTTTTATTTATCTAAATTTAGAACGATGGGTGCATCATTTTGACACCAATATAGTTTTAAGTCCAAAGGATGGTTTAGCTTTTTTTATCAACAAAACGCTTTTTTGCTTCATTAAATCTAAAAAAACAACTGATATATAATAGCGATGGTTTTCCAACACATGGAAAACCATTTGCTATGTGCTTGTTGTCCTTACGACTATTCACTCGTAGTCACTACTTTTGTCCATATTTATTCAATTTAGAATCCATAAACTGAGTGAAAGGGAATCGTGTTTTACTAAAAAAAGCGGCTGTACTACTGTGGTGAAGGCTCAGGGTTTATGACAAAATTCTTTTCAATAAATCGACTTCATATCGTTGAAACAAATAGATTTATCAATTTGTGGGCTTTTTGATCCAGAAATTTTTTTAAATTGCAAAAATTCTTCTCAAAGCGATTTCTGGACATCACTTTTTTCAAAATATAACACCCAAATTTTCAAATCAAATTCAATGATTCCACATACTGAAATATAAAAAAGGAAACCAATAATTTTTAGCAAAATTAAGGAACTTCAGTAACTTGGCTGGAGTTATTACGCTATCTGTATCGCCTTACCTTTGCGTCACTATGAGCTTTAATGACGTAAACATTACAATTGTCAAGGTGTTTTATTTCTAAGGGAATAGTTGAGAAAACTATACGAATCAAAAAAACGAATGTTGATCGAACGATAGCTTTGTATTACAATATTTTGTTTTATTTCTTTAGTGGAGCGAAGTTTTAGTTAAAAAAGTAAAATATTGAATGTAAATTTTCGGTATTTTATTTATGCCAAGAAATATTAACTTTAATAAAATTACTCGAAACCCTATAAACGTAAAATGATCAAAACCTAACTTTTAATTGTTCGTCTGTATTTTATAGATTGTACATACTGATTTAAATTACGATTGTGCAACATGAAGAAAAAATTTTAAAGTCAATTTTACACTTAAGTTTAATATAGTAAAACTGGCTAACTTTAAAACTAAGGCTTTTTTGTTAATAACTGCTTAAATATACTGTTGTAATTTTTCACATTGAATAAATTTACCTTTAAAATACGAAAAGAGATACAAAATACAAGGAACTTTATTTTCTTCCATTTCTTTTTTATTCGGTTTGTGATTACAAATAACAATAAATTATCTCTTGTTACCTGACCAAGAAATTATTTCCCAACAAACCTTTTGTTTTTTAATTAATAATGAGAAAGATACACTTGCTTATACGTGGAAACGGAAGTGGTTGTCATTGCGTTGCTTTGTTTGTTGGAATGTTTTCTAGAAATCGCTCCAGCGGATAGAATTTAGTTAATTGTTGGAAAAGTTATCACGCACAGGTGGCAATTTTTAGTGAAAGTAAATTGTGAGAACGAGCAATTGTATAATACGTATAACTTTTAAACAATGTGAGAAAAGAAGTTAGCATTTAAAAAACGTAACTTTGAACTGACGCTGCGTGAGAACTGAGAACGTGCTATCATGTAAGACCTGACGCAACGTTTTGATAACGAAGCGTGAAAACGTTAAGTGCAGGTGCAACTTTTGAATGAAGGTAACTGTGAACGTGTTTATCTGAAGGAATTTTTGTTTTGTTAAACAATGACTGTACTTTGTTTCGCTTTTCTGATAAGGTTTAATGATAAGTCTAAATGACAGTTATTGCATTTAAAGGTCGACACGTTAAGCAACCCTGCATGATCTGGAATTTTTAACTGAGTGAAAGGGAATCGTGTGAAAAAAACGGCTTTATTGCTGTGGTAAAGGCTCAAGGTTTATAGCAAAACTATTTTCAATAAATCGATTTCATATTGTTGAAACAAATAAATTTGTCAATTTGTGGGCTTTCTGATCCAGAAATTTTTTCAAATTGCAAAAATTAAAAAAAATTTTCTCAAAAAGATTTCTGGACATCACTTTTTTTGAAATGTAACACCCCAATTTTTATTCTAAAGTCGGTCAACAACGCATAATTTTTTTAGTCACCCCTTGTACGTACAGAATGCTAATAAAAGCTTTTAACTTTTTAATAGTAACAATAAAGTCTTCGCATCTTGCATGTAGATGAGCTTTTAACAATTCATTCAAACCTGTCCCCAGAACGTGAGACGTAGAGTGGCACATCTGGGCAAATTTGAATCGGAGCCAGAAAACAAAGTGAAGACAAAAAAGATCTGTTCTTTTTCAGTACTACTCTTATTCTTTTTTTAATAAGTAAAGACTTTTTTGCAGGATCTTTACCTAAATTTCTAGGTACAAGTTTTAGTTTTGTAAGGGACCTCTCGGTTATGCTTACGCAGGACTTAACAAGTAGTATAAATTGTTAAAAGATCATATGCCAGAAAAAATCATAAAAAATTGAGGGCACAAAAGATTTTGGTCTTATTGCCCGCCCCGTGAGGATGGCTCTGCGTTGATATCACCGATAAAATTAATACATTTATTATGCATGAGGCATTTTAGATTGTTGTATCGCAAAAATATATAATACTTCATATCTATTAAGAAAACTGTAGAATGGATGTCAAGATGACACTTTCCGTTGTGCAAGGTAAAGTATAAAAATTAAAACACCTTTTTCATAACAAAAAATGATTGGAGAAGTGGTTTCCAAACGGGAAGAAATTTATCTGCAGGGAAAAATTTCATGATTAGGTTCAATCAATCAATCAATCAATCAAGGTTTTATTTTTTCGTCCGTTACACAGCAGATAATCATATTAAAATGCACACATGTGGTCAAAAAAAAAGGAATCAGCGACAAAACGATATAAGTTGAAACATGCGCCAATTCAAGGTTGCAAGAGTAATTATTTAAAAATGCATGGTCGCTGACCCTGAACACCCACACAAACTTACACAATATGCACAAAACAAGTAGTAAACAATCATAAACAGAACACGAAAGTAATGTTAATTGAACATAGAAATGAAGCATCATGCCATCAATCTGTAAGTTAATTTCTAACAATTTCAACCAAACTTTATCAATCGAAATATAATATAAGAAAAATTAAATTGTTTTTTTTTTAGTAACCCATGTTTAGGGAGGCTCACAGGTGCTACACCTTGCCCAAGGGTGACCTGGAGGAAATTGTGACAGGGTTTCCTCATTTGTCCCAACTTATCAAAGATAAGCTCACAACCGGATGTAGTTCATTCTCATACCCAGGAGAAACTTAGGTTAATTAGTTTTTGTCTACTTAGCTAAATTAATTTTACATTATTTGTATTCAAAAAGTGAACTCTAGAAAACGGAAGTGTCATTCCAACACCAGTCAAAAAATAATTCTATTCTGATTAAAACCGAATGCAGTAGAACTGCTTCCTTATCTGACTTTTAATTCTTTGTTGAGATTATTATAACAAAAGGAATCAAAAAGCAAAAAAGAACTACATTTAAGTAGAACGAATTTTTACGCATACGAATGCAAGTGACTTACAATATGAAATTTTAACTTTTGATTTTTCATGACCTTTTTTGCTTCTAAGTTACAAAGTCATTATTGTCACGATTTAAACGCTCTAACTTTACTTCCTATTGCAAGTTATTCGAACGGCTTAGACCCACGCTTGACCTTAAGTAGTTTTGAATACTTTTCAAAATCGATAATGAGCTTTTTCCTATGCAGTTTATGACCGTTTTGCTTAAAAATATACAAAGCTTAACATCAACATTTTGGAAACTCTTATAGAATCGGCTTTGCCAATTTTTTTTTTTCTGTCTTGTAATCTTGTCTTGTAATTTTTCTGTTCTGCTACTTGTAACATCAATATTTTTTTTTTTCTAAATTGGAACCAGTGAGAAAACGAAAAATTTGGATTGTTGTTTTAAATGACACTTTACTTACAAGAATTCAACGAAGACAATAATTTTGCAAACCAGCAACACACTTTCGCTCTTGTTGCTTTTTGAATGGGCTGCAAAATTATATCATTAGAACAATTATTAGTTTTAAATAGATTTTTTTATATCGTAATAATACATAACACTGTATGAAAATCAGTACTTCTAAAGTGCTCAATAACAAAGTTAGAGCTTAAATTAACAATAGCAAAAACACGGAAATAAAAACAAAGCTAAAAACCCTACAGGCTGTTTCACCCATAAAAGGGATCATCAGGGGTATCTAAAAAGTAAAATAAAATAAAATAAAATAAAGTTAATATAAAACTGCCTCAAAACTTCTGCCCTCCATCAAACAGGCTGCATAAAATTTGCAACAAGAATGTGGTTAAACTCAGCTACAGCTGTACCCCCAATATGGCAGACATCTTCTCAGCTCATAACAAGAAGCTTCTTTAGTCCCACAACGGCAAACCAGAATTTAAACCCTGTAACTGCAGGTATAAGCCGTCATGCCCATTGAATGGCAACTGCCGAGACAAAGCAATTGTTTACCAAGCAACTGTACAAGCCAAAGACCAATCCAAGAACTATATCGGACTGTGCAAAACCGAATTTAAAGCAAGATTCTATAACCACAACCATTCCTTCAATTCGAATTCCAAAAGAAACGCAACAGAACTTTCGAAATTCATTTGGTCCTGCAAAGATTCTGGTATAAATCCTGCTATTTCTTGGAAAATTATTTGCCACGCAACACCTTACCAACACGGGGACAAAGTATGTAACCTCTGTCTGGCAGAAAAATACGAAATCTTAACTGCAAATGATGACGCTCTGCTGAATAAACGAACCGAATTGATCAATAAGTATCGGCATAAAAATAAATATAAATTGATTAACGCCAAACTTAAACTGTGATTTTCTTTCATTCTTCTTTTTTTCTTTTTTTCTTTTTTCGCCGCGTACAACGTTCTACCTTAGCCGATACTTGAACCCCTTTTTATATCTTTAATTTTTGAAATAATATTTGTATTTGTAATTCTTTCGCGCGCTTTTCCTTTTTTCGTGTTTTCTCGCCGATCTTTATCAGTTTAGTTTAGCAGAGTCCGTGTTGGGATGTTCCGACCTAATAAGCGTTTACAGTGTTTAAAATTTTTTAAAAATTTTTTATAATTTTTTCTATAATTTTTAAAAATTTTTAAAGTTTTTTCAGTTTTTTTCTATTGTTTTCTATTCTTTCTGGCAGTTTTATCTTAACTTTATTTTATTTTATTTTACTTTTTAGATACCCTGATGATCCCTTTTATGGGTGAAACAGCCTGTAGGGTTTTTAGCTTTGTTTTTATTTCCGTGTTTTTGCTATTGGTAATAATACATATATGGTTTATCCTAATAAAAGAAGATTCATGGTGTTTTCATAAAAATTAACCCTTTTTTTATTTATTTTGATGGACCAAATTTTTGTTGGTTTAAAACTTTATCATTATCAGGTGTATGGACATCCGGTTTGGCCACAAAAAAACCTTTTATTTTATTTTTAACATAATAAAACATGGTCGCCTTATTTGTGCCCTCATGTGAATGGTCCAATTGAAGTTAGTGAAAAGACTAATGTTGGTTATTTTCAATGTTATAGGTTGATGTTTATTTGGGCAAAACTAGTTGAAAAAAGGACCATTTGTAGTCTACGGTTTGTATGCACGATCAATTTAACAACTTACAAGCCTTGAAAATATTTGTAGTTCGGTTAATCGCAGCCAAGTTAATTAGGCTGAGATTTTTCCTGCGATGTTTTTCTTTTCTAGATTCTTTGAAGAACACCGAATTTGCGTTATCATTAACACGTGGTTTGGTTTGACGTATTTGAACAGAACGGCGCGTGCTTTTGCTTAAATAAATTAAAAAACTCCTACGCAAAGTTCAGATTCATTTTACGTGTGACAGATAAAGATGTACAAAAAAAAGTATTTAACTGGTCTCCGACTCCTCGAATGTAATTTCTCTTTTCCAACAATTAACTAAATTCTATCTGCTGGAGCGATTTCTAGAAAACATTGCAACAAACAAAGCAACGCAATGACAACCACTTTCGTTTTAAGTATAACCGAGTGTATTTTAGTCATTATTAATTAAAAAACAAAAGGTTTGTGGGGAAGTAATTTCTTGGTCAGGTAAACAGAGATAATATTTTATTTATTATTTATTTGACGTTATATCTACATTTATTCTTCTAACTTGCAGGAAAGCGACAGAGGCTCTAATGCATAGGGTAGGAAATACACTAACCTGCTTCCGGAGATGCCAAGATATTGCAATCCACTTGGAATTTAATAGAGATATGACTAAAATTTAGAACTGCTTGCCAAGACCATCAAGCAGGGAAATGTGCCATAAACTGTCTTTCCCAAGGACACAATAAAATGGCACGAGTAAATTATGAACTCAGACCATGTTGATCACAATCCCGGCGCTCTAACCACTCGACTACGCTGCCGACATTTATTGTTAATTTGTAATCACAAACCGAATAAAAAAGAAATGGAAGAAAATAAAGTTCCTTGTATTTTGTATCTCTTTTCGTGTTTTAAAGGTAAATTTATTCAATGTGAAAAATTACAACAGTAAATTTAAGCAGTTATTAACAAAAAAGCCTTAGTTTTAAAGTTAGCCAGTTTTACTATATTAAACTTAAGTGTAAAACTGACTTTAAAATTTTTTCTTCATGTTGCACAATCGTAATTTAAATCAGTATGTACAATTTATCAAGTACAGACGAACAATTAAAAGTTAGGTTTTGATCATTTTACGTTTATAGGGTTTCGAGTAATTTTATTAAAGTTAATATTTCTTGGCATAAATAAAATACCGAAAATTTACATTCAATATTTTACTTTTTTAACTAAAACTTCGCTCCACTAAAGAAATAAAACAAAATATTGTAATACAAAGCTATCGTTCGATCAACATTCGTTTTTTTGATTCGTATAGTTTTCTCAACTATTCCCTTAGAAATAAAACACCTTGACAATTGTAATGTTTACGTCATTAAACCTCATAGTGACGCAAAGGTAAGGCGATACAGATAGCGTAATAACTCCAACCAAGTTACTGAAGTTCCTTAATTTTGCTAAAAGTTATTGGTTTCCTCTTTTATATTTCAGTATGTGGAATCATTGGATATGACAAAAGGCAAAATGACAAGATCAAGTTAACAATGACTTTGAACAAGTAGTTTCGAATTACATTTTCAAGCACACATTTAAGCGAATTCGCATAACACGCTAATTACGTCACGGGCTCGGGAATCGAAGAGCTTTTGTCCTTGACATATTCTCCCAGCACCCCTACACGTTTTTGCCATCGCTGTATAAGTTTTTGTTTGTCTTCTGTGAGGGTTTTTTATGTGCGGGCAGCAAAAGCCTCAAGCAAATAACTTTACTTTCTCTTCGCTTTCAATTGTGGTGATCTCTAAAAAAAAATAAGTCATCACTTTCAATCCATGTCCAAAATTTGAGATCACTACGTTTTGGGACAAAAATGGAGGTTTTGGATATTGATTGAAAATGATAACCTCTTTTTTTAGAAATCACTTCATTTTGGGCACGGAAATCGGAAAATTCAAGACAAATTCAAAATCAAGACTTTTTATTTATTTTGGAAATGACCATAGCGCGACCACCAAATGAATTCAAATTCTAAATGCGGCTCTAGAGCTAAAAAGTTTGCCCACTCCTGTGTTAATCCTTTTTAGATTTAATCAAGCAATCTTCTTCAAAACACAAATAGAAATATCTAAATATGTGATATGAGACAAATATAATTATCTACCGCATGTTTTCTTAGTATTTTAAAAATACTCTTGTCTTGCTATATCCAAACACGATAAACTTAATAGAAATTAAAGCTTAATACAAATGGAAATACTGTACGTATGTTGAAATTGTCAAAAACGTTTGTTTAATGATAAATAAAACTGCCAAGTGTTAAGAAGATATTCAAGAACATGTTCGACTTATTTAGTCTCTTGAGTGGAGAATAAAGTTTCTGGACGCGGTTATGGAAGTGGCATGACAACGTCAAATGTTAACATTGTGTATTTTTTGAAATGCACATCTGCGAACGTTCAAATACTCAATAATTGAAAATAAGCATTCATTTTTTAAAAAGTTAATTAAATGCTTAACAATTAAAGCCAAGATTTCATTTATGACAGTTTCAATTAACAAAGGAAAAATGACCTTTAATTCGGGGTTAAACCTTAATTTTCTTTGAGACAAAAGTTTATTAAATGCTGAACAATTAAAGCCAAGATTTTATTTATTAAAGTTTCAATTGACAAAGGGAGCATGACCTTTTTTTTTCTTCTTATTTAAATTTTAATTTTCTTTGAAAAGGTTTTATTTTGTCAGTGGAAGTAAGAGCCATCAGTTTCTTGTTAAAAATACAATTTACTTACATGTCTCAGGTCAACTGATATCGTGATTTAAACATTGCATTGGCTATTTGTCACCGTAAAACCAAAATAAAGCTCATAAAAGTTTTTTATAACTATTATTTATTTCTATATTTTTGTTACTTCGAATTTATCATAATCACGTTGGGGTCATTCATTTATTAGCGCATATGCTGACATATAAACATTGTTTGTTAATTATTATTTTGATTATTATTATCTTTATTTATCATCCTGACTCGCAGGAAAACGCTGAGGGGTTATACTAAAAGCAACCAACCATTAAGCCAGTGTATTACGGGTGCTAAGTATTCAATGTTATATCTAGGAATGTGACTATACTTTTTGTTTTTAACGTCCCAAAGTGGTATAACAAATCAAAGTGAAGATCTTTTTTATTTGTAATTTTTTGGTCTTTAAGTAAGTTTTAGGCACAAATTCACGTTATAAATACCGGTGCGGCCCTCGAAGAAAATAAACTTCTGAATGCGGGCCTCGAGCTAAACAGTTTGCCCACTCTTGCGTTAATCGATTACCCTGACCTGCTTTCAAAGATGCAGGTGTGTGAAAGAAGTGTTACGATGCCAAGATATTGCTGTGGGAAAAATTAAGTTTTAACTTACTGTTGGTTAAAATAAAAAAACTCAATTGAAATATTTGGTTGAATAAGAAGATTTAACCCTATATGACCCATTGGCGTTTATGAACGACATTAGAAATAAATGGGTTTAGTTATTATATCTGAAAAGATTCGCTTTAATTTCTGAGTAAAAGTATACAGTAAAGATTCTATTTAATGCTGTATGATCATAGATTTGGATGATATTTTGCTCAATCACCTGTCTTGTGTTATTTAATTTAGATTACAAAAAGAAAGTGCCTAAGTCGGTTGCACCGACAAAATAAATTGGGTCATAAAGGGTTAAATAAAATTTTCAACCAACAACAAGTTGAAATTAAAAGTCAATCTCTCTCCATAATTAAAGTCTTCCCACTAAAACGAAGTAGCACACTCTCAAAACAGTAAATACTGTGAAAGCACGAATGGTAGCACACTCTGAAAGACGTGTGAAAGAAAAAATATAAAAATTTTTCCAGAAAACTTCTCTTGGGAATTTCCCATCAGAGAAGTTGGATATATATAACCCGGCATGCAGTACGATTTGCCACAAAAGAAAGTTTTTAAATTAAAGTGTTGTAACAGTTAATTAATTAAAAAATGCAATTGTATGTAATTATTAAGGGGCTTTTGGTTGTTTGCTGGTTTGTATTTTCACTTGGTCAAGGTAAGTGAAAAAGTTGAAATAGATAAAAGTTTTAAATGAAAAACACGGTACTACGGTAAACTCGAATAGTTTTTATTAATTGTAAATATACTCCATCCACTGATCAGAATAAATCGAACGAAAGCCGAAGTGAATTACTCAAATGAAAAAGAGAAGTTTTATGAAACTGTTTGACTGTTTATTGAAACTACAAATTTTTTTAATTTTTTTTTGAATCAAACGAAAAAATTCTTAATTTGACCTTTTTCAGCTATTTTGACAATATGAAATAAATACAAAGCATTCTTAAAAGAGATCACAATGTAACAGATTAAATGTAATTTCGACGAGTTAAATAGGAACAGTAAAATGTACGAAAGGTTTAACACACTAACAAAAAAGACGATTATTATGCATAAAGTAAATAAGTAATTTATGAAATAATTCATGGAATTCTTATCTTAACTGTTCGTGCTACCATTTGCCTTGGAGTCTACGATGCCTGCTGAGGTCCATAAGACCCAAACAGTTCTGTGGTATAGTAATCGTCCTTCTTGTAAATTGTTTTAATTTTTCACATTTTACTGTTTCTATTTAACTCGTCAAAATTACATTTAATCGATTACATTGCGATCTCTTTAGAGAATACATTGTACTTGTGGAGAATTGATTTTTCACATGTTCAACCGCTTCGGTCTGGATCCCTTTTAAATGTTTTTTTGCATTAATTGTGTTGATTTAGTTATAGTAGCGTTTCTTGATTCTCAGCGAATATGAAAACAAAACTGTTAAATATGATACGATTATGGAGAAAATTACTTAAATTATTATTATTTTTTTTTATTGAATTTTGATAAATATAAATATCTAGACTCACCGTACTCTCTAGTTATAATTTGATAATTAAAAAATAAAATATGATCAAATACTTCTTTGCCTACTCAAGTCAGCATATGCAAAAAAATTATTTATAGATTGAAAAATAAAAGTCCCAGGGAATTACCCTGCGTGTAATTAGATATTTTACTTTTAGAGAAGCAGAAGAGCAAAGAGAGAAAAGCAAAACCTTTTAGAGAAAAGCAAAACGAAATAAAGTGAAAACTTTATTTTATTTTTTTCAAAACCCTTTATTAACTTACTTTCTGCAGATGATTGATTGCAACAAACAAAATAGAAAAACGAAATTTGATTGGTGTACTTTTTTTTATATACAGTTTTGGGAAGAAATTGCAACAATGAAAAAGTCATCTGCTGTTCTGACTCAAGAGGAAGAAAAATCTGTAAATCACGAAGTTTAAACTTAGCTTGTTGCCCAGGTAATAAATTTCTTAGCTTATAAGAATGGCTTCCGACTTAAAATATAGGGGCCAAAAATAGTCAAATAAAAGGTTTTTAAAAGCTTGTATGCGCAAAGCATATTGAAAGTAACGCAATGATAAATTACTTTGACTTTTAGGTTTAGAAATATTTTGTGGTTAATAGCGTCTTAGGCTTTAAAGAAATTCTCAAAAATTTCACAAAGTCGAATAATTAAAAAACCAATGTCATGAATCAAAGTGTCTCCAAATAAACGTAAAGTATTTTTGGACAATAAGATTATGTTTTAATCAAAATCAGCGATAATTTGAATCTTGTTTAAATGTCGGATTGCACTATTTGGTCTGAGAAATAAACTCGTGTTCATTTGATCATAAATTGGTGGCTTGCTCCTTGGGTAAATTAAAAAAATTAGTTAAATGTGTATAATGATTTTTGAATAGAACAAGAAGATATCCATGATATAACTTATGCATAAAGAGCCGTTGCCCTAGAATGTTTATTTGCTGAACACAGATTTTACTCAGGTGCCGAAAAGCCATTCTACAATCCAAATACAACGTTGTGTTATGGATTTGAGACATTTAAACGAAGAGACTTACCAGGATACGTTCAATGCGGATACAACAAAGTGATTAGACGTGGAACTGAGTGTGAGCCAAAAGGAAGCAAAAACTTAGGTTCGTTTGTGTTGTTCTTATGGCTCGGCTGAGTTGTGATTATTGTTTTCCATTTTGGAAACGGGGAGTTTGGGTTCAATTCCAAAGCCAACCAATTCCAACTCAGCTCGGCTAAATCAACGGCTTGTCATTGCTAAAATCATTTTAAGATGATGTTCTCTCCAGGCATTATATCGCAAACTCGTGATGCGCTGCGTGTATATGGGCTACTTAATTTTTTCTTTCTTGTCTTTTTTTTTTCATTTTGTATTGCATAGTTCAGTGTAGTCCAGGAGCGATAAGCTTGGATCTTCTTGATTTATTTGATAATTATTTTATTTAATAAACTTCACAAGCAAGGTACTTGTAATAAGAAAAGGTTTTTCGGTTAAAATGGTTAGAAACAATTTTGTTTTTTTACAGTGAACTTATTTAGCCAAATTTGCAAGTTTAAAATACCTCTTTGTTGTTATGATGCAAGAGGAGAATGGAGTTGCAGAAGACATCGAAGAAATCTTAAATGTTGCCAAGGTAAACCACTTATTGGACCTTTGTCTACTCAATAGTAATTAAATTGCTCTCGAAACTTCACTTAAACTCAGATACGGCTTTTTTGAATTCTAAGCGTCATTTACTAATTTGTGACTATTGTAAGAGTATATTTTTAAATAAATAGCCTCTAATTCGGTTGCAATTATTTCATTAAAGCTATGAGCTTTTACACAACAGCTTACATTCACTTAATAGTGAAATAATTTTCCAGTAGTTATGCTTTTAAATGCGAAAATATGACTGATGCGTGTATAGTGTTTTATCGCAATAAGCTCTTTGTAAATTGTGGATCGCAGTAAAAAGCGCTGCTTTTGGTCAAAAATTAGGCCTAAATAAAAATAAATGTAAACTATTTTAAACCGATACTTTTAGTTTTTTACAGTAAGAAGTTTTGTTTAAAACATTACTTCATGAAATAAACCGTTTTTTGTTGTTTAGGGGCAAGTAATCCATTTTATACTTATGGAGTCAAAAGATGTTATTCTCATAATCAAGTTGTAAAATATCCAAGAGAAATTTAAGAATATGTCTTGCGCGCTACATCATTACAAAATCAAGGTTTGTGAACAGTGTTCTTCTATTTCTTTTTTGTATCGCCACAACATTAGTGGCAGGAATAGGCCTTGTTGTAATCAGTTTTTATGACATTTTTTGGATAAATTTGATAATGTTATAAAATAGTTCATCAGTTTTACAAAATCTTGCAAAATAAAAAGCTGCTTTTAGCTTCAATTATTGATTTTAAAGTTTGACTTATTTTATTACAGAGAACAACGTTGTGCCTATTCATTCTTATTTTTTCCAGCCAACGCAGAATAAACAAGGACGATCTTGCAGATTTAGAGCAGAATTACTTATTCCGAACGTTTCCACAACACAACGTCTTGATTCCTAGAATCCTTCTAGTCATACAAAAGTCTACAAAATGCAATTTATCGTCGTCAAAGTGGTATTCAGTAACAAGTAATACCTTGTTAAGGGTGAATTCGTCACGTTTACGCGTTAAAGAAAACGATTTAAGAGAAGTGCCTGGGAGGTTTATTCCCGAGCTGAATCAATATTGGGGACGTTTCTCTTCTTTTATACCTTGTTTTATTTCTTTCGAACTATTTATTTCCAAAAATATACGCTTTTTCAAAGATAATTAGGGCTATTTTAATAGTGCTATTGAGTTTTTTTGTATCGCAGTCACTACCATGAACTTGGAATAATATTTCTCGAGTTAGAGTTAGATATGATTCATGATTATTGTTTCCTTTAAGAAAACTGTATTTTTGCGTAAATATTTTTTTAGAGAGCGTAAATCAAAGTAAAGACCTTTTTTGGTCTTTCACTTAAGTTTTTAGTGCTCAAGAACAAGATTTTACTGCGCACTGGCACATTGCCCGCCTTAAGGGAAACACTGCCCGTAACCACAACAATGTAGTGATATTTTCGGGCCAAACTTATTCAGGCCATTTGCGTAATTTTTACTATACCGGTATTTCTTGAATACTTTAAATCAAATTAGCAATAAAGTTTTTGGTTGTTTTATATCAATCATTTTTTTTTGTAATAATGACTTTCAAAATTATATTGCTGTTGTTTTGATGTTAACGCTAAACTGACAACTCAAAGCACTTAAAAACTACTGTACATGAATAGTTTAACGGTTAAAAAATTCGTATTTGCACAATATGTATACTAGGGGTGGCCAAACCTGGCTCTTATGTTCATATTTTGTTTGTGTTTTTTAGAGTGTATCAACGTTAGTTTATTTGATTACATAATTTGTTTCAAGTTTGTTAGCAAAATGGCAGGAAAAATACCAGGGCTGGGGAGTATTTAAAATTTTTAGAACATTGTAATTGAAAAACCGAGACTGATTTCAAATGAAAACTTCTTTTTTTTTTAGAGAGCAACATGAACACCTTGTGTGTCCATGTAAATAATATGGCTCTTTACGGCAACAAAATAAAAAATGTGGCTCTTGATCTTTGACTGGTTGGCCACTCCTGATATATACAATACACATAAAGCTTTGGGAAAATATTAGCAGATTATTTGCTTTCAAGTTACAAGCCATAGACTAGCTTGTTTATTTCATCATGAACTCTCCAATGCTGTTGTGTTTGAACTAACTTCTTTATTTTGTTTGAAGTCAAGATGATAAAATGTAGATTATAGGTTTAAGTTGAGAAAGTTTTAAGACGCCAGAAGTTCTTCATATTTATTTTGTTATTTATTGTGATATACGTAAGTTACCGTGCGTTGGATTGGTGTTTATTTTTTTTAGTAATTTTTTGTTTTTTATTGTTTCAAAAATAAGATAAATGAAAAAGAATTTAAAAAAAAAAGAGAAACCTTTAACCTAGTCATGATTTCATTCACAAAGAAAACAAAAAATATCAAAAAGAAGCCAATGGATTTGTATAGTATTACAGGTTGCGAAGGTAGAAATTACGCCACAAAGTATGGATTTGGTACCGTTTGGAAGTAAGTATCGGCATTGCGTTCGAAAGAAGATGGTTCCGTCCATTCCATTGCTTATTTTATAGTCTTTATTTATTCTCCTGATCATGGGACAACGATGGAGGCGTTAAACTTAGGGTAACCCGTAATTATTACCAGATCCGCCCTCGGAGATCCCAAGGAAAGATTTACAGTTTCATGACAGATATTACTTTAATTTAAAAACGCTCGTCAACACCACCGAGCAGAGGAAATTATCCTTAAGCGTCTTTCTCAAGGACGCAACAGCGCATTGCTCCATTTCAGCAGCGAACTCGAGACATCACGATCGAGAGTCAGACGCTTTTTTTGCTGCGCCACGCTGCCGACGATGAGCTCCGTTTCGGGTGAAGAATCTTAAAACACCAATGCTTTGATTTAATTTCAAAACTTTTGTTTTCTACTTGTAAACACTATATGGCATCTATAACTATTTAAAAACAATATTGCATCGATAAAAAAGGAAAATGAAACAAACAAAAGACAAATAAAGTTTTGAGCAACAAATTGCAAAAAAATTGAAAAAAACATTAAGTGCTATTAAAATTATAAAAAAGTTAAATTCAATAATGAAAGGGTATTAGTAGTTAGTAAAAATATATATATATATATTTGAATGTTGAAATATATGTGAATTGTCATACATTATATTAGATGTATAAGAAAAAAATCAAATAAAGTTTCAAAGGATGTAATGGAGAATTAAATTTAAAAGTTGGTTGGTAGTACAAAATTTAAACACCAAAAAACAAGTACAGTGTTTTTTCGGTTATCGCGGTAGGTTCGTTCCGAGACCGGCCGCGAGAAGTGAATTTCCGCGAAGTAGCGATACTGGGTTTATACTTCGAATTTGACCGCGACTGACCGCGATATAACTTTTAAACCTCTCCTGTACTATTTTTGGACCTTTGAAGCCTTTAAATAGAATCATTAAACAACATTAAAAATCATTGAAAACGAATCATTTTATCGAAAATAAGAATGTTACGTATATACTGCGGGTGGATGCGGCGAAGTGATGAATCGGCGGTTGAAAACCGCGATATCCCGCAAAATTAAATATCTTTCGGAAAATAATAAAAAAATAATATGTCTGGCTGATGCTGCGATGTAGTGAACCCGCGATAGGTGAATCGCGAAGTAGCGAGAGAACTTTGTTTATATATAAGGAACTAATTTAATCAACTTCAGTCTCAGATCTTCTTGTTTAGTGATGTCCAGTTGATTTCTTCTCTTCAATAGTAGATTATTTGCAGCACCAAAGCCACATTCAGCTAAATATGAAGATGGAAATGGTAACAGCAGTTTTCCTGCAAAGCTGGTTAAACTTGTGAGGTTGTTTACTTGTGAAGTCGACAAAATCCAAAATATCTTGCGAAAGAACGGATACTCAGGAGAAGTCATTATTTCCAGAATTACGAAGAAAATTTCAAATTTTAAAATATCCAAGCGGTTCGGCCCTGAAAAGTGCCCGCTATAATATAAAATTACCTTGGATTGGAAACATTTTCCTTAAATATGAAAAACAAACAAAATCTACAGTCAACAATTGGTTTAGATATCGGCAAGAATAGTTTTCTCTTAAAAAAGATGATTCCTTCTTTTCTAAAGGATGTTTTGCCTGCTAATTAGCGAAGTAATATTGTCTACAAATACTTATGCCACTGTGATAGTGTGTACGTAGGTAGAATGTCCCAATGATTAAAAGAACGAATTCGACAACATGTTCCAAAATTTATTAGAAATAAAATTATACCGCAAAAAGATCTCTAGAGACGTCAATGTAAATCCACTCAAAACGCACCTATTTCTGATTCGGCTGTTGGTCAACATTTGTTAGACAACAAAATTTCTGCGAAAAAATTTGATATTAAGTGGTTCTCTATTTCAGCTACAGGACGATCATCTTTTCATCTGGCAACGTTTGAAGCCACCTTCATGAAATCTCTTGAATCCTCTCTTTATCGCAAGAAAGAATTCGGGTTTGAGGATTGAAGCTAAGGATTGAAGCTTTCTTGCTTGCGGTGCAAGTGAGTGGGCAACCAATCGCGTGCTCGCTTTCTCCGACCAATCAGAAGCGCCGTTGTTTTCGATGTCTTCCAATATCATATAAACCACGGTTTTCTTAAAGTTCGTCATTTGCCAACAGATTCTTCTGACAAAAGTTGGTCAAATTCCCAAGCAAACAGGCTTTTTAAAGACAACCGAAAAATTATAAAAGTTATAATTCCGTCCATTCCTTTGGTTGTTTCACAGTTCTGCGTAACCAAGAATTTATTTAAATAAAGACTAACACATACATTTTTTTAAAATAAAAATTATTATATTCATCACATGGGGGGACACCAGGATTTTGGAGGTGATTAGGTGGGTTAAAGCCCGAAAAAGGTTGAGAAACACTGGTCTGATTGAAGTAGTGAGAGGATTGGTGTCGGTTATTTTTAATCTAATTGGTTGATGTTTAATTAGCCGAAACTAGCTGAAAGAAGAGGTCACTTC
This sequence comes from Diplosoma virens, assembly GCA_963680785.1. Taxonomy (NCBI): domain Eukaryota; kingdom Metazoa; phylum Chordata; class Ascidiacea; order Aplousobranchia; family Didemnidae; genus Diplosoma; species Diplosoma virens. Next base: position 14,501,447 of record OY796885.1, read on the forward strand.
TGACTTGCTTATACGATGGACTTAACGACTTACAAGCCATGGAAATACTTGTAGTCTTGTCAATCGCAGCCAAGTAAATAAAGTTTGAATATTTTCCGGAACATTTTTCTTTTCAAGATTCTTTGAAAAACAATGGATTTGCGTCATCATTAACGCGTAATCAGACGCACTCCAACTTCACAGAGCGCGTCCGTGCTCAAATAATTAAAAAAAAACTCCTATGCAAAAAAGCGGCAAAGCTGGCGTGCATTTTACGTGTGACGGATAAAGATGTACAAAACACTAATTAACTGGTTTTTCGGGACTCCTAAAATGTAATTTCCCCATTTCTAACAATTTACTAAATTCTACCTTCTGGGCTAGGGGTCGGAAACCTTTTCGGTAAGAGACCATAAAAGCCGCATATTTTAATTGGATTTCCGTGAGAATCATATATTATTTTTTAACACTTAATGCGACCAACGTGCGCATTAACAAAATATTATGAAATTGAATAGGTCTTCAAAACCAGAAAGCTTAATAAAATGTTAACAATCAGTAGCTGAAAAAAAACAAAAAACTACGTTAGATTCTTCTTACAAACTTTCTGCAAGTATCGAGAAATCAGCCGCGAAGTATTGACAGGAGTGACGCCAGACCATTCTTCGACTGAATTATGACAGGGATCAAAAAAGGCTAGGCGGGGAAATATACGAATTTCCTGAAGCAACTCTTGGAAATTTGTAATTCTAATTAAAATAACTATAAAAAGATTGAATCTAGCCGTTTTATTTAGTTTTCGATACAAAAAAAATATTTTATACCAATGCAATTAAAATTGCAGCAGAAAATGGTTTTAAAATATGCAACTCTTGTGGAAAAAAAAATTTTAGGTGGTATTTTGAAAATAAAATTACAAAACTAAAGAACTCGAATAAAGAAAAACTAATTATATTGACAAATCCTGATAAAATTTGCAAACTTTTAAAACTAAAAAACGGTTTTTGATAAAATAATTTTTCCACATAAAAGTAAACCTTTAAGAAATGTCACAGTCGATTTATCTGCGAGCCAGATGCCGTCATCAAAAGAGACATATCAAAAGAGTCATTAAAATCTGGTTCGCGAGCTATAAGTTCCCGAGCCCTGCTCTGGGTCAATCTGTAGAAAGCACAGCAACAAATAAACTGACGCACTGACAACCGCTCTCATTTTTCGTATGAGTGAGTACCGATATATTTTTCTCATTTTTCAATTAAAAACAAAAAATTTTGTTAGGGAATAATTTCTTGGTCAGGTAACAAGAGATAATTTATTGTTAAGTTGCAAGTGCCAGTCAAATAAAAAACAGACGAAAGAAAATAAAGTTCTTGCAATTGCAACTTTTTTCGTAAAAGTAAACTTATTGAATGTGAAAATTGTGTCAACAGCTGCTAAATTTAAGTGTAAAATTGACTTTAAAAACTTTTTTTCGTGTTGCACAATCGTAATTTGAATCAGTGTCTACAATTTATCAAGTGCAGACGAACAATTAAAAGTTAGATCTTGGTCATTTAGCGTTTATCAGGGGTGGGCAAACTTTACAACTCAAGGGTAGGATTTTAATCGTACAGGCGGTAGTATATATAAATATTTATGTACGTGACTTACTTGACGACCAAAAGAAAAGGTTATCACTTTGATTTGTTGTATCGTTCTGAAAATGAAATAAAATAAAAAAAGGTCTTACATGACTTACTCGACGACCAAAAGAAAAGGTTATCACTTTGATCTGTTGCATCGTTCTGAAAATGAAATAAAATAAAAAAAGTTTATTGTCATTCTTGGAGTTGATTTGCCACGCGTTCTCGAATGTGACGAACCTATAAATAATAAAACAAAAACTCATCACCGTTCTTGGAGTGAGGACAAAAGAAAATGAAAAAATTGTTTAATTTGCATCTTTATGTCGTTCACATTTATACTCGGCGGGCCGCAGTTTGCCTACCACTGGTTTATACAATTTCAAGTAATTTTACTAAAAATGATAATTCTTTGCATGAATAAAATACCGAAAATTTTTTTACATAATACGTGTCTATTTTAACTTCTTAAGTAAAACTTTGTTTCATTAGAGAAATAAAAAGGAAATATTGTAATATAAAACTTATCATTTGATGATATACAACTTTTTTGATCCGCATAGTTTTTTCGAATGTTCCATATTTCCACGTAAAATACGAAATAAAACCCCTTTACAATTATAATGTTTACGTCATTTAACCTCATAGTGACGCAAAGGTAAGATATTTTAGGTAACGTAATAACTCCAACAAAGTTACTAAAGTTCCTTAATTTTGCTAAAAGTTATTGTTCTACTGTATCACGTTTCAGTATGTGGAATCATTAGATAAAATACAAGGCAAAATAACAATGGCAAGTAAAACATGACTTTGAACAAGTAGTTGCAAATTACATTTTAAAACACAACTAAACACTTTTAAGCAAATTTCTATGACACACCAATGCACGTCACGGGCTCGGAAATCGAAGCTTTTTTATTCCTCGACATATTTTCTTAGCAATCCTACGCATTTTTGCCATCGCTATATCAGTTTTTGTTTGCTTTCTGTGAGGCATTTTTTCACCAACCATTCAAGAAATTGCTCATTGTGTTTTCATTTTCTTGTCATTTGTAAACTTGGTTGCTCTGATGAATTCTTTGAGGGTTCTAAACAGATGGACATTGGAAGGGGCAAAGTCTGGGCCAAAAAAAGAGATAGGGAGGTAATTTTTAACTGCTTTCATGATAAGCCAAAACGTGTCATCATCTTGTCGTAATGATTTCCGCAACTTTGTGCTTGGGCACTGCAGCTACAGAAACCAACGTTCATCGGGCTTATTTTAAGTGTTGCCCTTTGTTTCGCTTTCTAAAACCCTGTCCTTTTTGATCAGATTTAAATTTAAAATCTTTTTTGTCTTCATTTCACTTTCAAAAAACAGAGGTCGTCAACAAAAATAATTTTCAGTCTCCGATTTGAGATGAAGACCCTAGGCAGTTTTTTGATTTTGTGTAGAAGCATAAAAGTGTCTTTTCTAAAGACAAAATAAAATATTTGGAGTAAAGCTTGAAACGAGACCATAGCGAACACGATTGGCATTGAACGGCGCTTTTAACCGATTTATCAACGCTGCCGACTGCTATTAAATGGCTTGTAGCTTTTTGACTTGATATTTTTTTGTTTTTTTGTAAGGGCTTGGTTCTTGTGTGCAGAATGAAGTCTCCGAACTCAGTTATGGAAGCAGTGTGGCAACGTTGAATGTCAAAATTTTCTACAACCTGTTTCCGCTCGATAAAACGTTGTTGATCTTTTGCGAAACTACGAAAAAGCGATGAGCAAAAGAGCAGAACTCAATTCTACTTGCTTCATGGTTTTGACGTAACAAGCAGTTTTTCGCTACGTAAAATTGTTTTATGCTTTTCACTATCGCGTGAAAACGCGCAGTGGGAATGGATGATTTTTTGATCGCCTCAAAATAATGCCAAACTTATGAATTGAGCGATTGGCAATGGCAGTGGGAATCCGTCTTTATACATAAGGCAATCTCTAAGCGATTATTCTGACCTGCTTTCAAAGATGCCAAGATATTGCGGTCCAACGAATTAATTTTGAACTTGTTATCAATTGAAATAAAAAAAATTCAATTAAAAAATTGGTTGAATAAAAAAATGAGATAAAATTTTCAATCAACAATGAATTAAGAATTTATCAGCCCTCAACAAAAGTCGTTTTAACTAAAACGAAGCGACACATTCTAGAAACGACAAGGTTTTAGCTGAAATTCCCGCTTCGACTCAAAATAACTTGGTGACATACATTTATGGTGCTGAATAGCTACAGAACCAAAATTCTAAAGAAAACGTACCAAAGTTTATGAATCGAATAAGATTCAACAAGAAAATAAAATTGTATAAATGCATTACAATTTCATAAATAACGCTTTAGGAAGATTATCTATATCAGTGTTTCCCAACCTTTTTTGGCCATGCCCCATCCAGTCATCTCTAGAATCCAGATGTCCCCCCTCATGTGCAGATATAAACTCTATTTACTTTTGGACTTTTGCTGATTACCAGATTGAATGTCAAGACCTTTTTTGGGGTCTTCACCTTGTTAAGTGACATTGTTTCATCTTTGTAGGTCTTTGCATTTAATCTGTGTGATTATCGGATGTTATATGAAATTCGAAGACAGGTCTAAAACACTTAAAAATCCAATTGCTTTCTTGTTTGGAATTGCTGATCTATCCGAACAACATTATTTCCGGGATCCACACGCCTGGGACGCCGTCTGGCCATTGGACTCACCAGTGCATCAATGTGCCCAGGCGAATATTTCACAAACCACTGCCCTAAACCAGTAATTTTTCTATGAAAATTTGAGCTAAAAGCTATAGAAAAATATAAATAAATCATCCAGCTTGTTTATTGCTTTTAATTTTTACCTCGGACGCAAAAGTCTGGGTTCAATTCCCGGACCGTGAAACCGGCACACAGTGTTACGAACGGTTCGCTTCCGGTGCGACAGTTGCATTGCCGAGCAAACTATCAAAACACCACCAACCACCGACTACTTATTATACGTTTTAGCGTTGCAAAAGAACAAAATAAACAGTTTAATTTGGTTTTGGTTAGTAATAGAAAAAATAAACAAGAAAAATAACAGAGCAGCAAAATCTACCAAAAGTGATGGTCAGCTGAAGTCAATGAAGTCAATACTTTCAAGGGGGTTAGTTACAGCGTAAAACTGGCCCTGACTTTGGTTTCGTTTTTAAAAATTTCGTTTCGATAAGTATTGTTAAATCAAAATAAAGTTAAAAATTGGAATAAATTAAAACTTAGTGAAAATTTCGTCTTTCCAAAATTAAAAAAAAAAAATTTAATTTCTTCTTATTTTTGCGATTTTTTAAGCAGTTGTAAAGCTTTAATTGTTTTTGTTCCTCAAAATTAAAAACAAAGTAAAATAATTTTTTTGCTGGAAACTGAAATGTCCCAAGACATGAATTTTATTGTTATAATTTAAAAAGATATTGAATGAACTCATTATTTTTAAATCGATAATTATATTTTAGCAATTCAATGTTTTAATTCTCTCATCAAATGGAACTGATATATACAATTCCAGTTACTCAGAGGTTAAGAAAAGTGAAAGCAGTTAATGATATAATATGCAGAAAGCAATGATTATGTAATAGTTCTAGCAAACGTCATAGCGCACGGTGTTTCCAAAAATTTTATACAAGTTGTTTTCAACAAACAAAAATTTTATCATTTCGTGGAAAGAGTTTAGCCAATATGACATCAAAAAAGTTGTTTTGGACAAATTTCGGTTAAAATATTGTCGAAACCGCAATTTGTGTTGATTAATTAAAGTTTTAATTGCATTATGTTGTCAGCAGTAGATAGAAAGCCAATTGTCTGTTAAATAGGCTAAGTGATTCACGGAAAGCGCTTTCGTGCGTAATAATAAAATACGTAAAAAACTTTCACAAAAGTTCACAAAATGTTACTCATCCATCAGTAATTAAGATTTTGATATAAACATTCCTATAACAGACCCGTTTCTGGTTCAATTACATAAAGTTATTTCTTTATTTTTTAAGATTTTTAAATTGGGACGCCTAAACATAAAGCCAAGTCTAAAAAGTAATTTTTTAAAAAAACAGCTTTAAAATTAGAGTTTTCTTGAATTTATAACTGAACATCCAAAAAAGTGACTATTCTTTAAAGCAGAGGCGTGCAAGAATTTTTTGTGGTAAAATAGGAAAAAATTTCAAAGTCGAATAAATAAACCATATTCAATAACTATTGTTTTAATCTGCCTACAGTTTTCTATCCTTATTACTATTTTTGTCTTCATTTTACGTCACACTATAATTATTTTACGTCACACTATAATTACAACGAACCGAAATTTATTCTTGCTGTATCATAGTGATTGTGGAACAGCTAGTTAAATGCAAAGATTCATTCTGGAAATTATCCTAAAAGCTTAAAATGTTAAGTAAGGGCAGATTGTGAAAAAGATGGTTCAACAATGAATGGTGAAAAAATACTGAGAATCTCTGACTCGCTTCTCTTTTCTAGTAAGCAGAATAGTTAGAACGCAAGGTATCAATTGCGAAAAGTATGTTAAAAATGATTGAAAAATTATCATCTGCATTTGCAACACGGTTTATGGAGTTGCCGTATGTAGGAAGAAGGATGGTGGAAATAGAGTTGCCGGGAAGGAGGAGAAGAGGGAGACCAAGGAGAAGATTTTTGGATGTGGTGAAGGAAGATATGAAGGAGGTTGGTGCGAAAGAGACGGACGTTGAAGACAGGATGGTTTAGAGGAAGATAATACGCTGTGGCTATCCCTGATTGAAGGGAAAGACCGAAAGAAGAAGAAGATTTGAAACGCGGTTTAAAGATTTTTAAAATCGCAAAGTCGACTTTCAAATTTTGCTCATCTATTTAACTTGGCTGTTGAAAATATTCCATTGCTTTCAATTAGAAATAATAAAATTGCAAGAAATATAGATTTTAAAAGGGTTTATAATAAAAATGATTTGCTTACCTTTCACAGACGCTATGTGTATGGGAATCACAAAAATTTAGAAAATCACGCAAAAAATGACCTCGCTTTTCGGGAACAAATACTGCTGCGAGCAGTTCTTTTCTACAGTAACGTTGTTTAAGACAAAATGTCGAAATCAGCTAATTGATGGACATTTCTCCTGTCTACTTCGAGTTGATACTTCTTTAGTGAAAGCAGACATTTACAAGATACATAAAAATAGAATATTTCAATTATATCATTAATACTTTAACGTTATAATACATAAATTAATTAATAAAATCAGTCAAAGTTTAATGGGCCAAATATTTAATGCAGAAATTAAAAACTAAAACTAACTAACTCATAACAAAAATTTGATTTCGACCTCTAAAGGTCTTCATTAAATTTTGTAAAAAATTAAAATTTAAAAAATTAAAAAAGTACTCATTCAAATCGGGTTCTAAATCTATAGAAACAAAGTCAAGTGTCAATGGAAGCTGCAAGGCAAGTGACATAATTATAACTTCCATTGAGACTTCACTTAGTGTCTATGGAATCAGAACCCAATTAGATGGAGTAATTTTTTTTGATTTTTTAAATTTTGATTTTTTACAGAAACTGATGATGACCTTTTATTGGCCGAAATCAATTTTTTGTTATGAGTTAGTTGGTTTTAGTTTATAATTTCTATACTAAATATTTGGCCCATTGAACTTTGACTGATTTTATTAATTAATTTATGTATTGCAATTTGACTTTGCTGAAAAAGGTAATAGGTTTCTGTTAAAAGACTTTTAACATATTTTAAAGCTACGTACGTGTAAATTGATTGAGAAAATTTTTTACAATACAAGGATTAATGACAACAGCTATATTTGCTTCGTACTGAATCGTACGGCCCGAAGCATTATTACTATTGTGCACATTGTGCATACTAAAATATTTTCCTAAACAAATTTTGTAAAATCAATGCAATCCATACATACGTACAACACTAGGAATGCTATCCAAAGTAATTATTTTATACAGAGACAAAGAGCAGTTGGTCAGAGGACACTACAATATAGGGGTGCAAAATATTGGAATGATTTACCAAATTCTATTAAATCATCACATCATATACATGCATTAACCAAATTGTTAAAACAGCATCTGATCAACAATTCTAAACATTGATGATATACAGTAAAGTCTAATTTGTTGCCTATGCAGCAGTAAGAATATCTACAAAATGTTTTTTTTTTTTTATGAAAAAAAAAAAAAGATGTTGTTATTTTTATGTTTACATAATATTTTTAACTTTACAATTTATATTATCGTGTTATCGTATTGTGTTTATGTTATCGTATATAGTATTACTTTACAATTCATGTGTTTATATTATCATACTATGTACCGTAATTATTTGTATTCCTGGTGATCCTTTTGTTATATCATCACTACTAATAAGTTAATTAATCTAAATAACCAACATACCATAAAATGAAATTGATCAATTAATAATCAGACAAGGGAGCATCTTGACCAGAAAACCTCACCGTTATTCGATAGTTCCATGCCTTAAATTTTCAATTCCTTGTTTCTCGCTGTGTTATTTTTATCTTAAAGGCAAAACAATAAATTCTGTTCTGTTCTGTGCGTTTTGGCTCATTAAGATAAATAATTGCACGCCCTTGCTTTTAAACAAAGAGACTGAATTGAATGCTGGGTATTTTTGAAATAAAAAATTCATCATAATACTCTTTAAGTTTGTTGTGTTTGTTCTTGATGATGACATCATAATAACTTAAAACACGTTTTAATAATTTTTGTCACTGTATACATCAGTGCTACTCAAACCCTGGATCGCCACCCAAAAGTGGGTCGCCGACGACTGAAGTTGTGAAAAAATTATATTATTTTTGTTACGATTCGATAGTGGTTTCACCACTGATTTAGAAATTAGAGACAGATTCAAAATGAAGATCTTTTTTTAGAGATTACTACTTTTTTGCAACGAAAATCGAGAAATCTGAGACAATAGGTTGAATTATCTTGTGTTTAATTTACTTTTTATGCTTACAATAAAGTCTGCAAAAAACTTTGTTCTCCATTTTCGCTTAGCATTTTGGTCGCCAAAAAAAAAGCTTGAAAAGCACTGGCATACTTAATATCAATCAACTTGATCGGTTGGTGCGAAAAAACCGGCATAGGGTGTTTATGGAGAAAAAAGTCAAGTTGTACAAACCAAAATCTTAAACAAAAATTTTAAGATTTTGTTTTTTCCAAAACAAAAAAAAACAGTTTCGGTCTAAGTTAACTGGAGCGCGCTAATATTAATATTTATAACGCAAATTTGTGCCTCAAACTTACTTAAAAACCAAAAAAGAAAGATCTTAAACCTTTATTAGTAGAACCACTCTGGGAAGTGAAGACGAAAAAGAGATAGTTGCATTCTTAGATATAATATCGACTACTTTGCGAGCCGCATTCGGCTCGGAGGCTGTAGTTTGCCCACCACTGATTTAGAATATAGATTACAGATTTTTAAACTGAGCCTCCCGGAGAATGTAAAGAGTCTCCGGAAGAAACGCGAAATTGCTGGAATATTGTAAAAACATATATAAAACTTATTGTTGATTTAGAATAAAAAAAAACAAAAGTTGTAAGAGTGACGCCAAAAGATCCCAGCCCCGAAATTTAAGAATTTCTAATAAAGATTGTAAAAACAAAATATTTATAGTTGCTCAAAAAAAATACAAGTTTTTTCGTAAATAAAAATTGATAAGGTAAAATGTTGACAAATTTTGACTTTTTAATTTTTGAAATCTATTTTGACCTATAAAAGTCATTAAAAAGACTCCTGAGCAATCAAAAGTAATGTTAGTGTATGTTTTGTGGTGTAACACTGTCTTGAAAAAAAAAGATTTCATTGACTTTAGCAGGCCCTAACGATCATTTAAAGTTTAAAATAACTTTTTTTACTGTGTTGTTTTTTGTGCTATGTGGGGGAATAAAAATTCATAAATGGTCAAGTGCGGAATGTTGCGAAAAAGGTTGGAAGCCATTATTGTCATAATACATTTTCGGCTGTATATAGCATTGCGGCTTTCGGGATGGACTAGCTACATATTAAACACGGTATTAAAAATTAACGTTTGTATTGCCAATGAAAACGATTATCGAAACACTTCTACAACGCAAACATACAACAAAATATAAACTATATTTCAAATTAAAAATGTCTTTGAAATACTGTAAATAAAACAATTTCTTAAAGATTTATTCGAAAAATACTAACATAACATTCTTCTCGTTAAAACTTCTTTTCTTTGTTATTATTCGAGTTGCATCTTGCGTCGAATGCCAAGTTTTATAAACTTCTTGTGAAGCAGTCAACAGCGGTGAATGTTTTGAATAGTTGAAATTGAGATATGGGTTCTATTCACCACAGCATAACTAATCCACATAAATTCTATATCTTTTAAGCGTAAGAAAGACTGGAAAAGCTTTTTTTTAAATATTGATTATAATCAGTTAATCTTGTCGCAACCGAAAATAATAATTAAATTGACAGTGTAGATTCGTCAACTGAATGGCTGAACTTTTCTTCAAAATAATGTACAGAGGGACGAGTAGATCAGAAAATGACAGCAAGCCTGGATTGATCACAAATCAAAGGCTACTATTGCTTTAATACCGCACTGTTTTGGTGTTGTTGTTTTGTCTTTGATAACAATTGCAACCTAAGACCCATTTTGCAATTATTGGGATTAGTTTTTTATCTCGTTTTCCCCGAACTTACCCAACCTATAAAAGTAGGCAAAAAAGTGTTGAATAAAACTTTAAACCAGGGGTGGGCAAAACTACGGTCCGCGACCACCTTCTGTGTGGCCCGCGAAGGCATCAACAAATAATTTGATTAAAAAATTATTAGCTGTTTTTTGTCTTCAGCCAAATTGTTGATCATTGCTTTTGAAAATCAAGATTTTTAGGTACGAAAATCAAGAATCCGTGAGAGATTCAAAGTGAAAACTTTTTTCTTTTTCTTTTTTTTAGAGATCACCGTAGTGCGGGCCGCAAACAAATTCAACTTTCAAATGCGGCCCGCGAGCTAAAAAGTTTTCCCGTCCCTGTTTTAAATTATTTCGTTTATAAAGCGATTCATTTTTAACCCATTAAGGACTATATAAAGCGATTCATTTTTTAACCCATTTTATGGTAGTTTTGTATCATCCGCTCACAAACAGTGCTGCATAGTGTCTAAATCGCTGCAGAAATGCGCAAAACAAAAAATGAAGCTTTGCTAATATTCCTAATACAATATGAATGAACTCGTAGTTGCAATGTTTTTTTTATCCCTTGAATTATTGGCTAGATTTTAGCCACGAACAAAATTGACATCCTCGTTATTTTCTTCAGCGCAAATAGCACAGCCAGAATTGCAAACTTTAATTAATTTAACAATTAAAAAATGCATCAATATTACATTGATGATTCTTGTCAAAGCTTTTACTCTAGATCAAGTCGTAATGAGAATTCATGTTGGCTTTACTCCATTATTTGTTAAGAGTACAAGGACTCGTTATTTTAATATTAGTGTTCTACTCAAAGGACAAACATGGGACAATTTGGAGACGTCATTTGAAACAAGTGGTTTTGTAAACTATTTGCCAAATCTGATGATGCAGGTGATTTGGTTTTTTCATCGATCGCAACGTGGCTGCGCTAAAATCAGTAACACTTTCAGCAAAGTTGTCTTGTTCAATTGGTCAAGCGCTAACCGAATTATCAAGTTCCAGTTGATACCACCAACACCCAACCTTGAAATGATACGATTTCAAGTTATACGAGTGAACATCCGGGACAATCACAAAGAAAGCGAAGATTTTCGTTGCGCACCTTCGATTTATCCAACTTCGTGTTATTTATTCATCACTTTTCTTAGATTTACAAGTTTTCTGGGAGGCGTCATTGATGTGATTAAGTCTACTTTATGCTATTAAACTTATTTATCCTTATCCCAGATCTCATCAGTTTACAGTACGCCATTTAATTGGCTAATTTTGTGTTAATTCCCAGTGTTTCATACAAGCGTGCGTTAGAATTGAAGTTCGCTCAAGTACTATTTACAATTGCCATCATTTCTGTTCAAAGTAATTACAGTAATAATATCTCTGTTATCAAAAAGTTTTCCATTTTTGTTAGTTGTAATTAACTAAAAGAGCAAAAAGTCTCAACAAGCGTCTCCATAAGTTAGTGGAAATTTATGTAAGTCAGTTCGTATTTCATAGTTGAATACAATAGCAGCGATTTGAAGTTTGCGTTGTAGTCGAGTGTTACGTTTTACGTCATTACGCACAACGTGACTCCGCGGCAAAAAATCTAGAAGCTATAAAAACATGAAAAAAGTAATGGAAAAAAGTTTTAAACAATTTTATTCATAAAAAAATTTTTAAAAAAATGTTTAAAAACGGAAACACAGTTATTGATTTAGCTAAGCCAAAAAATCACCTTCTTGGTTTTAAAGCAAACTTTTGTGTGGTAGAAAAAAGGCGAAATTTTACCAGTGTAAGTTTATTAAGGGAGTTTCCCCGCAAGCGTTTCCAATATCGAGGAGATGTATATAAAGCCTGAATCGATAAACGAATTGAGTCAAAACTAAAGTGCAATAACAACAGAGAAAATCTTCGAATTTCGTCTTTTGATTTGAAATATAGTTGTATCACTAAATTAAAAAATGCATTTTTATGTGAAGATTATACGACTATTAGTTGTCGTCTTGGTCATGTTTCCAATTAATCAAGGTAAGAAAGAAAGTTGAAATAGATAAAAGTTTTTGAAAACAAAACACGGAAGCAATTGTTATAAAGTAAACTTAATTTGATTAGTTTTCACTAATTTACTGTAACTATGTAGCGTCCACTGATTAAACTATTGAGATTCAAAATGTTGACAAACCTGATTTCAAACAAATTTTTCTATGCTGATTTGATGTGAACCGATACTTGGTTATGACAAATATTTCTTCTAAGTTGTAGTAAATCACAATGGGAAGCATAAGCAGAATATAGAACCGTTTTACTTTTGTTGAAACCAAAAATTTTTTCAATTTTTCGGCCTTGATTGAAGATTGTTGAAACGATCTTTCAATTCTTAATTTATTCTTAATTTAAGAAATTGAAATTACATTTTAAAAGTAATTCTAAAGAAATTTTTTTTATTGATACTCATTACCGATTATTATTTTATTGATTTCTCGATTAAAAAATAAAGAAAATTAATTAGGAACAATAATGTTTTGTTATTCTACAAAGTTTTAGAAACCTATAATGGTTGGAAAACTGATAGGAAAATACTTTATTATTTTTTTCCTTAAAGTTATATATTTGTAACAACCGATATTTGCGATAAAATCATTCATAAACTCGAAGTAAAAATTTTAGGAAATTACCCAGAAGGTACTTGGATACTTTTTTTTTAAACCTTAGTGACTTAGTTCTACAAGTTATTGATTGTAACTAGCAAAATGTTAAAATAAAATTTGAACGATATACTTTTTTGCAGTTTTTGGAAAAAATTGCAACAAGGAAAGAGTCACCTGCTGTCCCAACTCAAGGGGGAAAAAAATCTGCAAAACACGAATGAACAACAGAGCATGCTGTCCAGGTAATAATTTTCTTTGTGCGTAACAATGATTTTCAAACGCTCATTAACTTGTTTAAAAAATCCTGTGGGTCAGGAAATTCCAGTTAAAGAGCCATTGTCCTAGAAGTTTGGTTTGCTAAACACAGGTTTTACTCAGGTGCCGAAAAGCCATTCTATAATCCAAATACAACGTTGTGTTATGGATTTGAGACATTCAAACGAAGAGACTTATCAGGTTACATTCAATGCGGATACAACAAAGTGATTAGACGTGGAACTGATTGTGAACAAGAGGAAAGCCAAAACTTCGGTATGTTGTGTTGTTTATATGACTCGGTTGTGGTAGTGATTGTCGTTTCCAATTTGGGCAACAAGGTGTTTGGGTTCGATTCCAGAACCAACCGATTCAAACCCAATTCGGCTAAACCAACTGCTTGTTATTGTTGAAACCATTATAAGATGATGTTCTCTCGAGGCATTATATCGCAAACTCGTGATACGCTGCGAGTATATGGCATATTTAATTTTCTTCCTTTTTTCATTTTTTATTGTATTGTGCAGTGTGGTTCAGGAGCGATAAGCTTGGATCTTCTTCATTTATTTGATAATTATTTTATTTAATAAACTTCACAAACAAGATAGTTGTAATAAGAAAAGTTTTTTCAGTTAAAATGTTTAAAAACAATTTTTTTTTAACAGTGAACTTGCTTAGCCAAATTTGCGAGTTTAAAAAACCTCTTTGTTGTTATGATGCAAGAGGGGAATGGAGCTGCAGAAGACATCAAAAGAATCTTAGGTGTTGCCAAGGTAAGCTATTTATTGCATTTCAGTCAACTCAATAGTAATTAAATGGCTTTTGCAACTACTCATAAACTCAGATACGACTTTTTTTTTATAGCAAAGCGTAATTTAGTGATTATTATAATAATATATTATTGAATTATAAACACAGTCTCTAATCCGTTTTAAACTATTTCTTTAATGTATTCAGTCTTTACACAATAGCTTACATTCACTTGAATAGAGAAATAATTTTTCAGTAGTTTTGCTTTTAAATACAATAATGCGACTGGTGGGTAATAGTGTTTTATTTCGAAAAGTCCTTTGTTAATTGTGGATCGCAATAAGAAACGCCCCGTTTGATAAACAATTAGGCCTAAATAAAAATACGTGTAAGCCATTTAAAATAATTAGTTTTTTACATTAAAAAGTTTCGTTGAAAACATTGCTTTCTGAAATAAACCGTTTTTTGTTTAGGTGCAAGTAATCCATTTTATATTTATGGAGTCAAAAGATGTTATTCTCATAATCAAGTTGTAGAATATCCAAGAGACATTTAAGAATACGTCCTATCCTCTACACCATTATAAAATCAAGGTTTGTGAACAGTGTTCTTCTATTTCTTCTAAACAATAGTGGCAGAATAGCCCTTATTATAATCCGTTTTTGTGACATTTTTTTGATAAATTTTCCAAAAATCGTGTCAAAATTATAACAAGCCACTTTTAGTTTCAATTATTGGTTTTAAAACTTTTAAAGTTTTTTTCAATTACAGAGAACAACGTTGTACCTGTTTATTCCTATTTTTTCCAACCAACGCAGAATAAACAAGGACGATCTTGCAGCTATGAAGCAGAATTACTTATTCCGAACGTTTCCACAAACAAACTCTTAATTCCTAGAATTCTTTCAATCCTAGAAAAACTGACAAAATGCAAATTTATCGTCGTCAAAATGGTATTCAGTGTCAAATAAAACCTTGTTGAGGGCGAATTCGTAACGTTAAAAAAACGATGTAAGAGAAGTGCCTGAGAGGTTTGTTCGAAAGCTGAATCAATATTGGAACGTTTTTCCTCTTAGAAGTTTTTACATTTTTGTATTGTTTCTTTCAAACTATTTATTTCTAGCAATTTACGCTGTTTTAAACATTTTCGTTTTTGTATCGTAATCGAATTTTCTGGCCATATTTTGTTTAGTCAATTTGCGTAATTTTTTTCAGTATTTATTGACAAGTTCACATTAATTTAACGTTAAAGTTTTTAAGTAATTTTAATGAATCTTTTAGTACTGAAGTAACAACTTTTAATGATCGTTTTGTTATTTTCGGGTTTACGTTAGACTGACAACTCATAATGCTTTAAAATTACGTCAATAGTTAAACGATTCAAAACTAATGTTTGCACAATACCTTCATCAAACGAGAATTTCTTTAAAGATTATTTGCTTTCATGTGGCACAGACCAAGGCTTCTCAAACTATGGGTCATGTCCCAGTTGAAACAGTGACATTTTCGATTTTGATCGCTGAGGAATTTATTTTTAACTTTACAAACATTATTTTGATCAACTTGCTATATTCGTCAAAGGGTCACAAAACAAAAAGTTTGAGAAATTCTGGTAACTTGTCTGATATATTTGCTTGTTTATTTCATTATAAATCCTACAACTCTGTTGTGTCTGAATTAACTTTTTCATTTTATTTAAGGTCAATGTGTAGATCACGTGTTCAAGGTGAAAAAGTTTTAAAAAGCCTGCACTTGTTTTTATTTATTTTGTTATTTATTGTGATACACGTTACTGTACGTTGTATTTATATTTATTTTATATTGATAAACCATTTTGGTTTTCTAATTGTTTTAAAAATAAAAAACAAAAATCGAATGTTTTTATCATGGTGGTGTTTTGCAATAACTAAACAGTTTATAAAGTTCAGAAAATGTAAAAAGATTAAAAATTAAAAAAAATGAATATAGCGGACGTATAGAGCTGTTTATAATATATTGGTTGTATTCTTTCTTTTTATAAACAAAGTTAAATTCAAGCTTCAAATTCTGTGCGGCAATGTTATCAAATGATTGACAATTAATAACGTGAATGTGATTTTTTTATTTAAAAACTAATCCATGTCTGGGTCTCAGCTATTCATTTTTGAATCATTGAGCTCTTTTTGAATTGCCAAAAATCTAAAAACGACACGAGATATTGATGTTGAAGTGAAACCAAACAGGAATCGAGATTTTAAGCTTAGCAAATATAGTGGAACCCCTTTTCGTTTTGAAAACACTTAACCCATTACGATCCGGAATTAGGGCAGCACCAAGTTGGGCAGCACAGTGCTAAAATTATCCACATATGTCGTCTCTAGATCTAAAAGTTTTAAATTTTTTAGTTAATATTTATAAAGTATCAATACATAAAATACTGATAATTTTATAAAATTTTTGCGATAATATAAATTCCACTGTCATTTTAATTACGTCCCAAAAAAAAGACAATAGCCGGTAATGGGTTAACTTACCCTTGTGTTTTTAGTGAATAACTTGATCCGTTTGTCAATCTTACACTACGAGCGTGGAACAGAGCATTCTTTGTTTGTTCTGTTGATTTTTTTACTTCTTTCCTCGCTTAAGCGCTAGGCGAAGCAAAAAGTTAATAAAAAAAAAATGTTCCATTTTACACTCATAATGAAAACAAGCCTTAAAGGAACAGCAAAACAATAATTATTGAGTATTAGTGAAATAACAACTGCACAAAACATAATAAATTATTTATTAATAGAGGTCAAGTTGCAATTAACAAACCAATGAACGACTATTGACCATCCGGCAAAATACAATTGAAAAGTACTTGACAACGACAAGCTTTTGATACACGAACGTTTACAAAACCGTGCAATAAACCTCGGTGGTCTGAATGGTTGCAAGCACAAGATAATTGTTTGATATTTCAAGTGGGTTTGCATTTCGAATCATCCTAATTCTAATTCTAATCATAAAGATTCTAATCAAGATTCTAATCACAAGGACTGAGAAATAGGAACTAATATCTCATTACTCCAACTTGTGCCAGGGACTCATGTCAACGAAAGCCATGTAAACCTTTAAATGAAGCGCTTGAATCAAACTTTGGATCTGTTTCTCCTTTTGTCGACGACATCTAAACAAAAATCATAAAATCGAGATCAAATTTTTGAAGGCATACAGTAGATGCAAATGCAGCAGCTCACTTTGGTTTAGTTTATATAAAAGCGAGTGAAGATCGGGAACACCACGAATTCGAATCTAACAAGAAAAAACTTTTAATAAAACGATCGAGGAAAGAAAACTGTCAAAGCGTTTCAAATTGCTATAGATGCAAATCAACATAGAATACATAAAAAAAACGAAGCAAAAGCAACAAAGTAAAATTAATTTCCAAACTGGTTTTAAAGGTTTCTTGAGAATTTACATGTATATGGATATGGATCAAAAACTGCTATTTTTTGCTGACACTCGACAAATAACTTCCGAGAGGGGCGTTCTTGCGGTTAATGGCCCAATATATCTTTGACACCTGTGGAAGTAAACGTAAATTACAAGCAAAGCAAACTTAACGTAATTTCTCACATCATTTTTTTGTATTAATATAAAGCTTATAAGACCAGGATCGAGGCAAAGTTTATAAGTAAGAATAATTAAGCCAGTCAATATTTGCTTGAACAACTTGATTGCAGAACTCTCAAGTTATCAAATTAATTTTAACAATTGAGTTGTGAATTTGATTTTCTCCTTTTACAATTTAGCAAGCAAATTTTTTTCTTTCTTTTTTTATTTATGACTCGCAGGACAACAACGGAGCCGCTAATAAATAGGGCAAGCAATTACCCCGATCTGCTTTTAGACATGCCAAGATATTGCTGTTTGCTTGAAATTTTTTTAAAATTTTTAAATTTTTTAGAGATATAATTGAAATTTGGAATGCTTGCCAAGACCACCAAGCAAAGAGAAAGTACCACTTAGTGCATTTTCCAAGGGCACAAAAGAATGGCGTGAGTAGGTTTTGAACCTAAACCATGTTGATCACAATAACTAACCACTCAACCGGCTGCCGACAAATTTTTGGAGAAAACCTTGTACAATTCTAAGAGGAAATCAAATCCGGAAAAACAGAAGAAGGAAAATTTCTACAAACATCAAACAAAACATAAAAGCCTCGGAGAAAGCGGTGTGTTACAATTCGAAACATTAAACTATTAAAAGGATCACGTGATCAAAAATATTATTTACCGTTTGTTGTACGTCACAAAAAACAGCAATTATTTAAACATGACTTTTAACCATATTTGGTAAAGAAAGCGGCAAATTTTGGTTGTTTGAGCAAAGTAAACAGTTACGTCGTAATTCCAAACTCTTTTTTCATGAATAGCCCCCAACTATTTGGTGATCAGAAACGGAAAGAGCTCAAAAATACATGGTTTTGATATACAGTTCGTCATCGACATCAGAAGTGGATTAAAACTCAAAAACAAAGGAACAACAGAAAAAGAATACTCTAATCAAAGAACAAACAAAACATATTTCGAAGAGACGATCTGAGTTTCAAGATGCCATTTTTCGAGCATTACTTTAGAGTGAGACGAAATTAATTGCAAAAATAATAGTTTAAGGATCTTAAAATAGAACAGGTTTTTACTGTTAAGCAAAATCGGACACAGAACAAACTTTGATCTAAAAACGTTTAGAAAAGTTATGTCACTTCGAGAATATTTTTGTGACATTGATTGGCGTGATTTTCTCTTTCTTTTAAACCAAAGCAAAAAAGAATATTTATTTTATAAAGAAAATTCTTTTTGAAATCTATTTTTATAACAATATGAACATTCATTCAAACGAACCTGAAATTATGGAACGCTACGAATGTTCTAAAAATAGTTCAACAAACTGCAACTAAATATAATTAGCATTGTAAATATTAAATAAGCCATATTTAGTTCAAATGGGAGGTAACAAAACTTTAATCATTTACAAAACACTTTGGTACTAAGCAGCACCAACATTTATAATTAAACGTCTAATTCAAGAAAACTAACACACAGTGTAAATCTTTTCGGCTTCCAAATTCAATAAAGTTTAAACAAATTCAGGAAATTTAAAATTAGAATTCAATGACCTAATTATGTAAACTGTTTACGAAAATGTTTAAGCTTTTAATTATTTCCAGGCGTTGAACAGAAAGAACACAATAAACTTAGAAAATTAAAAAGGCACAAAACAGTGAAGATGACATGAAAATAAAACAGAAATAAATAAAGCAAAGTAAATTAGATTAAAATCCATTTAAAATAAACGATGATCCGTTTGTCAATAACAGACGGGTAAACGCTGAATTAAGTTGCATGAGCACTGGCTCTTTATGAATTTTACTAAACACTGGATTTTAAAAAGTACTTAAAAAAACTAATGATGACGAATTCGAATTCTACGTCTATATGTGATGATGGTGTTTATTATATTAATATACTATATTTGGATAATGAATGGAAACGCTTTATTAATACAACTCAGAAAAATATTTCACAATAAACTAAATTCTGTATATAAAACTCAATAGTAAAACTGTGTATGAAGTTCGTTCTTTTAGTTTTTCCCAAATAGTCGCTTATTCCTTAGATCAGTGTTCTTCAAACTTTTTTCATCGCGACCCATTTTCCACGGTCAAATTTTTTCGCGACCCCTAAAAAAAGGTCTTCGTCTAGAATCAATCTCTGATTTCACTATTTTCGCCCAAAATCAAGGTGTTCTCTAAAAAAAAAAAAAAAAGTCTTCATCTCGAATCGATCTCTGATTTTCGCCCCAAAATCAAGGTGTTCTCCAAAAAAAAATCAAACAATCTGTTCTCAAATCATTTTCTAGGTTTTTATTAATGCGATCTATTAATATCGGTGTTTTCTTGGCTTTCTGGGTAACCTGATATATGTTTAAATTGAGAAACTGAATACCTGTCAGCTGGCCTATGTTCAAAATAGTTTGATATACATGTAGTTTAGTAAATTTATCGTTTTTTAGACGCAATATAATGGAAACAAGCATAACAAAAGAAAGACGTGTTTCCGGATCATACGCGAGCAGTCAGTTTAAATGGCAAAATTTTTAAGTGTCCACGTGGATTATAATCAATAGATCATAGAATTACAATGAAAGCTTTACTAGTCTTAACGATTGTAACATGGAAGAGGCCAGTCAAAACTTGTTTTGCTTTAAATAAACGTCATATCACCGTAAAACAAATAAACTAAAACTTATTTGAAGATCACTCGCAAGGTCCCAATAGGTCAAATCAATCGCCTACCCACTGTTCTATATCTAACTTGCTATTGAAACTCAAAAAGTAAACTTGGTAAACAAAGCAAAGTGTTATTTTAGGAACAATAACTGAGCCGGAAAGTGTAAATAAACTTACAAGCGACATTAAATAGCAGAGACGATCATTTTATGGCGAACAAAAGTTTAAGGAATTATTTTCACAGAGGAAATCCGTCAAGGACTTTGACAATGAATGCGCGGATGTCTTCAAAAGCGATTTCAACAATCAACAACACGCGCTCATAATAATAACGCGATCAATCTCCGCTTTCACTAACTTTATTGGGTACAATCAAGCGAAAATGATCAAGGATTACTCTACTTATCGATTAAGTAAGCGGAAGCGAGCATTCGCAAGCGCCTTTCAAGGTGGCGATAACACGGAAGTAAATTAACTTAGGCGGAGATCGACAATACAAACACGTGACACGTTTCTGTGTAAAAAAAGAAAAAGAGAAGGTTTGATTTGTTTACTCAAACAAGAATATGATCGACAAGCAATTTTAATTTACACAAATTGAGAGAAAAACTAAAATATATGGTTATTACACTAAATGATCGATTAACCAAGTGGGTCGTAAATAACTGATTAATCAAAAGTTTCTTCATGTGCAAGGCTCATAGAAGCGTATGACAGATCTAACGAACTGCTGTTGAATTAGAACGGGAAAAGGAAGAACGCGAATAAACCGGAACAAATAAATAGTTTTAACAAACTTGAAAAGACGCTAACCACAAAATAAGTTTTATTGTAAGGAGAATGGACAGTGATGGCTTTAGCACAGACCAAACAGAACGGCCACACCACCCCCCTTCCTAAAAAAGTAAAAAAGTAGCTTCCCTAAACCAAATGTTGGTATATTCCTTTATAATAACACCATCACGGTGCCTCCCCTGTCTGCACTTTAACTTTAGGACAAACGTAGGAATAATGTACTCGATTGAAGGTGATGACCGTTTTTTGTTTAGAGATCACATTCAATCGAGTATGTTTATGGGACAAAAAAATTGTCGGACTAAAAAGTGGCCACCCTTTTTCTCTAGCACCAGGACCCCTTATATATTGCAATCACTCATAATGGAAATATTCGTTCTATTCAAACGATAAAAAACATTGGGGGAAACACAAACTTATAAAAATACGGCTTATAAATACGGCAATCAATCCTTTTAAATTTAAACCGACAAATATTTTCTGGTTCAAATAAAAATTTCAGAAAATAACAAATGACATTTATTCATAGGTTAAAGTAGCGTTTAAACTGTTGAGATTTTTATCCAAATTTATTGGTATGGACTTGATCAGCAATTAATTTTCAAAAATTATTTGATAAGGAGATATTATGAAGCAAATAATTGATAATCAGCGACAGACCGTCAGAATTACGCAACATTTAAACTAACTTAAGATAGTTTCACATAAAACAGTTTTACATGTAACTGGAATTAAAACTTGTTCCTGATTCGGATAATAATTATCATTAAAATAAAAAAAAATTACACGGTATCTGTGTTTATTGGTTTGTTTTGTCTTGCTGTGTGTTTTGATGTGAATAAACACAGTAAAAGCTCGTTTCTACTACGAGCGTTATATGGAGTATTCTTTGCTTGTTTTATTTATTTTTTTACTTTTTTCCACGCTTAAGCGCTAAGCGAAGCAAAAAATTCAATAAAAGCAATGAAGAATACTTTATTCCACGCTGGTAGTGGAAACGAGTCTTCAAACACAATCGATGTTAGTGTTGAATAATTCGAAATGTAATTTTAAATGCGGTTCACAAACATTAGTCGGCGCTATTTACCGGAACTAACACTTTAACGACAAAAATAATCCAAGTAAAATGAAGGATAATAACGTTCCATACAAGTGAACCACAAAGCCGAAACAGCAGCTTAATGAACTCTTTACCCTGATTTTAATATAATTGGCAAACTCAATTTATTTTTTCCCGAAGTCAAGTTTACAGAGAATTGAGAAAAATGCATGAGCACCAGTTTCGAAATTTAAAGTAATCCCAACTTTACATCTAAATTATATAGCCTAATTTAGCGAAGTTATCAAAAAATACGAGTGCATAACCTCTAAGGACTCGTTTCTACTACGAGTGTGAAATGGAGTATTCTTGGTTTTATTTAATTTTTTCATTCTTTCCGCGCTTAAAGCGCGAAGCGAAGCAAAACAAATCAACAAAAAAAAACAAAGAATACTCCATTTAACGCTCGAGGTTTACTCTGCACAATATTTGATTGTTTTAGGTGCAGCTTTTAATGTAAAATTTGAAGAAACAAAAATTTTTCAAATATAGCTTGCTGGTTGCAATTCATTTTCTAGTTATTTTTTATGCTTGTCCTAAATTGATCATAACTATAAAAATTTAATCAATACCCGAAGAGCAGGAAAAGAGTGGGCACAAGTTAGATTACGAAATATGAGAACAGATTGAAATAATCACGATACAACAAACAAAACTGTTGTTGTAAATACAAAAATTGAATTTTGATTTTAATGGATTAGAAAAATTAAATATAATTCCTAGCTACCCCTTCACTATCTCAAATAAATGGTTGTCCATAAATCTATTACTGTAAAAGGCAGCCAAAGTGAATTTAACATTTTTCCAAACATTAAAAAATTACTTTACAAAAACCAACGTTTTCGGCTTACTCAAACTTCCATCAGATTTGTACAATTTTTAGCAAAATTAACTTTAAATTTACGAGTACATACAAAAAAATTATTTAAAAAACACATGCAGTACTTTATATGAGTGGTTTGCGATGCGATTTGATGTAAATAATTTTGTGATAGTGTAAATGCAAATTAGAATTTCACCCTAAAATTCGCGCAGCTTTATTCATTAAAAAAATCAGTCGAAAATTAAATCAACGGAGCTTCAGAATAACTAAATACATTTTGAACGCAATATTTTTTCTTACGAGACAAACTGGATTTTAATTTGTATCACTTTAGGTTTAGCCATTAACTTGTTTTACTTAAAAATTATTCTAGTTAGTCATAAACACAGCCTATGTTTTTAAAATAAGTTTTTGTGTGTAGATTTAAAGTTCATAGATTGCTAAAAATTGTAAAAACCCGATAAAGCTTTACTGTAAAATTTATTTACGTTTTTATTTGCATTATTTTCGTTTTTACAAAAAGCATTATTTAGGGCAGGCCTAGCACTTTTTACTTGTTATTTTTAGCAATTAAGTTAAATTTTACAGATACAATTTTGTAATTAAATAAAAAATTACCCGTAGGCCTACATGCTGGACAACTTTACTTTTTACTGTAACTAATAAAAGTTTACCAAAATTTAAGAAAAAATTGCAAATTTATCAGAAATTTCTGATAAAATATTAATATTTTACAGACAGGACTGGCAACATATCAGAGATAAAGAAAATTAAAAAGTTTGCAGTGTTAGCATGATCTCCTAGGACCTAGGTCATGGTGTTAGTAAGACGGAAACGTTCGTTTTTGTAAGGTAGTTTTTTTTTAATGTTAGTTTAATAACAAGTTGATTATAATTCAAGTATTTCAAATATAGAACCTATTTTTTCCTCGGTACCTCAAGGCTCAATACTCGGTCCACTCTTGTTTATAATTTACATTAATGACTTCTCAAAATGTCTCAAATATAGCAACAACCTGTCTTTTGCTGATGATACAGTTATCATCCTTAGTGCAAAAAATAATAACACTGGTCAACAGCAAATTTTAATCAGAAATGGCTTTATGCGTTTCTAAACGTATTTCTGACGCTGATTTCAAAAATGTATTGACTATTTCTCTAGCACATCAGGTTTTTGAGTATTTTCATTTTCCGTTTTTGTAGTTTGATCTACATAAACTTGTGCGATGCGGATTTTACCATGCTTTGTAATTGAGGTATGACGTTTCAGAAAGAATTTTACAAGTGTCTGAACTGATACTGTTAAGACGTAACTGATGAAAAACAGCGTTTTGCTGAATATGTCATATATTTGGTAGCTAAGAACCTATGAGGTGAGCTTCAGGTCTTCAACATTATGTAGTTTTAGTGGTTTGTAATAATGCTTTACTAGAAATATATCTAATTAACAATCGATTGTGCTTTTCAGAGCTTATGTAGGTTAATTTGCTGTTTGTCTTTACTGTAAATTTGATATAATCTTTATCTTTGTCTTTACTGTAAATTTGATATAATTCAGCTATAAAACATTTTGATCTAAGAATATTCTTTGAATTTATTTTTGAATAAATATTTGGTGGTACAGAATTTGAAGATTGCTTGAAGTAAAAGATTTTTCTTCCCAAAGCTTTTCATCTGACACTCTTCAGGGGAAATCGTCAGAATGAAGCAGAATTGAAACCGAACTAATTTATAAAGGAAGAAAGTAGAGTTCTCATTGGCTGAATTCTTTCAGCCTAACGATTTGGCCTATTATGTTCAAGACAAATTTTGGTTAAAATGTTCCTAAAACAGCAATTTATATTGTTTTGTAAAGCTATAATTGCATTATGTTGTCAACAGTAAGAAAAGAAAATTCCAATTTATCTCATAAGATAAAACATACTTGTCATTCCTGAACTTGTGGTCAAATCTCAAGAGGCGAGGAGTTGCTATACTCCTTATTTTATCCTCAGGTAATGAGCAAACCGGCTGATAAATATCGGAGATAAATCTCCGAAACGCCTTCGAGTTGAGACCCTTGGGATAACCGTCCGTCGATTCACTCATACAAGTAGCGTCAAATTAACAAATTTTACTTTTTAAAACCCTTTTTTGGTTTTCCAAAACATATTTATAAATTAATAACACATTACTATTAAATATATTAAATTATCATTTACCGTTTTATTAGTTAAATAAAATCAGTATTTAACTCTTTACTACTCTTTACCTATGGGCATTTTTGCTACTAGTGGCGAAAAATTGTTTTTATGCTCCCAACGGTCCATATGGACCAACCTTATACTTTGCCGTAGAACAATAAAAAAACTATTCGTCATCAATACCTGACTTCAAGATTTTTAAAAGCTAAAATATGTTATTACGCGCGGCTACTTAAATAAAGCGATACGAGATTAGAGAAACCCTTTGGAATATCTATAACGAAAGTCGCTTGCTTTTCAGCTCTTTTGTGTGACGTCCCACCCTCTCCAGTGGAACGGACCGTACACAACATTTGAAGTTCAAATTTGTACACAAATTAGATAATAAGCTAAATTTTACAAATATGAATTAAAACAAATTGAAAATTTTTCACATTGTTTTTTTCTTGAAAACGGCAGTCTTGTGCTAATTCACCCACCGTTCACTCCCCTCGGTTGGTTTATCCTTGCAAAAATTTTATTCACCCTGGGTTGAACCATTTACCGCGGTTAAAAAACATTGGTTTAATGAAACAAAAAAATTTCATAATGTTTTTACATCGGAAAAATCATTTTGACATTTTTTAATTGGTTTGTAACCAATATAAGGATATCGCGGAAGAACTGCTGCGTTATATTTTCTTTCTTTTATTTTCTTTGTCACTTGATTTGATAGTTTACCGTAAACAGTCCAAAAAAAATATGTATATAAGAAATTTTGGGATAAAAATCATAGTTTTTATTTATGTATAAACTTTGTAAATTTATCAACAACTTTGCTAACTTTAATAAATTTTTTTAAATAAAGGAAAAACTTTAAAAAAAGTAAATACATCTATTCGTCGTCGTCGTCGTTTGAAGGGTATCCACTCCAGGCCAGACACAAACAGAACTGGGGCCGAGGGTTTATCCTTTTACTACCCCAGATTGCTGCACTGCCTGGATCAGATGCTGGCAGTGATGTTATTAAGCCAGCATCGAGTTTCGTCATCCAAAACCGTCAGACCGCGTGCTCCATGTGGTGCCCGATGTATGGGGCACATTGTTAGTACATGGTCTGCGGTTTGCTCTGAGGCGCCACACTCGCAATTCGGTGAAGGAGCGAGACCCCATTTGTGCATGGACGAATGGAATCGCCCAACACCAGTCCGCAGGCGGTTAAGCTTAACCCAAGCTGCTCGGGGTAAACCCATCCCAACAGGCCTGACACTGGTCCCGGGCACAAAAGCACGGAGCCTGGAAGCACTTTCACAGTACTCCGCGTTCCATTTGTGATTTGTCCATTCAGAGGCGCGGATGCCAAGTCTGGCAAGATTGTCCAAGAGATTCCGCGCACCTGGCACAAACGGGCGTCTGGATCTTAGTCTCACTTGGCCAGTATCTGAGGACCCACTTAAAAGACCATGCAAGATATGATCGGGGTTCAAAGATCCACGGTAAGCCAAGGAGAGTGTCGCTCCCAGTCGGCGAAGCTCAGCTGGCTGGATGCCTGAAAGTACAGGTAGGTGGTCCGTTGGAGTGGGACGCAGGCATCCAGTAACTATGCGCAAGGCGTCATTCAAGACACTGTCAATGAGGCGAGTGTGAGCATCTATTAAGAAAAGTTCAGTTATTGATTTGTCACAAAACCGCTTGATGGCTCAAGAGCAAACGTCGGGTGACTATTTTAATGGGCCCCTGACCCTCCGTCTAAGTTTCGTTCGAGACATCAGACAACGAATTAGAAAAGTTAAGTTTCGGTTTATTCGGTAATTTTCAAGGATTTGAGCATCTTTCGCAAATCTGGAAAGCACTTGACTACTTATATATATACTACATTACATTTTATTGTACTTTACTCGTTCGAAAAAACTCTTTATCATGTTACTTTCACGCGCCTTGTATACCTGAGAGTGATATCTCACTTATAATGTAAAATAACATGCTGTAAAAATAATAAAAAACCAAAGACTTTAATTTGTTAATACCCAATTTTTATCTTGGACTGTTGTAATCTAGGTTTGAATGAAAACGGTTGCACAGACGATTCCGATATTTGTGACCACTTAGAAACTTGCATACCAAGACCTTTGATTCGGTTGAATTTTTTTGTGGTATAGTGGTTATTTATCGAAAATAGAAAGACTTGAATTATTGTTTCTATAAAAATATGCACCTAATCAAAATTTCATAAATCGAGTTGCGAGACTCAAAACGAGGAATATGTTCAAATATGTCACATCATTTAAGCAAGTGATTTCCAATCTTTTTGCATTTTTCTTTTTTCGTTGATTTCGTAACCTTTCATTTCTTTTCGTTTTAATGACCAGCTTTGCTAATGGCAAAAGTCGGACATTATCAATTCGGCCAAAACTAAATGATTTAGAGGTCGAAAAATAACTTTTGTGTACTTGTGTCTTTGCAAGTCGATTAATTTAAAGACAAATTGAAGACAAAAAACTAAAAGTTCTTCGAAAGTCAAAAACACTTTTGTCTTCAAGTCAATTCATCATGGAAATAATAAGATAAAAATATAACAAAGAAAATTTTAGAAATTAAAACATTAACTTATTTCAACTTATAATTTAATCGTATTGCAAATTTTTTATCTGCTTTATCCTATCCTTGAACTGACGAAACCCTTTTTTGGCAGGGAATTTCTTTCCATTGGTTTAAGATCAATGTTTAAGCCTTAAACTATAAAGCATTGTTAATGTCAAAATGAATACCGAATATATTTCAACTCGTTTGGTGCAATAAAAGAAGAGTAAAAAAGTTTTTTTTTATCTGAACTTGAACGTTTACAAACAAACCCTTAAAATAATTATGACTAATCAAAAATTATTTTAAATTTATAAAAAGCTATTTTGAATTTTCAAGTTCTTATTTTTATTTTTACTTTCCATCCTCGGAATAAGAATACAAATATTAATTTTTTGCGGCCAGATAACAAGTAGCAACGTTTAGCGAATTAGAGGTTGTTTTAAATTTAAAAGTATTACAAAAAAATAGCAAAGAACTCTAAAATAGACAACGTTATGCAAACAGATTAACTTTTTAACAAGCTCTTTAATTTCGATCATTTTCTTAACGAATACAGTCGATCTACTTATAATTGCACTTATTTAAAAATTAATTTCGGCAAAACCAATCGTTTCTGTTCTATCTACAACCAAAAAAAAAAACAATTAAAAAAAAAGAAAAGGTCTTTATATTAAATCTGAGTGAAATTTGGGCATCTCCATGGAATGATGTGAAATCATGATTCTGGCAATTGTTAAATAAATTTAGGCAAAATTGTTTTGCCCCAAAAATAATTTGGTACGGTTATAACTGTTTCTCAAATTTCGGGCCAGCCATCGGAGGCACTTTTTTGTGTCTCTTGGTGCCAGTCCCAAGCCCGGATAAATGGGGAGGGTTGCGGTAGGAAGGGCATCCGGCGTAAAAATTTTTTTTCCAAAATAGACAAATGCGAAATCATCATCAATCCATACCGGATCGGTCGAGGCCCGGGTTACCAACGACTGCCTCAGGTGTCGCACAGCAGGGCACCTGTGGAAATTATGCTACTGCTAAACATTGTGAAAATAAAAGCAAAAAAAGAGGAGGAAAGCGAGTGAAGAAGCAGCGAGAAGCATGGAAAGGAAGATGCTCACTCATTAGGGTGGGTACTTTAAATATTGGAACGATGACTGGAAGGAGAAGAGAGCTGGCAGATATGATGGAGCGAAAAAATGTAGACATATTGTGTCTACAGGAAACAAGGTGGAAAGGGAGTAAAGCAAGGAACATTGGAGATGGATGCAAAATATTCTACAACGGAGCTGACGGAAGAAAATGGGATAGAGATAGTGCTGAGGGAGGAGCTGGCTAAAAGTGTCTTGGAAGTGAAGAGGGTGTCAGACAGACTGATGGCCATGAAGCTGGAGGTAAATGGGTCCATCCTAAATATAGTAAGCGCATATGCTCCACAGGTTAACAACAGCATGGAGGAGAACAATGATTTTTGGGAAGACCTGGATGGATTGGTTGAAAGTATATCAAAAGAAGAGAGGATAGTTCTTGGTGCAGATCTTAATGAACATGTGGGCAAAGGAAACATAGGGGATGAGGAAATAATGGGGAGGTACGGTGCTGGAACAAGAAATAAGGAAGGATCAATGGTTGTGGATTTTGGGAAAAGGATGGATTTGGCGATTGTCAATACTTATTTCAAGAAGAAAGATGAACACAGAGTGACATATAAGAGTGGAGGAAAAAGTACCCAAGTAGATTATGTGATGTGCAGAAGGAGAAACTTGAAGGAAATGTGTGATTGTAAGGTAATATTGAATGAGTGTGTCGCAAAGCAGCACCGTATGGTGGTATGCAAAATGGCTCTTATGGTGAAAAAGAAAAAGGCAGAGAAAGTAAAGCCAAAGATACGATGGTGGAAACTAAAAGAGACAAGCTGTCAAGAAGTGTTTAAACAAGAGGTGACCAGGATTTTGGGAGGCAAGGATGGGTTACCTGATGAGTGGGAAAAAACGGCAGAAATGCTAAGAAAAACAGCTGAAACTGTACTGGGAGTGACATTCGGAAAACGAAAGGAGACAGGGAGACTTGGTGGTGGAATGAGGAAGTTCAAAAAAGCATAAAAGAAAAGAAAGAGGCAAAGAAAGCATGGGACAAAATAAGAAATGAAAATACTAAAAAGATATACAAAGGAAAGAAGAGTAAGGCAAAGAAGGCAGTTGCAATGGCAAAGGGACGTGCATATGACAATTTGTATGCTAGATTGAAAACAAAAGAAGGTGAAAAAGAGTTGTACAAATTGGCTAGGCAGAGAAACAGAGCAGGGAAAGATGTACAGCATGTGAGGGTTATAAAGGATGAAAATGGTAATGTGATCGTAAATTCGGAAGCAGTGTTAAAGAGATGGAAGGAGTACTTTGAGAAACTGATGAACGAGGAAAATAACAGAGACCCTAGGACAGAGGAAACAGAAGTGGTTAACGAAGAGGTAAATTGTGTTAGTAGAGAAGAAGTAAAAAATGCACTAAGAAGGATGAAAAAAGGTAAAGCAGTTGGGCCAGATGAGTTGCTAGTAGAAGTTTGGAAGTGCATGGGAGAGATGGGGATAAAGTTTTTGACCAAACTGTTCAACAGACTATTAATGGGTGAACGGATGCCAGAAGAATGGAGAAGGAGTGTGCTTATCCCAATCTATAAAAACAAAGGGGATGCACAGTGCTGTGGAAACTACAGAGGGATAAAGCTAATGAGCCACACAATGAAGGTATGGGAAAGGATTATTGAAGCAAGGTTAAGAGATAGAGTGGAGATCAGCAAACAGCAATATGGATTTATGCCAGGAAAGAGAACCACCGATGCCATGTTTGCTCTAAGAATGTTGATGGAAAAGTAAAGGGAAGGTCAAAGAGAGCTACATTGTACGTACACGTACAATCTGCCCTCAACGATTAGCCATCACTAGGTGTAAATATGTTTTCTTTTAATAATTGCAAAGAAAAAGATTTTTTCTTTACAAGCAGGCTGGCTTTTTGTGATTATACGCAATGCTTATGATAGTTAAATGAACACGATATTGTTAATTGCATAGACAATGTCGTCGTATGAGCTTTCAAAACTTTTCTCGTTCAACTATTTTCAAGACAAGAGTGTTTTTTCAAATGAAACTAAACGAAAATCGAACCTAGATCTGCTTAACAAAGCATGCAATGAAAGATTATTTAAATTTGTGACTCACAAAAACTCTCAAGTACGTATACAACAATACAAGATTTATACTGTTCATACTACACAAGTATAATTTTTACTTAAAAACTGCTGATAGGCTATTATTATGCGTTTCTAGGAAAATTCATCGCATATATAATTTCATTTTTTTAAAGAAAGTTTCAAACTTTTTTAAATAGTAATTTAATAAGAGTTTAAATAAATCTTTACTAACAAACAAAATAATATATACGCGGCAAGAACTTCTAAATCAAGGACATGCATTGTCTATGTCCAGACTTTGCTAGCGAAGGCGATCATCTTTACTGTATAAGTGCTAATGTATTACTGAAATCAATTAATGATTGGTCCGTAATTGCTTCAGACAAAAGCATTAAAACGTTTAAACGCATATTGAGGGATAAATACCCAAATATGTGATACCATGCCCACAGAACTACCCTTGAGTGAAATACCTGAAACCTGCCATATACAGCGCTAAATAGACATAAATATTTAATATGACATAAAAACTTTCACACATAAAAATTACAGTTATAAGAAATAAAAAAAAACTTTTCAATTGCTAATAAACTTAATCGGACAAGCGCGCTTTCTTGATTGATGTCTGGAGGAGGACGGCGTTCTTTTGCTGATCCTTTTCCAAGTTATGCAGACCTTTCAAAAGTACATTTGCCACCTTTCAAAAGACCTTTCAAAAGTACACATCTGTTGAGGCTTTTGAAGTTCTTTGATAAAATGTCCTTCACATTCACTGAAGAGACGACAGCTTGCAATTTTCTTCTACTTGGCAAAACTAGATACTCACGGAGTACTTCATAATTGCAGTGTGGAAAAGATCCCACAGCAAAGCAGTAGTCTTTTACAGTAAAATTTTTGTTGACTAGAAGCTTCAAATTATTGATAATAAAATCGATTTTTTTGCCTTTTTTTTTGTCTTCAGTTTCTTGAGCCTGAAGCACAGTAACTACTTTCTTCAACACTTTATCCAGAGGAATTTTATAGTTAAAGCAAGTATGCACAACAGCATAAAACTGTGAATAGGAACTGAGGCCATTATTGGGGTTCAATATAGTTCCTAGGGGTACGCGAATTCCACTCTTGTATGCAAAACACGTAAGAGGAGAACATAGCGTTGACTTGTTTTCAACCAGAACAGTCATTTCGCATTCACGAAAGTCAGACGACATAAAAAGGAAAGCACACCTGTCAGATCTTCGGGTAATCACAACATTGTTATATTCCTTGTGAAGTTTCTTGTCAGGTAGAAATTCACTGAACGACTTGATCCTGTCTCTGGCCATAAAAACGTCAAGTTGTTTGTCTACTTGCTTTGCAGGGCGAGGAGGGATTTGGGGGGTCGGCAGACATGAAGCAGGTACATCAAAAATGCTAGGTGCAACAGCTAATCTTATTGTTCCACCTGGCAGTTTCTTCATTGGAGGATTTTGTGGCCAATGCTTCTCACAAATAAAAAAAGATTTAGCATTTGCAACATTAAAGTCTTTGCGAGGAGGAATCACAGCCAGCCACCTCTGCCTCTCAGGATCAAGCCTGGGCAGTTTGAATATTCTACGTTTTGATAAAAGGTCGTAGTTTCCTCTACAATTCACAATTCCACATTTATTCGGCATAATTACGTAAATTAATGCTCTTCGAAAAAAGAGAAAAATAATTATCAATATTACTCACAAACCTTGACCGGTCTGACCGGCCGGTAAAAAACCGGTCGAAACCTTTTGTTTTTTGACATTACAAAGTATATCATTTAAAACAATTTTATGGATTGTTTTGTTTCTAAAGTTATTTAACAACGCGATTCTGAAATGGAGAGTCGTCCGTGATGAAAATTTACCATGTCGGCCGTAATGAAAATTTAGTACCGCAGCGTAGTTAAATCTAACCTATTCTTTGACCTCCTAACCCTCACCCCTATAAGGGTGAGGGTTAGGAGGTAAAGGTATAGTGGGTGTAAAGGTATACAGTAAGTTAGGGTGAGGGTTAGGAAGTCAGGAGATAGCTTTAACTACAAAAAAATTTTTATCACGGCCGACTCTCCATTTGAACCCGATTTCTTAGTGTGAGTAAGTTTGAAAAAATTGTAAAAAATGGTCAATATGCATGGAAAATTCACTTGTCATTTATTCAGAATGATGGGAAAAAGTTGAGCCCTCGACAGTTGAATATCTTTTTCTAGTAGTAGTAGGCCCTAGAGCCCTAGGCCTACGACTCAACTTTATCTTCTTTATGTAAGCTCGTATTTACTGTGCGTTCTACACTTAAAATAAAACAATGATTGATTGAGGAGGTCACCTAAATTTTCTGAAATTTTGATAGCTTTGAAGTAACACTACCTGACTACATTTTACGACCACTTGCAGCGACGCCGTTGATTTGACAAGTAACAACCCTTAAAAAACAGTCAATTACCAATCAGAACAATGCGTTTATCTGCCGGCCAACCGGAGAATGGTGTCGCCGGGTCACTAAAATAGCCTATTATCTTAAACAGGCCTAAATAGGCCTACCTATTACCTAACACTCGCCTATCCCTATGCCAACCAGTTTTGACACTCCACCTAACTTTCCTCAATTTGCTATAAATTTTAATGCTGTTCTTATTTAATTTTAAAAATCATTAAACGGTATTTCTTATTATTCTTTTTAATTATAATGAAACTTGAGTACACCTTACTAGGATTAAACTGCCTCGGTAACATACATTTAAATTTTCGTAAATGAACCTACCATAGTTAGCATTGTAAATCACAAAGTCTACCCTATGATGTAACAATAAGCTTTTATCGGCTGTGCAAATTAATAGAAAAAACAGTCGCCTTCGCTAGGATTATCTGAAACTAGCGCCTGCATGTCCTTGATTTAGAAGTTCTTGATAGGCGGCAAATATTTCTTGCGATGAGTTTTCCTACGGCGAGTTTTCCTACGGCAAAAATGTTTGCGGCAGATTTTCCGGACATGTTACGTATCATGCAACAATAAATTCGAATCAAAGTTAAATAATGTTTCAAAGTTTTTATGCCGTGTCAGCTATAGGCTTATTGCACTTCAGTTAAAAGTACTGTATTGCTTAATGTTTGAACTTTTTTTTGATAACGTAAAATATATCCAGTGCGTTAAATGCCAATTCCTATTGTTCATAAAAGAACGAACAAGTAAAAACAAAGACTTTTGTAGCGAAATCAAGTACTGTTAGCATCTTAAATCCCATTCAACATTTGCCAAATGGAAACATTTTTACCAAAGCAAATTTCAAAATCATGCTTTCAGGTAAAACATTCAGAAAAAAGAATGAGTATTGCAGAATTAAAATTATTGTTAAAATAAAACAAATTGCATTTATTGAAATCTCGTGCTTTATTTGAGAAGCTTAATTCAAAAGAGCTCAAAAAATCCTCTTTAAAACACTTCGTTTATTGATGCAATTTCCACTATGTCAAAATAAGTAACTTTGAAAATTAATCTTACAGCAGTTCCAGAAGCCCCGAAAAATATTTTTGGCAAAAAGGCAAAATTAAAAAACAGAAATATCTTTGGTTGAAAAGTCACTCAACAAACGCAGATTTTAGCGCATTAGAGAAAAATCGCAGCTTCAAGAAAACTTGGTGAAGATCAAAAAATGGTCTTTGCTTGCAAAATTTAGCTGCAATGTTTTTATTGCGAGAATATTTTTGATAAGACAAATACTCAAAAAGGCTGAACGGCCTTATTGTAAGCGCAGTTTTCTATTTGACTTTCACCATGTATCGTAGTAAAAATTTCTCCAATGCTATAAAATTTACGTTGGTTAAGAAAGTCGTTTCAACAAAAAATTTCTTTTTTACTTTCTCACCTTTACTAAATTTCACTTTGTTATTTGCTATGTATTTCTTTTTGAGAAAAGTTTGATGACCCCTGGTTTAAATCGAAATTTTACAAACTTTGTAGGATTTAATTTTGGTCGAGATTATATAGTTGTATAGACAGATATAAGCAATGCATCGGTCATGCGAAATTCAAAGGGCACTGTCTGCGCCATGTGCCCCCGCGTTTTAAGAGTTTTGCCGGGCTAGGGAGGATTCACCTCTGCTTTTGGATCCCCTGATCAATTCAGACTTGTGAAACGATGTTGGATAATGATCACGTGATACGGCTAAAATCAACTAAATATTTAATACATGTAGCATTTCATGACGATCTAAATAACGTTATAGCGCAAACCCTAAGCACGGACTTCAGATTTTAGACTTTAAGCTTACCAAAACATAATTTATCGAACCTAAATATTGTTTATCATGCTTCATTTAAACTCTTTTGTCACTTAGGAGCTTTTCTAGCTTTATTTTGCACTTTTATTCAGATTTTATCAAAACAAGTAAAATTTTCGGCAAAGCCATATTAGCTATTTGATATATTGATAAAGTTGCCTTCTGTTGCAAAACCTATTAACTTTTTTGGCGTTAGTTGTTTTGTGGAAGATAGAATATTTTTGCTAGCACAAGATTGTATTTGTTTCGATAAAAGATTGACTTGGGTGTTATTTGCCCGATAGCAAAGTTTTGTTCTCAAAAGATACGCACTTTTTTCATTTCGTTGATGCGGCGTCTATTGAAAAAACTTTTTATTTTATTAGATTTTTTTGATTATTTATGAAACTTTTCGGGTGCAGCAGCGTACAGCAAAGTATTTCTCTGTAGTTTAGTTAAAAATTAATTTTTTTCTAAAAACTAAAAACTTATTAATGGATCCGGGATTAGCAAACTCTGTTTTATTGTGAAAAAGTTAAAACTATAAATAAACAACTAATAATAGGTTTTAAAGCAACAAAATAGTTATCTTTTTTCTATGTTAAATGTATAGATTGCCATCAAATATCTATTACATGAAAATGGTTTTTTTACAAACAATGATAAGAAAAAAGTTTTTCCAAAT
This sequence comes from Diplosoma virens, assembly GCA_963680785.1. NCBI lineage: Eukaryota > Metazoa > Chordata > Ascidiacea > Aplousobranchia > Didemnidae > Diplosoma > Diplosoma virens. The sequence goes on from OY796885.1 coordinate 14,537,259, forward strand.
ATTTTGAATCAAATGTACGGCCTTTTGTTTTTTGTTTGGCCCATTCTACATTTTTTGCAATACATCAAACCTGAAATTACAAGTAAGCGAGATTATTTTAATAATAAAATTACCAAATTAAAATAATACAGAACGGCTCATGTAAATGAGCAGTTATCTTTACTACCAAGAAAAGTCTATCTACTTATATTAATTTTATCATTTAATCGTAAGCTACTTTTTAGAAAAAGTACTTTGAAATTTTTATGTTTTTTAGATGTTTTACGTCACCCTATTGTCTTATTTCAATGCCATATTACGTCAAATGTTATTTTTGTCGGACTCCTCTTTGCTAATGTTGTTGTGGAAGCGCCGGATGCTCTCTATCTTGGTGAGAAGAGTGCATATATACAACATATATGTGAGACAAAGGCTATAGAAAAGTTTTTTTAGAGGAAAATAAAGCACCATATGTTTTAGTTCTTGCCTTTTGAACAAAAATACCTTTTATTATAAGAACGCTGAAACAACAAGACGGAAAGTAGTGGTTGTAAAGAAGAATATTCTTTAAAAAAATTTTGATTTTTACTTACAATATTCCAAATTGAATTTTAGTGCACAAATTATTTAAAATAAAATCTAAAAACTTTTAATTTAAAAGCGCGATAAGTTGGCTGCTCTTCAATAAATGGAAGTTAAGCTAAACAAAATCCAATTTTTTGTATTTTAATCTTGTCTAAATTCTTGTAAATCTTGCACATAAAAATTTGAAAATGTTTTACATTGTACTTTTGGTCGCCTTACCTGGTTCAAGTCTAAAATTATGATTTAGTGAGAGAATATATTTTTTTTATTCAATTTTTTTTCATTTCAATTTCAATTTATTTATTTGTTTTGTGCTGCAAAACAAAAAATACACCAATATATGTGAAAAAAAGTTTTCGAAAACACAGGAAGTATATTCATAAAACAAGTATACTCAGCTAGGCATAACATATTTTCGAATCGGTAAAAAGGGAGGATCGGTTAAAGGAAAAAGCTCGTTCCTAAAATGTTATGATTCCTAAAAACAAGGTCTGCACTTAAAATTAAAACTTTTGTTTAAATGGTTGATTAGGCTGGACACCGGGACAAGGTCTAAAATTTGGGACTGTCCTGGCTAAAACGAGACGTTTGATAAGTCTTACTCAGCTCATTTAACCCATGCATAATTAGAAAATAAAGATAAACATGAGCTTTTATCAGACAAGTGAGATTTGGTTCGATTGATGAAAGCCGAAAACGTGTGTGTTAATTTTACTTTCACCATAGCTATATAGTATAATGTAGCGTACCGAGGATTTTTTAAAGGGGTGGGGTCATACAACCAGAATCAAATATATTTAGTGAAAAAATTTTTTCAAGTGGGGCAAAAGAAAAAAAAGTCTGTGCTTTGAATCTTTCTCGGTTTTGTTGATTTTTGTCAGAAAAACATAATGATCGCTAAATTAAAAAGAAAAGATCTTTACTTTGAATCTATCACCGTTTTGTCGATTTTTCCTCCCAAAGACATAGTAATCTCTAAAAAAAAGATCTTCACTTTGAATCTGTCTCTGTGTTCTCGTATTAGTAATCTTCAAGGGGAGGAGCATTGCAAAATGTTTCCCCTAAATATGCTACTGATTATATATAGATTAATTGTGCTAAGTGCGATTATTTTATAAATGAAAAATCTAATTGATGTCGTATTGTTTTCATAGTTTTTTTTAGGCTATGGAAATAATAAATACAGTACAGTATATGTGATATATTATAAGTAAATCAACTAATCAAATAAAACTTTACTTGCAATATCAAGGTTCCTCAAAAAAATTAATTAGTAGAACCGATTCCATAAAAGTTTCCAAAATGTTGATGTTAAACTTTGTATATTTTTAAGCAAAACGGTCATAAACTGCACAGGAAAAAGCTCATTATCAATTTCGAAAAGTATTCAAAACTACTTAAGGTCAAGCGTGTGTCTTAGCCGTTCGAATAACTTTGCCATCACTGGCTTAGACCCACGCTTGACCTTAAGTAGTTTTGAATACTTTTCGAAATCGATAATGAGCTTTTTCCTGTGCAGTTTATGACCGTTTTGCTTAAAAATATATAAAGTTTAACATCAACATTTTGGAAACTCTTATAGAATCGGCTTTGCCAATTTATTTTTTTGTCGTAACTTCCGATAGAATTCCTAGTACTTGTAACATCAATATTTTTTTTCTGAATTGGAACCGGTAAGAAAACGAAAAATTTGGATTGTTGTTTTAAATGACACTTTACATACAAGAATTCAACGAAGACAATAATTTTGCAAAGAAGCAACACACTTTTGCTGTTGTTGCTTTTTGAATGGGCTGCAAAATTATACATATAATGTATCGTCAGAGCAATTATTAAATTAGATTTTTATACCGTAATAATATGGATTAAAATCGAAATCCCGAAAATCAGACTCCCGAACGTTTAAATTCCCGAATACCAAAATTTCTGGTATGTACATATCTGCAAATCCCAAAATATTTGTTTTCACACGATCCTCATTGAACCAATCAGATGGATTTATTAAAAATAAGAATATGGGGAAAACTTTAATTCAATGTTTATATGTAGATCTGCTATGGCGTTACTTATGTTTGCTTTTCATTTGTGCTGATAAACAAGTTTTAAACTCGAGTCAACTTGCTTAACCTTTTGAGGGACATTGATACATATGTGTATCAAAAAGTTATTTTGGCATAGCTACTTTTGTATTCTGATTTTCGCGATTTTGAAAGTTCGGGATTTCGACACTCGGGATTATGTCATTCGGAATTTTGACTTTTGGGATTTTGAACAAAACGGTAATAATACAGTTTACCTTAGTTAAGTCGGACAGCTTGGGGGGAAGGGTGTCCGACTTCGCCGATTGTCCGACTTAACCGAAGGCTTATAGGCCATAGCCTAAAAACATGCCTAGGGCAATGGAATTTAGTTGAAAATGCCCTGTTATTATATAGGCTATTTTGTTTTACTAAATTTACCTTCATAACATGTAAAAACAAGCAGATTTATTTTTTTATTTATTTCGGGGAATCAAAGAAAACACTGCAAAACCTTACATTTTTTTTACTATGTGCCATATCATACATTAAAGAAAAAACATACGAACAATTAAAGAATGCATAATTAAAGAACAATAACATAAGAACAATTAAAGAATGCATAACTGCCGATTTTAGGCATTTTAAGACAAACATTTTTTTCTCAATCTTGGAATTTTTTTTCCTCGGTCATGATCCGACTTATCCGATTCCGAGTAATTCGATATCCGAGTTATCGGGGTCCGATTAAACGAGGGTAAACTGTACATATACGGTTTATCCTAACAAAGAAAGATGCATGGTGTTTTTATAGAACTTAACTCTTTTTAATTTATTTTTGGTGGATCACATTTTCGTTGGTTTAAAACTTTGTCATTATCAGGTATATACACATCCGGTTTGGCCACAAAAAAAGCTTTTATTTCATTTTTAACATAATAAAACATGGTCGCCTTATTTGTGCCCTCATGTGAATAGTCCAATTGAAGTTAGTGAAAAGACTAATGTTGGTTATTTTCAATGTTATAGGTTGATGTTTATTTGGGCGAAACTAGTTGAAAAAAGGGACCATTTGTAGTCTACATTTTGTATACACGGTCAATTTATGGTCAATATACAAAGTCAATTTATGGTCAATCCAGTTTAACGATCAATATAAGTTCAATTTGAAAATATTTGTAGTCCGGTTAATCGCAGCCAAGTTAATTAGGCTGGGATTTTTTCTGTAACGCTTTTCTTCTCCAGATTCTTTGAACGCTGGATTTTCGTTATCATTAACACGTGGTCTGACGTACTTGAAGAGAACGGTGGTTGTTCTTGCTCAAATAAATTAGAAAACTCCTACACAAAGTTCAAATGTATTTTACGCATGACGATTAAAGATGTACAAAAAAAAGTATTTAATTGGTCTCCGGGACTCCTCAAATGCAATTTTTCCTTTTCCAACAATTAACTAAATTCTATCTGCTGGAGCGATTTCTAGAAAACATTCCAACAAACAAAGCAACGCAATGACAACCACTTTCGTTTCCACGTATAAGCAAGTGTATTTTTCTCATTATCAATTAAAAAACAAAAGGTTTGTTGGGAAATAAATTTCTTGGTCAGGTAACAAGAGATAATTTATGGTTGTTTATAACCACAAATCGAATAAAAAAGAGATGGAAGAAAACTTTTATGTACTTATTAAAAAAAATAAACAGCTTTTCTTTTGAAAAAGTGCATAGTATAAATTTTAGTTGAAATATGAACTTCTCGCCATTTAGAAGAAAGTGTATTATGAGTGAAATGGTAAAAAAAGTTGAACAATCTTTTCCTTCAGAATTGCCAAAAATTGTTTATTTTCTTAAGTTTGAAATGGACAGGTTCGTCCTATTTGTCATGTTAGATATTGAAAGTTTTGTCATATTAAATATACTATTTTAATATCAATATTTTATTATTTAATTCTTTTGTTAATTTTTTCTCATATCACGCAACAGAGGGCGCGATATGGTTACAGTGAGGGAAATCTTCATCCGCTTCTATGTTTCTGCATTTGTGTCTGATTTTTAAGTTGCTTTAAACTTATGCATATGAAGGCTGCGTGAAGTTGAATTAGATGATTCTTCTATTTATAGACTGCTTTACCGGGACAATTTCCCATAATGCCACGTGAGAAGATGTGATCAAGTGGCGTAACATTTAGATGGGGCAACGTAAACACGTTATCAATAAAGTGAAGTGACACTTAGATGGGGCAACGTAAATACTTTATCAATAAGGCGGAGGAGCTTTTAATTGACGCTGCGTGAGAACTGAGAACGTGTTATCACTGACTTAATTTTTAAAAATAACCCAACGTCAAACGTTATCACGCATAAATGGCAATTTTTAGTGAAAGTGAATTGTGAGAACGAGCAATTGTATAATATAGCTTTCAAACAATGTGAGAAAAGAAGTTAGCAATTAAAAAACGTAACTTTGTACTGACACTGCGTGAGAACTGAGAACGTGCTATCACGTAAGAACTGACGCAACGTTTTGATAACGAAGCGTGAAATCGTTAAGTGCAGGTGCAACTTTTGAATGAAGGTAATTGTGAACGTGTTTATCTGAAGGAATTTTTGTTTTGTTAAACAACGATTGTACTTTGTTTAGCCTTTTCTGATAAGGTTTAACGATAAGTCTAAATGACAGTTATTGCGTTTAAAGGTCGACACGTTAAGCAACCCTGCATGATCTGGAATTTTTGACTACGGATAGAAAAAAAGAAAAGAAGTTATTTTTTGGAGACTGAACAAGGATTGGGTTTAAATTTAATTTTAATGTGTCGGAACAATGCAATCCTGAAAAAATGCCAAGTTGTGCTTCACTGTAGCCTTAATTTTATGATAGATCTTTCATCAAATATTCTCCAAAGAGCATAAGTGCTTGTGGCTTTTGCTGTTAACACGACCAAAATATCTCAAAAAACTCTTGAGAGTTTGTTTAGGCTGAAATTTAACTGTTGTCTTTTTAGATGTAAAATACTACAGATTAGCACTAGTGATCATTTACGAATTATTTGTCTTTCAGATTGTAAAACTTGTTTAACACGTTTTTGCAAAACTAGCTCTAGATTTTGAAAGGTTTGACTTCTTCCTGCGGCTAATAAAGTTTATTCCAAGCATGAACCAAAAAAAGATGTCCAAAACTTCTTTTTCTTGTTAATACGATATAGTTTTTATTGTACACGAGAGGCCATACGTGAATAGTGCTTCTATACCAATAAACTGCACAACAAATGACACCTGTATTCCCCTTGCATTTATAAATTGTGATAAAAGAGACTTTGTCCCACGCCACAAGATTACGTCACTTGGGGCTTACTCAAGAACATTAATAAAACGGCGCGGACCGGACATAGCCAAAAAAAAAAAAATTCATCCATCTACTGTAGTTTAAAGCAAATTTTTGGCGGTAGCGTTGTTTGCATTATAGCCCATGCTGATGTTCAATTAAATTTTAAAAATAATATCGTATTTATTTTGTCTTTTTTTCTTTTCCTCTTTTTTTCTCTCTAAAGTCGTTGTTGGTTATTTTTCTTATCTAAAGCAGCCTTCCCGATGACCGTTTTTTAAATATACAACTACTACAGTATAATTGCCTTTTAAGGTGTTTAGTTGTATTTGTTAATTATTTGTCAAAATTTCACATTTTTAGAATTTTTTAAATAATTTTTAATAATAAACTACTTAAAGGAACTGGATTTTATAAATTTTTTTTCAATAGCTTGTTACAATACACAGAAACAATTTTACGGCGCACGTTCCTTTCAAGTGGCGTAACTATTGTCAAGTTCAATAATAATTACGTCAGACAAACCACTTAAGTTATTTATAGCAGTTGCTTTTTTCAAACGTTTTTAGCGCAGTTTATAAGTAAGTATTGCTGCAGTTCCTATTGTAACGGCTAAGTGACGCAATTGTAATACTTTCGACTTCTATTTTTACTTGAAAAATTTGCTTTTTTTCGAAAAATTTAATTGCATTTCTATTTGTAAAAAAGTATGTCAAAAGCAAATTAAAAAAAAACAATTTAGTACATGCAATCTTGGAAAATCATTATCGTTCTGGTTTCTGTGTTACAGATTTAATATAAAAAAGGGACGTTTTGATTGTGGTTTCGTATCTGCTTTGTGAATTTAAAGGTTACTTCGTCCATCGGCATTTCTTTTAATAAAAATCCAAAAGTTCTACTTTTTTCTTTTTTTTCTACACAACAGAACACCGACTTTAAAAAGTTTATTGATTCGCTCACTTGAAGAAACGGAGCAGCATATTTGCTCTAATAAAACATGCAAATAAGCTTTAGATACTCGACTATAAGTCGACCTCGAGTATAAGTCGAGGTAGAAAATTTACTAGATTTTGAAGAAAACTTGTTTTTTTTTTTTTTTTTTTTATTGACCAGTCTATAAGTCGAATTCATTTTATCTGTCAAATTTTTCTGAAAAAAACCTCGACTTATAGTCGAGTATCTACGGTATTTGCGTTTTATAAAATCGGATGAAGAGTGTAGAGTAGTGGCGGGCAAACTACGGCCCATTAAGCCATTTCACCCGGTCCGCCATGTATTCAATGTTGTATCTAGGAATGCAGCTACTTTTTTTGGTCATGACCTTTAAGAACGGTGGTACAAATCAAAATGAAGGCTTCCTTTTTCTTTTTTAGTCTTCGAGTAAGTTTGTGGTACGAATTCAAGTTATAAACACTGGTGGCGCGCTTGCTCAAATTCAACTTCTAAATCCGGTCCTCGAGCTTTTGTTAACGAGGCCACGATATTGTTGAGAGAAGTTGAGAATATTGTTTTGATATATACCGTTTCAAAATACTTTTGCTGATGAAAGAAATTTGGTTTAAAAACAGTTGAAAAGTTGCTAACACTCAATTAAATAACGTATTTAAGTTGTCAATTTACTTTAATTCTGTTCTTTAAAATATAAGGTTTTTCGATCTAATTCATTGTTTTTGCAATCAATTTCGTTCTTTTTGCAATCAATTTTGTATTGCAAAAACTTTTATATATATATCTTTGTATTGGGTAATATTAAGTTTAAAAACCTAATATTATGGAAACTATATTATAGAAACCTAATTATGGAGATTATATATATAGTGGAGATTTAACTTTGGAGACCTAATATTATGATGACCTAATACAGAGACTCTATATTATTTATATATTTGATAATATAGAGTCTATATATTTGATAATATGAGGTCTCTGTATTAGGTCACCATAATATTAGGTCTCCATAATTAAGTCTCCATGATATATAGTCTCCATAATTAGGTTTCTATAATATAGTTTCCATAATATTAGGTCTCCAAAATTAGGTCTCCATAATGTAGCCTCAATATATAATAGATATTAGGTTTCCATAATATGGTCTCCACAATATAGTCCCGATAATATTGAGTCTCCATATAGGGTCTCCGATAGGTCCATATATACCTATGGGTGTTCGGAAAGTCACTGTGCACTTAGGGTTAGGATTAGGGTTAGGGTTAGGGTTAGCGCAAACCTAGGTTAGGGTTATAGTTAACTCTTTAAGGTTAGCTCTAACCCTAACCCTAACCTAACCCTAAGTGCACAGTGACTTTCCGAACACCCTGTATACCCTCTTCATACATTATAAAGACTATATTATAGAAACCTAATTATGGAGACTATAGATTATGTAGACCTAATACAGAGACTCCATATTATCTATACATGTATATAGACCCTATCAGGAGACCCTATATAATGATACATATATAAAAGTTTTTGCAAAACGAAATTGATTGCGAAAAGAACGAATTTGATTGCAAAAACAACGAATTAGATCGAAAAACCCTATAAAACGTTTTAATTACCAGGTATAAAAATTCTTAAGTTTTTTATTGCATATTTTGCAACCGTTCAGAAAAACTACAGCAACAACTGTAATCAAGTGCTGCTAGTTCAGGTTGCGAATCAGAAGAAAGTGTCTTAAAAGTCTTTAAAGCATAACAACACGATGAGGGTAGGATTTGAACCGAAATGAGTTGAATCGTTAAACAGGCTCCGCAATTCTCGTCTACACTACTTTTGTTGTAAAACTATATTTTCAATTGCTATGATAAACCACTGTTTCTCACATTTCTGTGCGTTTTCTTGTAATTACACGCAGTAGGCTTTTAAGACACACCAGGCAAAAAATTTGGGGAGGGACCAAAACAATTTTGGTCAAACTTTTTCGACTATTGCTAAAATCATGATTTCACATCAGTTATGAAGATTCTCAAATGTCACTCAGATTTAATGTCTAGGCTTTTTTTTTCTTCTTTCTTGTTTTTTTTTAGTGGTGAATGGAGCAGAAACAATCGGTTTTTGCCCAGGTTAAGTCTTCACATTAAATCTTAGTTATTTTTGCTCACTGGTTTGATCGTTCTAAATTGAATGACATACTCGTTCCAAAATTGTCAGTGTCGATCCTCGTTTCAAAATTTCAGCATTGTCAGTCCCAAAAAAACCCCGAATTTATCTATTTCTTTTTCGTCTTGGGGGAAGATAATTGCATCTCCTGCTCTGACCAGATTGTCGGGCTATGGTAGGCTAAGTTAAGCAATGAATTTTAATTCACTTTTACTATACATTGCATTTCTATTGGTTTTGCTACTCTAATGCGGCTTTCAAGCCTTGTAAAGCAGTTTGGCATTCCAAAGCATTACTGTTTTATGACGAAACCAGAACAAATTATGTATTCTCAAGGAAACAAGCTGACAAAATAATCACAGCGTATGGCTTGTAGTTTCATACCTGACAGCGTTTTTGATTGAAAGGACTCTATGCTGCCGTCAAGCGTTAAAAATTGCATTGATTATCTCAGCAGAGGGGGCGCTCACCAACAATGGAATCACACTTTGAACGTTCAGTTTAGTTCAGTTTTCTTTTATTTCTGCTCCGCCACATGAACAAAATAACAAAATGTTAAAAAGTTTGTGAGTTGTTGAAAGACGGGGTTAGAAAAAGGAAGAAGCAACAAAACAAGTTGACGTTGTGACTTGCTAATTAGCGATGAAAAGTGTGACCTGTTGTATCATATAGAAGCAAGGTTGCTTCACCTCAGTTATACAAAGTGCTTCAGATCTCGGCTTTTATAAACAAAAACTTAAATTCTTTTAACATTAGAAAGTTGATGTAATTAAGCTAGTCAACGAATGTCGAAACAGTCGGACGCTTTTTTACCAAATAAATAGTAGGACTGTCTTTTACCAAATCTGTGGTATTGTTATTGTAGCCATCTTCACACCGATAAAAACAGTGGGCTATGTCGGCGAGTTATACACGATCAATGGTGCAGTAAAAGTGCATGATATCGCGTTTCAATTTTTATACCGCCATTTGCATTATGTCTACTCCCTCTTTCACCCTTCAACTTTCAAAAAAACATTAAACAACAAACAACATAAATTTATAAGAGAGTGATTCAAAATTCTTTACAAAATTAATAAAAATACTGCTTCTATAATTTTACCGTTCCTTAATTATGCACATAGATGTACCAAGCGGGGGAAATTGCTTTTCCAAGCTGATTTATTGTCAAAAATTTTGGTGCAATTTGATTTTTGGCACTGCATGCTCGTACGTTTGACAAAACAAAGCTGCAAAAAATTGGGAAAAAATTATGATAGCCACAAGACCATGCGTGACGCTTGGCTGTAAGCCAAAATCTGCTCGAATTAGGGTTTGGATTAGGATTGGGATTCTTAAACTTGATGTGTTAATATTGGTTTTTTTTTTAGAGAATAATATAATTATGAACACAAATTGAAAGTGATAATCTTTTTTTTTGAGATCACTATAATTTTGGACATAAATTGTTTTTGATACAACTGTTTTTGCCAAAAAAATTGATTAACATGACGGATATAATGTCAAGGATTGTGCCTATTCAGATATGGTAACTCTAGTCTAGTCTAGATACTTTTCTGCCATTAGGCAGTTACTCCATTACGAAGTCAGTGATAACACGTTCTCAGTTCTCACGCAGCGTCAATTAAAAGCTCCTCCGCCTTATTGATAAAGTATTTACGTTGCCCCATCTAAGTGTCACTTCACTTTATTGATAACGTGTTTACGTTGCCCCATCTAAATGTTACGCCACTTGATCACATCTTCTCACGTGGCATTATGGGAAATTGTCCCGGTAAAGCAGTCTATAAATAGAAGAATCATCTAATTCAACTTCACGCAGCCTTCATATGCATAAGTTTAAAGCAACTTAAAAATCAGACACAAATGCAGAAACATAGAAGCGGATGAAGATTTCCCTCACTGTAACCATATCGCGCCCTCTGTTGCGTGATATGAGAAAAAATTAACAAAAGAATTAAATAATAAAATATTGATATTAAAATAGTATATTTAATATGACAAAACTTTCAATATCTAACATGACAAATAGGACGAACCTGTCCATTTCAAACTTAAGAAAATAAACAATTTTTGGCAATTCTGAAGGAAAAGATTGTTCAACTTTTTTTACCATTTCACTCATAATACACTTTCTTCTAAATGGCGAGAAGTTCATATTTCAACTAAAATTTATACTATGCACTTTTTCAAAAGAAAAGCTGTTTATTTTTTTTAATAAGTACATAAAAGTTTTCTTCCATCTCTTTTTTATTCGATTTGTGGTTATAAACAACCATAAATTATCTCTTGTTACCTGACCAAGAAATTTATTTCCCAACAAACCTTTTGTTTTTTAATTGATAATGAGAAAAATACACTTGCTTATACGTGGAAACGAAAGTGGTTGTCATTGCGTTGCTTTGTTTGTTGGAATGTTTTCTAGAAATCGCTCCAGCAGATAGAATTTAGTTAATTGTTGGAAAAGGAAAAATTGCATTTGAGGAGTCCCGGAGACCAATTAAATACTTTTTTTTGTACATCTTTAATCGTCATGCGTAAAATACATTTGAACTTTGTGTAGGAGTTTTCTAATTTATTTGAGCAAGAACAACCACCGTTCTCTTCAAGTACGTCAGACCACGTGTTAATGATAACGAAAATCCAGCGTTCAAAGAATCTGGAGAAGAAAAGCGTTACAGAAAAAATCCCAGCCTAATTAACTTGGCTGCGATTAACCGGACTACAAATATTTTCAAATTGAACTTATATTGATCGTTAAACTGGATTGACCATAAATTGACTTTGTATATTGACCATAAATTGACCGTGTATACAAAATGTAGACTACAAATGGTCCCTTTTTTCAACTAGTTTCGCCCAAATAAACATCAACCTATAACATTGAAAATAACCAACATTAGTCTTTTCACTAACTTCAATTGGACTATGCACATGAGGGCACAAATAAGGCGACCATGTTTTATTATGTTAAAAATGAAATAAAAGCTTTTTTTGTGGCCAAACCGGATATGTATATACCTGATAATGACAAAGTTTTAAACCAACGAAAATGTGATCCACCAAAAATAAATTAAAAAGAGTTAAGTTCTATAAAAACACCATGCATCTTTCTTTGTTAGGATAAACCGTATATGTACAGTTTACCCTCGTTTAATCGGACCCCGATAACTCGGATATCGAATTACTCGGAATCGGATAAGTCGGATCATGACCGAGGAAAAAAAATTCCAAGATTGAGAAAAAAATGTTTGTCTTAAAATGCCTAAAATCGGCAGTTATGCATTCTTTAATTGTTCTTATGTTATTGTTCTTTAATTATGCATTCTTTAATTGTTCGTATGTTTTTTCTTTAATGTATGATATGGCACATAGTAAAAAAAATGTAAGGTTTTGCAGTGTTTTCTTTGATTCCCCGAAATAAATAAAAAAATAAATCTGCTTGTTTTTACATGTTATGAAGGTAAATTTAGTAAAACAAAATAGCCTATATAATAACAGGGCATTTTCAACTAAATTCCATTGCCCTAGGCATGTTTTTAGGCTATGGCCTATAAGCCTTCGGTTAAGTCGGACAATCGGCGAAGTCGGACACCCTTCCCCCCAAGCTGTCCGACTTAACTAAGGTAAACTGTATTATTACCGTTTTGTTCAAAATCCCAAAAGTCAAAATTCCGAATGACATAATCCCGAGTGTCGAAATCCCGAACTTTCAAAATCGCGAAAATCAGAATACAAAAGTAGCTATGCCAAAATAACTTTTTGATACACATATGTATCAATGTCCCTCAAAAGGTTAAGCAAGTTGACTCGAGTTTAAAACTTGTTTATCAGCACAAATGAAAAGCAAACATAAGTAACGCCATAGCAGATCTACATATAAACATTGAATTAAAGTTTTCCCCATATTCTTATTTTTAATAAATCCATCTGATTGGTTCAATGAGGATCGTGTGAAAACAAATATTTTGGGATTTGCAGATATGTACATACCAGAAATTTTGGTATTCGGGAATTTAAACGTTCGGGAGTCTGATTTTCGGGATTTCGATTTTAATCCATATTATTACGGTATAAAAATCTAATTTAATAATTGCTCTGACGATACATTATATGTATAATTTTGCAGCCCATTCAAAAAGCAACAACAGCAAAAGTGTGTTGCTTCTTTGCAAAATTATTGTCTTCGTTGAATTCTTGTATGTAAAGTGTCATTTAAAACAACAATCCAAATTTTTCGTTTTCTTACCGGTTCCAATTCAGAAAAAAAATATTGATGTTACAAGTACTAGGAATTCTATCGGAAGTTACGACAAAAAAATAAATTGGCAAAGCCGATTCTATAAGAGTTTCCAAAATGTTGATGTTAAACTTTATATATTTTTAAGCAAAACGGTCATAAACTGCACAGGAAAAAGCTCATTATCGATTTCGAAAAGTATTCAAAACTACTTAAGGTCAAGCGTGGGTCTAAGCCAGTGATGGCAAAGTTATTCGAACGGCTAAGACACACGCTTGACCTTAAGTAGTTTTGAATACTTTTCGAAATTGATAATGAGCTTTTTCCTGTGCAGTTTATGACCGTTTTGCTTAAAAATATACAAAGTTTAACATCAACATTTTGGAAACTTTTATGGAATCGGTTCTACTAATTAATTTTTTTGTCGTAACTTCCGATAGAATTCCTAGTACTTGTAACATCAATAATTTTTTTCTAAATTGGAACCGGTGAGAAAACGAAAAATTTGGATTGTTGTTTTAAATGACACTTTACATACAAGAATTCAACGAAGATAATAATTTTGCAAAGAATAGCAACACACTTTTGCTGTTGTTGCTTTTTGAATAGGCTGCAAAATTATATCATCAGAGCAATTATTAGTTTTAAATAGATTTTTTATATCGTAATAATATATACATGGTTGTTATAAGATTTTATTTTATAAAAAAAACAAACTAAAGCTTTATTAAACTGAAAAGAAGCCATTCTAAACAAAACAAAACAAACATTAGTGTAACGAAATAAAATTACATATGATTCAACATAACACGTGCTTTGAAGCGCAACTGAATCATTTTACAATTACAAACCATTTTATTACTTTAGTTACGAGTGTTTGCGGCGATGCTCGGTTGATTACATTGAATAGTTAAAATAATGTTTGAGTTCGATACTTCATTTGGTATTACATTCTCCCCTCCTTAAATTGTACACATATTGCTTTGAGTTAAATGTATGAAATAGCTCCGTATCTATCCACTGCTTTTCTTATACGAGTAGATCTTCTTGGCACTGAAGTAATATCAGAATTAATATTCAGTGATTCTTCTTGAATAATCTTTTCTTGATCATCGCGTTCAATACTTTCATTTTGCATATTCGGACCATTGCTAACATCACTTAAGTTAACATTTATATTTTCCGATTCTTCGTTTTCATTGTTAATATTAACGATATCATTACTATCAGCACTAGTACACGGCGCCACATCTTTTAATGAAACAGTTGTTTCTCTCCCGTTTGGTAATCTCACAATCGCATAGTTTGGGGTGGCATGCAGGAGATTTACTTTATCCACTACAGGGTCGTATTTACTGGTGCAAATATGGCCCTTCAAGTACACCGGCCCTGGTGAGCTTAACCAAGTTGGTACTGACGTGCCAAAGGTTGATCGACGTTTAAATGAAAACATTTGCTCGTGGGGCGTTTCATTAGTTGCGGTACATAGCAATGAAGAGCATCTGACAAACAAACAAAATTCTTTCATATCAAGCAAATCATTTTCAGACGTACCTTGCAAAACGAGTTTCTGAATCTATGTTTCTTGAACCTGCAAATATTACTGAAATAGTTAATACTATTCTCTCTCTTAACGTGAACAAAGCTGTAGGTCATGATAACATACCTTCTTACTATCTTAAAATTGCACTTTTAAAGTTAATATTTCTTGGCATAAATGAAATACAGAAAATTTACATTCAATATTTTACTTTTTTGATTAAAACTTCACTCCATTAAAGAAATAAAAAAGAAATATTGTAATATAAAGCTATCGTTCGATCGACATTCCTTTTTTTGGTAGTTTTCTCAACTATTCCCTTAGAAATAAAACCTTTTTACAATTTTAATGTTTACGTCATTAAATTTCATAGTGACGCAAAGGTAAGGGGATACAGTAATGTAATAACTCCAGCCAAGTAATTGAAGTTCTTTAATTTTGCTAAAAGTTATTGGTTTCCTTTTTTATATTTTAGTATGTGGAATCATTGGATATGACAAAAGGCAAAATGACAAGATCAAGTTAACAATGACTTTGAACAAGTAGTTTCGAATTACATTTTCAAGCACACATTTAAGCAAATTCGCATAACACGCTAATTTACGTCACGGGCTCGGGAATCGAAGAGCTTTTGTCCTTGACATATTCTCCCAGCACCCCTACACGTTTTTGCCATCGCTGTATAAGTTTTTGTTTATCTTCTGTGAGGGATTTTTTATGTGCGGCCTCAAGCAAATAACTTTACTTTCTTTTCGCTTTCAATTGTGGTGATCTCTAAAAAAAAATAAGTCATCACTTTCAATCCATGTCCAAAATTTGAGATCACTACGTTTTGGGACAAAAATGGAGATTTTGGATATTGATTAAAAGTGATAACCTCTTTTTTTAGAAATCACTTCATTTTGGGCACGGAAATCGGAAAATTCAAGACAAATTCAAAGTCAAGACTTTTTATTTATTTTGGAAATGACCATAGCGCGACCACCAAATATTGAATTCAAATTCTAAATGCGGCTCTAGAGCTAAAAAGTTTGCCCACCCCTGTGTTAATCTTTTTTAGATTTAATTACGCAATCTTCTTCAAAACACAAATAGAAATATCTAAATATGTGATATGAGACAAATATGATTATCTACCGTATGTTTTTTTAGTATTTTAAAAATACTCGTGTCTTGCTATATCCAAACACGATAAACTTAATAGAAATTAAAGCTTAATACAAATGGAAATACTGTACGTATGTTGAAGTTGTCAAAAACGTTTGTTTAATGATAAATAAAACTGCCAAGTGTTAAGAAGATATTCAAGAACGTGTTTGACGTATTTAGTCTCTCGAGTGGAGAATAAAGTTTCTGGACGCGGTTATAAAAGTGGCATAACAACGTCAAATGTCAACATTGTGTATTTTCTGAAATGCACAATTGTAAACGTTCAAATACTCAATAATTGAAAATAAGCATTTATTTTTTAAAAAGTTTATTAAATGCTCAACAATTAAAGCCAATATTTCATTTATGACAGTTTCAATTGACAAAGGAAAAATGACCTTTTAATTTTTTCGGGGTTAAACCTTAATTTTCTTTGAAAAAAAGTTTATTATATGCTCAGCAATTAAAGCCAAGATTTTATTTATTAAAGTTTCAATTGACAAAGGGAGCATGAACTTTTTTTTTCTTCTTATTTAAATTTTAATTTTCTTTGAAAAGGTTTTATTTTGTCAGTGGAAGTAAGAGCCATCAGTTTCTTGTTAAAAATACAATTTACTTACATGTCTCAGGTCAGCTGATTTTGTGATTTAAACATTGCATTGGCTATTTGTCACCGTAAAACCAAAATAAAGCTCATAAAAGTTTTTTGTAACTATTATTTATTTCTATATTTTTGTTACTTCGAATTTTTTATAATCACGTCGGGGTGATTCATTTATTAGCGCATATGCTGACATATAGAAATTGTTTGTTAATTATTATTTTGATTAATTTTACCTTTATTTATCATCCTGACTCGCAGAAAAACGCTGAGGGGTTATACTAAAAGCAACCAACCATTAAGCCAGTGTGCTACGGGTGCTACGTATTCAAAGTTATATCTAGAAATGCGACTATACTTTTTGTTTTTAACCTCCCAGAAGATCTTTTTTATTAATAATTTTTTGGTCTTTAAGTAAGTTTTAGGCACAAATTCACGTTATAAATGCAGTGCGGCCCTCGAAGAAAATAAACTTCTGAATGCGGGCCACGAGCTAAACAGTTTGCCCACTCTTGCGTTAATCGATTACCCTGACCTGTTTTTGAAGATTTAGATGTGTCAAAGAAGTGTGACGAGGCCAAGATATTGCTGTCGGAAAAATTAATTTTTAACTTACTGTTGGTTAAAATAAAAAAAACTCAATTGAAATATTTGGTTGAATAAGAAGACTCAAATAATATTTTTAACCAACCACAAGTTGAAATTAAAAGTCAATCTCTCTTCACAATTAAAGTCTTCCCACTAAAACGAAGTAGCACACTCTAAAAACAGTAAGGTTTTCCCTAATATTCCGGCTATCTTAAACTTTCTGGGCTGCGCCTTCCTGATATCAGCCCTTTTCTAAGTTTTGAATCATACAATATCTATTGTATCTGATTTGTAACATTTCAACAGCTTTGGGTCTCCCTAAAAGACTTTTCACGCAACTCCCAGATTTGTGGGCTGTACCCTGGTTTAAGAGTCCCTAGTCTATACGGTTTTTAGGAAAGTTTGCTACAGTAAGCTGTATTCCATACTATAAAAGCAGGTAAAAAAGCGTTGGAAGAAAATTAAACGGTTTTGTTGATAAACAATTCGATTTCAATTTAAGGTGGAAAAAACAAAAACATATTTCCTAAAGTAACGGGGCTAAAAAATAATTTCATTTTAGCAGAAATCAAATTTATTGTTCGAAGAAAAAATATAAAATTTTTTCCAGAAAACTTCATTTGGGAATTTCCCATCAGAGAAGTTGGATATATATAACCCGGCATGTAGTACGATTTGTCACAAAAGAAAGTTCTTAAATTAAAGTGTTGTAACAGTTAATTAATTGAAAAATGCAATTGTATGTAATTATTAAGGGGCTTTTGGTTGTTTGCTGGTTTGTATTTTCACTTGGTCAAGGTAAGTGAAAAAATTGAAATAGATAAAAGTTTTAAATAAAAAACACGGTATTACCGTAAACTCGAATAGTTTTTATTAATGGTTAATATACTCCATTCACTGATTAGAATAAATTGAATGAAAGCCGTAGTAACTTACAAAAATGAAAAAGAGAAGTTTTATCAAACCATTTGACTGTTTATTGAAACTACAAATTTTTTTAATTTTTTTATTAGAATCAAACGAAAAAATTCTTAATTTGACCTTTTTCAGCTATTTTGACAATATGAAATAAATACAAAGCATTCTTAAAAGAGATCGCTACGTAAACGATTAAACGTAATTTCGACGAGTTAAATAGGAACAATAAAATGTGCGAAACGAAAACAAATTAACAGAAAAGACAATTATTATGCATAAAGTAAATAAGTAATTTATGAAGTAATTCTTGGAATTCTTATCTTAACTGTTCGTGCTACCATGGATGCCTGGTGAGGTCCATAAGACCGAAACAGGTTTGTGGCAAAATCATTTTGTTTTAGTTTCCTACATTTTACTGTTTCTATTTCACTCGTCGAAATTACATTTAATCGGTTACATTGCGATCTCTTTAGAGAATATGTACTTGTGGAGAATTGATTTTTCACATGTTGCATCCGCTTCGGTCTGGATCCCTTTTAAATGTGTTTTCGCATTAATTGTGTTGATTTAGTTATAGTAGCGTTTTTTGATTCTCAGCAAATGTGAAAACAAAACTGTTAAATATGATACGATTATGGGGAAAATTACTTAAATTATTTTGTTTTGTTTATTTAATTTTGATATATATAAATATCTAGACTCAGCGTACTCTCCAGTTATAATTTGATAATTAAAAAATAATATAATCAAATACTTCTTTGCCTACTCAAATCAGCATGTGCAAAAAAATTATTTATAGATTGAAAAATAAAAGTCCCAGGAAATTACCCTGCGTGTAATTAGATATTTCATTTTTACGGTAGAAAAGCAAAAACGAAATATAGTAAATATTTTTTCAAAACTCTTTAATAACTTATCTTCTGCAGATGATTGATTGCAACGAACAAAATAGAAAAACGAAATTTGATTGGTGTACTTTTTTTTATATACAGTTTTGGGAAGAAATTGCAACAATGAAAAACTCATCTGCTGTTCTGACTCAAGAGGAAGAAAAACCTGTAAATCGCGAAGTTTGAACTTAGCTTGTTGCCCAGGTAATAATTTTCTTAGCTTATAACAATGACTTCCGACTTAAAATACAGGGGCAAAAATAGTAGAATAAAAGGTTTTTAAAAACTAGTATGTGCAAAGCATATTGAAAGTAACATAATGATAGATTACTTTGACTTTTACGTTTAAAAATATTTTGTGGTTAACAGCGTCTTAAGCTTTAAACAAATTCTCAAAATTTCACAAATTCAAATAATTAAAAAACCAATGTCATGAATCAAAGTGTCTCCAAATAAACGTAAAGTATTGTTAGACAACAAGATTATGTTTTAATCAAAATCAGCGATAATTTGAATCTTGTTTAAATGTCGAATTGTACTGTTTGGTCTGAGAAACGCACTCATATTCATTTGATCATAAGTTGATGGCTTGCTCCTTGGGTAAATTTAAAAAATTAGTTAAATGTGTATAATGATTTTTGAATAGAATAGGAAGATTTCCATGATATAACTTATGCCCTAGAATTTTTATAACACAAATTTTACTCAGGTGCCGAAAAGCCATTCTACAATCCAAATACAACGCTGTGTTATGGATTTGAGACATTTAAACGAAGAGACTTATCAGGATACGTTCAATGCGGATACAACAAAGTGATTAGACGTGGAACTGATTGTGAGCCAGAGGGAAGCCAAAACTTAGGTTCGTTTGTGTTGTTTATATGGCTCGGTTGTGGTAGTGATTATCGTTTCCAATTTTGGCAACAAGGTGTTTGGGTTCGATTCCAGAACCAACCAATTCCGACCCAGTTCGGCTAAACCAACTGCTTGACATTGTTGAAATCATTTTAAGATGATGTTCTCTCCAGGCATTATATCACAAACTCGTGATACGCTGCGAGTATATGGGAGACTTAATTTTCTTCCTTTTTTGATTTTGTATTGTATGGTTCAGTGTGGTTCAGTAGCGATAAGCTTGGACCTTCTTGATTTAGTTGATAATTATTTTATTTAATAAACTTCACAAGCAAGGCACTTGTAATAAGAAAAAGTTTTTCAGTTAAAATGATTGCAAAACAATTTTTGTTTTTTTACAGCAAACTTGTTTAGCCAAATTTGCGAGTTTAAAAGACCTCTTTGTTGTTATGATGAAAGAGGAGAATGGAGTTGCAGAAGACATCGAAGAAATCTTAGGTGTTGCCAAGGTAAACCGCTTATTGGATCTTTGTCTACTCAATAGTAATCAGATGGCTCTCAAAACTTCACATAAACTCAGATACGACTTTTTTTTAATTCTAAGCACCATTTACTAATTTATGACTATTGTAGGAGTATATTTTTAAATAAATAGTCTCTAATTAGGTTTCAATTATTTCATTAAAGCTATGAGCTTCTACAACACAGCTTACATTCACTTGAATAGTGAAATAATTTTCCAGTAGTTTTGCTTTTAAATGCGATAATATGATTGATGCGTGTATAGTGTTTTATCGCAATAAGCTCTTTGTGAATTATGGATCGCAATAAAAAGCGCTTATTTTGGTCAACAATAACGCCTAAATGAAAATAAATGTAAACTATTTTAAACAAATACTTTCAGTTTTTTACAGTAAGAAGTTTCGTTTAAAACATTACTTCATGAAATAAACCGTTTTTTGTTGTTTAGGGGCAAGTAATCCATTTTATATTTATGGAGTCAAAAGATGTTATTCTCATAATCAAGTTGTAAAATATCCAAGAGAAATTTAAGAATATGTCTTGCGCGCTACATCATTACAAAATCAAGGTTTGTGAACAGTGTTCTTCTTTTATTTCTTTTTTGTATCGCCACAACATTAGTGGCAGAATAGGCCATATTGTCAGTTTTTATGACATTTTTTGGATAAATTTGATAATGTTATAAAATAGTTCATTAGTTTTAGAAAATCTTGTCAAAATAAAAAGCTGCTTGTAGCTTCAATTATTGGTTTTAAAGTTTGACTTATTTTATTACAGAGAACAACGTTGTGCCTGTTTATTCTTATTTTTTCCAGCTAACGCAGAATGAACAAGGACGATCTTGCAGATTTAGAGCAAAATTACTTATTCCGAATGTTTCCACAAGCGACGTTTTGATTCCTAGGATCCTTTTAATCATATAAAAGTCTACAAAATGCTATTCAGTGGTATTCAGTGACAAGTAATACCTTGTTGAGGGCGAATTTGTCACGTTTACGCGTTAAAGAAAACGATATAAGAGAAGTGCCTGGGAGGTTTATTCCCGAGCTGGATCGATATTGGGGATGTTTCTGTTCTTGAAAAGCTTTTATGTCTTTGTTTTATTTCTTTCGAACTATTTATTTCCAAAAATATGCGCTTTTTCAAACATAATTAGGGCTATTTTAATAATGCTATTGAGCTTTTTTGTATAGCAGTCACTACCATGAACTTGGAATAATATTTCTTCCGATCGAGTTAGATATGACCCAAGACCCATGATTAGTGTTTCCTCTAAGAAAACTGTATTTTTCCGTAAATATTTTTTTAGAGAGCGTAATCAAAGTAAAGAGCTTTTTTGGTCTTTCACTTAAGTTTTTTTGCTCAAGAACAGGATTTTACGGCGCACTGTGCACATTGCGCACCTTAAGCGAAACACTGCCCATAACCACAACAATGTAGTGATATTTTCGGGCCAAACTTATTCAGGCCATTTGCGTAATTTTTACTATATCGGTATTTCTTGAATACTTTAAATCAAATTAGCAATAAAGTTTTTGGTTGTTTTATATCAATCCTTTTTTTCTGAAATAATGACTTTCAAAATTATATTGTTGTTCTTTTGATGTTAATGCTAAACTGACAACTCAAAGCACTTAAAAACTACATGAATAGTTTAACGGTTAAAAAATTCGTATTTGCACAATATGTATACTAGGGGTGGCCAAACCTGGCTCTTATGTTCATATTTTGTTTGTGTTTTTTAGGGTGATTAGCATTAGTTTATTTGATTAAATAATTTGTTTCAAGTTTGTTAGCAAAATGGCAGGGAAAATACCAGGGCTGGGGAGAATTTAGAATTTTTAGAACATTCTAACTGAAAAACCGAAACTGATTCCAAGTGAAGACCTTTTTTTTTACAGAACAACATGAACACCTTGCGTGTCCATGTGAATAATGTGGCTCTTTACGGCAACAAAATAAAAAATGTGGCTGTTGATCTTTGACTGGTTGCCACTCCTGATATATACAATACACATAAAGCTTTGGGAAAATATTAGCAGATTATTTGCTTTCAAGTTACAAGCCATAGACTAGCTTGTTTATTTCATCATGAACTCTCCAATACTGTTGTGTTTGAACTAACTTCTTTATTTTTTTGAAGTTAAGATGATAAAATGTAGATCATATATTTAAGATGAGAAAATTTTAGGACCCCAAAAGTTCTTCATATTTATTTTG
Organism: Diplosoma virens; assembly: GCA_963680785.1. NCBI lineage: Eukaryota > Metazoa > Chordata > Ascidiacea > Aplousobranchia > Didemnidae > Diplosoma > Diplosoma virens. The sequence goes on from OY796885.1 coordinate 14,559,787, forward strand.
TTATTTATGGTGATATACGTTGTTACCGTGCGTTGGATTTGTATTTATTTTTTTTAATATTTTTTTGTTTTTTTATTGTTTCAAAAATAAGATAAATGAAAAATAATTAAAAAAAAACAAAAACACATTTACCGAGTCATGATTTCATTTACAAAGAAAATAAAGAATATCAAAAAAAGCCAAAGGATTTGCACTGTAATTACAGTACAGGTTGCGAAGGTAGAAATTACGCCACAAAGTATCGATTTGGTACTGTTTGGAAGTAACATTAAAATACCGTGTCCATTTTTTAATTCAATCCTCGTCGCTTTGTATTGCCGTATATTTCTGATTGTTACTTTTATATTAAGTGGAACCCCAATTGAAGATAAGTAGCGTGATCCGTATCAGGTATTTGTTGTAAAGTTCTTTTCCAAGGGCATAACGAACGTCATTCAAAAAGTGAAAAGTGCAAGGTTCGAAATCGGTTCTTTTTTGTTGTTCTGCGTTTATTAATAGTTGCTTTACTGTTTTTTTTCAACAGTACTTTTTACTTTTACGTGTCGTACTTAAAGCCTCAAGTTTTGTTAATTTAATCTGTCAAAAAAAGTAGAACCGAAGACAAAAAAACGACAAAACAACGACGTGCATTGACTATTTTATTTCGAAAGACAAAAGAATTAAAAAAGTTCAGCACTTTGAGTCAGTATTTTAACCTTTTTAACTTTCGGCTTTCCTCAAAAAAGATAATTACTGTATTTCGCGCCACCCAAAATAATTTTTTAGCTATTTTTATTTTCAACTAAAGACAAAACTAACCCAAATTTTCAACTTAAAAAAAATACGGTTTGCAACACTCACAGCAATTAAGAACGCCACGCCAAATTGCCGCGGCACCTCGGTTGACAACCACTAAGAACTGCGTTAGATAGTGTGGCTTATAGCTTTTTAATTATTCTTGGCATTGTTTGTAATGCTTCTAATGTCGGAATAAAGCTACATTTTTTTGCCGGTGTTTCAATGTAGGGGAAACACCAGTTGCCAATACTCGCTGTGGAATTGCAGCCTAAAAAAGAAGCCCTAGCAATCTAGCGATAGCTTTTGTTTTAAAGAAATTTCATTAGTTCATATTTCGAAGATCATTTATTTTGATCACAGACCACAATTCGTTGGCTCTTTTTAATCCAAACAATTCAATACAATTTTAGAAACTAATCGTTTAATTTGATGGCCTTTTTTCCCGAACCAATATTCTTTCAGCACAGAGTGTCATTGAAATGCAAATGCTTTCAGTCGTCTACCAACAAGAAAAGATCCCATCTTTGACAAGGAAGAGAGCGATGATAACATTAATATTGTATTTACTATAGACGGTGTTCAGTCGCGTCTAGAGATGGTTCATTGAAAGTCCATCAAGACCACTGTTTTAAAAATCCAGTTTAAAAAATGTCAATGCATTTCACAGTAGAAAGTTTGTCTTCTTAGTGGGTGATATGATCTTTATCTAAAATTTTCTCAATAGATAATATGATATTTAATATCTATTTAATGTTTTCATGCTCTAATTCCATTATTTTGTGTTTTTAATCTCAGTACTTTTTCCATTCTTTGTTAATTAAATTATTATGATATTTATCTTTAGTAAGTAGCACTACATTTGTTAATCTTTTAAGCGGAATCTTTTAAACAACTTTGCCGGATTTAGCATCCTCGCTTCTGAGTGGACAAACCATAAATAGAACGCGGAGTATTGTGAGAATACATCCAGGATCGGTGTTTTTATACCCAAAACCAGTGCCAGGCCTGTTGGGATGGGCTTTCCCAAAACAGCTTGGGTTAAGCTCAATCGCCTGCGGACTGGTGTTAAGCGATTTCATTCGTCCATGCACAAATGGGTTCTAGCTTCTTCACCGAATTGCGAGTGCGGCGCCGCTGAACAAACCGCAGACTACGTTCTAACAGCGTGCCCCATGCATCGAGCACCAAATGGAGCACGAGGTCTGACGGTTTTGGATGACAAAAAAAGCAAAGAATGCTTCAATCCGCGCTCGTATTGAAAACAAGCCCTAAAAAAATAGCAAAACGCTAATTATCGAATATAAGTGAAATAATAACTGCACAAACACAATAAATCATATATTACTAGCGGTCAAGTTGCAATCAACAAACCGATGAACGACCATTGACCATCCAGCAAAATAAAACTGAAAAGTACTCGACAACGACAATCTTTTGATGCACGAACGTTTACAAAAACTTACAATAAACCTTGATGACCTGAGTGGTTGCAAGGACAAGATAATCGTTTTATATTTCTAGTAGGTTTGCATTTCAAATCATCTTCGCGGCAAGATGTTAATCTCATGGACTGAGAAATAAGAACTGATATCCCATTACTCCAACTTGTGCCAGAGAATCATGTCAACGAAAGCCATGTAAGCCTTTAAAACTTTGGATCTGTTTCTCCTTTCGTCGACGAAATCAAACAAAAATTATAAAATCGAAATCTAATTTTTTTCAGGGTTAGAAGCAAATGCAGCGGCTTATCTTGGTTAACTTTATACTGTTAAGCAAACGAAGATTGGGAACACCACGAGTTTGAATCGCACTAAAGACTCTTTAGTTGAAAAATGTTATAAACAATCAAGAAATAAAGGAAAAAAACTTTTGATAAAAGCGATTGGGGAAAAAACTGTCAAAGCGTTTTAAATTTCCATAAATTCAAATAAACATGGAGCGACAGGAAAATAATAACGAAGCAAAAATAGCAAAGTGAAACTAATTCGCGAACAGGATTTGAAGGTTTCTTAAGAATTGATAAGGATTCAAAGCTGCTATTTTTTGCTGACACTCGACAAAGAACTTCCGCGAGCGGCGTGGAAACAGTCTTTTAAAGACTACCGAAAATTTAAGAGTTATGGTTCCGTTTATTCCACTGCTTATTTTATAGTCTTTATTTATTCTCCTGATCATGGGACAACAACGGATGCGTTAAACTTAGGGCAACCCGTAATTATATGACCCAGATCCAACCTCAGAGATCCCAATGAAAACATTTTCAGTTTCATGACAGATATTACTTTAATTTAAAATTGATCGCCAACATTATCGAGCAGAGGAAATTATCGTTAAGCGTCTTTCTCAAGGACGCAACATTGCTCCGTTTCAGCAGCGAACTCGAGACCTCACGATCGAGAGTCAGACGCTTTTTCACTGCGCCACGCTGCCGACTCCGCTTCGAGTGAAAAAGCTTAAAACATCAATGCTTTGATTTAATTTCAAAACTTTTATTTTCTACTTGTAAACACTATATGGCATCTATAACTATTTAAAAACAATATTGCATCTATAAAAGAGAAAAATGGAATAAACAAAAGACAAATAAAGTTCTGCACAACAAATTGCAAAAAAATTGAAAAAAATATTAAGTGCTATTAAAATTATAAAAAAGTTAAATTCAATAATGAAAGGGTATTAGTAGTTAGTAAAAAAATATATATAACGGTATATTTGAATCTTGAAATATATGTGAATTGTCATACATTATATTAGATGTATAAGAAAAAAATCAAATAAAGTTTCAAGGGATGTAATGGAGAATTAAATTTAAAAGTTGGTTGGTAGTACAAAATTTAAACACCTAAAAACAAGTACAGTGTTTTTTCGGTTATCGCGGTAGGTTCGTTCCGAGACCGGCCGCAAGAAGTGAATTTCTGCGAAGTAGCGATGCTGGGTTTATACTTCGGGTTTGACCGCGACTGACCGCGATATAGCTTTTAAACCTCTCCTGTACTATTTTTGGACCTTTAAAACCTTTAAATGGAATCATTAAACAACATTAAAAATCATTGAAAATGAATCATTTTATCGAAAATAAGGATGTTATATACTACGGGTGGATGCGGCGAAGTGGTAAATCGGCGGTTGAAAACCGCGATATCCCGCAAAATTAAATATCTTTCGGAAAATAATAAAAAAATAATATGTCTGGCTGATGCTGCGAAGTGCGATGTAGTGAACCCGCGATAGGTGAATTGCGAAGTAGCGAGAGAACTTTGTTTTTCATTTTTCTCAAAAGTTTTCGTCTGACTCTTGTCAAAGAAAACCTCAGAATGAAAGAAAGGTAACTAAAATTTATAATATAAACACAAACGAATTTCAAAGAAAACCTTTTCTATAGTACTTTGATCATTACTTTAAATTAAATTGTACAATATATGGTAAAGTAAAGGTATCCACCAAATACAAACATTATTTGAGGTCATCACAAAATAAGTGCAGTAAAGCTAGTCAGTTAGTGAGACCATTGTGCTTTATGCCTCCTGCAAAGAGATTTTATATAAGGAACTAATTTAATCAACTTCAGTCTCAGATCTTCTCGTTTAGTGATGTCCAATCAATTTCTTCTCTTCAATAGTAGATCATTTACAGCACTAAAGCCACATTCAGCTAAATATAAAGATAGAAATGGTAACACAGTTTTCTTGCAAAATTGGTTAAACTTGTGAGGTTGTTTACTTGTGAAGTCGACAAAATCCGAAATATCTTGCGAAAGAACGGATACTCAGGAGAAGTCATTATTTCCAGAATTACGAAGAAAATTTCAAATTTTAAAATATCCAAGCGGTTCGGCCCTGAAAAGTGCCCGCTATAATATAAAATTACCTTGGATTGGAAACATTTTCCTTAAATATGAAAAACAAACAAAATCTACAGTCAACAATTGGTTTAGATCAGTATCGGCAAAAATGATTTTCTCTTAAAAAAGATGATTCCTTCTTTTCTAAAAGATATTTTGCCTGCTCATCAGCGAAGTAATATTGTGTACAAATATGTGTGCCACTGTAATAGTGTGTACGTAGGTCGAACGTCCCAATGATTGGAAGAGCGAATTCGACAACATGTTCCAAAATTTATTAAAAATAAAATTATACCGCAAAAAGATCTCTAGAGACGTCAATGTAAATTCAAAAAGATCTTTAGTCGCAAAAAGATCTCTAGAGACGTCAATCTAAACCCACTCAAAACGCACCTATTTCTGATTCGGCTGTTGGTCAACATTTGTTAAGGCCCGTTTCCACTACGAGCGTGGAAAAGAGCATTCTTTGTCTCTTTTATTGATCTTCGATTGAAGCGAGCGGTTAAAATTGAAGCGAGCGCAAAAAAAAGCAATAAAACAAACAAAGAATGCTTTTTTCCACGCTCGTAGTGGAAACGGGCCTTTAGACAACAAAATTTCTGCGGAAAAATTTGATATTAAGTGGTTCTCTATTTTAGCTACAAGACAATCATCTTTTCATCTGGCAACGTTTGAAGCCACCTTCATGAAATCTCTTGAATCCTCTCTTTGTCGCTAGAAAGAGCTCGTCTAAGGATTGAAGCTTTCTTGCTTGCGATGCAAGTGAGTAGACAACCAATCGCGTGCTCGCTTTCTCCAACCAATCAGAAGCGCCGTTGTTTTCGATGTCTTCCAATAGAATATGAACCACAGTTTTCTTAAAGTTCGTCATTTGCCAACAGATTCTTCTGACAAAAGTTGGTAAAATTCTCAAGCAAACAGAATTTTTAAAGACAACCGAAAAATTATAAAAGTTATAGTTCCGTCCATTCCATTGGTTGTTTTACAGTTCTGCGTAACCAAGAATTTATTCAAATAAAGACTAACACATACATTTTTTTAAAATAAAAATTATTATATTCATCACATGGGGGGGATATCAGGATTTTGGAGGTGATTAGGTGGGGTATAACCCGAAAAAGGTTGGGAAACACTGGTCTGATTGCAGTAGTTAGAGGATTGGTGTCGGTTATTTTTAATCTAATAGCTGATAGCCGAAACTAGCTGAATCTAATAGCCGAAACCAGCTGAAAGAAGGGGTCACTTCTGACGTACTTATACGATGGATTTTACGACTTATAAGCCATGGAAATACTTATAGTCTTGTCAATTCCAGGTAAGTTAATAAAGTTTGAATATTTTCCGGAACATTTTTCTTTTCAAGATTCTTTGAAAAACAATGGATTTGCGTCATCATTAACGCGTAATCAGACGCACTCCAACTTCACAGAGCGCGTTCGTGCTCAAATAAATTAAAAAAACTCCTATGCAAAAAAGCGGCAAAGCTGGCGTGCATTTTACGTGTGACGGATAAAGATGTACAAAACAGTAATTAACTGGTTTTTCGGGAATCCTAAAATGTAATTTCCCCATTTCTAACAATTTACTAAGTTCTACCTTCTGGGCTAGGGGTCGGAAGCCTTTTTGGTAAGAGACCATAAAAGCAGCATATTTCAATTGGATTTCCGTGAGAATCATATATCATTTTTTAACACTTAATGCAACCAACGTGCGCATTAACAAAATATTATGAGATTGAATAGGTCTTTAAAATTAGAAAGCTCAATAAAATGTTAACAATCAGTAGCTGAAAAAAACAAAAAACTATGTTAGATTCTTCTTACAAACTTTCTGCAAGTATCGAGAAATCAGCCGCGAAGTATTGACAGGAGTGACGCCAGACCATTCTTCGACTGAATTATGACAGTGATCGGAAAAGGCTAGGCGGGGAAATATACGATTTTCCTGAAGCAACTCTTGGAAATTTGTAATTCTAATCAAAATAACTATAAAAAGATTGAATCTAGCCGTTTTATTTAGTTTTCGATACGGAAAAAAATATTTTATACCAATGCAATTAAAATTGCAGCAGAAAATTGTTTTAAAATATGCAACTTTTGTGAAAACAAAATGTTAGGTGGTATTTTGAAAATAAAATTACAAAATTAAATAACTCGAATAAAGAAAAACTAGTTATATTTAGAAATTCTGATAAAATTTGCAAACTTTTAAAACCAAAAAACGGTTTTTGATAAAATAATTTTTCCACATAAAAGTGAACCTTTAAGAAATGTCACCGTCGATTTATCTGCGAGGCAGATGCCGTCATTAAAAGAGACTTATCAAAAGAGTCATCAAAATCTGGTTCGCGAGCCATAAGTTTCCGAGACCTGCTCTGGGCCAATCTCTAGAAAGCACTGCAACAAATAAACCGACGCACTGAAAACCGCTCTTATTTTTTGTATGAGTGAGTACCGATATGTTTTTCTCATTTTTCAATTAAAAACAAAAAATTTTTTTAGAGAATAATTTCTTGGTCAGGTAACAAGAGATAATTTATTGTTAATTACCAGCCAAATAAAAAACAGGTGAAAGAAAATAAAGTTCTTGCAATTGCAACTTTTTTCGTAAAAGTAAACTTATTGAATGTGAAAATTGTGTCAACAGCTGCTAAATTTAAGTGTAAAATTGACTTTAAAAACTTTTTTTTCATGTTGCACAATTGTAATTTGAATCAGTGTCTACAATTTATCAAGTACAGACGAACAATTAAAAGTTAGATCTTGGTCATTTAGCGTTTATCAGTGGTGGGCAAACTTTACAACTCCAGGGCAAGATTTTAATCGCACAGGCGGTAGTATATATAAATATATAAGTACGTGACTTACTCGGCGACCAAAAGAAAAGATTATTACTTTGATTTGTTGCATCGTTCTGAAAATGAAATAAAATAAAAAAAGGTCATCGTCGTTCTTGGAGTTGATTTGAAATTGCATAAGAACTAGAATACAACAACACAAACATTCGTATGGCGTTGTGTTCCACCCACACCGATTTGCTGCTTTCTGTGAATTAACCGCGGTCACCATTGAAGGTAAGCAGCTTGACCACATTTCTTGGAATGTTCGTAAAGTGCCTTTCCAAAGGGCACAACGAGTATCACTCAGTTGACGTCACAGAGAATCGAACCAGGTTGTTCTGTTCGATTCTCCGTAACGTCGATTGAGTGATACTCGTTGTGCCCTTCGGAAAGGCACTTCACGAACATTCCGAGAAATGTGGTCAAGCTGCTTACCTTCAATGGTGACCGCGGTTAATTCACAGAAAGCAGCAAATCGGTGTGTGTGGAACACAACGCCATACGAATGTTTTTTGTTTTTGGAGTTGATTTGCCACGCGTTCTCGAATGTGAAGAACCTATAAATAATAAAATAAAAATCCATCACCGTTCTTGGAGTGAGGACAAAAGAAAATGAAAAAATTGTTTAATTTGCATCGTTATGTCGTTCACATTTAATGCTCGGCAGGCCTAGTTTGTCTACCACTTGTTTATAGAATTTCGAGTAATTTTACTAAAAATGATAATTCTTTGAATGAATAAATTACAGAAAATTTTTTTTACATAACACGTGTATATTTTAACTTCTTAAGTAAAACTTTGTTTCATTAGAGAAATAAAAAGGAAATATTGTAATAGAAAACTTATTATTTGATGACATACAACTTTTTTGATCCGCATAGTTTTCTCGAATGTTCCATATTTCCACGTAAAATACGAAATAAAACCCCTTTACAATTATGATGTTTACGTCATTTAACCTCATAGTGACGCAAAGGTAAGATATTTCAGGTAACGTAATAACTCCAACAAAGTTACTAAAGTTCCTTAATTTTGCTAAAAGTTATTGTTCTACTGTATCACGTTTCAGTATGTGGAATCATTGGATAAAATACAAGGCAAAGTAACAATGGCAAGTAAAACATGACTTTAAACAAGTAGTTGCAAATTACATTTTAAAACACAACTAAACACATTTAAGCAAATTCCCATAACACGACAATGCACGTCACGGGCTCGGAAATCGAAGCTTTTTTATTCCTCGACATATTTTCTTAGCAATCCTACGCATTTTTGCCATCGCTGTATCAGTTTTTGTTTGCTTTTTGTGAGGCATTTTTTCACCAACCATTTAAGAAATTGCTCATTGTGTTTTCATTTTTTTGTCATTTGTAAACTTGGTTGCTCTGATGAATTCTTTGAGGAGTCTAAACAGATGGACATTGGAAGGGGCAAAGTCTAGGCCAAAAAAAGAGATAGGGAAGTAATTTTTAAATGCTTTTATGATAAGCCAAAACGTGTCATCATCTTGTCGTGATGATTTCCGCAACTTGGTGCTTGGACACTCCAGCTACAGAAACCAACGTTCATCGGCTTCTTCCTTGTTTGGAATCGATGATCTATATGCAAACGATCCGAACCACATTATTTCCGGGATCCACACGCCTGGACGCCGTCTGGCCATTGGACTCACCAGTGCACCAATGTGCCCAGGCGAATATTTCACAAACCACTGCCCTAAACCAGTAATTTTTCTATGAAAATTTGAGCTAAAAGCTATAGAAAAATATAAATAAATCATCCAGCTTGTTTATTGCTTTTAATATATACCTCGGACGCAAAAGTCTGGGTTCAATTCCCGGACCGTGAAACCGGCACAGAGTGTTACGAACGGTTTACTTCCGGTGCGACAGTTGCGTTGCCGAGCAAACTATCAAAACACCACCAACCACCGACTACTTGTTATACGTTTCAGCGTTACAAAAGAACAAAATGAACAATTTAATTTGGTTTTGGTTCTAGTTAGTAATAGAAAAAATAAACAAGAAAAATAATAAGCAAATCTACCAAAGTGATGATCAGCTGAAGTCAATGAAGTCAATACTTTCAAGGGAGTTAGTTGCATCATAAAACTGAGTTTGATTTTGTTTTTAAAAAAGTCGTTTCGATAAGTATTGTTAAATCAAAATAAAGTTAAAAATTTGAATAAATTAAAACTTTGTGAAAATTTTGTCTTACCAAAATTTAAAAAAATTTAATTTCTTATTTTTGCAATTTTTTAAGCAATTGAAATTCTTTGATTGTTTTTTTCCTCAAAATTAAACACAAAGAAAAATAATATTTTAGCTGGAAAGTGAAATGTCTCAAGACATGAATTTTATTGCTATAATTTAAAAAGATATTGAATGAACTCATTATTTTTTAATCAATAATTATATTTTAGCGATTCAATGTTTTAATTCTCTCATCAAATGGAACTGATATATACAATTCCAGTTACTCAGAGGTTAAGAAAAGTGAAAGCAGCTAATGATATAATATGCAGAAAGCAATGATTACGTAGTAGTTCTAGCAAACGTCATAGCGCACGGTGTTCCCAAAAATTTTACTGTATATCAAGTTGTTTTCAACAAACAAAAATTTTAACATTTCGTGGAAAGAGTTTAGCCAATAGCCTATGACATCAAAAAAGTTGTTTTGGGCAAATTTCGGTTAAAATATTTTGTCGAAACCGCAATTTGTGTTAATTAATTAAATTTTTAATTGCATTGCCAATTGTCTGTTAAATAGGGTAAGTGATTCACGGAAATCGCTTTCGTGCGCAATATGTAAAAAAGTATGTGAAAAACTTTAACAAAGGTTTACAAAATGTTATTCATCCATCAGTAATTAAGATTTTGACATAAATATTTCTATAACAAACCGATTTCGGGTTCAATTACATAAAATTATTTTTTTATTTTTTAAGATTTTTAAATTGAGACGCCTAAACATAAACCGGACCAAGTCTAAAAAGTAATTTTTTAGGAAACAGCTTTAAAATTAGAGTTTTCTTGAATTTATAACTGAACATGCAAAAAAGTGACTATTCTTTAAAGCAGAGGCGTGCAAGAATTTTTTTGTGGTAAAACGAATAAATAAACCATATTCAATAACTACATATTGTTTTAATCTGCTTACAGTTTTCTATCCTGAAGAAGAATTTGGATGATCGAGTCGTCATACGCACATCGCTGCTTGCTCGGAACAAAATCGAGCCCATCTTGAACAGGATGATCGCTGGTAATGAAAAGTTGATTACCTACGAAACATAATAAGGAAAAAAGCATATTGTGAACCCGAAAAACCTAGCCCTTCCACCTCTAAACCAAATTTGACTCTGAATAAGAGAATGTTGTGTATAAGGTGGGTGATATGACATTCGAGGTCCAATACATTATGAGCTTTTAAAACGAAAAGCTCAATTCGGAGAAGTACTGTCAGCAACTGGATGATTTAAAGACAGCAGTCCAAGATAAGAGGCCGGAGATGTTCAATAGGAAGGACATCATACTGCATCATGATAATGCCAGGCCAATAAAGTTTATTGACAGTTATAAATATTTGTATTTTGTTTCATTCCAAAAACGGACAGAAGTTTTCGGTAGACCTAATATTTTTGTCTTCACTTTACGTCACACTGCAATTAAATTCAGACAACGGACGGATGCAATTTATTCCTGTTGCATCATATTGATTGTGGAACGGCTAGTTAAACGCAAAGATTCATTCTGCAAATTATTCTAAAAGCTTAAAATGTTAAGTAAAGGAAGGTTGTGAAAAAAGACAGTTACAATGAATAGTGCAAAAAATACTAAGAATCTCTGATTCGCTTCCCTTTTCTAGTAAGCAGAATAGTAAAAACGCAGGTATCAATTGTGAATAGTATGTTGAAATGATTGAAAAACTATCGTCTGCATTTGTAACGCGGTTTGAAGATTTTTAAAATCGCAAAGTCGACTTTCAAATTTTTGCTCATCCATTTGATTTGGCGATTGAAAATATTCCATTGCTTTCAATTAGAAATAATAGAATTGCAAGAAAATGTAGATTTTAAAAGGGTTTATAACAAAAATTGATTTGCTTATCTTTCACAGACGCTATGTGTATGGGAATTACAAAAATTTAGAAAATCACGCAAAAAATGATCTCGCTTTTCGGGAACACAACTGCTGCGAGCAATTCTTTTTTATAGTAACGTTGTTTAAGACAAAATGTCGAAATCAGCTAATTGATGAAGATTTCTCCAGTTCACTTCGAGTTGATACTTCTTTAGTGAAAGCAGACATTTACAAGATACGTAAATATAAAAATTTCAGTTATTTTATTAATATTTTAACGTTACAATACATTAATCAATTAATAAAATCAGTTAAAGTTTAATGGGCCAAATATTTAATGTAGAAATTAAAAACTAAAACTAACTAACTCATAACAAAAATTCGATTTCGACCTCTAAAGGTGCTAATCTCCAGATAATCCAGATAATCCAGCTAATCTTCAGATTTGTGGGCTGCACCCTGGTTTAAGAGTCCCTAGTCCATACGGTTTTTAGGAAAGTTTGCTACAGTAAGCTGTATTCCATACTATAAAAGCAGGTAAAAAAGCGTTGGAAGAAAATTAAACGGTTTTGTTGATAAACAATTCGATTTCAATTTAAGGTGGAAAAAACAAAAACATATTTCCTAAACTAACGGGGCTAAAAAATAATTTCATTTTAGCAGAAATCAAATTTATTGTTCGAAGAAAAAATATAAAATTTTTTCCAGAAAACTTCATTTGGGAATTTCCCATCAGAGAAGTTGGATATATACTCGTATAACCCGGCATGTAGTACGATTTGTCACAAAAGAAAGTTTTTAAATTAAAGTGTTGTAACAGTTAATTAATTAAAAAATGCAATTGTATGTAATTATTAAGGGGCTTTTGGTTGTTTCCTGGTTTGTATTTTCATTTGGTCAAGGTAAGTGAAAAAATTGAAATAGATAAAAGTTTTAAATAAAAAACACGGTATTACAGTAAACTCGAATAGTTTTTATTAATGGTTAATATACTCCATTCACTGATTAGAATAAATTGAATGAAAGCCGCAGTAACTTACAAAAATGAAAAAGAGAAGTTTTATCAAACCATTTGACTGTTTATTGAAACTACAAATTTTTTTAAATTTTTTTATTAGAATCAAACGAAAAAATTCTTAATTTGACCTTTTTCAGCTATTTTGACAATATGAAATAAATACAAAGCATTCTTAAAAGAGATCGCTACGTAAACGATTAAACGTAATTTCGACGAGTTAAATAGCAACAATAAAATGTGCGAAACTAAAACAAATTAACAGAAAAGACAATTATTATGCATAAAGTAAATAAGTAATTTATGAAGTAATTCATGGAATTCTTATCTTAACTGTTCGTGCTACCATGGATGCCTGGTGAGGTCCATAAGACCGAAACAGGTTTGTGGCAAAATCATTTTGTTTTAGTTTCCTACATTTTACTCGTCGTCGTCGTTTGAAGGGTATCCACTCCAGGCCAGACATAAACAGGACTGGGGCCGAGGGTTTATCCTTTTACTACCCCAGACTGCTGCGATGCAATAGCATCTACATTTTGCAGTTTCTATTTCACTCGTAGAAATTACATTTAATCGGTTACATTGCGATCTCTTTAGAGAATACGTACTTGTGGAGAATTGATTTTTCACATGTTGCATCCGCTTTGGCCTGGATCCCTTTCAAATGTTTTTTTGCATTAATTGTGTTGATTTAGTTATAGTAGCGTTTTTTGATTCTCAGCAAATGAGAAAACAAAACTGTTAAATATGATACGATTATGGGGAAAATTACATAAATTATTTTGTTTTGTTTATTTAATTTTGATATATATAAATATCTAGACTCAGCGTATTCTCCAGTTATAATTTGATAATTAAAAAATAATATAATCAAATACTTCTTTGCTTACTCAAATCAGCATGTGCAAAAAAATTATTTATAAATTGAAAAATAAAAGTCCCAGGAAATTACCCTGCGTGTAATTAGATATTTCATTTTTACGGTAGAAAAGCAAAAACGAAATATAGTAAATATTTTTTCAAAACTCTTTAATAACTTATCTTCTGCAGATGATTGATTGCAACGAACAAAATAGAAAAACGAAATTTGATTGGTGTACTTTTTTTTATATACAGTTTTGGGAAGAAATTGCAACAATGAAAAAGTCATCTGCTGTTCTGACTCAAGAGGAAGAAAAACCTGTAAATCGCGAAGTTTGAACTTAGCTTGTTGCCCAGGTAATAATTTTCTTAGCTTATAACAATGACTTCCGACTTAAAATACAGGGGCAAAAATAGTAGAATAAAAGGTTTTTAAAAACTAGTACGTGCAAAGCATGTTGAAAGTAACACAATGATAGATTACTTTGACTTTTACGTTTAAAAATATTTTGTGGTTAACAGCGTCTTAAGCTTTAAACAAATTCTCAAAATTTCACAAATTCAAATAATTAAAAAACCAATGTCATAAATCAAAGTGTCTCCAAATAAACGTAAAGTATTTTTAGACAACAAGATTATGTTTTAATCAAAATCAGCGATAATTTGAATCTTGTTTAAATGTCGAATTGCACTGTTTGGTCTGAGAAATAAACTCGTGTTCATTTGATCATAAGTTGATGGCTTGCTCCTTGGGTAAGTTTAAAAAATTAGTTAAATGTGTACAATGATTTTTGAATAGAATAGGAAGGTTTCCATGATATAACTTATGCCCTAGAATTTTTATTTGCTGAACACAAATTTTACTCAGGTGCCGAAAAGCCATTCTACAATCCAAATACAATGTTGTGTTATGGATTTGAGACATTTAAACGAAGAGACTTACCAGGATACGTTCAATGCGGATACAACAAAGTGATTAGACGTGGAACTGATTGTGAGCCAGAGGAAAGCCAAAACTTAGGTTCGTTTGTATTGTTTATATGGCTCGGTTGTGGTAGTGATTATTGTTTCCAATTTTGGCAACAAGGTGTTTGGGTTCGATTCCAGAATCAACCGATTCCGACCCAGTTCAGCTAAACCAACAACTTGCCTTGTTGAAATCATTTTAAGATGATGTTCTCTCGAGACATTATATCACAAACTCGTGATACGCTGCGAGTATATGGGAGACTTAATTTTCTTCCTTTTTTGATTTTGTATTGTATAGTTCAGTGTGGTTCAGTAGCGATAAGCTTGGACCTTCTTGATTTAGTTGATAATTATTTTATTTAATAAACTTCACAAGCAAGGCACTAGTAATAAGAAAAAGTTTTTCGGTTAAAATGATTGCAAAACAATTTTTGTTTTTTTACAGTGAACTTATTTAGCCAAATTTGCGAGTTTAAAAGACCTCTTTGTTGTTATGATGAAAGAGGAGAATGGAGTTGCAGAAGACATCGAAGGAATCTTAGGTGTTGCCAAGGTAAACCGCTTATTGGATCTTTGTCTACTCAATAGTAATCAGATGGCTCTCAAAACTTCACATAAACTCAGATACGACTTTTTTTTAATTCTAAGCACCATTTACTAATTTATGACTATTGTAGGAGTATATTTTTAAATAAATAGTCTCTAATTCGGTTTCAATTATTTCATTAAAGCTATGAGCTTCTACAACACAGCTTACATTCACTTGAATAGTGAAATAATTTTCCAGTAGTTTTGCTTTTAAATGCGATAATATGATTGATGCGTGTATAGTGTTTTATCGCAATAAGTTCTTTGTGAATTATGGATCGCAATAAAAAGCGCTTATTTTGGTCAACAATAACGCCTAAATGAAAATAAATGTATACTATTTTAAACAAATACTTTCAGTTTTTTACAGTAAGAAGTTTTGTTTAAAACATTACTTCATGAAATAAACCGTTTTTTGTTGTTTAGGGGCAAGTAATCCATTTTATATTTATGGAGTCAAAAGATGTTATTCTCATAATCAAGTTGTAAAATATCCAAGAGAAATTTAAGAATATGTCTTGCGCGCTACATCATTACAAAATCAAGGTTTGTGAACAGTGTTCTTCTTTTATTTCTTTTTTGTATCGCCACAACATTAGTGGCAGAATAGGCCATATTGTCAGTTTTTACAAGATTTTTTGGATAAATTTGATAATGTTATAAAATAGTTCATTAGTTTTAGAAAATCTTGTCAAAATAAAAAGCTTCAATTATTGGTTTTAAAGTTTGACGTATTTTATTACAGAGAACAACGTTGTGCCTGTTTATTCTTATTTTTTCCAGCTAACGCAGAATAAACAAGGACGATCTTGCAGATTTAGAGCAAAATTACTTATTCCGAATGTTTCCACAAGCGACGTTTTGATTCCTAGGATCCTTTTAATCATATAAAAGTCTACAAAATGCTATTCAGTGGTATTCAGTGACAAGTAATACCTTGTTGAGGGCGAATTTGTCACGTTTACGCGTTAAAGAAAACGATGTAAGAGAAGTGCCTGGGAGGTTTATTCCCGAGCTGGATCGATATTGGGGATGTTTCTGTTCTTGAAAAGCTTTTATGTGTTTGTTTTATTTCTTTCGAACTATTTATTTCCAAAAATATGCGCTTTTTCAAACATAATTAGGGCTATTTTAATAATGCTATTGAGCTTTTTTGTATCGCAGTCACTACCATGAACTTGGAATAATATTTCTTGCGATCGAGTTAGATATGACCCAAGACCCATGATTAGTGTTTCCTCTAAGAAAACTGTATTTTTCCGTAAATATTTTTTTAGAGAGCGTAATCAAAGTAAAGAGCTTTTTTGGTCTTTCACTTAAGTTTTTTTGCTCAAGAACAGGATTTTACGGCGCACTGTGCACATTGCGCACCTTAAGCGAAACACTGCCCATAACCACAACAATGTAGTGATATTTTCGGGCCAAACTTATTCAGGCCATTTGCGTAATTTTTACTATATCGGTATTTCTTGAATACTTTAAATCAAATTAGCAATAAAGTTTTTGGTTGTTTTATATCAATCATTTTTTTCTGAAATAATGACTTTCAAAATTATATTGTTGTTCTTTTGATGTTAATGCTAAACTGACAACTCAAAGCACTTAAAAACTACATGAATAGTTTAACGGTTAAAAAATTCGTATTTGCACAATATGTATACTAGGGGTGGCCAAACCTGGCTCTTATGTTCATATTTTGTTTGTGTTTTTTAGGGTGTTTAGCATTAGTTTATTTGATTAAATAATTTGTTTCAAGTTTCTTAGCAAAATGGCAGGAAAAATACCAGGGCTGGGGAGTATTTAGAATTTTTAGAACATTCTAACTGAAAAACCGAAACTGATTCCAAGTGAAGACCTTTTTTTTTACAGAACAACATGAACACCTTGCGTGTCCATGTAAATAATGTGGCTCTTTACGGCAACAAAATAAGAAATGTGGCTGTTGATCTTTGACTGGTTGCCACTCCTGATATATACAATACACATAAAGCTTTGGGAAAATATTAGCAGATTATTTGCTTTCAAGTTACAAGCCATAGACTAGCTTGTTTATTTCATCATGAACTCTCCAATACTGTTGTGTTTGAACTAACTTCTTTATTTTTTTGAAGTTAAGATGATAAAATGTAGATCATATATTTAAGATGAGAAAATTTTAGGACCCCAAAAGTTCTTTATATTTATTTTGTTATTTATGGTGATATACGTTGTTACCGTGCGTTGGATTTGTATTTATTTTTTTTAATAATTTTTTGTTTTTTTATTGTTTCAAAAATAAGATAAATGAAAAATAATTAAAAAAAAACAAAAACACATTTACCGAGTCATGATTTCATTTACAAAGAAAATAAAGAATATCAAAAAAAGCCAAAGGATTTGCACTGTAATTACAGTACAGGTTGCGAAGGTAGAAATTACGCCACAAAGTATCGATTTGGTACTGTTTGGAAGTAACATTAAAATACCGTGTCCATTTTTTAATTCAATCCTCGTCGCTTTGTATTGCCGTATATTTCTGATTGTTACTTTTATATTAAGTAGAACCCCAATTGAAGATAAGTAGCGTGATCCGTATCAGGTATTTGTTGTAAAGTTCTTTTCCAAGGGCATAACGGACGTCATTCAAAAAGTGAAAAGTGCAAGGTTCGAAATCGGTTCTTTTTTGTTGTTCTGCGTTTATTAATAGTTGCTTTACTGTTTTTTTTCAACAGTACTTTTTACTTTTACGTGTCGTACTTAAAGCCTCAAGTTTTGTTAATTTAATCTGTCAAAAAAAGTAGAACCGAAGACAAAAAAACGACAAAACAACGACGTGCATTGACTATTTTATTTCGAAAGACAAAAGAATTAAAAAAGTTCAGCACTTTGAGTCAGTATTTTAACCTTTTTAACTTTCGGCTTTCCTCAAAAAAGATAATTACTGTATTTCGCGCCACCCAAAATAATTTTTTAGCTATTTTTATTTTCAACTAAAGACAAAACTAACCCAAATTTTCAACTTAAAAAAAATACGGTTTGCAACACTCACAGCAATTAAGAACGCCACGCCAAGTTGCCGCGGCACCTCGGTTGACAACCACTAAGAACTGCGTTAGATAGTGTGGCTTATAGCTTTTTAGTTATTCTTGGCATTGCTTGTAATGCTTCTAATGTCGGAATAAAGCTACATTGTTTTGCCGGTGTTTCAATGTAGGGGAAACACCAGTTGCCAATACTCGCTGTGGAATTGCAGCCTAAAAAAGAAGCCCTAGCAATCTAGCGATAGCTTTTGTTTTAAAGAAATTTCATTAGTTCATATTTCGAAGATCATTTATTTTGATCACAGACCACAATTCGTTGGCTCTTTTTAATCCAAACAATTCAATACAATTTTAGAAACTAATCGTTTAATTTGATGGCCTTTTTTCCCGAACCAATATTCTTTCAGCACAGAGTGTCATTGAAATGCAAATGCTTTCAGTCGTCTACCAACAAGAAAAGATCCCATCTTTGACAAGGAAGAGAGCGATGATAACATTAATATTGTATTTACTATAGACGGTGTTCAGTCGCGTCTAGAGATGGTTCATTGAAAGTCCATCAAGACCACTGTTTTAAAAATCCAGTTTAAAAAATGTCAATGCATTTCACAGTAGAAAGTTTGTCTTCTTAGTAGGTGATATGATCTTTATCTAAAATTTTCTCAATAGATAATATGATATTTAATATCTATTTAATGTTTTCATGCTCTAATTCCATTATTTTGTGTTTTTAATCTCAGTACTTTTTCCATTCTTTGTTAATTAAATTATTATGATATTTATCTTTAGTAAGTAGCACTACATTTGTTAATCTTTTAAGCGGAATCTTTTAAACAACTTTGCCGGATTTGGCATCCTCGCTTCTGAGTGGACAAACCATAAATAGAACGCGGAGTATTGTGAGAATACATCCAGGATCGGTGTTTTTATACCCAGAACCAGTGCCAGGCCTGTTGGGATGGGCTTTCCCAAAACAGCTTGGGTTAAGCTCAATCGCCTGCGGACTGGTGTTAGGCGATTTCATTCGTCCATGCACAAATGGGTTCTAGCTTCTTCACCGAATTGCGAGTGCGGCGCCGCTGAACAAACCGCAGACTACGTTCTAATAGCGTGCCCCATGCATCGAGCACCAAATGGAGCACGAGGTCTGACGGTTTTGGATGACAAAAAAAGCAAAGAATGCTTCAATCCGCGCTCGTATTGAAAACAAGCCCTAAAAAAATAGCAAAACGCTAATTATCGAATATAAGTGAAATAATAACTGCACAAACACAATAAATCATATATTACTAGCGGTCAAGTTGCAATCAACAAACCGATGAACGACCATTGACCATCCAGCAAAATAAAACTGAAAAGTACTCGACAACGACAATCTTTTGATGCACGAACGTTTACAAAAACTTACAATAAACCTTGATGACCTGAGTGGTTGCAAGGACAAGATAATCGTTTTATATTTCTAGTAGGTTTGCATTTCAAATCATCTTCGCGGCAAGATGTTAATCTCATGGACTGAGAAATAAGAACTGATATCCCATTACTCCAACTTGTGCCAGAGAATCATGTCAACGAAAGCCATGTAAACCTTTAAAACTTTGGATCTGTTTCTCCTTTCGTCGACGAAATCAAACAAAAATTATAAAATCGAAATCTAATTTTTTTCAGGGTTAGAAGCAAATGCAGCGGCTTATCTTGGTTAACTTTATACTGTTAAGCAAACGAAGATTGGGAACACCACGAGTTTGAATCGCACTAAAGACTCTTTAGTTGAAAAATGTTATAAACAATCAAGAAATAAAGGAAAAAAACTTTTGATAAAAGCGATTGGGGAAAAAACTGTCAAAGCGTTTTAAATAACCATAAATTCAAATAAACATGGAGCGACAGGAAAATAATAACGAAGCAAAAATAGCAAAGTGAAACTAATTCGCGAACAGGATTTGAAGGTTTCTTAAGAATTGATAAGGATTCAAAGCTGCTATTTTTTGCTGACACTCGACAAAGAACTTCCGCGAGCGGCGTGGAAACAGTCTTTTAAAGACTACCGAAAATTCAAGAGTTATGGTTCCGTTTATTCCACTGCTTATTTTATAGTTTTTATTTATTCTCCTGATCATGGGACAACGACGGATGCGTTAAACTTAGGGCAACCCGTAATTATATCACCCAGATCCAACCTCAGAGATCCCAATGAAAACATTTTCAGTTTCATGACAGATATTACTTTAATTTAAAATTGATCGCCAACATCATCGAGCAGAGGAAATTATCGTTAAGCGTCTTTCTCAAGGACGCAACATTGCTCCGTTTCAGCAGCGAACTCGAGACCTCACGATCGAGAGTCAGACGCTTTTTCACTGCGCCACGCTGCCGACTCCGTTTCGAGTGAAAAAGCTTAAAACATCAATGCTTTGATTTAATTTCAAAACTTTTATTTTCTACTTGTAAACACTATATGGCATCTATAACTATTTAAAAACAATATTGCATCTATAAAAGAGAAAAATGGAATAAACAAAAGACAAATAAAGTTCTGCACAACAAATTGCAAAAAAATTGAAAAAAATATTAAGTGCTATTAAAATTATAAAAAAGTTAAATTCAATAATGAAAGGGTATTAGTAGTTAGTAAAAAAATATATATAACGGTATATTTGAATCTTGAAATATATGTGAATTGTCATACATTATATTAGATGTATAAGAAAAAAATCAAATAAAGTTTCAAGGGATGTAATGGAGAATTAAATTTAAAAGTTGGTTGGTAGTACAAAATTTAAACACCTAAAAACAAGTACAGTGTTTTTTCGGTTATCGCGGTAGGTTCGTTCCGAGACCGGCCGCAAGAAGTGAATTTCTGCGAAGTAGCGATGCTGGGTTTATACTTCGGGTTTGACCGCGACTGACCGCGATATAGCTTTTAAACCTCTCCTGTACTATTTTTGGACCTTTAAAACCTTTAAATGGAATCATTAAACAACATTAAAAATCATTGAAAATGAATCATTTTATCGAAAATAAGGATGTTATATACTACGGGTGGATGCGGCGAAGTGGTAAATCGGCGGTTGAAAACCGCGATATCCCGCAAAATTAAATATCTTTCGGAAAATAATAAAAAAATAATATGTCTGGCTGATGCTGCGAAGTGCGATGTAGTGAACCCGCGATAGGTGAATTGCGAAGTAGCGAGAGAACTTTGTTTTTCATTTTTCTCAAAGGTTTTCGTCTGACTCTTGTCAAAGAAAACCTCAGAATGAAAGAAAGGTAACTAAAATTTATAATATAAACACAAACGAATTTCAAAGAAAACCTTTTGTATAGTACTTTGATCATTACTTTAAATTAAATTGTACAATATACGGTAAAGTAAAGGTATCCACCAAATACAAACATTATTTGAGGTCATCACAAAATAAGTGCAGTAAAGCTAGTCAGTTAGTGAGACCATTGTGCTTTATGCCTCCTGCAAAGAGATTTTATATAAGGAACTAATTTAATCAACTTCAGTCTCAGATCTTCTCGTTTAGTGATGTCCAGTTGATTTCTTCTCTTCAATAGTAGATCATTTACAGCACTAAAGCCACATTCAGCTAAATATGAAGATAGAAATGGTAACACAGTTTTCTTGCAAAATTGGTTAAACTTGTGAGGTTGTTTACTTGTGAAGTCGACAAAATCCGAAATATCTTGCGAAAGAACGGATACTCAGGAGAAGTCATTATTTCCAGAATTACGAAGAAAATTTCAAATTTTAAAATATCCAAGCGGTTCGGCCCTGAAAAGTGCCCGCTATAATATAAAATTACCTTGGATTGGAAACATTTTCCTTAAATATGAAAAACAAACAAAATCTACAGTCAACAATTGGTTTAAATCAGTATCGGCAAAAATGATTTTCTCTTAAAAAAGATGATTCCTTCTTTTCTAAAAGATATTTTGCCTGCTCATCAGCGAAGTAATATTGTGTACAAATATGTGTGCCACTGTAATAGTGTGTACGTAGGTCGAACGTCCCAATGATTGGAAGAGCGAATTCGACAACATGTTTCAAAATTTATTAAAAATAAAATTATACCGCAAAAAGATCTCTAGAGACGTCAATGTAAATTCAAAAAGATCTTTAGTCGCAAAAAGATCTCTAGAGACGTCAATCTAAACCCACTCAAAACGCACCTATTTCTGATTCGGCTGTTGGTCAACATTTGTTAAGGCCCGTTTCCACTACGAGCGTGGAAAAGAGCATTCTTTGTCTCTTTTATTGATCTTCGATTGAAGCGAGCGGTTAAAATTGAAGCGAGCGCAAAAAAAAGCAATAAAACAAACAAAGAATGCTTTTTTCCACGCTCGTAGTGGAAACGGGCCTTTAGACAACAAAATTTCTGCGGAAAAATTTGATATTAAGTGGTTCTCTATTTTAGCTACAAGACAATTATCTTTTCATCTGGCAACGTTTGAAGCCACCTTCATGAAATCTCTTGAATCCTCTCTTTGTCGCTAGAAAGAGCTCGTCTAAGGATTGAAGCTTTCTTGCTTGCGATGCAAGTGAGTAGACAACCAATCGCGTGCTCGCTTTCTCCAACCAATCAGAAGCGCCGTTGTTTTCGATGTCTTCCGAATAGAATATGAACCACGGTTTTCTTAAAGTTCGTCATTTGCCAACAGATTCTTCTGACAAAAGTTGGTAAAATTCTCAAGCAAACAGAATTTTTAAAGACAACCGAAAAATTATAAAAGTTATAGTTCCGTCCATTCCATTGGTTGTTTTACAGTTCTGCGTAACCAAGAATTTATTCAAATAAAGACTAACACATACATTTTTTTAAAATAAAAATTATTATATTCATCACATGGGGGGGATATCAGGATTTTGGAGGTGATTAGGTGGGGTATAACCCGAAAAAGGTTGGGAAACACTGGTCTGATTGCAGTAGTTAGAGGATTGGTGTCGGTTATTTTTAATCTAATAGCTGATAGCCGAAACTAGCTGAATCTAATAGCCGAAACCAGCTGAAAGAAGGGGTCACTTCTGACGTACTTATACGATGGATTTTACGACTTATAAGCCATGGAAATACTTATAGTCTTGTCAATTCCAGGTAAGTTAATAAAGTTTGAATATTTTCCGGAACATTTTTCTTTTCAAGATTCTTTGAAGAGCAATGGATTTGGGTCATCATTAACGCGTAATCAGACGCACTCCAACTTCACAGAGCGCGTTCGTGCTCAAATAAATTAAAAAAACTCCTATGCAAAAAAGCGGCAAAGCTGGCGTGCATTTTACGTGTGACGGATAAAGATGTACAAAACAGTAATTAACTGGTTTTTCGGGAATCCTAAAATGTAATTTCCCCATTTCTAACAATTTACTAAATTCTACCTTCTGGGCTAGGGGTCGGAAGCCTTTTTGGTAAGAGACCATAAAAGCAGCATATTTCAATTGGATTTCCGTGAGAATCATATATTATTTTTTAACACTTAATGCAACCAACGTGCGCATTAACAAAATATTATGAGATTGAATAGGTCTTTAAAATTAGAAAGCTCAATAAAATGTTAACAATCAGTAGCTGAAAAAAACAAAAAACTATGTTAGATTCTTCTTACAAACTTTCTGCAAGTATCGAGAAATCAGCCGCGAAGTATTGACAGGAGTGACGCCAGACCATTCTTCGACTGAATTATGACAGGGATCAAAAAAGGCTAGGCGGGGAAATATACGATTTTCCTGAAGCAACTCTTGGAAATTTGTAATTCTAATCAAAATAACTATAAAAAGATTGAATCTAGCCGTTTTATTTAGTTTTCGATACGGAAAAAAAATATTTTATACCAATGCAATTAAAATTGCAGCAGAAAATTGTTTTAAAATATGCAACTTTTGTGAAAACAAAATTTTAGGTGGTATTTTGAAAATAAAATTACAAAATTAAATAACTCGAATAAAGAAAAACTAGTTATATTTAGAAATTCTGATAAAATTTGCAAACTTTTAAAACCAAAAAACGGTTTTTGATAAAATAATTTTTCCACATAAAAGTGAACCTTTAAGAAATGTCACCGTCGATTTATCTGCGAGGCAGATGCCGTCATTAAAAGAGACTTATCAAAAGAGTCATCAAAATCTGGTTCGCGAGCCATAAGTTTCCGAGACCTGCTCTGGGCCAATCTCTAGAAAGCACTGCAACAAATAAACCGACGCACTGAAAACCGCTCTTATTTTTTGTATGAGTGAGTACCGATATATTTTTCTCATTTTTCAATTAAAAACAAAAAATTTTTTTAGAGAATAATTTCTTGGTCAGGTAACAAGAGATAATTTATTGTTAATTACCAGCCAAATAAAAAACAGATGAAAGAAAATAAAGTTCTTGCAATTGCAACTTTTTTCGTAAAAGTAAACTTATTGAATGTGAAAATTGTGTCAACAGTTGCTAAATTTAAGTGTAAAATTGACTTTAAAAACTTTTTTTTCATGTTGCACAATTGTAATTTGAATCAGTGTCTACAATTTATCAAGTACAGACGAACAATTAAAAGTTAGATCTTGGTCATTTAGCGTTTATCAGTGGTGGGCAAACTTTACAACTCCAGGGCAAGATTTTAATCGCACAGGCGGTAGTATATATAAATATATAAGTACGTGACTTACTCGGCGACCAAAAGAAAAGGTTATCGCTTTGATTTGTTGCATCGTTCTGAAAATGAAATAAAATAAAAAAAGGTCATCGTCGTTCTTGGAGTTGATTTGCCACGCGTTCTCGAATGTGAAGAACCTATAAATAATAAAATAAAAATCCATCACCGTTCTTGGAGTGAGGACAAAAGAAAATGAAAAAATTGTTTAATTTGCATCGTTATGTCGTTCACATTTAATGCTCGGCAGGCCTAGTTTGTCTACCACTTGTTTATAGAATTTCGAGTAATTTTACTAAAAATGATAATTCTTTGAATGAATAAATTACAGAAAATTTTTTTTACATAACACGTGTATATTTTAACTTCTTAAGTAAAACTTTGTTTCATTAGAGAAATAAAAAGGAAATATTGTAATAGAAAACTTATTATTTGATGACATACAACTTTTTTGATCCGCATAGTTTTCTCGAATGTTCCATATTTCCACGTAAAATACGAAATAAAACCCCTTTACAATTATGATGTTTACGTCATTTAACCTCATAGTGACGCAAAGGTAAGATATTTCAGGTAACGTAATAACCCCAACAAAGTTACTAAAGTTCCTTAATTTTGCTAAAAGTTATTGTTCTACTGTATCACGTTTCAGTATGTGGAATCATTGGATAAAAACAAGGCAAAGTAACAATGGCAAGTAAAACATGACTTTAAACAAGTAGTTGCAAATTACATTTTAAAACACAACTAAACACATTTAAGCAAATTCCCATAACACGACAATGCACGTCACGGGCTCGGAAATCGAAGCTTTTTTATTCCTCGACATATTTTCTTAGCAATCCTACGCATTTTTGCCATCGCTGTATCAGTTTTTGTTTGCTTTTTGTGAGGCATTTTTTCACCAACCATTTAAGAAATTGCTCATTGTGTTTTCATTTTTTTGTCATTTGTAAACTTGGTTGCTCTGATGAATTCTTTGAGGAGTCTAAACAGATGGACATTGGAAGGGGCAAAGTCTGGGCCAAAAAAAGAGATAGGGAAGTAATTTTTAAATGCTTTTATGATAAGCCAAAACGTGTCATCATCTTGTCGTGATGATTTCCGCAACTTGGTGCTTGGACACTCCAGCTACAGAAACCAACGTTCATCGGCTTTTTCCTTGTTTGGAATCGATGATCTATATGCAAACGATCCGAACCACATTATTTCCGAGATTCACACGCCTGGGACGCCGTCTGGCCATTGGACTCACCAGTGCACCAATGTGCCCAGGCGAATATTTCACAAACCACTGCCTTAAACCAGTAATTTTTCTATGAAAATTTGAGCTAAAAGCTATAGAAAAATATAAATAAATCATCCAGCTTGTTTATTGCTTTTAATTTTTACCTCGGACGCAGAAGTCTGGGTTCAATTCCCGGACCGTGAAACCGGCACACAGCGTTACGAACGGTTTACTTCCGGTGCGACAGTTGCGTTGCCGAGCAAACTATCAAAACACCACCAACCACCGACTACTTATTATACGTTTCAGCGTTGCAAAAGAACAAAATGAACAATTTAATTTGGTTTTGGTTCTAGTTAGTAATAGAAAAAATAAACAAGAAAAATAATAAGCAAATCTACCAAATGTGATGATCAGCTGAAGTCAATGAAGTCAATACTTTCAAGGGGGTTAGTTGCATCATAAAACTGAGTTTGATTTTGTTTTTAAAAAAGTCGTTTCGATAAGTATTGTTAAATCAAAATAAAGTTAAAAATTGGAATAAATTAAAACTTTGTGAAAATTTCGTCTTACCAAAATTTAAAAAAATTTAATTTCTTATTTTTGCAATTTTTTAAGCAATTGAAATTCTTTGATTGTTTTTTTTCCTCAAAATTAAACACAAAGAAAAATAATATTTTAGCTGGAAAGTGAAATGTCTCAAGACATGAATTTTATTGCTATAATTTAAAAAGATATTGAATGAACACATTATTTTTTAATCTTCTTCTTCTTCTTCTTTCGGCTTCTCCCTACTCGGGGTCGCCACAGCGCGATAGTAATCTCCATTTCACTCGGTCTACTTCATCTCCTTCCCTAGCTCCAACCCTTTCCATGTCTTCTCTCACCAAATCCATCCACCTTCTCCTTGGCCTTCTTCTTTTCCTTCTGCCTGGCACCGCCATCTCCATCATCCTTTTCCCCACGTAGTCTTCTTCTCTCCTTTTTACATGTCCATACCAACGTAGCCTCACATTCCGAAGTTTTTCTCCCAGCTTTGCAATTTTTGCAGTCCCTCTCACATATTCATTTCTTATCTTGTCCTTTCTTGTCACTCCCAGTGCCCATCTCACCATTTTCAACTCTGCAACTTCCATTTTTCCCATTTGCCGTTCAGTCACTGCCACCGTTTCCATTCCATAAAGCATGGCTGGTCTAACAACACTCTTGTATATTTTACCCTTAACCTTTGCTGATAGCTTCCTGTCGCACAGAACTCCAGATACCTTCCTCCAACTCATCCATCCTGCTTGGATCCTTCTCCTTACTTCTTCTTCACATCTTCCATCATTACTAACTGTTGACCCCAGGTTTTACAACGCGCATTGAAAAAATATTTGGCTGTGTTTTACGCCGGATGCCCTTCCTGTCGCAACCCTCCCCATTTATCCGGGCTTGGGACCGGCACCAAGGCTGCTCTGATTTGAACAACCTTAGAGGCTGGGTTATTATTTTTTAATCAATAATTATATTTTAGCGATTCAATGTTTTAATTCTCTCATCAAATGGAACTGATATATACAATTCCAGTTACTCAGAGGTTAAGAAAAGTGAAAGCAGCTAATGATATAATATGCAGAAAGCAATGATTACGTAATAGTTCTAGCAAACGTCATAGCGCACGGTGTTCCCAAAAATTTTACTGTATATCAAGTTGTTTTCAACAAACAAAAATTTTAACATTTCGTGGAAAGAGTTTAGCCAATAGCCTATGACATCAAAAAAGTTGTTTTGGGCAAATTTCGGTTAAAATATTTTGTCGAAACCGCAATTTGTGTTAATTAATTAAATTTTTAATTGCATTGCCAATTGTCTGTTAAATAGGGTAAGTGATTCACGGAAAACGCTTTCGTGCGCAATATGTAAAAAAATATGTGAAAAACTTTAACAAAGGTTTACAAAATGTTATTCATCCATCAGTAATTAAGATTTTGACATAAATATTTCTATAACAAACCGATTTCGGGTTCAATTAAATAAAATTATTTTTTTATTTTTTAAGATTTTTAAATTGAGACGCCTAAACATAAACCGGACCAAGTCTAAAAAGTAATTTTTTAGGAAAACAGCTTTAAAATTAGAGTTTTCTTGAATTTATAACTGAACATGCAAAAAAGTGACTATTCTTTAAAGCAGAGGCGTGCAAGAATTTTTTTGTGGTAAAACGAATAAATAAACCATATTCAATAACTACATATTGTTTTAATCTGCTTACAGTTTTCTATCCTGAAGAAGAATTTGGATGATCGAGTCGTCATATGCACATCGCTGCTTGCTCGGAACAAAATCGAGCCCATCTTGAACAGGATGATCGCTGGTAATGAAAAGTTGATTACCTACGAAACATAATAAGGAAAAAAGCATATTGTGAACCCGAAAAACCTAGCCCTTCCACCTCTAAACCAAATTTGACTCTGAATAAGAGAATGTTGTGTATAAGGTGGGACATTCGAGGTCCAATACATTATGAGCTTTTAAAACCGAGCGAAAATCTCAATTCGGAGAAGTACTGTCAGCAACTGGATGATTTAAAGACAGCAGTCCAAGAAAAGAGGCCGGAGATGTTCAATAGGAAGGACATCATACTGCATCATGATAATGCCAGGCCAATAAAGTTTATTGACAGTTATAAATATTTGTATTTGTTTCATTCCAAAAACGGACAGAACTTTCCGGTAGACCTAATATTTTTGTCTTCACTTTACGTCACACTGTAATTAAATTCAGACAACGGACGGATGCAATTTATTCTTGCTGCATCATATTGATTATGGAACGGCTAGTTAAATGCAAAGATTCATTCTGCAAATTATTCTAAAAGCTTAAAATGTTAAGTAAGGAAAGATTGTGAAAAAAGACGGTTCAACAAAGAATAGTGCAAAAAATACTAAGAATCTCTGATTCGCTTCCCTTTTCTAGTAAGCAGAATAGTTAAAACGCCGCAAGGTATCAACTGTGAATAGTATGTTGAAATGATTGAAAAATTATCATCTGCATTTGTAACGCGGTTTGAAGATTTTTAAAATTGCGAAGTCGACTTTCAAATTTTTGCTCATCCATTTGACTTGCGGTTGAAAATATTCCGGATTGCTTTCAATTAAAAATAATAGAATTGCAAGAAAATGTAGATTTTAAAAGGGTTTATAATGAAAATGATTTGCTTACCTTTCACAGACGCTATGTGTATGGGAATCACAAAAATTTAGAAAATCACGCAAAAAATGATCTCGCTTTTCGGGAACACATACTGCTGCGAGCAGTTCTTTTCCACAGTAACGTTGTTTAAGACAAAATGTCGAAATCAGCTAACTAATGGAGATTTCTCCAGTTCACTTCGAGTTGATACTTCTTTAGTGAAAGCAGACATTTACAAGATACATAAAAATAGAATTTCAGTTATTTCATTAATATTTTAACGTTACAATAGATTAATCAATTAATAAAATCAGTTAAAGTTTAATGGACCAAATATTTAATGTAGAAATTAAAAACTAAAACTAACTAACTCATAACAAAAATTTGATTTCGACCTCTAAAGTCTTCATCAATTTTTGCAAAAAATCAAACTTAGAAAAAATTAAAAAAATTACTTATTCAAACCGGGTTCTAACTCTATAGAAACAAAGTGAAGTCTCAATGGAAGCTGCAAGGCAAGTGACACAATTATAACTTCCATTGAGACTTCACTTAGTGTCTATAGAATTAGAACCCAATTAGAGAAAATAATTTTTTTTGATTTTTCAAATTTTCGTTTTTTACAGAAACTGATGATGACCTTTATAGGCCGAAATCAATTTTTCGTTACCAGTTAGTTGGTTTTAGTTTATAATTTCTATACTAAATATTTGGCCCATTGAACTTTGACTGATTTTATTAATTTATGTATTGCAATTTCACTTTGCTGAAAAAGGTAATAGGTTTCTGTTAAAAGATTTTTAATATATTTTAAAGCTACGTGTAAATTAATTGAGAAAATTTTTTTACAATACAAGGATTATTCACAACAGTTATTTTTGCTTCGTACTGAATCGTACGGCTCGTAGCATTATTATTAGTGTGCGTTTTAACCTTTTAAGATAAATGTTGCACGCCCTTGCTTTTAAACAAAGAGACTGAGTTGAATGCTGCATATTTTTGAAATAAAACATTTATCATAATGCTCTTTACGTTTGTTGTGTTTGTTCTTGATGATGACATCATAATAACTTAAAACACGTTTTAATAATTTTTGTCACTGCATACATCAGTGCTTCTCAAACCCTGGGTCGCCGACGACTGAAGTTGTGAAAAAATTATATTATTTTTGTTATGATTCGATAGTAGTTTCACTGATTTAGAAATTGGAGACAGATTCAAAATGAAGGTCTTTTTTTGAGATCACTACTTTTTAGCAACGAAAATCGAGAAATCCGAGACAAAAAGTTAAATTGTCTTGTATTTAGTTCACTTTTTATGCTTGCAATAAAGTCTGTCAAAAACTTTGCTCTCTATTTTTGCTTAGCATATGGGTTGGCACAAAAAAAGTTTGAAAAGCACTCAATTTGATCGGGTGATGCGAAAAAACCAGCATAGTGTGTTTATAGAGGAAAAAGTCAAGTTGGACAAACCAAAATCTTACACAAAAATTTAAAGACTTTGTTCTTTCCAAAACAAAGAAAAAACAGTTTCGTTCTAAGTTAACTGGAGTGCACTAATATTTATAACGCGAGTTTGTGCCACAAACTTACTTGAAAACCAAAAAAAAGATCTTTACCTTGATCAGTAGAACCACTCTGGGAAGAGAAGATGAAAAAGTAGTCGCATTCCTGGATATAATATCGACTACTTTGCGAGCCGTATTTGGCACGGAAGTCGTAGTTTGCTCATTACTGATTTAGAATGTTGTAATATATTAATTCAATTTATCTAGCATTTAACCTTTATTAAGGATAAATGCTTGATGAATTGAATTAATACATTACAATTTAAAAGCCTATTTTATTGACATCTTATTCAAATAATAGCTACAGATTAAACACGGTATTAAAAATTAACGTTTGTATTGCCAATGAAAACAATTATCTAAACACTACTACAACGCAAACATACAAAATATAAAATATATTTCAAATTAAAAATGTCTTTGAAATAAATAAAACAATATCTTAAAGATTTATCCGAAAAACACCAACATAAAATTCTTTTCGTTAAAACTTTTTTTTCTTTTGTTATTATTCGCGTTGCATCTTTACTTGTTTTCTCTCGTGTGCTTTTTCGCTTCGAATGCCAAGTTTTATAAACTTCTTGTAAAACAATCAACAGCGGTGATTGTTTTGAATAGTTGAAGTTGAGATATGAGTTCTATTCACCACAGCATAACAAATCCACCCAAATTCTACATCTTTTAAGCGTAAGAAAGACTAGAAAACCTTTTTTTTAAATATTGATTATAATCCGTTAATCTTGTCGCAACCGAAAATAATAATTAAATTGACTCTGTAGATTCGTCAACTGAATGGCTGCACTTTTCTTCAAAGAAATGTACAGAGGGACGAGTAGATCAGAGAGTGACAGCAAGCCTGGACTGATCACAAATCAACGGCTACTATTGCTTTAGTACCGTACTATTTTGGTGTTGTTGTTTTGTCTTTGGTAACAACTGTAACCTAAGACCCATTTTTCAATTATTGGGATTAGTTTTTTATCTCGTTTACCCCGAACTTACCCAACCTATAAAAGTAGGCAAAAAAGTGTTGGATAAAACTTTAAACCATGGTTGGGCAACCAACTACGGTTCGCGATCACCTTCTGTGTGGCCCGCGAAGGCATCAACAAATAATTAAAAAATTATTAGTTGTTTTTTGTCTTCAGCCAATTTGTTGGTCATTGCTTTTGAAAATCAAGATTTTTAGGTACGAAAATTAAGAATCCGAGGCAGATTCAAAGTGAAAACTTTTTTCTTTTTTTTTTTTTTAGAGATCACCGTAGTGCAGACCGCAAACAAATTCAACTTTCGAATGCGGCCCGCGTGTTTCGTTCATAAAGCAATATAAACTATATATATTTGTTTTTAACCCATTGAGGACAAGAATTATTGCGGTAAAAAGTCATTCATTGTATTTCTGTAGAAATGTGTTTTTTAGGAGTCTTTTGACAATTAAGCAAAAACTTTTATTAAGTAAACAACAATTCTTTTTTGACTGGCAGGAAATCCTGCCATTCTTCTATAATAACATGAATTTGTTGTTTGAATAAATATTTCTCTTTGATGGGTTAAAATAGATGGTTCAAAAAAATGAAAAAAATTCAGGAATTAACGAGTGCCAAAAAATAATCTTTTTCGCGCTAAAGCATGCTTTTTTGTCAAAGGGTGTTTCCCTATCGTGCTTTCTAGCTAGAAAAAATTTTTTTTTTTAAATTGGGTATATAAACCAGCATGCAGCACGATCAGTAACAAAAAAAAATCTTTCAAATTGAAGTATAATTGTAACAGTTAATTAATTAAAAAATGCAATTTTACGAGAATTTGATTAAGCGGCTATTGGTTGTTACTTTGTTCTTATTTCCACTTGGTCAAGGTAAGAGAAAAAAATTGATGAAGATAGAAGTTTTGAACAAAAAACACGAAACTGATTTTAAAAAGTAACCTTAAATAGTTTTTATTAATTTATAAATATTCTCTCTCCACTGATCCGAATCAATTGAATAAAAGTTAAAGTGAATGACAAAAATAAAAAAAATAAGAAAACTATCAAACAGTTTTATTGTTGATTGAAGTCACAAATTTTTTAAAGTTGTTAATTTGAACCAAACCGAAAAAAATCTTAATTTAACCGTAGCTAGGTGTTTTGAAAATTAAAAGCAAAGCTTTTGAATTCGATATGATTATAGGAAAAATTACTTAACTTATTTTGTTTAGTTTTTCTTTTTTATTGAATTTTAATACGCCAAAAACGTACAATCAACGTTTATCCTTAAACGAAATAAACGTTGGCAAATTCTTCTTTGATTATTCAAATCAGCGTGTGCGATAAAATCATTTATTGATTCAAAAATAAAAGTCCTGGAAAATTACTTTAGTGATAGTAAGATATTTTTCATCTTTAACTTAAGGTAGAAAAACAAAATGAAATAAAAATCCATTCTGTTTTTTTCGAAGCCCTTTATTGAGTTAGGCTAACTTTTGTGCAAATAAATGATTGAAAGAAAGCAAAATTTGAACGGTGTATTTTTTACAGTTTTGGGAAGAAATTGCAACAAAGGAAAACTCTGCTGTCCTAACTCCCACGGAAAACGAATCTGCCAACCACGGAGTAAAAACTTAGCTTGCTGCCCAGGTGATAACTAATTCTGCTCTGCATTACACAATGGCCTCCCACTTGAAATTAAGGGAACATAAAAAAGACCCAAAAAAGGTCTTCAAAAGCTTGTTTGTTTAAAGTATATCAAAAGTAACTGAATGACAAGCTACTATGGCTCTATGTTTAGAAATTCTTCCTGATTCATAACGGCTTAAGGTTTAAATATATTTTCAAAACATTCATCGCGGCAAATAAGTCGAAAACCACTGTCAGTGTTTAAAAGTAAACGTGGAGTATTTTTGGACAACGGCAATTGTTTTTCAATCGAAACGATTGGAGTTCGAGCCTCAGAAAATTGAGTTTGAATATCGGATTTCGCTTTTGGTCTGAGGGTTGAACTCGTGCTCATTTAATTGCAAATTGCTTCCTTGGTCCTTGGCTAATTTTGAAGATTTCGTGAAATCCCAATTTAATGAATTTAATAAAAACTAATCTGAAAAACTTAAAACTAACCAAAAGTTAGTGAATATTGAAAGAAAATTTGGGGTTCTATCGGATTCCTGTGAAGACCGTTGTCATAGTAACAAGTCGGCATATGCAAAGCATAAACGTTTCCTTCGCTAAACGCAGATTTTACGCAGGCGCCGAAAAGCCATTCTACGATCCAAATACAACGCTATGCGATGGTTTTGAGACATTTAGAAAAAGAAACCTACCAGCATACTTCCAATGCGAGTACAACAAAGTGATTAGACGAGGAAATCCTTGTGAGCCAAAGAAAGACCAAAACTTAGGTTTGTTTGTGTTGTTTTTATGGTTCGTTTGTGATAGTGATTATCGTTTCGATTTCGTCGTCGGGAGTTCGGATTCGATTTCAGAATCAACTAATTTGAACACAGCTCGGCTAATCCAACGGCTTGTCACCTTTGTAACTGTTTCAAGATGTTTTGCCAAACGCATTGTTGCGTATTCGTGATACACTGCGAGTATATGAGAGACTTTTTTTTCTTGTCCTTTTTTCTCTTTTGATTTTGTATTGTGGTTTGCTTGATAATTAATCAACTTTTGCTGTTATTGATACCAGGTATCTCATTAAAATCGTTATTCATGTTCTTCCGTTGTCAGATACACCAGAAAAATATGAATAACAGTTTTAACTAATCAACTTCACAAAAAAGATAGCCGTAATGCGAAAAGTTTTTCTAAATTAAATGGTTAAAAGCAATTTTTTTACAGTAAATGTCTTGAGTGAAATTTGCAAATTTAAAATACCTCTTTGTTGCTATAATGCAAGAGGAGAATGGAGTTGCAGAAAAGATAAGAAGAATCTTAGATGTTGCCAAGGTAATTAGCGACTTATTGGATTAGTGTCAACTCAATAATAACTAAATGGCTCTCAAAACTTCTCATTAAGTCAGATACGACTTTTTTCAATGCTAACCAATTAGGGCCATTTGCTGAATGTAATAGTCTATTCTTAAATTTTAAACACAGTCTTTAATCCGTTTTAAAATATTTCATAAAAGCAATGAGCCTTTAGACAACAATTAACATTCACTTGAATAGTGAAAATCGTTCGAGCAATTTTTTTTTAAATGCAATAATAATACTGATCGGGAATAGTGTTTACCGCAAAACTGTAATAGTTGCGGATCTCAATGAGAAACGCCTCTCCCCCCTATAAAAAACAATTAGGCCTAAATGTAAATATTTTAAAACTATTTTAAACAAACACTTTAGTTATTCATGATAAAAAGTTTTATTGAAAACATTACTATCTAAATAATCATTGTCTTGTTTAGGTGCATATGATCCATTTTATACTTTTGGAGTCAAACGGTGTTATCATTCTAATCAAGTTATAGAATATTGGTGAGACATTTAAGAATATGTCTTGCCCGAAAACTATTACAAAATGAAGGTTTGTAAACAATGATTTTTTTTTTTAATCTCTTTTCAACTATGAAAAATTACTTCAGTTCATTTCTTGACTAAGTTGAATTTCCTTTATTCTTCAGTTGCCGATTTTTTCTATAAATAGGCTGATTAATTAACTAGTAATTAGATAATTGATCAAAAACAAAATTATATATTAATAATAGTGAAAAAACGTTGAGGTAAAAATTAAAGCAAAATGTCGAAATCAAATTTTGCAAAACAAATTTTTGAAAAAGTTATACCTGAGTTTAAAGGTTAGAAATTAAAATCTCAAAAATTTTTACTCGCGGAAAAGGCTTCATACTAGATATGCGTTTTGCATTTTGTTGATAAGTTTAATGTTACGAAATAGTTAATCCACTTTTGCAAAAATTTTGTTTGAATAACAAGCCACTATCGGTCAATCGTTGATTTTTAAATCTGACTTGTTTTATTACAGAGAACAACGTTTCGCCTGTTCGTTCTTATTTTTTCGGCTTACGCAGAAAAACAAAGAAGATTTTGCAACTAATAGTGCAAAATTACTTATTCTGAATGTTTTCTCATAGGTCTTAATCTTTATGATAGAAACACCTACATTTTAATCAATATCATAGAAACATAGAAACGCCTACAAGATGCATTCTATTGTCCTCAAAGTAGTATTCGTAAGTGAAATCATGTTGACGGCGAATTTGTCAGTTTTCGTTTTAAAGAAACAATCTGAGAGAAAGGCCTGGGAAGTTCATTTCTAAGCTGGATCGATATTGGAAATGGTTTTCTTCTTAAAAAGTTTTTATATTTTTGTTTTGTTTCTTTAGAACAGGGGTCTCCAAACATTTTGAGCAGGGGTCCATGTATATATTTTTGTGGACCTCCTTGGGCCAAAGCCAAAAACTTAATTTGCAAAAAACAGTTAATAAGTAACTGTAAACAGAATATTTATTTTAAAAAATCTGATGCAGTACACAATTGAAATGTAAAGCATGCATGCAAATATTTAACCAGTTATTTGTTAATCTTGATTAGTATTAGAAACATGAAACTGGTGCATTTCCGACATAATTCTATCCAACTGCGGTTCAAAGTGAGAGTTTTCGATTTTTAAAAAGAGTTTCGCATGCCGGATAAAAATCTTAACAGGCCGAATTTGGCCCGCGAGCCATACTTTGGAGAATCCTACTTTAGAAGTATTTGTTTCTAGTATTTTGCGCTTTTTTAATCATAATTAAAAGTATTTTAATAGTTTTATTTCGTTTTTTTGTATTGTAATCATTAACATGAACTTGCAACAATATATCTATTTAGCAAGTAAGTTCAATATTTAGTTTTTTAATCACTGACCTTCTGGGTATGAATTTAAACTACATTCCATTATGAACTTATCTACAAGAAGTTGGGATGAATGCGGAAACCCTGTCAAAACTTTCTTAAGGTCACCCTTGGGCAAGGTCTAGCACTTACAAACCTCCTTAAATATGGGTTACTAACAATTACTATATTTAAAATTCATATGTTCTTCTGGTAGAATCAGAGGCAAATAAAACTTGTTGAAGTTTTACTTGCCTCTGATTCTACCAGAAGAACATATGAATTTTAAACTAAGTAACATCCCTGTTAACAGTGTTTATATTAATTATTATATTTTATTATACAAATGGAGAAGGCTTAAATTTATTAGAAAGAGACCTCAGGTTCATACTATATTGCTTCATATATTCGACTCTAATTACTTGGATTTTACTTTTGTTTGTAATTGTTCATTGCTTATTTCGTGTGTGCGTATTTCTGTCATTTATTTCTTGACCCATGTTTTCAAATATTAAGTTTCGCCCTGATTTGTTGTTTTTCGACCATGTATAAGCCATTTTTGGAGTACTTGTTGTTTAATAAACGAAAAAAATAAAACTGTTCATTGATTAAGATTGACAAATTCTTGCGTCCGAGTTAAAGACACACAACCGGGCGAGAGAAGCAATATTATCTGACCATACTTATTCAGGCCATTTGAGTAATTTTTTTTCTGTATTTATTGAAAAGTTTAAACCAAATTAACAAGTAAGTTTTTGGTTGACTTATATCAATTATTTTGTCCTGAAATAATAACTTTCAAAAATCGTTTTTTGTTTTTGTTTTCGCGATAACGCTAAACTGACAACTCAAAATGCTTAAAAACTACATAAATAGTTCAACTGTTTAAAACTCGTATTTGCACAATACCTACTGTATACGTGGAGCTCTTCAAAAATGTTAGGAGATTATTTGCTTTGAAGTTATAGACTATAGACTTGCCTGTTTAATTTGTTAAAAACTTTTTATTTC
Organism: Diplosoma virens; assembly: GCA_963680785.1. Lineage (NCBI taxonomy): Eukaryota > Metazoa > Chordata > Ascidiacea > Aplousobranchia > Didemnidae > Diplosoma > Diplosoma virens. The sequence continues at coordinate 14,597,201 of OY796885.1, forward strand.
AGGGCTCCAAGCGATGGATTTTATAAAAACCCAGATTGCAGAAGAAAAAAACAGATTTGTATTTTTCCCAAAATATATTAAATTTGCAACGAGTTTATTTATTATTGCAAATTGCAATACTTTATAAAAATGTTTTAAAAGATAAGAAAAGATTTTGAGAGAAAAAAACATATTGCGATGTATACACGAATAAGGCAGAAAGTCAAGAAAAAATCGAGAAGCGTTACAAACAACGCTCTTCGATCCATGTGTTAAAAGTGCGTTGCCCTTTTTTATCCTAACTATCAACTATGCCTTTTTGCTATCTAAACTGTATTACGTACAATCGACGCTGTTCTGTCGCATCTAGAGCAGTGGTGATCGGATCCACATAAAGTAAGACAGAACCGCTCCGGGTCCGTACCGGATCCGCATTGCTTCAATATTACGGGATCCGGATCCGCTCCGGGTCCGAAAAAAAGTCACACAAAATATTGCATTAACCAGTGATAAAGTCGAGACCACATGATTCGAGACCGAGACCGAGACCGTAAAATTTTTTCGAGACCAAGACCAAGATCGAGACCAAAAAATTTCGAGACCTAAGGTTTGAGACCAAGACGAGAAACTATCGAGACCGAGATCGAGACCAGAATATTTTTCGTAAAAAAATGTAATTTTATTAAATGACATTAATTTTTCCAAAAATCCAAATTTACATTTCAAATAAACTAGCATCTCCAGCATGTTACAAAAAAACCTTGCTCTATGTGGTCGCATGATCAAACCGTCGGCGCTAAAAATCCGCTCAACTGGAGCAGACGAAGCGAGAACGCACAAGGCGTGGTTTGCGACTTTTAAAAGAGCAGAATATTCTTCAGATTTTTCTTTCCAAAAATCAAAAATATTCAAAGGCAACACAGTCATTGTTAAAACTTTTTTCAAATATTTTCTTAGCTGTGCCCTTGGTGTTGGATTTGTGTTATTGGTTGTTTCTCGCTTGTTTATGTATTTTGTAAAAATGTTTGGCACCTCTGGCGGGTAAGAATCACCAACTGTATCCGCTGAAAATGAAGTGCTGCTACTAGATCAGGGGTTATCAACCTTTTTTGCTGTCCGTACCCTCTTTTTTGTTTTTGGTTTTTCTTGTACCTCTGTAATATTTTGAAAAATAAATTTATCCTTTTTTAGATATACTATCTTCGATTGTGCGTAAATATTATACAAAATACGTGTTAAAGTAGCAGCACAGTTTAGATTTTATTTATTAAAATACAATTCATTGTAAGTTTTATTACGCAGTTTAATAAAACTTTTGTTGTTGCATCATCATCACTAATCTTTCAAATGTTGGTTCAGTTTTGTTCAAAGTAACCCGTAAGTCATCTTCTAATTGCAGACTGTTCCTGTGCTTATTCTTCATATACATGATTGCCAATAACTCACTTTCACCAAAAATAAGTTGTTGGAAAAGGAATTGTTATTCTCATGGTCTCCTTAGCTAGGTTTGGAAAAGCTTCCCTTACAACACACCAAAATTGTCTAACTTTGATTTTTCAAAGAACAGTTGGAATTTTGGCAACTTTTTATTTGAATGAGGTCTTCCTTCAAATTATCATCATCAGACAATGTTGTCAAATAGAATAGAAATGATTTATGATCCATTGCTGAGCTGCATTTAATTCACTATCTGAAAAGTATCCATTAAAGGAGTTTCCCAGCATCATCAAATGAGCAATAATATCATGCTTGACATTTTGCAGAAGACAATTTTTTGCAATTCTGTTAAGAGAAGGCAAATTAGCAAAGTTATCGTTTGCAATTCGGCACAGAAATAACTTTAGTTTGAAAGCTTTAAGTTTTTCACAAGCTGTAATCACGTTTATATGTTGTCCTTGAAGTGACAAGTTCAGCTCATTTAGGTGATACATAACATCAGCAATATAGGCCACACGTTGAATAAATTCATTGCTTTCAGAAAGCTCACCAAATCAGAGTTTTGTATTGAAAAAACAACTTGATTGTTTCTCGAAGTTCGAAAAAGCGTTTCATTACTAGGCCTCGAGAAAGCCACTGTATATCAGTGTGGTACAGCAAGATGCAATGTTCATCGCTCATTTTGTCACAATTGGAAAATTCTGTGATTTGTATCTTGCTTTTTAATGAAATTAATTATTAATGCATGTATCAAAAACATTTTTCATACTTTCCGGCATACTTTTTGAGGCGTGATAATCGTTTTTTCAAAACAAGAGTAAATTCTTCAACAAAACCGTTTAAATAGCTGCTCTGTGGCCAATGATCTTCGCACCCCTTGACATCTAATCTCGTACCCCAAAGGGGATCACCATGATTTTGGGAGAAAAATAGCAAAATATGAGATCAAATCGAAGTGAAGACCTTTTTTTGTTTTTTTTAGAGATCACATTGATTTTGGGAGAAAAATAGCGAAATATGAGACCAAATCGAAGTGAAGACCTTTTTTGTTTTTTTTAGAGATCACAATGAATTTGGGAGAAAAATAGCGAAATATGAGATTAAACCAAAGTGAATATAATTTCTGTATGTAAACTTAAAGAGTGCATTAAGTAGGCTTTCGCCTTCATGAAGTAAGTGTGCCGCAGGCAAACTCAGAATTTATTAGTGTGTCGTAGTAATAAGATGGTAAACGGGAAGGAATTTGGGCCAAAACGCCTCAAGGTTCAGTACTTTAAATTTGTCCTTGGCTGCTGAGTTAAATTTTAACTCGAGAAACCGTTCTTGTGCTTCGTCAAAAATGTCGCCTATTTCGCACTGTGATATGTTTCTTGCTTCTCATCTATAGGAGAAATTTATTTGATCAAATTTTTTTTTAATCAGATAAATGAGTTTTTATTTGTGCTTTAATTGGGACTCACAGTTACCATTTGTGAGAGAAAAATCCAATTAAAAAAAGCTTACTGGATTCCGTTGTTCAATTTGATTCTTGCTGAGGTCAAGTTCTCTGTCATTTTGATTATCAAAATTAATAAAGAATGTGTTTAAAAAAAACTGACAATGTCAATCAGAAATAAATTTATTTCTCAGCAACCAAAAACGAAATTTTTGGAAATAATATTTTATGAACATTTAAGTTGGAAATTGCATATGGACTTTGTTCTACGAAAAATCTGCGTAAGTTATGGTACTATCAAAAAAATTTCAAAACACTTTGACAAAAAAACTTTGCTTGTATTGTACTACTCCCTGATAATCAGTCATATAAGATATTGCATTACAACTTGGCATATTGATAATAAAACCATAGCCTCAAAAATTCAACGAATCGCTAATAAATTTATACGATTGACATTTGGATTACATCACAGAGCTAACCTTACTGACATCTTGCGAAACAACAACATAATGACAATTAATCAAATAACCGAATTAGAAATAACTTGTTTTATGTATAAATATATAAAGGGCATGTTACCACCATGCTTTGATCATTTTTTTCAAAATAACCTGGTAAGCAACAATTTCACCAAATGTACAAGAAGCCAGTTCAAATTCTATCCCACATTTTGTAGATTAAATATAACTCAACAATCTTTAAGATACAGAGGTCCTCTTGCTTGGAATAAAGTCCCATCAAGCATTAAACAAATAAAATCATATAGTAAATTTTGAACAGAATTTCAAAAGCACCTTATAGCAACGTAATTTGTAATGGTAATAGACTTCACAAATTTTAAAACATCTGCTGCTGGTTTTTATTATTACAGGTAACTCCACCTAATTGGAGAAAGAAATTGAAGGTGATAAAAGCCCGATGCGACTTCAAAGGCAACATCCAGATCATTACGGCCCTTCCAGTTCGATAAAAATTCACATAATTTACTTCTTTTGCACCTATTCTTGTTTGCTATTTGTATGTTCTATTTTACGTATATAAATTTTTGTCCAGCCATATACTTTTGAAATGGTTCTTTTGACCCGTGGCAGAATTTCTTTTGATGGGTTTCTTTGCCTGCCTGACCCTTTTTGGTCCAGACCCTTTTGGTCTTTGAGTTTGTTGTTTCTCCCACCCATGATTATACAACATTCTCTGAATATGGCTCGGATGTGTGTATTAATTATCTTCTTTTCGCTTTCCTTTTCTTATTAACATCACATCGCTTTGTTCAAAGGTACGACGACCATGCACAACTGAGATTGTGCATGTAATAACGTACTTCGTTTAGTCGCTGCTTCCTTATTCACAATCTTTATTTCTACATGCACTATGATTAATTTCAAGTTGATTGTGAGTAAAAATGAAAATAAATAAAAATAAAATTGTAAAACATGTTAACAATCGCGCCCTCTTAAAAATTTACGTACGCCCGGCAGGGAAGGCGTGCCTTCTCGGTTAAGAACCACTAAACTAAACTATTTATTGATTATGTTTACTCAAAAATTTAACCAGGCAATAAACGGCTTTTAATTTCGTTTCGAAGAAAAATTATTTATGGTGAAGAAAATAGAAAATCATTATAACCACATCTAATAACAAAAATATTAAAAATTGTCCGGTTTCGAGACCAATTTAAAAAGTACGAGACCAAGACCGAGACCGCCAGCAAAAGGCCGAGACTGAGACCTTAAAAATTGGTCTTGAGACCTTCATTACTGGCAATAAAATGCTGCTGTGTAGTTTTCATGCAGTTTGAATTTTCGATTTTTAGCAGGCAGCTGTTTCTTGCAAGGCTGAATAAAAAGGCAAGACCAGCAGTTTACCAGAAGTCAATTGCCATCTTATAAAACAAGAAATCAATGGAAAAACATGACCAAGTATACATGAACAAAATCACCGATATTTTTTTTAATTAAAAAAATCTTACACGTGTTAGCTAACAAGAAAAGAAATCTTGATTGTCACATCAAAACCATTCACTACTTCTAATAATTGCTAACCAGGTATGTGTAAAACCTGTATATATAGAAATACAAACTTTAGTATGAAATAAACTGCATTAAAAGAAATGATAAAGGAAATAAACTAATAAAATATTATTATCACTAATGAAGATTCATGCAAAAATTTTTTTTATAATTTAAACTTAATTTTCTCGATTTCATTTCCTACAACCTTGCAGTACATTATTGTACATAAGCTATTTTTATGGCATTTATTTTATAAAATACTAGCTTAACTCACACTTCAGGCTGCATTATTTGACTGCTTTACGAAAACTAACAAGTCACAAATTCAATTAGAAAATCAAATTCTCTAACAATATCAGAAACTACAAAAAAACTTTATGAGTTAAATCTATCCTTTGTAAAGCAATGTTCTTACTTACCAAAAAGTCAATCAAATTAATCAAAATGCAAATGCACATGAGCCAGCTTCAAGCATTTGCATTAATTTATAAATATTGAGCTAGTCAAACATACTCAAGAAACGCTAGTATCTTGTCTTGATTAATTATAGACTTTAGTATCTCCATTTTAGCTTAATTTAAGTTTGTTTTTTTTACCAATACCTAAAATAGAAACCTCTGCAAATTGTGTTTTCCAAGAATGATAAAAGTAGATTTTAGATAAAAATTATGTTGATCACATTTGCCATCAATAAAATGCTTTATTTACTCAGCCACATTGCCGACGAACTTTTTTGGTTTGCAGCAAATACATGTATACTGAGACAGAAGATCACAAATAATTGAATTTTAATGTAAAAAAATAATTTTAATACTGGCATTCCAGTACATACCAGTATTAATAGCAATACTTATTTAAAGCTACATCAACAAGAGTTTGGTTTTTGTTTTATTACCAATAGCTTTTTCATCAATTAACGTGTGCATGTAATAATTTTATTTTTTATTTTTATTTTATCTCTATGTTTATCCTCCTGACTCCCAAGAAAGCGACGGAGGCGCTAATACATAGGATAGGCAATTACCCCAAACTGCTTACGCAGATGCCAAGATATTGCTGTCTGCTTGTAATTGAATAGGGATATGACTTTAATTTAGAACTGCTTGCCAAGACCACCAAGCAGAGGAAAGTGCCGTAAAGTGTCTTTTCCAAGGACACAGAAGAATGGCGCGAGTGGGTTTCGAACCGAGACCATGTTGTTCATGAGCACGGCGCTTTAACCATTCGACCACACTGCCGACAAAACGCATATCATTCAGTTGCTGTCTCCTTCTTCACAATCTTTATTTCTATTTGCACTACGAGTAATTTTGAGTTGATCATAAGTAGAAATAAAAATAAATTAATTGAAGTTAATTATTATTTTTTATAATTTTTTAAGATAACTAACTACAACAAAAATAAAAGGTTATAAAAATATCTGGTGGAAACGACAAATTTTACAAAATATATTGGTATCAAGCAAAATGAGGTTGCAAACAAACACTTCAAAAATTTCTTAAGTTTACTTCAGTTTACCAAAACTTCAAAATCTTCATCAAAATAATAGTTGCGATTTTACTAAACCACAAAAAAACAAAACTACATATTTATTCAAAACGAAAATTGGTCTATCTTTGGGACAATGCATTCATAGATCAGAAAATATAGAAGATCTTAAATTGAAATGAGAAAGCTACCGTATTTTGCTAAGTGAAAAACAAAACTGAAGGCTAATCCCTGAATCATAAGAGCCCGTTTCCACTACGAGCGTTGGCAGGAGTATTTTTTCTTTGTTCGTTGATTTTTTTACTTCTCTTAGTGTTTAATTCTAAAACTTACACATTCCATTTTTGTGAACTATAAATCAGCTACTGTCACCTTATTTTGGAAATCAAAAGTGGGGTGTTTATATTTGTATGACGTGACAAACAAAAATTTGCATCCAGATCCGCTCCGGATCCACAAGTTGGTAAAACCTTATATCCGAATCCGTGAAAGTTAGCAGATATCCGCTCCGTAAACACCTCTAATCTAGAGATGGTTCATTGAAAGTAATTCAAGACTGTTATTGCAAAAATCCAGTTTAAAAAATGTCAATGCATTTCACAGTAGGAAGTTTGTCTTCTCAGTAGATTCGATAGATGGTGTTGAAAAGTATCGTAAACTATCAAAATCTTTCAGTATCTACTATCGTTGTCTGTTATATAAAAATAGACTGCTGTCACAAACTTTGTTTGGGAATCCCAAAGGACCAGTTGAGCTAGGTAACCCGAATACCTGCGCTGAAACAAAGCTGTGTCTAAATTTTATTTTATTCCGGCTCAAGAAGTAGTTTTGTTATGAGCCTGACGGTTTATACAGTTGGTTAACGAAAGCTCGGATTGATTTCGTTGAAGATTCTTTTCCACAACAAACAGAGACCCTTGTCTCTAATAAAAACGAATGTATTACAAAATCACGACTGACGAAATTCTATTCCACGCTTTGCCACACTGCAAAGCGAACTAACACTATAACTCGACTCAATCAACACGAAATAATTCTACCTCTGTAGAACAAAACTTCCAATCACTGGCACACGATAAATTCAACAATTGTCCACCGACACAAAATCTAACGGTCCACCTCCTGTGGCCAAACAAATCACCCTCGCTCGAGCCGCCACTCGAATCGCTTCAAATTACCTCACAACGATAATGATCATCATAATAATTTCTCGCTACGCATCGGCTTTATATAGAAAACAAAATCACGTGACGTAAACTTTCTCGTAAATTCAAGATTCAGCCCGAAACCCCTGGAGAGTTCGTTACGCGAATCAAGTGGAATATACGCGAATTTTCCAGTACAATGACGTTAGTCAAAAAAACATATTACGTCAATACAAAGAGGAGAAAAAAAGAGAAAAAGATACATGTATCGAGCCATATAACAAATTGGACGTATATCGCAGACAGCGCCCAAAGAGCCGCATTTATTCTCTTATGATAAAACTACGAACTGCTTTTAACGGGGATACACTACATCGTTATGATTAAAATTATGAATGAAGTGTGACAACTGCTAACACGTGGACCACACCGTGTATTTTATGGTAATCATTGGCTGGTAATAATTAACGCTTATCACAAGTACATTCTTTGTACTTCGTTTCTGTCCTCAAAGTCTGCAATAAGATTGTTGAAAAAAAGATTCAAATTTCGGTTATCCGCATTTGATTGTTACGAATAATCTTTTACTTCTGGTAAATTTCAACAACTCTGTAAAGGACAGGAATATTTCATTTTATGGTAGTTTTGTATCATCTGCTCACAAATAGTACTGCAGAAGGTCTAAATCGCTGCAGAAATGTGCAAAACAGAAAATGAAGCTTTGCTAATATTCCTGATACAATATGAATGAACTTGTAGTTGTAGTGTTTTTTTTATCCCTTGAATTATTGGCTAGAATTTAGCCACGAACAGGATTGACATCCTCGTTATTTTCTTCAGCGCCAACAGCACAGTCAGAATTGCGAACTTTAATTAATTTAACAATTAAAAAATGCATCAATATCACATTGATGATTCTTGTCAAAACTTTTACTCTGGACCAAGTCGTAATGAGAATTCATGTTGGCTTTACTCCATTATTTGTAAGATTACAAGGACTCGTTATTTTTATATTCGTGTTCTACTCAAAAGACAAACATGGGACAACTTGGAGACGTCATTTGAAACAAGTGCATTAAGTCTACTTTATGCTATTAAACTTATTTATCCTTATCCCAGATTTCATCAGTTTACAGTACGCCATTTAATTGGCTAATTTTATGTTAATTCCCAGTGTTTCATACAAGCGTGCGTTAGAATTGAAGTTCGCTCAAGTACTATTTACAATTGCCATCATTTCTGTTCAAAGTAATTACAATAATAATATCTCTGTTATCAAAAAGTTTTTCATTTTTGTTAGTTGTAATTAACTAAAAGAGCAAAAATTCTCAACAAGCGCCTCTACAAGTTAGTGAAAATTTATGTAAGTCAGTTCGTATTTTATAGTTGAATACAATAGCAGCGATTTGAAGTTTGCGTTGTACTCGAGTGTTACGTTTTACGTCATTACGCACAACGTGACTCCGCGGCAAAAAATCTCGAAGCTATAAAAACATGAAAAAAGTAATGAAAAAAGTTTTAAACATTTTTATTCCTAAAACAATTTTTAAAAAATTGTTTAAAAAACGAAAACATATTTCTTGATTTAGCTGGGCCAAAAAATCACCTTCTTGGTTTTAAAGCAAACTTTTGTGTGGTAGAAAAAAGGCGAAATTTTACCAGTGTAAGTTTATTAAGGGAGTTTCCCTGCAAACGTTTCCAATACCGAGAAGATGTATGTAAAGCCTGAATCGATAAACGAATTGAGTCAAAACTAAAGTGCAATAACAACAGAGAAAATCTTCGAATTTCGTCTTTTGATTTGAAATATAGTTGTATCACTAAATTAAAAAATGCATTTTTATGTGAAGATTATGCGATTATTAGTTGTCGTCTTGGTCATGTTTCCAATTAATCAAGGTAAGAAAGAAAGTTGAAATAGATAAAAGTTTTTGAAAACAAAACACGGAAGCAATTGTTATAAAGTAAACTTAATTTGATTAGTTTTCACTAATTTACTGTAACTATGTAGCGTTCCCTGATTAAAATATTGAGATTCTAAATTTTGACAAATCTAATTTTAAACAAATTTTTCTATGCTGATTTGATATGATTCGATACTTGGTTATGACAAATATTTCTTCCAAGTTGTAGTAAATCACAATGGGAAGCATAAGCAGAATATAGAACCGTTTTACTTTTGTTGAAACCAAAATTTTTTTCAATTTTTCGGCCTTAATTGAAGATTGTTGAAACGATCTTTCAATTCTTAATTTATTCTTAATTTAAGAAATTGAAATTACATTTTAAAAGTAATTCTAGAAATTTTTTTATTGATACTCATTACCGATTATTATTTTATTGATTTCTCGATTAAAAAATGAAGAAAATTAATTAGGAACAATCATTTTTTTTGTAATTCGAAAAAGTTTTAGAAACCTATAATGGTTGGAAAACTGATAGGAAAATACTTTATTATTTTTTTACCTTAAAGTCATATATTTGTAACAACCGACTTTTGCAATGAAGTCATTCATAAACTCGAAGTAAAACTTTTAGGGTATTACCCAGAAGGTACTTGGGGACCTTTTTTTAAACCTTAGTGACTTAGTTCTACGAGTTATTGATTGTAACCAGCAAAATGTTAAAATAAAATTTGAACGATATACTTTTTTGCAGTTTTTGGAAAAAATTGCAACAATGAAAGAGTCATCTGCTGTCCCAACTCAAGGGGGAAAAAAATCTGCAAAACACAAATGAACAACAGAGCATGCTGTCCAGGTAATAATTTTCTTCGTGCGTAACAATAATTTTCAAACGCTCATCAAAAAGGTTCGTAAAGAATCAACAAAATTTGTTGGTGCAAAGCACATTGAAGGTTGAAACATGACATGTCATGGTAATAATATTAACATATGATTCATACGTTTAAGAATATTTTCTGGTTAATTGCGCTTTTGAGTTTAAACAAATTCTCAAAACATCTACGACGTCGAAATGGCCGAAAGTTAACGCATACATCTCAGTGTCTTGAAGTGAACATGGAGTGTTTCTGGACAGCAATAGATTTTTAATGAGAATGACCCGAATTCAAATTTCTAACTAAATACCGTTATAACACCACTTTTATATTTACTGCTTTTTCGCTTTTACCAGCTTTCCTGTTTGGTTTGAGTCGTGCTCATTTAAACCGAGTCGGTTGCTTAGTTTTCAGCTAACTTTGAAAATTTTGCGAAATCTCAATATAATAAATTTAATAAAAACTAATATGAAACACTTAAAACTGACCGACTTTGGGAAATATTTAAAGAAATCCTGGGACTCTATCAGACTCCAGTTGAAGAGGGTTGTCATAGAAACATGTCGGTATGACTCCTATACTTAATTTAACAATAATACAATCTAAAATATTAAAACTTATTTAAACAAGAAAAATGCATTATGACGTCATAAAGTGTTATTGGTATGGTTTACTGTTTTCCCAGTAAATACAATAACCCAAAGCAAAAACGATATCTGGAAGGCAGCAATTTGATAATTAGTTTGGAATATGCAATAGAGTTTATGTAAAAAGCAAAAAGTTACCCCACTAATTGTTTTTTTCATGGCAGATTAGACAGCCGTGTTCAATCAAGTAGGCTCTGATGACGGTTTGTGCTAAGCATGAAATTTTTGTTTGCTAAACACAAATTTTACTCAGGTGCCAAAAACCCACTCTACAATCCAAATACAATGCTTTGCGATGGTTACGAAACATTTGAAAAACAAAAACGACCAGGATACTTCCAATGCGGATACAACAAAGTCATGATACGAGGAACAGAAACTCCTTCATGTGATCAGAAGAAAAACATAGAATTAGGTCCGTTTGTGTTGTTTTTATGGTTTGATTATGGTTTCTGATCTTGTCATCGGGATGGTTGAATTCGATCCCAGAAACAACTAATTTAAACACAGTTTGACTCAACCAACAGCTTGTCATCTTTGTGATCGTTTTAAGATGTTTTGTCAAACACAATGTCGCGAACTTGTAGTAAATTGCGAGTATGTACTGTAAGAGACTCGTTTTTTCCTTTTTTCTCAATTTATTTTTTATTGTCTGATTAATCATTAATTATTCCATTTAATTAACTTCACAACAAGATAGTTGTAATGTGAAAATTTGGTTAAAATGGTCAAAAGCAATTTTTGATTTTTACAGAGAACTTTGCTGGGTCAAATTTGCAACTTTAACAAACCTCTTTGTTGTTATGATGCAAAAGGAAAATGGAATTGCACGAAACGTAAAAAGAATCTCAAGTGTTGCCAAGGTACGCAACTTATTGAATCAATGTTTACTCAGTAATAACTAAATAGCTTTTAAAATTAAGTAGTCATAAACTCAAATACAATTTTTCTTTTAAATGCAATAATATTACTGATGCGTAAGTAATATTTTATGGCAGAAAGTTCTTTGTTAATTGCTGATCTCAAAAAAACAAACGACTCTTGATAAAATACGTAATTAAGTCTAAACGAAAATCATAGCCTTATAAGACAAAAACTTTTTGGGAAAACATAAAAATTTGCTCAATTTTTTCCGAACGATTGCTCAAATCATAATTTTGCACCAGTCCATGGAGATGCCCAAGTATCATTCAGATATAATGTAAAGACCTTTTTTCCATTTATGTTTAGTTTTTGGTCTTCACTTAACAATTAGTTTTGCTGAAATAAACTTTTGAAGCCTAAAAAAAGATCTTCACGTTAAATTTTAGTTGTTTTGGGGATTTGATCAGGATCGTTCTGAATTGAGTACCTTCGTCGTTCCCAAATAGTGCATGGTCGGTACCAGAAAAAATCTTGTTCTGCCTGAATCTTTGCGTCTCTGGGGGAGGCAATTGCCCCCTGGTGCGTATCCCCGGCTCGTAGGGTTATGATAAAAACTTATGAAAACCATTTCGAACAAATATTTTGAGTTTTAGACAAAAAAAGTTTTGTTTAAAGCATTACCTTCTGAAACGACCGTTATTTTGTTTAGGAGCAAGTAATCCATTCTATACTGTTGGAACCCAAATGTGCAATTATAGTCAAGTTATAAACTATCGACCAGACATGGTGCAAGAAGATAACCCGCGTGGAAAAGTATCACAAAATCAAGGTTTGTAAACAATTTTTTTCTACTTCCTGTTCGTATTGCCATATCGGCTTTCTGTTTGAAGCAGAGTGACCTTATTGATTAAATTGCCGTAAAGTTTTTTTCCCAAGGGCGCAACGAAAATCAGTCAAATTGACAGAGAATCGAACACGAGAGTCAGATTGCTATTCACAAAACTATTCTGTCGACAATCTTTTTTTAATGTTTTTTAACTATGCAAACTAGCTACTTCACTTCATTTGTTGAACTAAGTAAATTGTTCTTCGGTTGCCGTTGTTATATATAAAATAGACGGACTTTTAATAGACGGAAATAGACGTTGCATACAATTTTGTTAATTTATTCATCAATAGCAAAATTTTATATTAAAGTAGTGAAAAAACATTGATCTTAAAATTAAATTATAATTGTAATCCAATTTGGCAAACAAATTATTTGAAAAAATAACTGAGGTAAGGTTTATATCAGGCACCACCTTGGAAAGTTAAAATCTTTAATAGTATTTGTAACAAAATAGGCCTTATTATAAATTTGTTTTCTTTGGTACTTTTTAAATGGATCAAGTAATGTTATAAAATAGTTATACTTCGGATTTTAACCGTAGTGGCGCAGTAGCAGGAGGCGCTAGCTATTTTCGGCGAGGTGTAATGAACATTGTGATGGGAAGTTGCTTTCGCTGCTTCTTCTTCCGATAAAAAAGTAACTTGTAGGGACCCATCGCTTCGTCGAAGTCGCGATATCCCGCAAAATTAAATATTTTGCTGAAAATGATAAAAAACTAATATGACTGGCGGATGTCGCGATGTAGTGAATCCGCGATAGATGAATCACGAAGTAGCGAGAGAACACTGTATATCTAACTTGCTATTGAAACTCAAAAAGTAAACTTGGTGAACAAAGCAAAGCGTTATTTTAGGAACAATAACTGAGCCGTAAAATTTAAATAAACTTACGAGCAACATTAAGTAGCAGAGACAATAATTTTATCGCAAACAAAGTTTAAGGAATTATTTTTACAGAGGAAATCCGTGAAAGACCTTGACAATAAATGTGCCGATGTCTTCAAAATCACTTTTAACAATAAACAACACGCGTTCATAATAATAATGCGATCAATGGACAGGGATGGCTTTAGCACAGACCAAACAGAACGGCCATACCACCCCCTTGCCTAAAAAAGTCAAAAAGTATCTTCCCTAAACAAAATGTTGGTATATTCCTTTATAATAGCACCATGGCGGTGCCTCCCATGTCTGCACTTTAACTTTAGGAAAAACGTAGGAATAATGTACTCGATTGAAGGTGATGACCGTTTTTTGTTTAGAGATCACATTCAATCGAGTATGTTTATGGGACAAAAAAATTGTCGGACTAAAAAGTGGCCACCTTTTTTCTCTAGCATCAGGACCCCCTTATCTATTGCAATCATTCATAATGGAAATATTCGTTCTATTCAAACGATAAAAAACATTCGAGGAAACACAAACTTATAAAAATACGGATTGTAAATACGGCAATCAATCCTTTTTTTGAAAGGGAAAAAAGAAAAGTAGAACGCAACAAAATAATAGAGAATAAACTCACAAACAATTGAAGTTTATTGTTCAGTAAAAGCAGTTGTTAATGAATAGAAAATGCAAAGTAATGTTTTAAGTTTTCGTAGGAGCAATAGCAAACTGCTAAATACAATGCAAGTTATAGTTGCGGCATCAATGACATTATGAAATATTTATATATTATGAGTCATAATCGTGAGAGTGAAAAATCCCCGGGTGAAACACCGAAAAATGTGTCTCGTATTTTCTTAATCAATGACGCCATATTGAATCACAACAAAAGTAAATCGTTAGCGACCGAATCAAATTTAACTGTGACCCGCTTTTGGGTTGCGGCACAAGGGATGAAAAGGGCTGTTTTACGTCAATAAAAAACAAACAAAGTGGTATTTGAATTCTAGATAAGAGCGCATCTTACGACAAGTGCCAAATTTGAAAAAAATGTCAAGAATGTTGCAACCATGTGATTGTAAGAGATTATTACAACCTTAAGTAAACATTAGGGAAGCCGGACAAAAATCAAAAATTCTTTTGGAATCTTAAACCCGACAAATATTTTCCGGTTCAAATAAAAATTTATTCATAGGTTAAAGTAGCGTTTAAGCTGTTGAGATTTTTTTCAAATTTCTTGATATGGACTTGATCAGCAATTAATTTTCAAAAATTATTTGATAAGGAGATATTATGAAGCAAATAATTGATAATCAGCGACAGACCGACAGAATTCCGCAACATTTAAACTAACTTAAAGTAGTTTCACAAAAAACAGTTTTACATGTAACTGGAATTAAAACTTGTTCCTGATTCGGATGATAATTATCATTAAAATAAAAAAAAATTACACGGTATCTTTGTTTATTGGTTTGCTTTGTGTTGCTGTGTGTTTTGATGTGAATAAACACAATAAAAGCTCGTTTCTACTACGAGCGTAAAATGGAGTATTCTTGGTTTTATTTAATTTTTTCATTCTTTCCACGCTTAAAGCGCTAAGCGAAGCAAAACAAATCAACAAAAAAACAAAGAATACTCCATTTAACGCTCGAGGTTTACTCTGCACAAGATTTGATTGTTTTAGGTCCAGCTTTTAATGTAAAATTTGAAGAAACAAAAATTTTTCAAATATAGCTTGCTGGTTGCAATTCATTTTCTAGTCATTTTTTATGCTTGTCCTAAATTGATCATAACTATAAAAATTTAATCAATACCCGAAGAGCGGGAAAAGAATGGGCACAAGTTAGATTACGAAATATGAGAACAGATTAAAATAATCCCGATACAACAAACAAAACTATTGTTGTAAATACAAAAATTGAATTTTGATTTTGATGAATGAGAAAAATTAAATACAATCCCTAGCTACCCCTTCACTATCTCAAATAAATGGTTGTCCATAAATCTATTACTGTAAAAGGCAACCAGAGTGGATTTAACATTTTTACAAACATTAAAAAAATTACTTTACAAAAACCAACGTTTTCAGCTTATTCAAGCTTCCATCAGATTTGTACAATTTTTAGCAAAATTAACTTTAAATTTACGAGTACTCACAAAAAAATTATTTAAAAAACACATACAGCATTTTATATATGTGGTTTGCGAGGCGGTTTGATGTAAATAAGTTTTGTGATAGTGCAAAAGCAAATTGAATTTCACTCTAAAATTCACGCAGCTTTATTCATTAAAAAAATCAGTCGAAAATTAAATCAACGGAGCTTCAGAATAACTAAATATATTTTGATCGTAATATTTTTTCTTACGAGACGAACTGGATTTTAATTTGTATCACTTTAGGTTTAGCCATTAACTTGTTTTACTTAAAAATTAGCCTAGTTAGACAGAAGCACAGCCTATGATTTTAAAATAATTTTTTGTATGTAAATTTAAAGTTCATATTGCTAAAAATTGTAAAAACCCGATAAAGCTTTACTGTAAAAATTTATTTACGTTTTTATTTGCATTATTTTTGTCTTTATTAAAAGCATTATTTAGGGCAGGCCTAGCACTTTTTACTTGTTATTTTTAGCAAATACGTTAAATTTTACTGATGCAATTTTCTAATTAAACAAAAAATTACCGTCTACCAAAAAAAGTTCACCAGGGAATTTCCCATCAGACAAGTTTCTAGTACAGTATATAACGCACGATTAGCCACAGAAGAAAGTAGTCTTTTAAATGAAGTATAGTTGTAACAGTTAATCAATTAAAAAATGCAATTTTATTTGAATATTAAGCGGCTATTGGTTGTGGCCTTGATTTTGTTTCCACTTGATGAGGGTAAGAGAAAAGTTGAAATAGATAAAAGTTTTGAATAAAAAACACAAAACTAAACTTGAGTAGTATTTTGTAATTATAAATATCCTTCATCAAAATACAGTAAATTGAATAAAAGTTGAAGAAATAACAAAAATGAAAAAGAGAAGATTTATCGAACCGTTTAACTGTTTACTAAAACCACTGATTTTCCTAATTTTTTTTATTTGGACCAAACGAAAAAATTTTAAATTTGATCGTTGCTAAGCGTTTTGACGATATGAATGAAACAAAACTTTTAAATTTGATACGATTATAGAAATCTACTGAAATTAGTTTGTTTTGTTTTTTTATTGAAATTCGATACACTAAAATATGTGTACACTCAGGTAAACTTTACGTATAGTTTAATGAATAAAATACAGTTAGAATAATCAATAGCTCTTTGGTTAGACAAATCAACTTGTGTAATAAAATCATTTATAGATTCAAAAAATAAAAGTCCCGGGGAATTACCCTATAAGTACCGTAGATACTCGACTATAAGTCGACCTCGAGTATAAGTCGAGGTAGAAAATTTACTAGATTTTGAAGAAAACTTGTTTTTTTTTATTTTTTTTTATTGACCCGTCTATAAGTCGAATTCATTTTATCTGTAAAATTTTTCTGAAAAAAACCTCGACTTATAGTCGAGTATCTACGGTAATTAGATATTTTTTACACTAGTAAAGTAAAACAAAATAAAGTAAAAACTTTATTTTGTTTTTTTAAAATACCTTATTAACTTACTTTCTGCAGATGATTGATTGCAACAAACAAAATGTGAAAACGAAATTTGACCAATATATTTTTTTACAATATTGGGGAGAAATTGCAACAATGAAAGAGTCACCTGCTGTCCTAACTCAAAGGGAAGAAAAATCTGCAAATTGCGGAGTTTAAACTTATCTTGCTGCCCAGGTAACAACTTGAAATTTTTGTGCATAGGAATGGCCACCGACTTAAATTTCAGGAGCCAAAAACAATCAGATGAAAGGTTTTCAAAGCTTTGATGTGCAAAGCATATTGAAAGTAACACAATCAAAATTACTTTGACATTTACGTTTAGAAATATTTTGTGGTAAACAGCGTCTTAGGCTTTAAACAAATTCTCAAAAATTCCGCCAAATTAAATAATTAAAAACTACTGTCATAAATCAAAGTGTCTCCAAATAAACGTGGAGTATTTTTAAACAACAAAATTGTGTTTCAATCAAAATCAGCTATAATTTGAATCATGTTTAAATGTCAAATCGCACTGTTCGGTCTGAGAAACGCCAAATCCCAGTTAAAGAGCCGTTGACCTAGAAGTTTGGTTTGCTAAACACAGGTTTTACTCAGGTGCCGAAAAACCATTCTATAATCCAAATACAATGTTGTGTCATGAATTTGAGACATTTAAACGAAGAGACTTACCAGAATACGTTCAATGTAGATACAACAAAGTGATTAGACGTGGAACTGATTGTGTGCAAGAGGAAAGCCAAAATTTAGGTTCGTTGTGGTTGTGGTAGTTATTTTCTTATATTTGTGGTTATTATTATTATCATTATTATTATTATTATTATTTATTATTTTTTTTATATTATATATTAGATAGCTATTGTTTGTGGCAGTTATTATGGCTCAGTTGTGGTAGTGATTATCGTTTCTAATTTTGGCAACAAAATGTTTGGGTTCAATTCCAGAACCAACCGATTTCGACCCAGTTCGGCTAAACCAACTACTTGACATTGTTGAAATCATTCTAAGATGATGTTCTCTCGAGGCATTATATCACAAACTCGTGATACGCTGCGGGTGTATGGGAGACTTAATTTTTTCTTTTTTTATTTTGTATTGTATAGTTCAGTGTGGTTCAGGAGTGATAAGCTTGGACCTTCTTGATTTATTTGATAATTATTTTATTTAATAAACTTCACGAACAAGATAGTTGTAATAAGAAACCTTTTTTTAATTAAAATGTTTAAAAACAATTTTTGTTTTTTACAGTGAATTTGCTTAGCCAAATTTGTGAGTTTAAAAGACCTCTTTGTTGTTATGATGCAAGAGGGGAATGGAGCTGCAGAAGACATCAGAAGAATCTTAGGTGTTGCCAAGGCAAGCTACTTATTGCATTTCTGTCAACTCAATAATACAGTAATTAAAGGGCTATTGAAACTACTCATAAACTCAGATACGACTTTTTTTTAATGCAAAGCGTAACTTAGTGATTATCATAGTAATATGTTTTTGAATTATAAACACAGTCTCTAATTCGTTTCAAACTATTTCTTAAATGCAGTCAGTCTTTACACAACAGCTTACATTCAATTGAATAGTGAAATAAGTTTCCAGTAGTTATGCTTTTAACTACAATAATGCGACTGATGGGTAATAGTGTTTTATCTCAAAAAGTCGTTTGTTAATTGTGGATCGCAATAAGAAACGTCCCGTTTGATAAACAATTAGGCCTAAATGATACTGCATGTAAACCATTTAAAATAATTAGTTTTTTACATTAAAAAGTTTTGTTGAAAACATTGTTTTCTGAAATAAACCGTTTTTTGTTTAGGTGCAAGTAATCCATTTTATACTTATGGAATCAAAAGATGTTATTCTCATAATCAAGTTGTAGAATATCCAAGAGACATTTAAGAATACGTCTACCCGCTACACCATTATAAAATCAAGGTTTATGAACAGTGTTCTTCTATTTCTTCTTTATATCGCCACAACAATAATGGCAGAATAGACTTTATTGTAATCAGTTTTTATGACATTTTTTGATAAATTTTCCAAAAATCGTGTCAAAATTACAAGCCACTTTTAGTTTTAATTATATTGGTTTTAAAACTTTTGAAGTTTTTTCAATTACAGAGAACAACGTTGTACCTGTTTATTCATATTTTTTCCGGCCAACGCAGAATAAACAAGGACGATCTTGCAGCTATGAAGCAGAATTACTTATTCCGAACTTTTACACAAACAAATTCTAAATTCCGAGAATCCTTTCAATGCTAGAAAAACTAACAAAATGCAAATTTATCGTCGTCAAAATGGTATTCAGTGTCAAATAAATCCTTGTTGAGGGCGAATTCGTGACGTTAAAAAAAACGATGTAAGCGAAGTGCCTGAGAGGTTTATTTTAAAGCTCGATCAATATTGGAACATTTTTCCTCTTAAAAAGTTTTTCCATTTTTGTATTGTTGCTTTCAAACTATTTATTTCTAGCAATTTACGCTGTTTTAAACATTCTCGTTTTTGTATCGTAATCGAATTTTCTGGCCATATTTTGTTTAGTCAATTTGCGTAATTTTTTTCAGTATTTATTGACAAGTTCACATTAATTTAACGTTAAAGTTTTTAAGTAATTTCAATGAATCTTTTAGTACTGAAGTAACAACTTTTAATGATCGTTTTGTTATTTTCGGGTTAACGTTAGACTGACAACTCATAATGCTTTAAAATTAAGTGAATAGTTGAACGGTTTAAAACTAATATTTGCACATTACCTTTGTCATACGAGAATTTCTTTAAAGATTATTTGCTTTCATGTGGCACAGACCAAGGCTTCTCAAACGATGGATCGTGACCCAGTTGGAACAATGACATTTTCGACTTAGATCGCTTAGACATTTATTTATAACTTTACAAACAATATTTGGATAAAATTGTTATATTCGTCAAAGGGTCACAAAACAAAAAGTTTGAGAAATTCTGGTAACTTATCTGATATATTTGCTCGTTTATTTCATTATAAATCCTCCAACGCTGTTTTGTCCGAATTAACTTCTTTATTTTATTTAAGGTCAATGTGTAGATCACGTGTTCAAGGTGAAAAAGTTTTAAAAGGCCTGCACTTGTTTTTATTTATTTTGTTATTTATTTTGATACAATTTACTGTACGTTGTATTTATATTTTTTTTATGTTAATAAACCATTTCTGTTTTTTAATTGTTTTAAAAATAAAAAACAAAAATCGAAAGCTTTTGTCATGGTGCTGTTTTGCAGTTAAACAGTTTGTACAGTTCAGAAGATGTAAAAAGGTTAAAAATTTTAGAAAAATGACTGCAGCGCACGTATAGAGCTGTTTATAATATACTGGTTGTATTTTTTTTTTTTATAAAGAAAGTTAAATTCAAACTTCAAATTCTGTGCGGCAATGTTATCAAATGATTGACAATTAATGACATGAATGTGATTTTTTCATTTAAAAACTAATCCATGTTTGGATCTCAGCTACTCATTTTTGAATCATTGTGCTCTTTTTGAATTGTCAAAAATCTATAAGATACGAGATATTAATGTTGAAGTGAAACCAAACAGGAATCGAGATTTTAAGCTTTCAAAATATAATGGAACCCCTTTTCTTTTCAAAAGCACATAACCCAATACGGTCCGGAATTAATTACAAGTTGGGCAACACAGTGCTAAAATTATCCACATATATGTCGTTCTCTAGATCTAAAAATTTTAAATTTTTTGAGTTGATATTTATAAACTACATAAAATACTGATAATTTTATGAAATATCTGCGATAATATAAATTCCACTGTCATTTTAATTACGTTCCAAAAAAAAGACAATGGCCGGTAATGGGTTAACTTACCCTTTTATTTTTGATCCGTTTGTCAATCTTACACTACAAGCGTGGAACAAAGCATTCTTTGTTTGTTCTATTAATTTTTTACTTCTTTCCGCGCTTAAGCGCTGGGCGAAGCAAAAAAGTCAATAAAATAAAAAAAATGTTCCATTCCACACTGGTAATGAAAACGAGCCTTAAAGGAACAGCAAAACGATAATTATTGAGTATTAGTGAAATAACAACTGCATAAAACACAATAAATCATATATTAATAGAGGTCAAGTTGCAATCAACAAACCAATGAACGACCATTGACCATCCAGCAAAAGAAAACTGAAAAATACTTGACAACGACAATCTTTTGATACACGAACGATTACAAAACCGTGCAATAAACCTCGGTGGCCTGAATGGTTGCAAGCACAAGATAATCGTTTGATATTTTAGTTGGGTTTGCATTTCGAATCATCCTAGTGTGCAAGATTCTAATCACAAGGACTGAGAAATAAGAACTAATATCCCATTACTCCGACTTGTGCCAGGGACTCATGTCAATAAAAGCCATGTAAACCTTTAAATCCAGCGCTTGAATCAAACTTTGGATCTGTTTTTCCTTTCGTCGACGAAATCAAACAAAACTCGTAAAATTGAGATCAAATTTTTTAAGGCACAGAAGCAAATGCAGCGGCTTATCTTGGTTTACTTTATACTGTTAAGCGAACGAAGATTGGAAACACCACAAGTTTGAATCGCACAAGAAAAAACATTTAATGAAAGCGATCGGGGAAAAAAACTGTCAAAGCGTTTCTAATTGCTATAGATACAAATCAACATAGAACGATACAAAAAAAAAACAACGAAGCAAAAGCAACAAAGTTAAATTAATTCGAAAACTGGATTTGATGGTTTTTGGCATTCAAAGCTGCTATTTTTTGCTGACACTCGACAAATAACTTCAGCGAGGGGCGCTCTTGCGGTTAGCCTGACTTATCTTTTACACCTGTGGAAGTAAACGTAAATTACGAGCAAAGCAAACTTAACGTAATTTCTCACATCATTTTTTCGTATTAATACAAAGCTTATAAGACCAGGATCGAGGCAAGTTTATAAGTAAGAATAATTAAGCCAGTCAATATTTGTTTTGGGCAACTTGATTGCAGAACTCTCAAGTTATGAAATTAATTTCAATAATTGAGTTCTGAATTCGATTTTCTCCTTTTACGATTTAACAAGCAATTTTTTTTCTTTATTTTTTTATTTATGACTCGCAGGAAAGCAACGGAGCCGCTGATAAGTCGGGCAACCAATTACCCCGACCTGGTTTCAGACATGCCAAGATATTGCTTTCCGCTTGAAATTTTTTTTTTTAATTTTTTAATTTTATAGAGATATAATTGAAATTTAGAACTGCTTGCCAAGACCACCAAGCAAAAGAAAGTGCCACTTAGTGTATTTCCCAAGAACATAAGAAAATGGCGTGGGTAGGTTTTGAACCTAAACCATGTTGATCACAATAACTAACCACTCAACAGACCGCCGACGAATTCGTGGAGAAAACCTTGTACAATTCTAAGAGGAAATCAAATCCGGAAAAACAGAAGACGGAAAATTTCTACGAACATCAAACAAAACATAAAAGCCTCGGAGAAAGCGGTGTTGTTATAATTAGAAAAATTAAACTATTAAAAAGATCACGTGATCAAAAAGTCCCTGTGCACCTGATTTTTAATAAATATAGGTTGTAAAAAATGTTACTAAATAGCGTTTTATTCCATATTAATCAAAAACTTTTATTCAATTACTTTTATTTCATTTAATATTAATCAAAAACAGTATATTGTAACAGATATACGTGTTACTTGGTAAACTTTACAGTAGATGCTGGAAATGACCACCACCCGCCTCAGTACATCTTGTGGCGCGTGTCGTCATGTTTCTGAAGACGTCTTTCAAGACAGTGTCGTCAACTTTTTGGATATAATCGGTGATAGTTTCTTTCAATTCATTTATTGTTCGGGGATTGCTGCAATAAATTTTGTTTTTCATACCGCCCCATAAGTGAAAGTCTGGAGGCGTAAGATCAGGAGATCTTGGTGGCTAGACATTTTTGGAGATAATGCGGCTACCAAAAATTGTTTGTAAAAATGTCAGAGAAGCATTTGATGTGTGGGCAGTAGCCCCACATAGGACCTCATGTATGTCTTTTCATGACTATTTATAACTTCGTGACTCATTTATTATTTTCACAATTTAGGTGCACAGGGACTTTTTGATCACCCTGCATTTACCGTTTGTTGTACGTCACAAAAAACAGCAATTACTTAACCCTATTCTCCTCAACCTTTTTTGAGCTATTGACTTCTCAACGGCCGGGCTTCAGAAGCCCACCAAATCAACGATTTATAACTCCAAAAATACTTAAGCTATCTTTATCAAATTTAAGCAGAGTAAAGATCATTTATTTAACTTTTGTTAGAGCAAAAAAGTTTTTAAAACTTCATTTGATAAAGTAAGCAAAATTGCAATTTAGCAAGGTCACTTCATTTTTTACGTTTAGACACCCATTTAAATAGCGTGAAATCCGATTGTAACGGATTCGATATTGCAACAGTCGAAAACTTGAGTAAAAATTGGACGTAAAGAGTGACGTCAACGCACACGACAATTGCAAACAATGAAGAAGCTAAAGGAAGCTTGTTTCATTGTTTGAATGATTGAATTATGAAAAATATTTTAGACCAGTTTCATTTACTTGCTCACATGTTTTGTCCACGTGTTTTTGTTGTTGCTAATAGTAATTGCTACTTTTTTTAAAAAAGGATAAAAAAACGAAAATTAATTTTTTTTACGCAAAGGAATTGGAAATTGGCTATGTTTTAATATTTAGCAGTGTTAAAATATTGACTTACAGATATTATAAAACCAATAAAACTTTATCTTTTATATATTACTGTTTACATGCACATCGTATTTCACCGCCGCAAAAATTTTTTTTAATTACGCCATTGCATTACTTTACAAAAAAACACTTAGAAAACAATATTGCTCTATAATAATAGTTACTGTTAGTCGTGGAACATATCTCGGCATCGATTAAAGCATGAAGCGCAAATTTGTAAGCAGTGCCGCAAACACATGGAAAAGCCGTATGTTTGACACAGATTTTGTGATTTGTTTATGTTTTGTTTTTGCATTTTCTGACCTGGTCCAATTTCATTACCATAGCAGAGACAACAACGTTTCCTAAAATTAAACTTTGAAGCATAATTTCGAGGTGTAAATATTATAACACTAGAGTCACTCGCACGGAAATGATTTTCACCCAAAATCAATTTAATTTTTCGTTGAACATCAAACTGTAAGCCAGTCAAGGGCCAGTCAAATGCTTTCTTTCAATGTGCAGTTGAATTATTGTTGGCGAGAGGTTGCAAATGTTGTTTTGATGGAAACGGATAAAGATTGTATATGTTTGTTTTATATTACATTTTATAGAAAAAAAAAACTTTTCCAACTAGACCACTTTTCCAACTAAAAAAACCACTTTTGCCACTTTTCCAACTAGAAAGTCTTTATCAGCAACTTTAAGTTACAGTTTGTAAAAACTAGAGTACCCAATAAAAAAATTTTTTTTTATTGGGCACTCTATTGTTGTTCAAAAAAAAAATTTTTTGTTGTTCAAATATTGTTGTTCAAAAAAAAATTTTTTTGAACAACAATATTTTAACATTTGTGAAGATTCGAGATTCACATTTGTTGCTAAACATTTGCAAATATTCGCATAACATACAATTGAGATTAAATGTAGTACAACGCGACTGGGAAATAACCACAAGGTGTCTTAGTCAAGCAGTTACTTTTATTGTGTTATTCAAAATGATAAAAAAATTATAATAAAACAATCGTTTAAAAAACAAGCAGCGAAAAGGCAAAAAAGTAATTAACAAGTAAAAACCTAAAAGCAAAACTAGAAAATAAGCAAATCTCGGTAACAAAGATATATACATATATTTTTTTATTTTGCAATAAAAAAAAACGGAGTAAAATAACATATTTTGGGTCCAATATATTTAATTAAAAAGTGCACCCCACGTTACCTCACCAGTGGGACAGGCGAAGTTTTATGCGCAATGCCAAATGGTGGTCACAAAACTTGAGTGATTTGTCTAGTTTTACTTTAAGATAAATCGGAACCAAACACAATGGTGAATGTTGATTACTGTAAACTTTTAGCTCACATTTGTTTCTTACCCTGGATGTTGTGGAAAGCAGACTATGCATCTAGATGTTAAAAAAGTTGTGATTGATTTTGGAGGAACACTGTTTCTCTGACACCCGAGTTTTTGCTTACTGTCGCTTTAGAGTAAAACCTTCGTTGTGAACTAGTTTTATAATCATTTGAACCATGCATTTATTCAGCAAAAACCTCAGCAGCTTGCCGTTAAAGACAAACTTATATGAAATAACAGAGTCATTTGTAGCTGTCAGATTGAAAAATAGCACTGGCCTTCTTCTTAGTCTCGAAAAAATTGTCGATGATTTCTATAAACAGAACGAATTAACCCACGGTCGACTTTTTGTATTAAAACCATCAATTGACTTGTTGCGGACGTAGGTAAGCGTCTCAAATTTGTCCCAGGGGACGTAAAGTGAATAAATTTGTCAATAACTTTTTGGGTCTTCTACAGCCTTCTTTGTCTTTCAAATCGCGACTGCAAGCACTCTTCCATAAATTTTCGAAATTAGAGTTAAGGAAATAAGGAAAAGAAAAAGTGTTATGAGTTTTGAACTCGGCAATCGTTCCGATCAATTCAATTTATTATTCGTTTAAGCGCGCTTTTCAATTCATCATAATTGTTGTCATGATTGTTTCGAATGGGTTTTCATAAAAACATTTTCAGTTCTAACAAAGACATAGTATTATTATGTGTGTTGTAATGTTTTTATTTATAATGTGTTATATTTTAGATGTCAATAAAATAGGCTTTTAAAGCCTTACTAAAGGTTAAATAATAGATGAAATGAATTAACATATTACAGAAAGTTATGTAATCAAAAATTCAAAGCATCTCTAACATGAATTATAAGCTCTATGCACATAAAATCAGGGCCCGGAGCTCTATCTGGTTTTACGTAGAAAAACCCTTGTAAATAGCCCAGGTCATCCGTAACTGAGATATCTAAGTTGATTTTATTCAGAGGTTTCCAGTTAGTGGGTCATTTTAAAACTAAAAAGAAGTCGGAATATAATAGGATAATCATATTAGACCAGAAGTCATATTCAATTTTTTTCTAAATGACATTTTGAGTTCAAACATAAAATTCATTGCGAAAGGAAAATGAAGACCATAAATGATCTTTGCGTTTACATAAAAAGTTCTTTTTGAATTTCATAAATGAAGTTTTTTGGTCTTTATTTAACTTTCGAAATAAATTTATCGAACAGTTTGCAATAAGTAAGGACCGTTTTTTTAAACTTTGGCACGAAAATTTTTTGGGAGGAAAAAAGTCATTTGTGTAAATTTCAGACTTTAGAACTGTCGTCAATTTATACAAGTTGAAAATCCCTGTTTCATTGAAATTCAATCGTATCAAATGACTTGTTCTTATTCTATGTTTTCTGTTTGCAAAACCCACATCTAAAAGCTATAAACTTTTTTACAAAACTTTTTTAAACAAGTAAATTTATACATAAAAAATACGTCGGATTTTTCATTGTAAAGAAAATTTTAACATTAAAACGGACTGTTAATTCAAATGCAACGTGAAATATAAATAAAAAGTTAATTATAAAAAGTCTGGTGTTGTTTAATTGTCTGAAGGCGTCGGCATAAGAGCTAAAATGAGAACCAGTTAATTTAATTTGTTTTCCCACAAATCAATAGTTATAAGAAAGTTTTATAAAAATGCTTAGTGTAAAGATTGAATTTTATTCGCTTGATTGGTATTCAAGTAGTCCAATAGCAATTGTTTTATACAAAAGAATGTATCTGTGTAAAATGTTTCCAAGCAATCGCCAAAAGCTCAAAAAAAGAAAATGCGATTTACTTGAAATAAGTTCTGCATCGCCTAAAGGCCCGTTTCCACTACGAGCGTGGAAAAAAGCATTCTTTGTTTGTTTTATTGCTTTTTTTTTGCGCTCGCTTCAATTTTAACCGCTCGCTTCAGTCGAAGATCAATAAAAGAGAGAAAGAATGCTCTTTTCCACGCTCGTAGTGGAAACGGGCCTTAAGGCATTTCGACGTCGGCAACGACGTAATTCGCTTCGTCACGCATAGCCAATTCTTGGTAAAATTCATGTCATTTAATAAAGGCGTGAAATTGAAATTCCACGCTCTGCTTGCAAAAACCAGCAAAAATTTGCCAAAAAACGTCTATTTTATCCGTTAACCCTTTTTTCGGGGCACCTAAAAATAGTACCCTCTTATTCAGCATTTCAAATTAGGAAAAGTCAAGAAATTCCAGAATTTTATCTACAAAGATGAATTAATTACAAACGTTTTCGCAAGGGCCGGGCTTTGGAAGCCCGGCCGTTGAGGAGAATAGGGTTAAACATGACTTTTAACCATATTTGGTAAAGAAAGCGGCAAATTTTGGTTGTTTGAGCAAAGTAAACAGTTACGTCATAGTTGCAAATTCTTTCTTGAATAGCCCCCAACTATTTGATGATCAGGAACGGAAAGAGCTCAAAAATACATGGCTTTGATATACAGTACGTCATCGACATCAGAAATGGACTAAAACTCAAAAGCAAAGGAACAGCAGAAAAAGAACACTCTAATCAAAAAACAAACAAAACACATTTCGAAGCGACGATCTGGGTTTCAAGATTGATTGGCGTGATTTTCTCTTTATTTTAAACCAAAGCAAAAAAGATATTTATAAAGAAAATTCTTTTTAAAATCTATTTTTATAACAATATGAGGCATTTATTTAAACAAACCTGAAATTATGGAATGCTACAAATGCTCTGAAAATAGCTAAACAAACTGCAACTAAAGGTCATTAACATTGTAAATATTAAATAAGATTAAATAAGCCATATTTAGTTCAAATGGGAGGTAACAAAACTTTGATCATTTAGCAAACACTTTGGTACTAAGCAGCACCAACATTTATAATTAAACGCCTAATTTAAGAAAACTAACACACAGTGTCAACCTTTTCGGCTTCCAAATACAATAAAGTTTAAACAAATTCAGGAAATTTAAAATTAGAATTCAATGACCTAATTATGTAAACTGTTTGCGAAAATGTTTATAATTTTAAGTATTTCCAGGCGTTGAACAGAAAGAACACAATAAACTTAAAAAATTAAAAAGGCACAAAACAGTGAAGATGACATGAAAATAAAACAGAATTACATAAAGCAAAGTCAATTCGATTAAAATCCGTTTAAAATAAACAATGATCCATTTGTCAATAACAGACGGGTAAACGCTGAATTAAGTTGCATGAGCACTGACTCTTTATAAATTTTACTAAACACTGGATTTTAAAAAGTGCTTGAAAAAAACTAATGATGACGAATTTGAATTCTACGTCTATATGTGATGATGGTATTTATTATATTAATATACTATATTTTGATAATAAATGGAAACGCTTTATCAATAGAGCTCAAAAATATATTTTACAATAAACTAAATTCTGTGTATAAAATTCGATCTTTAAAATTTTTCGAAATATTGAATAGTTACTTATTCCTTTGATAATAATTTTTTGATTGGTAAGTTGTGGAAACTTTAAACTAATCTAAATGACATATTTGGAAAATATCCTAATCAGACTCAGAACTACAGGAAAAAAGGCGCCAATCCTTCCCATAAATCTGTGTAAAAAAATCAAACAATTTGTTATAAAATCATTTTCTAGGTTCTTATTAATGCGATCTATTAATATCGGTGTTTTCTTGGCTTTCTGGGTAACTTGATATATGTATAAATTGAGAAAGTAAATACCTGTCAGCTGGCCTATGTTCAAAATAGTTTGATATACATGTAGTTTAGTAAATCTATCGTTTTTTAGACGCAATATAATGGAAACAAGCACAACAAACGAAATACATGCTTCAGGATCATAAGCGAGCAGTTAGTTTAAATGGCACAATTTTAAAGCGTCCACGTGGATTATAATCTATAGATCATAGAATTACAATGAAAGCTTTACTATTCTTAACAATTGTAACATGGAAGAGACCAGTCAAAACTTGTTTTGCTTTAAATAAACGTCATATCACCGTAAAAAAAATAAACTAAAACTTATTTGAAGATCACCCGCAAGATCCCAATAGGTCAAATAGCTTACCCACTGTTCTATATCTAACTTGCTGTTGAAACACAAAAAGTAAACTTGGTGAACAAATCAAAGCCTTATATTAGGAACAATAACTGAGCCGTAAAGTGTAAATAAACTTACAAGCGACATTGAGTAGC
Organism: Diplosoma virens; assembly: GCA_963680785.1. Taxonomy (NCBI): domain Eukaryota; kingdom Metazoa; phylum Chordata; class Ascidiacea; order Aplousobranchia; family Didemnidae; genus Diplosoma; species Diplosoma virens. Next base: position 14,626,661 of record OY796885.1, read on the forward strand.
ACAGACGATAATTTTATCGCGAACAAAAGTTTAAGGAATTATTTTCACAGAGGAAATCCGTCAAGGACTTTGACAATGAATGCGCGGATGTCTTCAAAAGCGATTTCAACAATCAACAACACGCGCTCATAATAATAACGCGATCAATCTCCCCTTTCACTAACTTTATTGGCTACAATCAAGCGAAAGTGATAAAGAATTACTCTACTTATCGATTACGTAAGCGGAAGCGAACATTTGCAAGTGCTTTTCAAGGTGACATAACACGGAAGTGAATTAACAGCGTCATAGAAATTGATTGAAAAAAAGACGGACTTACAACTTCTTGTGATTGGCTACTTCCAGGTTAAGGCTTGAACGTGTAGGGCGTAGAATGAACTCGCAGTTTATCCATCGCAACTCCAAATTATTCAAACGCGTTAGCCATTATTCACGACATTGCAACGGTCAACACTGCTCAAGTAGCCTCGGTGCTGGCCAAAATTTCGTCAGCGACGTAAAATTTTGCAAAAATCGCAGGTTCTGCTTCGACCCTTTTAATAATGAAACTTGGAATTAACTAAATTTAAACATTATCGGGTTTCTACATAAAAGCGCAATTTACGACAGATACCAAATTTGAAAAGAAATGTGAAGAATGTTGTGATTGTATCGTTTTAAGAGGTTATTACAACCTTATGTAAATATCACGGGCAGCCGAACAAAAATCAAAAATCATTTTATAAATTTAAATCAAACAAGTGATTTCAAGTTTAAATGAAATTTTAGTAGAAAGGTTTTCGATATTTTTACTTACTAGTGTTCTTTTACACGTCAAAAACTTTGGAAACCCAGCAAATTTGATCCTTTATGACTCTATTTGCTTCGCAACATCCTTTGGCGTTTTTAAACAAGTTTTTCGAAATAGCACAAATTGTTTTCAACCAGTTTTTTGTTTCCACACTGTTTTTATCTTGGGAGCAATTGAATTTCTAACCCAAGTCTGCAACAAGTTGAGTTTTAACCCTTTCACGCCTAAATTATTAAAGTACTTATAAAATTTTTTTGCTTTTTACTCATTAGTACTAAGGTTTTAAATGACAAAATACTTTTTAAAGTTATTTTTTATTTTTATCAAAAAATTACAGTGTGTTGCCATATGGTTATTTAGGCTGATATTGATAGAAAATTCCATTAAATTCATTTTTAACTTTTTCACTCAGTAGGTATGTACAAGTTATCACTCGTAAGTGTTTACATAAACTTTGTAAGCAACTTTGCACCTTATGTATATAAAAATTAGTACGTATTTTTCATTCAATCTTTTTAGCAGCTTTCATACCGGTAATAAAAGAGTCCAAACTGGGTCTTTTGTAGCATTACATCACAAATAGCGAAAGGAAAAGGTGACGAAAATTTGCATTACAAGACTTTTTGTGATCCATGTGACCCATGTTTCATTTAGTTCAGTAAAAAGTAATGTATATGTTTTACACTAATATATTTGCTTTTATGTAGTTAAGTAGGCAGCAAACTTACTGGGAATTTATTCGTAGTCTTTTTTTGAATTATAGAAGCTTTGTTACATAAGCAATTTATGGAAAACTTTGTTAATTATAGATCCGAAACCCGACACGCGTCTCGGGTATGAGCAGCAATAAACGGGTTTCTTCACTGTCACTCTAACTACTACTAACCTCGCAGGCTTTAGAAATTTCCTAAAATTAAAAAAGTCCTAAAGTAAACAAAAACCCTATAAACTCGAAGTGAATGTCAAAGAAACATACATGTAATTATCTGAGCATCAAAAATAATATTTTTATTGCAAATTTTTTTCGTGTTGAAATTATTTGATTTAAAAAATAGACTCCAACTCCAGTCTGTTTCAAATCAACAAAAACCGACTCCGGCCAAAAATATCATAATCCGACCCGCATTTTACTCATCCCTGCTAGAAGAAAAAACCCATTGTCGACTGGTTCTGATAACATCAAAAATCTGCCTACTACACTTTGTCACATGTGTTGTAAAATCAATTCAAAATCTATTTTTCACTTTTTTCCATGTTTCCAGACAAACAAAAAAGACAGAGACATTGTTTTTTATATACTTGTTAATTGTTATAAGTATAGAAAAGGAATACTTTAACCAACTAACAACTGAAACCTTTTGTGTTACCTTAATATCCAACATAATTTTTGGAAGTTAATGCAGGACGATTTGGTAGTACTAATCTGTATATTGTTTTTGAGAAAACCTAACCAGTAGACCAGGGGTGGGGAACCGAATCGCACTCGCCGGCCGCATCCCGAAATTTTAAAATTAGGTTCAGGCCGCAATAAACGTTCTGTTGATCAAAGAAAAAAAGGTAATTACTCAATAGACCACGATTCTTCTTCTGGTTCGTCATCTTAAGACCTTTTTTTATCTTCATCAGCATAAAACTAGTTTCTTCTTCAATATCGAGTGTAGACCAAAAAAGTTATTAACATAACCAACAAGATGGAAAAACGTTGTTTTGTCTATTCATCAGCTTTTTTGGAATTCACTCAATTTTAATATTTTTTTCTGGTGGGCCTACATTTTTATTATAATACCCTGGTTGCTTTTAAATCCATGTGTTCAGGGAGCATTGCCATTTTTTATCTTATCATGAGTGCTTTTTTGCTAATAACTGAAAAATCAGTTTTTTTCAAAAATATTAATACTACGCAAAATGGGATTTTTTTCGAATCATTTTTATATACGTAGATGTGCGGAAACAGTGGTGGATATTCCAATTTAGGGGCCCGAGGCAAGAATTTTCAGAAATTGATGTTGTCTGAGAAAAAAAAACAGGTCTGATCTGGGCTTGCATATTTTTTTCCCAAAGTCAAGGTGTTCTCTAAAAAAAAAAAAAAAAGGTCTTCACTTCGATTTCATCTCTGATTTCCCTATTTTTCTCCCAAAATCAAGGTGTTCTCCAAAAAAAAAAAAAAAAAAGTCTTCACTTGGATTTCATCTCTAATTTCCCTATTTTTCTCCCAAAATCAAGGCGTTCTCTAAAAAAAAAAGGTCTTCACTCAGAATCGTCCTCTGAACAAACATCTGCAGCGAATCCAAAACTGTATATGCTGTTTTCGAGGGGCACCCCCAAAAAAAGGGGGCTTGAGACGACTGCCTCATTCGCCTCACCCAATATCCACTACTGTGCGGAAAAGAAGGGGTTAATCATAAATAATTATTTATTTTCTAAAAAAATTACAGATTTGAAAGGATTTTTAAATATAAAACCTAGAAACCCCAAACTGAAAAAAAAACCAGAACTGGAGCCCTGTGTTATGCTCGCTTCTGTACCCCCTGAGCTCGAAGTTAAACTTATAAAACAACAGAGTACTGACCCGCTGAAAGCAATAACACTGAAAAGCCGTTACTTGAATTTCATTGTGTTTATGTATCAAAGAAAGAGTTTCCAAACTTAAGAACTTAACAGTCATCAGTTTTCGGAAGCACTTAGGAATGCAAACAGATCTTTTTTAAAGTGAACATCACAAAAAGTCGTTACAGATCAAGGTTGACAGACAAAAATCTTAGTATGCAGTTGAGGGTTGCCACATTGTCACTTCGACTTAATATTAAACGTTTTAGTAAAGCAAAATATTTTCAAAAATATCACTTAGGTTGATATTGGAAAACCTAGTTTAATTTTTCATTAAATGTTTCTTTGCTACTTTTTATTACGTACGTACATGTATTTCATTCTTCAATACCACGTTAAATAACTTTAGCTGTATGGTTCGCATTAATTTCATCTGTATAGTTTGCATTGCATGGTTCGCACAGCTTTATGGTTCAGATTTGCATTCTATATATATTTTTGTAATTTTGGTTTCTTGAATTCAGTTAAGAAAATTTTAAGTATACTCACGGTCGAATCTTTGTAGAATAGCGGTTTTTGGTGACAAAGTGGTTTCTAATTATTTTTTTTGTTGTTGTTTATTACTGTTGTTAAACAATTTCTTTTTTTGTTTGTGAAAGGTCTATAATTTGTTACAATTTTTTGTTGACTCGTTTTTTTGCTTTTTAACCCGCTTTTATATCTGATAAAAATTAAACTTTAAACCGGAAATTTGATGTGTTAAAGTTTTTACTAAGATTGTTTTATTTTTTCTTATGCCTTATTACTTTTCATATAACTGATAAGAAAGTTTTTTGCTTTTTAAGTAATAGAAAAAATTTTTTAGTATGACTAAAAACTAAAAAGTTTTATAGTATGGCAAAAAACTTGTTCGGCCCGATTACACAGCTGGAACTGACAAAGCGGCCGGTGACAGCGAATTGGTTCGTTACCCTTGCTTTAAAACAAAAAAGCAATAAAATTATTTCACTTGCAATTAATTCAGTTTTCAGCTGCACCTTATTAGGGTGCAGTAGGCATTATTAAATTAAAATATTTTACTCTTTTTACTTATTTTTGCTGGGCCGAATTTTCGTATGCTTCAAACTTTAGCTTCTTCAGCAATATGAATATTATGGCCTGATACAAAAAGATTTCTTTAGCTAAAAATACTTTTCGAACTCCTTTTAGGCGCAATAAATCATGGTCACTTTTCTGTACACTCATATGAAAAGTGCAATTGAAGTTAGCGAGAGGATTTGTGTGGGTTATTTTGAATCTAATAGATTGATGTTTAATTGACCGAAATTAGGTAAATAAAGGGGACAATTCTGACTTACTTATACGATTGATTTAACGACTTAGAAGCCATGAAAATACTTGTAGTGTTGTTAATCGCAGCTAAGTTAATAAAGTTTGAATATTTCCAGTAACATTTTTCTTTTCAAGATTTTCTGAAGAGCAATGGATTTGCGTCATCATTAACGCGTAATCAGACGCACTCGAACTTTACAGCGCGCGTTCGTGCTCAAATAAATTTAAAAAAACTCCTACGCAAAAAAGCGGCAAAGCTGGCAGTATTTTACGTGTGACGGGTAAAGATGTACAAAAAAATAATTAACTGGTTCTTCGGGACTTCTCAAATGTAATTTTCCCTTTTTCTAATAATTCACTAAATTTCACCGGTTCAGCTATTCTCTAGAAAAAACTGCAACAAACAAACAAACACACTGACTACCATTTTCGTTCCTTCATATGAGTTAGTACCGATATATTTTTTTCATTTTTTGATTAAAAGCAAAAGATTTTGTTGGGGAATAATTTCTTGGTCAGGTAACAAGAGATAATTTATTGTTAATTTGCAATCACCAGCCCGAATAAACAACAGATGGAAGAAAATAAATGTTTTGTATTTTATATCTCGTTTCGTGTTTTAAAAAAATTTATTAAATGTGAAAAATTACGACAGTAAAATTAAGCAGATATTGATACTAAACTGTAGTTTTAAAGAAAATATAAACAGCTCTACTATATTAAACTTAAAAGTGTAAATTTGACTTTAAAAACCTTTTCTTCATTTCGCACAAGTGTAATTTGAATCAATATGTTGCCTAAAGTTAGTTCTTGTTCATTTTACGTTTTTGAGATTTTGAATAATTTTATTAGAAATAATATTTCTTTTCAAAAATTAAATATTGAAAGATTTTTTATGCAAAACTTCGTTCCACTAAAGAAATAAAAAGAAATATTGTAATACAAACTATCGTTCAATCAAATTCCGTTTTTTGATGCGCATCGTTTGCTCAACTATTCCCTATTTTCACATAAAATAGGAAATAATATTTTTTATAATCGTAATGTTTACGTGATTTAACCTCATTGTGATGCAAAAGTTAGATAATACAGATAACGTAATAAATCCAACAAAGTTACTAAAGTTCCTTAATTCTGCTAAAATGTTATTGAGTTCCTGCATCATAATTTAATATGTGAGATCAATGGATATAATAAAAAGCAAAGTGACAAGAGAAAGTTAACATGTCTTTGAAGAAGTAGTTGGGAATTCTATTTTGAAGCACAAGTAAACACCTTTAAGCAAACTCGCATAAAACGCCAATGCACGTCACGGGTTTGGTAATCAAGGCTGTTTATATTTTTCGGCATATTCCCCCGGCGCTCCTACGCATCCTACGCATTTTTGAACGCTGTATAAGTTTTTGTTTGCTTTCAGTGTAGAATTCTTTCACCAACCGTTCAGGAACTTGTTCGTTATGTTTTCATCTTTTTGCCTCTTATAAACTTAATTGTTCTGATGAATAGTTTGAGGAGTCCAAACGGATGGAATTGAAAAATCAAGTTCTGGGCTATAAGGAAATAGAAACGTAGTTCCTAACTGCTTTCATGATAAGCCAAAACGTGTCATCATCTCGTCGCGATAATTTCCGCAACTTTTGCTTGGGCACTCCAGCTACACAAACGAACACTCATCGGCTTTATTTTAAGTGCTTCTCTTTGTTTTGTGTTTCAAAACTTTGTCCTTTTGTGATCCAATTTAAAGTTTAGACCTTTTTGTTATTATTTTACTCTTAAAAAACAGAAACCTTCAACAAAAATAATTTTCCGGACCCCGAATTGAAATAAAGACCGTACTACACCATTCTGCTTTCCAACTACAGTACTGTAGTTGAGAAACCAAACCATAAGAAAAAAAGAATAAAAAAGGCTTCAATTAGCTTTTAGATTACTTTACTTTGCACCAAGTTAATGTAAAGAACAAGCTGCATATAGAGATGAGAAAAAATACTCAGTATAAATATATAGAGAGATGAAATGAAATAGATAAAAACTTAATTACAACGTTAAAAAAGAAACATTGACATAAGACAATACAAAAATTCTATAAAATTAAAAAAATATTCATTTTTATGTTTTAAAGTCTTAAGCCCCGTTCCTGTTGCATTAAAAATAACTATGAGTAATTCTAAAACTTAGTGGCAAAATACATATTAAGCGAATCGTTATTGCTGCGCTGTTTTGACGACCAGACGCTTATTGCTGAAAAAAGAATCAATAACTATTTCTCAACCTAGGGTCGTCACCTCTGAAAGGTAATCTAGGTAGTTTTTGGGTGGTCGCAACGATGCAGTATTTTTCAAATCTGTATCTACAAAAAAGAGAACGGAAACGGAGACAAGTGTTAAAAAGTTTTCTTACTATAAGTTCATCGAAAAACTAACAACTTATCTCAGAGCAGGTGTCTACTGGCATCGTTGCCGTAAAAAAGCCAAAATATTTTCAAAATCATGCTTCGTGACAACAGGAAAATAACTCAAACAATTTAAAGAATGAATGTAAGAAAAAGTGAAATGAATGCATTTGATTGTTATCATTGCATGAATTACAGTTTGTTGCCATGATGATTGACGTTACGTTGTAACACTTCATGTCTTGGTTTATTGGTTTGCTTTTTGCTGCTGTGTGTTTTGATGTGAACAAATACAGTAAAACACGATCATGTTATTGTTTAATAATTTGTAATATGATTTTAAACTCGGATGACCAACATCAGTCGGCGCTATAACGTACATACAAAAACTAATTTTGATGACAAAAATAATCCAAATAAAAGAAGGATGATAACGTTCCATTCAAGTGAACCACTAAGCCGGAATAGCAGCTTAATGAACTTTTTACCCTGACTTTAATATATTTGGTAAACTCAATTGACGTTTTTTTTTGGAACACCAGTTATAGTAAACTAGGAAAAATACATAAGAACCGGTTTCGAAATTTAAAGAAATCTCGACTTTACTTTTAAATTATATAGCCTAATTTAACAACGTTACCAAAAAATATGAGTGCAAAACTTCTAACTCAGTACTATATTTGAGTGTATTACGTGTAGCTTTCAATACGAAAAAACAAATTTTTTCAGATATAGCCCGCTGGTTGCAATTAATTTTCTAGCCATTTTTATGCTTGTCCTAAAATTGATTATAACTATAAAATTTAACCAAGACTCGAAGGCCGGGAAAAGAGTGGCCACAAGTTAGATAAAGTGATATGAGAACAGATTGAAATAATGCCACAACAACAAACTAAACTATAATTGTAAATGCAAACATTGAATTTTGGTTTTGATGGATGAGAAAAATCAAATACGGCCAGCCCCTATCTACCCCTTCACTACGTTAATGCCAATTCAAAAAGCATAAACTGCTGTTTTAACATTTTTAAATATATAAAAAGAAACGGTTGCTCATAAATCTATCATCGTATAAGGCAAGCAGAGCGGATTTAACATTTTTCCTTTTTATTTAACAAACATTAAAAAAATTAGTTTACAAAAGCGAACATTTTTGGCTTACAGAAATCTTTATCTAGTTTCTAAAATTTTTAGCAATATTAACCTTAAATTTACAAGCACACAACAAAAAAATTGTTTTAAAAACACAGGTTGTAGCTTTGACTTAGTACGTGGTTTACGATGTGGTTTGTTAGGAATAGTTTTGTGTTATTATTTAAATGCAAATTAGAATTTCACCCCAAAATTCACAACGCTTAATCATTAAAATATTCAGTTAAAAATTAAATTAAAGGAGCTTCAGAATTACTAAATATATTTTGATCGTAATATTTTCTTAATATGACATGAACTGGGGCTTCATTTGTATCACTTTAGATTTAGCCTTTGACTTGTTTTAATTAAAAATTAGCCTAGTTAGTCATTAACACAGCCTGTAAATTTAAAATAATTTTTTTGTTTAAATTTAAGTTAATATTGATAAAAATTGAAAAAATCTAATAAGGTTTTTCTGTAAAGTTTATTTTCGTGTTTGTCTGGCCTGCCCTGAAAGCATTATTTAGGACAATTTAGCATTTTTTACTCGTTTTTTTTAACAATTTACTTAAATTTTGTTGATACAGTTTTCTAATTATACAAAAAATTACCGGTATATGCTGAACAACTTTATTTTTTACTCTAACTAATAAAAGTTTACCAAAATTTAAGCAAAATTGCAATTTTATCAGAAATTTATGATAAAATACTTTACAGAAAAGACTGGTAGCAGATCAGTCATAAAAAATTTTTGAAGTGTTGAGTAAGCCGAAAACCTTTGTTCTTGTAAAGTAGTTTTTTAAAATGTTTGTTTAATAAAAATTGAAAAATGTTAAATCCATTCTTTTACAATTGTACTGTGATTAAAAAAAACAACCTCTTTGCCAAAACTTTAAATCTATTTAGGACTAAACATTATTAAATGATGGGTGATGTTCATGTTTTAATTACCTGCATTGAGGGAACATCCACTTCCATTTTCTTCTATGTTGTTAGACCTTTTTAGATTTAACAATATAATCTTTTTCAAAACACAAATAGAAATAGATAAATAAGTGATATGAGACAAATATGATTGACTAAATTTCATTTATGGAAGTTTCATTTAGCAATCTTTAAATCCATTTCATTTAATAAAAACATTTTGATCTAAGAATAATTCTTTAAATTTATTTGTATAAAATTTTGCTTCACTTTGACTTAACGATTTGACCTATTATATTCCGGACAAATTTCGGTTAAAATGTTCGTAAAACAGCAATTTATATTGTTTAGTAAAGCTATAATTGCATTATGTTGTCAACAGCAAGATAAAAAAATTCCAATTTATCTCATAAAATAAAACATATTTGTCATTCCTGAACTTGTGGTCAAATCTCAGGAGGTGAGGAGTTGTTATACTCCTTATTCTATCCTCTGGTAATAAGTAAACTGGCTGATAAATATCGGAGATGAATCTCCGAAACTCCTACGAGTTGAGTCTCTTGTGATAACCGTCCGTCGATTCACTCATACAAGTAGCGTCAAATTAACAAATTTTACTTTTTAAATCCTTTTTTGGCTTGCCGAAATATACATATAAATTAATAACACATTATTATTAAATATATTAAATTATCATTTACCACGTTTTACTAACGAATCGTTTTAAAATTATTTCGCGCTCTTTTCTTTGTTGTGTAAACTGTTGCCAAATCAAAATTTTAATTTTCTAATTTTGCTGATGATCCTTTAAAGTAGCAGAAACAATATTTCTAAACTAACGGGGCCGAAAAATAACCTTGCTTCAGCAAAAATTAAAATTTTTAGTCCAAAAAAGAATATCAAATTCTACCAAGAAAAAGTTCATCTGGGGATTTCCAACGAGACAAGTTGGCAAAGTGTATATATAAGCGTCGCACGATTAGCCGCATTAGAAAATCTTTTACATTAAAGTATAGTTGTAACAGTTAATCAATTAAAAAATGCAATTTTATTTGAATATTAAGCGGTTATTGATTGTTGCCTTGATCTTATTTCCACTTGATGAAGGTAAGAGAAAAAGTTAAAATAGATAAAAGTTTTGAATAAAAAATACGAAACTAAACTTGAATAGTATTTTGTAATTATAAATATCCTTCATCAAAATAAATTAAATAAAAATTGAAGCAAATTACAAAAATGAAAAAGAGAAGATTTATCGAACCGTTTGACTGTTTGCTGAAATCATTGATTTTTTAAAATTCTTTTTATTTGGACCGAACGAAAAAAATCTTAAATTTGATTGTTGCCAAGCGTTTTGACGATATGAATGAAACAAAACTTTTGAATTTGATACGATTATAGAGAAATCGACAGAAATTAGTTTTTTTTTTATTAAAATTCAATATATAAAAATATGTACACTCAAGTAAACTGTACGTATAGTTTGATGAACAAAATACAGTAAGAATAATCAATAACTCTTTGGTTACTCAAATCAGCTTGTGGAACAAAATCATTTATAGATTCAAAAAATAAAAGTCCTGGGGAATTACCCCGTAAATAATAAGACATTTTTTTACAATAGTAAAGTAAAACGAAATAAAGTAAAAACTTTATTTTGTTTTCTTCAAAGACCTATATTAACTTACTTTCTGCAGATGATTGATTGCAACAAACAAAATGTGAAAACGAAATTTGACCAATACATTTTTTTACAGTATTGGGGAGAAATTGCAATAATGCAGGAGTCACCTGCTGTCCTAACTCAAAGGGAAGAAGAATTTGCAAACCGCGGAGTTTAAACTCAACTTGCTGCCCAGGTAACAACTTGAAATTTTTGTGTATTACAACGGCCACCGACTTAAATTCCAGAGGCCAAAACCAATTAGATAAAAGGTTTTTAAAACTTGTACGTGCAAAGCATATTAAAAGTAACACAATCAAAATTACTTTGACATTTACGTTTAGAAATATTTTGTGTCTTGTGAACAGCGTCTTAGGCTTTACATTAAATAAATTCTCAAAAATTTCACCTTATCTCAAGTAAACGTGGAGTGTTTTAATTAAAATCAGCGATAATTTGAATCATGTTTAAATGTCAAATCTCATTGTTCGGTCTGAGAAACAAACTCGTGTTCATTTGATCACCAACTAATTGCTTGCTCTTTGGCTAAGTTTAAAAATTTAAGAAGCTCTATTTTAATGAATTTTCGTTAACTACTGTGAAAAATTTACAAATGACCAAATCTCCGTAAAGTATCTTGTTTAAAAAAATCCTGGAGATTCGCCAAATCCCAGTTAAAGAGCCGTTGTCCTAGAAGTTTGGTTTGCTAAACACAGGTTTTACTCAGGTGCCGAAAAGCCATTCTATAATCCAAATACAACGTTCTGTCATGGATTTGAGACGTTTGAACGAAGAAACTTAACAGAATACATTCGATGTGGACACAACAAAGTGATTAGACGTGGAACTGTTTGTGTGCCAGAGGGAAGCGAAAACTTAGGTTCGTTTGTGTTGTTTATATGACTCGGTCGTAATAGTGATTGTCGTTTCTAATTTTGGCAACAAGGGTTCGATTCCAGAACCAACCGATTCCGACCCAGTTCGGCTAAACCAACGGCTTGTCATTGTTGAAATCATTCTAAGATGATGTTCTCTCGAGGCATTATATCACAAACTCGTGATACGCTGCGTGTATATGGGATACTTAATTTTCTTTCTTTTTTGATTTTGTATTGTATAGTTCAGTGTGGTCCAGGAGCGATAAGCTTGGACCTTCTTGATTTAGTTGATGATTATTTTATTTAATAAACTTCACAAACAAGATAGTTGTAATAAGAAAAGTTTTTTCGATTAAGATGGTTGAAACAATTTTTGTTTTTTTTACAGTGAATTTGCTTAGCAAAATTTGCGAGTTTAAAAATCCTCGTTGTTGTTATGATGCAAAAGGGGAATGGAGTTGCAGAAGACATCAGAAGAATCTTAGGTGCTGCCAAGGTAAGCTATTTATCCTATCTCTGTCAACTCAATAATAACTACTGTAAATGACTCTCAAAACTTCACATAAATTCAGATACAACTTTTTTAATGCAAAGCTTAGCTCACTGATTATTATAGTAGTATATTCTTAAATTATAAACACAGTCTCTAATCCGGTTTAAATTATTTCATAAAAACTCATAGCTTTTACACAATAGCTAACATTCACTTAAATAGTGAAATAAGTGTTCAGTAATTTTGCTTTTAAATACAATAATATGACTGATACGTATAGAGTTTTACTATAAAAAGTCCTTTCTTAATTGTGGGTTTCAATAAGAAACGTCCCGATTTGGTCAAAAATTAGGCCTGAATGAAAAAAAATGTAAACCATTTTAAACAAACATTTTCAGTTTTTTTACAGTAAAAAGTTTCATTGAAAATATTGCTTTCTGAAATAAACCGTTTTTTGTTTAGGTGCAAGTAATCCATTTTATATTCATGGAGTCAAAAGATGTTATTCTCAAAATCAAGTTGTAGAATATCTAAAAGACATTTAAGAATACGTCTTGCGCGCTACATCATTACAAAATGAAGGTTTGTGAACAATGTTATTCTGTTTCTTTTTTGTATCGCCACAACATTAGTAGCAGAATAGGCCTTATTGTACTCAGTTTTTGTGACAATTTTTGATAAATTTGGTAATGTTATAAAATAGTTCATCAGTTTGTTCAAAACGTTTGTCATAATAACAAGCCATTTGTAGCTTTAAGCATTGGTTTTTAAAGATTAACTCTTTCAATTACAGAGAACAACGTCTTGCCTGCTTATTACTATTTTTTCCGGCCAACGCAGAAAAACAAAGACGATCTCGCAGCTATGCAGCAAAATTACTTATTCCGAACGTTTCCACGAACGAAATCTTGGTACTTCGGATCCTTTCAATTATTCTAAAGTCTACAAAATGCAATTTATCATCGTCAAAATGGTATTCAGTGATAAACAAAACCTTGTTGAGGGCGAATTCATCTCGTTTGCGCGTTGAAGAAAACCATATAAGAAAGGTGCCTGGAATGCTTATTTCTAAGCTGGATCAATCAATATCGGGACGTTTTTCTTCTTAAAAAATTTTTATATTTTTGTGCTGTTTTTTCAAACTATTTATTTCGGGAAATTTACGCTTTTTGAAAAATATTAAAGGCTATTTAAATAGTGCTGTTGCGTTTTTTATTTGACATCGCTGATCGCAGTCATTACCATGAAGTTAGAATAATATTTCTTCGATATGAATAGGAATAATATTTTTTAGATATGATTTCTTAGACTAGTTAGATATGGCCCATGACCAGTGTTTCCTATAAGAAAACTGTGTTTTGCGTAAATATTTTTTCTTAGCAAGCATGAATTATCAGAATAGACGCCAACAAATTCCTTAATTCAGATGTTTCGAACTTGGTTTAATAATCAAAATGAAGACTGTTTTTGTTCACTTATGTTTTTAGCGCGCAAGAACAAGTTTTCACTGCGCAAATGGTTTTGTGGTACTGCGCACTGTGCACATTGCGCACCTCAGTGAAAACACTGTCCATGACTACACCAACTAGGTGGCTGAAGCAATATTTTCTGGCCAAACTTATTTAGGCCATTTTCTATAGTTTAAATCAAATTAACAATAGAGTTTTTTGTTGCTTTATATCAGGAAGGTCTCCAAAGTATGGCCCGCGGAGTTGTTTGTAAAAAACATATACATTCACTTTGAACTACTGTTGGATAGAATTATTTCGGAAATACCAGGGTTGCGGAATCGGAAGATTAAGATCCGACTCCGACTTCTGGAATTTCTAAAATGCCGACTCTGACTCCGACTCCGACTACCGACTTTAACTTTGACTACGACTCCGACTCCGACTCCGGCTCCGACTCCGACTCCAACTCCAACTCCCTATTATGGGCAAAGTATTTATCTTAAATTAGATTTAACTAGGCAAAAATCATCCTTTCTAGGTAACAGTGGCACAAAATAAGTCAGGTTTTTTAAATACATAAAAAGATATTTACTTTAAAAAATTATGTATATACATACATAATTGCAAATTATTGGTACTCTTCAGAAGAATGCTTAATGGCTTCAATAGTCAGAACGATTATTCCTGATTATCAAAACACAAATATTAACAAAAATTTTTATTAGAATAGTCCCAACAGACTGTTTCACCTGTAAGGCTCATCAGGGGACACAGTTAAAATAAATTTTTACGCTTCAGATGAAAACTCGCACCGTAGAAAAATAACGCTACCAAAAATTTGGGTTTAAACGATTATTTTACTAAAGTAAGATTATTTTATTAAAGATTGATCAGCAAATAATTACTTCTGTTACGAGATATTAAAAGAAAACATGTTGTAATGTTGCGCATAGATGTATTCTTAAACTTGGCCAAGCTGCCGGAAAGATTACCGGTAAAGCGTAAAAAAGTTTATGGATCATAAGTAAAAAAAGTGTTATAAAAGAATCTTTTTATAAAAAAATCTTTTTATAACACTCTCTCTTAACGAATGATTTATACTAATGTTCTGTACAGTATAAAAAATTTTTTTTATAACACTTGCTCTTAACTAATGATCCATAAACTATCTACTGTATACTTTAATCTTTTCGGCAGCTTGGCCAAGTTTAATACATCTACGAGTATGCGCAACATTACAACATGTTTTCTTTTAATATTTCGTGACAAAAGTAATTTAATCAATAACGAACAATCGAAGATTGGTTGAATCTTCGATTGTTCGCCAAATCTGCTGATCCAAGTGATTTGCTTTTTTCATCGATTGCAGCGTGGATGCGCTGGAATCAGTAACACCTCGAGCGGTTTACGGCAAGCAATTTCAAATAGCTAACTTTGTATTAATTCCCAGTGTTTCATACAAGCGTGCGTTAGAATTAAGTGCGTCCAAGTACCGTATACAATTGCTATCATTTCCGTTGCAAGCAAACAATAAAATCTCTCAATCAGAAGTTTTTCAATTTTGTTCTCTTTAATTAACAAAAAAAGCAAAAAGTTTCAACAAGCTCTTTCATAAGTTAGCAGAAATTTATAAGGAAGCACATATTTCATATCTGAATACAAAAAGAGTCATTTGAAGTTTGCGTTGTACTCGAGTGTTACGTTTTACGTCATTACGCACAACGTCGATCCATCTTTAAAAATCTAGGAGCTACGAAAGCAGATAAAAGTAATGAAAAAACTTTTAAACAGTTTTATTCCTAAAACAATTTTTAAAAAATTCTTTAAAAAACGGAAACACAATTTTTAATTTAGCTGGGCCAAAAAATCACCTTCTTGGTTTCAAAAGCAAACTTTTGCGTGGTAGAAAAAAGGCGAAATTTTACCTCTGTACGTTTATTAAGGGAGTTTCCCGCAAACGTTTCAAATATTGAGAAGATGAAATAGTATAAAACCTGAAGCCTGAAGCCTGAAGCCTAAATCGACAAACGAATTTGTTAAAACTAAATTGCAATAACAACAGAGAAAGTCTTCGAATTTCGTCTTTTGACTTGAAATATAGTTGTATCACTAAATTAAAAAATGCATTTTTATGTGAAGATTATGCGACTATTAGTTGTCGTCTTGATCATGTTTCCAATTAATCAAGGTAAGAAAGAAAGTTGAAATAGATAAAAGTTCTTGAAAACAAAACACGGAAGTAATTTTTACGAAGTAAACTTAATTTGATTAGTTTTCACTAATTTACTGTAACTATGTAGCGTCCACTGATCAGAATGTTGAGATTCAAAATTTTGACAACCCTGATTTTAAACAAATTTTTCTTTGTTGATTTGATGTAATCCGAGAGCTAATTGTGACAAATATTTCTTCTAAGTTGTAGTAAATCACAATGGGAAGCATAAGCAGAATATAGAACCGTTTTACTTTTGTTGAAACCAATTTTTTCAATTTTTCGATTTGGGCCGAAAGATAAAAATTGTAATTTAAGAACGTAAAATTAAATTTTCAAATAGAAGTAATTCTAAAGAAATTTTTTTATTGATACTCATTATCGATGAAACATTATTTTTCGATCAAAAAATAGAAAAAATTAATCAGGAACAATAATTTTTTGTTATTCTTTAGTTTCTCTTTCTTAAGTTTTAGAAACCAACAATAGTTGGAAAATGGATAAAAATACGCTTAATCATCTTTTTTTGGACTAAAGTCATAATATTTATTCCCATGTATTTGTAACAACCGACGTTTGCGATAAAATCATTCATAAATTTGAAGTAAAAGTTTTGCCGAATTACCCAAGCGATACTTGGATATTTTCCTTTTAAGCTTGAAAAACGAAATTAAATCGATTAAAAAATTCAAAGCCTTAGCTTTCTACGAGTCATTGATTGCAACAAAGAAAATGTTAAAGCAAAATTTGGACAGCATACTTTTTGCAGTTTTCGGAAAAAATTGTAACAAAGGAAGAAACATCTGTTGTCTTGACTCCCAAGGAAACAAAATCTGCAAACCGCGGAATGAAAACATAGCATGCTGCCCAGGTAATGATTTTCTTCATGCATAACAATGGTCCTTAAAGGCAAATCAAAAAAGGTTTGTGAAGGATTTTCAAAAGCTTATTGGTGCATAGCGCATTAAAAGCAGCACAATGACATGTTACTATGATTCATATGTTTAAAGATATTTTCTGGTTAATTGTGCCTTAGATTTTAAACAAATTCTCAAATCATTCTCGACGTCAAAATGATCAAAAACCACTGTCTTAAATATCATTGTCTCAAAGTAAACGTGAATTGTTTTTTGAACAGCAATGGATTTTGAATCGAAATAACCCAAGTTCGAACCTCAAACTAAATACAAAATCTGCTTTCATATTTACTGCTTTTTCGCTTTTACCAGCTTTCGCACTGCACTGTTTTGTTCGAGAATTAAACTCGTGTTCATTTAACCCGAGTCGGTTGCTTAGTTGTCATTTAACTTTGGAAATTTCCGGAATCTCAATATAACAAATGTAATAAACTAATATGAAAAACTTAAAAGCGACCGACCTTCGAAAATATTTAAAATAAACTTCGGGGTTTCATCAGACTCCGGTTGAAGAGCGTTGTCATAGAAACCAATCGGTTTGTGCAAAGCATAAAGTTTTTGTTTGCTAAACACAAATTTTACTCAGGTGCTAAAAACCCACTCTACAATTCAACAACAATGCTTTGCGATGGTTATAAAACATTTAAACGAAAAGATTTACCAGGATACTTTCAATGCAGATATAATAAAACAATTAAACGAGGAACAATTGATGTTTGTGAAGGAAACAAAACGTTAGGTTCGTTTGTGTTGTTTTTGTTGCTCAATTGTGGTAATAATTATCGTTTCCAATTTTGGTGCCGAGGGGTTTGGGTTCGATTCCAACGCCAACCGATTCCAATTCAGTTCGGTTTAATCAAAGCCTTGCCGCCGTTCAAACCATTGTAAGATCTTTTGTCAAACGCAATGTCGCGCAGTCGTGAAGTCGTGTATATATTTTTTCTCGTTTTAGTTTTTGTTGTCTAGTTGATTTATTTAAAAAAAGGTAATTGTAAAATGTTTTTTGATTAAAATAGTGAAAGCAATTTTTATTTTTTACAGGAAATCTACTTTGCAAGTTCAAAAGAGCTCTTTGTTGTTATGATGCAAGAGGAGAATGGAATTGCGCAAAACATAAGAGGAATCGTAGGTGTTGCCAAGGTAAACGGCTTACTGAATAAGTATTAGCTCTTTAGTTATCAAATAGCTTTTGAAACTTTCATGGACTCAGATATAATCTTTATTTAAAGTTAAACAGTTGGTGTAACCTACTGATTATAGTAGGCCTAGTCCATTCTTAAATTTTAAACACAGTCTCTCATCCGGTTTAAAATATTTTATAAGAGCCAAGGGCCTATTTGTACAACAACTTACATGCTCTTAAATAGTAAAATAAGTTTTCAGTACCGATGATTTTTTTCAAATGCAATTATAGCCTATTATTGATGAGTAATAAGTATTTTACTGCACAAAATCTTTTGCCATTGTGGATCTTAACTGAAACGACTTTTAGAAAAACAATTAAACCTGAATGAAAAGATATGTAAGCCTTTCTAAACAAATATTTTGAGTTTTTTTGTTTAAAAAATTACCTTCTGAAACGATGGTTGTTTTGTTTAGGAGCAAGTAAACCAATCTATTCTGTTAAAACCCAAATGTGCAATTATAGTCAAGTTATAGACTATCTACCAGAGATGGTGCAAGAAGATAACAAAGTTGTCCTGCGCGGTGAAGCATCACAAAATCAAGGTTTGTAAACAATGTTCTTCTACGTATTATTTCTATCGCCATATTGGCCTTCTGTTTAAAGCAGAGTGACTATTTAGAGATAAGCAAAGATCATTGAGTAATTCGTGGTAAAGTTTTTTCTCCAGAGCACGAATTGACATAGCATCAAAATCCCAAACCAGAGTGCTAAGGCTTGTTACCACTACGAGTTTTGGTGGGAGTATTCTTTGTTTTTTTTTATTTTTTTTTTTGTTTCTCTTTGCTCTTAAGCGCGGGAAGATTGGTATTAGTAACTAAATGGGCCTTATTGTAAATCTGTTTTCTTTGGTATTTTTTAAAGGTAGTGTTATAAAGTAGTTCACTAGTGTTTTAACCTAAAATCTTTTCAGAATAATAAATTTGACGTATTTTATTACAGAGAGCAACGTTGTGCCTGTTCATTCCTATTTTTTCCGGCCAACGCAAAAAAAACAAGGACGATCTTGTAGATATAGAGCAGAATTACTTATTCCGAACGTTTCTACAAACAATGTTTTGATTCCTAGGATCTTTTTAATCATTCAAAAGTCTACCAAATGCAATTTATCATTGTCAAAATGGTATTCAGTGACAAGTAAAACCTTGTTGAGGGAGAATTCGTCTCGTTTTCGCGTTGAAGAAATCGATGTAAAAGAAGTGCCTGGGAGGTTCATTCCCAAGTTGGATCAATATTGGGGACGTTTTTCTTCTTAAAAAGTTTTTATATTTTTGTGTTGTTTCTTTCGAACTATTTATTTTTGGCAATCTACAGTGTTTTAAGCATTTGTGTTTTTGTATCGTAGTCACATTTTCTGGTCAGATTTATTTAGTCTATTTGCGTAATTTTTTTCAGAATTAATTTAAATAAAACTGATGATAAAGTTTTTAAGTAATTTTGGTGAATCTTTTTATGCTGAAATAACGACTTTTAAAGATCGTTTTGATGTTGTTATTGGGTCAACGTTAGAGCGATGATTCAAAATGCTTAAAAATTAAGCGAATAGTATAACGGTTCAATACTAGTATTTGCACAATACCTTTATCATACGAGAATTTCTTCCAATATATTAGATTATTTGCTTTGTTGTTGTACGGACCAAGGTTTTTCACATTATAAGTCGTGACCAAGTTGAAATAGTAAAATTTTCGATTAGGATCGTCTCAAATTCATTTTTTAGCTTTACAAAATTTGCTTCAATCAACTTGGCTTATTCGTGGACGGTTACAAAACAAAAAAGTTCAAAAACTCTGGTAACTTATAGACTTGCTTGTTTATTTTGTTATAAATCCTCTAATACTGTTGTGTTTGAACTAACTTTTTCATTTCATTTGAAGTCAATGTGATTAAATGTAAAACACATGTTTAAGGTGAGAAAATTTTCCAAGTGGCCTGCACTTGCTTATATTTATTTTCTTATTTATTATGGTATAATTTACTGTACGTTGGACTTATATTTACTTTATGTTAATAAACCATTTTGGTTTTTTAATTGTTTTAAAAGTAAATCGAAAATCGAAAGTTTTTCTCATGTTGCCGTTTCGCCGCAACTACGCAATTTATAAAGTTTGAAAGGTGTAAAAAGGAAAAAAATTAGAAAAATAAATACAGAGCAGGTAAAGAGCTGCTGATTTCATTTCGGCTGTATTTTTTTATCATTAAAGAAGCTTCATAAATCTTAATTCTCATATTCTGTGCGGTAATGTTATCTCATGATTGACAATTAATGACGTAAATGTGATTTTTTCATTTGTAAAAACTTATCCATGTCTGGGTCTCAGCTATTCATTTTTAAATCGTTGTGCTCTTTTTGAAATGTCAAAAATCTTAAGACACGAGAAATTAAGGTTTAAATGAAACCATTTATACTGTACAAGAATTGAGATTAAAACCTAGCAAAATATTGACAATTCCTACTTTCTTCAAAAATACTTAACATACCCTTGTGTTTTCAGTGAATAACTTGATTTGTTCGTCAATCTTACAAACTGGTCGATTAATGGGATGCGAATGCTTTGTTCGGGCTACGTGCAATTTCTTATACCGGTATTGTAAAGGAACAGTAAAGGAATAATTATCGAGTATTAGTAAAATAACAACTGCACAAAACACAATAAATCATATATTACTAGCGGTTAAGTTGCAATCAATAAATTACTAAAAAACCATTGACCATCCGACAAAATGCAACTGAAAAGTACTTGACAACAACAAGCTTTTGACGCACGAACGTTTACGAAAACGTGCAATAAACATTGATGGTCTGAATGGTTGCAAGCACAAGATAATCTTTTCATATTTCAAGTGGGTTTGTATTTCAAATCATTCTCGCGCGCAAGATGTTAATCACATGGACTGAGAAATAAGAACTGATGCACATTGCTCTCGCTTGTGCCAGGGACTCATGTCAACGAAAGACGTAAGCCCCTAAATCGAACGCTTGAATCTAATTTGGAATCTGTTTCTTCTTTCGTTGACGAAATCAAACGAAAATTATAAAGCTGATATTAATTTTTAAGGCATAGAAGCGAATGCAGCCGCTCGTCTTGGTTCACTTTATACCGAAGTAAATAAAATTTGGGAACACCACGAGTTCGAATCGCATTGAAGACTCACCAGTTCAACGCTTTTATAAACTGTTAGGAAATCAGAAAAAACATTTAATAAAAACGATCGGGCGAAAAAAACTATTATAGTGTTTCAAATTGCCGTAAACTCAAATGAACATAGAACGACACAAAAAAAAACAACCAAGCAAAAGTAATGAAGTGAAATTAATTTGCGAACTGGATTTGATGGTTTTATGTGAATTGATAGGATTCAAAGCTGCTATTTTTCACTGACACTCGACAAATAACTGCCGGGAGGAATGATCTTACGGTTAGTGGCCCAACTTATCTTTGACACCTGTGAGAGTAAACGTAATTTGTGAGAAAAGCAAACTTACCATAATTTCTCACATCAATTTTTTTTGTATTAGTGCTAAGACAGGAAGGCTAATACGAGAAAAAGTTTAAAAGTAAGAACAATTAAGCCAGTCAATATTTGCTTAAACAATTTAATAGCAGAACTCTCAAGTTATCAAATTAATTTCAATAGTTGAGTTGTAAATTAGATTTTCTCCTTTTACGATTTAACACACAATTTTTATTCCTTAAGCAGGGGTGGGCAAACTGCGGCCCGCGGGCCGCATGCGGCACCTGACGACGTTTTCTGCGGCCCGCGGAGCTCTTTTTAAAAAATACATACCCTCACTTTGAGCCACAGTTGCATAGAATTATGTCGGGAATACTCCAGTTTCAGTTTCTTATGTTTTAATGCTTTTAGAGAACACACCAAGATTTTGGGAGAAATAGTGAATCACAGATCGAATGTAAGTGAAGACCTTTTTTTTTAGGGATCACTACGATTTTGGGAAAAAAATAGCGTAATTTGCGACCCGCGAACAAGTTCAACATTCAAATGCGGCCCTCAGTTAGCTTCCACGGCCGCAATGCGGCCCGCAAGCAAAAACAATTGCTCACCCCTGCCTTGAAGAAAGCTAAATCTAGAAAAGCGGAAGATGGAAAATTTTCACGGACACCGAAAAAATCATAAAAACCTAAGCAAAAGCGGTACTATTATAATTTGAAAAAAAAATCCAAAAGATCACTTGATTATAAATACAATTCACCATTTGTTGTACCTCACAAAATAACAGCAACTATTTAAACATAAATTTTGTCTACATTTGATAAAGTCAAAAAGCGACGATATTTGCTTGTTTGAACGAAGTAAATAATTACGTTATAATTGCAAAGGCTGAGCAAATAATAGCAAAACTTCATGCCACGTATGAAACTTCTTTTTACTTTTTATGAATGTGCCCAAGTATTTGATGGTCAGGAACGAAAAGAGTCAAAAATTAACGGTTCTTATATAAGTCATCGACATCATCAATGGACTAAAACTCAAAAGGAAAGTAAGAGTAGAAAAAAAACCTTCTAATAGACAAACTAACAAAACACATTTCTAAGTGACGATCTACGTTTTAGGTCAAGCATTGCTTTAGCGTGGGACAAAATTAATTAAAATAACGGTTTGCGGACCTTAAAATAGAACCGATTTTTACGATTAAGCATAATCAAACTTAAAAGAAATTCGATCTAAAAGCGGAAAAGTTATGTCATTAAGTTATATTCGAAAAAGTTTTGTCACTTTAAGAATATTTTTTGTGACATTTATTGGCTGGATTTTTTTTAAACAGAGGTTTTTTAATTTTTTGAGACGCGTCTCCTTTTTTTACGCAAACAAAACTCGCATCCCCACTTACAAAACAAAACTTTCCCTCTTTTTTATGCAAGCAAAAAGTCGCGCCCCCTTTCTCATATAAGCAGAACTCGTGCCCTCCCTCGAGGACATAAACCAAAAACAAAACCCCAGTGATTTTATCAAATTCTCCAATTTCGTTCAAAATTGAAGATGAAAACCAAAACACAGGTCTTCACTTTCTATCAATGTCCAAAACCTCCAATTTTTGGCCAAAATTCATGATGAAGACCAAAAAACAGTCTACACTTTCCATTAGCGTCCAATCTGTCTTATGCTGTAGACTGAAAAGTTTGTCATTGCAGCTATCAATACACTTTCTACCCAGTTGCTCGCTTCCCTAGAAAACTTTTCACGCCCCCCTCCCCAGTTTTAGAGCCCAGGTTTTAAACCAAAGCAAAGAAGAAGAATTATGAAGAATTAGCTTTGAAATCTATTTTTATAACAATATGAGTTTCATTCAACCAAACCTGAAATTAACGCTACAAATGTTCTGAAAGTAGCTCAACAAGGTGCAACTAAACATAATTAAGATTGTAAATAATTATAAGTTTTGAAAGAGTCAAATTTAGTTAATAAGCCAAATTTAGTTTGAAAGAGAAATAAAAAAAACCTTAATCATTTACAAAACACATTGATACTATGTAGCATCAACAATTCCTTTACAAATTTAAATCAAGCAAACTAACTAATAGCGCAAACCTTTTCGGCTTCCAAACTCTCTTCTAACGAATGAAATAAGAATTAAACAAATTCAAGAAATGTTTTAAACTAGAAGTCAATGACCTAATTATGTGAACTGTTTACAAAAATCTTAAAAACTTTTAAATGTTTTTAGGTGTTCTACAGAAAGAACGCAATAAACTTAGAAAATTTTGAAAAAGCACAAAATAATAAAGATGACATGAAAACAAAACAGAATCCAATAAAGCAAAGTAAATTAGATTAAAATCCATTTAAAACAAACGACGATCCATTTGTCAACAACAGACGTTTAAACGCTAAATTCAGTTGCATGAGCACTGACTCTTTATAAATTTTACTAAACGCTGGTTTTTAAAAAGTATATATACTTGAAAAAACTAAAGATGACGATTTGAATTCTACGTCTGTATGTGATGATTTTGTTTATTGTATTAATCCACCATATTTCGATGCTGGAAGCGCTTTATTAGAAAAGTGGCGAAAAATACTCAACCATAAACTAAAAATATCAATCAAACCAAATCCTGTATATAAAACTTACTAATAAAACTGTGTATAAAATTCGTTCTTTTATTTTTTCCTAAATAGTCACTTATTCCTTAGATAATGATTTTTTGATTGGTAAATTGTAGAAATTTGAAACTAAGCTAAATGACATATTTAGGCAATAACCTAATCAGCCCCAAAACTACAAGAAAAATGGTCACGTTCTTCCCTGAATATGAGGAAAAAATCAAACAATCTGTTTCAAAGTTATTTCCAAGGTTCTTATTAATGCGATCTATTAATATCAGTGTTTTCTTGGCTTTCCGGGTAACTTGTTTAAATTGAGAAAGTAAATGAGTGTCTGTTGGCCTTCGTTCATACTACGCGTAGTTTGATGTAGTTGAGAAATTTATCGCTTTTTAGGCACAATATAATGGAAACAAGCACAACAAACGAAAGAAATGCTTAGGGGTCATGGGCGAGCAGTTGGTTTAAATGGCACGATTTTAAAGCGTCCACGTAGATTATAATCAATAAATCAGTTCCATATCCAACTTACTATCTAAAAGCAAAAAGTAAACCTGATGAACAAAGCAAAGCGTTATTTTAGGAACAATAACTGAGTCGTAAAGTGTAAATAAACTTACAAGCGACATTAAGTAGCAGAGACGATAATTTTATCGTGAACAAAAGTTTAAGTTTGCAAATTACGCCCTGTCATTTCATACTACGTATATAAATTTTATTCCTGTTTTGTAAGTCTAACTTGTCTGAATAATTGCTCTTTAACTTTAGTCTTTATATTGAATAAGTGCATTTAAATCTACAGCTAATCTGGGCTTTACTATTTTTTCTTTGTCTTTCTGTTGTTTTTGGTGTTGTACTTATGATGCTTGTGTTAATTATTTTAATCATAATCATTATCTTGTATTAATCTTTTTTTTTTATGTTGTTTTTGTTGTTGTATTTGTGATGTTTTTTATTATGCTCAACCGCTCTGAGACTATACGACCCATTTTAAGTATAGAGCGGTATATAAATATATTGTTATTATTATTATTATTATTATTATTATTATTATTATTATCAATAAAGTCAATATTTGAATCCAACATTAAAACACTTCGAGTTGCCGAAACCATTTATAATATGAAACTTTGTGTTTTGGGTCTTGAAAATTCACATGAAGAATTTATGGTAATAAAGTTAGAAATGCTATGACAAAAGTATTTTTTGAACCGGTTCAGTGTCAAAATATCAACTACAAATATCAACCACATAAATATTAACTGACCAAAATTTCAACGACCAAAACATCTGCAGCCAAAATTAAGTCTCGTAAACACTGCTCCGTCGAAGGGTGGGAAAGAGGCGTTGAGTTCCAATAAACCTCCCCATATGGAGGCTCTGAATGTCAAGGTTGATACCATTTTGGTCATTTAATATTTTGGTCAGTAGAAATTTTGGTCGTTAATATATTGATTGGATAACCCATATTTTAGGTCTTGCTGCTTTATTAAAACGTCCAAATCACATTACAAAACATATGTTAGATAGATAAATGTTGCTACAATGATTAAATTCTTATTTTTTTCCTACCTGATTTTTTTTTTGTAGGAAAGGAAGAATCTTCCACACACACTATCATGAGGTAGGTGTCGCTTCTTTACTTTCATGTTTTGGCCAGTATTATCCCACATATTGTCCCATGTAAAATTATTTCACTGCAGTTTATTCAGTTTTCGGCTGCACCTTATTAGGATGCAGTAGGCATTATTGGATAAATAATTTTACTGTTTTTACTTATTTTTGATGACCAAATTTTCGCACACCTAAAACTTTAGCTTTTTCAGCTATACGAATACTATGGCCCGGTACAGAAATATTTCTTTTGTTAAAAATACTTTTCGAACTCCTTTTAGGCGCAATTAATCATGGTCACCTTTTTATACACTCATATAAATGGTGCAATTGAAGTTAGTGAGAGGATTTGTGTTAGTTATTTTGAATCTAATAGGTTGATGTTTAATTGACCGAAATTAGCTAAATAAAGGGGACACTTCTGACTTACTTATACAATTGATTTAACGACTTTTAAAGCCTTGAGGATACTTGTAGTCTTGTTAATCGTAGCTAAAAAAATTTGCCGTAACATTTTTCTTTTCAAGATTTTTTGAAGAACAATGGATTTGCGTCATCATTAACGCGTAATCAGACGCACTCGAGCTTTAAAGCGCGCGTTCGTGCTCAAATAAATAAATAAAAACTCCTACGCAAAAAAGCGGCAAAGCTGGCATGCATTTTACGTGTGACGGGTAAAGATGTACAAAAAAGTAATTAACTGGTTCTTCGGGACTTCTCAAATGTAACTTCCCTTTTTCTAACAATTCACTAAATTCCACCGGTTGGGCTATTCTCTAGAAAAATCTGCAACAAATAAACCAACACAATAATTACCAATTAAAAGCAAAAGATTTTGTTGGGGAATAATTTCTTGGTCAGGTAACAAGAGACAATTTATTGTTAATTTGCAATCACCAGCCGAATAAACAACAGATGGAAGAAAATAAATGTTTTGTGTTTTGAATCTCGTTTCGTGCTTTAAAAATAAATTTATTAAATGTGAAAAATTACGACAGTAAATTTAAGCAATTATTGATACTAAACTGTAGTTTAAAAAAATACAGCTCTACTATATTAAACTTAAGTGTAAATTTGACTTTAAAAACCTTTTCTTCATTTTGCACAATTGTAATTTGAATCAGTATGTTGCCTAAAGTTAGTTCTTGTTTATTTTACGTTTATAGGGTTTCGAATAATTTTATTAAAAATAATATTTCTTTGCAAAAATTAAATATCGAAAGATTTTTTATGCAAAACTTCGCTCCACTAAAGAAATTAAAAAGAAATATTGTCATACAGAGCTATCGTTCAATCGACATTCTTATTTTTTTTGATGCGCATAGTTTGCTCAACTATTCTTTATTTCCACATAAAATAGGAAATAAAAATTTCTTCATTATCTGTATTGTAATGTTTACATGATTTAACCTCATATTGACGAAAAAAATAAGATACTTCAGGTAACGTGATAAATCCAACAAAGTTACTGAAGTTCCTTAATTTCGCGAAAGAGTTATTGTTTTCCTGTATCATGTTTCAGTATGTGAAATCATTGGATATGATAAAAGGCAAAGTACGCTCGTAACAAGAGCAAGTTAATAATGACTTTGAATAAGTAGTTGCGAATTCAGGTTTTTTTTGTTCCTCGACTGATTCTATCAGCACTACTATGCATTTTTACCATCGCTCTACAAATTTTAGCTTGTTTTCAGTGTAGAATTCTTTCACCAACCGTTCAGGAACTTGCTCGGTGTGTTTTCATCTTTTTGCCACTTGTAAACCTAGTTGTTCTGATGAATAGTTTGAGGATTCCAAACGGATGGAAATTGAAAAATCAAGTTCTAGGCTATAAGGAAATAGAAACGTAGTTCCTAACTGCTTTCATGATAAGCCAAAACGTGTCATCATCTCGTCGCGATGATTTTCGCAACTTTGTGCTTGCGATCCTCAGCTACAGAAGCCAACACATGTCGGCTTATTTTAAGTGCTTCTCTTTGTTTCGCTTTCCAAAACTTTGTCTTTTTTTTGCCAAATTTAAAGTTTAGACATTTTTGTCTTTATTTGACTTTCAAAAAACAGAAACCGTCAACAAAAATAACTTTTCGGACCCCGAATTGAAATAAAGACCGTATTACACCATTCTGCTGCCCAACTGCAGTAATGTAGTTGAGATTTAAATATAGAATAAAAAAGGCTTCACTTAGCTTTTAGATTACTTTGCTTTGCACCAAGTTAACGTAGAAAACAAGCTGCATATAGAGATGAGAAAAAATACGAAGTATAAATAAATATAAAGATGAAATGAAATGGATAAAAACTTAATTACAACGTAAAAAAGAAACATTAACATCAGTTAATACAAAAGTTTTACCAAATTTAAAAAATATTCATTTTTATGTTGTAAAGTCTTAGCTAGTTCCTGCTACATTAAAAGAACTATGAGTAATTCTAAAACTTAGTGCCAAAATACATATTAAGCGAATCGTTATTGCTGCGCTGTTTTGGCGAACAAGCGCGTATTGCTAAAAAAAGAGTCAATAACTATTTCTCAACCTAGGGGCATGACCTCCGTAAAACATAAAGGTCACCTAGGTAGTTTTTGGGTGGTTGCCAATATTTTTCAAATCTGTATTTGCAGAAAGAGAACGGAAAGGGAGTCACATATTATATGTAATCCTACAAGGAATCGTTAACAGCAAACTAACACAAAAGGTTGAAAAACATTACAATCGACACTAAATCTGAGACAAGGAGTTAAAAAGTTTTCTCACTACAAGTTCATCGAAAAAACTAACAGCTTATCTCGGAATAGATGTCTATTGGCATCGTTGCCGCGGAAAGCCAAAATATTTTCAAAATCACGCATCGTGACAACAAGAAAACAACTCAAACAATTTGAAGAATGAATGTAAGAAAAAGTGAAATGAATGCATTTGATTGTTATCATTGCATGAATTACAGTTTGCTGCGATGATAACTGACGTTACGCGGTAAGAATTCATATCTTTGTTTATTGGTTTGCTTTTGGTTGCTGTGTGTTTTGATGTGAAAAAATACAGTAAAACACAGTTGGTGGTATTGTTTAATAGTTGGAGAGATAATTTTGAACTCGGGTCACAAACATTAGTCGGTGCTATATACAAGAACTAACACTTTAACGACAAAAATAATCGGTATAAAAAAAAAAGATGATAACCTTCCAAACAAGCCAACCACAAAGCCGGAAGAGCAGCTTAATGAAAGGCTATAAAGAGTTTAATATAGTCGGCAAACTCACTTTCTTTTCTTCCGAACACAAGTTTACAGAGAATCAGGACGAATATATAAAGACCGGTATTGAAATTTAAATAAATCCCACCGTCACGTCTAATTATATAGTTAATTTAGCGAAGTTACTAAAAAATATGAGTGCATAGCTTTTAATTTAGCACTAGATTTTAGTGTATCACATGCAGCCTTCAATATGCAATTTGAAAAAACAAAAATTTTTTCAAACATAGCCTGCTGGTTGCAATTAATTTTCTAGCCATTTTATGCTTGTCCTAAAATTGATCATAACTAAAAAATTTAACCAAGACTCGAGGTGCGGGAAAAGAATGGCCACAAGTTAGATAAAATAACATGAACACCGATTGAAATAATCCCGCTACAACGAGCAAAATTATAATTGTAAATACAAAAGCTGAATTTTGGTTTTGATAGATGAGAAAATCAAATACGGCGGCCCATAGCTACCCCTTCACTACCTCGATCCCAATTCAAAACAGCAAAAACACTTTAAATGTTGTGATTAGCAAAAACAATTACGTAAGGCAACGAAAATAAAGCAACCTCTGGTTTAGAGATATTGGCGGGAAAAACAACTTTGGTTAAAAAATATAACCTCGACTGAAATCGAGTCTGCATTTAGAGTAATATTTGCTTTTCTCTACCGCACAACACAATTTTAAAGTAATATTTTATCCCTTTCTTAATTTGTCACCATTAATTGATATGTGGCTCTTTTCAAAAAAATTTGATGACTCCCTGGCCTAAATCAAAATTTTACTGACATTGTCGGATTACATATTGGTCGAGATTATATAATTGTAAGGACAGATTTAACCACTTCTTTTTGTTCTTCCAATTCCAAACGACACTATCTGCCCTTTGTGTCTTTGCGTTAAAAGTATTGCAGAACAGGGAGCAATTATTCCTCCAAATTCTCTTCTTCCGGCGCCCTGGTTGGAGCCTGTTAATTTATCGTTTGATATTATTTTTTATCTTAAGTTTTGCTTGGCATTTTAAGAACTAAATTGTGTGTATCAAAATTGTGTAATTTTGTGTGAAAAATAAGCTACAAAAAAAGAAATGCCAGGCATCGCCATGTGTTTACCGTTTTAGTAATAACTTTTTTCTCCTTGCTAAAAACTTCAAATGTTCTACCGGTGATAAGATCAAATCAAAAATTAGTATTTTTATTTAAACTGACGTTTTGTCGGTCAGAAATCAACCGACATCTTCAGAGATTGATATATTCACGGTAGTAATGTTTTTTTTCTCGTATAGATTACAAGCTGACGCAGTTTAGTTTTTTCGCTTCAGTTGGGTCACGTGACTTTTTGAAGCGCGTGCAAACACACACGATCTCGTCGAAATCTTTGGTTGAATTCACTTACGAGCACGAGGATATGAAAAATAAGTCAAGCGAATTTAATTCAGGACATATAAAGTTCTAATCTTTAATTTGATACAAATTGAATTTGGTTTGAAACACTTTTTTTCCGATGTCAAGTTTAAATTTTTAGCTACTGTTAGCGACTGAAAAAAAATTAACTATTTTGCCACACCGTGGCATAAGAAGAAATTTAAGTCATCTTTTAAAGAAAAACTAAGTTCAATACTTTTATTTATTACTGACTCATTTTTTTTTGCTGAATTATTATAAATTGCATATCATTGTAATAAAAAAAAATCTTTTACTCGTATATCATGTATTAAAATTCGCACCGCTTTTCAAAAAAATAAAGACAGAATTAATTAGTAAACTTTTTTTTCTTCTCAACGCGCCGTTTTACCGGGAATCCCCTCAACGCGCTATTTTACCAGGGCAAAAAAGTAAGTTTCCCCGTATACTTTTATAATTTCTATTAATAGAAGGTGAAATACTATATAAATTTCTTTTTTGTATCACGCACGCATTTCTAATTTCTATTAGTTGATTGATTGACGAATTCAGTTAAAACCGAAGTGCGATAACGACAGAGAAAGATCTTTAAATTTTGTCTTTTAAATTGAAATATAGTTGTATCACTAAATTAAAAAATGCATTTTTATGTGAAGATTATGCAGATATTAGTTGTCGCCTTGTTCATATTTCCAATTAGTCAAGGTAAGAAAGAAAGTTGAAATAGATAACAATTTTGAAAACAAAACACGGAAGTAATTTTTATAAAGTAAACTTAATTTGATTAGTTTTCACTAATTTACTGTAACTATGTAGTGTCCACTGATTAAAATATCGAGATTCTAAACTTTGACAAACCTGATTTTAAACAAATTTTTCTATGCTGATTTGTGTGACCCGACTTGATTGTGGCCAATATTTCTTTTAAGTTAAAGTAAATTACAATGAAAAGCATAAACAGAATATAGAACCGTTTTACGACTGTTGAAACCAGAAAAAATTTTAATTTATTGATTTGGGCGAAAAGAAAAAAATCTTATTTTAAGAACGTAAAATTAAATGTAATTCGAACAAAATTTTTTTTATTGATACTCATTACCGATCTAACATTATTTCTCAATCCAAAAAAGGAAAATTAATTAGGACAAATAATTTTTGTTATTTTGAAAAGTTTTAGAAACCAATAATGATTGGAAAATTGATAGGAAAACGCTTAATTATTTTTTTTAGATTGAAGTTATGATAGTTCTATTAACGTATTATATTTGTAATTACCAACTTTTGCGATGAGATCATTCTAAGTAAAAGTTTTAGGGAAATACCCTAGAGGTACTTGGAAATTTTTCTTTTGTCATGATGTGTACCTAGACGCGCTATCTCAGTGCGTATTGCGTATGACGAAAATACGTACACGTCTTAATCCTCGCAGCTGTTTACAGCGCACATTATTTCGCTTCTTACACTTGCTATTGTCTCGACGCTACCATGTGACAGGGTTGCCATATTGGCCTTTTTAAGGTCAAATCTGAAAAATTCGGCCTTTTTTAAAAAATGTTTGGTGTTTACAGCGCGTACCTCGCAGCTGTTTACAGCGCACATTATTTCGCTTCTTACACTCGCTATTGTCTCGACGCTACCATGTGACAGGGTTGCCATATTGGTCTTTTTAAGATCAAATCTGAAAAATTCGGTCTTTTTTTCAAAGATGTTTGGCTTTCAAATTTGACATTTGGCCTTTTGGCCTTTTTTATAAATCAAAATCTTATTTTTGTAATTTAGTGAATTTTTCTAAACATTTGAAGTTGTGAGCAAAATTATTAGAATTTTTATTGATTACTAATTTGTTAACCGTCTTCACCTTGAATTTGGGATGTAAACAGAGATTTTAACAATGATTGAAAGTGATGACCGTTTTCTGTCTTCACCTTAAATTCGGGACGTTAATTGAGAAAAAACAAGTAGGCAATTTTTGTTAGTCTGTTTGGTCTTTTTTGAAAACTTAATCCTGGCAACCCTGCTACGTGAGTAAACCGAAAAACATTGTTTACAATAAAAACAGAGTATCCTACCGGAAAAAATGTCATCTGTTCTATTTTTAGTCTTTTATCTAATCTGCTAAACTTTTTTCCAAGTTTTATTTGAATATTTTGTGTCTAGTGTATTACTTATAGCTCAGCTCTAGCATGTCAACTGACAGAATTACTGCAAAAACATTTGATTGTGAAAAGCGCTTTCAGAATTTTAGATATTACAATTTCACTAGATTTGAAATATTGATTACTCAAACTTGTTTTATTTTCACGTTTTCTTCTTCTGTCTATTTTGTTTCGATTTGTATTTCGCTTGCATCTTTTCTTTTTAGACTATGTCCTTTTTCAAAATAAAATCACGTTGCCGTATTTTTATCTTGCGATTCGTAAATTTCAGTATCAATAATTTTTTCCAAAGTATTGTAATACAAAAATACATGTATAGGTAGCAAGTTGATTCGACGTCGGGGACTTTCCCGCGAAGCTTGAAACAGCGATCAATCGAGACCATAAAAAAAGCGTGACGCAAAATTAAATATGCTCGCTGTAACTCGGATAGCAAAAATTTAATTCCACCCTTAACGGGTTAAGCTTTCGAAAACGAAATACGCAGAATCAATTAAAAAACTCAATCCTTAGCTTTCTAAAAGTCATTGATTGCAACAAACAAAATGCTAAAACAAAATTTGAACACCATACTTTTTTGCAGTTTTTGGAAGAAATTGCAGCAATGAAAGAGTAATCTGCTGTCCGAACTCCCGGGGAGTAAAAATCTGCAAAACACGAATTAACAACAGAGCATGTTGCCCAGGTAATAATAAGTTTTTCTTGTGTATAGCAATTGTCTTCAAGAGCAAATTAAAAAAAGATCATAAAGGGATCTCAAAACCATGTTGGTGCAAAGAACATTGAAAGTAACACAATAATAAGTTACTATGATTCGTATGTTTAAAGTATTTTTTGGTTAATTGTGCCTTTGGGTTTAAACAAATTCTCGAATCATCCACGATGTCGAAATGGTCAAAAGCCACTGCCTTAAATAGCAGTGTCTCCAAGTAAACGAGGAGTGTTTTTGGACAGCAATGGATTATTAATTGGAATGATCTGAGTTTGAACCTCAAACTAAATACCAAACTTGCTTTCATATTTACTGCTTTTTCGCTTTTACCAGGTTTCGCACTGCACTGTTTGGTTTGAGTACTACACTCGTGCTCATTTGACCCGAGTCGGTTGCTCAGCTAACTTTGGAAATTTTGCAGAATCTCAATTTAATTAATTTAACAAAAACTATTTTGAAAAACTTAAAATTGACGAAACTTAAGAAATATTTAAAGAAATCTTAGGGTTTCATCAGACTCCGGTCGAAGAGCGTTGTCATAGTAACCCCGTCGGCTTGTGCAAAGCTAAAATTTTTGTTTGCTACATACAGATTTTACTCAGGTGCCGAAAAGCCATTCTACAATCCAAAAACAACGTTGTGTTCTAAATTTGAGACTTTTGAACGAAGAGACTTCCCAGAATACGTTCAGTGCGGATACAATAAAGTGATTAGCCGAGGAACTTCTTGTGAGCCAGAGGAAAGCAAAAATTTAGGTTTGCTTGTGTTGTATTTATTGCTCATTTATGTTAGTGATTATCGTTTCCAATTTTGACAATAGGGTGTTTGGGTTCGATTCCAGAGCCAACCAATTCCAACTCATTTCGGTTAAATCAAGGCTTGTCATTGTTGAAACCATTCTAAGATCTTTTGTCAAACGCAATATCATAAAGTCGTGATTGTATTTTTTCGTTTAATTTTTAGTCCTCTAGTTGATTTCTTTAAAAAAGTTAATTATAAAAGTTTTTTTGGTTAAAATGATTGAAAACAATTTTCGTTTTTTACAGTAAATTTACTTGCTGAAATTTGCAAGTTCAAAGTACCTCTTTGTTGTTATGATGCAAGAGGAGAATGGATTTGCCGAAAACATCGAAAGAATCTTAGGTGTTGCCAAGGTAAGTGACTTACTGAATAAGAATCAACTCAATAGTTATCAAATACTTTTTTTAACGTTCATGGATTTAGATAAGATTTTTCTTTTAAGTTAAGCAGTCGGTGTAACGATAGGCGTACCAATAAAAAAAATTTGGGGGCGATGAAATTTTGCGCAGATTTTGTGACATTTTTCCGAATCATGATTATCTAGTACTTTACGGATATGACAAAAAAATTATCCGAGATTACAGGATGAAGACAAATAAAAAAGGTGTTCACTTTGAATCAGTCTCAGATTTCTCAATTTTTATCCCAAAAGCATGGTGTTCTCTAAAAAAAGGTTTTACCTAAATTTTATAACTATATTTTGCGTTTGATCATTGTCGCAGCCTAAAATCACAGCTCGAAAAATTATGAATTTTTCCAAATTTTGGAAACTTGAGGGGGGCAATTGCCCCCTTGCCTCCCCGACAGGTACGGCTATGGGTGTAACTTACTAATTATAGTAAACCTAGTGCATTCTTAAATTTTAAACACAGTCTTTCATCCTGTTTAAAATATTTCATAAAAGCCAAGAGCCTATTTGCACAACTGAAGTTTCCAGTACGGATAATTTTTTAAAATGCAACTGATGCGTCATATGTCGCCTATCATTGATGCATCATTAGTATTTTACTGCACAAAATCTTTTGCCATTGTGGATGTTAACTGAAACGACTTTTAGAAAAACAATTAAACCTGAATGAAAACATATATAAGCCATTTTAAACAAATATTTTGAGTTTTTTTGTTTAAAAAATTACCTTCTGAAACGACGGTTGTTTTGTTTAGGAGCAAGTAATCCATTCTATACTGTTGGAACCCAAATGTGCAATTATAGTCAAGTTATAAACTACCGATCAGACATGGTGCAAGAAGATAACAAAGTTGTCCTGCGCGGTGAAGCATCACAAAATCAAGGTTTATAAACAATTTTCTTCTACTTATTGTTTGTATTGCCATATTGGCTTTTTGTTTGAAGCAGAGTGATCATTTAGATATAAGCAGAGTGACCCATTAAATAATTTATGGTAAAGTTTTTTTTTGAAGAGCACAACGAAATCATTCGAATTGACAGAGAGTTGAACTCGCAACTCAAGATTTTTAAGGCTCGTTTCCACTGCGAGCAATGGCGGGATATTCTTTTTTTTTATTGTGTTTTGTCTCTCTCAGCGGAAACGGGACCTAAATCACAGAGTTATCCTGTCGACAATTTTTTCCAATGCAAACTAGCTACTTCACTTTATTTGTTAACTAAGTTGAACTTCAGTTATACCTTTATTCTTTGTTTGCCGCTTTTATAAATAGACTAATTTGCAATTTTTTAGTTTATTCATCAAAAGCAAAATTTATATAAAAGTACTGGTAATTAAAAAATATTGAAGTTAGAATTAAAATTTGGCAAAAGAAATTATTAAAAAAAAACTATATAGAGTAAAGTTTAGGCGTAAAGTGAAAATGAAATAATAACTGTTACTAAATAAGCCTTATCGTAAATCTGTTTGGTATTTTTTAAATGGATTAAGTAATGTTATGAAATACTAGTGTTTTTCAACAAATCTTGTTAGAATAATAACTTTAACTTATTTTATTACAGAAAACAACGTTGTGCCTATTCATTCATATTTTTTCCGGCCAACGCAGAAAAAACAAAAACGATCTTGTCGATATGAAGCAGAATTACTTATTCCAAACGTTTCTACAAACAATGTTTTGATCCCTAAGATCCTCTTAATCATAAAAAAGCCTACAAAATGCAATTTATCATTGTCAAAATGGTATTCAGTGACAAGTAAAACCTTGTTGAGAGCGAATTCGTCACGTTTGCGCGTTAAAGAAAACGACGTAAGAAAAGTGCCTAAGAGGTTTACTTCCAAGCTGGATCGATATTGGGAAAGTTTTTCTTCGTAAAATATTTTATATATTTTTGTTGTTTTTTCGAATTATTTATTTCTGTCAATTTGCGGTATTGTGTTTTTTGTATCGTAGTCAAATTTCTGGCCCAATTTATTTAGTCCATTTGCGTAATTTTTCAGTATTTATTGAATTTTAAATCAAATTAACGTTAAATTTTTTATGCAATTTTAGTGAATCTTTTTGTAATGAAATCACGACTTTTAAAGATCGTTTTGTTGCTAGTTTTGGGTTAATGTTAAAGTGACAAATCAAAATGCTTAAAGATTACGTAAACAGTTCAACGGTTTAAAACTAATATTTGCACAATACCTTCATCACACGAGAATTTTTTTATTTTATCTCTCTATTTATCCTCCTGACTCGCAGGAAAGCGACGGAGGCGCTAATACATAGGGTAGCAATTACCCCGACCTGCTTCCGGAGATACCAAGTACCAAGATATTGCTGTCCGCTTGTAATTTAATAAAGATATGACTGTAATTTAGAACTGCTTGCCACAACCACCAAGCAGGGGAATGTGCCGCAAAGTGTCTTTCCCAAGGGCACAACAGAATGGCGCGAGTTCCTTCCCAACATATTAGATTATTTGCTTTGTTGTTGTATAAAACAAGGCTTCTCAAATTATGAGTCGTGACATTTTCGATTTGAATCGTCTAAAAATCCATTTATAGCTTTATAAAATTTACTTCGATCTACCGGTACTTGGTTTATTCGTCAAAGGGTTACAAAATTAAAAGTTTGAAAAACCCTGGTAACCTGGTAAAAATTTTGTTATAAACTCTTTAATGCTGTTGTGTTCAAATTAGTTCTTTCATTTTATTTGTAGTTAAGGTGATAATATGTAAATCACATGTTCAAGGTGAGAAAATTTTTTAATAAGCCTACACTTGTTTCTATTTATTTTGTTATTTATTGTAATATAAGTTACTGTACGTTAGATTTATATCTTATGTTAATAAATCATTGGACTTAATTGTTTTAAATATAAAAACTGAAAGGTTTTTGTTATAGTGTCGTTTCGCAGTAACTATACAGTTTATCAAGTTATGAAGATGCAAATAGGTTAAAAATTAAAAATGAAGGCAGCGTACGTAAAAAACTATTGGTTTTATAAATCTTAATTTTGAAGTCTCTGCGGGGGCTGCCAAGCGAATGACAATTAATGATGTGAATGTGATTTTTTCATTTATAAAAACTAAATTATGCCTGGATCTCAACTAATCATTTTTTGAATCATTGTGTTCTTTTTGAATTGTTAAAAATCCCAAGACTCGAGAAATTAATGTTTAAGTGAAAGCAATTATACAAGAATTGAGATTGAAAGCTTGCAAAATATAATAGAATCCCTTTTCCCTTCGAAAATTATTAACTTACCTTTGAGTTTTTATTGAATGACTTGATCTGTTCTTCAATTTTACAAACAGGTCGATTAATGGCATGCGAAAGCTTCGGGCTACGTGCAATTTCTTATATTGTAAACAACAAAGCAATAATTATCGGGTATTAGTGAAATAACAACTGTACAAAACACAATAAATCATTTATTAACAGCGGTCAAGTTGCAATCAACAAACCAATGAACGACCATTGACCATCCGGCAAAATGCAACTGAAAAGTACTTGACAACGACAATCTTTTGACGCACGAACGTTCACAAAAACGTGCAATAAACCCCAACGGCCGGAGCGGTTGCAAGCACAAGATAATCATTTCATTAACTGTTAGAAATTCAAAAAAATTTTTTTAAATTGCCATAAATTCAAATCAACATAGAACAACACGAAAAAACAACGAAGAAAAACCAACAAAATGAAATTAATTCGTGAACTGGATTTGAAGGTTTCTTTAAGAATTTATAAGGATTCAAAGCTGCTATTTTTTGCTGACACTCGACAAAGAACTTCCGCGAAGGGCGCTCTTGTGGTTAGTGGACCGACTTATCTTTGACACCTGTGGGAGTAAACGTAAATTACGAAAGCAGACTTAACATAATTTCTCTCATCATTTTTTTCTTATTAATATTAAGCTATAAAGCCGTTATCGAGGCAAAGTTCAAAGTAAGAACAATTGAGACTTAACAATAGCAGATATTTCAATTTAACTAATTGATTTCAATAATTGGGTTGTGAATTCGATTTTCGTCTTTTACGATTTAACACGCAATTTTTATTCATTGGAGAAAACTAAATCCAGAATAACGGATGACGGAAAATTTCTACGAACACCAAAACACAACATGAAAGCCTTGGAAAAAGCGGACTGTTACGATTTGAAAAAAACTACCAAAAAAACTACGTAATGAAAAATACAATTCACCTTTTGTTGTACGTTGCAAAGAATAGCAACTACTTGAAGACGAATTTTGACCATATTTGGTAAAATAAATAGCGGTGAGTTTCGCTTATTTGAGCGAAGTAAGCAATTACGTCATAATTGCAAAGGCGAACCAAATACGAGCAAAACTGCACTGTATGAAAATTCTTCCAATCTTTTTATGAATACCACCAAGTATTTGACGGTCATGAACGGAAAGGGTCAAATATTCGCGGTTCTGATATACGTCGTGAGGGGGGTGGGCTTACCCTTCCAAGGAATAAGAGCGTAGATCAACTCCGCGGAGTCTCAATTATCGGGCAACCCCTCTAGGACGAGAACAACAAGAACGGTGAGGGAGTGGTTGAGGGTTTACTATTCTTAGCGATTATAATTTAGAAGAGACAAATAAAAACTTCTTTTGCTTTTGATAAACACAACATCACCAAAAAACAAATCAACTACACCCCATTTAAAGGTCTTCCGAAAAATTCAAAAAAGTCCCCGAAATACTGTAGATCATAATAATCGCCACTGCTTTATAAATAACTAACAATTAAAAAATAAAACAATACTTGGCGAACACAAAGGGTTTTATTTTGGGGACAATAACTAGACCACCAAGTGTAAATAAACTTACAAGCAGTAGTAAGTAGATATTTCATCGGGAACAAAAGTTTAAGGAATTATTTTCACAGAGGAAATCCGTCAAGAACCTTGACAATGAATGCGCGGATGTCTTCAAAATCATTTTCAAGAATCAACAACACGTGCTCCTAATAACAACGCGATCAATCTCCGCTTTCACTAACTTTATTGGGTACAATCAAGCAAAAGTGATAAAGGATTCTTCTACTTATCAATTACGTAAGTGGAGGCGAGCATTCGCAAGCGACTTTCAAAGTGCCGATAACACGAAAGTAAATTAACTTTGACAGCGTCATAGAGATTGATCAAAATAAAAACAAACTGTGTTACAACGCCTTGTGATTTTCTACTTTCAGGTCAAGCTTAGAACGTGAGAGGGCGTGAAACAAACCCGCAGTTTATCATCGTGACTCTAAATTACTCAAATGCGACTACTATGTTGCTGTTTCCCCTCCTCCAAAGATATCTGGAGTAGCCGTCTCTAAACTCCTCAAAGAAGCCAATATAGATTCCCACTCTTGGATTACCTCTGCTGTGTTTTCAGGCTTTTTCCACAGACTAGTGACGTTGTGTTTTGTTGGTACTTGACTACAGTTCAAGAGGAGATTAGTGTCATGCATTTTTGTCAAGCATAGTGGGCATTGTGGCATGTAAGTTTCAGGGTTCACTGTATGTAGGTAACTTTGCAAGAGTGGTGATTTGTTGGCTCTGAGTTGTGCCAGTTTTTTTGGCATATGACATAGCAATGTTCGTTCTGATGAATTAATGTCATAGGTCAATTTGTTACTTAAAGAGCTTTTTAATGAGCGCCATCTGTTCAAAAGAAACTCCAAAACTAAAGATAACATATATAGTACAATTGTGAATTTTGTAATAACAAAACGACAAGGCCCTGTTTCGACCTAATTAGGTCTCATTAGGTTTCGCAAACTTGTTTTTCATCATTAATGTTATAGGGTATGATGTTAGACACTTTTTTCTACTACTAGGTGTTGAGTATTTGCATTGCAAAGCTGTGTTCTGAATGGTTTGCAGTTTCTTGATGTTGGTGTTTGATGTGATAGGGCTCCATTATGGTGTTTGCATATTCCAAAATAGCTTCAAATGTAGATACAATTAATTCTTTTTGTTTGCCACATTTGGTAAAAGTGAGTGC
This sequence comes from Diplosoma virens, assembly GCA_963680785.1. Taxonomy (NCBI): domain Eukaryota; kingdom Metazoa; phylum Chordata; class Ascidiacea; order Aplousobranchia; family Didemnidae; genus Diplosoma; species Diplosoma virens. Next base: position 14,666,981 of record OY796885.1, read on the forward strand.
TTCTAGAATCTTAAGCGTTTGTTTCGCTTTAGTGGTGGTGACGTTAATACGTATGTTGTGAAAATGTCAGTTTTGGGTTATGAATGATTCCAAGAATTTTTGGGTATTTTGTTGTTGGTAGTGTTTGATTGTTTACTTTAAGTGATAGAGTTGTGCCATTTCAGCTGGGTCTGGTATAAAAAGTGTGGGAGTAGTTGTGTCTGTGTTTATATGAAAATTATTAGTGGTGGGCCATTCATAAATTTTGTAAAGATATGGTTGAATGAGTTGTTGGACTTTACGGTGTTTGGTGTGAAATGCAGTAATTGTTATGTCATCAGCATTTGTTGTTATTTGTACGTCTTTTGAGGGGAGTGGATGTCAGAGGTGTAAATGTTGAATAATGTTGAAGGCAGAACTTCACCTTGTGGTACTCCGGTGTTGATTCGTTTGAGTTTTGAGAGTGTGCCATTGTGTTGATTGCATGCTTGTCGCCTTTTATATAGTTGCTATGAACTTGAGGATAATGTTAGAAATGTTTGTTAGTGTGAGTTTGTGTATAAGTTTGTGTATGTTCACTGTACCAAACGCCTTGCTTATGTCCAAAGTCAACATTGTTCAAGTAGCCTTGATGTTGGCCGAAATTTCATCAGCAGCGGAAGATTTTGCAAGAATCGCGGGGTTTTGACCCTTTTAATAAATAAATTCGAAAATAGTCAAATTCACACATTGCCGTGTTTGCGTTTCCGACTCCTGCCGTAAGTTTGATTCCATTTAAAAACCAGCGAAACCTGACACAGTGTTGTAAACACCTCGTAATTGCATTGACAGTAGCACTTAAAAGTGGACGTGTGGACCAGGCCGAGTTGGCAATCACAAATACGTGACACGTTTCTGTGTAAGAAGTGAATATAATAGAAGGTTTGATTTGTTTATTCAAACAAGAATATGATCGATAAGTAATTTTAATTTAGAGAAACTGCAGCCGAGAGAAATACTAAAATATATGGTTATATCAACTGGATGATCGATTAACGAAATGGGTCGTTAATAGCCAATTAATTAAATATTTCTTCAAGTGGGTGGCTTTTAAAAGCGTTTGTCAGATCTTAGGGGCTCCCTTTGAATTAAAACGGAAAAAGGAAGAACGCGAATGAATGAGAACAAGCAAATAGTTCAACAAACTTGACAATGGTGCTGACAACGAAATAGACTATATTCTAAAAAAAATAGAAATATACTTCCTTATCAAAAAAAAGATTCGAGAAAAAACTCGAACACAACAAAATAATAGAGAATAAATAAACAGACAATTGAATTATATTGTTCAATGGAAGCAGTTGTAAATGAATGGAAAAATACAAGGTAACTTTAAAAGTTTTTCCGATGAGCTTCAGCAAAATGCTGAATATAATACAAATTATAGTTTTGCAAATTAACGACATTAAAATTATATGACATGCGTCATAATCACGAGACTGAAAAATCCCCTGGTGAAACACCAAAAAATGATGACCTATTTTGAAGTGAAGAGGGCTAGAAATTGAAAAGGTATTATTAAGTAGTTATTCAGTTTTACAGATTGCCTTTTGTTTAGTTTTTTTTTTTTACATTCGACGTCAAGACAAAACAAACGAAAGGGTGTTGAAATTCTACATAAAAGCGCATCTCACGACAGATGCCAAATTCGATAAAAATGTGAAGAATGTTGCAATTGTATCGTTGTAAGCGATTATTACAACCTTATATAAACACCATGATAAGCCAAGCAAAAATCAAAAATCTCTGTGCAAATGGAAATCAGACAAATCATTTCAAGTTCAAATAAAAAATTCCAGACAACAAACGACATATTTTCATACATTAAAATAGTGTTTGAACAATTAAGATTTTTTTCGAATTGCTTGATATGGACTTGAACATCAGTTAATTGTAAAAAATTATTTGATTTTCCCAGAGATAACAAACACAATACTTAAATATAACGAGAAACGGCAACAATCAAACACAAGTATATGACTACTGTATATTAAGCAATGTATAAGATGGTTTGAGGAAAAAATGATTTTTATTGAATGTTGTCTCTTTTATAACAAATGAAATATGATGAACGAACAGTGTCTTTGAATTTTCAGATCTTATTATTACAATTTAGTGCAATCCTACATGTCACGATGTGTCATGATTACACGGCACAAACATTGACACCATTTGAAGAATGTCATTTGGATGCAACACCGTTCTCTTGCACTACACTAGAAATCATTCAAACCCAGCAGATGTAAGCTACAATTTCTCAACAAGCCAAAAAGTTTAGTCGCTCGAAAAAAGATTGTCTATATAAAATAAAGGAAAATTGTTTTTGTAAATAAAGAAGGGAAGGCATTATAAAAAAATATTTGAATGAAAGTAAAAAGCAAATATTTTGAGCCCACCGATGTACAAATCGTTAATAACAGGATTGCGGAGTCGGAGTCGGAGGTTTTCGGAAGGAGTCGGAGTCGGACTGTTAAGAGGACTAGGAGTCGGAGTCGGAATATTTTATCCGACTCCGACTCCTCATGTCCAATTTCTTTACATATCAGTGATATTAACCGCGCAAATTACGCGGCCGCGTGCGCCAGTGGAGTGCAGTGCAGTAATCTTTTTAAGAGAACCTTGCTGCGTATCGTGCGACACAGCGTGCGCCTCATAAAAAGTTTACATTTAAATTTGCAAGCAAATAGTATTTTGCGTAATGCTATGCTTGGGCAGCCAATTTAGTTGCTTCCTTTTCTTCAATCCAATGACAGGAAGCAAATGCCAGGTCCATAATCAATTACTACCCTAAGCAGCCTCTTTCTATAATACAGTGGTACCTTGACATACGAGTTTAATTTGTTCCGTGGCCGAGCTCGTACCTCAATTTGCTCGTATGACAAAGCGAATTTTCCCATTAAAATTAATGTAAATGCCATTAATCCGTTTCAGCCTCCAAAATGCCCACCCATTTTTTATTTTTGACGTGTCTTTAATTAAGTACTTCCTCCATCAGAAGCAAGTGCTGAACGTCTGTTTTCATTATTATGGCTCATCAGAACAGACCAAAGGGGTGCAATGAAGGAGAAGCACACAGAAACAATTTTGTTTTTACGAGCAAATTATTAAATTAAAATTTTTGAAAATTAAAACTTATTCTTCTTGCTCTATTCTTTCAAAAAAATATCAACCAAAAGTTTAGAACCAAGGTGAATTTTTTAATAATCTCCTAATATGAATGTCGATAAACGGCAGGGAACCTGCATGTTCAGTCTCGTACAAAATTACAATAATTGAAATATTCATGAGATAGAAACTACAGACCCCCTTTTATTTTGTTACAAAATCCGACAAAATTCACATATATATTCTTACTATCAATATATAACCATGAATTACTGTGAAGAAGATGGACTCCATGCTATCAAACTAATGGCTAAAGTTTATTTGAGCTTATTATTGGTATGGAAATGTCAACACTTTTCTCTGGAGTTTCTTTATATGCAGAGGGTAATTCAAGAAAATTCTAAAATTAGTCGCATTTTATTGTTTTTCTTGTAGTCTATAATTGTGGGTTTTAAATTTTTTAATTCTTTTACGTATAGTTTTTTGTTTCTTTTGCTTTTATAAATTTTTGTTTTCAAATTTTCATTGTCAATAATTTCCATAGTTATTATTAACATTTGTAAAAATTTTTACAATTATAAAATATTCATATTTACGTTTTAACTTCAGCGATAAAAACGAAACTAAGCCACCTAAAACAAGAAGCACCAGACTCAAGTTTTCCTCTTATTAAAGCTCGTCAGTGATGCATACGTCATTGAGTTTCGAACCGACTAGATGTAGTCCAACATGCAGGAGACATCACTCAGGGTCTAGTCCTACACCCAGGGCCTACACAAGTCATTAATTGTATTAACATTAAGGTTTGCCAATTTCGCTTTTCTTGATACCAGGTATATTATTAAAATCTTTGTTCATGTTATTCTGGTAAATCTGAGTTAAATTGCTGTTAATTCTTTATTAAAAGTAAAACTATAATAAAAACTCAACGTTTCGGTGTACTATGATTTAGTAAACCTTCATTAGGAGATTAAGCAAAACACAAATATCATCCGCAATAAAACCACAGTGGTGCAAAAACAGAAAAAATATTAAAGTACATTTGTGATCTAAAACGACATCTAACGGATTTTAAATTTTTAATTATAATAAGCAGTTGGATAAAAACAATTGGTTTTATCATTTAAAGCATTATTATTAAAATAAATAAAAAAGGACTCCAAAAATCTTCTTCTTATATAATCTGTTTATTTTGCCAAAATTTGTGAATTATTCCAATCCATATGATGATTTTCCGAATATACATGTTTCACCAGAGCAGATTTGTTGTTTATATTATTATTTTTTAATCGTGCTAAATTTTTTGGATTCACATCACGCATGTGTTTTTTACATCTTGTACGAAATGCCCTACCAGTTTCACCAATATAAATGCCAACAGAATGTAAATACGGAATTTCATAAATTACTCCTGGCTATTGCTTTGGTTCAATTGAATCTTTTAAGTTGGGTAAAATTTGCTTGATTGTTTCAAAAAGGTTTTGTGTATACTCTAATATTTTGTTTTTTAATTATACGACTTAAAATTTCAGTTATATCTTGAAAATAAGGTAGGGTTACTGTTCCTTTGTAGCTTTTGCTTTTTTCATGTTTCTCAATTTTGTTGAGTTTGAATCGATTAAATGTTTTTTTTGTAAGCCAATTTGGGTAGTTCGTACGTCGTAGCATTTCTTTTTCTTTTTTAAAATCTTTCGAATCTATAATTAGTTTAGCTGATATGTTTAATAAACTAATAATAATACCTTGTTTTTGTTGCTATAAATGACAAAATTCATAATTCAAATAACGGTTAGTGTGGGTTTCTTTTCTATATATTTTGGTTGCTAATATTCCACTTTTCTTCTTCATGACCAGTATATCTAGAAATGATAATGTGTCTTCTTTCTCGTATTCGATGGTAAATTTAATGCTTCCTTCAATGCTATTTATATGAGCGAAAAATTTTTTTACGATATCTGATTTTATTATGACAAATGTATCATCTACAAATCTCGACCATAATTTTGGAGGGGAGAAAAAAGAATTTATTGCTTTTATCTCAATGTGCTACGTAACCAAATTTGCAATAGTAACAGAAAACATTGGAACGCCAAATATTTGTTAATAAAATTTTCCTTGAAATATTGTTTAAACAGAACTTCAAAGCAATTTCAATGTCATTAATTGTCGTGGTTTCGATTTACCATGGGAAAAATGATAACTGTAAAATACTGTAGACTAAAGATAACATATCATCATTATCCATAAAATACTTTGATGTTCAGAAAATGTAATAAGCATTAAAGTATAGAATACATATTTAGTTTCGAGTTATGTATGCCATTTCTAGTTAGTTTTCTAAATGTGATTGGTATTGATGTTTCATTCAAACACAGTAAGAATTATAGTTGATGCGTTGTGTATATAATATAATTATATATATATATATATATATACGTATTTATCAAAACATAAATATAACAAAAAAACATGTTGTATTAAAATAGTTCCAACAGACTGTTTCGCCTGTGAGGTTCATCAGGGAACACAACAATTAAAAAAAGCAATATTATTTACGTTGAAAGAAATAAAATAAACAAAAATTAAAAGTTAACATAAATTTTTACGCTTCAGATCAAAACTCGCATCTTAAAAAATAACGCTACCAAAAGTTTGGGTTTAAACAATTATTTTACTCAAGTTAATGATTGATTATTAAATAATTACTTTTGTTACGAGATATTAAAAGAAAACATGCTGTAATGTTGCGCATACTCGTAGATGTATTAAACTTGGCCAAGCTGCCGAAAAGATTAAAGTGTAGAAAAGTTTATGGATCATTAGTTAAGAGCAAGTGTTACAAAAAATTTTTTTTATACTGTACAGAACATTAGTATGGATCATTCGTTAAGAGAGAGTGTTATAAAAACATTTTTTTATAAAAAGATTCTTTTATAACACTTTCTTTTAACTAATGATCCATAAACTTTTTTACGCTTTACCGGTAATCTTTTCAGCAGCTTGACCAAGTTTAAGAATACATCTATGCGCAACATTACAGCATGTTTTCTTTTAATATCTCGTGACAAAAGTAATTATTTAATAATCAATCATTTACTTTAGTAAAAAAATCGTTTAAACCCAAACTTTTGGTAGCGTTATTTTTTTAAGATACGAGTTTTCATCTGAAGCATAAAAATTTATTTTAACTGTGTCCCCTGATGAGCTTTACAGGTGAAACAGTCTGTCGGGACTATTTTAATGAAAATTTTTTTAATATTTGTGTTTTGATAATCAGGAATAATCGTTCTGACTATTGAAGCCATTGAGCACTCTTCTGAAGAGCACCAGTAATTTGCAGTTATATATGTATATACACTCATATACATAATTTTTTAAAGTAAATATCTTTTTATGTATTATATTTAAAAAACCTGACTTATTTTGTGAGACTGTCAACTTGAAAGGATCATTTTTGCTTAGTTAAATCTAATTTAAGATAAATACTTTGCCCATACTAGGGAGTCGGGAGTCGGGAGTCGGGAGTCGGGAGTCGGGAGTCGGAGTCGAAGTCGGAGTCGTAGTCAAAGTTAAAGTCGGGAGTCGTAGTCGGGATTTTAAAAATTCTAGGAGTCGGAGTCGGATCTTAATCATGCGACTCCGCAACCCTGGTTAATAACTCGATAAATTCGCAAAGAATATACCTCATTCGTGGGAGAAGGAATTGTCATGAACAGAAGGTCATAATTATATATTTTGATTTGACGTTCTTATTTAAAAATAGTGGGCGCTAATAAATAATTTTGATGTCAAAACCACACTAGCCATATAAGCAGCCCCAGAATCGTCTATTTCATTTTCTGCGGACGCCCGCTAAAACAAGTTTTTTTCCGGCGCATCACGTGATTTCAAAGCGTACTACAAAAGCTACTTAATGTTCATTCAACCAAAAAGCTGGTAACATGAGTTATTCAACATCCGGCAAAATCAAGAACCTCTCAAAATCATCTTGAATATAGGTCGGCAAACTCTTGTGTTCTCAATGCACGACAACAAATTAATACCTCCACCTAGCGGTTCAATAAATATTATAACAAAACAATCATCTGACCTTTGTCGAAAGATGCTGGGAAGATTTTCCAGCCGTTCTTCTTGTTCGGCCGGAAGAAAGCTTGCCATTCTCATCGTAATCGTCAGTGAATCCGATTCCGTAGCTTAAGTTCACGCGCCGTGGTTGGTCGGGAGGAGTCTTCAAACGATAGACCTGGCGGAAGTAACGCACACGTTGAGTACAAACGACGTTTGTCATAGTCGACATGGGCTAGCCTTGGCGCAATCATTTTACATTAATCCAACTAAAGTCTGCAAACCAATGATTTGTTGTTGTTGCCCCTCCAAGGCTATCTTGGAGGTCAATCGTTTAACATTTTAAAGCAAATCTAAGGTATACTTCCAGTCTTGGATAACCTCCGCTGCTTGCACAGGCTTCTTCACACAACCAGTGATTTCGATTTCTTTCAAAATGGATAAAAATGAAAGAACTCGGTTAAATGGATGAAATCATGACATATGCGTCACGATTGTTTCCATCCATTCAACCGAGTTCCACAATCACAAAAGTTGTAAAATGTGCGTCACGATTTTTTCATATACATTTACATATATACAGTATATGCAGACTTTAGTTGGATCAATATGAAATGATTGCGCCAAGGCCAGCGCATGTCGACTTGTACCAAAAAGACAATTTCGGGAAAGATTTAATCATAAGAGACAAAGTCTGAAAACAAAAAAAGCGTTTTTGTAGCAGCTATTTGAGTTTTTTCACGAGAAGATAACTAAATGAAGAACAACTGTAGTAAAAAGTTGTGGAAACGGGAATGTTAAGGATAAGGTTTAACGAAAATTCTTGTTTTTTGATTCGTGTGAATAAAAAAAATTTAAATCGAAAAAATTAAATTCAGATTGAAAAAAAATCACCATTCTTAACATCACCGATTTATTCCTACCGGTAGGAGATGAAAGATTGCTCCGGTGTCCGAATCAATGGATTTATCGCTTTCCAAACCACTCTTGTCGGCCTTAAGATGTAAACAAAATATTAAGTTGTATTTTCATCAAAAAAGTTGGGATTTATTGCGGTTTAATACCTAGGTTCCTAAATTGGGGGGGGGAGGCGAGCAACCGGATGGTAACTGAGTTGATAGGTGAAACGACAAATTCTGGCTTTGTAGAATAGCTGTTTTTGGTGACAAACTGGGTTCTTATTATTTTTGTTTGTTGTTAAACAATTTCTTTTTTTGTTTCTGAAAGGTCTATAATTTGTTACAATTTTTTGTTGACTCGTTTTTTTGCTTTTTAACGCGCTTTTATATCTGATGAAAATTAAACTTTAAACCGGAAATTTGATGTGTCAAATTTTTTATTAAGATTGTTTTATTTTTTCTGATGCCTTATTACTTTTCATATAACTGACAAGGACGTTTTTTGCTTTTTAAGTAATAGAAAAAATTTTATATATTCGCAATTCTAAAATGTAGAGAAAATGTTTAAGAGCCATTACAATCGCAGTGAGTTCTTTGTCAAAAGCTGCGTATTTTCGTTCAGTACGAGAAAATATGCGGGAGAAAAATTAAACGGTTGACGACGCTGTCGATTTCCTGTTGAAGTACAGCCCAGCTGCGTCATTACTTGCGTCGGTAACAAGTGAAATGTTTGCGTGTGGAGCAGGAAAAGCAAGTGCCGTGTAGTTTGCCAAACAATCTTTTGCACCTTCAAACCTTTTAATTAACTCAGGAGTACATTTTGACAATGACTGTGAACTCCGTTTTCCTTTAATCATGTCATATAGGAGCACTAACTTACGAGATAAATTTGGTATTGATGGAGCATAAAACTGAACCATGCCAGTAAAACGGCGTAAACTTTTAACACTTTTTGGTCGCTCGAAATTGCGGATTGCTTCAATTTTTTCGGGGGCTGTAAGAACACTTTTAGAAGTAATGATGTGTCCTAAAAACTTGATTTCCTTGCGACCAAATTTACATTTTTTAAGATTAATTGTCAAACCATAATCATTTAAACGATCAAATATAATAGGTAAATGCTTGAAATGCTCTTCTTCAGATTTACTAAATACTAAAATATCATCTATGTAAGCGTAGACAAAAGATAAACCACGGGTGACAGTGTCAATTAAACGCTGAAAAACTTGAGTACTCGTTGACAATCCAAACGGGGTTCTTGTAAAGGCAAAAGCTCCAACTGGTGTTTCAATTGTAGTTTTATGAACGTCTTCTAGAGCTACGGGAATGTGATGAAAAGCTGATTTAAGGGCAAGTGTTGAAAAATATAGAGAACCATATAGTAATTCATAAGCCGTACGAAGATTGGGCAACGGATATTTATCTGGAGTGAGCATTTTGTTTAAAACTTTGTAGTCGCCTACTAAACGTAATTCCGTGCTCTTTGCTTTGGGAACCACATGTAAGGGACTTCCAAATTCAGAATTACTCGGTATGAGTAAACCTGATTTGACCATCTCTTCAATTTGATGCTTGATTTTTTGATATCTCTCAGGAGAAACGCGTCTAGCTTCATGTTTGGAGGGCGTCCTTTGGTGGGAAGATGGTGGACTATGTTGTGCATAACAGGTTTGCAATAGTCTACGGGAGCTGTTAAACCAGGATATTTTTGTAGGAGTTTTGTGTATTTACTTTCATGCGCAGGGAAAAAATCCTAAAAATCTATCGGTTCTTGTAATGTATTGACTTGTTTCTTAGAATCTTCACATTTTAGAGAGCAAGTAGAAACGTCAAGAGTAATTTTGTAATTTCGCAAAAACTCAAAACCCAAAATTTGGTGGTTCAATAGCACATATGCAAAATACGTCAGACATTTTGCCAAAGCCAATATCAACATCTAAAGTCACGTTACCAAAGCATTTAATAGGATTACCGGGTGCGTCATAAAAGTGACTTTCTACTTCTTCAGTTTGGTCATCTGAAGCCGGTAAAAATTTACCAAAAGCGCCGCTATCAATTAAATACATTTGTTTTGAAAGTTTATCATAGACTTTGGATGAATCATAGATTGTGTCAAGGGAACAGTTTTTATTATAGTAGTTACAGAGTAATTTTTAAACAAGCAAAAGGTACAAGGACTCTTACATTTAAAGGCGCGATTACCAAACTTAGCGTGATAGAAACAAAATTCGTTTTGCTGAAAAGCTCGGTTTGATTTTGAGGTAGAATTAGTAGCATGTTTACTATACGTTTGTGCATCATTTGTAAAAAATGTTTTATTAGCCTTCGATTGGCATTTATTATAGTAAGATGAATTATGCGGTTTTTGAAACTGATATTGGTTTTTGACATTACATATTTTATTGCTTAACTCGTCAACTTTATCTGCCAAACATTTAAATTCGCTTGTGGTTGTCCTATTTTGGTCAAAATAACGAGCGACTATTTGACTATGAAATCGATTTGTAAAATTTCCTACTTCATTTAACGAGTTAAAATTTTGAGCCTTTAATATTCGTTGAATATTGTCATGTTGTAAGGGCATAAAAGCTCGGTTTGATTTTGAGGTAGAATTAGTAGCATGTTTACTATACGTTTGTGCATCATTTGTAAAAAATGTTTTATTAGCCTTCGATTGGCATTTATTATAGTAAGATGAATTATGCGGTTTTTGAAACTGATATTGGTTTTTGACATTACATATTTTATTGCTTAACTCGTCAACTTTATCTGCCAAACATTTAAATTCGCTTGTGGTTGTCCTATTTTGGTCAAAATAACGAGCGACTATTTGACTATGAAATCGATTTGTAAAATTTCCTACTTCATTTAACGAGTTAAAATTTTGAGCCTTTAATATTCGTTGAATATTGTCATGTTGTAAGGGCATAAAAATTTTTTCACAAAAATCACGAGTTTCTTGATCATTATCAGGATTATTACGATATGCAGCAATTATACGTGACATTAAAGTAGGTTTTTCTTGCGCATTTGCATATTCAATTTTGCTTAATACATCTATCCAGTCAGTGTTGCATTCAAACGAAAGAGACGATAAAATAAAATTTTTTAAAGCTGTGTATGGTTCAATATTTCTGGAAGCTCTGCTTAAAGCTAAACCGTGCGCTTCAGCTTGACTAGGCGACATTACATTTAAAAAAAACAAACGAAACGCATATTTTCGTCACTTATGTTATTGATTTCGAAATACTTTTCCAAGGTCACGAAGTAGGCAGGCAACAAACTATCATCATTTCACATTTTAGGAACATGTAAAAGTGGTTGAACAGTAACATTCGGAAGTGCACCTTCGACAGCCGAATAGGCCTTGCTAGAAGATTGCTTGGAGTCAATCTGGACACTTATTTTTTGAGACTCACTGGTAGTGGTCATAATTTTACTCCTTGTTCTAGTTGCCACTGGGGAAATACGCCAATTTTTCGGGCTAGTTCCAGGTTCAGACAAAAGCGGTAATAGTGACTCACCAACCAAAATTTCTTTTGGTTGTAAAATTGTCTTTCGTAGGTTTTTTTCTACGTTGGTTTTGAAATTTTCTTTGTCGCCACGGCTTTTGCTTCGTCAGGTTTGTTTTCGTCGATGTTGTTCACGCTGTCGGGTTTCGATTTTTCCACGGCGTCACCACGGGGTCACCAATGTAGTGGTTAGGAGCGTTATGTTCAAGTTTAATTGGTGCAGGTTAACCACTAACTTGATTCTATTTACAGCACATTTATTCTCTTATTCAAATAGAATTAAAAACAAAATTTTACAACCAAAATTTCTTTTGGTTGTAAAATTGTCTTTCGTAGGTTTTTCTCGTCGTTGGTTTTAAAGTTTTCTTTGTCGCCGCGGCTTTTTCTTCGTCAGGTTTGTTTTCGTCGATGTTGTTCACGCTGTCGGGTTTCGATTTTTCCACGGCGTCACCACGGGGTCACCAATGTAGTGGTTAGGAGCGTTATGTTCAAGTTTAATTGGTGCAGGTTAACCACTAACTTGATTCTATTTACAGCACATTTATTCTCTTATTCAAATAGAATTAAAAACAAAATTTTACAACCAAAATTTCTTTTGGTTGTAAAATTGTCTTTCGTAGGTTTTTCTCTTCGTTGGTTTTGAAATTTTCTTTGTCGCCGCGACTTTGCTTCGTCAGGTTTGTTTTCGTCGATGTTGTTCACGCCGTCGGGTTTCGATTTTTCCAAGGCGGGGTCACCAACGTGACTGCGTCGGGTTTTCTTTTGATAGGGGTCACCAATGTAGTGGTTAGGAGCGTTATGCTCGAGTTTAATTGGTGCAGGTTAACCACTAACTTGATTCTATTTACAGCACATTTATTCTCTTATTCAAATAGAATTAGAAACAAAATAAAAATTAAAACAAAATAATTACAATAATAGAGACAATTTAGTACAGCATAATTATAACAGAAGTTAACTTATCTAACCGATATCTGCCGGAGAGCAAGTCATTATATTACAATTTATGACTGAGCCATATTGCTGTATACAAGAGGGCGTATTACCATGTGATCATACGATATGGAACGGCAGGATGTAAAATTTGAAATTGCATAAAAATAGAGCATGTGAAAGTTAAATCCAACGTTTTGAACTAAATTCTATAACTCTGATAATAATTAAAGTTGTATTTTGTGTGAAAATATTTGGGCTGTCCATTTAATCGCTACAAGTATGACTAAAAACTAAAAAGTTTTATAGTATGGCAAAAACTTGTTCGGTCAGCTTACACAGCTGGAACTGACAAAGCGGCCGGTGACAGCGAATTGGTTCGTTACCCTTGCTTTAAAACAAAAAAGCAATAAAATTATTTCACTTGCAATTTATTCAGTTTTCGACTGCACCTTATTAGGGTGCACTAGGAAATATTAGATTAAAATATTTTACCCTTTTTTTACTTATTTTTGATGACCAAATTTTTTAATACCTAAAACTTTAGCTTCTTTAGCTATATGAATATTATGGCCTGGTACAGAAATATTTCTTTTGTTAAAAATACTTTTTGAATTCTTTTTAGTTGCAATAAATCATGGTCACTTTTTTGTACACTCATATGAATGGTGCAATTGAAGTTAGTGAGAGGATTTGTGTCGGTTATTTTGAATCTACTAGGTTGATGTTTAATTGACCGAAATTAGCTGAATAAAGGGGCCACTTCTGACTTACTTATACGATTGATTTAACGACTTACAAGCAATAAAAATACTTGTAGTCTTGTTAATCGCCGCTAAGTTAATAATGTTTGAAAATTCGCCGTAACATTTTTCTTTTCAAGATTTTCTGAAAAACAATGGCTTTGCGTCACTATTAACGCGTAATCAGACGCACTCGAACTTCACAGCGCGCATTCGTGCTCAAATAAATAAAAAAACTCCTACGCAAAAAAAGCGGCAAAGTTGGCATGCATTTTACGTGTGACGGATAAAGATTTTGTAGAGTAAAGATGGCAATAGTTGTTGAGCAGAATGTTTGCTAATCTTAAGAGATAAATCTTTTCGATGTTTAAATCATAAAAAATCGAAATTTTTTTCAAAATTTTGCTCAAAGAATTTTTGCAGGAATGATCAACTATATAACTATATACAATTTACTGACATACGGAATCTCCAGGTATATGTAAGCCACCACAATTTAAATCTGCCGTAAAACCACCATACTTTTGGTAGTAGATGCAGCTGTCATCTAAATCTTTATTTTTGCTTTTACAGTTAAATATCCAGCTACGTATACAAACGAAGCTATTGAATCTTTAGAAACAGAGGCTTGCATATCCGACAAACAATCCAATATATCGCACATTTGTTCAGTTAACGTAAAAGAGCATTTTTGGCAATGGTGAACAGGTTCAATTTCAAATACAGTACATTTTTTATCAACAGCATCACAGTTTAAATTTAAAAGTAACTTTTCTTTAGAAATACTGACTTTTTCAAAAATTTCTTGCACTGTGATAAAATATGTTTCCCGAGATCCTTGCCTAAGTTTGCCGAACTGTTTTTTCAATAGATCAGTCGAAAAAATGCCTAGCATAACATATTTGAAAGACTCTTGTTAAAGCAAGTATTCGCTTATCTCTATCAGGTCACTGCAAGTGTGAGATAAATTGGAAACAATATCTTATGTCAAGCTTTTAATTCTTTTCCCTCCAGAACTAACTGCGCATATTTTGGATTATAAAATTGAAGTTCTTTAAGTTTATAAATAATAATATCATTGGAGGAAGTAATCAAGGTTCTCAAATAATCTCGTGTTTGGAACCTGTTAACTTTTAATGCACATTTATTATTTTCCGAAACTATAAAACTTGATTTTAAAAATAAATCGTACCTTTTGCTTCTTTAAATTCTGGATGCATCTTCAACGCAGAAATAGTTTCATTGCAGAACACTCACAAGCAAGTTTCTACTTTTTATTTTTCAATAGGTGTTGGACAAACTATGGACTTCTAAATAGTAGTACCTGGACTGGAAACTAAATCGAGAAAAAAAGATTTGCGTTCCATTAGTTGGCCCAACGAATCGCGCGGCGCAAAGGCGATTAAAGTTTCTCGACATCTAACAAAACACTTTGCAGAAACCTCTTGGACAGCTGGTAGGAAGTTTCAATTGCAGAAACTTACAGTTCTTAATTTTAGAATTTCAATAAAATTACAGAAACTTAAAAAAACGAAAGTATCTAAGTCGAAATTAAAAGTTAGTTTTAGATATATATAATTTTGTAAGTGTGAATAATTTTAGATAAATACTTAAAATTTACTCCACTGCACTAAAAAATTTTGAACAGGATTGTCAAAACTAGAAATAAGAATTTTAAATGAGAAAGTGCTAATTGTGACATAGCAACGCACCTGTGGCGGTGATGCATCAGTAGCCACTAATTCATAAATTTAATTTACAATGTCAATACAGTATAGAATCGCATCAGTTGTGATAAGTGCAATAATATTCCTAATTGCAAACAAAAGAATATAGGCTTGATGTTTAGTGTAGATGCTTCTGTTGTTGCGAAGATAGGCAGCTAGCAAAAAGTCGGCTATCTTCCATTATTGTTTAAATCGAAGAAAAATAATGCAACTAAGTAAATTATAATTGTGGCAAAAGCGTTTAAATTTAATTTTGTATAAAAACACAATTTTTAAATCAAGGTTCATAACATTGATAACTGTAAAAGTAAAAAAATTGCTAACCTATAATTTTAATACAATACGGTATATTGCAAAAGTAACAATGGTTTATAAATGGACATCTATTAATTGCCGATCTGATTACAGAGGAGAAAAGCAGGATCAAAAAGTGACTTTTCATTCGTATTCTTTAAAAAACAAGCACCTTCTTCAAACTTGGCTCAAACAACTAGCAAGAAAAGATTATGTACAAATAAAACATTCTAAACTTTGTTCTCTTCATTTCAAGTTCAAAGATTTCGTCACGAACTCAACTGATTAAAAAGAATGGCGAAAAAGAAAAAGAGAAACGGCAACTTTAATAAGAAAGCGACTAAAAAAAATGCTAGCCCTTCCATTTTCAAGGATTCGCCATCTTATTATACTCACAACAATCATTTAGTCCTCTCAGGACTTTCAATATCTTCTTCCCGTTTTGAAATTGAAGCAGCACGACTTGAGGAGCAAAATGAAGTTTTTTGAATGCGTAAAGTCGAAAGCTTCAAGGGTTTAATTGAAAAACTGCCAGAAGAGCTTCATCGCCAAAGATATATACTCCATCGCACAGAAAACGGAGCCGATTTAATGTGTTTATCTGATCATCGGCCATACAGAATATTATCAGCAGTTTTTATTAATATGGATATGGAGGTGACCGTTTATAATAATGAACAGATTGTGCCCTCATCTTCTTATAACCACATCATGCCTACCAGTAAAGTAACAATGGTTTCCCAAGGGTCAAATCTTTTAGCTTTCGCCAAAAACTTGAACTTAAAAAACTAGCGGCCGAAGAGCAGTTTAAAGCAAATATTTTTAAATTAATTAACAGCTTTCTTCTTGAAAGTGAAAATGAACAACATATTTGTATTTGTTCCGGACGGTTAATTCGCAGCATTGTTTATGTGTGATACGATTGTGACGTCAATGCCCTTTTTCTTTCGTGGCTGCTTGGTGATTGCCTTCAGTCATTTATTCAGCGCACGTGCTTGGAAAAGCGTGGAAAAGTATTGAATTATTTTTTGCACTGTCTTCGTTAACTGTATTAAACCTTAAAAGAGTTACAAGGTAGTGTGAAGTTGAATCTCGCTAGCTAACAACGAGATTCGTTAATACGGACAAGGCTAGCAATTCTGTCAGGTCCAGTATTTTAAAATTCTTTATGGAACAGATTGATTTGGCTTTCAGCAACAAATACAGCAGAAAGTACTCATCCGATTTGCTGATGATGCCTTATGTCATTTTTGCTACTAGCCCAAGAGCATACGAGCGACTCGTCGAAGAGAAAATTCTTATATTTCGTTGAATAAAAACTTTAAAAAAGATAACTTTGAATTTGGACAGCAAAACCGGAATTGATGACAAGCAATATTTGACACTTCGCGTTTCACAACTAAATGATTTTGATAGAATGTTATCATGATGATCGATGAAATTTATCTGGCAAAACGAGTTGAAACTTCTGGAGGACAATTATTTGGGTTGACTGACAACTGCCAAGTACCAACTACTGTCCTTTATGATCAAATCTCTTTCAAGTTTATATCAAAATATGATTGGTGTGCATTCTGTGAGAAGTCTTAAAGCGGAAACGCAAAGAAAATGCTTTGATAAAATTATGTTGCTCTCCATGAGGTCGGCTTTAACGTGATAAGAATATACGTTGATAATGCTGCTGCAAATAGAAAAATTTACAAAGAATTTCTTTGTGGAGGGTGTTGGCAAAGCTTAATAAAAAATAGTTTCAATGAAGGAAGAATTTTTTTATTATTTGATCCAACCCACATTGTTAAAAATATTTACAACAATTTTTTACCGAAAAAAGTTTTTAAAATGTCTATGCTATCACCAATCTTGTCACAAAACCTTACAGCAAAGATTTTAATTGAACTTATTTTTATGTTTATGCGATTAAATACATTTTTTATAAATAAATAAGGCGTTTCTTTAACACTAGATTATTTGTTTGATCTTAAGGTATTTTATTGACTAAAAAAGCGGTTGTAGATTTTGACTTACAAAGCTACACAATAACTAAGCGTACTCAAAATATTAATATTCATAACAAGATTTGCCTTTTCGAGAATTGCCATCATGACGGCTGGCATTGTAATTATTACACAAAAAATATACAAAAAATAAATTTTTCTACTATATGCTAATGCAATGACGCGCCGTAAAGAGTTACAAAACGACATCGCAAGCATTCGCTTGGGCCAACTGTTGGTATGTGCGCTAATCCGATTTCCAGTCCAGGTACTACTATTTAGAAGTCCATGGACAAACTGCTTCAAAAATCATCCGGGACATTTTCACAAGTTCTTTGATCTCGTAATAATACAATTTTTTAATGTCAGACAATTTTGCAACAGGTTTCTAATCATGATTGTAAAAATTTAATTTCTGTGTGGCTTTAGTAATCCAGGTATTTTTTATATTTTTTGTAAGATGTATAAAATCGAATAGAAAAAATAAGTTATTTTTTGTACGCTACGGACTTAATAGTGCCAAATTTTTTGAAAAATGTTGATTGACTCTATTACCGTCACAGGTAATAGCAATAACTTTTCCTCCAGCATCTTTCAAATTTTTTAGATTAGATTTTTGTTGGATCAAATAAAAAATCTGCTTCCATCTCTTTAATTGGCAATATTTTACATAAAACTTTTGGCCCACCAAACACGCGGACGACCATGTAACTTAAAACCTGGTTGGCTAATTTGTTATAATTGTTAATTGTTTGTCCAAAAACTTCACCCATAATACTGTAACATAGACTTAACGTACACTTCATTCAGTAGAAGAATGCAGGTTTACTGTTGATCAATTAAATTTTAAAATAGCTTGGAATAATAGTAACATCGTCGTAATGTTTGGCAGAGGAAATCAATATAGTTAAAGTTGAAATGCTGGGCAAATTAAAATCTTGACAAAAATTACAAAAAAGACAAAAATTATTTTATAGCTTCGGGTATTTTCGACAAAGTTCTATCCAACTGTAGTTCAAAATGAATGTACGAGGGTAAATCAAAAATTATCCGGAATTGCTCTATAGCGCACTCTTGCTTTAGCTTTTTCAAAATTTTTTTTGCACGTGTTGTCTACTGTGTCACGTGATCACGATCTGCTAATCTAATTGTTCGTTCAGTTTTAACACGTGTTATTTTCTGTTGATAAAAATGGACGCTCCACTTGCACAATGCACCAGAGAAGAACAACGTGCTGTGGTCCGATTTTTGTGGTCAGAAGGTTCATCGGGGACATTTTTGAGTCGAATAGTCACTGGAGATGAATCATGGGTGCATCACTACAGTCCTGAAACCAAGAGGCAAAACTTGGAGTGAAACATCCGTCCTCCCCAGTAAAGAAAAAATTCAAGAGTCAACTTTCTGCAGGAAAGGTTATGCTAACCATTTTTTGGGATTCAAAAGGGCCTATTTTGGAGGATTTTCTGGAAAAAGGGAGTACAATCAACAGTGCAAGTTATTGTGATTTGCTAGCCAACCGCCTGAAGCCTGCAATTCGCACCAAACGCCGAGGATTACTGTCAAAGAAGGTTTTGCTGCAGCATGACAATGCACGCCCACATGTTGCCAAAGCAACCATTGAAACCATTAACAAACTAGGTTTTGAAGTGCTGGAGCATCCTGCATACAGTCCAGATCTTGCTCCTTCCGACTATCATCTTTTTGCCCCACTCAAAGATGCATTACGGGGTCGTAAATTTTCTTCTGATGAATCAGTGCAAAAAGCGGTGCATCAATGGTTGTGTGACCAGCCAAAAACTTTCTTCTCAGATGGCATTTATAAGCTTGTAGACCGCTGGAACAAGTGCATCGAAATGGGTGGAGATTATGTAGAAAAATGATAAATCGTTTTCGTGTTTTGTGTTTTTAAAATAATCCAT
This sequence comes from Diplosoma virens, assembly GCA_963680785.1. Taxonomy (NCBI): domain Eukaryota; kingdom Metazoa; phylum Chordata; class Ascidiacea; order Aplousobranchia; family Didemnidae; genus Diplosoma; species Diplosoma virens. The sequence goes on from OY796885.1 coordinate 14,686,190, forward strand.
AAAAATAAAAGTCCGGATAATTTTTGATTTACCCTCGTATATGTTTTTTCCAAAGAGCTCCGCAGGCCGTACTTTGGAGACCCCCTGATATAAAGCAACCAAAAACTCTATTGTTAATTTGATTTAAACTATTCAATAAATACAGAAAAAATAGGAAAATGGCCTAAATAAGTTTGGCCAGAAAATATTGCTTCAGCCACCCAGTTGGTGTAGTCATGGACAGTGTTTTCACTGAGGTGCGCAATGTGCACAGTGCGCAGTACCACAAAACCATCTGCGCAGTGAAAACTTGTTCTTGCGCGCTAAAAACGTAAGTGAAAAAAAACAGTCTTTATTTTGATTATTAAACCAAGTTTGAAACATCTGAATTAAGGAATTTGCTGGCGCATATTCTAATAATTCATGCTCGCTAAGAAAAAATATTTACGCCGAACACAGTTATCTTAGAGGAAACACTGGTCATGGGCCATATCTAACTAATCTAAGAAATCATATCTAAAAAATATTAATCCTATTCATATCGAAGAAATATTATTCCAAGTTCATAGTAATGACTGCGATCAGCGATGTCAAATAAAAAACGCAACAGCACTATTTAAATATTCTTTAATATTTTTCAAAAAACGTAAATGTTCCGAAATAAATAGTTTGAAAAAAACAGCACAAAAATATAAAAATTTTTTAAGAAGAAAAACGTCCCAATATTGATTGATCCAGCTTAGAAGTAAGCATCCCAGGCACCTTTCTTATATGGTTTTCTTCAACACGCAAACGAGATGAATTCGCCCTCAACAAGGTTTTGCTTATCACTGAATACCATTTTGACGATGATAAATTGCATTTTGTAGACTTTAGAATAATTGAAAGGATCCGAAGTATCAAGATTTCGTTTGTGGAAACGTTCGGAATAAGTAATTTTGCTGCATAGCTGCGAGATCGTCTTTGTTTTTCTGCGTTGGCCGGAAAAAATAGTAATAAGCAGGCACAATGTTGTTTTCTGTAATTGAAAAAGTCAATCTTTAAAAACCAATGCTTAAAGCTACAAATGGCTTGTTATTATGACAAACGTTTTGAACAAACTGATGAACTATTTTATAACATTACCAAATTTATCAAAAATTTTCATAAAAACTGATTACAATAAGCATAGGCGTACCAGCCCAAAAAAATTTGGGGGACAATGAAGTTTTTCCTAAATCTTGTGACGGTTGCCCAAATTATGTTTTTAGGACGAAGAAGAAATTTTGTCCTAAAATCATGGTGATCTCTAAAAACAAAATAAGGCCTATTCTGCCACTAATGTTGTGGCGATACAAAGAAGAAACAGAATAACATTGTTTCCAAACCTTGATTTTGTAATGATGTAGCGCGCAAGACGTATTCTTAAATGTCTCTTGGATATTCTAAAACTTGATTTCGAGAAATACATCTTTTGACTCCATAAATATAAAATGGATTACTTGCACCTAAACAAAAAACGGTTTATTTCAGAAGCTAATGTTTTCAACGAAACTTTTTACTGTAAAAAAACTGAAAATGTTTTTTTTAAATGGTTTACATGTACGAGGGTAAATCAAAAATTATCCGGAATTGCTCTATAGCGCACTCTTGCTTTAGCTTTTTCAAAATTTTTTTTGCACGTGTTGTCTACTGTGTCACGTGATCACGATCTGCTAATCTAATTGTTCGTTCAGTTTTAACACGTGTTATTTTCTGTTGATAAAAATGGACGCTCCACTGGCACAATGCACCAGAGAAGAACAACGTGCTGTGGTCCGATTTTTGTGGTCAGAAGGTTCATCGGGGACAAAAATTCATCAAAGACTCTTAGCACAATATGGAGACAATGCACTATCGAAAACAACGGTATATGAGTGGATTGAGAAGTTTAAAACAGGCCGGACCAGTGTAAAACATGCAGAAGGAGCAGGATGTCCATCAACCTCCAAAATTCAAGAGTCAACTTTCTGCAGGAAAGGTTATGCTAACCATTTTTTGGGATTCAAAAGGGCCTATTTTGGAGGATTTTCTGGAAAAAGGGAGTACAATCAACAGTGCAAGTTATTGTGATTTGCTAGCCAACCGCCTGAAGCCTGCAATTCGCACCAAACGCCGAGGATTACTGTCAAAGAAGGTTTTGCTGCAGCATGACAATGCACGCCCACATGTTGCCAAAGCAACCATTGAAACCATTAACAAACTAGGTTTTGAAGTGCTGGAGCATCCTGCATACAGTCCAGATCTTGCTCCTTCCGACTATCATCTTTTTGCCCCACTCAAAGATGCATTACGGAGTCGTAAATTTTCTTCTGATAAGTCAGTGCAAAAAGCGGTGCATCAATGGTTGTGTGACCAGCCAAAAACTTTCTTCTCAGATGGCATTTATAAGCTTGTAGACCGCTGGAACAAGTGCATCGAAATGGGTGGAGATTATGTAGAAAAATGATAAATCGTTTTCGTGTTTTGTGTTTTTAAAATAATCCATAAAAATAAAAGTCCGGATAATTTTTGATTTACCCTCGTATTTTCATTCAGACCTGATTTTTGACCAAACGGGACGTTTCTTATTGACATCCACAATTAACAAAGGACTTTTTATAGTAAAACACTATACGTATCAGTCATATTGTTGTATTTAAAAGCAAAACTACTGGAAAATTATTTCACTATTCAAGTGAATGTAAGCTATTGTGTAAAACCTCATACAATCTTTAAAGAAATAATTTAAATCGGATTAGAGACTGTGTTTGTAATTTAAGAATATACTACTATAATAATCAGTAAGCTAAGCTTTGCATTAAAAAGAAGTTGTATCTTAGTTTATGTGAAGTTTTGAGAGTCATTCACAGTAGTTATTATTGAGTTGACAGAGATAGGATAAATAGCTTACCTTGGCAGCACCTAAGATTCTTCTGACGTCTTCTGCAACTCCATTCCCCTTTTGCATCATAACAACAACGAGGATTTTTAAACTCGCAAATTTGGGTAAACAAGTTTACTGTAAAAAATACAAAAATTGTTTCAACCATCTTAATCGAAAAAACGTTTCTTATTACAACTATCTTGTTAGTGAAGTTTATTAAATAAAATAATTATCAATTAAATCATGAAGGTCCAAGCTTATCGCTCCTGGACCCCACTGAACTTTACAATACAAAATCAAAAAAGAAAGAAAATTAAGTCTCCCATATACTCGCAGCGTATCACGAGTTTGGGATATAATGCCTCGAGAGAACATCATCTTAGAGTGGCTTCAACAATGTCAAGCCGTTGGCTTTACCGAGCTGAGTTGGAATCGGTTGGTTCTGGAATCGAACCCAAACACCTTGTTGCCAAAATTGGAAACAATAATTACTACCACAACCGAGCCATATAAACAACACAAACGAACCTAAGATTTGCTCTTCCTTTGGTTTACAAGAATTTGGTCGTTTAATCACTTTGTTGTATCCACATTGAAAGTATTCTGATAAGTCTCTTCGTTTAAATGTCTCAAATCCATGCCACAACATTGTATTTGAATTATAGAATGGCTTTTCGGCACCTGAGTAAAACCTGTGTTTAGCAAACCAAACTTCTAGGACAACGGCTCTTTAACTGGGATTTGGCGGATCTCCAGGATTTTTTAAACAAGATACTTTACGGAGATCTGGCCATTTGCAAGTTTTCCGCATTAGTTAACGAAGTTTCATTAAAATGTAGCCCCTTAAATTTTTAAACTTAGTCAAAGACAAGCAATCAGTTGGTGATCAAATGAACACGAGTTCGTTTCTGAGACCGAACAGTAAGATTTGACATTTAAACATGATTCAAATTATTGGTGATTTTGATTGAAACACAATCTTGTTGTCCAAAAATACTCCACGTTTATTTGAAGACACTTTGATTTATAACAGTGGTTTTTTAATTATTCAATTTGGCGGAATTTTTGAGAATTTGTTTAAAGCCTAAGACGCTGTTTATCACAAAATATTTCGAAATGTAAAAGTCAAAGTAATTTTAATTGTGTTACTTTCAATAAGCTTTGCACATCAAAGTTTTAAAAACCTTTTGTCTGATTGGTTTTGGCCCCGGGAATTTAAGTCGGTGGCCATCGTTATGCATAAAAATTTCAAGTTGTTACCTGGGCAGCAAGATAAGTTTAAACTCCGCAATTTGCAGATTTTTCTTCCCTTTGAGTTAGGACAGCAGGTGACTGTTTCATTATTGCAATTTCTCCCCAATACTGTAAAAAAATATATTGTATTAGTCAAATTTCATTTTCACATTTCGTTTATTGCAATCAATTATCTGGAGAAAGTAAGTTAATAAGGTCTTTAAAAAACAACAAAATAAAGTTTTTACTTTATTTCGTTTTACTTTACTAGTGTAAAAAAATATCTAATTACTTATAGGGTAATTCCCCGAGACTTTTATTTTTGAATCTATAAATGATTTTATTCCACCAGCTGATTTGAGTAACCAAAGAGCTATTGATTATACGAGTATTTACTGTATTTTATTCATTGAACTATACGTAGAGTTAGATATTTTAGTATATCGAATTTTAATAAAAAAAAAAACAAACTAATTTCTTTGGATTTTTCTATAATCGAATCAAATTTAAAAGTTTTGTTTCATTCATATTGTCAAAACACTTAGCAACGATCAAATTTAAGATTTTTTTCTTTTGGTCCAAATAAAAAGAATTAGGAAAATCAGTGGTTTCAGTAAACAGTCAAACGGTTCGATAAATTTTCTCTTTTTCATTTTTATAATTTACTTCAACTTTTATTCAATTTATTTTGATGGAGAATATCTATAATTACAAAATACTATTCAAGTTTAGTTTTGTGTTTTTTATTAAAACTTTTATCTATTTCAACTTTTTCTCTTACCTTCATCAAGTGAAAATAGGATCAAGGCAACAATCAATAGCCGCTTAATATTCAAATAAAATTGCATTTTTTAATTGATTAACTGTTACAACTATACTTCAATGTAAAAGATTTTCTAATGCGGCTAATCATGCGACATTTTGCGTTTATATAACACTTTACCAACTTGTCTGGTTGAAAATCCCCAGATAAATTTTTTTTTTGATAGAATTTGATATTCTTTCTTGGACTAAAAATTTTGATTTTTGCTGGAATAAAGTTATTTTTTGTTCCCGTTAGTTTAGAAAATCGCTCTACTTTAAAGGATCATCAGTAAAATTAGAAATTAAAATTTTGATTTGACAAAAGTTTACACAACAAAAAAAAGAGCGCGAAATAATTTTAAAATGATTCGTTAGTAAAACGTGGTAAATGATAATTTAATATATTTAACAGTAATGTGTTATTAATTTATGTGTATTTCAGCAAACCAAAAAAGGGTTTTAAAAAGTAAAATTTGTTAATTTGACGCTACTTGTATGAATAAATCGACGGACGGTTATCGCAAAGGACTCAATTCGTAGACGTTTGTGAGATTCATCTCCGACACTTATCAGCCCGTTTACTTATTACCTGAGAATAGAATAAGGAGTATAACAACTCCTCACCTCCTGATATTTGACCACAAGTTCAGGAATGACAAATATGTTTTATTTTATGAGATAAATTGAGATTTTTTATCTTACTGTTGACAACATAATGCAATTATAGCTTTACTTAACTATATAAATTACTGTTTTAAAAACATTTTAATCGAAATTCGTCGGAAACATAATAGGCCAAATCGTTAAGTCAAAATAAAGCCAAATTTTATAAAACTAATTTAAAAGAATTATTCTTAGATCAAAATGTTTTTATCAAATAAAATGGATTTAAAGATTGTTAATTGAAACTTTCATAAATGAAATTTAGTCAATCATATTTGTCTCATATCACTTATTTATCTATTTCTATTTGTGTTTTGAAAAAGATTATATTGTTAAATCTAAAAAGGTTTAACAACATAGAAGAAAATGGAAGTGGATGTTCCCTTGATGCAGATAATTAAAACATGAACATCACCCATCATTTAATAATGTTTATATTATCGATAATGTTTAGTCTTAAATAGATTTAAAGTTTCGGCAAAGAGGTTGTTTTTTTTAATCACATAACAATTGTAAAAGGCAGCCAGAACGGATTTCACATTTTTCAATTTTTATTAAACAAACATTTTAAAAAACTACTTTACAAAAACAAACGTTTTCGGCTTACTCAATACTTCGAATTTTTTTTATGACTGATCTGCTACTAGTCTTGTTTGTAAAGTATTTTGTCAGAAATTTCTAATAAAATTGCAATTTTGCTTAAATTTTTGGTAAACTTTTATTAGTTACAATAAAAAATAAAATTGTTTGGCATATACCGGTAATCTTTTGTTTGATTCGAAACTTTTATCAACAAAATTTAAGTAATTTGTTAAAAACAACGAGTAAAAACTGCTAAATTGTCCTAAATAATGCTTTCAGGGCAGGCCAGACAAACACAAAAAGAAAGTTTATAGTAAAACGTTATTAGATTTCTAAAATTTTTACCAATATCAACTTTAAATTTACACAAAAAGATTATTTTAAAATTACAGGCTGTGTTAATGACTAACTAGGCTAATTTTTAACTAAAACAAGTGAATGGCTAAATCGAAAGTGATACAAATGAAGCCCCAGTTCATGTCATATTAAGAAAATATTACGATCAAAATATATTTAATAATTCTGAAGCTCCGTTGATTTAATTTTTAACTGAATATTTTAATGATTAAGCGTCGTGAATTTTAGGGTGAAATTCTAATTTGCATTTAAACAAATATTTTTAGTTTTATTGTTTAAAAAATTACCTTCTGAAACGACTGTTGTTTTGTTTAGGAGCAAGTGATCCAACTTATTCTTTTAAAACCCAAATATACAATTATAGTCAAGTTATAGACCAGGGGTGGCCAAACAGTGGCTCGCGAGCCGCATGCGGCTCTTCAGACCCTTGCTGGCGGCTCTTTAAATGTTTTGAAAAATTGAAAAAGTATATGGGAAATCTGAGAATGATTTGATGCAACAACCTTTTTTTTTGTAGAGAATATCATGATTTTGGGACGAGAATAAAGAAATACCAGATCGACTCTAGGTGAAAACTTTTTTTTTTTTAGAGAACATTATAAACTTGGAACAAAAAGTGGAAATCTGAGGATGATTGTAAGTGAAGACCCGTTTTTTATTTATTTATTTTTTAAATAACACTATAAATTTAGGAGAAAAACTGGAAATCTGAGAAGGATTTCAAGTAAAGACCTTTTTTTTTTATCAGTAAATGAGTAAATAACTTCATGTTTTTAAATTTTTGTGTTGCGGCTCTTTAAAAGTTTGGATTTATGATATGCAGCTCCAACATGGTGTAGGTTTGGCCACCCCTGTTATAGACCATCGACCAGAGATGGTGCAAGAAGATAACAAAGTTGTCCTGCGCGGTGAAGCATCACAAAATGAAGGTTTGTAAACAATGTTCTTCTACTTATTGTTTGTATTGCCATATTGGCTTTCTGTTTGAAGCAAAATGACTCCATTGAGTAATTCGTAGTAAAGTTTTTTTTCCAGAACACAAATTGACATAGCATCAAAATTCCAAACCAGAGTGCTAAGGCTCGTTACCACTACGAGTGTTGGTGGAAGTATTCTTTGTTTCTTTTTTGATTTTTTTTACTTCTCTTTTGCTCTTAAGCGCGGGAAGATTGGTATTAGTAACTGAATGAGCCTTAATATAAATCTGTTTTCTTTGGTATTTTTTTAAAGGTAGTGTGATAAAGTAGTTCACTAGTGTTTTGACATAAAATCTTTTCAGAATAACAAGTTGACGTATTTTATTACAGAAAACAACGTTGTGCCTGTTCATTCCTATTTTTTCCGGCCAACGCAGAATAAACAAGGACGATCTTGTAGATATAGAGCAGAATTACTTATTCCGAACGTTTCCACGAACAACGTTTTGATTCCTAGGATCTTTCTAATCATTCAAAAGTCTACCAAATGCAATTTATCATCGTCAAAATGGTATTCAGTGACAAGTAAAACCTTGTTGAGGGGGAATTCGTCTCGTTTGCGCGTTGAAGAAACCGATGTAAAAGAAGTGCCTGGGAGGTTCATTCCCAAGTTGGATCAATATTGGGGACGTTTTTCTTCTTAAAAAGTTTTTATATTTTTGTGTTGTTTCTTTCGAACTATTTATTTTTGGCAATCTACAGTGTTTTAAACATTTGTGTTTTTTGTATCGTAGTCACATTTTCTGGTCAGATTTATTTAGTCTATTTGCGTAATTTTTTTCAGAATTAATTTAAATAAAACTGATGATAAAGTTTTTAGGTAATTTTAGTGAATCTTTTTGAACTGAAATAACGACTTTTAAAGATCGTTTTGATGTTGTTATTGGGTCAACGTTAGAGCGATGACTCAAAATGCTTAAAAATTAAGCGAATAGTATAACGGTTCAAAACTAGTATTTGCACAATACCTTTATCATACGAGAATTTCTTCCAATATATTAGATTATTTGCTTTGTTGTTGTACGGACCAAGGTTTTTCACACTATAAGTCGTGACCAAGTTGAAATCGTGAAATTTTCAATAAGGATCGTCTACAAATTCATTTTTTAGCTTTACAAAATTTGCTTCAATCAACTTGGCTTATTCGTGGACGGTTACAAATCAAAAAAGTTCAGAAACTCTGGTAACTTATAGACTTGCTTATTTATTTCGTTACAAATCATCTAATGTTGTTGTGTCTGAACTAACTTTTTCATTTCATTTGAAGTCAATGTGATTAAATGTAAAACACATGTTTAAGGTGAGAAAATTTTCCAAGAGGCCTGCACTTGCTTATATTTATTTTGTTATTTATTGTGGTACAATTTACTATACGTTGGACTTATATTTATTGTATGTTAATAAACCATTTTGGTTTTTTAATTGTTTAAAAATAAATCGAAAATGGAAAGTTTTTGTCATGGTGTCGTTTTGCCGTAACTATGCAATTTATAAAGTTTGAAAGGTGTAAAAAGGATAAAAATTAGAAAAACAAATACAGAGCAAGTAAAGAGCTGCTGATTTTATTTCGGTTGAATATCCAGTAGAAACTGTATATTACGACACCGGCTATAACGACAATTTGCTTTTAACAACGCAGTTTTGTAGATTCCGGCAGAATTTGCTTTCAACGACGCCACTTCTTCATCCCCGCGAGCAAAATTATCTTATTTTGCGACAGTTATTGCCTTTTGTTTAAATGCGTGACAAGAATTAGCAGCCCTAATCTCCTTTTATGTGTGAAGCGTCTGCACCTAAAACAAAAGCGATGGCGTGACGGCGCGTACACAAGACCATTGTTGACCTAATAAAAAGTCCGACTTTGCTCTATTGTGTACTGTATTTAAACAAAAAAGTACAGTACCGAATATACAGTAGCAAAAAGATGTCTAACAAAAGAACATCATTACCGGTATAGAAAAAATATGACATCGTTAATGAGGTGAACAGGAGAAATGATACGCCAGTGTCAATGCTCGCTAAGTAACTTGAAATTTCAAGAACATCCTTAATCACAATTTTGAAGAACAAAGAAAAGATAATCGAAGACTTTAAGGCAGGTTGCAGCAGCAAAACGAAACGGAAGCATAAACATAATTTTGAAGCGGTGGATGAGCCTTTGATGAAATGGTTTCGTCAAGCAAGAGACGAAAAAATTCCAGTCAGTGGGGAAATGTTGCTGTTGAAAGCTTAAGAGTATGCAGAAGTTTGCGGTTGTGAAAATGCCAAGAAATTAAATATGAGTTGAATAAATCGATGGAAGGTGAGAAAGGACATTGTGTGCAAAAACTTACACGGTGAAGCAGAATTCGTTAATCAAAATTATCAATTTATTTTTGACCAACTGATTTGCTTTAATGTTCTTGCACAGATTAAACGCAGCAAAGACACGCCATAAAGCAGTAATGCTCATTTGGGTACGCTTGTAATCCCTGTTAGATCTTTAAATTGAACTAAAAACACTTTGTAGGAACAAACTACACCAATCCCGCTATAGCGACAATTAGCTTTTAACGACACTTTTTTCACGGTCCGTTGAGATGTCGTAATAGCCGGATTCTACTATTTCTTTTATCATTAAGGAAGTTTCATAAATCTTAATTTGCATACTCTGTGCGGTAATGTTACCTTATGAACGATAATTAATGACGTAAATGTGATTTTTTCATTTGTAAAAACTAAATTATACCTGGATCTCAGCTATTCATTTTTAAATCGTTGTGCTCTTTTTGAAATGTCAAAAATCTTAAAACACGAGAAATTAAGGTTTAAATGAAACCATTTGCACTCTACAAGAATTCAGATTAAAAGCTAGCAAAATATTGACAATTCCTACTTCCTTCAAAAATGCTTAACATACCCTTGTGTTTTCAGTGAATAACTTGATTTATTTGTCAATCTTACAAACTGATCAATTAATGGGATGTGAATGCTTTGTTCGGGCTACGTGCAATTTCTTATACCGGTATTGTAAAGGAACAGTAAAGGAATAATTATCGAGTATTAGTAAAATAATAACTGCACAAAACACAATATATCATATATTACTAGCGGTTAAGTTGCAATCAATAAATCACTAAAAGACCATTGACCATCCGGAAAAATGCTACTGAAAAGTACTTGACAACAACAAGCTTTTCATACACGAACGTTTACGAAAACGTGCAATAAACATTGATGGTCTGAATGGTTGCAAGCACAAGATAATCGTTTCATATTTCAAGTGGGTTTGCATTTCGAATCATTCTCGTGCGCAAGATGTTAATCACATGGACTGAGAAATACGAACCGATACGCATCGCTGTCGCTTGTGCCAGGGACTCATGTCAACGACAGCCGTAAGCCCCTGAATCCAATGCTTGAATCTAATTTGGAATCTGTTTCTTCTTTCGTCGACGAAATCAAACGAAAATCATAAAACTGATATTAATTTTTAAGGCATAGAAGCAAATGCAGCCGCTCGTCTTGGTTCAATTTATACCGAAGCAAATGAAGTCTGGTAACACCACGAGTTCGAATCGCATTGAAGACCCGCCAGTTCAACGCTTTTACAAACTGTTAGGAAATCAGAAAAAACCTTTAATAAAAATGATCGGGCGAAAAAAAACTATTAAAGTATTTCGAATTGCCGTAAACTCAAATGAACATAGAACGACACAAAAAAAACAACCAAGCAAAAGTAAGAAAGTAAAATTAATTCGCGAACTGGATTTGATGGTTTATGTGAATCGATAGGATTCAAAGCTGCTATTTTTCGCTGACACTCGACAAATAACTTCCGGGAGGGATGATCTTACGGTTAGTGGCCCAACTTATCTTTGACACCTGTGAGAGTAAACGTAATTTGTGAGAAAAGCAAACTTACCATAATTTCTCACATCATTTTTTTGTATTAGTGCTAAGACAGGAAGGCTAATACGAGAAAAAGTTTAAAAGTAAGAACAATTAAGCCAGTCAATATTTGCTTAAACAACTTGATAGCAGAACTCTCAAGTTATCAAATTAATTTCAATAGTTGAGTTGTGAATTGGATTTTCTCCTTTTACGATTTAACACACAATTTTTATTCCTTGAAGAAAGCTAAATCTAGAAAAGCGGAAGATGGAAAATTTTCACGGACACCGAAAAAATCATAAAAACCTAAGCAAAAGCGGTACTATTATAATTTGAAAAAAAATCCAAAAGACCACTTGATTATGAATACAATTCACCGTTTGTTGTACGTCACAAAATAACAGCAACTATTAAAACATGAATTTTGTCTATATTTGATAAAGTCAAAAAGCGACAATATTTGCTTGTTTGAACGAAGTAAATAATTGCGTTATAATTGCAAAGGCTGAGCAAGTAATAGCAAAACTTCATGCCACGTATGAAACTTCTTTTTACTTTTTATGAATGTGCCCAAGTATTTGATGGTCAGGAACGAAAAGAGTCAAAAATTAACGGTTCATATATAAGTCATCGACATCATCGATGGACTAAAACTCAAAAGGAAAGTAAGAGTAGAAAAAAAACCTTCTAATAGACAAACTAACAAAACACATTTCTAAGTGACGATCTACGTTTTAGGTCAAGCATTGCTTTGCGCGTGGGACAAAATCAATTAAAATAACGGTTTCCGGACCTTAAAATAGAACCGAATTTTACGATTAAGCAAAATCAAACTTAAAAGAAACTTCAATCTAAAAGCGGAAAAATTATGTCATTAAGTTATGTTCGAAAAAGTTTTGTCACTTTAAGAATATTTTTTGTGACATTTATTGGCAGAATTCTTTTTTTAAACAGAGGTTTTTTAATTTTTTGAGACGCGTCCCCTTTTTTCACGCAAACAAAACTCGCACCTTCACTTACAAAACAAAACTTTCCCTCTTTTTTATGCAAGCAAAAAGTCGCGCCCCCTTTCTCATGTAAGCAGAACTCGTGCCCTCCCTCGAGGACATAAACCAAAAACAAAACCCCAGTGATTTTATCAAATTCTCCAATTTCGTTCAAAATTGAAGATGAAAACCAAAACACAGGTCTTCACTTTCTATCAACGACCAAAACCTCCAATTTTTGGCCAAAATTCATGATGAAGACCAAAAAAAAAGTCTACAGTTTCCATTAGCGTCCAATCCGTCTTAAATTGATGCTGCTCTTAAATTAAAGCGCTTTATTAGAAAAGTGGCGAAAAATACTTGACCATAAATTAAAAATATCAATCAAACCAAATCCTATATATAAAACTTACTAATAAGACTGTGCATGAAATTCGTTCTTTCATTTTTTCCTGAATAGTCACTTATTCCTTAGATAATGATTTTTTGATTGGTAAATTGTAGAAACTTGAAACTAAGCTAAATGAGATATTCAGCCAATAACCTAATCAGCCCCAGAACTACAAGAAAAATGGTCAGGTTCTCCCCTGAATATGAGAAAAAAATCAAACAATCTGTTTCAAAGCTATTTCCTAGGTTCTTATCAATGCGACCTATTAATATCGGTGTTTTCTTGACTTTCCGGGTAACTTGTTTCAATTGAGAAAGTAAATGAGTGTCTGTTGGCTTTCGTTCAAACTAGTTTGATGTAGTTGAAAAATTTATCGCTTTTTAGGCGCAATATAATGGAAACAAGCACAACAAACGAAAGAAATGCTTAGGGGTCATGAGCGAGCAGTTGGTTTAAATGGCATGATTTTAAAGCGTCCACGTGGATTATAATCAATAAATCAGTTCTATATCTAACTTGCTATCTAAAAGAAAAAGTAAAGTTGATGAGCAAAACAAAGCGTTATTTTAGGAACAATAACTGAGCCGTAAAATGTAAATAAACTTAAAAGCGACATTAAGTAGCAGAGACGATAATTTTATCGTGAACAAAAGTTTAAGGAATTATTTTCACAGAGGAATCCGTCAAGGACTTTGACAATGAATGCGCGGATGTCTTCAAAAGCGATTTCAACAATCAACAACACGCGCTCATAATAATAACGCGATCAATCTCCGCTTTCGCTAACTTTATTGTATACAATTAAGCGAAAGTGACAAAGGATTACTCTACTTATCGATTACGTAAGTAGAAGCAAGCATTCGCAAGCGCCTTTCAAAGTGGCGATAACACGAAAGTAAATTAACAACGTCTTAGAGATTGATTGAAAAAAAGACAGACTTACAACAGCTAGTGATTTGCTAGTTCCAGGTCAAGGTTACAAGGTGAGAGGGTATGAAACCTGTAGTTTATCCATCGCAACTCTAAATTACTGACGCGTTAATCATTATTTACGACGTTTCAGTGGTCAAAGTAGCCTCGGTGCTGGTCGAAATTTTGTCAGCGGCGAAAAATTTTCCTAGAATTGCGGGTTCTGTTTTGACCATTTTAATGATTAAACTTGGAAATATTTAAATTTAAACATCCGGGTTTGTCTAGCGTTTCCAACTCCAACCGATAAGTTTGATTCAATTCAAAAACCAACAAAACCTGACACAATGTTGTGAACACCTCGTAATTGCATTGACAATACCGTTTAAAAGTGGACGTGAGGACCAGGCCGAGTTGGTGAAGATGGACATCACAAACACGTGACACTTTTCGGTGTAAGGAAATATAATAGAAGATTTGATTTCTTTGATTGCTTTGATTTCATTAATTTGATTAGATTTCAAGATTATAATAAAAGAATATGATTGATAATTAATTTTAATTTACACAAATTGCAGCCGAGAGAAAAACTAAAATATATGGCTATAACAACTAAAGGATCGATTAACGAAGTGGATCGTGAATAACTAATATCAAAAGTTTCTTAATGTGGCTGGCTCATAGAAGCGTTTGACAGATCTAACGAACTGCTGTTGAATTAAAATGGGAAAAGGAAAAACGCGAATAAACCAGAATAAGTAAATAATTCAACAAACTTGACAATGATTCTGGCAACAAAATATATTATATGTTAAGAAGAACAGAAATATACTGTCTTATCAAAGAAAAAAAGATATGAGGAAACACAAACTTATAAAAATACGGTTTGTGAATTTGACCAAGGCGATCGATCCTTTTGTTGGAGGGGAAAAACGCGAACACGACAAAATAATAGCGAATAAACTTACAGACAATTGAAGTACTTATCGTTCAACGGAAGCAGTTGTTAATGAATAGAAATCTACAAGGTAATTTTTCCAAGTTTTCCATATGAGCTTTAGCAAAATGCTAAGACAAGCTATTGTTCGGCATTAAATGACATTATAAAAATATATACTGTACGTTGTAGCGTCGCCAAAACGCGAACCAAATCTGTCTTCACGCGCTAATTAAAGTTTACACATGACGCCTGGTGATTTGTGCGCGCTGCTGTTGCCTGCCCTTTGGCACTCTTTTTTATGGTAATAGTTAGGACATGAGGCAGTTTCTTTTTGGTTTTGCCTTTGTAGACGAAAGTTAATTGAAGAGCCTGCTGGCCACTTTCTCATATATCCTTTTTGAAATTGAATAGCCTATTGGCAGAAGTTCGTTGTGGAACAAATTCGTTATAACCTAATTTTGGTGTATTTAATTTAATAGCGTAAAGACTGGAATAAACTAGTATTCTCTGTTTAAGGTTAATTCAATTCGTAGCGGAACTAACATACGTCATGAATCGTAATCTACGAGAGTGAAAAATCCCCCGGGTGAAACATCGAAAAATGAAAACATATTTTGATTTAAAGGGACTAGAAATTTGGAAAAAAATTATTACGATATCAAGTAGTTATTCGGTGTTACACAGATTATCTTTTGTTTAGTTTTTGTTTTTTACATTCTACATCAATACTAAACAAAATAAAGGGTATTTAAATTTTAAATAAAAGCGCATCTTACGACAGATGCCAAATTCGATAAAAATGTAAAGAATGTTGCAATTTGCATCGTTGTAAAAGATTAGTACAACTTTATGTAAACATCACGATAAGCCGAGAAAAAATCAAAAAATTTTTCATAGGTTTTTAATCAGACAATCATTTCAAGTTGAAATGAAATTTTAGTCGAAAGGTTTTCAATGTTTTAACTCACCATTATTTATAGGCGTACGCAAGGGGGGGGTTCAAGGGTCAAACTCCTTCTTTACCCATATCACCCCAACCCCGAAAAAATTGATGATTTTGATGTTGCATGTTCTATAGGTCACAAACAGATCATAACTGAAAAAATTTTTTGAAAAAAAGTTCTTTTAAAGATTTTATAAAGAAAACAATTTTTGTCAGTTTAAACTGACGCTGGCGGTAGGCGGGTACGTGTAGAATGTTATAGCGTTCAACTACGTGCACATGATGCGTCCGGTTTAATTTGCGCGTACGATTCTGATTATTTGTTTTGCGCTCTTTTTAATGACTAGTGTAAGTAAAATATGTTAAATTATATTAATTGTCGCCGATATTATGCATTCATGCAAATTATTACTGCAATATATTGACGTAGATATTAGTATACAACACCATGGATTTGAAGAAAATCCAGTCGTTTATTCAAAATGAAAACTTTCAAAACACTCAGGATGCAATCCAACATTACATTTAATGCAGAAAAATTTGGAAGTGCCTCCACATCCATTTTTAGCGCAGCGTCTTTGCGTTCCTTTCCTAATCCAATGGTGATTTTCTTCGGCCATTCGCACATAATTCTTGGTTGCCGATTTTGGGTATAATGCAACAGAATCATTTTTTGTTTTATAGTTTTTGTAATAAGTTTCCACAATTACCCGGCGAAACTCCAAAGCATTCATTCTGCTTTCGCCTTCATTCAATTGTCTTATGCGGTAAAGCTGATAAGCGTTGTTAATAGTCACATCTATGCAAAAGCGAAATAAAGGCCACCACCATTTTTTGCTTCGCAAGTTGATCATGTAGTAAGTTATAGTAACTTCGCAAGTTGTAGCACTACATTATACATATGTTGAAGCTTTTCTTTTATGAATTTTTAAATATTGTTCCAAACGCTGCAAGCTAAAATCTCTAGACGTACCTGATCAGTACTTCTAATTTCGCCCAACTCTACTTCAGCTCTTGATAGAAGTTGATCGGGACTGAGGTTATCAGGCACTCCGGTAATGTCACCTCCATCATCTTCCTCAGTTTCATTTCCATCATCTTTCGGAGGAAATAAAATAAGACTTGGATCAGTTACCAATTCAGCTGTAGATCCGTTATTTTCTAGCTCTTGCAATGCTTTTAAGGCTTCATAAACATTCATAATCAAGTAAATATTACCACAGTAACTGTATAATTACCTGAAGAGAAACTTGCACAAAATTTAATCAAAATATCTCAACTTCAACAATGAAACCAATTAAATTTATTTTTATCTTAACTTTTGATTCACAAAGCAACTTTGACTGCAATTGCAATTTCTCACACTCGGTAAATGGCTAAACTCATTTTACTCGTAACAAAATTTTCTCGAAGAATGCAAGACCCACAACTGTTATTTGACAAAGATTGTTCTGTACTAGAAATTAGATCACTTCATTAATTATCCGTGGTGAAAATTAGAGAAAAGTTGAAGCTAAAACAAAATTGCGGATTAACAAGTCATTGTTCCAGAAAAGGATTAAGGTGCAATAAAACAACCACAAAATTCCAATTACTTTTACAAAATGAGGATTACCTTTTATAAAAAGATTTCCGTGCAATAAAATAATCACAAAAGTTCTAATTTAATGTTACAAAATGCGGATTATCTTTCATCAAAACGATTTAGGTGCAATAAAACAAACCATTACAGCTTGTTTAATCTCAAAATCTAATTAGCGAAAAAAAATTTCACACGTACTCATTCACTACCAGCGTCAGTTTAAACTGACGCAGGAAAATTCCCAAATAAAGCAAGTCAAAAACGTTTTTTCGCAAATTTTCAGCTATTGTCATCTTTAGGTATAAATTTATTCCTTGTTTTTTAAGGTTAGAAAATTTTGCTCTCTCACAGTAAGTTGCAGTGACGTCATCAATAAATGACGTGCAGCAAAAACAACAATTATGCATTTCTTGTTATATTTATTATAATTTTCTTTTTACGCAAAAATTAAGCAAAAAAATGTTTGGAATTAAAAGTCTAGGATGTCATGACATGAAAAAATTAAACATTACTCAATTTGATATTGTCAACCTATTGAAAATCAATTTTTTCTAGCGTCAGTTTAAACTGACGCAGGCGTGATATGGGTTAAAGAAAGTTGATCAGAAATATGCAAATAGCCTATAAGGTATGTTACAAGCAGGCCTATACGGCAAATAGGTTACAATGGTATGGTATAAACTTTTATCGCTTTTGCACTTTGTTCTTTTCAAACTTTAAACTATTAAAGCTACTGAAACTCCTGTCGGATAAACACATGATTAGAAGGATCATGGAGTTTGTCGGGAACTAAAGTTTTATTCCGACTTTTGGACAACAAGTGATGCAAGCTCTGCCGTCAAAAAAATGACGTTCTCAGAGATCGGTATTAGCTCTTTTTCTTTTTAATATCTATACGTATGATCTGCCTTCCACAATTTTTAGAAAGTTTGTTTTTTGCAGTCGATTTAGCATTGTTGTACTCTTTTGAAAACTGAAAGGATTTGAAAGTCAAGACATGACTAGTTTTTGCGTATCTCCAGACCTAGAAGTTAAAACTGAGTTTTTTAAAGACGATGAGAGCAGCCTTTCATTTAAATAACCGAGAGGCCAAATGTGAGCTAACGGTTTATAATAACAACAAACGTTTAAAATCGTGTCCGGTTCCGACTTATTTTGGGGTAAAACTGAACAGATCGCTCATATTCCGTCGCCATTTTGTGGCATTACGTAAAAAACTATTTTCAAGTGTCACACTTGAAGCAACCTGCAAAAATGGGATACTGGACCAAAATATTGTAAACAGCTGTCCTATCTCTGGCCTACTCTACAGCTGAATACTGCACGTCAGTCTGGTGTTGTTCAGTGGACGAATTACAGATAGAACACGGAGAACTGTGAGAATATATTCATACTCCTTACATAATATCTGTTGGAATGGGCTTGTCCCAAACAGCTTGGGTTAAGGTCAATCTTCTGCAGACTGGTGTTGCGCGATTCCATTCGTCCATGTACAATAAAATTTTGCTTCTTTTGCAGATTTGAGACAAAAGCGTTGCCTTTGAACAAACTGCAGACCACGTTATAACAGCGTGTCCCACAGTCTGGATTGGACATGAGACGGAGTAAATGGTCGTTGGTTCTTGATAACAAATCCCGATGCTGTCTCAAAACCATCGCTGCCAGCAGCATCTGATCCAGGCAGTGCACTAGCCTGGGGTAATAAAAAGATAAACTTTTGGCCCCAATTTTGTTTGTGTTTGACCCAAAGTCGATGGCCTTCCATATTACGATAACCACATTTTTTTTCGGTTTTCACTTTAGCAGAACAGTTTTTATGAACTGTCAAGGTGCAACTATAAAGGACAAGCCAGTTTATGTTATCAGTTAACAATTTAGATTCAACTTATATTTTATTCAAATTCTTTTCTGAAAGATTATTTTTTTCTACAGATTACAAATTTTTTCCAGGCAGCCAAGTGGCTCACTTTAAAAAAAACTGAGCTAAAAATGATTCATTTTAGTAACAATAGGCCTACAGATTGCTCGATAAGGCAATCAGAACTGAATATTTTTAAATTTAACTATGGTGCAATTAAAATATAATTTATTGAAAAACCCATTTGTCTGTTTCATCCAAGTGCGATCACCATCTTATTCAAATAGAATTTAATATGTAGCTATACAAGGTGAATTATCTTTATACTTTTGTAGCAATGCTGTGTGATTGTAGCCATTATTAAAATTGAGTTCGATTTCAGCTGAATTAATTCAATTATATCAGTGAGCTAAACTCGTGAAAAATTTTATTGAAATTTAGTAGTTGTGTTTAAGGTTAGGCAAAAAAAAATCATGCAACTGCAAGGCGCTATAAAAGGCGTAATAGGCTTACTCTCATTTGGAATATAAGTTTGGAAACGTTTTCAGTCCATGACCCGGACCACTTTTAATATTCGTGTTTTCAACTTGCAAACTCCCCCCTCCCTTGTGATAAATTTCTGCATACGCCACTAACAGTATCCTTTTCTAATATGAAAAATATCAGAAACCCAGCAAATTTGTTCCTTTATGATTCCCTTGGCTTTGGAATATTTTTTGGCGCTTTTAAACGAATTTTCCTAAACAGCACAAATTGTTTTCAACCAATTTTTTGTTTCCACACCGTTTTTTTTCCTGGAAGCAATGAATTTCCAACACAAGTTTGTAAGTTGAGTGTTGACTTGAATCTCAAAGCTATTTTTGTATCAATAAAGTCAATATTTGAATCCAACATTAAAACACTTCGAGTTGCCAAAACCATTTATAATATGAAACTTTGTGTTTTAGGACTTGAAAATTCACATGAAGAAATTTATGGTGATAAAGTTACAAATACTATGACAAAAGTATTCTTTGAACCGGTTCAGTGTCAAAATATCAACTACAAATATCAACCACATAAATATTAACTCACCAAAATTTCAACGACCTAAATATCAACTGATCAAAATATCAACTGGCCGAAATATCAACTGACCAAAACATCAGCAGCCAAAAATAAATCTCGTAAACACTACTCGGCGAAGGGTGGGAAAGAGGCGTTAAGTCCCAATAAATCTTCTCCATATGGAGGCTCTGGATGTCAAAGGTTGATACCATTTTGGTCATTTAATATTTTGGTCAGTAGAAATTTTGGTCGTTAATATATTGATCGGATAACCCATCTTTTAAGTCTTGCTGCTTTATTAAAACGTCAAATCACATTACAAAACATATATTAGATAGGTAAATGTTGCTACAATGATTAAATTCTTATTTTTTTTGTAGGTAAGAAAGAATCTTCCACAACACACTATCGTGAGGTAGGTGTCGCTTCTTTACTTTCATGTTTCGGTCAGTGCTATCTTACATATTATCCCATGTAAAATTATTTCACTTGCAATTTATTCAGTTTTCGGCTGCACTTATTAGGGTGCAGTAGGTATTATCAGATTAAAATATTTTACTCTTTCTACTTATTTTTGATGATCAAATTTTCGCATACCTAAAACTTTAGCTTTTTCCAGCTATACCAGCGATTCCCAAACTGTACGCCGCGAGACTTTGTCAGGGGCGCCGCAAAAGCATGCGAAAGTTGTTGTACTTACTGCTTTTCTCACAATAATCGCAGTGTGAAAGTTGTTAGCAGCAACGTTCCCTTCAGAGAACGATTCCGATTGAAGATCTTTTTTTTTTAGAGAACACCCTGATTTTGGGAGAGAAATAGGGAAATCAGAGATGAAATCGAAGTGAAGACCTTTTTTTTTAGAGGACACCATGAGTTTCGGAAAAAAAAAGGTTGTTCAAAGAAGTAATTGAACTGAATACCTTTTTTCATTACGGCGCCGCGAGTATTGTTAAGTTTTCAAAGGGAGCCGTGAAAAAAAAGTTTGGGAACCGCTGAGCTATACGAATATTATGGCCTGGTACAGAAATATTTCTTTTGTTAAAAATACTTTTCGAACTCCTTTTAGGCGCAATAAATCATGGTCACCTTTCTGTACACTCATATAAATGATGCAATTGAAATTAGTGAGAGGATTTGTGTGGGTTATTTTGAATCTAATAGGTTGATGTTTAATTGACCGAAATTAGCTGAATAAAGGGGCCACTTCTGACTTACTTATACGATTGATTTAACGACTTTAAAAGCCTTGAGAATACTTGTAGTCTTGTTAATCGCCGCTAAGTTAATAAAGTTTGAAAATTTGCCGTAACATTTTTCTTTTCAAGATTTTCTGAAAAACAATGGATTGCGTCATCATTAACGCGTAATCAGACGCACTCGAGCTTTACAGCGCGCATTCGTGCTCAAATAAATAAATAAAAACTTCTACGCAAAACAGCGGCAAAGCTGGCATGCATTTTACGTGTGACGGGTAAAGATGTACAAAAAAGTAATTAACTGGTTCTTCGGGACTTCTCAAATGTAACTTCCCTTTTCTAACAATTCACTAAATTCCACCGGTTGGGCTATTCTCTAGAAAAATCTGCAACAAACAATTTTCGTTTCTTCATATGAGTTAGTACCGATGGTATATTTTTTAAAAACAAAAGATTTTGTTGGGGAATAATTTCTTGGTCAGGTAACAAGAGACAATTTATTGTTAATTTGCAATCACTAGCCGAATAAACAACAGATGGAAGAAAATAAATGTTTGTATTTTGTATCTCGTTTCGTGCTTTAAAAATAAATTTATTAAATGTGAAAAATTACGACAGTAAATTTAAGCAATTATTGACACTAAACTGTAGTTTAAAAAAAATACAGCTCTACTATATTAAACTTAAGTGTAAATTTGACTTTAAAAACCTTTTCTTCATTTTGCACAATTGTAATTTGAATCAGTATGTTGCCTAAAGTTAGTTCTTGTTTATTTTACGTTTTTAGGGTTTCGAATAACTTTATTAGAAATAATATTTCTTTGCAAAAATTAAATATCGAAAGATTTTTTATGCAAAACTTCGCTCCACTAAAGAAATTAAAAAGAAATATTGTAATACAGAGCTATCGTTCAATCGACATTCTTATTTTTTTTGATGCGCATAGTTTGCTCAACTATTCTTTATTTCCACATAAAATAGGAAATAAAAATTTCTTCATTATCTGTATTGTAATGTTTACATGATTTAACCTCATATTGACGAAAAAAATAAGATACTTCAGGTAACGTGATAAATCCAACAAAGTTACTGAAGTTTCTTAATTTCGCGAAAGAGTTATTGTTTTCCTGTATCATGTTTCAGTATGTGGAATCATTGGATATGATAAAAGGCAAAGTAACAAGAGCAAGTTAACAATGAATTTGAATAAGTAGTTGCGAATTCAGGTTTTTTTTGTTCCTCGACTGATTCTATCAGCACTACTATGCATTTTTACCATCGCTCTACAAATTTTAGCTTGTTTTCAGTGTAGAATTCTTTCACCAACCGTTCAGGAACTTGTTCGTTGTGTTTTCATCTTTTTGCCGCTTGTAAACTTAGTTGTTCTGATGAATAGTTTGAGGATTCCAAACGGATGGAAATTGAAAAATCAAGTTCTGGGCTATAAGGAGATAAAAACGTAGTTCCTAACTGCTTTCATGATAAGCCGAAACGTGTCATCATCTCGCCGTGATGATTTTCTCAACTTTGTGCTTGGGCACTGCAGCTACAGTAGCGAACACTTGTCGGCTTATTTTAAGCGTTTCTCTTTGTTTCGCTTTCCAAAACTCTGTCTTTTTTTTCCAAATTTAAAGTTTAGACATTTTTGTCTTTATTTGACTTTCAAAAAACAGAAACCGTCAACAAAAATAACTTTTCGGACCCAGAATTGAAATAAAGAGCGTAGTACACCATTCTGCTGCCCAACTGCAGTAATGTAGTTGAGAAACCAAATCATAAGAAAATAAAGAATAAAAAAGGCTTCACTTAGCTTTTAGATTACTTTGCTTTGCACCAAGTTAACGTAGAAAACATGCTGCATATAGAGATGAGAAAAAATACGAAGTATAAATATATATAAAAATGAAATGAAATGGATAAAAACTTAATTACAACGTAAAAAAGAAACATTAACATCAGATAATACAAAAGTTTTACCAAATTATAAAAATATTCATTTTTATGTTGTAAAGCAGTGGTTCTCAAACTGTGGTACGCGTACCATTAGTGGTACGCGAGAGCTTTTTTAGTGGTACGTGAAGATATTGATCAGTGATTATTATAATCTGCCTTCACGTGACCATGTTATTTGATGACCATGATGTGACAATAGCAAAACTAAAGACCTTTCTAGCAGTTCCCTTCTAGCAGTCTTTAGCAGTTTTTTTAGCAGCAGTCTTCTAGCAGTATTCCAGCCCTTCTAGCTGAAGGCGATATGCCTTCCCTTCTAGCAGTCAGAAAGAACGTACAATATTCGTTAAAGTACGTTTGTTTTATGTTATTGCGACACAATTAAGAGTGTGACGTTTCAATAAAGCAAAAGCACTTTAATTTAAATTGGATTAAATTAAAGTTTAAAGTTTAAACTGTGCATTTTGTTTTAGTTAATTGGCAGCAATCACACATTGATATTATTACGTCGTAGTCGTCGCAATTGCATAAAATGTATTTATCAGTAAGTTAGCAAGAAAAGTTTTTGCCTTGTCGAAACGAAAGTACAATCCAGAAAACATTAAGTATGGTTTCATTGCTATCGAAATGTTTGCCACAGTGTGTGGTTTGTATGAAAATTCTTTCTAATGCAGCCACGAAGCCCAGCTTGTTAAAACGGCACCTTGAATCAAACCATGCAGAAAAAAAAGACAAAGATCAAAGTTATTTTGAGCGACTGGGGGAGAACTCAAAAAGACAGCGCCTAGACCAGACAGGCTAGTTTCACCAAAAGAAGATAGGAGTAGTAAAAGCATCATATGAAGTCTCTCTTCTTGTAGCCCAAAACATGAAAGCCCACACAATCGCTGAGTCCCTCGTTTTGCCAGCAGCAAAGACACTAGTTAGGAACCTCATTGGGGACGAGGCAGCAGCTAAATTGGATAATGTGTCCCTTTCCAATGACACTGTAAAACGCCGTATTCAAGAAATGTGGGCTGATATTGCTGATCAAGTAATGGCTGGAGTAAAAGACTCAAAGTTCGGGTTTGCCATTCAACTCGATGAGTCGACAGATGTCGCCAAATGTAGCCGATTGCTCGTTTATGTCCGCTTTATTCAAAATAACACAGTGAAAACAGAGCTGATGTTGAATCAGGAGCTGGCTGCTACAACAAAAGGGAAAGATATGTTCAATGTTTGGGCGGATTTTTTTAAAGAGAATGAGCTAGATTGGAGTAAGTTAGTTGGATGCACGACAGATGATGCTCCAGCCATGCTTAGGCGAAAATCTGGATTTCAAACATATGTAAAAGATCTTGCAGTAAACGCGACCTTCGTCCACTGTTTTATTCACAGATTTGCACTTTGTACCAAAGTCAGGGCGGTAACTTCGTCAATTGGGGCTTCGGTGCAAAGATTCATTATGGAGTCCAGTGGTGTGCGGTGACCTCTGAGACTAATCACGCACTTGGTATGGCAAAGCTGGTCATGCAATTGAGTATTTTATGGGTATTTAATTGGTAGGACATGCAATATTTTATAAGTAGGGTAGGACAAAAAATTCTAAAACATCGAGCATTTTTTGTCGCAAAATCATGTTGTTTCCTAAAAGAATAAGATATTCACTTGAAATCAGACTCAGATTTTTTACTTTTTTTCCCAAAATCATGGTGTTCTTAAAAAAAAGTCTTCACCTAAAATCAGTCCTCGATTTTACACTTTTTGTTTTAAAATTGTAGTGCTCTCTCTAAAAAAAAGAAAAGGTCTTCGCCTCAGATCACCTCACCTTTCTCTAATTTCGTCCCAAAGCAGCGATATTCTTTATTGCGTTCAGAAATAAAGATCATCGCGCAAAAGTTTGTTGACGATGCAAAGTATAACTTGCATGCCACTGGTGTAGATTCTAAACAAATAATAACAAGTTTACTTTAATTTTTAACATAAACATTTTACAATAAAACGTAGCACTGTGGGGGCCCTCTTGTTCTAAGGCTTCGGTGCAGTGCACCGGCTGCACCGGTGGTAGTTACGGCCCTGACCAAAGTGCTCCCTACTGAGTTAATATCATACTTGAACAAAATCATTAAAATTGTGAATTTTATAAAAACCTCAGCTCTGAATTCTCGGCTTTTTGCAAGACTCTGTCAAGACGTCAGTTCTGCTCATAAATGTCTCCTTTTCCACACGGAGGTTCGCTGGCTGTCCCGCGGGAATATGACCCGGAGGGTCTTTAAACTTAGGCATGAATTGTTGACATTTTTCAAAGAGAAAAACCAGGAATTTAAAGATGATTTTGAGAACGATAAATTTATCTCAACGGATGGCATACTTGTCTCATATTTTCCAGACTCTCAACGTTATAAATCTTTCGTTTCAAGGATCAAACAGCAATATTGCAGTTTTTATTTCAAAACTGGAAGCATTCACTCGCAAGCTAGATGTCTGGACCAAAAATGTAGAGAGCAAACAGTTTGAAATGTTCCAACTCCTTACCACACTTTCAGTGGAGCCCAATGATCAATTATCTCAAGAAATTCATGATCTTCTCAAGCTGCTCCGAATGGAATTGTTGCATTACTTTCCAGATTTAGTAAGTTGCACCTACGCAGTCAATCCATTCTGCATCGACCCAGCTCTTCTACCCGTGGGAACAGGAGAACAGGAAAGATCATTGATATTCAAGTTGACGACACGGCAAAATCAAAACTGAACGAATGCTCTCCCATAGATTTCTGGCTAATCATGGGTTCTACTTACCCAACGTTGGCCCGAAATGCTGTTCGACAGTTACTGATTTTCGCCTCTACATGGGAATGTGAGCAAGGGTTCTCAGCCTTAATCACCATTAAATCCAAGAGCCGAAATCGTCTAACTGAGCCTAGACATGATTTCAGATGCGCTGTGAGTAAGGTTGCGCCTTGAATCGATCAGCTTGTCCAGAAGAAACAGTTGCATCTATCACATTAAATTGTATTGTTTGTTATTTGTTGGTGTTATGGTAAAATAAACAGTGCTAGATTTGAGCAAAAAAAAGTAATCTTGAGTCATTTGGTACGCGGTGTAGCAAAAAACGAATAGGTGGTACGCGAATAGAAAAAGTTTGAGAAACACTGTTGTAAAGTCTTAGCTAGTTCCTGCTGCATTAAAAAAACTATGAGTGATTCTAAAACTTAGTGCCAAAATACATATTAAGCGAATCGTTATTGCTGCGCTGTTTTGGCGAACAAGCGCGTATTGCTAAAAAGAGAGTCAATAACTATTTTTCAACCTAGGGGTCATGACCTCCGTAAAACGTAAAGGTCACCTAGGTAGTTTTCGGGTGGTTGCCAATATTTTTCAAATCTGTATTTGCAGAAAGAGAACGGAAAGGGAGTCACATATTATATGTAATTCTACAAGGAATCGTTAACCGCAAAATAACACAAAAGGTTGAAAAACATTACAATCGACACTAAATCTGAGACAAGGAGTTAAAAAGTTTTCTCACTACAAGTTCATCGAAAAAACTAACAGCTTATCTCGGAATAGATGTCTATTGGCATCGTTGCCGCGGAAAGCCAAAATATTTTCAAAATCACGCATCGTGACAACAAGAAAACAACTCAAACAATTTGAAGAATGAATGTAAAAAAAAGTGAAATGAATGCATTTGATTGTTATCATTGCATGAATTACAGTTTATTGCAATGATGATTGACGTTACGCTGTAACACTTCATATCTTTGCTGATTGGTTTGCTTTTTGTTGAAAATTAATTTACGACAGCGCAATTTTTTTTCTAAATGCGCAATTTTTTTCTAAATGCTCTTGAGGAGCAGCATCGAAAAACGTTTTGCTCTTTAAGAGCAATTAAAAATTTCTAATAAAAATTAATTTACTGCAGCGCAATTTTTTTCTAAATGCTCTTAAAGAGCAGCTTTGAAAACCGTTTTGCTCTTTCACAGCAATTGAAAATCAATGCTTGTCTTTGATTGGTCAAAAACAGCCCTGTACATTGAAATCGCTTACAAATTGGTAATATGCAATCCGGAACAGCAGCTTAATGAAAGGCTATAAAGACTTTAATATAGTCGACAAACTCACTTTATTTTTTCCTGAACACAAGTTTACAGAGCAAAATTATAATTGTAAATACAAAAACTGAATTTTGGTTTTGATGGATGAAAACATCAAATACGGCCGGCCCCTAGTTTTTCCTTCACTACCTATGATTTCCATCACTACCTATGACATCACTAGCTTCACTACTATGTGACTCTTTTCAAAAGAAGTTTGATGACTCCCTGGCCTAAATCAAAATTTTACTGACATTGTCGGATTACATATTGGTCGAGATTATATAATTGTAAGGACAGATTTAACCACTTCTTTTTGTTCTTCCAATTCCAAACGACACTATCTGCCCTTTGTGTCTTTGCGTTAAAAGTATTGCAGAACAGGGAGCAATTATTCCTCCAACTTCTCTTCTTCCGGCGCCCTGGTTGGAGCCTGTTAATTTATCGTTTGATATTATTTTTTATCTTAAGTTTTGCTTGGCATTTTAAGAACTAAATTGTGTTTATCAAAATTGTGTAATTTTGTGTGAAAAATAAGCTACAAAAAAAGAAATGCCAGGCATCGCCATGTGTTTACCGTTTTAATAATAACTTTTTTCTCCTTGCTAAAAACTTCAAATGTTCTACCAGTGATAAGATCAAACCAAAAATTAGTATTTTTATTTAAACTGACGTTTCCTCGGTCAGAAATCAACTGACATCTTCAGAGATTGAAGTATTCACAATAGTAATGGCTAAAAGCTCGTTTTTTTCTCGTATAGATTACAAGCTGACGCCGTTTAATTTTTTCGCTTCAGTTGGGTCAGTTTAAATTTCAGTTGGCTTCAGCTTTCAGTTGGCTTCAGTTTAATGTTTTCGCTTTAGTTGGGTCACGTGACTTTTTGAAGCGCGTGCAAACACACACGATCTCGTCGAAATCTTTGGTTGAATTTACTTACGAGCACGAGGATACGAAAAATAAGTCAAGCAAATTTAATTCAGGACATATAAAGTTCTAATCTCCAATTTTATACAAATTGAATTTGGTTTGAAAAACTTTTTTTGCGATGTCAAGTTTAAATTTTTAGCTACTGTTAGCGACTGAAAAAAATTAAACCATTTTGCCACACCGTGGCATAAGAAGAAATTTAAGTCATCTTTTAAAGAAAAACTAAGTTCAATACTTTTATTTATTACTGACTCATTTTTTTACTGAATTATTATAAATTGCATATCATTTTAATGTAAAAAAAATCTTTTACTTGTACATCATGTAGAATTCTCACCGCTCTTCAAAAAAGTAAAGACAGAATTAATTAGTAAACTTTTTTTTCTTTTCAACGCGCCGTTTTACCGGGAATCCCCTCAACGCGCCGTTTTACCGGGAATCCCTCAACGCGCCATTTTACCAAGGCAAAAGAGTAAGTTTCCCGGCATGCGTTTATAATTTCTATTAATAGAAGGTGAAATACTACGAGTATATAAATCTCTTTTTTCTATCACACACGCATTTCTAATTTCTATTAGTTGATCGATTGACGAATTCAGTTAAAACTGAAGTGCGATAACGACAGAGAAAGATCTTTAAATTTTGTCTTTTGAGTTGAAATATATAATTGTATCGCTAAATTAAAAAATGCATTTTTACGTGAAGATTATGCAAATATTAGTTGTCGCCTTGTTCATATTTCCAATTAGTCAAGGTAAGAAAGAAAATTGAAATAGATAAAAATTTTGAAAACAAAACACGGAAGTAATTTTTATAAAGTAAACCTGATTTGATTAGTTTTGAATAATTTACTGTAACTATGTAGCGTCCGCTGATCAGAATATCGAGATTCTAAATTTTGATAAACGTGATTTTAAACAAATTTTTCTATGCTGACCCGACTTGATTGTGGCCAATATTTCTTTTAAGTTAAAGTAAATCACAATGGAAAGCATAAACAGAATAAAGAACCGTTTTACGACTGTTGAAACCAGAAAAAATTTTAATTTATTGATTTGGGCGAAAAGAAAAAAATCTTATTTTGAGAACGTAAAATTAAATGTAATTCGAACAAAATTTTTTTCATTGATACTCATTACCGATCTAACATTATTTCTCAATCCAAAAAAGGAAAATTAATTAGGACAAATAATTTTTTGTTATTTTAAAAAGTTTTAGAAACCAATAATGATTGGAAAATTGATAGGAAAACGCTTAATTATTTTTTTTAGATTGAAGTTATGATAGTTCTATCAATGTATTATATTTGTAATTACCAACTTTTGCGATGAGATCATTCTAAGTAAAAGTTTTAGGGAAATACCCTAGAGGTACTTGGCTATTTTTCTTTTGTCATGATGTGTACCTAGACGCTATCTCAATGTGTACTGCGTATGACGGGAATACGTACATGTCTTAAGGCGCGTTTACAGCCGTTTACAGTACTTTTTTCTTTCAGTGCGATCTTGGTTTGTTTTATTGACGCTCAAATCCACTCATGTTTTCGAGAAAAAATGAGTGAATTTGAGCGTCAATATAACAAACCAAAATCGCGCTGAAAGAAAAAAGTACTGTAAACGGCTGTAAACGCGCCTTTAATCCTCGCAGCTGTTTACAGCGCACATTATTTCGCTTCTTGCACTCGCTATTGTCTCGACGTTACCATATGACAGGGTTGCCATATTGGTCTTTTTAAGGTCAAATTTGAAAAATTCGGCCTTTTTTAAAAAGATGTTTGGCTTTCAAATTTGACGTTTGGCCTTTTGGCCTTTTTTATGAATCAAAATCTTATTCTTATAATTTAGTTAATTTTTCTAAACATTTGAAGTTGTGAGCAAAATTATTAGAATTTTTATTGATTACTAATTTGTTAACCGTCTTCACCTTAATTTTGGGACGTAAACAGAGATTTTAACAATGATTGAAAGTGATGACCGTTTTTTGTCTTCACCTTAAATTCGGGACGTTAATAGAGAAAAAACAAATAGGCAATTTTTGTTACGTTGGGTTCCTTTTGATAGTCTGTTTGGTCTTTTTTGAAAATTTGATCCTGGCAACTCTGCTACGTGAGTAAACCGAAAAACATTGTTTACAATAAAAACAGAGTATCCTACCGGATAAAATGTCATCTGTTCTATTTTTAGTCTTTTATCTAATCTGCTAAACTTTTTTCCAAGTTTTATTTGAATATTTTGTGTCTAGTGTATTACTTATAGCTCAGCTTTAGCATGTCAACTGACAGAATTACTGCAAAAACATTTGATTGTGGAAAGCGCTTTCAGAATTTTAGATATTACAATATCACTAGATTTGAAATATTGATTACTCAAACTTGTTTTATTTTCACGTTTTCTTCTTCTGTCTACGTATTTTGTTTTGATTTGCATTTCGCTTGCATTTTTTCTTTTTAAACTCTGTCTTTTTTCAAAATAAAATCACGTTGCCGTATTTTTATCTTGCGATTCGTAAATTTTTTCCGAAGTGTTGTATTAATAATTTATTCCTGAAGTGTTGTAATATAAAATATAGGTAGCAAGTTGATTCGACGTCGGGGGCTATCCCGCGAAGCTTGAAACAGCGATCAATCGAGACCAGAAAAAAAGCGAGACGCGAAATTAAATATGCTCGCTGTAAAACTCGGATAGCGAAAATTTAATTTTACCCTTAACAGGTTAAGCTTTCAAAAACGAAATACGCAGAGTCAATTTAAAAAATTCAATGCCTTAGCTTTCTAAAAGTCATTGATTGCAACAAACAAAATGCTAAAACAAAATTTGAACACCATACTTTTTTGCAGTTTTTGGAAGAAATTGCAACAATGAAAGAGTAATCTGCTGTCCAAACTCCCGGGGAGTAAAAATCTGCAAAACACGGATTGAAAACATAACATGCTGCCCAGGTAATAACTTTTTTTTGTGCATAGCAATTGTCTTTAAGGGCAAATTAAAAAAAGATCATAAAAGGATCTCAAAAGCTTGGTGCAAAGAACATTCATCGTCAAAAAACATTGAAAGTAGCACAATAACAAGTTACTATGATTCATATGTTTAAAGTATTTTTTGGTTAATTGTGCCCTTGGGTTTAAACAAATTCTCGAATCATCCACGACGTCGAAATGGTCAAAAGCCACTGCCTTAAATAGCAGTGTCTCCAAGTAAACGAGGAGTGTTTTTGGACAGCAATGGATTATTAATTGGAATGATCTGAGTTTGAAGCTCAAACTAAATACCAAACTTGCTTTCATATTTACTGCTTTTTCGCTGTTCCGAGCTTTCGAACTGCACTGTTTGGTTTGAGTACTACACTCGTGCTCATTTGATCCAATCGGTTGCTCAGCTAACTTTGGAAATCTTGCGAAATCTCAATTTAATTAATTTAACAAAAACTATTTTGAAAAACTTAAAATTGACGGACCTTAAAAAATATTTAAAGAAATCTTAGAGTTTCATCAGACTCCGGTCGAAGAGCGTTGTCATAGTAACCCGTCGGCTTGTGCAAAGCCAAAATTTTTGTTTGCTACATACAGATTTTACTCAGGTGCCGAAAAGCCATTCTACAATCCAAAAACAACGTTGTGTTCTAAATTTGAGACTTTTGAACGAAGAGACTTCCCAGAATACGTTCAGTGCGGATACAATAAAGTGATTAGCCGAGGAACTCCTTGTGAGCCAGAGAAAAGCAAAAATTTAGGTTTGCTTGTGTTGTATTTATTGCTCATTTATGTTAGTGATTATCGTTTCCAATTTTGACAATAGGGTGTTTGGGTTCGATTCCAGAGCCCACCAATTCCAACTCAGTTCGATTAAATCAAGGGCTTGTCATTGTTGAAACCATTCTAAGATCTTTTGTCAAACGCAATATTATAAAGTCGTGATTGTATTTTTCGTTTAATTTTTAGTCCTCTAGTTGATTTCTTTAAAAAAGTTAATTATAAAAGTTTTTTTGGTTAAAATGATTGAAAACAATTTTCGTTTTTTACAGTAAATTTACTTGCTGAAATTTGCAAGTTCAAAGTATCTCTTTGTTGTTATGATGCAAGAGAAGAATGGATTTGCCAAAAACATCGAAAGAATCTTAGGTGTTGCCAAGGTAAGCGGCTTACTAAATAAGAATCAACTCAATAGTTATCAAATAATTTTTTTAACGTTCATGGATTTAGATAAGATTTTTTTTTTAAGTTAAGCAGTCGGTGTAACGATAGGCGTACCAATAAAAAATTTGGGGGCGATGGAATTTTTCGCAGATTTTGTGACATTTTCCCGAATCATGATTATCTAGTACTTTATGGATATGACAAAAAAATTATCTGAGATTACAGGATGAAGACAAATAAAAAAAGGTGTTCACTTTGAATCAGTCTCAGATTTCTCAATTTTCATCCCAAAAGCACGGTGTTCTCTAAAAAAAGGTTTTACTAAATTTTATAACTATATTTTGCGTTTGATCATTGTCGCAGCCCTAAAATTCCTGATTTTGCCCAAATTTTTCATATCACAGCTCGAAAAATTATGATTTTTTCCAAATTTTGGAAACTTGAGGGGGGCAATTGCCCCCTTGCCTCCCCGACAGGTACGGCTATGGGTGTAACTTACTAATTATAGTAAACCTAGTGAATTCTTAAATTTTAAACACAGTCTTTCATCCTGTTTAAAATATTTCATAAAAGCCAAGAGCCTATTTGTACAACTGAAGTTTCCAGTACGGATAAGTTTTTAAAATGCAACTGATGCGTCATATGTTACCTATCATTGATGCGTCATTAGTATTTTATTGCACAAAATCTTTTGCCATTGTGGATCTTAACTGAAACGACTTTTAGAAAAACAATTAAACCTGAATGAAAACATATGTAAGCCATTTTAAACAAATATTTTGAGTTTTTTTGTTTAAAAAATTACCTTCTGAAACGACGGTTGTTTTGTTTAGGAGCAAGTAATCCATTCTATACTGTTGGAACCCAAATGTGCAATTATAGTCAAGTTATAAACTACCGGTCAGACATGGTGCAAGAAGATAACAAAGTTGTCCTGCGCGGTAAAGCATCACAAAATCAAGGTTTGTAAACAATTTTCTTCTACTTATTGTTTGTATTGCCATATTGGCTTTCTGTTTGAAGCAGAATTACCATTTAGATATAACCAGAGCGACTCATTAAGTAATTTATGGTAAAGTTTTTTTTTGAAGAGCACAACGAAATCATTCGAATTGACAGAGAGTTGAACTCACAACTCAAGAGTTTTAAGGCTCGTTATCACTGCGAGCAATGGCGGGATATTCTTTTTTTTTATTGTTTTTGTTTTTCTCAGTGGAAACGGGCCCTAAATCACAGAGTTATCCCGTCGACAATTTTTTTCAATGCAAACTAGCTACTTCACTTTATTTGTTAACTAAGTTGAACTTTAGTTATACCTTTATTCTTCGTTTGCCGCTTTATACACGAAATAGACTAATTTGTAATTTTTTAGTTTATTCATCAAAAGCAAAATTTATATTAAAGTACCAGTAAGTAAAAAAATATTGAAGTTAGAATTAAAATTTGGCAAAAGAAATTATTGAAAAAAATTATATAGAGTAACGTTTAAGCGTAAAGTGAAAATGAAATAATAACTGTTACTAAATAAGCCTTATCGTAAATCTGTTTGGTATTTTTTAAATGGATTAAGTAATGTTATGAAATATTAGTGTTTTTCAACAAATCTTGTCAGAATAATAACTTTAACTTATTTTATTACAGAAAACAACGTTGTGCCTATTCATTCATATTTTTTCCGGCCAACGCAGAAAAAACAAAAACGATCTTGTCGATATGAAGCAGAATTACTTATTCCAAACGTTTCTACAAACAATGTTTTGATCCCTAAGATCCTCTTAATCATAAAAAAGCCTACAAAATGCAATTTATCATTGTCAAAATGGTATTCAGTGACAAGTAAAACCTTGTTGAAAGCGAATTCGTCACGTTTGCGCGTTAAAAAAAACGACGTAAGGAAAGTGCCTAAGAGGTTTACTTCCAAGTTGGATCGATATTGGGAAAGTTTTTCTTCATAAAATATTTTATATATTTTTGTTGTTTTTTTCGAATTATTTATTTCTGTCAATTTGCGGTATTGCATTTTTTGTATCGTAGTCACATTTTCTGGCCAGATTTATTTAGTCCATTTGCGTAATTTTTTTAGTATTTATTGAATTTTAAATCAAATTAACGTTCAATTTTTTAAGCAATTTTAGTGAATCTTTTTGTACTGAAATTACGACTTTTAAAGATCGTTTTGTTGCTAGTTTTGGGTTAACGTTACAGTGACAAATCAAAATGCTCAAAAATTACGTAAATACTGTAGTTCAACGGTTTAAAACTAATATTTGCACAATACCTTCATTATACGAGAATTTTTTTATTTTATCTTTCTATTTATCCTCCTGACTCGCAGGAAAGCGACGGAGGCGCTAATACATAGGGTAGGCAATCACCCCGACATGCTTCCGAAGATACCAAGTACCAAGATATTGCTGTCCGCTTGTAATTTAATAAAGATATGACTGTAATTTAGAACTGCTTGCCACAACCACCAAGCAGGGGAATGTGCCGCAAAGTGTCTTTCCTAAGAGCACAGCAGAATGGCGCGAGTTTCATCCAACATATTATATTATTTGCTTTGTTGTTGTACAAAACAAGGCTTTTCAAATTATGAGTCGTGACATTTTCGATTTGATTCGTCTAAAAATTTAATTATAACTTTATAAAATTTACTTCGATCTACCGGTACTTGGTTTATTCATCGAAGGGTTACAAAGTAAAAAGTTAAAACCCTGGTAACCTGCTTGTGTATTTTGTTATAAACTCTTTAATGCTGTTGTGTCCAAATTAGTTCTTTTATTTTATTTCTAGTCAAGGTGATAATATGTAAATTACATGTACAAGGTGAGAAAATTTTTCAATAAAGGCCCGTTTCCACTACGAGCGTGGAAAAGAGCATTCTTTGTCTCTTTTATTGATCTTCGATTGCAATAAAACAAAGAATGCTTTTTTCCACGCTCGTAGTGGAAACGGGCCTTAAGCCTACATTTGTTTCTATTTATTTTGTTATTTATTGTAATATAAGTTACTGTACGTTAGATTTATATTTTATGTTGATAAATCAGTGGACTTAATTGTTTTAAATATAAAAACCGAAAGGTTTTTGTTATAGTGTTCTTTCGTAGCAACTACCGAGTTTATCAAGTTATGAAGATGCAAATAGGTTAAAAATTAAAAATGAAGGCAGCGTACGTTGGTTTTATAAATCTTAGTTTCAAAGTCTCCACGGTGGCTACCACGCGAATGACAATTAATGGACGTGAATGTGATTTTTTTATTTATAAAAACTAAATTATGTCTGGATCTCAGCTAATCATTTTTTGAATTATTGTGTTCTTTTTGAATTGTCAAAAATCCCAAGACTCGAGAAATTAATGTTTAAGTGAAAGCAATTATACAAGAATTGAGATTGAAAGTTTGCAAAATATAATAGAATCCCTTTTTCCTTCAAAAATTATTAACTTACCTTTGAGTTTTTATTGAATAACTTGATCTGTTCGTCAATTTTACAAACAGGTCGATTAATGGGATGCGAAATCTTCGGGCTACGTGCAATTTCTTATATTGTCAAGGAACAACAAAGCAATAATTATCGGGTATTAGTGAAATAACAACTGCACAAAACACAATAAATCATTTATTAATAGCGGTCAAGTTGCAATCAACAAACCAATGAACGACCATTGACCATCCGGCAAAATGCAACTGAAAAGTACTTGACAACGACAATCTTTTGACGCACGAACGTTCACAAAAACGTGCAATAAACCCCAACGGCCGGAGCGGTTGCAAGCACAAGATAATCGTTTCATTAACTGTTAGAAATTCAAAAAATTTTTTTTAAATTGCCATAAATTCAAATCAACATAGAACAACACAAAAAAACAACGAAGAAAAACCAACAAAATGACATTAATTCGTGAACTGGATTTGAAGGTTTCTTGAGAATATATAAGAATTTAAAGCTGCTATTTTTTGCTGACACTCGACAAAGAACTTCCGCGAGGGGCGCTCTTGCGGTTAGTGGCCCGACTTATCTTTGACACCTGTGGGAGTAAACGTAAATTACGAAAGCAGACTTAACATAATTTCTCACATCATTTTCTTATTAATATTAAGCTATAAAGCCGTTATCGAGCCAAAGTTCAAAGTAAGAACAATTGAGACTTAACAATAGCAGATATTTCAACTTAACTAATTGATTTCAATAGTTGGGTTGTGAATTCGATTTTTGCCTTTTACGATTTAACACGCAATTTTTATTCATTGGAGAAAACTAAATCCAGAATAACGGATGACGGAAAATTTCTACGAACACCAAACCAAACATGAAAGCCTTGGAAAAATTGGGACTGTTACGATTTGAAAAAAAACTACCAAAAAAACACCAAACAAAACATGAAACAAGCTAATTCGGAAATAGTCAAATTCACACATTGCCGGGTTTGCGTTTCCGACTCCTGCCGTAAGTTTGATTGAATTTAAAAACCAGCGAAACCTGACACAGTGTTGTGAACACCTCGTAATTGCATTGACAGTAGCACTTAAAAGTGGACGTGTGGACCAGGCCGAGTTGGCAATCACAAACACGTGACACGTTTCTGTGTAAGAAGTGAATATAATAGAAGATTTGATTTGCTTATTCAAACAAAAATATGATCGATAAGTAATTTTAATTTAGAGAAACTGCAGCCGAGAAAAAAACTAAAATATATGGTTATAACAACTGGATGATCGATTAACGAAACGGGTCGTTAATAACCAATTAATTAAATATTTCTTCAAGTGGGTGGCTTTCAAAAGCGCTTGTCAGATCTTAGGGGCTGCCTTTGAATTAAAACGGAAAAAGGAAGAACGCAAATGAATGGGAACAAGGAAATAGTTCAACAAATTTGACAATGGTGCTGACAACGAAATAGACTATATTCTAAAAAGAATAGAAATATACTTCCTTATCAAAGAAAAAGATTTGAGGAAAAACTCGAACACAACAAAATAATAGAGAATAAATAAACAGACAATTGAATTATATTGTTCAATGGAAGCAGTTGCAAATGAATGGAAAAATACAAGGTAATTTTAAAAATTTTTCCGATGAGCTTCAGCAAAATGCTGAATATAATACAAATTATAGTTTTGCAAATCAACGGTATTAAAATTATATGACATGCGTCATAATCATGAGACTGAAAAATCCCTGGCGAAACACGGAAAAATGATGACATATTTTGATGTAAAGAGGGCTAGAAATTGAAAAGCTATTATTAAGTAGTTATTCAGTTTTACAGATTGCCTTTTGTTTAGTTTTCATTTTTACATTCGACGTCAAGACAAAACAAACAAAAGGGTGTTCAAATTCTACATAAAGCGCATCTTACGACAGATGCCAAATTCGATAAAAATGTGAAGAATGTTGCGATTGTATCGTTGTAAGCGATTATTACAACCTTACATAAACACCACCATAAGCCAAACAAAAATCAAAAGTCTCTGTGCAAATTGAAATCAGACAAATCATTTCAAGTTCAAATAAAAATCCCAGACAACATACGACATATTGTTATACATTAAAAAAGTGTTTGAACAATTAAGATTTTTTTCGAATTGCTTGATATGGACTTGAACATCAATTAATTGTAAAAAATTATTTGATTTTCCCAGAGATAACAAACAAAATACTTAAATATAACGACAAACGGCAACAATCAAACATAAGTATATGACTACTGTATATTAAGCAATGTATAAGATGGTTTGAGGAAAAAATGATTTTTATTGAGTGTTGTCTATTCTATCAGGTGCCCAAAAAAGTCTTTGCCGATTTTTTATGAAGGAAATTAAAGATTCATAGTTAAAGTATTAAGTGTATTTATTCATCAAAATATGAACCCTCACATTCTATGACCTTTTCCCAACGGTTGAGTAACTTAGTAATGCCATTTTTGTAAAAGGCTTTCGTATTACTCTGGAAAAAGTTATGCACTTCCGTTTTCAAATGATCTTCAATATTGAATATGCTGTTCTTCATATGACTATCTAAGCTCAAAAACAAGTAGAAATCTGTTGGGGAGAGGTCTGGTGAACATAGCCGTACCTGCCGGGGGGGAAGGGGGGGCAATTTTTTTCCCAAGTTTCCAAGATTTGGGCAAAATTCAAATTTTTCGGGCAAAATCAAAATTAAAATTGGGCAAAATACCTTTTTTTTTTAGAGATTACCATGACTTCAGGACGAAATTTCTTCTTCGGACAAATTTTTTGTCCTATTCATAAAGTACTAGAAAATCATGATTTGGGCAAAACTTCATTGCCCCCCAAAATTTTTTGGGCTGGCCTATGCTGGTGAATACGGTGGATGGAGCATAATCTCCCACTTTAGTTCTGCTATCTTGGCAAGTTTTATTTTTGCAACGTGTGGTCGAGCATTATCTTGGAGAAACAAAAGCACAACAGACAAGCACGAATTATCAATTTTCTATCAGTCATTTTTAAGGCTCTGAAATAAGAAATAAAATAACATCAGTCATGAAAAATTACAAAACTGAAATCATTCAACAATTTACTTGTCAGTACAAGTTGGTTCCTGTATAACTATGCTTGTCAATAATGAAAAAGGGGACATAAAATAAGTCGTATAACAGACAAGCACGAATTATCAATTTTCTATCAGTCATTTTTAAGGCTCTGAAATAAGAAATAAAATAACATCAGTCATGAAAAATTACAAAACTGAAATCATTCAACAATTTACTTGTCAGTACAAGTTGTTTCCTGTATAACTATGCTTGTCAATAATGAAAAAGGGGACATAAAATAAGTCAACAAAGATCGGCAAAGATTTTTTCGGGCACCTAATATAACAAATGCAATATGCGAAACAGTGTTTTTGAATTTTCAGATCTTATTATTACAATTTAGTGCAATCCTACATGTCACGATGTGCCATGATTACACGGCACAAACATTGACACCGTTTGAAGAATGTCATTTAGATGCAACACCGTTCTCTTGCACTGCACTAGAAATCATTCAAGCCCAGCAGACACAAGCTACAATTTCTCAACAAGCCAAAAAGTTTAGTTTAGTCGAAAAAAGTATTGTCTATATAAAATAAAAGAAAATTGTTTTTGTAAATAAAGACGGGGAGGCATTATAAAAAAGCATTTGAATGAAAGTAAAAAGCAAATATATTGAGCCTGCCGACGTGCAAATCGTTAATAACTCGATAAATTCGCAAAGAATATACCTCATTCGTGAGAGGAGCAATTGTCATGAACAGAAGGTCACAATTTTATATTTTGATTTGACGTTCTTACTTAAAAATAGTGGGCGCTAATAAACAATTTTGATGTCAAAACCACATTAACCGTATAAGCAGCCCCAGAATCGTCTATTTCATTTTCTGCAGGCGCCCGCAAAAGCAAGTTTTTTTTCGGCGCATCATGTGATTTCAAAACACACTAGCTACTTAACGTTCATTCAACCAAAAAGCTGGTAACATGAGTTACTCAACATCCGGCAAAGTCAAGAGCCTCTCGAAATCATCTTGAATATAGGTCGGCAAACTCTTGTGTTCCCAATGCACGACAACGAATTAATACCTCCACCTAGCGGTTCAATAAATATTATAACAAAACAATTATTTGACCTTTGTCGAAAGGTGCTGAAAGGATTTTCCAGCCGTTCTTGTTCCGCCGGAAGAAAGCTTGCCATTCTCATCGGAGTCGTCAGCGAATCCGATTCCGTAGCTTAAGTTCACGCGCCGTGGTTGGTCGGGAGGAGTCTTCAAACGATAGACCTGGAGGAAGTGACGCACACGTTGAGTACAAACGACGTTTGTCATAGT
The DNA here is from genome assembly GCA_963680785.1 of Diplosoma virens. Classification (NCBI taxonomy): domain Eukaryota; kingdom Metazoa; phylum Chordata; class Ascidiacea; order Aplousobranchia; family Didemnidae; genus Diplosoma; species Diplosoma virens. The sequence goes on from OY796885.1 coordinate 14,726,305, forward strand.
CGACATGGGCTGGCCTCGGCGCAATCATTTAACATTAATCCAACTAAAGTCTGCAAACCAATGATTTGTTGTTGTTGCCCCTCCAAGGCTATCTTGGAGGTCCATCGTTTAACTTTTAAAGCAAATCTAACGTATACTTCCAGTCTCGGATGACCTCCGCTGCTTTGCAAAGACTCCTTCCACACAACCAGCGATTTCTGTTTCTTTCAAAATGGATAAAAATGAAAGTAGAACTCACGCTTGTTACATTGTTACGTGACACACATGTCACGATTGTTTCCATCCATTCAACCGAGTTCCACAATCACAAAAGTTGTAAAATGTGCGTCACGATTTTTTCATATACATTTACATATATACAGTATATGCAGACTTTAGTTGGATCAACATGAAATGATTGCGCCAAGGCCAGCACATGTCGACTTGTACCAAAAAGACAATTTCGGGAAAGATTTAATCATAAGAGACAAAGTCTGAAAACAAAAAAAGCGTTTTTATGGCAGCTATTTTAATTTTTTCACGAGCAGATAACTAAATGAAGAACAACTGTAGTAAAAAGTTGTGGAAACGGGAATGTTAAGAATAAGGTTTAACGAAAATTCTTATTTTTTAATTCGTGTGAATAAAAAAAATTTAAATCGAAAAAATTAAATTCAGATTGAAAAAAAAATTACCATTCTTAACATCACCGATTTATTCTTACCGGTAGGAGATGAAAGATTGCTCCGGTGTCCGAATCAATGGGTTTATCGCTTTCCAAACCACTCTTGTCGGCCTTAAGATGTAAACAAAATATTAAGTTGTATTTTTATCGAAAAAGTTGGGATTTATTGCGGTTTAGTACCTAGGTTCCTAAATTGGGAGGGGGGGCGAGCAACCGGATAATAATTGAGTTGATAGGTGAAACGACAAAATTATAAGTCTACACCATTTGTTTAGGACAAATTGGACGCTGTTGGAAAGTGAAGACTTTTGTTTTTAGTCCTCGCGTTAAATTTCGGTCGAAATTGAAGAATTTGATAAAATCGGGGTTTTGTTTTTGGCTTATATCGTCAAGGGAGGGAAGGGGTGAGTTCTGCTTGCATGAGCAAGTGGGGGCGAACCTTTTGCTTGCATGAAAAAGAGGGGAGTTTTGTTTTCACGAGGAAGTGGAAGTGCGTCTCAAAAAGTTCAAGAACTTACCAACACCTAAAATCAAAAGAAGACTCAGAGGTGAACCCGTTGTGAAATGTACGTCACAACTTTTTTATATAATTTGGGTTTGTAACTTTCCAAAGCACTCTTGCTGGCCTTACAGCGATGAAAATAAACAGGAGTAAGCGAAAAGGAAAAAATTTTTCAGCATGTAACAAAGCTAAATTATTTGTGAAAAAAGTCAAAGCTTTTCGCTATTAGTACACATCGTCGCTTTCAATAGAAAATTAAGTCGAAACATTTCAGCATTACTATGGTTCCGCGTTTACTCAAAATACACTAAAGTCTGTAATTAAGGCTTTATGTACTGTATATAAAGCAAAAGTGACTTGAAAACAAACGTTGGCAGTCAATATCGTAAATAGATAACGATTCTTTTTTTTTAACTTTTGAATAAGCAATAGAAGAGTTCTAATTTTTGTAAAGTAAGACACGAGTTTAATCAACTTCGAATTTTAAACAAAAATACAATAATTTTAAAATGGAGATCAATAGTTCGCTGCCTTTGATTCGGGAAGAAAATAACACAGGTATGAAATAACTTTTTTTTTTTAAACCCAAGAAAAATACCAAAGCGAAATGTGATTCATCCTACTTTGGGTTTTACAAGAGCGCTGAAAAACTTTTTGTTTTGAATTTCGATAACATTCAAGTTCGGCTGTGATTGGTTGATCGCCTGTGACGTATCTCGAAGGTAAGCCGAACGACGAAAAGGTTTCCATCTGATTTTTAAAAAACAAGGGGATTATTAACATAAATGTGAACTGCAAATATGGAAAAAAACTTTGATAAGACCTATTGGCATGTAACAAAAGAAGAGCATTTAACACCTGCTACAAATCGTTCAAATGATTGCAGTTAAAACAACCAATTAATGCTCCGTGGTTGATAAAAACAAAACAACACCACAATAATTATTACAAAAACATCCACGCTGGATTATTTTTAAAATTTAAAAAAGCACGTTAAAAAACTTACAGTCCAAAATATTTTGTCCAAACAAAACAAAAACAGATTGGTAAGTGAATAAAGCGGATGAATATAAATGACTCACTTGTCGTCACTGAACACGAGTGGATATTCGTACTTCTTCGTTGAAGCCTTTTTGTTCCCGCTGCGAACGTTGACCGAATTATGGGGCGTTTCTGTGATGTCATAAGGAAGCACGGGGCTGGATGGAATCGAGGGATCGGGGTCGATGTGCCAAATCCGATGTTGACCGAAATACCCAATGTAGTGGCCCCTTTGAGGGTACCACACTCTTCAAAAACAAAACATTTTAAAACCTTTCTTTTCAACTTTTTTATTGAACTACAATGACGTCACGTCCTGGATAAAGTTACGTCATCAAGAAAATAAAACAAGTATCCGATGAAGTTTAAATGTACGCATGCGCAGTCACTGGCAACGCTTTTAAAACTGACCACAATAGAGGGGACCCGACCACATTCGTTAACAGGAGTCAATCCGAAGCGAAAATGAAGTGATGATGATGATGCTGCGCCCATGCTTTTGGCAATTAAGATAAGAGAATAAGATAAAAAAGGTTTTACACAGAAATCGTATTTAATTGGTTATATGCTGTAAACAACTTTCAAGTACTTCTAATTACTTATTTATATTAAAATTATTTTCACATTTTTAATAGCCTTAAAAATTACCTCACTGAACCATCGGTTGATGCTGAAATTAGCGCCCGGCAATTGTCAACGAAGACAAGCGAAGCGATCTTCATGAGGTGGGCGCGCCAACACACGAGCTGCTTTATCATTTCTACCTGGGACTGTTGTCCGACTGATGCGGTTGATTTCTCGAGAAACTCGGACACGTTCCAAACCGTAATATAGCCCTCTGCAACAAGAAAGCAAACTAAAGTCGCAAGAAATAAAGCGATTTAAATTTAAGAATTTGTTAAAATTCGCTGTGCTTTTTTGTCGGCGATTTTCACAAATGAAGAATTTAAAATGAGGTCATTCTTTTCATTTAAACAGAAAAAACTATCAAACGGACAGCAGCAACTTGGAATGATTGCAAATCGGGCATTTCAGTTTTACAACCTCTACGCAGTCGTCCTACGGATGAAGAAGATAAATAAAAGCACTCAGAAATTCTTAGGTTCTATTTCAAACTTACTCGCGTCTCCCACAATGACGTGCTCAGCAAACTCATCACAGCAGATCGCTGTGAGTGGCGACACAACGCGAGTGGTTGGTGTGATCGAACACTGAAGGTCACCTTCGAGCGACCAAAATCTGAAAAAATGTTTACGGTTTAATGGCGCTGTTTAATTACAGAGAATTTTTACGTTTTGGAAAACCTGGTGCTATCTTGCAAATGCAAACAAGGTCTTTGTTGCAGCTAATTCAACACGGCTAATATCTTTGTCTAACATATAAGCTTCCTTTCGCAAAAAGTTGGCTCGATTCTTGCGAATGTACAATTTTAATCGAGCCTGTTATCACTGAGAAGGGTCGAGAGGATGCACCACAACATAGGACAATGATGGGGAATCACTGACCCGCGGTTCACACGTCGAAATCCCATGACCTATCCGTCGTTTCAAAATTTTCGGCATTTCAATCACGCACTTGACTTTTCAACATTTCAAAGTTCCTTCAACACTTTATCATTGAGCTTAAGTTGACTAAGGAGATTTTCGCCGCTGATTTTTAAACAGAAATCAAATATAACCGAACAAACTTAGGCACATACTTTTAAACATTCATTCAGTCTATAACCCACAAAAAATACAACTGGTTCGAGATATACAGTACATCCCATCATGAAATATATATTTGATGTTTAGTATGAAAGAAAGCTATAATTTTTAGAAAAACTTTATATAGTCACCTAGTTTCTACAGGGAATTGCTATTCCTTGTTAATGATAAGGCTTACAACAAAAAACTTTTTTGGATAACACAACAAATTATCTTCTTTTGCGTTGCTTTGAAAGAGCAGCGCTTTGAATGTCGACCTCATGCGTAGTATATTGTAAGTTAACTACGAAAAGACAGTGTCGAAGACTTTTGTAAAACCGAAAAACTCGTAAGTCGAGCGATCGAAATACTCGCTCACCGAACATTGTTGTCATGGTGACAAGATGCAATGACAAGCGGGAAAGGAATTTCGACCATTTTGATTGGTTCGCTGTCCAGGACATAATGGAAACTGTGTTGATCATCGTCATCATCGTGTTCATCATTGTCGTTGTCAGGCAGCTGAAAACAAGTCTAAACTAAAATTTTTTAAAAATACAGGGTGTTTCAAAAAATTTGACATCATTTGACATGTAAATATCATAGAAATTACACAGTCAAATCAAATAAAATTAAACAGGGTTAATGTCGAGCTAAACAATATTTATTCCAATACATTTGAATAAGAAATTCAAAGGCACATGAATACCATGAGAGGTTTTACAAATGTTCAATATCCGCACCGCCTGTAACGCGGCACACGTGAAGTCGGTACTCTGGCTCCTCCTAAACATGCTGCAGCATGTCTTGGATAACAGTCTCCAGTTTAACTCTTGTGCGAGACAGGTAGTTAACAAAAAAACACCACCGCACTGGAGATTGTTACCCAAGACATGCTGCCGCATGTTTAGACTGAGCCGAAGTACCGACTTCACATGTGCCGTGTCACAGACGATGCGCATATTGAACATTTGTAAACCTTTCATAAAATTCAGGTGCCTTTGAATGTCTTATTCAAATTTACTGGAATAAATCTTATTCAGCTCAACATTAACCCTGTTTAGTTTCATTTGACTCGACTATGAAGTTTTTGTAACACTTACATGTCAAATTTTTTGAAACACCCTGTAGAATCAATGACAACGCAACTGACGCAATAAAACGCAAAACTTTTCCAAAAAAAAGTTTCGACCACACGCAATAGAAGGTCTATTTGATTACTTCCATTGCTCATAGTTTTCATCCTTAAGACACTTGATGTTCACACGACAAAGATTTTCAGCTATTCTACTTTAACGGCAACGGCAATTAAAACAACAAGATCACTATTTAAAAATAGTTTAAATTTTAACTCGGCCACTGTTTCGGCATTCAACAACATAGGTTCAAAGCACTTTAAACAAACTAAACTAAGTACAACGCTACTATAGTGACCCTACTAACTTAAGTAGGCAGCGTAGCAGAAGGCAGATTTAATAGCAATATTCAATGGGGTTTGAGTTCAAACCCCACCCTCTTTTGGTTGCGGCTTGGTCAAAGGCACTTTATGACAGTTTGTAGGTTGTTCATCATCAATAAACAAAATATCAAGTAAAAACAACCTCTCCCCAAGGCTGTCTTGGAGGAAGCATCCCTTAATCCTTTAAAGAAGCCAACCTAGAATCACATTTTTGAATAACCTTCGCTACTCGCAAAGGCTTCTTCAACAAACTAGTGGTGCAGTGTTTCGTTGGCATTTTGATGTATTTAAAAAACAATTAGTGTCATAGCTTCTTATCAGCTGAAGCATGCCGAGATGATTGGTTGAAGGCACACCGTCGTTTAACAAACGAAGAGAATAAATAGTTGATGAAGATAAAAAGCGAATATTCTTGAAACAAAAAAACCGACACGTTTTACAAGTACGGATCTCCTCATTAAAGCGGGAGCGAAATTCTAAATCAATCTGCTTTGAAAGCGGAGTGCAAGATTAACTTTATTAATCTGATAGGGAGTAAGGGCAGGGGGTAAATAATAACGGAAGCGCTGCACCAGCATGAAGTCATTACAACAAAGCTCATTATTGTCATTACATCAATTTCGGCTTCTTTCGCCGGATCGTCGTCTTCGATTTTACTCGGGGCATCGGCAGTTTCTTCGTCGTTTTTCTATTCAAATTTAACAAGGTGTTGGTTAAATAAATGCACTTTAAAAATAGAAAACACTTGGATTTGAAACGGCTATGACACCGTTTTTTTGCATTGATTGGTTAGCAATAAACGCCAAGAGATAAAAACCATTTGTTTGGTTTATAATCGAATTCCAAGCTAGGTCTACAGTTAAGATTTTTTTACAAAGCAAATCATATATTTCATCAATAAATCATCATTTATAATGGTTTGGAGTTTTTCTATTAATTCATACGGCTGTTTAAGCTGTATATAAAGTTAGTTAATGTTCAATAATGACGTAATAATTGACGTGTGATTAAAATCTAAAAGATCATGAAGCATTCAAGCATCACTCAGTTCACCTCTTCTTTGTTCGAACTGTCTTCCTCTTCAACGTCCAAGCCCTCTTCCTCCATCATCATCTTCTTCTTCAACTTTAATCTGCGCTTCATTTCCTCCGGATCGGGTCGAAAGATTTTGTGACACAATGGGACGATTCCGTTGACCTGATGTGGGAATTTCTCTTTCGATCGGTGACGGTGGCTGTCATAACTGCTGGCCAGTTCCGCCTTCGCCAAGTCGAAACTGTTTCAAAAGTTTAAGTGCTGGTAATTATCACGAGTTCGAAACCAAACAGAGACAGAATTTTTTTTAAAACTTTTTAATATGAAGAGTCTTTTGTTTTAAAATGGCGAGAAATAGAAAATGATATCTAATAACGAAGTCGGTAAAATATTTGGACAACTATAGTTTCGACGGTAAATTACAAACCAACAGTTTATTATTCTGCAGTCTCAAGAGGCAGGTTTTTGAAGAAAAAGCAATGTTATAATCTAAATACGTCGCCAACATTCTTGCGAAGTCGGCCATCTTACAGCTCACGCATGCCACCTTACACATTATCGACACAGGCTTTCGTAGTATTCCAAATAAGGACATTCCCGTTCGAACAACCCGTCACAAGAAGGTCATCGGCTGAAGATGAACGAAGACTGGCAAGACTTGTTATTTCATTGTGGTCTAGGACATTTTCCTGCGCGGCAAAACTCAAAATAATTCACAGGATCCCGGCAAAATTCAAGGTTAGTTCGGGCCAGAAAAAACAATAATAAAGAAACTTTTTGAAAATTCTAATACAACCAAAAAAAAGTAAAAGTAATTTAATATACGGTAAACAAGCACATGGCTGGATTCTAAAACCGTTAGTAAAAGTGAACCAATTTTTAAAATAAACATGAAATGGCAACCTGCTTAAAATCTATTTTTTGACACGATTGTATTCATCTGGCAAAAATTTTTAAACAGCATTAAGTGTTGAAAATTTGTAAAATTACGTCGGAAAACAACTGAACAATCAACAACGAATAAACAAGAGAACATTGATTAACATTAGAACTGACTCACGATTTTCGAAACAATTTCGTTCTGGTTTCTCACGTTTTCGCCACTCTCGGTCTCAACAACGCTGTTTGCCTGTTTAAATCAACCACTTGCATAGTTAGTTGCGAAGTTAACAAAAAAACGACTGATAAAACTTTACTCAGCTTAGCAGTTAAAATTTTTTTCAAAGATTATAGTGTCAAGTCAAGAAACTTCTAAGAAAATTATGGAACGGTTGGGTAAATTATATTAATTCTAAAAAAACAATAAAAATTTCATACTTTTTCTTGAACTTTAAAAATTCTTTAAATATATTAACGTGGTTTGCCGCAAAAATGCTAGCTAAAGGGGAAATATCTTTTACAAACACGAAAAAAAAGGAAGTGCTCAATCTGAGAAACGAACCCGTGTATTTCTAATTACGAGTCGTTTGCTTAGTGTAGAGGCCTACAGAGTGAAGCTAAAAGTGGAGTCGAGGGCAACTAGTTTCGTTGACCAATTTAAAATCTATAAACCAAATCCAAAACTATAAAACTATCTTGCGGATGAATATAAACGCACTGGTGAATTTTTTCCAACCGGAAATTTCCATTCATAAGTTCCGTCGATGTTCTCCAAAAATAGAAGATCAGTTTCCTTTTCGTCATCCTGATAAGACACAAGTAAGAGCTCATAATAATCCTCACAGGAGTGCCGCACCCTGTTACTGCTAATTCAAAATGGGGCTTCCCCATTTCAAACGCAGTGCAGTAATATACGTAAATTTCATTTAGTTTTCAAACTAGAAACGTTTCATATAAAAATAAAAATGCATTAGGAAATTCATTGTCTTGGATATGACTTTAAACTATATCCGACGGAAAGGCTTCAGTTCGGAAATTCTAAAGTTACCCTTTAATTCCCATTACTCCCAGGACCATTCTCACCCGTAGTGGGAGCATTTGTCAGGGTTCCAACTATGGATTGAATAAATCAATCTGTTGCCTTGCAGGTTTGTCCTATTAGGCAAGGGCTATGTCCACAGCAAACAACTGTGGTTGGTGTCAGCAAGGACACGCAATCAATAAAAATTGCTTCAAATTCTTATAAAAAAGCAATTTAATAAAATGGCCCACAGTCCCCAGCAGCCCTTATAGGGGCGGGGGGGGGTGCGAAGAATCTCTGGGTATAAATTTAAAAAATTTAACAAATTTAAAAACAAGAAAAAGACTGATAATCAGGTAGGAATTAGACTTGGAACCTGGAACGTCGGTAATCTTTGTGGTACAGAGGCCAAAAAGCTTGTTTTATTGGAGTTGAAGGAAGAACATACAAGTTATGTTGGTCGGGAAATGATTTTGGGAAGGGTGGTGTGGGAATACTGATCAAGGAAGAGCTGTGCGAGAGTGTTGTTAAGATAGGAAGGAGTGATAAAATGATGACAATGTGCCTTATATTTGGGGAGGAAATGATACGGGTGATATGTGTCCATGCACCCCAAAATGGAAAGCCAGATATGCAGAAGGATAAATTTTATGATCAACCGGTTCATGAACGGGATATAAAAGGTACAAAAAAATCGACTAAGGGATTGGAAACTTTAATGGTCATGTTGGAAAAATAGGTGGATGGATTTGAGGGTGTACATGAAGGAAATGGGAATGGAAAGCGAAATTTCGAAGCTAGAATGCTGTTGGAATTCTGCGATCTGAAGGATTTATGTGTGGCGAATACATGGTTTAAGGAGAAAAGGAAAGTGACTTACAATTCAAGTGAAACTGAGAATGATTCTGTTTTGGTGTAAAAAGCAGAAAGTTTTTGAAAGATGTCAAGGTGATTTCTTGGAAACTGCAACACAGGTTAATGGTTGTTAATGTGAAGAAAAACCTGTTTGTGTGCAAGAAAATAAAACATAACATGCAATAGAGTAGGGAAATTAAAATAATAAGGGAAAAATTGAGGAGAAAGTGAAAGAATTAGTTAATACTGAAGCAAAGGATTTGTGGGCTTCATTTGAGAATGGGGTTTTGAAAGCTTACAAAGAACTTTGTGGAAAGAGAAAATGAAGGCGGGAACGAGGAAGCATATGGTGGTGGAATGAGGAAGCATATGGTGGTGGAATGAGGAAGTGCAAAAAGCAATAAATAGAAAAAAGAAAGCATTTAGGGAGATGTGCAAGATCCGATCAGAAGAGAATAAAGATAATTACAAGAGAGAAATCAAACAAAAAAATTCTTAGTAGCGCATTGAGAGAGGCTGAGAAAGAGACGTTTGATTTATGTGATAAACCAAACAATGTGTTTAAGCTTGTGGATTTAAAAAAAAAAAAAAGATGTAAGCGATAGATGATGTTTGAGAGGAACAAATAGCAGATTTACGTTCAGCGACAAGGATCGAAAGAGAGTGTGGAAAGAACATATGGAAAAGACGATATGGAGAATGCATGAGACAAAAAGACTGAGATTGGTAAAGTGGAAACTCCAGTGGAAGAGGTTTCCATAAAGGAAACAACAAGTGCAATGAAGAAAAGGAAATTAGTAAAAGCATCTAGACTTTCAGTGGTGAGCATAGAAATGATAAATGCAAGTGGGAAAGTTGGAATTGATGTGATGATAAAACTTTCTCAAAGAGTACTTGATTGAAAAGGAATGCCGAAAGATTAAAAGACTAGTGTGATGGTGCCAATCTACAAGGGAAAAGATGTAACGAATTGCGGAGCATAGCGAGGAGTAAATTTGTTGGAACATAGAATGAAGATCGTTGAAAGGGTATTGGAGAAAAGGATAAGAGGATTGGTGGAGGTGGATGATATGCAAGTTGCCTTTATGCCAGGAAGAGGTAGGACAAATGCTCTCTTTATAGTGAGAAGAATGCAAGAGGAATACAGGGAAAAGGATAAAAAATTGTACAGGTGTTCCGTGAAAACCTTTGATAAAGTTTCAAGAAGAGTAATGCAATGGACATTGAGGAAGAAAGGATTACCAGAGATCTTAGTGAAAGCGGTGATAAATCTGTATAAGAGTTCAAAGACGAAAGTTAAAGTTGGGTCTGAATTCTCAAAAGAATTTTCTGTAGCAATTGGTGTACATCAGGGATCTGTTTTGTTACCTTTGTTGTTTACAATTGTGGTGGATGTTGACAGAGAACGCAAGAGAAGGCTTTATGTAAAAGGCTTTGTATGCAGATGATTTGGTACTGATGAGTGAAACTATGGAGGTCTGAAGAAAAGGTTTCTAAAATGGAGAAGTGCATTGGAGAGCAAGGGACTGAAAGTGAATCTTGAAATGACGAAGGGGATGGTGTGTGGGTCAGACGGTGAAGTAATACGGAGTAAAATAGATCTATGTGGAATATGCAGCAAAAGGGCGACTGTAAATTCAATGTTATGTATAAAATGTGACCAATAAATTCATGGAAGGTGTTCTAAGTTGAAGAAAGTAACTCCAAATGCGGCAAGATTTTTTTGTTTGTAGTAAATGTAATAAAGCGACAAATGGTGCGAGAGAAGTGCAACAGAAAGTAATGTGTGATGAAGTGGAAACTGTGAAGAGATTTTACTATCTCTGAGATAGGATGGATGCCAGTGGAGGATATGAAGCTGCAAGAACAAGATTGGAATAGAAAAAATTCAGAGAGTGTGGTGAGATATTGTTCGAAAAAAGGTTTTTTTTGCAGATGAAAGGAAAGGTATATAAAAGCTATATAAGATCAGCTATGTTGTATGAAAGCAAAACGTGGTGTTTGAGAGAAAATGAAGTAGCTATTTTGAGAAAAGCAGAAAGATCTGTGGTGAGGGCGATGTGTGGTGTAAAGTTAATGGATAAGAGGAATACAGTGGAGCTGATAAACATGAAGAAAGCAGCAGATAAGCTGCAAGGGCGAATGGTGTGAGGTGGTATGGTCATCTTTTGAGATAACATGAAGATGTTTTCATGAAGGCAATGGTACATGAAGTGGATGAAAACGTAAACAGGGCCGAACGAGGATGAAATGGAGGAAACAAGTTGAAGGAAACATGAGAAAGATTAGTTTAAGGAATGATGCGGCAGATTGATGTAGGTGGAGAGAAGATGTAGGAAAAGTTTCAGAAGTAGTAGGATGCACCCGGCCACCTTCATTTACTGGGTACATTTAAACTGGATTAAAATTGGATTAATTGATTTTGCCACAAGTTAGTCATTTTAATTAAACTGGGCTGCACTTAAAACCTAGCTGCAAAAACTTTAAAACAACTGGTTTCAAAGTTTTCCATTTAAGTGCACCAAAAATTTAAGTCAATTTAAGTCAAGTTAACTTACTTAAGTTAATAAAACTTAAGTTAACTTACCAGAAACAGCTTTATCTTGTTGTTCCATCCGATAGCTAAAATTTTTCGTACTTTTATTTCCAAATTTAACAGTTGTTGTTGAGGTGGGAATGAAGGAGCTTCTTTATTATCACTTACACTTGACAATTTCTGAGTTTCTCCCTGCATAATAAACATTAGACATAGCTCTTTTCACTATGTTAGATTTTTGTATTCTTCTATACAGGCAAATGAAAGCCTGACATGTTTATTATTTCCAATACCAGTACAAAAAGGCTGGGTTTAATTTGCGGACAGCCAAATCTGAAACAGTGTTGGCCAATAGCTCCCAAATAAAAGTTTAAAATAAAAAAATTGTGTCATTAGACGCAATGCTTCTTCTTCTCCTTTCGGCCTTTCCCTTTAGTCAGGGGTGGCCACAGCGTATCATCATTCTCCACATCTTTCTGTCTTCAACATCCGTCTCCTTCACACCAACTTCCCGCATATCTTCCTTTACTGCATCTAAAAATCTTCTCTTTGGTCTCCCTCTTTTCCTCTTTTCCGGCAACTCCATTTCCATCATTTTTCTTCCTACATACTCTTGGTCTCTCCTCATGACATGTCCATACCACCTCAGCCTGCCCTCCCTCATCTTCATTCCTAACTGTTCAACCTTAACGGTACTCCTGATGTGCTCGTTTCTAATCTTGTCTTTTCTCGTCACTCCCATAGCAAACCTTAACATTTTCATCTCTGCGACTTCCATCTCTTCTACTTGTTTTTTTGTGACTGCCACTGTCTCAAGTCCATACACCATTGCTGGTCTTACCATTGAACTGTACACTTTTCCTTTTACTCTAGCTGGTAACCTCCTGTCGCAGATTACTCCCAATACTCTTCTCCATCCGTTCCATCCTGCCTGTACTCTCTTCTTTACCTCCCTCTCACAACCACCACTTTCTTGTACCATTGATCCCAAATACTTAAATTCCTTTACTCTTGGCACTTTTGCATCCTCCATCTTTACTGTTTCGTCATCATTTCCTCCATTTATGCAAAGATATTCGGTCTTTGACCTACTTACTTTCATCCCTCTTTTTTCCAATGCATACTTCCAGGATTCTAATCTTCGCTCCACTTTTTCCCTGGTTTCTTCACAAATCACAATATCATCAGCAAACAGCATTGTCCATGGTTCTCTCCTTACTTCATCCGTTAGCCTGTCCATTATCACTGCAAAAAGGAATGGACTTAATGCTGATCCCTGGTGCAGTCCAACCTTAACCTTGAAACTTTCTGTAGTTCCTACTGCACACCTCACCACTGTTTCGCTTCCCTCATACATATCCTGTACTAGTTGTACATACTTTTCCACTATTCCGGATTTTCTCATACAGTACCACAGCTCTTCCCATGGAACCCTGTCGTAAGCCTTCTCTAGGTCCACGAATACACAATGTAGCTCTCTTTGACCTTCCCTGTACTTTTCCATCAACATTCTTAGAGCAAACATGGCATCGGTGGTTCCCTTTCTTGGCATAAATCCATATTGCTGTTTGCTGATCTCCATAATAAAAATTTTTTTCTTACTTTAGGTATTCTACTGTTAGAGGCTTAGTTCAGCAAAAGTAATAAATAATCACAAAATTCACTTTCGATTATAATTTGTAATTTTCATTTGTAATTTTCAGCTTACCTGGTCGGAAAGACAGAATATCGCTACAACAGACTGATCTTCTTCTTTACCATCTTCGAGAAATGATTTGATCTCTTGACCGCTGCTGAATTCCCAGACTTTAACCGAACCTGAGAATAAAACGTTGTGAAGCGTTTTATCAGCACAGTTGAAAAGAAGTTTAAATTTAGGATAAAGAAACGTCGAATTTGTTAAATTCATGAAAACTTTATGAAATGTCAATATTTACCCTACTAATGCGCAGGAAAACGTCGGAGGCGCTAATACATAGGGCAAGTAATTACCCCGAACTGCTCCCCAAGATGCCAAGATAATGCTGTCTGATTCAAGTCTTTTATTTTGTTTTTTAGTTTTTATAAAAATATGACTAAAATTTGGGATTGCTTGCCAAGACCGCCAAGCAGGGGAAAGTGGCGTAAAGTGTCTTTCCCGAGGACACAACAGAATAACACGCGTAGGCTTTGAACCGAGACCATGTCGATCACAATCACGGCGCTCTTAACCACACTGTCCACTTTTCTTTTGGTTTGCAGCGACATTTAAACCAAAGATTTGCTGAATAAAACAACTTCAGCCTACCGTCATATCCTCCAGTAAACATGCGTGTGCCTGTCTCGTCCACGGCAACGGCCGTTACTTCCACACTGCTGCCATGGGCTTCCATGATTTGATACATCTGCCTTCCTGTTTCCACCTCCCATACCTGAGCAAAAACTAGGTACTTCTCGATAGCCTACATTAAGTGGAAAAACTCTAGCCAATTCGTTTTAAAATCAATTATACAAAGTATACAAAAAAGGAGCATAGTACAAAATTATACACTTATACAAAAAAGGAGCATAGTACATTGAAAGTTACAGAAAATGTAAAAGTTAGAAAAAATATAAAACGCACTGTTGACAACCTTGCAGGCAATTCTCGCATTAAAAAAATTTAACCCTCTTTTTATGCTATGTTGTTATGGGGCACTCATCCAGCGCGTCAATCAAAATTCAAACGTCCTTTGAAAATCAATACATAACTGTATTAAATGCTAAAGTAATTTTAAAATCATTGATTAGGAGAATTACAGCCATGTCACAGTAAGAAATAATAAATTGGGTGGATTACTGGGTATATTTAGGTGAACCAGGGATGAGCAATTTTTTTAACAAAAGGTATTTAGGAGAATGTAATATTTAATGGGGCCCTATAAGGTTTTGCAAAAAAAGTCTTTCAGAGTCAAGACTAAAAAAGTCTTTATATCAAATCGTTGTCACCTTTTTATTTTTTCGAAGTATGACTAAAGTAACTTGATTTGGGGAAAAGTAACGAAAGGGGCGCCGAAAAGGTACAAAAGATCGCCGCTCTTGATGCAAATAATTACATTGTTTCTTATATGCAAATAAGAAAATGTGTTTTGTTGCTAGGGCTTCAACTTGTCTAGACACGATAAAAGTGAAGGCTGCAAATCACCTTTATAATAGACTCGGTGCAGACGGTAACTACTTGACCAGCGGAGGAATTCAGAAGGACAGTAGTGACGGGGTGGTCGTGGGTAAGAGGCACTGACATTGTGTCTTGTACCGATCTTGTCATGGGCCACAAGTCGATCGTAGTCGAACCTGAGACCAATAAGTAATAACAAAAATTTTTGCGATTCCCATTTTTCAATTGTAGAGTTATCAACGGTCAAACCATCGATTTGGGGAACGTCGTTTCTAGCAGGCAAACAGACACTCGTATTACGTGGGATGTGCGTCTGGACAGCGAAAAACGTCAGGCGGCACAATCTTACCGGTGATAAGTCGATCTCGACGGGAATCAAAGAGCATCGCTGATATTCGCCGATCGCCAGATCTCTCGTCGTTGTCGGTGAACACCTGCGACAGATTCACGTAACAATTGCTACGCTTTTCCGACTTTTTTTCAACTTAAATTTTAAAAAGCGATTGCTCTGTTTTTCAGAGTTAAATTTGGGCTTACGATTGACGATTAATGTCAGAAAGACTTGAAATATAACAAATCAACTTTCACTTTTTACAATCAGAAACTTAATTATGCGTGAAAATAACGGTTGCAACGGTTTGTTAATGACGAAAGGATAACACATAATTTAATGCAAATATTTGCTCCAGTTCAGCCTCATAAAAGCATTTGCAAAGCACACCTGCAGACAGGAGAGGGTGTGGATGTCCCAAACACGAAATACTCTTGCAGTTGAAAGGCTAATAATGTGCTGGTCCTTTTCGTTCATGACAATGTCGATAATTGTGAAAAGATGACCGACCATCTTTCCAGTAGGACGCGACAGGATATTAGGGTGCCACAAGCGAATGGTTTTATCAACGCCGCCTGTTTAACGCAACGAGGATTTAGTTTCGCCGTTTTTCACTCATGGATTATGACGAGGTGGCTCAGTGTGATAAAACGTTGACTTGTAAGCAAAAGAATCAAAGTTCGATGTTTAGTTTATCTTATATGATTTCCGTTTGCCCTTGGGAAAGGCACCTCAAAAAATTTATAAGCGGGTCATGCTACTTATTACAATATTGACATCGGTTAAACAGAAAGCATCAATCGGGCTAATACGGTCATCAGCATAGAAGTTTTACGATTATGCTCTTATAACAGCACCGTAACATGCATTTCCCGTTACAGCTAGTTCAAAACGAAAAAGCAAGAGAAAAAATCGACTAGACAGCGTCAGTAGTGCTCGGTAGGTGTACCTAGTCCAGTGGATGAATCAACAAGCAAGGTGAGCAAAAAAATCACCTCCGGGAGACCCTGACTAGGTCGAAAAACATTTCCTATTTAATAGAACTGCCCGGTTGTTGTCGTTTCTGGTCATGGGGCGGGAGGTCCGAGTTCTATTCCAAGGCGGATCAAATCTGGACAAGAATCGCCAACGGTTTGTGTTGTTACCGAATATGTAGTTGCTGGTCAAAATTATGTGTTATGACACTACGAACTAGAGACAAGCTTTAACATATAAAGCGAATATGTTTCATTTTGGGTATTGTTTTTAAGCAAAACGTAACAATGTAATATTTAAAGATTTTACTATGCAGTATACAGACCTGTGGCAAAAATATTCGACTTCTCAGAATAACAAAAAGCATTCACTCCACGCGGAATAGAAAGCTCACTAACCGCTCTAAAAACAATGAATTAAATCAAAAGCAGCTTGGTTAGAAACAAGTCGAGATCTGGTAGTTAGCTGCAATATCAATCTACTTGTGATCAGCAATGAGATCGCATTCAGTCGAAATTGTACAAATATCGAGTCGCGCTACTCCCAGCATGGAATTTTACATTACCACGTGGATACCATCTAGATTTCACGTGGTGTGTTTGCTGGAACATTTAAATGCGTTAACAAAGTGTACGTCGTGTAAAACAAACTCTTCGGATCTGGTAGAGTCTGTTGGAAGGTAAAAGGTTATACGGCATTTATATCCGAGCATATTCTTCGCCAGATAGTTTTTTTGTTAAACAGATTGTTAGCCCGGTTTTTATTTGGTAAAATAAGATATATTTTCTACTTTATTAAAAGGGTGTTACTAATTAATATTACAAACTTCAAAACCTATTTCTATGAAACTCATTACTGTTTTGTTCTTAGCAATGAATATTATTGAATTATGATTTTTTTTTTGCAAACGCTATAAATCTTAATGATTTGTTTTTTTAATGTTACAAAAACATTCTATAATATTAAAGTTAATTATGATTGATATAAAGAAAGCAATAAAAATATGATAAAAAAAAACAATGAAAAAGTAAAACAATAGAATCAAGTTGCATAACACTTATTGATTGATCATAATAATATTTTGCTGTAGGCTAAACAATTTGTCCCAACTTAGTATGATTTCAATTTTAGTCCAAATGAATAAAACGAAAGCGAACCAATTGCCAAAACGCACGCGGTAAATAACGCGGTACGACGAAAACAGCAACAAATTTCAGACAAAAGAATTTAAAATCAAGTCGGCTTCGTTTTAATCAAGACCGCACTGAAACTACTGGTGGCGTTTTCATATTCGCCAAGCGGCAGGATAAGAACGAGAAAAAAGCTTCCAAATGACTCAAACGCAAGCGACTCACTGCATGTCGTGAAGTCGCTTCAGGTTTCCTATGACCAGCGACGCGCGATCTCCAGGAGAACATGACGCAAAGCTTTTAAGGTCGGGAAGATACTGAACTTGCAAAACCCAATCATGATGGAATCGGCGCCGCACGATTGGACTGAAGGATTAGATTTTGAAATTATTACCTCTCTATTTTTACTAAATTATTATGCAAGGCATTGGCACCATCAATGCTGGTACTTACATTGTGAGAGAAACCGGATCAATTGCGTGATATTTAACAACTCGTTTTGGGTCCTTGTTCGTTTTTACAACAAAGTCGTTGTGAGTGAGGCGAATCAAATTGATGAAACCTGTAATAAAATCAGAGTACGTCTGACCACTTGTATTTGGCATCGCTAAAACAAAAGCACTTATTCAATTGCAAGCAATCAAATTCTAAAATAATTGAAATTATCCAAAAACAAAATAATAGAATTCGAAAATATGCATTTGATGTAGTCTGATGAAGAATTACAAAAGATAGTAAAGTAGCAATAAATTTTTTGGTATCACTGTATTTTTGCAGTGACAAATAGAAATTTTTTAAAATAAATTAGTTGAAGATAAATATAGTTGGATTTTTTATAAATTAATAATTAATCAAACCCATAAACCAACTTTTTTAAAGCCATTTCACATAACGAAATGTGGCAATATTTTTAAAGTAAAAATAACAAGGTACATAGTAGGTTCCCAAGAAGTAAACATATGACTGCACTATGATGAATACTAATAAAGATACCAGCATCATCTCCAACAAGTAGAGTATCTGCAACATCATCATCAGATGGTACCAAACACATGCATTGGGGACTGTGTTCTAAAGGTTTTATAACATGCACATTGGACTGATTTCTTCCTTTGGCTCGGTGATCCCAAATTACAATGCTGCGTTCTGTTGTAGCCTAAAAAAAATTGTTTTATTTAAAAAGATTGGAAGTCAGAGTGCTTTATAGGAGTATATTAATATCATATCATAATAGTATAACATGCTAATAATAGTTATATTACACAATTATTAGATTACACAAAATATTACACTATTACACATTATATTACACAATACATTATACTGCTCAAAATATTACACAACTAATAATAGTATAACATATGTATGGACAACCCAAAGCCTCCAGACCAAATTAGGCCTGCAAAAACTTTACATTTGGACCACAGATATTTTAGATATGCATTGAGAATGGTCTACAACTTTTTACACTTTACCTTCTCAGAAATTATATTTAAAGTTAAAAATAATTATTTGCTTAACATGGCTAAACAACAGTTTGCTACATATACTACAGTATATCCAAAATTAACACTCCTGGCCAGTGAACAAGTTTTGAAAACATAAAACTGTCTCACATGTAAACAACAGTTGCCCATGCATGATATAACACAAAATATATTTATACTATGCAGTTAGCAAAACCATTTTAAATCATTACAAAAATACTTACAATCACTTTGCGAAGCTTTGGTAAATATTGGCAACTTGTCATCCATGCTGATTCCTACAAAGATCTCTATAAGATACTGAAGTAATGGCTAAAACACTTTTAAAAAACAAGTTGTCTGAAATAGAAAAATGTTCGCTATTATAACTTCTTATTTCAAGGAAATTGAACATCAATTTTTACTTGTTTTATTAGTTTTTCTCAAACAAACAATATCCAGCTTCAAGGTTAAGAAGATGTTATTTTTTTATAACTTTAAAAGAACGTATGCATAAGTGATATTAACAAATTAAAATAAAGACTTACATTAATATCAATGCAGTTTTGCAATCGAAGCTAAAAAACAAAACAAAGCATTTTGTTATTTAAATGAAATAACAAAAGACAAGCATAATTAAAAAATAGGTATATATCAGTTATAACCATAATATTTATCACTTACTTTTCCATTATATATTGTGATAGCTCCTTTTTGAGAAGCTGTAATATAATAGTCAAATTCTGAAGAATAAACCACAGCCTGAATAATGTCTCTTCTCTTTTTATCACCTAAAATCAAATATTTACAAATCTTTTAATCACTATTTGAATAAAAACTAAAATGGCAGTTAAAAATTTCATTAATAGCTCAGTTATAAAATCGCTATGCTGGTTTCTTCATTGAACCATGCAGTATTGTGGTAACAACTTGCTACTCCCGTGTTACAAAATACAATACTACAATATGGCACAAATCAAACTCGGCACTCAAATGTCATCATTGCCATTAATGAAATAATTTCAACACAAAAAAACATAAACTAAACAGTAAGGTTAAAAAAACAAAGATCTATAAAAATAATTGATGCCATAACTTTGGGTGTCATTCACTGTTTTAGTGTTTGCCATTACTAACCTTATAGACTTTGGGGATTCCCCAAAATTTGTCAGGTTATCAACAAAACTCAGCAAATGGTGAACAAGTACCAATTATTACAGCTCATGTTATCTACAATCAATATTAATTTAGCATGTACATAATTGTTCAAGTATCCTAACCTGCAGCTTCGCCAATTGTTTTTCTTTTTGTGACTGCAAAAACACTTATTTCTTCATTGGGAATTTCGGTCTTTTCACTTTCTGGTTGAAAATACCCAAAAACCTAAGAAAGTTAGGGTAAAATAAAATTAAAATTCTGTTGTTCTGTTCTATAAAAATTGAAAACAAAGATTAATATAGCCTGTGAACCAGGTAAGTTTCTGATGTTGTTGTAGACAAGTGGTAAATTATTATAACAATTTACCTTCTTGTAATGTTGCATACAAGAACATTACCAAAACATCCCTTAAAAAATTTACAAACAAATTTATAAAAGCAAAATTTTTTTATTTTTTTTTATTTTAATTGTTTGCATCAGACACCAAGGTCCATAGACAAGTAATGACAAGGCAAAACAACACAAGACACAAAAGCAGTAACACAAACACAAAGGCAAAAAAGAAAAATTAACCAATTAAAAGAAAAAAAAAAAAAAACATCTATGGTAGAATGAGAAGAAAAATTATCTAATTTTGATATAGTATATTGTTATAATTGATCCAGAAAATAGATTTATACAGGGCATCAGAAGACATTAAGCAAGAAATGTATACATTCGATGAATTGTTGCATCTTTTCAAAAACGAATATAATATTAGATTGAATTTGTTGAGTTCTAGCAGATTCTTGTCTAGGTATGTTGTGTAGAATTCTAAACGAGTTGTTGTATGCAATACAAACACGGTTTAAACTGCTGATTTTGAATTTACACCATAAATGAACAGAATATATAGATATGCAGTACGAATGAAAAAGAACATTTTTAACTTGGCTTGAACAATTATAAAATTTAGAATGTAGAATATTACCAACACAGTATAAATAACGAAGGTGTTTGTTTATATCAAGGTCATCAAACAAGTTATTAGTAATTAACACACTGAGATATTTCACTGAATTTACAAATTTGATACATCTGCCATTTATAATGTTTGGTTCAACGTTTACTTTGAATTTTTTATTTTGATGAATCATGTCAACAGTTTTATTTTATTTATTTTATTTTTGTCTCTATATTTATCCTCCTGACTCGCAGGAAAGCAACGGAGGCACTATACATAAGGTCTGCTTCCAACCTGTTTCTGGAGATGCCAAGATATTGCTGTCCGCTAGTAATTTAGTAGAGATATTACTGTGATTTAGAACTGCTTGTCAAGACCACCAAGCAGGGGAAAGTGCCGTAAAGTGTCTTTCCCAAAAACACAACAGAATGGCACAAGTGGGTTTTGAACCGCGACCACATTGATCATCAGTCCAGTGCTTTAACCACTTGACCACGCTGTCGACAGTTTATCATTATTAAAAATAATACAATTGTTAACTGCATATTCTTTGCATACATTTATTACTTTTTGTAATCCTTTGATGCTGGGGCTAAATACACATAAAGTGTCAGCAAACATTAAATGATTGAGTAAAGACGAACCAACAAAACATCCACTTTGAATAGAATTTAATTTTCTAGATAAATCATCCATATATAAAGAAAACAAATAAGGACTTAATATGCCCCTTTGTCGTACACCATTACTAACAGTAAATGGACTGGAGGATACATTTCCCCACTGAACTTTCATACACTGTGTGGAGTACCAATAGCCAAGTAATCGTACAAAGCAAGCACAAACATTACGATTAGATAATTTTTTTAAATAATAATTTATGGTTTACTCTGTCAAATGCTTTGGAAGCATCTAAGAATGTACTGAATATGGGGCTGTTTTGGTTAACATAGTAAGAAACAGCCTGTTTATACAAGAAAACATATTGGTCTGTACTATGTTTGTGTTTAAACCCAAATTGATTACTGCTAGTCATTATAAACGACAAGATTTGTTGTAAAATAAAATGTTCAAACTATTTTGAAATAACAGTTGCAAGAGCTATAGGTCCATAATTATTTTTGCCATGTATATTTGATTTATTATTTTTATAGATAGGAACCAGTATGGTTTCAATACAAGTTTGAGACATAACACCATGAGAAATACACATATTAATCAATTTACTTAGTAGGGTGCAGACTGGAGGATTTGCATATATTAGGTGTTCTGTTGATATTTCATCAAAACCAGCAGCACAATTTAGAGAAAGTTTCCACAATAAAGACTGTACGTTGCATGGTGTTGACATGAAGTCAGATATATGGGACAAGTCATTTATTTTTTCAAATCTAATATTGTTATTTGTAAAAGTATACGAAGAGTTAGAATTTAATAGATTGTTATAGTAATTTCTCCGTATTTCAGCTATTTTAGGTGCATTACTGATACCATATATGTAAAGGAAGCAAGTTTTTTGCTTTATGTGATCTGATTTTTTGCCAAAATTTTTGTTGTAAAGTATCATTATGCAGTGAAAGAGCTAGATTGTCCGCTTTTTGTTGTGCAGTAGCTTTGCGAGATACCTTCATGGCAAGTTTAAAATTTTTGCGAATGCTAACCATGTTTTGGTAGGTCCAATGATGTTTATCTCTACCACAACTAATCCAGTTATGATATGCTTTTCCTGCAAGCTCATGTTTGTGATAGATTTTATCATTCCATTCAGGTTTCAAAAATGGACAAGGTTTAATTTTGTGCATATTAGCAAACGTTAGTGAAGAAATTTTTAATGCACTTGTTATATCAGCGTAAAGATTTTCAATTGCTTTGATGTGATTTGTTTGGCTACATAAATGTAACATAAATGTAACATAAACGTCAAACATGAGAAAAATAAGCCAAAATGTAAGTTAAAACTCCATTTACCAATTAAACTTCAAGTTATTGTAACTTGTGTGATTAATTTTACAGTGTTAACCCTTGACCAATTACATTACTGCCAATGCTGCCACTAAGATTTTGAAAGGAACCCCAGATTGGTGCATGAAAAAAACCTAGATGACAACTAAAAACCCCAGAAAAGAAATTACAGAAATAAAGGGAATTTTTTGGTATTGGAATGGTCACCATGTCTTGAACACCTTTTAGTTCAAGTGTGGAACATTAAAATGGCCTTATTTTATTGCTAAGAGCAGTTAATAGTACCTAAAATGAGAAAACTTTGAAAAACCTTTTTATAGGCAATTTTTTAGATCCCTAATTGTAATTTTGTAAATCTTCTAATTCAAACTATATTTTCAACCTAACCTTGACTTGAATTATAACTCTAAGGTCCCTAATACTAACTAATCCCCACCCTAAACCTTACCCCAAAATTTTCTTTGAGATTGCATACTTAAAACAAAGAAATGTCAGCTATAATGACATTGTCTCATAAAACATGAAAACAAAACTACAACACATTACAGCAGTTATATACAGATGGGTCATTCACAAAAATTCTAAAAAAATAAGTCAAGGTATTTTAATCATCAATTAAAGCAGTTTCTTCATTGTCACTTTCAGAATGAGAAACATCTTTATATTTTTGGTTTATAAGCCGCTCACTGTACCATTCATCATCTCTGTGATTAGTTTTTGATTTGGTTTCCAGCAGCAGCATGCTTGATTTTTTCTGGTGATAGACTGTTTTGCAAGTAGCCTGTTTTTTACTGTTTCTGTTTTTAAAAAACTAGTTAATTTAGTTTTCATACAATTGATCTGGGAAAATATTCTTTCTACAGCTGCAGAAGAATGTGGTAAGACAGTCATAGTTGTCATAAAATATGATAACAGAGAAAACTTTAAATTATCTAGACCATCCTTTACTAAACCTAAATTGTGCCAATATTCCGAAGTACATTTAGCAGAAACAGCAAGTTCTTTTGCAGAAATACGGAAGGCTCTCCATTGATCATCAAATTCATTAAGTTTATTTTGTGGTATGATATGTGGGAAGTGAACAGCTAATGGATCTATAGATGTTGGTGACCGTTTAAGATTCAATGCAATTTTAATACCTAATACATTTAATTTAACGCTAATTGCATTTTCATTTAAAAGTAACCTTTTTTTCATCTGTAAGGAAAGTTCTAACAGAAACTTGAAGCAATCACTCTTGAATCTAATGGTGCAACTCTCATCTTGCAATGGGTCATTGAGTAACTGGGAAAAAAAACATTGTCCTCCAAGGTATACATCACCAATAGGTTTTTGGTTTCTTATATCTTGCGGATCAATTTTTGACAATTTTTTTGCAAGTAAAATTTCCTTTTTGATAAAACAATTGAGAATGCTCTTGTACTCAGATGTAATCATTGTGTAAAGCTGATGTAATCAAAAGTATTCTGACTGAAATTCAGTGTTAATTGCATTCACTTTTTGCAAAATATATTGCAAAAACAAAAGCATGTGTTTGGTTCCACAGTTTGTTAAAGTGTCAAAAATTTTTCTGGCACCATCAACCTTATCAGTTTTGCATTCTTTTTCAAAATATAGAATTATAGCATCATATTGTTCAATAACAGGACTTGTCACTTTTTTTCGAGAAAGCCATCTCGTTTGTGACAGTTTCACCATTTTATGTGGTATAACTCTGACAACTTGTTGAATAGCCATAAAGTCTCTTTTGCGTTTACTGCTCCTGCTGAAATAAGATGACACATCCTTCAAAAATGTCTCAAGGAAAAAGGGCATAACATTGGCAGCATGACTAGCTCAAAGTGCTATTGAGTGACAAATACATCCCATAATAAAGACGGAAGGTATATCACCTTTCAATAGTTTTTTAAACCACTCCTTTCACCCATCATAGTTGAGCAGTTATCACTGCCAAATCCAACAATGTTTTCAAAAGAAATGCCTCTTTTTTTTAAAAGATATTTGACTGCTTGGTAAAAATGTTGAGCAGTTCCATTTTCAACTTTAATTGTATCAAGCAAAGCATCATGTTTGTTTGAATCAAAATATTGTACAACCACTGCCAATATTTGTGTAACAGATATATCAGTGCTTTCATCAATTATAATCGAAAATTTGGTTTCTTTGCAAATATTTGTCACTTATAATTTTTCATGAAAAGCAATGCCATCTTGCATAACGTAAGATATTTTGGTTCTTTTCATTGATAATTTGGAAGCAATTTGGCTGACAGAAAATGCCCGTTTACATAAAGTCAACAGATGGTCAACATGAGAGATAGGTAGCCTATGTGGTGTTCAGCAAAGTAGCCAGCAAGCAACAACTCACTTTTTGCTATCTGTTCATCTTCTGCAGTTTTTTTTAGCAAAAAACTGAGAAATCCAATAAAAGGTTTTGCAATTTCATAGCTCCTTTTGTGTTGTTCCGATTCTTCATGTCAAAGTAACATAGATTTGTTTACATTTTTAAGAGTAATCTTACAACATTTGCAGTAACTGTAATCTTTATTGTCTCTATCCTGCTGTAGCCAATCTTTCAGCTGTGTATCTATCAACCACTTCACATTAAATACCTGTGTATACTATTTTATCTTTTTTTTGGAGATGCTTGAGAGTTACTTTTACTACTTAAACTCATTTCTCTAAGATTTAGAATTTAAATTAAGCTTTTTATCATTGCAGCAAACAATTTTTTCTGTGACATACATTAAATAAGCAAAATGTGAAGGGGTCACATTAAGACTAGCACAAAAACATATTTTTGTTTTTTTCTTTTTAAATTAGGGTGAAGGTTTGGGTCAGGGCTGGGGCTGAGGTAGGGTTAAGGTTAAGGTTACCACTAACGCTAAACCCAAAATAAGCCGAAAAAACGTTCACGTGCTAGTCTTAACGAGAGCCATGCTAAGTTCATTGCTAAGCTTTATGTTTTTACATGTCCCAACAAAATTGCTCAAAAAACCCAGAACCCCAGAAAGGTACACAAAACCCAAGATCTGGGGGCAAAACCCCATGCGTGGCAGCATTGATTACTGCTAGCAGTAAAAGTTCGCGGGCTTTGCCAACAACCAGGAACCTTATAAGCTTATGGGATTGTTACAATGACCAATGTGGGATCCAATCAAACAACTATAAACAATAGCAGCAGTGGCGATTCTAGAACTCATAAAATGAAGGGGACACGTTGGGACCAAAATATATTAAGAAGGAGGCGAGTGACAAAAATATATGAGAGGAAAAATTGTAAGTTTAAAGGATCTTTGCCATTGGGTTTGGGAAAGTAGGCTAAATTGCAAGGTTGGCCAAACCTATACTATGTTCGAGCCGCATATCAAAAATCTACACTTTTAAAGAGCTGCAACACAGAAATCTAAAAACATGAATTTATTTACTCATTTACTGATAAAAAAAAGGTCTTCACTTGAAATCATCCTCAGATTTTCCCATTTTTGTCTCAAATTGATAATGTTCTCTAAAGAAAAAAAGGTCTTCACCTCTAATCAATTTCGTATTTCCCTTTTCTCGTCCCAAAATCATGATGTCCTCTACAAAAAAAAGGTTGTCGCATCAAATCATTTTCAGATTTCCTATATAATTTCTTAAATTTTCAAAAGGTTCAAAGAGGCGCCAGCAAGGGTCCGAAGAGCCGCCGTTTGGCCACCCCTGTCATAGGCTAAGCATGCTTGTTTAAGCTGGGGGGACAACCCGGGAGCCATGGCCCCTCTCGCCCTTCCCCATAATCGCCCCTGAATAGCACGATGGGAAGGAGCAACGCAAGAAGTTTTTGTTTAGAGATGAGATTTGATATTCAAAAAATAGGCTACATAAAATTTTGATCAAAGTGACATTAAATTTGGCATTTGAAATGGTCCTTTTGACCCACGGCAGGATTTCTTTGGGTGGGTTTCTTTGCCTGCCTGACTCCTTTTGGGTCTTGACCCTTTTGGTCACAGAGTTTATTGTTTTTCCCTCCCATGATTATGCAACATTCTTTTTATATGGCTCGAATGTGTATATTTTATTGTGATACTGCATTGTTACTACCTTTTGCGCTTATGTATAGGCTATGTAGGCCTACAGATGACCTACACTTTTTATTTTTTAAAATTTATTTTAATTGTTTCCTACTTTTCTCTTTCTTTTTTTTAAAAAACTAACGTAGCTACTTCGTTCTAAAGGTACGGCGACCACACGCAATTGAAGTTGTGCGTGTAATAACGTATATCGTTTACCCGCTGTTTTCTATTTCGCAATCATTTTGCCAACTGTCGTTTTCAAACAATACTATTTATATTTTTCTTTTTTTCGTGTTATTCGTGTTCTTTTTGTTTGGATTTGATAAATAAAAAGCTTGTTTGTCTGTCTCTCTGTGTGTCAATAAGAACTTCAAAACACTCGTAATACCTTGATTGCAAATAAAATCGAATTGAATTGAATTGAATAGAGTTGAATTGAATCAAATCAATTGAGAATATGCCAAAAATTAATCTTAAAATAGCGGGAGTTGAAGTCGCCTGAAGTAGAAATTGTATCAGCGATTTCGTTTTTTCTTGTGAAATGGGAGTTTTTTAAGTGCATTTTGCTGGAAATTAAGTATAGGCTGCCGTAATCTGATTTGATATTTAAAATTAGTGTGAAATTTTGAAGTGACATCAAATTTAATAACAATATTGATGAAAAATATAATGAAAATCAGGGCGTCAAACCAAACTCAAACTGGATCCGCAAACTGTTTTAACCGTTATTATTTTTTGAACCTGAACTAGAATTGAATCTGTAAAAATAAAATTTGTCAAACCTGAACCGGAATTTTATTTTAAGCGGTTCCTATTTGACGCTCTGACTTTAATTTTTAATTTATTCATATAGGCTTATCAATTACAATTTTGATTTTGAAGTTTTTCACAATTTATTTGGTCATTTACTTAATGCATGGCAAAATGACTTTCTAGGCTAGAAGTTCCCATGCTTTTTTTAGGACGACCCCCAGTCAGAACTTTCAACTGTTCCGTGCGACCTCATGTCAATATGTAGGCTATGTATGCATGTATGTGATATTTTGTCTAACTATGAATACATACGTACATGTATGCATGAATGTTTGTATGCCTACAATTTGTCAACGACTTGGACATACGTAATAGCCTATTCTAAAAATAACTCATTTAACAAAAAATATTCTAAAAATAAATCATTTTTATAACCGCACCTTGTATCTAGAAACTTTTAAACTCATAAACATAAAATATAAACAATCCCCCCCCCCGGTTATAATTATTTATTACATCCACTCCTATTCAGAAATCGGTTAATCGTAATCGATTACAATCAATTTAATTTTTTTTATAATCGTAATTGAAATTGATTACATTGCGCTAGCATTCAAGTGCGGAAACCCCATTTGTGACGTCACGTGGTAGGCTATTACCTTCATTCAGATAAACTAGTGGTTCTTAACCTTTTCGCCCATAGACCATTTTTTTAAAGAAAAATATCTGATGAACCATTTTGCTATGCTGACACCTCATGAACGCCATTAATTGAAACTATATTGCAATGCACACAGGACAGTGAACTCAAAGGCATGTTCAATCTTTACCCCGAATAAAATAATACCCAACAAATTAATTAAGAAATCACTCTTAATTTGCACATTCAACTTAACTAGGCCTACTTGTTTAATTTTAACAACTAAAAGATTAGTGAGGAAACATACTTTTAATTTCAAATTTTATGTTAACAAAATATGCATATATAGTACAAAGTATTTTGCAGAATCAATAGAACAGTCTAGAGCCTTAATTACTAACTTGACTTTGGTGTTTCCGACACAAATTTAAAATTTATTTTGACAAAATCATTTAGTCTTAATTTAATAGTTCTTCTGCTGTTGATGTCCGATTGGGTTCTTTTTTAACTGAATACATTTAGTACAGCTAAAAACCGAGATTCCACTATATCCATCTAATAAGGAAGACAATCAGTGATGGCCTTACAAAAAGGGAGGGCTTGGTGAAAGAGACGTAAGGGGGACCACTATTTAGTGTATTAAAAAAAGGTAACTGAAACCATTTCTAGTCTATGAAAGCGAAGTGACCTCTACAAAAAAAAAGGTCTTCAATTAAGGGGAGCGCCATGAGTGATCTAAAGCAGGATGAGACAAAATTATCACTAAAAAAAAGTCTTCAATTTAGGGGGGCCACCATTGAATGATCCAAAGCAGGGTGAGACAAAGTGATCACTAAAAATAAAAATGGCATCAGCCTACGTTGCCCCTTTTTTTTCAACTTTTTTTCTTTTCTTTTTGACATGCCATCGACGTCCTGTTACTATGAAGAAATAGAGCAATTTCTTGTGTGGGCCATTTTTTGATGTATTTTGATTATATTTGGGGGGCCACTTTTTGATGTATTTTAGGGGGGACTCGGTGCGGTCGCACCGTTCACACCCTATTAAAGCCATCACTGAAGACAACAATGCTTGCTTCTAATTGTTGAAAAACAATTGGCTGTGAATCCTTAATCAAGATATATGAAAATACCCCTTCCTTGTTAACTCTTGCTCTTAATTCCACATTTTCATTTAAATCCAGTAGCGTTTTGGCCATCTTGGAAATTTCATCTCCTGGCTCATAATTTTCTTGGTCTACAAAACAGAACGGATAATAATTAATCCATCTTCAAAAGATCCTCAAATTTTCCCCCAAAGTCTGGGTGAAGACCTTCAAGATGAGCAATGCATGCAGCATTTTAAATGTAGAAGCAGTTTTATTAAAATTTTCATATGTCAACTGTTCTTTTTTTCAAATGACTTTTTCCAATAACTAGCCTACTTCAGATTCTCAATGTAACCTTTTATCTCCTGCGCGCAGATAAACAAATCTGATTTTTTTACTTTGCAACTCGAAGTTCAGTATATTCACTGTTTTAAAGATATGATTAAAGTGTATGACTGTTTTAATAAGATTTTATCTCCGTATTCTCAAGTTTTTCCAAAATTTCTCGAGCTTTACCAGCTTGTTTTCTGAAATTACAATCACCTATTTGGGAGTTGAACTTGAAAAAGTTGACCACTTATTCCCACAAAATTACAAGTCTTTCGAGGCTTGAGGCCTTTTGACAACCATCTCACCTTTGGGTTAAGCAACAGTGTTTTTAAGTTTTCCGTTTCAAAGAATTGCACAAACACCCTATCATTCATTTAGTTTGCTTTGACAAAGTTAATTGCATGTATGACCGCATTCTGTGTCGAGTATAAGGCCAAGTATACTATCAAGCTGAAAGCATCAAAGAAATTAGCTATTTAGACACCAATCAAGCACTAAAAAATACTGCTGCGCATCTAAGGCTAGTTAGCTTACGTAATTTACTTACATGCATTGCCAACATAATTTAATATTGTAACGTTTATAATTTTCAGGAACGTTTTATCAAGAATTTATAAAACTCTCTTTGGACTGCAAAAATTTTAACCACCAGGTTGAGAACCACTGCGATAAATGGTTTCAAAACTTATGTTTATGAACGTAATGAACATTTTACAGTAAATGCTGATCGTGATACTGATTAACGTAAAAATTATTCTACCAATGCGTTTCAGAATTTACATGTATGTTGTAGCCAACGATGGCCTTACAAAAAGGGGGCCCGGTGCAAGAAAAGTAAGGGAGGTCACCAGTGGCGGCCGGTACATAGGGGCCACAGGGGCCGGGCCCCATTAAAATTTGACTAATAATATGTAAATTTCTAAAGAAAAAACCTTTATTAAATATCAAAATGTTTACATGCATGCCAAGATAACAGTTAAACGAAAAACAACGAGAAATATTTTCAATATTCCCTGAAGTCTCTTCAAAACGATGCAGAGGGGCCCACATATTTTGGCCCGTTTCTTTCTATACATTTACATCTAAAGCCAACCAACTCACGCGCTACGCTTTGTGAAGATCTTACTATGCAAGTCAATAGCACAAAATTGGGGCCAGCAATGTCTGGCCCAAACAGCAATCGTAACTTATAAGCGGACGTCGGCTGCGCCTGCGCCTGCCCGTGTGCAGCCTTAGAGAATTAGTTGTTATTCAGTGATATTGGGTGATGTTGTGCATTCTTTTGCGAGACAGCAGTTTCTGCTTCTCAGCACATGTTTTTTCATAGCTGTGGTTGTTTATCAGTTATGCTCATTTTCATTCATGAATAACATACTTAGTTTATTTATATTTAGTGTGATTTTCGTATTTCCAAATTAAAGTAATTTAACTTCAAACAAGCTATTCCAGTAAGTGGTGTCAAATTGCTCACTAGCAAATACTAAATTGTGGTTTTTTTCTCGTAATTATTGAGCTTAGACGTTACGTTTTGCATGGTTTATATTTGTGATTCAACACCCCTCATCATGAATAAAGTTCATAATTTATTGAAAAATCCATTTAAAAACTTAAAACATGAAGAACAACTAGAAATTAAAAGACTAGGTCCATATCAAATACGTGACATCAATATCTTCCAGAAAGATGGTAGGAAATTGAAGACATTTTCATCGACGTGGTTTGATAAAAAATCGTGGCTTACGGCCTGCGATAAAAAAAAGAGCTTATTTTGCTTTTGCTGTCTCTTATTTGGAGGTGAGAGTTTATGGACAAATAAAGGTTGCAACGGCTTAAAACATTTGTCTGAACGAATTTTTAAGCACGAATGCAGTAAGGCTGACATCAACAATTGTGTTTCATTACAAATGTTTGGAAAAGTCAATATATTATCTGCAATTGATGCTGGCTGTCGTCGAAGCATAATTAAACATAACGAATTAGTTGACAGAAATAGGCACGCTTTGAACAGGATCATTAACTGCATAAAATTTTGTGGCTTTCATAAATTACCGCTAAGAGGACATGATGAAGTGGAAGGGTCTGCTAGCTAAGGTATTTTTCTTGATCTTGTAACGTATACGACAGATTTGGACGGAGCATTTTGTGATCATCTTGAAAAATACAATGTGACAAAAAATACATCGAAATCTATACAAAATGATCTTTTCTCTTGCATGCTTAAAGTATATACTAAAGACAAGGGAAATTAAAAATTTTAGTTACGTGTCTGTGCAGGCAGATAAAACTACTGATATTTCATGCAAATCTCAATTTGTGATTATAGTGTGCTATGTGAAGGACTTTGAACCTGTCCAAAGATTTCTTAAGTTTGTTGAGCTTCAAGATAGAACAGCTAATGGACTTACTAAAGCATTAAAGAAAAATCTTGATTTGCTTAATTTGGAAAGCAAGCTTATTGCTCAGGCATATGATGGCGCGCCAGTAATGAGGGATTCCATAAATGGAGTCCAGGTTCAAATGAAAAAATTTTTTCCACACGCTCATTACGTTCACTGCTACGCTCACCAATTGAACCTGATCATAAAGAAAATGGCTTCTTGCAACAAAAGGCTTAAGCTGTTTTTTTTAAGTTTAAATGGAATTGGAATGTTTTTCACTATTTCACCAAAACGCAATAGTCAGCTCAAGAAAGTCTGTTCTGCTCAGATACCGAGAGTATGTGAGACACGTTGAAATTATATATCTAGAATAATCCCTGCAGTACGTAGCAATAGGGAGCAAATTTTAGAGTGCTTTACCAGCATTCAAAATGGACAAGGTTGGGATCAGAAGATTTTTTGTGAATCGATTGGATTCACAAAAATTTTGGAAGATAAAAAATTTATTTTCTTTGTAGATTTTTTTGATGATTTGTTCAAACATGTTAGTGCACTTTTTGAAATCGTACAGTCTAAAAAATCAAACAGCATAACTTCCGAAGAAGCTCGTAAGTCTTTTGGCACAGTTGTTAATCATTTGCGTGGAAATGTGGTCAAATATTTGAATAACAGTGAACAATCAGAAGCAATAACAGAATATATAACATCCCAGCAAGCAAAAAGGCCAAGAAGAGCTGTAACACATGCATCTGTTTCTCATTTGCAATTGCAATCCTGTGTAACGGAAGCATGTGATACAATCACAGAGGAAGTTAAAGAAAACTTCGGATCTTCGGTTATATTTCGTTCATTTTTTATAATGAATCCAGCTGAATTTAAGCTTTACAGAAACTCTTTTCCCGACAATTACGTTAAAGAAATTGCTTCGAATTACATAATGTTTAATAAAGATAAACTGAAGTGTGAATTGTCCGTTTTTTATGCAAATGATAATTTAGTGGAATTTTCAATATTAGCGAGCTATTAAAATTCATAAATGAAAATGGACTTGATGAAACATTTTCTAAAGTCTCTAAACTGCTCGAAATTGTTCTCAATTTCAACTGCTGACTCAGAGAGAAGCTTCAGCACAATGAAGCGAATAAAAACACCATGTTGCAAGACAGACTGAACAGCCTCGCTTGCCTGTCGATACACAAAGAGTATATAAGCAAAATCAGAGATTACAACGACAAAGACATCAACATTTTCTCGCAGATAAATTACAGAAGAGCTGACTACTTACACAAATAAAGACTAGTGTTGAATATTGCATTTTTTGTTAAAAATTTATTTACCCCGCCTTCAAATTTAGGTAGTCTATGAATGGAACTTTTTGACATTTCAATAATTGTTTTGCTGGCCCCACCATTAATTAAAGCCAGGAGCCGCACTGGAGGTCACTATTTAGTGTTTCAAGGCAAAGCAATCTCTAAAAAAAGGTCATTGTATAGAAGGAGCCATTTTTTAGTATGTTAAAACAAAGTGATCCCTAGAAAAAAGTTTTTATTTTAGGGGAGGCCACTGTTCAGCTTTGCAAAACATTGTAATCTCTCAAAAAGTTATCGTTTTATTTGGAGAGGCACTTCTTAATGTATCAAAACAAAGTTATCACTAAAAAAAAGATCTTTATTTTAGGGGGGTAATGTTAAGTGTGCCAAAACAGTGTGGTCTGTAAAAAAAGTCATCGTTTTAGGAGGGGCCACTTTATAGTGTCTCAAAACAAAGTTATCTCTAAAAAAAGTCTTTGCCACCGACGTTCTGGTGCTGCTATGAAGAAATAGAGCAATACCTTGCGTAGAGGGGGCTACTTTTTGATATATTTTAGGGGTGCGGTGCGGCCGCTCCATTCACACCCTATTAAAGCCATCACGTTTTGTAGCAATCGAAAAACAAATGGTTATTTTGAGTAATCGTAATCGTAATTGCAGAACGGGAATGTAGTCGTAATCGATTACATTTGTCATGTAATCACCCCATTCCTGCTCCTAATCAACTTAATTAGCAAGAAATGCGTTACATAATTATTATAATAAAAATTTGAACTAAATTCCTTTACCGCGGTCGATCATAAGAAACCACACAAGTTACTAATACATTAAGCTTGGCTATTTCGCGCCCTTCACTCACAATGCCATACGTCTTTTGCAACAGAGGCCACGTACAAAGCCAAAAAAAATTTCTCTACATGTACAGTACATTATGTATACTCACATCTTCATACTTAAATTACATACGTTAATCGCGTACAGGTCTATAAGGAATATATATTTATGTTTGTATATTTAAAATTACAAAATAGCCACACCGATCTAGATCAAAAGTTCTAACTTACATGCGATGTTGAATAAAAATCTATGTACAAATTTTTATTTACTATACACTATAGAAGTGTGATCTATTTATACAAGTATTATATCGCCGTATGCGTGTGCGAATATAAAAATAAACTAAAATTTTTATTATTTTGACAACTACAATCCATACGTACAATGTACGATGTATAAGATAATGTACGAACAAAAAGCATCATTAACATACCACTAACGAGACGAACCTGTTAATCGAAAGCCTAGAAGTCAACTAATAGTGATCAGCAAAGCTACATTGCAACAGCGTCGCTAAAATAACTGAACATATATTTTACAAGTAGATTTGACAACTAATGAAATATAATAAACCTCAATCTACAGGTATTGGTTAAGTTAGTTAACGGGTAATAATACAAATTAAATAATCCTACCTTGGCAGTAATACAGTACCTGTAATCAGACACATTCATTTTAACTATATCTTTTTCTTCTCAATGACAAGTATTTACAAACTATTAAATTTTACACAATCTCGCTTGGATGCTTTGTACACACTTTTTCTGACGATACCTCAGCGACCCCACCGACCCCATAACTTGTTTGTGACCCCACGTATTGACTATTCCGACTCCATTTGGGCTACGGACCCCTGATTGGGAAACTCCTGTTCTAGGCGATAAATTAAAGCAAATAATTGGTCTTGTGCGTTGAATAAAGAAAGCACAGTTTCTAATAGCTAGTATGCTAAAGCAGGGGTCCGCAAATAGTGGGTCGCGAAAAATTTAAATAAAATTATTTTGATATAATGACGCATTTTCACGTCATCATTTTTTTCAATTATTTTCTTGAACTTTTTAGTTTTTAAAACTTTTTGACTTTGCGTGATAGTAAAAATTTTTTGTATCTTTCTAGCCCAGGGGTTCCCAACTGGGGTAAATGTACCCCTAGGGGTACATTTAGGCTTCTTAAGGGGTACATTATTATGTGAGAGAATATTCTTATTTAAGTTAAATTCCGTGTCCGGAAGAAATAATAGACTCAAATGTCTAGAATTTTCGAATCCGCTCGATTGTAATTACGTCAAACAGGACAATTAAGAGGGAAGACTTTTTTTTACAGATCACCGTGATTTTGGGTTTGAATGGGGAAATTTTCTGGCTGCTGTAAAGTAAAGACTTTTCTTTTTTTTTTAGAGATTACCTTGATTTTCGGCATAAATTGGAAAAAATTTGTATCTGATTCAAAGTGAAGACTTTTTTTTCAAAGATCACCTTGATTTTGGGCATAAATTGGGGGAAAATTAGTGGCTGATTCTAACTGAAAGCCTTTTTTTGGAGAAACGTCACAAAATTTTGGGGGTACATTCAAACCTGCTACAATGTCCAAAGAGTACCAATGAACTAAAAGTTTGGGAAACCCTGTTCTAACCATATGTTTTGAAAATGATGTCCTTCGACGTAACAAGTGTCAATTGTTACGATGATGAGGTAACAATCAATCACCGCATATAAAATTTCAATATCTTTGTTGCTAGTCACTAAGTCTCAGTTCACTATAGATTATTTTAGTGGCATCTGTCGGAGGATATAAAGGCCTTGCAGCTTTCATGTAATTAGCCTGATGAAAATAAGTCAGCTAAAAAGAAAAATGCTTCCCAAATTAAGATTAGCTTAGTAGCTAGGCTAGCTAGCTAGCGTTAGACAGTATAAGTTGGTGGTGGTGGTGGTTTTACCCGACCCATTCTTAGGGATGGGGGCGCGGATCAATTCCGCGGAATCCCAATAGTCGGGCGACTCCCCACGGACGGGACCAGAGGTCCAGAACAGAAAGGGTGTGGCCGAAAATGGCCCGACGCAGAGGGTCTAGTACAGGGCAGTCGAACACGAGATGTGAGAGATCCTGTGGTTCAGAACCACAGTTGCTGCAAGAAGGAGTCTCGGCTCGACCAACCCTGTGGAGATAAGAGTTAAGGAGAGTGCTGTGCCCGTTGTGGCGTAAACGGGAGAGACCACAGCGAGCGGAGCGAGGGAGAGTAAGCTCCTCGGGAGATACTGAAGGGATTTGGTGTTGAAAGAAACCAGATTGGACACTGCGTCTCCAACTGGTGTAGAGGGATAGTCGTTGGGAGGAAATAAGGGGTGCGAGGGACACTGATATACTGGAGGGATCGAGAGAGGCACCGGCTTTAGCTAGAGAGTCAGCTAAGTCGTTACCTGGGAGGGAAGAGTGACTATAGGTATCCATTGTAGATGGACAACCTTGGATTGAGATAGAGAGTTAAGAAGAGATTGAGTATTGGATAGGGATTTGGGGGTTAAATATGGTAGGGGGTAGAGAGAGTTGATAGGACAGATAAAGAATCGGAAAAGAAGGTGATAGATTCAAAATTACATGTCTTGGAGTGAGAGATACACCACTCAAGAGCATGTAGGATAGCGAAGGTTTGGGCACTATAACTGGTAGCCCAGAGACCAGTCGAGAAGGAAAGCGAGGAGCAGTGACACACTTGGTACACTTGATGTGTATCCCTGCACCACCCTGTCCCAGCCCGCCAGGTACCGAACCGTCAGTCCAGGCAGAGATATCGCTGTGAGATAGAGTGGAAAGATGGAAGGTAGCTGCAGTGTTGCGAAGGGAGGGGGTCTTTGCGAGAGCATGGGGATGAGAGGTGGAGTGAGATTGTGTAATTAGATGGGGAAGACCAGGGGGGGTTAGGAGGGCAGAGGATTAGTGGTTCACGGGTAAGATGTAGGTTAGTGGTAAGGTTATGTGATCTGGAGAAGGATCTCCATGAGCTCTTCTTGAGACGTGTACGGGGGTTAGAGTTCGCAAGAAAGGCTATGGGAAAGGTGGGAGGTAGACGGAGGGCTCTTTCAAAGAAGGAGAGGGATTGGTGGGTGAGGGTGACTCGTAGTGGGGGTATAGCATAGGTGAGGATGGCGCGAATGAAGGCTTTGTATAGGGTACATAAGGATTCTTTTGATGGGCCCCAGGAGGCGGAGGCAATGGAGCGGAAAGCACGGAATCGGCTGTGAAACTTTTTCCGTAAGGATAAGACGTGATATTTGAAAGAGAGAGTGCGGTCGAAGGTTTCACCGAGAAAGGTTGGATGAGGGTTGAATTTAAGAGGGGTGTTAAGAATGTGCAGGGAAGGTTGTATACGTGATTGGTAGGGGTCTAAACTGAAGAAGGATGTTTCACATTTGAGGGGGTTGAGAGGAAAGCGTTATTTTGAGGACCATTCCACCAGTCTGTTGAGGGCAGCTTGTACTACAGCGGTTGCACACTCAACACTCGGGGAGGAGGCCCAGATGGCTAGGTCAATTGCATAGAGAGAGGTTTTAACAGATGCAGGAAGGAAAGTGGGAAGGTCATTGATGTATAAAGAAAAGAGAACTGGTCCTAGAACCGAACCTTGGGGAACTCCTCTTCGGAGACGGAAAGGACGACTGTATGAATTACAGATACGGACTTTCGAACGGCGATCTGAGAGGTAGCATCGTATCCATTCGACAAAGCAAAGAGGAAGATCTAATGAGAGGAGTTTAGAAAGTAGGGCAGAGTGCCAAACTGAGTCAAAAGCTTTCGCAAAATCCACAGTGGCAAGGACTGTACGTGCGCCTGGCTTAGATTGGTGGAAGGAATCTGCGATTGACTGTGAGAGAAGGAGAACCTGGTCTACAGTCGATCTACCAGGTCTAAAACCAGCTTGCACGGGTGAGAGAATGTCTTGTTGTTCGAGAAAATAGGTTAGTCGTCCTAAAACCATTCTTTCAAAGAGTTTGGAGGTACATGAAGTGAGAGAAATGGATCTATATGAAGAAGGTGAGTCAGAGGGTTTTCCGGGTTTGAGAATGGGGATGATTGTTGATTGCTTCCAGGCAGACGGGAAGGTGTGTGTTGACCAAGAAAGGTTGAAGATGTATAGAAGAAAGTTTAACGCAGATTGTGGGAGGTGGATAGAAGAGGGTAGGTAATTTGATCAGGGCCTGAGGAGGTTGAGGTTGAGAGTTGAGAGATAGCTGTAGAGAGTTCAATTGAGGAGAATCGTGAACAGAAAGTGGAATGCAGGGTGTTGCAGTGTGCAGTTCTGATTTATTTCATTTAGGCTTTCTCGGTGCTTCGAAAAGGTTTTGGGGTTTGGGTAGAGAAATGGGACTGTAGATGTGAGGAGAATTGGCACAATCTACAGGGGTATGGCAATTTGAGAAATTGGGAAGGTCAGAAGTAGTTGGGGAGGGGGAGCCAGAGATGGAGCGAAGTAGAGAAAAGACTTCGCTGGGACGGGTTTTAGGAGAAAGGCTAGAGCAAGTGTTCTGCCATGACTTGGCTTTAGCCTTATTAATCACAGTGGAGGTATATCTGGAAGTGGCGATATAGTGCTGGCGGTCTTCTTCGGAACAGTGTGCCTTTGCAAATGCCTTTCGGCCTTTTGCGATGGCATCTGCGACTTCAGGAAACCACCAGGCTTTAGCAGGGCGGTTGATGCTGCCGAAAGGAATGGCAGAAGTGGCAGCATCATTGAGGAGTTTGGTAAAGGTGTGGGTGGCTTCAGAAAGAGAATTTGTTGTAAAGTTAGAGAGGGGTAGGGCAGTGGGTATCAATATAAGTAAGGTAATCATCCCAGCGAGCTTTATTATAGTTAAATAAGGGGGGGCGATGGAAAGAGTTAATTATAGGGGAAGTGGGAATAGTGATGGAGATAGGAAGATGATCTGAGCCGAGGTCCGGAAGGGTCTGCCATGTGCATTTAGAGGCTGTTCGGGCAGGAACTAGAGAAAGATCAGGGGAAGAGCGGTTTCCGGTGGCACGGTGTAGTAGGGTGTGGTGTTCGGGGTTATTAAGAGGTAAAAGATCAGAAGAGAGGAGCCAATCAAACAGATCTTTGCCTGATTGGTCTTCCGGTGAGTGAGTATCAGGATGAATGATGGCTGTTAAAGTCGTTGTAAGTGGTAGGAGATGATGGTAGGAGAAAGGGTGAGAAGGATTTTGGGCGAGAGTCGGAGGAAGAGGAGCGGATAGGAGGGACATAGACGTTGAAAAGATGTATGGGAGCGGCTCCTTTTATTTTAACTGCGATAGCTAAATAATCGGAGCTGGGGCCGAGGGAGGAGAGGGATTGTGTGGAGAGTGAAGTATAAGATAGACCATTTTTGACAAGTATCAGTACACCTCCTCCTAGGCTTCCCGTAGAGTTGGTGGTTCCTCTCCTCGTCATGAAACGGTTCTTCTGGAGGGTTTTGTAGCCGGGTATACGGAAAGTGGAGTCAGAGGAGAGGTGTGACTCTTGTATGAAGATGAGATCGTACTGATTATGAGCGAGAAAGTGTAGGAGTTCAGTACGACGCGGGCGAATCCCATTAGCATTTCACTGTAGGATTCGGAGGTTGCTTCGAGAGGGAGAGGAAGGATGAAAAGAGGATTGTGTGAGAGGAGAGGTGGTATGTTGGGTTTGAGGAGAAGGAGTAGTCAATGCCGAGGGAGGGTAAGTATAAATTAGTTGGGGGTGATTAGGAAGATAGGTGGGGTTGTTCGAGGTTGTTTTGGGGGAAGGTTTAGTTTTTGAAGATATGGTTTTGTGGTTGTTTGTGAGTGGAGGTGGGGGATTTGGAGTGTGAGAGGATGGAGATACAGAAAAGAATGAAGATACGGGATTAGAGTGTGAGAGGGAGGGGAGGGGTTGAGAAGAGGATGGGCACATTGGGCAAGTCCAAGAGTGTCCCGGGGAGATTTTGCGGAAGTCAGCAGGAGAAAGACCAGAGCAAGAGAGGTGCATCCAGAGAGAACAGCCGGTACATTGTATTGATCTGTTTCTCCAGGTAGTCAACCACTACGGGAGCAGACAGAGCAGGGGTCTATAGGGCCAGGGTTGGGGTGAATGTCACTGCTGATAAGGAGAAGCATAGAGATAAGAATCAGCGGTAAGTGGGATGAGTAATGAAGAGGTTTGGGGTGGAAGGAAGGACGAGGAAGAGATGTCCGAAAGAAAATAGAAGGGGTAGGGGGCGGTCAATTGGGTTTAAGAGTGCTGTCCACATGTGACCGCGCATTGGACAGCAGGGATAAAAAATGAGAAGAGTTGTCCGAAAGAGAATCGCCCAAGGATGAGACCCTCGGGGAATCGACAAGCCATTTCGACCCTCCCCAGGGTAGGGAAGGGGACTGTACCACCACGTTGAAGTAGCTTGTCGTTGGTGCAAACAGTTTAAGTTCGCTCATTGAGTTGTTAAAAAAGAGCTAAAATATTTTTACGTTTTTGGAGCAGGAAAATTAACGATGAGTTTGCTGCCATGCTTATGACTTGCGTCACAGATACACCTTTTGGTTAAGATGCGCTAATACTCTATTACTATTTCAGGTTTTTCATCTATTTTAGAAAAATTAGTTTTAGTCACAACTAAATGTTGAGAAACTGGTTACTAACTGGTACAAAAGAGAAATTATAAATTCAATTTTTGTTAATAAAGGAACTTGTAAATTCAATATGTATAGAAAGAAAGACTCGCAATACTCCTAAAAATTGTGATGGAACGAAAGGTGACCATTTTTTTAATATCAAATTTATTCAAGCACAATTCGCAAAACATTGTAGACCAATCAATGATTTTTTAAATCTTTCATGTTTGAAATAAACTTGCAACATCAAACAGCCTAAACTGCCGTTGTCACATTAAAGCTGCTAACAAAATTGTATATTCAACAACTCGTACTAAAGGTGAAGTCTTGAAAAGCAACTCCAGAAACTCCGATACACAAGCCTGGTTGAGAGAGCCTTTTTATCCAAAAATGAGCTGTTTTTTTAAATTTTGTCTCTCCCGTCAAAAAATTTTCTGGTACCCCTGCATGTTTGCATATACTTTAATAATTTAAAGGAGTTTTATACTTGTGGCAGATGCATGATTTTTCACAAGATTGAATGGCCTGTCTTAAATTCATTTTCTTGTTTCGTTTATTGGCACATTTATGCACGAAATCTCAAACAAACCAACCTCACTCCAATCAATCCTTTGTTCTGGATTTGTGCTTAATTTTCTGTGAATCGCTTTTAGGTCTTGAGACTTTATATCTGCTCCAAAAAGCGACCGAATATTCTCGCAAAAGTTTTCATATCGCAAATTGTCTGAAAAACAAAAGCCTGTTTACAAAAGAACTTAATCGGTGGGCAATAAAAGGTTGCTTTATGTAATTTGCAAGAAACCCATAGAGAAAAATTAATATGTCTTTTAGGAGAGCATCGACGTGTGCAATCTATTCTTATTTTATTTTCG
Organism: Diplosoma virens; assembly: GCA_963680785.1. NCBI lineage: Eukaryota > Metazoa > Chordata > Ascidiacea > Aplousobranchia > Didemnidae > Diplosoma > Diplosoma virens. The sequence continues at coordinate 14,767,941 of OY796885.1, forward strand.
TGACATTACTAAATACACACAAAAAACATCGTTGCTAGTGTAGCCTTAATTTTTTTTAAATTTTTTTAAGAGTGCGTACAAAGATGAATATATGCCGTACGAAAAGATTCATAGGGAATAGATGACATAAAAATACGCCGGCTCAAAATTCCCAAGATCTGGAGAGGAGCGCTTGTGGTCGCGATCCCAAAGCCCGGAAGGCCCGTGGGGGACCCAAAGAGTTATCGACCGATATCTCTGTGTCCCCTACAGGATCCTCGAGAGGCTTATCTACGCCCGCGTTGAACCATTAATCGATCCGCTGCTCCCTAAAGAGCAGGCTGGGTTCCGACGCGGGAATCAACCGTAGATCAAGTTGTTCTGCTAACCCAGAACATCGAGGATTCTTTTGAGGCTAAAAAGAAGGCTGGTGCCGTATTTATCGATCTGACAGCTGCTTATGACACTGTCTGGCACCGTGGCCTTACCTGCAAGCTGCTGAGACTACTTCCGGATAAGCACATGGTCAAAATGATCATGGAGCTTGTCCGAAGTCGAAGTTTCACCCTTACCACCGGTGACAGCAAGCAAAGCAGGCTACGCCGTCTTAAAAACGGCGTTCCTCAGGCATCGGTCTTGGCTCCCCTCCTATTTAACATCTATACGTACGATCTTCCTTCCATGATTTCCAGAAAGTTTGCTTATGCTGATGATCTAGCATTGTTGCACTCTTCTTGAAACTGGAAGGACTTGGAGGGGACATTAAGCCAAGACATGTCCACACTGTCAGCGTATCTCCAGACTTGGAGGTTTTTGAAGCTCAGTCACACTAAGACGGTGACGACAGCCTTTCATTTAAATAACCGAGAGGCCAAACGTGAGCTAAAGGTCTACAACAACAGTGGACTTTTACCGTTCTGTCCAACCCCTATTTACCTTGGGGTAAAACTGGACAGATCGCTCACGTTTCGTCACCATTTAGTGGCATTGCGCAAAAAACTATCTTCGCGCGTCACACTGCTGAGGCGACTCGTGGGCTCGGGATGGGGTGCTGGTGCTAAAACACTACGCATAGCCACCTTGTCTCTAGTCTACTCAACAGCTGAGTACTGTGCGCCAGTCTGGTGTCGCAGTGCTCACACTCGCCTCATTGACAGTGTCTTGAATGACGCCTTGCGCATAGTTACTGGATGCCTGCGTCCCACTCCAACGGACCACCTACCTGTACTCTCAGGCATCCAGCCAGCTGAGCTTCGCCAAATGGGAGCGACACTCTCCTTGGCTTACCGTGGATCTCTGGACCCCGATCATATCTTGCATGGTCTGTTAAGTGAGTCCTCAGATACTCGCCAAGTGAGACTAAGATCCAGACGCCCGTTTGTGCCAGCTGCGCGGAATCTCTTGGACAACCTTGCCAGACTTGGCATCCGCGCCTCTGAATGGACAAATCTTAAATGGAAAACGGAGTATTGTGAAGGTGCTTCCAGGCTCCGTGCTTTTCATGCTTTGCTTAATGTACATTGCATATACTTAAATATTGTTACTAAGCGTGAATAAAATATCATCATCATCATCATCATCATCGTGCCCCAGACCGGTTCCAGGCCTGTTGGGATGGGCTTACCCCGAGCAGCTTGGGTTAAGCTCAACCGCCTGCGGACTGGTGTTGGGCGATTCCATTCGTCCATGCACAAATGGGGTCTCGCTCCTTCACCGAATTGCGAGTGTGGCGCCTATGAGCAAACCGCAGACCATGTACTAACAGCGTGCCCTATACATCGGGCACCACATGGAGCACGAGGTCTGACGGTTTTGGATGACGAAACTCGATGCTGACTTAATGACATCACTGCCAGCATCTGATCCAGGCAGTGCAGCAGTCTGGGGTAGTAAAAGGATAAACCCTCGGCCCCAGTCCTGTTTGTGTCTGACCTGGAGTGGATACCCTTCAAACGACGACGACGACGACGACATAAAAAGGTTCATTGGTACTCGCTGAAAAATTTTACCGTGTCCGAATTCGCTCCTGTACTACAAGTGCCGCGTCGGCATTCGCTCCTGTATTACTTTTTCCTTCACATTGATTGAAAAAAGAAAGTTTTCTTTACCGTTTATCGCTTGTCGTTTTTCTTCAACGCTAGCTTCGGTGTTTTGTAAAGTGACATCAGCAATGTAGCGCTCAAACTTGTCCAGCTTTCCCTGAAAACTGCCGATTGAAAGGGGTCTTTCCTCGGGAGTAGCAGCGTGATAAACTTCTGTCATTTGTGACGTGATCCACTGGATTTTCAGATTAAACTATGGAATAAGCTAACTTTACCACAAAACTTAAACTTTAAAATAAGTTTAAAGTTAAAGATAGGTTAATATTTCAATACAGTAAATACAATAAAAGAGAAAATTCAGAAATTATTTGATTTAATGCAATAGTTATAAAAATTGTCTGGTTTTAATTTAGGAGCTATTAAAACACCTTCAGATTAACTACTCTGTAACTTCTTTACTGAATCGATCCCAACATTAAACTTGACAAAACAAAGCTTAATCTAGGAATTGCAAATAGCCTACTTAGTGATCTCAACTATCAAACAAAATTCAGGCTAGAAAATTTAAAAAACATTACTTATTAAGTTTTCTATTGGCCAGGGTTGTCCAACCCGTGGCTCGCGCGGTATTTTCGAAATGACAATAGGATAATGGTATTTCCAAATAATTTAATTATTTATTTTATCTTTATATTTATTTTCCTGACTTGCAGGAAAGTGACGAAGGGCTAACACATAGGGCAAGCAATTACCTCGACCTGCTTCCGGAGATACCAATATATTGCTGTCCGATAGAAATTTAATAGAGATATAACTGAAATTTACAACTGCTCGCCAAGGACACAACAGAATGACGCGAGTAGGTTTTGAACCTCAACTATGTCGATCACAATCACGGCGCTTTTCCACTCGAAATTTTTTTTTATGCGAATCGAAGAGAAAAAAGGTTTTTTCCTTGAGTTTGAAATTAAAAATCTTTTTTGATATGTTTAGTGCCAACACTTTTCTTAGAAATATGTCAATAGGGCCATCAAAACAATTTTTGTAAAGTTGTAAAATATCAAAAATGATATGCTAAAAACTTATTGCCACTTCTTTTCAATGTTTAAGCATAATTATGTGTTTTAAAAAAAGCGCGGATAAGGTTTCTTTTACGTTTTGGCCATGCCAATATATTCTGTCGATAACGTATTTTTTAAGTAATTTTATAATTATTCAATCTAATATAGTACATATTACAAGTCTGTTTTCCTTGGTTTTGATTACCTGGTTTACATCGCATTGAAGCAAAATATTTGTACCAAATTAAAGGTTTTTGTTTACAAAGCTTCCAAAAACAAAATATTTTGGTATTATATATATATATTACCTAGTTTTACATAATTTTTATTTTTATCTTTATCTTTATTTACTATTCTGACTCGCAAGAAAACGTCTTAGACGCTTTACTCGGGAAAACCATCAAGCTATCATCCGGACTTGCTTTCAGGGATTCCAAGATATTGTTGTCCGATCAAATTTACTTACGTATTTATTTATTAATTTTTTATTAGAAATATAAGTAAAATTTAGAGCTACTTGCAAAGACTGTCTAGCAGAAAAATGTGCCATAAAGGGCTTTTTTTGAAAAACCAGAAAGCAAACAAAATAATGGTCTAGGTTTTGAACCGCCACTGTGTTGATCACGTTCGCCATCAATGCCACGTTCTAACCACTCGCCCCCACTGCCGATCTCTATTTTTGTAAAATAACCGAAACTGTCTATTTTTGCCGCACTATTAGTTTTCTCTTTCTCTTCAGCAAAATCAGGTTAATCCAATAATCGCTTGACCTAGATTCGTTTACTTCATAAAGCGTAGGGTTCTACGATACGATAGGTTTATCGCGCACGTGTTAGAACGATAAAGAAGCTCGTGTAAGCGTATTTAAAGTGAAAGTGTTACTTTTGCTCAAGCTGGTAAACTTTGTACTGGAGTATTAGCTAGCCCAATTTATGATTTTCTTATGTTGTCATATTTATTATAATCTGTGTTTTCTTTTATCATTTTAAAGTATAACCTGCTAGCATGTAACCCCAGTGACGGAGAACAGTTCTTTATATAGTGCGCTAAACATCAACTATTACTGGCTTTCTTTCTGCTTGCTTTTGCGTTGTTAAGGTGAAATAAAACGAGCAGGAAAAATAGTTTACAAGACTTCGTGAATATTATTCAAGTAGAATTAGAGCCTAAGGAGCGTAGTGACGCGCGCCTTGTACTCGCTGCAATTTTGTATTGCATTTTTTATCATTTGACAGTCGCTCGGCGGCAGTTATATATTTATACTTATGCTAAACTGGTTTCTGCTTTCTGTATTAAGCACAGTCACCACAACAGGTAAACAGCGTGATCCTTGAGATATTTGTCGTGAAATGCCTTTTCTAAAACAGAAATTGCTTTAACATAGTAGACATTGAACTCGCGCTTCTTCTACTCACATGCCAAAACGCTATTACATCAAGCTATCCTTCCAAAAATAACATAAAATTCTTGTAACATAACCATGCATAACATTCGATATACCTTGTACCCGATAATTTCAAGACCAAATCTAAGCAAAAATTACCTGTACACTAAAATGTAATAGAGGCTGAATTAAAAAAAACAAATATATTGATAAGTACTTTACAGGAAAAGAAAACAAAGCTAGTTTAATTGAAAATATTTTTGTGGTTGGTGTTTGACAAAAAGGCACAAAATACAATTCTCTTTAAAAACATAAATATTAATGAACGACCAAAGAAGGCGCGGCCAAAACTAAAGGTCGAAAGCTGTTTAAACCAAACAAAAGTCTTCACTCGTGAAATTCGGCCGCGGTGTTTAATTTACTTGGTCCACGTATATTTTTGATGAGCGAAAATGGTCCCTAGATATAAAAGATTGGACGCCCCTGCTCTTTGATGAAGAATAATTCGGTTTAAAGCTCATGCTCCGTTTTATCACGTGACAATGGGACCCTGTGCCCCAAATTTATTCGGAGTCAGATGGCAGTAATTTACGGCTCGGTCGCGACTGGTACGATTTCTTAGAGATTGGTCGGAAGATCGGACGCTTCTGCTGTAGGCCTGTTTGGTTTTCTATTACGGTTTTGTGTCTTTTTATTTTTATGGTTGATCAGAAGAAAATAAATAAATGAATGAATTACTTTAAAAGCTCAACGATCCATAAATTACTTTTAGGTTAAATCGAGAATTTTCAAAAATTTTTTGTTTGAGCTTACTTGGGTATTTTCTTGCGTCAATTTATACCCCGACAAATTAAAACAAACTTAAGTCAAAGTTATATTGTCGTCTACGTTATGCTTATTACGAGCCTAAAGTCTAAACTTCAACCTTTTCTTGTAAAAAAAAAAGATAGCTAAAAATGCTTCCCCAGCATTCAAAATTTTTAAACGGCGTCTAGTGCTTTTGCAATTTAAAAAGTTTTAAGATTCCGAATTTAAATTTTTACAATATAAATTTAGTCAATGTAATAACAGAATTTTTATTTAATTTGCTAAATCTAATATTTATTGTGAGTTCTGACGAAATAAACTTACCCGATTTTTTCCAAAAATCTTGTCACAAAACTTGCCTTGCAGAACCCTGCGGTGAAATCCGTCAGAATATTTTTCAAGTAGACCGTAATAAAGCTAAAGTTTTTTCGTTTATGTGGCTTGGATCTTACATCTGTTACTTTCAAATGATCAAGACTTAAATAAGTAAAATTTAATTTCCTAGTAGCAACTGCTGATCCAGTCAAATTGTAAATTTCGTCCGGCAAAACACGACGCTTATTAGATTCTAGTTCATTTAATAATGCTATAAGCCTTGTTGTCAAGCTGTGATATCGAGTTCCACTTTCAGCTTGAGACGACTATTGTTCAAAATGACTTTGAGTTTAAATGGAATTAACAAGACTTACTTGTCTCGGACATGTTGCAACAAGCAAACAAAAGTTTTTTTAAAAAGCTTATCATAGGATTGCGCATAAACATATCCGCGATTATCACTTATGTCAGTTTAGGTTATTTTTTTAAATAAGGCAGTCCAATCCTTTTTGCTGAGTGGTATGAGTCAAAGCAAATTGTATAAAGTTTAAAAGAATTTCCAAGAATTATAAATCTAGTTTGTAAAAAAAAAACAAAAAAACGCTTTTAGGCATCTACTTTGTGTAACGCAACTCAGAACTAAAAAAAATTTAAAAAAAGTTATCACTTTGCAATTTTTTAATTTGTTTTTCAGTTATATTAAGCTGTATGTTTGAAATTTCGAGTTGCCTGGTAGTAAAAGAAAGCGCCGTAAAGTGTGTTTCCCAAGAACATAGCAGAATGACTAGAGCGGGTTTTGAAACCCGACCATGTCGATCGCATTTGTACGCAATACCGCGTACTTACCTTCTCAATTAAATTGTCGTCTTAAATCAGCGTGGTCCAACTACAGCCCCGCGGGCTGCATGCGGCCCGCGGAACAATTTTGCACAATTCAAGTCTTGTCGATCACAAGCAGCGGCAACCTTCTATGACAAGGCATGGTTAGCTTATGGGACAGAGTCTAGCGGCGAGACCGATTCCAAGTGAAGGCTTTTTTGTGTCCAGAGAACATCATGATTTTGGGTCGAAAATAGGAAAATTAGAGATCGATTCCAAGTGAAGACCTTTTTTTTATATTTTAAAGAACACTATGGTTTTGGGGCAAAAATAGGAAAATCGGAGATCGATTCCAAGGAAGACCTTTTTTTTAGAGAACACGATGATTTCAAACAATTTCTAGCCGCCTGAGGCCCGCAAGCTTGAACAAATTTGAAAAGTGGCCCGCAAAAGTAAAGAAGTTGGACCACCCTGTCTTAAATCATTTTTTTTATTTACAATCAAACAAGCCAAAATGAATTTTGGAGCATAAAATTGTTGATGATGAAGTGAGTTATAATACAGTTGATGATGGAATGAGTTGTAATTCCGAAACGTCCTGAATAAAACAATGTTTTAAAATATATTGGCTTTACTTTTTATTTCCAAATTGAATTGTTTATGGGAGTGCCACAGTATTAGGTCTCTATAGAATTAAAGTTTGATAAAACTTACTCACCATCAGGGACGCCGGAGTTTTTCTTCCCTGGGTACAAATCCCGTGGTGCAGGTTGAAAAGGCACTCCCAACAAAAGTCAATTTTGGCAACCATGCTGCAATTTGAAATTTTGGTTGACTGATAGAATTTCAGTTTCGCAGGACAACTGGTACCTCGAAAAAATTTTATTAACTTGTTATTTTGAATTGCGATCAATTTTTCCGCCAATATCAACCCTTTTTAATAAACCCAGAGCTTAAAACCTTTACCTGAAAGGTGTGCTGCGTCTTATAAAAGCCTTTAAGTTGACTCTGCCAGGACCATTCACTGAGATAGCCACAGTAACAGTCAATTTTACACAATTTTTTCCTCAACTTGCCGACACGTTAAAAAAAGCGCATATTTATGAACTGGTTATTAAACGTAAAACTACCCAACATACCTGCAACTAAACTTTTGTCAAAAACACCAAAGCTAGTTTTGAAAACATTTAACAGTTGCGACGTCCATGCAGGGCTGCCAAAGGAAAATAGATACAGATCGCGATCGCATTTTGCTTTGGAATATCAGTAGATGTTTTCCACATGGTAATCAGTCAATAGTTTTTAGTTAAGCACAACACAACGGTGTCTGAACCATTTATGCTATCAAGAATACAAAAGGGTTAAAAACATAGAACTATAAAAAAACTTATCGAACTAATAACAATTACGTAAAAGAAAAAAAAATGTAATTATTATCAGTATGAGTGGCCTTTCAAATCAAGGTATGATGTCAATTATTGAACTCGGTACAATAAATGCAACCTAAAATCATTTATTAGTGTTTTGTTTGCTTTGGTAAAGTCATCTGCAACGGCTGGTCAATTGATATTGTTTAACAAATTTTTATGAATGTGCAAAACATTCGATTATTGAGACTGTTATCTGTCATCGTACTTCTAAGCTATCTTTTCATTCTTCTCATACTGTCGTGATATATACTAAGTTTTGAATCTCTTGTGTGTCCTCCAGCTTACTTTGTCAATCGCGCCACAAGCGTCGAGCATGATTATTTTGTTTCTCTCGCCTTTTTAAATTAAGCGTCTTCAGTTGTTTATAGATTTCTTATCCAAGGATTTGTTGATATGTCAACCTTATCTTTAATTTTATTTTGTTATTTTATAGATTTCATAGCGGCCTTTTTAGTTAATTAAAGGCAATACTTTTATGCTTATAATTAAATTACAACAATGACACTGAAACTCCTTTGTGCAAAAGCAGAAACGAGAGGTATGCCACAGTAAATTTGAAGCAATATATGGATTTCCGGAAGGTATTTTTTTGCCGGCTTTTTGTTTAAAACTTCGCAAACTGTTGATATCTTTGTTACTTTTTTTCAGAGGCTTAGTACTTTCTTTGTTAAATAACTTAATATAAACATGTAAATCTTCAAGTTCTGCAAGGACTTCAAAACGAACAAGACTCTTAAAATGCTACTTTACAATCACAATCATAAGTGTGTACCGCTGTCCATTCAAGGATTAACCCTATATGGACGGATATAATTTTGTGTACAATAAAAATTATTTCAACTGTTTTTTGGTGACAATAACTTTTTATTATACAATATTTGAGAAAATATTAAAAAATTTTTTATGCATTTTTGATATTTTTAAATGTGCCAGGTCTGTCCCACTCGTCCATAGTACGAAAAATCAAACGTTATATATTATGCGATAACAGAACGATAAAAGTCAAAAACGAGTACACAATTAATTTTACATTACAATTTGAATACTTTTAGTTTTTGTGAAATGTTTTAAAGCAGTTTTTATTTTTGTTCAGGCAAAGAAACGTTTCGCATTTTATGCAAAAAATGTAGGTTTTGCTTGTATACCCAAGAAGTTTGCATCTAGCTCTGTTTTCTCTGTAATCTCAATACTTTCTTTACTTTAAGGGTTGTTGTAACTGGATTCACAATAAACATATTCATCATCAGAGTCACTTTCTCCAAGAAATTCATCTTCACTCTCCCCATTTTCGCCCCAGCAACAGTTACTCGATTCTTTATGCCATAAAAATTTTTGAACATTCATAATTAATTTATTATCATATTTTATTTACTCAAAATATTCGAAAAAATTGCAATATAACACTCAGATTATATTTAGATCTTCAGCCTATAAATCGAATTTTATGGACGAGGTGAGAGATCTGGCACGTTATACAGACAGACAGACTCTGTTTCAGATAAAGGTATATATCTCAGATAGTTCAAAACGACCGATACAAAGCTGTTGATAGCAAGTCATTCTGATTCGTCTCTCGAAAGCCTACTAAAATTTGAAGGGCAGCAACAGCAGACTTAGTGACGATTTTGGAAAATAAATTTCTTACACATAAAATTATCTGTTGTCCTTGATTACTTAAAACCAATTAAATCTCAAGACCCTTATTTCACCCGCTTATAGGGTTCATAAACCTTGATGGAGCTGGTTTGAAACCCTGGTTACCTTATTTTTTTCTTCTTGCTTGCGCCGACAAATAATTTCCGAAATCTGGAAAGGAACATTTGTAGTCTTAATTCCAAAGCCGATGAAGCCCGTAGAAGAAACAAACAGTTATCGACCTGTATTTCTGTTCTGTATCCCTCACAAAAATTTATCTACGCCGTGGTGGACTCAATTATTGATCCCTTACTTCCTAGGATGCAGACTGGTTTTAATGCGGAAGGTCAACCGTAGATCAATTTGTTTTGCCAACATAAAACATCGAGGATATTTTTAGGCTAAATAAGACTGGTGTCGTATTTATTGATCTGAGAGTTGCGTGTGACACTGTCTGGCACAGTGGCCTTATTTGCATCCTGCAGAGATAAGCTGCTTAGATAAGCATACGATCTGAATAATTATGACACTTGTCAGGAACCGACATTTTACTCTTATATTAGTGATGACAGCAAGCAAAGCAGGCTCCACCGTTTGAAATTTTTTGTCTTCACTTTGAATTCAACATTACGCTGCCTTGCGCGAAACTGGTCGACAATTTTAGTATAATAGGTCTCAGAATTCGGATGGCATTTTAAGTTGAAGACCAAAAAAGGTCTTAGCTATCATTTTTTGCATTTCATGATAGTGCACAACCAACTAAGGTCCGCAAGTCTCACAAAATTTTAGAAGTGGCCTCCAAAATTGACAAACTTCAACTACCCTGATCTAGAACAGAATGTTCAACATTTTTTGGGCTAAGGGTCATTTTGGCTTATCAATTACCATTAGTCGGCAGCGTGGTCAAGTGGTTAAGGGCGCCGCGACTGTAATCGACATGTCTTGGTTCAAAATCTACTCGTGCATCTGTTGTGTTCATGGGAAAGACACTTCACGGCACTTTCCCTTACTTGGCGGTCTTAGTAAGCAGTTATAAATTTTAGTCATATCTCTATAAAACTAAAGAAAAACAAATTTTAACAGGACAGCCATATTGTGGCATTTTCAGAAGCAGGTTGGGACTGTCCAATGTATAGCGCCTTCGATGCTTTTGTAGCTTTGAGCGCTACGTTTTTCAGCCTTGTCTGAGAAAAAAGCATGTTTAAGTGAAATAGTGAATAAAAAAATCTAGCTCTGAACTCTACGTCACAATAAAACTTGTCTGGGAAAAACGTCTTCAGTAAATAAAAAGGAATAAGTTAGTGACTGACGAGAAATAAAGTCAGCAAAGAAATTGGAAAGTTATTATTCTGATTCTGTTGCTTTCTGCTGGGTTTTATATATAGATACATGTATATCTGTCAACATGATTGTTGAAACGGATATTCTGTGTCAAAAGTTGAATAAAAGTGAAGCTACTTAAATTACTTGTGGTGAAGAATTTAAATTAATCGTTGAACTTTTACTCCATTTTAAATAAATGAGTGTAGTGGTAATACTACTACAGTAGTAGGCTATATACATCCCAGCTCATATACAGTACAAACTCATATACATCCCAGCCAACAATGCTATGCAGGGCCCATGCAGGCCCTGCGAGGGCTGCCGTAGGGGACCCGTACCGATTTGGCCGCGGAAACTGCAGTGACCCCTCATGGGCTTACTGCACGAGTTTTATGTGGTTCAAACTATTTATGCAAATTGTTCCTTTTTTTAAATAATTAAAAAGTTTAGCTTATTTGCATGTTTTAATTTTTGATTACGGCTTAAAACTGAAAACCAAATTAAACCCGTGCGGTTAGCCCATGCGGGGCCACTACAGCCCCCGCGGCCAAATCAATACGGGTCTCGTACGGGCAGCAGCGCATAGCATTGTTGGCTGGGAATATATTGATATATACAGTGGACGCCGCTTAATGTAATCATGGATAATGTTATCAATCGGTTAATATTATCGGAATTCCTGATCCCCACCCGAACGTACAATATGCATTACAAATATGCCGCTTACTGTAATCAGTACATCGGTTATTGTTATCAATTTTTTCCCAAACATAGTGACTAATTTTATTAACTTCCAGCGTAAATGCCCAGCTGTGATGATTAGCGGCCTGAGAAAGCTATAAATATCGAAACAAGAACTGTCGGAATGATGAAAGAGCAAAATGAACTGGGTCATAATTTCGCGGCAAGCTTTAATCTACTGAATTAGTTTTAATCGCTTTAATCGCGGCAAGCTTTTATCTAGCAAGCTTTAATCTAGTGCTTTTTTCAACTGTTTTTTCAACTTTACCTGTTTTTGCCACTCAGTTACTGTACAAGGCTCTGGTTTACTTATAGCACAGTCCGGCTTATTCTATCGAGCATTACCTGAGCATACATATCTTTTTAAAAACGAGACTGTGCGTGGGTGCAAAGTGTCAAAGGATCATGTGACTGTGCTTTGTTGTGTAAACATGTCAGGTAAAAAGCAAAGACTTTTAGTGATAAGAAAAAGCCACAATCCGCGTTGCTTCAAAGGCATTAAAAAATTACCTGTGGAATATTGCGCAAAGGCAAATGCGTGGATGACCAGTGTCATATTCAAAAAATGGCTCGTGAAATGGGATAATCATCTGACAAACAGTAGGCCTATTGTTCTCCTTGTTGACAACTGCACAGCGCATGCTGTTAATGTCACCTTAAATCACATAAAGTTGATCTTTCTGCCAAGCCAATACAACGTCGCTCTTACAGCCTTTGGACCAAGGAATCATTCGGTCACTACAAGCTCATTACAGAAAAGAAATGCGTGCCAATGTTTTGGAACAAACTGAAGATGTTAAAAAAGTGAGTGCAAATAACTTGGCCAAAAAAACTAATCTGCTCTAGGCCTTGCATTTGTTAACCTTGTCGTGGAAGCATGTTTCGGAAGAAACAATTCGAAACTGTTTCAAGAAAGGTAGTTTCTCGTGTACCACTACAACCACAACAATAGAGGACATTGTTGCTGAAAAACCAAGTGACATGACGCAAATCGACTTCGAGGAGTGGATGGCAGTTGACAATAACCTCCAGGTGGCTGCAAAGTTAACAAAGGCCGACGTCTACGAGGCCGTTACACAGGCTAGGAAGAATAAAATAGGCATTGACGATGAAGTAGAGGAAGATCAACCAACAGTGTACATTCCAACAAATTAGGAAATGCGGGAAGCTCTTCGCGCGTTACGGCTTAAAGTGCAAAATAAATCTTCTGAATTTAAACTTCATTATGAGTATGAGTCCTTTATAAATGATTTGCTGCGAAAACACATGTAGCAGACAAAGCTGGACGATTTCCTAAATAAATAATGTATTGTACTGTGTCTATTGTAAGTTTTATTGTTTATTAAATATTTCATTTATTTAATTTTATTTTTGCGACACCTAATGATACGATAAAATGGCAATTTACATTTTTTCGGTTAATGTTATCAATCGGTTATTGTTATCATTTTTGGTGTTAACAAAAGTGATCACATTAAGCGGCGTCCACTGTATATTCCTACCTAAGACCGCTACACTTTTTTGCGAGTCAAAAGGAGAAATACAGAAATGAAATGAAAAACATTGGCGGTTTAGAAACCTGGCCTGTTAAAAAACTTGGCAATGAGTTAATTAAAGAAAAAAACCTTTGGAAAAAAAGAATCAATGTGGGTTACTCTACTCATACTAATCAACACTATAGGCCTACAAGGTGGAGTTCTGCTTTAGCTTACTCAGTATTTATAGATCGAAATTTCAATCATTCGAAAGACGTGTAAACCACAACATTTTCAAATGACACAACAATCGCAGCATCTTATACCAATTAATCGTAAGATCCAGCCAGTCATTTAATAAAGTCTTCACATAATCCATGAATGGGGCATCACTAACAATTTTCTTATGGACGAAAAAAATTACATACACTTTTATCCCAAGTTGCAGCTAAAACAAAACAAATTATTTTTCCTTTTCATTTTAATATTAATTCTCGGCAGCGTGGTCGTCAAGTAGTTAAAGCGCCGTGCTTATGAGCAACACGGTCTCAGTTAAAAACCAAGTTGCGCCATTCTGTTGTGTCCTTGGAAAGGGCACTTTTCCCTGCTTGGTGGTCTTGGGAAGCAGTTCTAAATTTCAATCATATTTTTGTTAAATTACCAGCGGACAGCAATATCTTGGCATCTCCGAAGCAGGTTGGGGTAATCGCCTACCCTATGTATTATCGCCTCCATCGCTTTCCTGCAAGTCAGGAGGATAAATATAGAGATAAAATAAAAATAAAATAACCTAATCAAGAAAAAAGAAATTCTCATTTACCAGGGATTTGGTAAATTTAAAACAAACGAAATCCACTTCTATCCTGTTTTTGCAAAAAAAAACAACAACATTGGATTCGACTCCGTCCTGGATCCATCTATTGTCATCTTTTGTCTGATGCAAATCTGAATTGAATTTATGACATCAAACCACTTACTGCTAATTAAAAATAAACTTTTTACCTTCTAAAACGATTATGAAAAAGTTTGAAAAAATTGCTTTCTAGAGTAGTATCCACTCTTACTCTATAATTTCAAATGCTTAACGTAAGCGTATGTAAGCACAAAAGTGTAAAAATGCTTAATGTAACTACAAAACCAAAAGCAACAAAATTATAAACAAAGATATTATACGTAATGATATTTACTTAAACAAAACTAAAGATTAATAACTAAAAAATAGATCAACTTAAAAATTTAAAATGATTTCAAAATGTGTATATTAGTTTCAAAGTTCAAATTTTTTTTAACTTATTGGCATTTTAAAGTAATATATATTGACTAAAATAGTAAAAAGTATTTGTGAATTTGGGAATTTTTTTACTTCTATGCGCTTTTGCTATCGAAGTGCATCATAACAAATTTCCAGTTATTTTAATCATATTATTATTAGAGAAGCATTTTTGGTCACTGAATTTTGGTCTATCATGTTTTTAAAACTATCAAATTATGGTTATATCTTCCAGACAGTATAAAATTAAAAGAAAAAAATTTGAATGTCTTTGCTATTGTTTGCTAAGAGTCATTGAAGAGAATTATAATACTAATAATTTTTTTCTTTGAATAGGTTTTTTTTTTGAAAAGCTAAAGTATTTTGAAAACAATGACCAATTCTTCAAATGGCAATGTAGAGTTGGATCAACAGCTTCTTAGTTTGGAAAAATTAGATAGAGCTTCTCCAGATCTGTGGCCTGAACAAATGTCAGGAGTTTCTGATTTTATGTCAATTTTAAAAAGTCCAATGATTCCCAATTCTCCAGCTACTTGGTCTGGAGAATTAGAAGATGATATAGACATGCTTCAAGAATTTGGTAGTTTAACCACTGCTAATTTAATGGAAAAAGTTAAAGACTTGCAAAATCTTGCATATCAATTGGGCCTTGATGAATCAAGAGAGATGACTAGAGGAAAGTTTTTGAATATTTTGGATAAACCAAAGCAGCATAGTTAATATTATTTGTATCATACAAACTATAAAATTATTTTGTTTTATTTTAAAAATTATTAACTGTCAGAAAATGAAAACTTTCTCAACTATTTTGATACTATAAGAATTGTAAATTTATATTTTTCAAATACAGTATATTATTATTTAAAGTATGGTTTATAATTATTTTGAAAAGCATGAAAAGCATTTCTATTTTGATACATAATTTTATTGTATTGCAGTTTCGTTTTAAATTTGCTGTTCAAACTGCAGGACAATGAAAAGTGTTATGGAAGGTGCAAAAGTGATTGAATGTCACATTGATTTTTTACTGTGCAAGATTGATAATCTGAAGAAAAACATTATATACCTGGACAGTAAACCTATGACTAAAATTAAAATTACTTTTTTGCAAGCACTTCTTTAACCTCAAAATTTTTTTTAGTTTTCACAAATTTAAAATAAAAGAGTGCCTAAAATTTTGCAAGTGTTGTTGGCAAAGAACACAACATAAAAATTTAAAACTCTTGTTTCATATGACAAAATTCATTGTCATTTATTTATCTTCCTGACTCACAATCATCTAGTGTTATAATTGTTTTTTTGCTGGTATACTCAGGGGCACCAGAAAATTTTTTGGTGGCAGAGGGCAAAATTCAAAAAAAAACCTTTTCAAACTAAAACTCCATGATTTTGTTCAAATTTACAGGTTTGTGATTTTGAATCTCAACTGTTTGCAGTGCAAAAATTTAGTGAAGACTAAAAAAAAGTCATCACTTTCAATCAATGTTCAGAATCTACATCTACATCTTGAGTTCAAGATGTAGACTAAAAAAAAATGTTATCACTTTCAATCAAGTTGATGATTCCTACTTTTGTCATAAATTTAAGGTGAAGACTAAAACCAAAAAAAACCTTTAACTTCAATCAATTTGATATGTTGGTCAAGTTTCTATGATTGTAGGGACAAATCTAACCCATGCTTCTGTATCTTCCCACTTGTACCCCCCTTTTTGAAAAAGGCAGGACAGCAATTTGAAGTAGGAAAAAGGTAGGGCTAATTGCCCCTGGGTATACTCATTTGTCCAAGAATATAATTATCTAAATGCAATGTTTATTTAAATTTATTTTTGTATTAAAAATTTATACATATCAATACCATACTGTTTGTTTTATAAAAGAAATTGCGAATTATCAGGACACCTTTGTGACCGCCATTTTTATATTAGATTTTAATGCATTTTAATTATCCAAGTTTACCTCCTCAATCAAAAGTTTCTCAATTTGTTTTAATAATTATTTAGTATGTATTGTACTGCATTTAAATCTGAACTCTGCAGCTTTTTACGAGATATGGCTTGGTTATGATAAATGTAATAGGTACTGCAAAAAATACATCAAAAAGTTTAGCGATTTATTTGTTGAAGATAAAGATATTATTTCATGAGCACCAGTGCTATTATTATGAAATGAGTTACACTGCTGTTGACCCCTTTTTCTGCAAAATAAACATGCCTCGGTAGTTCCAACTGCAATGATCTGTTTAGTTTGACTCTTCACCAGCTTCTGCCTGACTGTCTATGACTATAGCCAAAATATAAGATATATCATGCAACGATATGCTAGGAATCAAGTTAATAATACAACACGCAACTCTTGCGCATAACTCATAAATTGAAATTCAATTTTATCGTTCGTCACTATCTCAAAAGCACAGGAGTTGAAGAGTACTGTGGCTCATAAAAGTGCATTGAAAATCAAAAACGACTCCATATTTCAAGCACTAATTTCGTGGTGACCTGTCGATGACTGCGCATGTAGTGAAATCTTAATGCAAAAAAGCAAAAGATAAAAATAAAAACTGAGAGAGTTTTTCAATTACAGAAATCAATCTTCAATAGCAACTAGACTTTATTTTTAAAGACATTTGAGCAATTGACAAAGCAGTAGAGACATATCAAACAACAAAGTCAATAAAAAACATTGCACAAATAAAACAGAAAAAAACTCTATTTTTAATAAAAATTAACAGTTATTACGCTTTGGATAAAAATAGTTATAGAGCTTGAAATAGGAACATTAAAAGCGACTGACCGCAACAGCCAAAAGCGTCAAAGTTGGTCGGATAGATTTGAACTGATAGCAAGCTTGGCGATGTCGATTCAAAAATTAAAACTAAACACTACTTGCTATTTTGTTCAACTCAGAAAAACGAACACGCAATACTGCCTGCAACACATTATCACTGTATGGTTTATTTTGAACTAGACTTTCAATTTAAGTAATGTATTCGCAGACATTGCCTGCTTTGCAAGAATTTGGAGCTGGTAGAAATAAGCAGCCCGGTTGGCTAGGTAAAGTTATTTGACTTGAAAAGTTGCACTTTATTTTTATTGAACAAAATACAATAATATTAATTTTATCTAACGTTTCAATTGAAAACACATGTATAGGATTAGGGTTGTTAATTCAACGATATCTATAAGTTAGATAAACGTAATCCTGGTAAAGATAAACAACTCAAAATTTTCCAAGTAAAGATAAGCACTCTAAAAATGAAAGGGTTGATTATCTTTACCAGCTTCGAAAATTTAATTAATCAGTATAAACTGGTTGCAATTTTCTTTAATTTGAGATAGTTTGATAATAAAAGCCAGGAGTAATATCGATTGATTCAATCAAGAATTAACCAACATTTACGGCACTCAAACATAACAGGGTCATGTAGGCCTACCATATCAAAGCAGTGAAAGTTGCTTCAGACTGAAGTGGACGTGAAAAAGCGTGTAGCGGAAAGCCCAAAAAACAGCGAAGACTGTTTATACTTAAAGTACATAGTATAAAAAAATGACTCAAGCGCAAAATTCTTCGTGCTTGTAGAAAAAGCTCGAAAATATTTCAAATTTTTAGCTCGGTTCAGACTAAAAAGTGGTCCTCAAAAAAGCGGAATTTTCAGATACACTTATGAATATTATTTTTGTAGAAAGTTCATAAAAAACATTTTTGTTTTATACTAATGTTAAAAAAATATTTAAATTTAGGCTTAGAATATTTTTTGGCAACTTCGAATTGTTGCATGTCAGGGGGGTGTACAGCATGTGAGCAACTTTTTTTAACACGAAGGAGGACTATAAGAAAATATAATGTCAACTGGGCGCCGCTCATAATTTTTGTCAATCAAAGTCAAGTGAAAAATAAAGAAGTGTCTTAACATTAAATCGTAGCCCGGAAATAACTTTATTTCTCTTTAAAAATCACGCGAAGACTAAAACCTGACGACCCCAAGTCGGCCATTCTTGGTGTAGAGCAGGGGTGGGGAACTATATTGTATTCGCGGGCCAGATCCGAAAATTAAAAATGGTGCGGGACGCATAAAAGTTTGGGGAGCAATATAATTTTTTAGTGATCTCTAAAAAAAAGTCATTACTCAGAATCTGTCTCCGATTTCTCGATTTTCGTCCAAAAAACATAGCGATCTATGAAAAAATTCATCGCTTAGAATCTGTTCATGATTTCTCGATTTTTGTCACAAAAAACTATTGTTCGCTTTACGTCCACTCAACCACACGCTGGCCGCATTGAAAATTCTCTCGATCCAAATGCAGCCCCCCCACCCTTGATGTAGGGTATAGCGAGAACGTTATTGTTACGAAATGGTTCGTTTTTATGAAAACGCGCATCATATTTTAAATATAACATCTCAGCATAAAAATTTCTCCAACTACATACTCCTAGTACGCGTTAAATCAACCGAGCCCTCAAAATGTACAAGTTTCGCACTTTCTCACAATTCTGAACAAAATTGAAAACAACTTAAAGAGCTAATTATCGCCGTTAATTTATTTTCGTCTTCGTCTTTTTCTTGCTCTCGAATTGCGGTTCAATGGAACATTTTGCCTTTTTCGAACTGAAGGACTCTCGCCCATGAGAGGCGCGAGAAGTTTTCGTTCTTCAAGCATTGCAAGAAAAAGACTTATAAACGGAACGTAGTCGTGCGTGCGTCGTGCGTCGTCTATTTTATATTTTCGCCTCTTCTCAATTTCTTCTTTCAACGATTGATTGCATTTGTCAAGTTTTGTTTTGATGCAATTTAAGATTTCAATGGATTTCCAAAGACTTTCGAAATTTTCAACTTTTACATTGTTAACATTTACGCTGTCCGGTTCTTCGGAGTCCACATCAATAATAGGATCTTTCTTCAAATATTCCAATAAATTCTGCTCATGAAAATAGTCTTTTAATTTTTCTAAAGTATATGGTCCTTTGAAATCGTTGATAACTTTAATAGGAGATTTTACTGTTTCGGTTTGTTGGTGGTTATTGACAGCGGATTCAAGATTATCCGCGTGATTGCTATAAGCGTTTTCTGATTCGACTTTTTTACTTGAATTGCGGGAATTATTTAAATCGCTAACCGAAGTACTCGAGTCTTGGCTAAAATCAAATGTATTTAATTTCTCTTTCATTCTTTTACGCTCATCGTCATCAAGGCTAATCGAGTCCATCGTAGCAATTACAGCTTTCTTCACAAGGCTTCCGTCTCTCACGAGCTTCTCGGCCTGCTTCTCGCAGCACACTATTTGACACGGCACGACGGACATCAGATTGTAGCGAATGTCGTGGCACTGCTCGCCTCCAGTGGCCGCGCTAATTCGTGACGTCACCACCTGCCTGGCCATGTCATGCCACGTCTGGTCATCCGGCACTGGACCGTGGTCGATCGGATACGGCTTCAAGCCGTCGAGTTCAAAAAGACGATTGTCGTAGGGCAAGTAGCAGGTGTAATGGAACGCTTCCATCGTGCGCATGGACGAAGTTATTCCGTTTGATTTGTTGTGAAGCGCGTCCGAAAGCGGGTTGCTTTCCGGCCTCGCGTGACGATTATGAGCGGCTGCTAGTTCCGGAATGTTTCCAATAGCGAGTCCCTTCATTTCAGGATCAAAATTTGCCGTGTCTGTCTGCAAACAAACGTAATTGTTTCAAATTTTTAAGCACTTTAGAATTAGTTCATGCGACGAAATGACAGCTGGATAAAGTAACTTAACTTTAAACCATTTTATAATTTATTTCCAGTAATGGCCTTACAAAAAGGGGGTCCCGGTGCAAGAAAAGTAGGGGGGTCCACTATTTAGTGTTCCAAGGCAAAGTAATCTCTAAAAGATCATTGTCATAAGGGGAGCCATTTTTAGTGTATCAAAACAAAGTGATCTCTAAAAAAATGGTCTTCAATTTAGGATGAGCAATGAGCTAAGTGCTTAAATCAGTGTGGTCTCTAAAAAATCGACCATGTTTTATTAGGTTGTCCGGAAAGTCCTTGGCATTTTTTTTGACTTGCTATACATTGATAAAAAACGTTTTAATAAACTTTTTTCAGTGAAATAACTTCTATTATTATCAATAACCTTTGTCTAACTATCAGGTAACCTGAAAATACCATCAACATAAAATGCAGCTGGTTTTAAAGAAAAAAGTTTTCTATGTACTTTTTAATACATTCTAAATCAATAAAGCTTTTTCCTTGCTATAGAGGAGGGGTCTCTAAAGTACGGCCTGAGGAGCTTTTTTTAAAAAACAAATATAGTCACTTTGAACCACAGTTGGATAGAATTATTTCGGAAATGTGCCCCAGTTTCTTGTTCCTCTAAAAAAAATTAAATCATGGTGATCTCTAAAAAGAAAAAAAGGTCTTTGAATCAATCTCGTATTTCCGTATTTTTCCCCCAAATCATAATGACCTCTAAAAAAAGATCTTTACTTTGTTTACAATTATTTATTAACTATTTTTCGCAAACTGTTTTTGGCTTTGGCCCGAGGAGGTCCAAAAAAATCTATACACGGCCCGCTGCTCGAAATGTTTGGAGACCCCTGCTATAGAGCTTCCTTGTTATATATTAATACTATTGAGATTTTTCCACAAAACCAAACCATTAATTCGGATGTATACTGTCGACAGTTATCAAGTTTGGCTGAAAAACTCAAGAATTTAAGGCCTTATCTTGCAAACAGAAAGGGAGTCGTGTTTTAACAAGATAATGCCAGACCACATGTGTCTTTGACTACATGAACAAGGTTGCATAAATTTGGCTATCTTTTACCTCATCCACCATATTCATCTGACATTGCTCCATCTGACCACCACTTATTTTTGCCTCTACAGAAATTAATACTAAGTTAAAGCGAATGACCAAGAATAGGATAAAATAAAATAAAATGTTTTGATAGGTTAACGGTCAAACATTGTTGTGATATTTTACCGCATCGGTCTGGTAATTTTTTCGCTCCAATGTAACATATCCGGCCGCATTCTTAAGTAAACCGTGGTTTAGGCCAATATAATCTGAATAGAGGATTAATTTCAAATAAAAAGACTTGATTTTTATTTAATTATTGACATGATTTACGAGCCGTAATTTGTAATATTTGTATAATTTATTTGTATAATAAATTTGTATAATTTGTAACTTTATGTAATTCTTGGTTCCCGTAACAATTAAAGTACGCTTTGTCAGATAGACTTCGTTTTACAACAAACTTAATAAATTTTCGTTTTTACGCTGATTCACACCGCAATTCACGATGTCAAAGAAACACAAATACGATGATTCATGAAATTTGTGGAGAAGGATGGGACTGAACGTTCGCAATGCGTTTTGTATTATAAAGTTTTGGCGAAGGCGTCGATGAAGGCATCGAAGCTAAAAGCTCACCTCGCCAGCATCCATCCGACTCATGAAAACGACTCTGAAGACATGTTCCGAAGCAAGAAAGCCCGCTTCATGGCGAAGGGTATTTGACTCAGCACGGATTCCAATCGTCGACGAAGCCTATCACTGAAGCCTCCTACGAAGTAGCGCTCCTTATCGCAAAAGCGAAAAAGGTTCATACAATTGGTGAAACACTCTTAAAGCCTTGCGTTTTGGTGATGGCGAACTTGGTTTGCGGACCCGAAGAGGCCAAGAAACTCAGCAGTGTTCCCCTGTGCAACAACACCATCAAGCGCAGAATTAACGACGTGCCAAAGGATATTGTGGCTCAGGTCACCCAAGAACTCAGAGAATCACGATACCGCTTCAGCTTGCAACTCGACGAATCCACTGACGTTGCGAATTGCAGTCAATTGCTGGTTTTTGTACGCTACTTGAGGGGATTTGCTGTGAAGAAAGAGTTTCTTTTCTGTTCTCCTCTAAAAGCAACAACCAAATGGGAGACATTATGAATATCATGAACCATTTCATGGAAAAAAACGGCATCGACTGGGAAAAGCTCGGATCATTGTGTACGGATGGTGGGGGCTCTGATGGGAAAGCGATCCGGATTCGTTGCGCTAATGAAAAAAAAGTGTCCCGACGTCATTGTGACACACTGTGTGCTCCATCACCATGCCCTTGCGACCAAGACGCTCCCCAAGGAGCTCGGTGATGTAATGGCTATAGTTGTTGCAACAGTGAACTTCATCCGCGCTCGTGCTCTCAACCATCGCCTCTTCCAGGTCTTCTGTGAAGACATTGGTGCTGCATACACTCATCTTCTGTACTACACTGAGGTGCGTTGGCTATCCCGGGACCAAGTTCTGAACCGCATCCTCCAGTTACGTCAGGAAATTGAAATTTCCCTGCTGAGAAGGGCAAAGACAACTTCGGCGACCCTATCTTCGTCGCGAGGCTTGCGTACATCAGCGACATTTCCGGCCACCTTAACGCTCTCAACATTTTACTTCAAGGGAGCGGCCTTACGATCGTCGAAGCAGCAGAACGAATCAATTCGCTTGGAGAAAAGTTGAGGCTTTGGAGCAACCGCGTGGAGAAGAGGTCATTTGTCAACTTCCCTGAGCTCGCGCAAACCCTCGCGGATAACGACGCTAAAAATGATTTATCCTCCACGCTTATCATTGACATCAAGGGTCATCTCAAGTCTCTTTCTGACAGTCTTGATGGATACTTCCCGAATCTGTCGGTCGAGCCGTGGATAGTAGATCCTTTCACGATTCCAATTGACGATATCGACGACGAGAACAAACTGAAGGATGATCTAATCGAGTTGAAGGCCTCCGGTCGCCTGAAGATGCAGTTCTCGACCGTTGCCCGTCCCTCGGAGTTTTGGGCAAGCAACTACGAGCCCTTTCCCAATCTCACGGCGAAAGCGCTCCGAGTGACACTCCCTTTTGTCACGACCTACCTCTGCGAAGCCGGGCTCTCCGCATTGGTCGTCATGGAAACTACGCTGCGAGCACGTCTTGACGTCAGCTCTGACATGAGGGTGGCCATTTCCAAAACAGCTCCGAGGATCAAACGCCTCGTGGAGAACAAACAAGAGCATCCGTTTCACCGTGTGTGATTGTTAGCCTATCAGTGATAGATGATCGATGCGTGATAGAATTCGTGTTTTTGAGGTTTCCGAGTGATTGTTTGTTCATCTTTATTTTTTTATTGCAATTGCTTTTATGAAACACTGGTATGCGTTTTATTGTATAATTTGGGCTCAGATCCTGTTTTGAAAACTTGGGGGTTCGTGGAGACCTCTGACATCCACAGGAGGTCCGTGGGGGTATAAAGTTAGGGAACCACTGATTTAGAGGATATTAAAAAGTACATAGAAAACTTTTTTTCTTTAAAAAGTTTAAAGAAATCAGCTACATTTTATGCTGATGGTGTTTTCAGGTTACCTGATAGTTAGACAAAGGTTATTGATAATAATAGAAGTTATTTCATTGAAAAAAGTTTATTAAAACGTTTTTTAGTATAGCAAGTCAAAAAAAACGATAAGAACTTTCTGGACAACCTAATAGAAGGGGCCACTTTTTAGTGTTTCAAAACAAATTTGTCTCTAAAAAAAATAATTATTTTAGACATGCCATCGATGTCCTTGGTGCTACTATGAAGAAATAGAGCAATATCTTGTGTAGGGGGCACTTTTTGATGTATTTTAGGGGGCAGGCAATGCAGCCGCTCCGTTCGCACCCTAGTAAAGCCATCAATGTTTATACCTTTAGATTATTTTATTTAAATCAGAGGCCTTAAACATTTTTCAAGTTCTTGAACGGAAGATAGTAACTGTTAATCTGTTCTTTCATCTGCTATGTAATTTCTTACTGACACAACCACAAAAATAAGTATTGAAACTTACTTATGAAAAAGTTAAAATTTAAACTTCCAAATTACCGAAACCAAATTTTTACATCCTTTAAATGTTATCTCTAAAGTTGAAAATCCCAAACTCAAACTCCTATTTATTAATGATTTCCTTAAGCGTAGCGTTTCATCATCGTACAAAAAAATCCTTATCATTTTATTATCTAACAAAAACAATAGTTTAAATCATTGGTTCTTAACCTGGCTTCGACGGAGCCATTTCAGGGGTTCGATAGTACTCATTTGAAAAATGATTAAAAGAATGATTGTGTCACATTCATACAGCACTTTCCACGCTTGATGAATTCAAGCGAAAAAGAGCGCGATTCGATGCAAACGCTATTATTACATCCAGTGTTTTTTTTAAGGTGTTTTGAGGAACCGAAACGGTCTCTCAAAATCTGCTACTACCATAGCCGTACGCCCCAAGTTTCGAAGATTTGGGCAAAACCATAGTTTTTCGGGCAGGGATATGAAAAATTTGGGCAAAGTCAGGAAATTTAGAGAGGTGATGATGAGGAACTGCAAGAAATAATAATCCAAATTTAGGTGAAGACCTTTTTTTTTTTTTTTTTTAGAGAACACCTTGATTTTGGGACGAAAATCGAAAATTAGGAGACTGAATTTAAGTGAAGACCTTTTTTTTTTTTTTTTTAGAGAACACCTTGATTTTGGGACGAAAATCGAAAATTAGGAGACTGAATTTAAGTGAAGACCTTTTTTTTTTTTTTTTAGAGATCACCATGATTTTAGGACAAAATTGGTTTTTGTAAATTTTTTTGTCATATCCGAAATGTACTCTAAAATCATGATTTGGGCAAACGTCACAAAATTTGGGCAAAACTTCATTGCCCCCCAAAATTTTTTGGGCTGGTACGGCTATGGCTACTACAATAGTGTAAACAAAGCTAAGTATGCTCAGGAACAATAGAAAAAAAATTAGCGCTTTTTCAAAATTGCTTAGAGGTTCCTCAAGCCAAACCTTAAAAAAAACACTGATTACATCTTATGGTTTTGTTCCAGTTGACAAACCGATTCTCACTGCATCATATGAAGTGGCATATCTAATTGTAAAATAGGCAAAGCCGCATATTATCGAGGCCAGCTGCACTGTGAATGGTTGATACTATTCTGGGAAGGGCAGCAAAAGACAAGCTTTCTTTGGTGTCCCTCTCACATGACGTAGTAAGAAGCAAAATAGATGACAAGAGTGATGATATTCTTACAGGTGTTAGGAAATTCGAAGTATAGTCCCACAAAGTTCAGTCTACTGCTACACGAAACAACCGATATAGCCACAGCAATTTTATTTTATATTTTATCTCTATATTTATCTTCCTGACTCGCAGGAAAGCGACGGAGGCGCTAATACATAGGGTAAGCAATTACCCCGACCTGCTTCCGGAGATACCAAGATATTGCTATCTGCTTGTAATTTAATAGAGATATGACCGTAATTTAGAACTGCTTGCCAGGGACCACCAAGCAGGGGAATGTGCCATAGTGTCTTTTCCAAGGACACAACAGAATGGCGTGAGTGGGTTTTGAACCGAGACCATGTTGGTCACGAGCCCGGTACTTTAACCATTCGACCACGCTGCCGACGTTTTAAACCAGCTCCTGACATTTGTACGTTACGTTAAAGGGCGCGAGATCAAGGAAAAGGTTCTGCAAACCCCTCGCAACATGTGCAAAGGTGACTAATGTAAAAAAAGTTATAGATGACTTTTTTAGAAGTAATGGCCTTTTATGAAGGCTGGTTTCCTCAGTATGAACCGATGGAGCTCCTGCCATGATAGGGTGCAGGTCTGGTTTAAAAGCCTTGATTAAGAGTGGTGCTCCACACATCACATTCACCCACTGCATGTTGCACAGACAATCACTCGTATCTAAAACCTGCCGCCAAAACTTGCTACAGCTCTGAAAATTGTTGCTGAAACTGTTAATTTATTGGTGAAGACGCAATCTCAATCATAGCATTTTTATGCAGTTATGTGAACAAATGGACTCACAATTTAAAGTCTTTCTGTACCACTATGAAGTTCATTAGCTATCTTGGAAAAAGGTGATTAATTGTGTTTTTAAATTGCATGTAGAGCTGTCCACATTTTTGGAAAATCGAAACCACCGACATTCAAAACAGTTCAAGGAGCCAAGTTTTCTTCTTATCTTAGCTGATTTGGCCGACATCTTCGACGCTCTTAAACATCTGAGTGATGAAATGCAAGTAGACGGGGTCAATAGAATAGAGGCTGAAGAAAAGATGAGTACTTTTTAAAAGAAATTACAACTGTGGTGGCAGCAATTGGAAAATGACAACTTCGCTAATTCTCCGCTTTTGGACGAGCTTCTATGCTACTCCAATACTGCAATTAATTATCACGGACGTGGTAACAAACAGCAGAGACTTAACTAGTAATTGTTAAGCACTTGTAAGAGTTCGAATGATCATTAAGAGCTATTTCCTGAACAACGATAATATCCAGCCTTTCATTTTTGACATCGCAACTGACATTATTGAGCTTCAAGAAAGCAACACTCAAAAGCACTTTTTTAGCACCACAAGTCTTCACATGTTTTGGTGCCATCAAACAGAAGGGTATCCATGTATTGCTTAAGTTGCCCTCAAGACTCTTACACTTTTCATAACCACCTATCTTTGCAAGTGTGTACTGACTTTTCATCCGACGACAATTCGTCCAATGACACTTTATCCATGTCTTTTTGTCCAATAGGGCTTAGGGTTAGAGTTAGGATTTAGTGTTTCCTTAACAAGACTTCTTTTCTTTAAAATTGGACTGAAAATCGTTGGAAAAAAAAATAGAAAAGATGTGGACGAAGTATCATTGGACCAATAGTCATTGGACGAAAAGACCACCCATCCTTTGCAAGTATGCTTTTTTCCTACTGGTGGAGCTCAAAGCAAAAAAAGAGGCTTGTATGTATGACATGAAGGTAGCCCTTTTTGAAATGAATCCATGGATCTCCCAAATTGTTGCCAAAAAGCAAGAACAGAAGGAGCCATTGACACAACATGTTGATTTATTTTTGATTTCATTTTGCTAACCTACTTTCATTTTCTGTTATAATTGTGCAAATAAGTTGGGGTTCAACAAAGCTTGTTGAATAACGTAGGGTTTGAAAGGTTTGAAAAGGTTAAAGAACCACTGATTCAAATGAATACATTATCACATTAGAAAAAAAAAAGGTTTTTCTTTATGATATAGTTTAGTAGCACCAAAAAAACTACAACTTTGTTAGCATTTGAAATAAATTTCAGAAATAATTATGCTATCTAAAAATAATTAAAAAAAGAGACAAAATTTTCAATGCTTTTAGGGTTCTTAGTTACAATACAACTAGTGGTAGTGAAAATGGTTAGTTTATAAACAAAATTTTGTTAATTCAAATAAGCAAAGACATAAACTTATTATTAGGACAAGACCCACCAACTGACACAATTTTAAACTTTGTTTCTCCACTACATTTACTTGCTACATAGTACGGAAATTATACTGTATTTTATGTCTTTTTTAAAGTTGGAATTGTGTAGCTAGCCTGTTGATTTTAAGTTGTGTTTTTATCAGTAAAGAAATTTAAGGTTCTTTCTTCTAAAAATACAGCAATTTATCAAGACAGATCACTAAATTATTTTACAATTAAGCAGCTGCCAGAGCAGCAAACTTAATCAATTTCTATTTGAATTTATAAATTACATTACCAAATCCATGTCAATTTTTTATTTTTCAAGTTCAAAGTTCTAGCAATAGTAGTCTTTGATGATAATAAAATATTTACTACTTTTATCTGAATACAATGAAGTGTTTGTTTTGAGTGATTGAAAAGAAAAACCCATGGAAGCTGTAATTAAAATGAGATAAACAGTGAAGTAAGCTAATCTAATTACTTTATATGCCAATAGCTCAGTCCAGAGTACTTAGTGGCAGTTTATAGCTACAAGTTTAATTATATGCTTAGTTAATGAAAAATGCACAGTAATCTTGATGCATTTTAAAAAGCCTTGTCTTTTATTTTACTCAATTTCTGAAAAAATCATTTTTTTAAATGTAGAATGAGTTTTATTTGGAAAGATTTTTTGTGCTAATTTAAAGTTTTACTTTAATTGATGTACTCTGCTTCTCTTATAAGGCAAAAAATATCTGATCTTAAAGTGGTTAACATACATTAAAAAGTATAAAAAATTTCTTAAAAAAATACTTGTGACTTTAATAATTATTTTATTTTGAAAATCATTTCTGGCATAAAAATATAATTTTGTTTACAATGTTCTAAAATAGTTCTTAATCTTGTTTTGTTTTTTGAAACAATAACTTATTTTGATACGACATGTCTGTGTCAAAACAAACTTTAATAGGTTCTTAAAGTGTGAAAAATCTGTAATAGTTTTTTATTGCAATACTACTTTGACCAACACTTACAACATCATTGATATAAAAACTATTTTTATGCTTTAGCTAAAGGACCTTATATTTTTAAACTTTAAAGATCCACTAATCATCTTCTCTTTTTAATTTTTATATTTAATCCTTTTCTGTGAGTCAGAGAAGACTTTGACAGTGTTAGCAAAGTGTAATAATTAGTAAGTTTGGAAGCAAAGAAAATAATATAACCATTAAAGAAAGAAAAATTGGGTCTTTTCAAGAGGGAACCGTAACTGTTTCTTTGTTGGTGAAACTAACCTGGAATCCTCCTGCAGCACCAGGAGGAAATACCAAAGAAACCAAGAGAAAAAGGATCTTTCAAAAAGCAGTATTAACCCCAAAAGAATTCCAAGTCAGTTTCACTAACAAAAATTGCTCACAGTTACTTCTTGCAAAGACCCAAAAAATCATCACTGCAAATTTAAATTTAAAAAATATATCTGGTAAGTATTTTTTAAAATTTTCTAAAAACCAAATTTCATCATTAATTATAGTGAAATTTAATTTTTGGTAAAAAGAAAAAACAAATAAATAGTTAAGAACTTTTACTTATTTTGTTTAATGTAAAAGTAAAAATCGAAGATAATAACAATATATAGTGATGGGACGATTAATCGGAATCGTATCGGAATAATCGGAATATCGGGGGTTTTCCAAAGTATCGGGAATCAGAATCGGAGCTGTATAATTCAGACCCGATTCCGATACCAAAACGATTCTTTAAATATACAGGGCATAAGATAAAAAGTAGTAACACAGAACTGTGCTGGGGTGTTCATGAAATGTTCCTAAAATTTCTTCACCCTTTCTTTACCATTTTTCAATCAATCAAGCTAATTCCAACTGCAAGGTACGTAACTATTCGACTGGACAAATTCGTCGGCTAGCTAATTCGGCAGAAAATTAAATAATTTCGATTTAAGTTCACTAGCGTTAAAGCAACATAAAAAAGTTTTGTTATGTCACTAAGGCAATATTATATTATAATTTATTTTTAATATACAAAACTTATAATCACCATTGTCGCATTTTTAAAAGTAAACTGTGATACCAAAACTTGCTTTTACTATTGTTGTTCAGCTGATAAGAGTAAAAATCCGCATTAAAAAATTGTTGAATGCATTACATTTAGGTATGTTCCTAGCCGAATATTACTCTATAGGAATTTACAATGGGTTAATTTCGATTATTAAAGTTAAAAAAAAATGTGTTTCTGTAATAAATAAATTTGTGAACCAAGGTCGTTTAACATAGCATGTTTTTTTGATTTTCTACAAAAAAGTACAACAACGTACTACATAAACGACAGGTTTCAAGTTTTGCAAACGTACGAAACTTATAACGTCATAATAAGTATTATACAGTATATAAACATTTTTCTACAAATTTATTTTGGTCGGGACGCATGGCGCATGAGAAAACTACTCAATGAAGATTAAGTCAGAGTGGTTATTATGATGAACTTTTAAACTAGAAACCATGAATATTATTTTAACAGTTTGTTTCGTCTATTAGGCTCTTCAGAAGTCAATCAAAAATCTGAAAAACAAATACCAAGAGGAAAGATTAACAAGGCAATAGAAAGTTGGCAAAAGAACTGAAAAACAACAAGAAAAATACCGCAAAGATCAAATAGTTAAACCGGTTACAAATCTTTTTAGATTAAATTTCAATGGATAAGTTTTTTTCTGTTGCTTACGCTGATGTTACCAAATAACAAATAAATTTATTAGACAAGCAGAGCACCTTAAAAATGTTATTAAGTAATTAGAGATTTTTCTTATGCGTTCTATTAATCCAATAAATTTATTTGTTATTTGGTAACATTTTGTTGGTAAATTTAGTCGTTACCAAATGAAAATAAATTTATTGGATTAATAGAACGCGTAAAAAAATCTTTAATTATTTTAATAGATTTTTATGGTTCTCTATTTGTCTAATAAATCTCTTCGTTATTTGGTAACATCAGTGTAAGCAACGGAAAAAAAACTTACCCATTGAAATTCAATCAAAAAGATTTGTAACCCATTTAACTATTTAATCATTGCATATTTTTCTTGTTTTTAAGTTCTTTTGCTGATTTTTATCCCTTATCTTTCCTTTTTGTATTTTTTTCAGTTTAGAACCAACAACTGGAGAAATGCTTGTGTTTTTGCACTATAATTTGCGAGTGCTTCAATTCGATTATGATTAAATGCATAGGCTATTTTTACTATCAACTAAATAAAGTGTACGAGTATTTTCATTAAAATGGAATTATTTCTATTCTTTTATTTACATTGATACTGTGAACTCAATATTACAACTTTGAGTTGTTAAAATGGAATTATTGTTAGATGTGTTTCTGTAAAACCTTCCCAACACATTGTTACTTAGCATATTGTAAAGGATAGCAAGATGATAAACTTTCCTAATCAATTTTCAACTTATATTTGAATTAGATATGTTAATACCTGCAGTGGTGCATATCCAATTTAGGGGCCCGAGGCAAGAATTTTCAAAAATTGATGTTGTCTGAGAAAAAAAAGAGGTCTAATCTTGGCTTGCATATTTTTCTCCGAAACTCATGGTGTCCTCTAAAAAAAAAAGGTCTTCACTTTGATTTCATCTTTTATTTCCCTATTTTTGTCCCAAAATCAGGGTGTTCTCTAAAAAAAAAAAAAAAAAAGGTCTTCACTCAGAATCATTCTCTAAACAAATATCTGCAGTGGATTCAAAACTGTATGTGCTATTTTTGAGGGGGGCCTGAGGCGACCGCCTCATTTGCCTCACCCAATATCCACCACTGAATACCTGGGCACATTAATAGTAATACCCATAGCCGTACCATCCCAAACAAATTTGGGGGGGCAATGAAGTTTTGCCCAAATCATGATTTTGTAGTACATTACGGATATGAAGAAAAATTGTCTGTGATTCTCAGACGAAAAACCAATTTGGTTTTAAAATCATGGTGATCTCAAGGTGTTCTCTAAAAAAAAAAAAAGTCTTCACCTAAATTTGGTCATTATTTTTTGCAGTTCATCATTGTCACCTCCCTAAATTTCCTGACTTTGCCCAAATTTTTCGTATCGCTTCCCAAAAAATTCTGGTTTTGCCCAAATATTTTCTTTTCACTGCCCGAAAAATTTTAATTTTTCCCAAATCTTAGAAACTTGGGGGGGCAATTGCCCCCCTGCCCTCCAGCAGGTACGGCTATGGTAATACCTATATGTAATAATAGCCAGGAATTGGAATCGTATCGAGAATCGTATTGGAAATCAGGATAATTGGGTAGAATCAGAATCGTTAAAAATTTAGGTATCGTCCCATCACTAACAATATACCAGTATAATTAATCCAAAATATGATAATAATGATTTGTAATTTCCATGAGCAAATAAGTTAACATTGGCATGTAAAAAACAATGCAATATAAATATAACATACATGATAAAAAAAATGAAATTTACATGTTTTATATAAATATTCAATAAAAAAATGTGTCTCTTTAAGAAGTCACCTTAAGCAACTTTTGTAACTCTTAAACCAAGCCCTGATCCCCTTTGTGGTTACTATTGCTTTTTGAAGAGATCCTTTTTCTCATAGTTTCTTTTTTATTCCATCCTAGTGCTGTAAGGGAGGATTCCAGGTTAGTTTCACCAAAAAAATTAAGATCTCTTTAAAAAGTAATCATAAGCAATTTTTGTTCATAAAACTAACCCAGATCACCTTGCATTTACTATCACTTCTTGAGAGATCCTTTTTCTTTTAGTTTCTTCTTTATTCTATCCCAGTGATGAAAGGAGGATTCCAGGTTAGTTTCACCGAAAAAAGTGCTTATGGTGACTTCTTAAAAGAGACCAAAAAAAAAAAATGACAATACTAACAAACAGAATAAATCAATTTATTTCTTAATGTTTTATAAAACAGCACTACATAAAGTTGTGAAAAAAAAACAACAACCAAAGCTAGAATAAAAAAATGTGAACTATACCTTGAGGCGACTTATGAGTTCTCCCAAATTTAAATCATCGCAATTAAGTAGAACACTAAGTAAAGCATGGGTGGCACAGGAATTTGGTATTAACTGATGAGCAAAAAACATGGTGTTTACCAAGTTTTTATCAGTGCAAGATGGTTCATCTGAGTTAGTTTGAATTTTTCGTCTTGAACGTACATTTTCACTCCACTTAAATAAAAATATAAATCCATAAACAGGACCTTGAATTTTTTCCTGTAAATCATAAACTTCTTCAACTTGAACACCTTTGACTCCAAAATCTTCAACAAGCAGAGTAAATAAACCAGGATCACTTTCAAGCTCTTTCCATCCACCAATAGGGATTTGAGACATTAGTCACAAACAATAAATACTTTCTTTAAAAATTTTCTAAAATATTTTGAATTTAATTACATCTTTATTTTTAAA
This sequence comes from Diplosoma virens, assembly GCA_963680785.1. Lineage (NCBI taxonomy): Eukaryota > Metazoa > Chordata > Ascidiacea > Aplousobranchia > Didemnidae > Diplosoma > Diplosoma virens. The sequence goes on from OY796885.1 coordinate 14,800,899, forward strand.
AGACATTAAATGACTCAATACATGTGGGTTATCAGTAACCTATTTTCCATATCATAATCAGTTATATGAACTGAGGCTGTTAAGAATTCAATATTTAAGTTCAAAACAAATAACCAGTCCTTGTCTTCACTATTTCTAATATTTTAAAAAGCAATAATTTAGCTAATTAGTAAATAAACAATTATCAGCGACAGTAATTTTAATGTAAAGTAAATAATAAAGTAAATAAAGTAAAGTAAATAAAGTAATTTAAAGTAAATAAACAAACTTGTTAAAGTGAAAAAAATTGATAGAAATTTTTTTAAAAATGCCAGAAAAAACACAAAATGTCAAAACTTGCAAATAAATTTTTTAAAAAATTGTTTCTACTTAAAATACAAGATTTTTTACTAGTAGTAACGCTGCGGGTAGTTTGGAACTAGCTCAGTTTTTTTGTACTCAAAGCTAAATAAAAAGAAAGAATGAAACATGCTTTCTAGCACTAAAAATATTATAAAAAACTTTTTTCAGTCTTCAAGAAAAAGTCTTTTCATCACTATCTTCATTTCTATTAGGGATTTTAGATATTGGGATGTACAACTCCGTTTTGGATCCAGTTTTTGGCTTACATTAGTAGGGTCAAGTTTTCAAATCAAAACTAAAGCAAAATTTTATGTTAGTCATTACTCGAGTGAATAAAAAATTTTTTATGTAATATTTATTAATGGATAAAGACAAAAAAGTTTTAAAAAACTAAGTGTTTTTTTGTACTTAATAGTTGTTGTCAATATTTATTCAAAATATTAGTGAAAAAAGTTTACTTGACAGTTACCAAAATTATCAAATTAAAATTATAAACTTCAAGCAGTTTAATTGGAACAAAAAAAAAATTAATGATGAAAATTTATCAAGCTATAAAAATTAATAATATTAACTAGTTTTAAGTAAATTGATTACCTACTCTAATATTTTTCAATAAACCAATTATTTTTAAAAGTTAAGTATTATAGTCAAAAATTAATTTTAGCAAAAGTTATGTTTTTATTTAGGTGATTTGATAAAAGTTTTATAGTATGAAAAATTAGCACTATGAGTTGTTTTGGGCAGTTTGCAAAATAATTAAAAAAAAATAAAAAATTTAAAACCTGAATTTTCAGCATTTTGATCAAAAGAAAAATTTTTATTATTTTTATCAAATTGAAAGTGACTAGGTTGATTACTCAGGTAGCCAATTATTTTTTAAATAAATTATTGTTGTTAAAAAATAACTTTTTAAAAAATTTTTGTTTTTAATTTATAGATCATGAATGAAAAAAAATTTTTGATGTAAAATGACATGGTAAAAAACTTTTCATTCTACTAATTTTTCAATAAGTCAAAGCCAATTATTTTTAAATAAAGTATGGTAGTTAAAAAATGATTTTTTTAAAATTGAAAATTTTTTGTGTTAATTAATAAATCAAGAGTGAAAAAGTTTTTTTTTGATTTAAAATGACATGACGAGAAAATTGCCAATTGTATTAATTTTTCAATAAGTCAGTTATTTTTAAAAGTTAAAATCATGTAGCAAACAATTTATATATTTTTTCAAAAGTTGTTTGTTTTATTAATAAAAGATTAAAGAAGTTAAAGTTACGTCAAAAATCTGTAGCTTACATGGGACATTTACTCACTTCTTAGGGTTTAAAACCAGATCCTTCTGAAGTGAAAGCTGCCCAAAAAATGCCCAAGTTGGTAAATGTTAATGATGTGCAGCGATTTATTGGTTTTGTGAATTATTTATCGCGTTTTTTGCCTCGATTATCAGATCTTTGCGAACCACTTCGTCGTTTGACTGATAATAATGCAGAATGGAAATGGACAAAAGTCCACGATGAAGCTGTAAAAATGATCAAACATTTAATTTCCTGTGCGCCACTCTTGCGGTACTACCGACTAGAAGACGAAGTTACCATTCAATGTGATGCTAGTCAAACGGGACTTGGTACCGTGTTACTTCAAAACGGCCAACCGGTCGCATATGCTTCACGATCGTTCACTAAAACTGAGCAAAGATATGCTCAAATAGAAAAAGAGTGTTTAGCGATTGTATTTTTGTGTGAACGTTTTTCTCAATATTTGTTGGGCAGAAATAAAATTACTGTCCAAAGTGATCATAAGCCACTGGAGACTATTTTTAAAAAACCTCTTTTTTCAGCGCCTAAACGACTTCAACGTATGCTGTTACGTTTACAAGGGTACTCGTTAGATGTTAAGTACAAACAAGGTTGTAAAATGTATATCGCTGATTTTTTATCTCGCTCTGCTCTACTTTTAAACAGAGAGCAAAATAGCCGTACTAATGATAATACCAGTTTTGGGTTTGTTACAATGTTCATGATAAAGTGTGTGATTCGTTTGAAAATGTTAATTTCTCTGAAGATTTAGCAGTTACTACGAAACGGTATAATCAAATTGAAAGCTGTACTGCTATTGATGAAACGTTACAAGTTTTAAAAGCCACCGTTTTAAATGGTTGGCCTGAGTTAAAACTTGATTGTCCTAAGCTAATTCATCAATACTGGCTTTTTCGAGACGAGATCACCACTCAGAATGGTATTTTATACAAAGGCCAAACTGTTATAATTCCTACCTCTATGAGACGTGAAATGCTTGAAGCTATTCACCATAGTCATCTAGGTATTGCGTCATGTTTGCGACGTGCTCGAGATGTGTTGTTTTGTCCTGGTATGTCGGCACAAGTTCAAGATTTTATTTCAAAATGTTCTACGTGTAATGAATATTCGCATAGGCAATGTAAAGAACCTTTGTTAAACCATCCCATTCCTTCACGTCCGTGGAGCAAGTTAGCTATTGATTTATTTGTGTATGACAGTGTAAACTATGTTGACTATTTTTCTGATTTTTGGGAACTTGCAATGCTAAATAATACTATGTCGACGTCAATACTCGATTTCTGTAAACAACAATTTTCACGTCATGGTATTCCTGATATTTTAATTTCTGATAATGGTCCTCAATTGAAAAGTTCTGAGTTTACAGAATTTGCTAGAACTTGACAATTTACTCATGTCACGACATCCCCGTATCACAGCCAATCAAATGGAAAAGTAGAATCCGCCGTTAAAATTGTAAAAAGTATCATAAAAAAGTCTCAACGAGACAAAAGAGATCTTTGGTTGTCTATGCTTGATTGGCGTAATACTCCTACTGAATGCATGAATACTAGTCCTGTACAAAGATTGTTCTCGAGACGAACAAAAACTGTTTTGCCCACTACATCTGATTTGCTCACTCCGAAAATTGAGAAAGGAGAAAATGTAACTAAATTGCCGAATAACAAACGTAAAAAAGCAAAATATTATTATGATAGAAGTTCTCGTTCGTTGCGTGATTTACGTATTAATGAAATTGTTCGTGGGCAACCGTTAAATTCTAAGCATATTTGGAAGTTGGGCAAGGTACTCTTGCAATACGCTCCCCGTTCATATGTTGTAGAAGTAGATGGAAAATTAATTACTCGTAATCGAAAATTCTTAAGGACTACGTCTGAATTTCATATTGTTTTGCCTGCGTTTGATAACTTTAATTTTGATGATAGTAGCAATTGCCAAGATCGCAAAGTCAATGTGTCTGATCTGCCTACGCGTAATCAAAGTAATGAATTTACCAATGCTAAACGTACTCGTACTAGAATAATAAAACCTCCTACTAGATTTCAAGATTACGTAATGAAGTAATGTGCTTGTGCCAGTATTTTGAAGATGTATGGTAAAACTCTTAAAACAATTAAAAGAAAAAAGGATGTTACGATAGGAATCGAATTAAGAGCGTTTGTTAACTATTGTACCGTGGTGCGATAATCTGTATTTATTTCGTTTGTAGCCGCGCCTCGGGTAATTGTGCTTTTCTGTAATATTGGACAACAACAAAGTCATTATCATTATTCTGTTAGTGCTCGCATTGAAAACATCTTTATTTTGTCTTTTTTGTAAACTAATAAAAGCAAGAACAAAAAAAGAAACACTATCCACTTCAATTTTGTCAAAAATGATGATAATTACAAAGTAGCTCCAGAACTTGCAGTGTGTGAAATAATTTTAAGTGAGCTACAAATTAAAGCTTTTGTTTTTTTCTAACTTGATACCAAAAGATCAATATATGCATTACCTTTCATGTGGTTCTCTGCAGAAAGTAACTGAATCGTCTAATATTCTTGCTTGGTGTAAATAGTTAAAAGATTTGATGCTCTTCCTTTATTAAAAACCAATGGTGATAATGAAGCTGAAGAAAATGATGTGCTTTGGCTTAATGATATATTTGCTGATGTTTCTTTGGATGATATAACATGTGCTGATGCCAATATAACATACTATGTGAGTGGTTATGTTGGCAGAAGCATATCTTTCCCCTGGAAATGCTCTTTCTGCAAAGAGTTGCTCATTGCGGGTGATAATTCCTTTTCAATTCACCATTACCTGCCAGATTAGTACAAACAGTTGTTTGAAAACGTAAATTGTGGGGGCCTGTCGCAACCATCTGAATTTATTCACACTTGGATAGCGCTGGCAGTGCAACATTATACAGTCATTCTATCCACTATAGAATATAGAACCAAGAAAAACCAAGCTTTTATCCATGAGCAACCCACGATCTGTTTTTCGCAAAACATTATTAACGTTGTTGCAGCAACTGAAACTCTCAGGGACCTACTGTTTCAGCAATATTCTGCCGGTCATTTGAATTTCAAAGAAGTGGTTACATCTACGTTTAAATGTTTTGCAAAGAAGGAACTTAAACCGATAAACGCATTCAAAGTTAAATTGCCAGAAATATCAGCCGAAAATCTGCGAAAATTAACTTCAAAAAGCTCTCAGTTTTAATTCTTGAATAATAATTTGTTTTGTTACTTTGATGGTTTTGTTGCTTCTTGTTGCGTTTTAAGCTTAATACTTGTTTATTTTTCTTTCTTGGTAGGTTATTTTTTCGTTTTATTGCGTGCCAAATTGTTAGTTGTTTTATTGTTTTCTAATGTACAAGTTCATTTTTGTTTTTCTTAAATAATTGTAGTCAATATATATTTAGGTTTCAGAATCTGGTATTGCTTAATGCCTATATCGAACTAAAGATTTCAATTTCTTTGAACAAATAACCGGGAGATTTTGAAGCTTCGTATGACGTTTGACACTATTTTCGCAGTAGCCCTTTTAACATAAATAGCCAAAATGAGTTGTTGATCCTGGTGTTCTAATATCCCTAATTTCTATTTATTTTCCTAATTTACGAGACTACGTCAAGGGCGTTAAACTTTGACAATCATTAAATAATTATTTTGATCTCCTTTTAGAAATGTCAAGATATTGCTGTCCCGTTGAAAGTTATTTTTGATTTTTAATATTAATAGAGATATGAGAGCAATTTAGACTTATTTGCTCAGATCTCTAAGCCGAGAAAGTGCCGTTGCGGACACAACAAAATCACAAGAGAATAGGTTTTCAATCACAACCATATATTTCACATTTATTTTATCTCTATGTTTATCCTCCTGACTCGCAGGAAAGCGACGGAGGCGCTAATACATAGGGTAGGCAATTACCCCGACCTGCTTCCGGAGATGCCAAGATATTGCTGTCCGCTTGTAATTTAATAGAGATATGACTGTAATTTAGAACTGCTTTCCAGGACCACCAAGTAGGGGAAAATGCCATAAAGTGTCTTTCCCAAGGACACAACAGAATGGTGCGGGTAGGTTTTAAACCGAGACCATGTTGATCATAGGCACGGCGCTTTAACCACTCGACCACGCTGCCGACATTTATCATCAATACGATTGAATTCAAGGATATTTTTTGGGGGTTTTGAAATTTTCTCTTCATTTTGCCAATGTTAGCATAAAATCCCACACCTCTCCTGTATAGCATCAAATACCAACAGAAGATTTAAAATTGTATAGCCTAGAGGCAATTTAAGTTTTAAAATATTATATGGACTTATAAAATTTAGGTATAAATTATAAGTGTTAGCAGTGCAATACTGACATACAAAAAATTATCAAAGTTTGTTTGTGTTCAAGAAACCAACGACATACATACCATGATGAGAAACTCTTTTCTCTCAGTTTCTTTCTTTATTAAGAGAACGCCGACAGGAGCGTCGGCACTCGTACGCTTGACTGCATGCTCTTTTGGACGACTGAGTAGTCAAAAAATACATTGATTTATATATAGAACTACATAAAAGTTTGGTTTGTTTTTGCAAAAGCGTGAACAAAAATTGTTCAGATTGTTAATGATGCAATTGTTGAAAATAACAAACTTTTTAAATTAAATTGTAAGGCGTGATAGAGAGTAAGTTTTCATTAAATTTTAGCTTAATAAATTAATCGTAATGCCAAGTTAGTGAAATTAAATTGAGCTACATAAAAGTTTGTTTTGTTTTTGCAAAAGCGTGAACAAAAATTGGTCATTGTTGATGTAGCTATTTTTGAAAAATAACTTCTTCTTCTTCTTTCGGCTTCTCCCTACTCGGGGTCGCACAGCGCGATAGTAATCTCCATTTCACTCGGTCTACTTCGTCTCCTTCCCTAGCTCCAACCCTTTACATGTCTTCTCTCACCAAATCCATCCACCTTCTCCTTGGCCTTCCTCTTTTCCTTCTGCCTGGCACTGCCATCTCCATCATCCTTTTCCCCACGTAGTCTTCTTCTCTCCTTTTTACGTGTCCATACCAACGTAGCCTCACATTCCGAAGTTTGTCTCCCAGCTTTGCAATTTTCGCAGTCCCTCTCACATATTGACAAACTTAAGATATGATAGAGAGTAAGTTTTAAATAAATTTTAGAATAAAAACTATAGCCAATATATAAGGACGTACGATCACGACCATGAAAAGTTATAAAGAAGCACGACCATGTAAAATTATAAAGAATTTTACGCGGTTGATAATGGAATGAGTAATAATTCCTAATAAACTTTTTTTTATTAAATAATTTTATTTTTTGTATATATAATATATATCCTTAATATAATATTTATATACTTAATATATATCTTTAATATAAAATATAATATATATCCTTAATATAAAATTATTTTAATATAGATAAGTTTAATATAGATAAGTAAGATTGAGGCAAATAAAAAGTTTAAATCATCTCATTTTCACTACCGTACTTCAGGTGTTATAGCAGTGCTTCTCAACCTTTTTTTGTGGCGACCCAAATGTTAAGCGGAAATCGAGAGTAAAGTTTTGGCGACCCAATATTTTTATAGACGTTATTGCAAGCATAATAAGGGAACTAAACTTATGACCTCTGAGGCTGGTCATGCAATTGACATGCAATACTTTGTGGGTAGGACAAAAAATTGTGTGGGGTTCTAAGACGTGGACCAACCTTTGTCCTTAAATCAAGGTCTTTCCTAAAAAAAGGTCTTTTTTTGAATTCAGTCTCGGATTTCTGATTTCTTGCCAAAATCATAGTGTTTTTCAAAAAAAAGTCGTCACTTGAATAGTCTCGGATTTCTCATTTTTTTTCCCAAATTTTTGTTCTTTATAAAGTAAAAATTTTGGGTTAACCCTAGGTCGCGACCCAAAAGTAGGTCCAAATTGACACAAAAGAATGAAAATGGTTTAATTGTTACACAACTAGCCTACACTTGTCGGAGATCCAATCAAACTAAACGGCGACCCAGGGGTTGAGAAGCACTGTGCTATAGGGAGAGATTTTTTTTTTAAGAGAATATTTTTGTTTTGGGATGAAAATCAAGTAATCCGAGACTAATTAAAAGTTCTTCGGATGAAAACCAAGAAATCGGAAACTGATACAAAGTGAAGACTTTTTTCTTTTAGAGAACACTAGTTTTTAGGGACGAATTTTTTTCTATGAACTAGTGTCCTGGTTTACCGCTCCCAGTATAAAAAAATTGGGGAGCGAAACAATCTTTGCTGGAATTTTATGCGACGAGAGCCCAAAAACCAAAATTATAAGCTTCCACTTTTTTAAAAACTAAATCGGTTTTTTCACAATAAAATGAAAGTAATTCTACTCAAAAAATACGTACAAAAAAAACTTCTTTCATCCCAAATAACGCGTGCTCAATGTTGGAAAAATTTTGAAATTTCCAATGATGCGTCTCGGTGTGCCAATTGCCGCCCTTGCCCTCCAGCTTGGTATGGCTATGATTATAAGTTATGTTTATGTTAATTATTTATAGGCTATGCTTACATAACCATTTACGTCTATTATATGTCAAAACATTTTAACATTCTGTGGATGTGAGAATAAACTACATCCGGTTGTGAGCTTATCTTCGATATGTTGGGAGGAATGAGTATACCCTATCACAACTTCTTCCAGGTCACCCTTGAAAAAGGTGTAGCACCTATGAACCTCCCTAAACATGGGTTACTAAAATTTAATTTCCCTCATAATAGACTTTAACTGAGAGAATTTCTGGGTGAAAAGTATAAAATTTGAGAGTAATTGAAAGTGAAGACCTTTTTTTTTTTTTAGGGAACGCTACAATTTTGGTACGAAAATCGGTTTAGAACATCATGATATTAAGACTAAAAATTTGAATTTTACAAACAATTTTTTTCTACCCGTAAAATATTGCATGTCTTGGTCTACAACGCCACGATCTTAAGACTAAAAATTAGATTCTCACACAGAATTTTTTCGTACTCGCAAAATATTGCATGTCTTACTCACTGACTACCCATAAAATACCCAATTGCATGATCAGATTTTGGCATGGCAATTACATGACCAGTCTCAGAGGTTATCACACGCCACTGTCAAGCACATATGTGAGTTTTAATATAAATATCTGCTGTGTAGTGGACGAAAAAATAAAATCTTGCTTGATTGATTGATTGAACCGTTGATTGAACATAGGCAACGTTTGCTAAATAAATTAGTGAGATTTAAATTTTTTTTAATAAACCTAAATGGAATCTAATCGATGGGCTATTTGCATCAATCTGAATAACTTGAAAGAATTCGATGATTTGTTTGAAAACAAGGAAGAAATAATGTCACAAACTGGAACCGATTATAATAATTTTTTTCCCAAGTATAAAAATATTTCTTTCGATACCATAAAAATTTGGTGGCGACAAGTCGGTGGCTCACTACAAAATTTAAATAAAACTACTTTAGATTATTACACAAAAACTTTTAACAATTAACTTTAAATAAATAAATTTAACAAACTTTAAATAAATTAAACCAAAAAAAGATGCAGTAATTTAAAAAAAAAGCAAGTTATTTATTTAGTATAATGAGAATGCAGAACAGCTATTTAGACTTAAAGTTTTTATCAAAGTTATTTTTAAAAAATGTATTAAATTATTTTAAATGTAAAGGATTACAAATGAATTCAATTGAATAAATATAGTCAATTAGCTTATTAACTCTTTATTTTCATTAAATTTTTTTGTTAATATTTTAGTTTATTAATAAATTCCTCACATTTTATATTTTTTTATATTTTATTTTATTAATTTATTGAATTATTAATTCAAAAAATATATAAAGCTGTTTGGCTAAACTGGATCAGATTGAATTTAGGTTCGTGCATTCAAGCGTTCAACAGGCGATACAAAATCAGGTCACGTGATGTGAGTTTCCAATCATGGAGTGTATGTCATTGACGAAACGCTCATACTGGTCAAGGATTCGAGACGCTTTATCTTTGAACTAAAAATATAAGGTGCTTAATTATAAGGTTCCAAGGAGAAAGTGGATGGATTTGGCTAGAAAAGACATGGAAAGGGTTGGAGCTAGGGAACGAGACGAAATCGATCGAATGAAATGGAGAATACTGTCGCGCTGTGGCGACCCCGAACAGGGAGAAGCCGAAAGAAGAAGAAGAAGCTTAATTGCGGTACTTGCTCCTTTACTCCAGGAAATGTCCGCTGAACTAAAGCTACATGCCACTGAGGTTTATGCCTAAAATGTTGCATTAGTAGCCAGCTGTTGACACACGCAGTGACAAAGGTCTATTAATGTCTAGACCTAAAATCAAACCTAGACCTTCATCGGAGACAGAGGCGTTAACTGATTTAAATCTGAGTGTAGAGTTTTACGCTTTATGATAAGATTTTTCAAATGACCTTCTCAAAAATAAGTACAATTTTGTACTCATCTCAACTTAAAACTGCCAGGTTTGATATGAAAATACGCTTTACTTCAAAGTAAAGATAAGAAATTTTAAAAAAAATTTAATAAAACAAAAGAGACATAAAATTTCCAAAAAGTTCTTTAAAGCGTTTTGCTTTTTACTTAACCAATAGCATTTTCAGTTTCATTCTCAAATACATTTTTTCGGTAATGTGGTCGAGTGGTTAATGCGCCGGGATCATATTTGACACGGTCTCGGTTCAAAACCTACTGGTGTCATTTTGTTTTGTCTTTGGGAAAGACACTTTACGGCACTTTCTCTTGCTTGGTGGTCTTGGCAAACAGTTCTAAATTAAAGTCATACATCTGTTAAAACTTCAAGCGGATAGCAGTATCTTGGAATCTCCGGAAGCAGGTCGGAATAATTGCTTGTCCTATATGTATAGCACCTCCGGCGCTTTCCTGCGATTTAAAAGGATGAATATAGAGATAAAAATAAAAAAATAAAAAAATTTTAAATTGTATGGAGCTAGCAGCTAAACCTTAAAGTTTAAATTGGTTTGCGAGTAAAGTGAAAGTGTAATATAGTTTACTGATAGCCTAGGTCACTGGTTTTCAACCTTTTTCATGTCGTGGCCCACTTTCCAACCCAAGGTAACTTAACGACCCGCTTCGGGGAACAAAATTTATTTTCCTCGCAAAAATCTGGTGATCTCTAAAAAAAAGCTCTTTACTTGGAATTTGTTTCCGATTTCTTGATCATAAAGACATCATTATACAAGTCTCATACTACATTTATTCCGTTTTATGCTCTGTGGCACTCTGTGGCCCAGCAGTGTAGGCCATGGCCCACCGATTAAAAACCACTTGCCTAAGCCTACTCCTTAATTTTATTTTTCTGCAAGGCTAATGGTGCGGTTGGTAATTAGGCGCAAGCTAAATTTCTTAGTTTAAAAGTAGGCCAATACTGACAAAGAACTGATATCAATGCTGAAGCTGCGTTCTGGTTACGTGGTTTCTTGTTTGCGCCGACTCAAAACTCTCAAAATCTGAAAAAGAGCGCATGTAGTCGCGATCGCAGCCAATGAAACTCATCAGTCGGGTGTCGCAGCGCTCACACTCGCTTGATGAACAATTAATAAACAATTAATGTTTTCTTATCGTTTTGTGCATGTTCGTTTGATGCCTGTGTCCCACTCCAACGGACCACGTACTCAAATTTTTAGGTTCCAGCCAGTTGAGCTTTGTCGATTTGGAGCGAGACATCTTCTTGGACAACTGTCAATCGCCATATATGTAATACGAGGTCTGACGGTTTTGGATAACAAACCCATTGCCGGCTGAATACCTTCGCTGCCAGCGTCTGATACCAAAAGTACAACAGATTCGGGTAGTAAAAAATAAATTCTTGGCCCTGGTTTTCTTGTGTCTGACCCGGAGTAACTACTCTTCCAAACAACGAGGACGTCTAGTTTCAATAATTTCAATTAAAAAAAAAATTTACGGAAGTTTACGAGTTATATTTGAAGTTAAATACCTCTAACTATGGCTCCGATTGTAGTTTTTAATTCAGATAATTTTTTTAGAAAATGTCGTTTAACTCATGGGCGCCAAAAATTTTTTGGCGGAGAGGGAATCTTAAAAAAGAACTTTTTTAAAATTCTGTAGCAATAATTCATAGTTGTACCAGCCAAAAAAAGTTTGTGGGCAATGCAATATTGCCCAAATCTTATTGTTGTTTAACAAACCATGGTTTTGTTCTTATTTACTGTACAAAGTTGCCACTTTGAATCTGCAATCGTTTTCACCGCAAAAGTTTAGTGAAGACTGAAAAAAAAAGAAAAAGGTCATCACTTTCAACCAGTGTCCAAAATCTCTGTTTTTGTCCCAAACTTAAAGCGAAAACTAAAAAAAAGCTCATCACTTTTCACCAGTGTTTAGATCTGATATTTTGGTCGAGTTTCTACAATTATAGGGGCAAATCTAACCCAATGTTTCTGTACTGCAAATTTTAAAGGGCATTATTTGTCCACCTGTACCCAAATTTTTTTGACAAAGGGCAGGGGGCAATTTGCACCCCCGGTTTTGGTGCTCCTGGATACACCTGCTACAATAAGTAGTTTTCCAATCACTAGAAATTTCCTAAAAAAGTAACCGAGAGTTTTTCGAGCTTTGGATTAAATTAAATCTTTGAAAACACTTTTTATAACTAAAAAAATTGGTTAAATTGATGGTGATAAAAATAGTTTAATTTACAAATCCTTTAGTTTTTTGTGAGACCTACAGCAACTTGGCGGCTAAATTATCCTATTATTTAACGACGACCTGCGCAGAAATAAATTAACTATATCCGTCAAAACTGTAAATGTTATTTGCAACCAACTGCTTGCACAATTTGTTGTCTGCAATTGTAATTATATTCTAACTGAAATCTTTTTTAGCAAGCTTTTATATAAATTATGGCTAAAGTGTGCCTAAAACCGTAAAAAATCATTCTATTTTTGGCTTGCATGGCTTCCTGTAAACTCTTTATACTGGTAGTATTAGTCATACCAAATAGACAATCTGACAATACGTGTTATCCATAGAGTCTTTTGGACAACGCAGAAAGTCAAAGAACAAGGTTTAACGGTTATATAAGAGAAAACCAGGTGCTGATTCAACGCCTTCACTGCCAGCCCCTGACCCGGGCAATCTGTCTATGACACTGATCTACTTGTCCATACGACAACAAGGAAAATGTTTCAATAAACGCATAGCAAGATTTGTTTTATGTTTAAAAAAAAATTCAGTTTAGAATAAAAAGTAAAGCCAATATATTTTAAAACATTGTTTGTTTCAAGACGTTTCGGAATTATAACTCATTCCATCATCAACTGCGTTAAACTATATTGGCTTTACTTTTTATTTTAAAATTACTTAAGGGTTCCAAATTTTATGCCCCGAAATTCAGTTTAATTTTGCTTTTCAAGAAAAACTTTTAGCTTTAATTGGTAGTAATCTGCAGAGTTTCTTCCATTTTTTTTGCATTCTTTTGCAATAACAAAGAAATTTTTTTGTGGGTGTAATTTTGCAGATGTTTTTGAATGATGCAATCAAAATAAAACCGAAATCATATTGAGACCCGTAGGTTTAAATTTGTGAGTTTGCAATGATTCTTCATAATTTTATTTTGTAATAATTTTGATATACTATTTTACCCGCTAGGAGCAGTATTGAACAGTTACACCCTCGAAGTTGCAATTATATTTACATTTTTCTAATTGTGTTGATATCACAATACCCTCTCTCATACTCGTACTCAATTTGGGCAAAACCAGAAATTTCCAGACAGCGCAAGAAAATTAAAACTACTTCTGCAGGACAAAGTTACCAAATTCAGAAAAACAATCAAGGTTTGAGGCGAAAGACTTTTTTTTATTTTAAAAATCACTACTTTTTTGGGACAAAAATCAAAAATTTAGAGCAAATTGAAAATTAAAATCTTTGTTTTTTTTGTTTTTTTTGGGTTCACCCTAAATTTTAGACAAAATTTCTTTTAATATCCGTAAAGTACTAGAAGGTCATGATTCCGGAAAACGTCGTAGAATTCGGGTAAAACCAGCAGACGTCAAAAAATTTGGATAAAACTGAATTACTCCCCTACGTTTTTTTAATGGTGCTGCTACGCCCTCTTTTAAATCGTTTTTGAAACCTTAATGTAAGTTTATAGAAAATCCAGTAGATAAGAAGGCAAAAGGCTGCAAAAAAAAATTTAGAAAATGAATGATGTAAGAAGAAGTAAGTTATAAATTTAAATTTTGCTGTGTCCAAGACCAAAGTTATCACTCAAAATGTCGGGATAGAAAAAAAATTGTGACTTAGTTCTCTCTATTTTGAATGGCTTTTATTAAAATAGTATGACATCAATAAAAATAGTGCAACAAGTTACAAGAGAACAAAATTTTTAACGTGACAAGTAGTTGATAATAAAAACTTTTAAATCAGAGAAGCGTCATTAATCTATAAACTTGAATAAACAATATTTGCTTTTCAAGATCATCGTTAATCGCAGCAACAATTGAGTTCAACAACAGCTTGTTTTTGTTGGACTTATCGAAGGGAATTCTTCATTAGTATCGATTGGCTTCGGTATTCTTGAATACTTTTTTCCTAAAGCAAAAAAATGAATATCAGGATGGATGGACTGATAGAAAAAAAATAGCAGACACAAACATGACAAACAAAGCTTACTTCTAATTAATTAATTTTGTTTTTACGTCAAATAATCAAAAATATTAGTTGTATCTACTTTAAAACAAGATTGGGCTCAGCTTTGATACGATTTTATAACCACGAAATTACAAAAAAATTAAAAATAAAAATTGGAAAAAGTTTTCAAGGAACTGCTTGGTTTGGCACCGGCCTAGGATTAAGAACGCTTACATTAAGTTTAGATATCGGAATCGTAGTCAGGTATTTTTAAGCTATTGCAAAAAACAATAGCCTATTGGTTTGAATTTTTATCGACTTCGAGTAAGAGGAGAAAAAATGGATCTGCTGTCAGCGGCAGATCGTAATCAACGAGTCGAGTTAAAACTGCCACTTTATTGAAACTAGTTAAAATTGTAAAAAGCATAAACTTTTATCCATCAAAATTTAAGTGCAGATTAATATTAAGTGTAATGCAGCCGCTCAATATTTAAATATTCATTACAACAATAATTGATTAAGAGAAAAAAATTATATTAGGGTTTATTAAGTAACATAGGAAGATACTATAAAAAATCATATAAGGTTTATAAACTATAACCAAAAAATTTCCATTTCACACACTAAACAGCATTGCTGTGTTTTTCTTAGCGCTTTGATTAGAGGCGTTAAAAATGAAATCAGTAAACGGTCGGAACAGCTTTTTTGGTTGATTGCGGGTAACGAAAATTGCGAAATGTTTTTTAAAAATTGCTTCTCCCAACACTAATTTCATTCCTCCAAAAAAGATATAAATAATGCTCACACATATCTTAAAAATAAGAAAAATTCGTAGAAAACACAAGATAGTTTGTGTTTATAAAGAAATCCAATACAGTTGAAACGATCAATCTTAAAAATTAGCAAGAATTTACCGATTTCACGAAATATTTCTTCAATGTTATAATTGAACTTTGCTGATGTTTCGAAGAATCTAAGATTTTCTTTTTTGGCATAACTTTCAGCTTTCTGTTAATTTATTAAGCAAATCAATAAAAACTGTACAAAAATTGAGTAACCAAAGATAAACAACAGGCAATATCCGTATTTCGGCCTTTAGGCCTCATTAATGCTGTGATTTTAGCCTGATCTGTAAAATAGGCTTAAAAGATAAATATTAATATAATGAGAAGTTTCAATTGCGATGATTCTGGCATTTAGAAATCACGGTAACAGCTTCTGGTTGTTTCTTTAACACAAATATTTACTATTCAACAAGAACGTGTACATATTCCATAATACTCATTAATTTGTGATGACCTAGCTTTGTGAATCACATATATTCGCTGTGCTATGATCAAGACAAAGCTGTTTCATAAGTTTGTCAGACAAGTCCATAGAAAAGTCTCACACTGATTTCATTAACAAATTACTTTAATTTTACTTGGATTGTTTTGTTTACCTTCTAACACGGGAAATAAAACAACAAATCTAATTTTGTTAAGACAAATTTAGGTTGTGTTTTGAGTGTTTGAGTATTTCTGAAAGGTTGAGAAACATCGATTTTCTGTAGGTTGTTTTATTTTAGCTAAAAATCTAAAAAATTAAAAACTAATTTGATTAAAACCAGAGTTGTAAAGACTCGAGTTTGGTTTTTGGTGGGCAACTAAAACGCGACTTTTAAATTATAATGACTCGTATTTACTATGGCAAACTTTTTGGGGTTTCCGCTGTTTGTTCGATATTACACTTTTAGAAGAGGCTAACTATTAATTTAGTTTTTATAGCAAAATTCATTTTTAGCTTAGTTTATTGATGCAGGTTTTGATAGGTTTAAAAAGAATTTTTATTTGAGAGATTTAAAAGAGTATTAAAAGAGTACCGCAATACGTGTGCATTTCCTAAAAAGCAGGTACGCAATTTTTGCCAAAATTGCACCAACTTTTACATAAATCAAAATTCGGAAAAGCCATAAAACTTGAAGACAGTTGTGCTAGTAATTTGAGAACAACACATTGTTTTTATACAGTGCTTTTCGCTTCCCTCCTAACCTAATAAGATTAACTTGTTTTCTGCATAAGATGTACATTTCAATTTGAGTTCTCGGTTTTTTTGTTGGTTCGACAAAAATTAAAATTTTTTAGTTGCAACTATTTATAGAGCGAAAATTTCTCGATGCAGTTTATCTATCTTTTCGGTGTAAAGAACTTCAAAATGAAGACGATTTAATTTATAACAGATTATTAGAAACATTCGGCTACTGATTAGTTTTAACAAAAAGTTTTGCTCTTATGACGAAAACTGTTTTTAAACCTTCTTTCCAAACACCGAATATGTATTTTTTTATTTTGGATGCATCAATTTAATTATTGCTGAGTAAAAAATTAAAATTTTGATCAAATGTCAATTGCAATAGAACTGAAAAAGAAATCACGAAAAAGCTGTTTTTGATTTCTTGCGAAGAAAATAAATTTGAATTTGCAATATTACGTTAGAAATTTGTTTTGTCATGATTGTCGTTTCGAGCAACTGTCGGGTCACGGCTAAAAAGGTTGAAAAATATTGTTTCAGACTGTTTTGATAGCACTTCCTCATTGCTTACTATTACATTCTTTCTTTTGCTTGTTTTTAATATAGGCTACTTTACTTATATAAATCTGTTTGTTTACGTCGCACAAATAAGCAACTTTATGCAAATGGCCTCTTTCCAATTACATTTTTACTGAAGCAGCCAGTATTAAAAATTTGCCGCAATACTAAGACTATAAGGAACGCAAAAGTTATCTATAGATAAAACTCTAATGGCTTTATGTCAAAACACAAAAATTTTGCGGTACACTTTAAATCTTTTCACGGTTCACAATTTGGAAAACCATGGATTTGCCTATCGTTAAGCCTTCAAATACAGATGAAGGAGATCACAAAATAATTGCTTTAAATATAAACATTATTTGTTCAAGTTTTAATCAAAAAAATAAATGAAAGAGTTATTACGACCTTAATCAAACTTAACGAAGTTAAAAACACAAACAAATCAGAACAATTTTAAATTTGCTCAAAAAACGTTTTACTTACTTGCTTTTCTACTTCCCGGTTCTTCTCTAAATCGGCTTTGTTTCCCACCAAAAATGTAATCAAATGAGGATCCGCTTTCTGCCGTAGACTTCTAACCCATTTTTGGGCCTTGACAAAAGAATCCTAAAAATTTGAAGTTGTTCTTTAAACAGTGGTTCTCAAACTTTTTTGCGTCGACCCCAATTTGAGTAAAATATTTATCGACCCTAATCACAATATACAAATACAGTATTATTAATTAATGTACCATTAAAGTGAAGATTTATTTTTATTTTATTAATCTTCACTTTTATGCAATCATTTCTTGAAGTGCAGCAACCTTGCTTTTTGTAACGCAATTTCAATGTTTCATTACTAATTTTGCAAGTTACAGCGTACGCTCGTTTTGTTGCTTTTTGCTTTTTCTGATTCGCAGTCGTGATTACGTTTATTATTAAGTAATTATACTGTAGTTGTACTTTTACAAGGTGGCGAGGCAGAAATAAAAAAAACTGAACTGACTGAGCCATGATTTTTTAGATGCTTAGAGATACTAAGTGAAGACTAAAAAGGATTAAGTAGGTCTTTATATTGATGATCGTACCGTTTAGTACCGTAGAAAATAAAGTATCGTTGCTTTATTGCTGCAGTAGACCCATTAGTCTTTCATGAACTCCCACTCTATTCCGTGCTATTTATCGACCCCTAAGATGTTATACAAGACACTTGAAGGTTGATATTGACCACTTTGAGAACCATTATCTTAAAACGATGCTAATAAGAATTCAAATAACTTACATGTTTTGTTATGTCATAAACAATAATAGCAGCTTTTGCACCCCTGTAATACATCGGAACTAAGCAGTGAAACTTTTCTTGGCCGGCAGTATCCCAAATTTCAAACTTGACAACGTAATCATCTAGGGGTAGAGTCTTCATAAAGAAAGCGGCTGAAAATAAATTTTATATTAGCTTTTGAACGTTGTAAATGACTCTATAATGCTGTTATCGTCAACATTTTAGATTGTTGCATTTCTCAGAATTTCGATTGCAAACAAAACACTTTTATACAGGGTCTTTAAAAAAAACGACACCGCAAAAAAGTTAAATATTTTTTCATGTTTAAGTTATAGCAGTTGCAATTTGGAAAAAACAATCTACAAGAAATACAAAACAATAATCTGAAAGTTTCATTCCAAAACCTACACTAGATTTGCGGCAGGCGCTAATTACAGTACTGTACATGCTCAATGTCCGCCGGGTCTCTGCAAGCACAGTTGCACTCGGCGTGAAAAATTGTCAATAACTCGGCTACATCCCTCGTTTGGAATTTCTCTTATTTTTTTAGTGATCTCTATTTTCAAAGCAGCAATGGTCCTATGGTTATCTTTGTACACATTGTTTTTTAAAAATCCTCATAAATAAAAATCTGGTGGACTCATGCCTGCACTGTGAGGAGTCCATTCATTGTCAGCTCTTCTGCGTTGCACCGTCCTGCTGGAACCACCGCGAGTCTCAATCAACACCTCTCTTTAGCCCCAAAGCCAGGAATATATAGAACATCGGGATTGCTTACTTAAATTAGTCGCTGACAACAGTGGTGCCAAGCAAAAAGTAAAAATATGTACATTTTTCTAATGTAAATGGCGTTGAAGCACAAAAACAAAATTCATCATGAAAGTGGGGCCTATTGCTTGGTCAACTAGGCTTCATATGCCTTGGTTTAATTCCTGGGTTGTCTGCAATAAACACAGCTAGTTTTTAAAGAAAATATATGAATTTGTTCACGTTTGTGGCAATTTTTCGCACTACTACTTTTATGTCTACAATATAATATCAACAATCAAAGATTTTAATTACAAAATTTCTTCAGTATTTTACGACAATTAATATAACACAAAGTGAAATTTTAATGATATCGACATACACTAGTCCATGGGTGTAGATTTAAAGGTAAGTTTTTTAACACTGCGACTCATTTTCGCTGGAGGTTAGGGTTAGATTGATTTTTTATTTTTTTTATTTTTATCTCTATATTTATCCTCCTGACTCGCAGGAAAGCGACGGAGGCGCTATACATAGGGTAAGCAATTACCCCGACCTGCTTCCGGAGATGCCAAGATATTGCTATCCGCTTGTAATTTAGTAGAGATATGACCGCAATTTAGAACTGCTTGTCAAGACCACCAAGCAGGGGAAAGTGCCGTAAAGTGTCTTTCCCAAGGACACAACAGAATGGCGCAAGTGGGTTTTGAACTGAGACCATGTTGATCATCAGTCCGGTGCTTTAACCACTCGACCACACTGCCGACTCTATATTCGTTAGATATATTCGTTTTAGTTCGTTTTGTGTCCGGCATTGAAACAACAATTAGTACTCCATCAACATTGAAATACAGGAGTGCCCATAAGTGACCCAACACTTGTCACAATGATGAATTCATTTATTTATCACACAATTACACAACTACAATGACGAATTTACTTATTTTTCTCACAATTACACAACTTTTAATCCATTTGAATTAACAGTTACAATAAAATCAATAATAATCATTATTTTACTCTTTGGTGATATCAAGTGTTAGGTTACTTATGGGCACCCCTGTATAACGTTTAATAAGCCACCAACAACAGGGTTATAAAAGAAAATTATATCAGTAATAAAAAAAGCAAATAATAATAACATTAATTTTTAATGCACTAAATAAAAAGTATTTAATAACAATAGTTAACCAAAAAAAAGCTTGTTGCACCGACTGGAAATGAATACTATAATCTACTTGTATATAACGCTGTTATGGTAACAGTACTGATATGTTGCTAAACGATGTACCGTTAACTGATAAGATCAAATTGCCCTAATTCAGCCACTCCTTACCCTCTGTGAACACCCACCGGTGATCACTATCGATTGGCTGTTGATATGCTATTGACAGTCACCGTCAATCTTGATTTGCAATCTGTCACTAATGATTCAATAGTGATAGTGGCACCACTTTATTATCATAGATACTAACAATAGTAATTTAATGAATATTCATGGTGTATCAACAGTGCGAATGTCAACTTAAAAAATAACATTGTTTATATAATAATGATTAAACAATTACAATGTCTTTATAAAAGGGGTTATCAAATCTCAAATTGTTATTTTGAATAAATCTCTTAACAGTGATGATTTACCCCAAGTGATAAATTGTCTAACATTTATCACTACTGAATCACCACTAAACCACCAGCAATCGTCACTGTTGATTAACTATTGAATAACTATTGATGTGCACAAAGGGTAACACCACTGTTGTCAAGCGTGATTACTAAAAAAGCGAAGTAAGCGATCCCGATATTCTATATATCCTTGCCCTAATTAAAGCTCGGTAAAATTTTGAAAAGATAGCAATGTACCGTTCACTGTTGATTGTGGCTGATTGTGATTTCTTTGTCATCTTCGAACCAATAAGGTCCAATAATGCCATGACGGCTAATGGCACACCAGGCTGTACATTTTACACCATGGAGTGGTCTTTCTGCAACTTCATTAGGAACTTCACTGCCCCAGAACACATAGTTCTTAGATTTTATTTGATTACTTAAAGAAAAGTGAGCCTTGTCAAAAAAACCACATATCATCAAGAAAATTTTTGTTTTTTTCGAGTTGATCTGCTATTTGTAGCCGTTTTTCCTTGTCTTGATGTGGGTCTTATAAGGCTAAAAGTTTAGATCTTTTTTCAGTATAGTTTTAAGTGAACTAATCTTGATCCTTAACTCTTGGCTGCGCAATGACTTTTTTGGATTTCTCAACTACATAAGTTTTTTTATCGGTTGACCAAGTAATTATAACTCTGTTTTCTAAATTTACCGTCTTTTCAGCTATATTTCCTAAAAAAGTAATAAAAATTAGAACAACATTGAAAAAATTGTGCAAATTTGTTTGGGTGTCTTTTTTTAAACGCCCTGTATATTGTGGTGAAGTTTTTTTAGGGCACAGAAAAAGAATATCTTACTACTTCTTAGTAATTTTTTAGTGTTTGATCCTTGTTTATAGTTGAAGTTTTACACAAAGTTGACACGTTTTATTTTTATTTCTTTCCAACTTAATTGCTCTACCCTTTTATTGCCTTCTTCCTTACTAAATAGCTTACTTTTGATTTCGTTTCTTTTTCTTACAATAAAACAAAAAAATAAATCAATGGCAAACAATTTTTAATGTTATAGTTTGATTAAGCACACTTCTCACCTCCTACCGTTGTCTCAAAATGTGGTACAAACTTGTTTTTCACAAATCTCATGACAAGGCTACTTTTTCCCACTGATGCTTCCCCGACAAGAACGACCTTGCAGTTGTGTTTCCAGTTTCCCCTGTTCATGCTTGCATTTTTGGGTTTCAATGTTGCAGATAAATCAGTTCAAAAAGGTTTACTTCAATTTAAAAGTTATTTTTTTAAAAACCCAAATAACTTTAAAAGTTTTTTATTACATCATTGAAAAAATAAGAAACAGATTATGGAAATTAATAGCATGATTTTTTTACGTTTTGTAAAACTCGTAGGAAGTTTTGGCGCATTTGGAAACAGTAAGGCAACTTTAAAATGCATTAGGTTGTGATGACCTTAAAAAAAGGAAGGCCTAGTTCAAAAAAAGTAAGGGGGGCCATTATTTAATGCACTAAAAAAAGGTAGTGAAGCCATTTTCAGTGTATGAAAACAAAGTGATCAATCCCTAAAAAAAAAGGTTTTCAATTTAGGGGGGAGGATTATTGAGTGATCCAAAGCATGGAGATGCACTTTTTACTGCCTCAAGACATTGTAATCTTTAAAAAAAGGTCTTTACTTCCACAAGCACAAATGACACAACAACCTAAGGAGCAGAAGCCTGCTGATCTTCAAAATTTTTTTCTTTTCTTTTTGACATGCAATGGACGTCCTGGTGCTACTATGAAGACATACACCAATTTTTGGTGTAGGGGCCACTTTTTTATGTATTTTAGGCTGACTTGGTGCGGTCGCTCCGTTCGCACCCTATTAAAGCCATCACTGGATTAAAGTACAAAAGTCAAACAATCGTTAAGAATCTGAGGTTTTCATTTTTTTGCAAAGATCGTAAGCCGAAGTTTGTTTCTTTTTGTTGTGTAAAATAATCATTTGTAACGATAACGTATGCTTAACTAGAAAGAAATGAGAGACACAAAGAAAAGACAAATCAGAATTTTTATTATTGAATAAAATCAAATTTACAATTCTCTTAAAATTAAAATTTGAAGAACTCCTAATATTAGACCTATTTTGGATTTAATTTCTAATATATTGGTGGTTGTGATTTCTGAGAACCTAAATAAAATTATATAAAAATAAAACGGAACTGGTTAAGTATTCAGTCTATTAACAAACTTCTTATTAAATTTGTGGTCTACCGTCTGTCAAAAAACGAGTTGGTTAGTGCAGTAACCGAATGGTACATCGTGTGATACCAGTAAACTGCATACGCGTAAACCGTATGACGCCAGAGACTCGTATTTAACCAGTAGCGATAAAATTTTTACTTATTTTTCGCAATAATTTTGAAGAAAACAAAAGTAGACGTGATCGTTTTGACTGCATGACAATACTATGCAATTCTTTTAAAAAATTCTATTTGTAATAGGCTAATACCAAGTCATATGCGTTCGCGTTATTACGAGGTAGTTAATTAGCAGAAGAAAAATTAAATTCGTTAATTTTCAACTTGACTTTTAACTTTTTGATGGAGTTTTTTTTGGAAAACTTCTCTTCAATTACAGTATTTATTTAGTTTAAAAGTAGTTGATCGCTGATAGGTAAGATTTTGTTCTTTACAACTACAATATTTAAACTTTAATTCCCATAATTCTTGTTAAATGTAAAGCTAACTCTTTCTTCTCACAGAAGTGTTTTTAAATCTTACTTATATTTCACCTTGACATGATTACCATCGAACAATGAAAATACTATAAAGTTGCTTTATTTAATTTCAGCATATCTATTTTGTAGAAGAAATTGATCATAAAACTTAATTTCCTGGTGTATTTCTACTCAATAAGAGCAACGTCACCAACTGAAATAAATGAAGAAATCGATGATTAAACTCCCACCGTACGTCACAGAATCATACGTTAACTTTAAATAACAAAATCACAAACTCAAATACACGTTTCTTTTTTAATGATGACGTTAAAATGATTCCGGACGATGAATAAAGAGCGTTTATGAATTGCTAATAAAGCAATAGAAGAAAAATATGGTACTATAGTTTTTGGTGAACAGCTAAAAGAAATGGGATATTCGTTCCAGCAGTGTTAACTAGAACCGGGGTCGGCAAATAGTGGGTCGCGACCCAAATTTGCGTCCCGAGATCAACAAATCAAATGTAAAAGTTTTGTTTTAAATTGTTCGCAAAGCGTGTTTTTTTACGAAGCTCGGTGAAAGTCTTTTCGGTAACCTCATTTTACTTAAAAGGAAAAAATACACAAATCTTTGGGTCTTTGTCCACCCAGTGATAACAGAAACCGAGCTAATTTTGAAGTTGTACAGAAATGCATTATTCAACTTTATCAGTATGTTTATTTTCAAAAATGTAATCATTTCAAGGTGACTGTTTCAAACACTTTGCTTTTATGATACAGGTTTTTGTAAAGATTTATTAACAGAATCA
Organism: Diplosoma virens; assembly: GCA_963680785.1. NCBI lineage: Eukaryota > Metazoa > Chordata > Ascidiacea > Aplousobranchia > Didemnidae > Diplosoma > Diplosoma virens. The sequence goes on from OY796885.1 coordinate 14,824,894, forward strand.
AAAATAAATATAAACTATTTATAAATATCATTTTATTCTGTTATTTTACAAGATTAATTTTTGGAAAACTATAAATTTGCTATTTACCAATCTAATTTATCAAAAAATATTTATTTGACAAAGTGGATGGTCTTGTTTGTGTTTTGAGGTTTATGCAAAAAAAAAAATTGATAAATTTTGTTTTATCATATAAATTATTTAAAAGATGCTGTTGCATTAATCTAATATCTAAATTGAAGAACAAAAATTTAAAAAAATTAAAAAAAGATGAATAAAACAGTTTTATGATCCTTGGAAAACACATGAAAGTTGCCAAGTTTTTCAGAGCTTGAAAAATTTAGTTGGCCAAGATAAATGCGTCATCGTTAAAAAAACTGTAGTCCCAAGTTAAAAGCTCAATTTAGAGCAGCAAACTTTGTTTTCACTTCTATACTGCTGGTTGCTTTACATTCAAAAAAAGAACAATATCTCAGTCTATTGTTTTTTTCAGAGGGTTACGTCATTTATTGCAGGAAGACATTATACTATGATATGACAAACGCCGCATTAAAGTTGATGTATGCGGAACTGGATGCAGAGCCGGAATAAGGTTTTGGTATACCTGGGGCTCTACTGTATTCAAAGGCCTATGTTTCTTCCCGTTCATTGCATCAACTACAATTGAAATAAAATAGCGGATATAAGCAAAGTATTTACAATTAAACACATTTAAATGACATGTTTTCTTGCCTAGGAGAAAGCAAAGCTTTTAATAACATTATCGGTGTCTATCTTTTCCAACATTTTGTTTTCAGTGCAGAGTAGTCCCAAAGGATTTATTCTTTTCTTGCCCACAGATGAACACAGTTGATATTTACTTTTTTCTAGCACCGCAAATGTATCCTCGTCTGAGCAATTAAAAATTAACAAACATATATTTTTAACAGAACAAATAGCTCAAGTTGGGAAATGCATGCATGAAGTTATTTTTATTGATGAATCTAAACATTTTAATTTTTTTGCTACATTTGCTGTTAAAATGGTGTTGTTTTTATTGTGCGTAGTTCCATATTTTGGCGCCAATATATTTAATTGAAAATTGTGTTTTTTGTTTTGAATAATAAAAAAGACTAAATTGATCCCCACAAGAAGATCTCGTATTATGTTAATGAATTAATTTAGTCAAAAATAACTGTCAAATACTTTAGATAAATTTCCATTACTATATTTGCAAACAAATTTAGCAATTTCAGGTTTTATTATTTTTGATATTGGTAAAACATGCAGTTCATGATAAATCTCTGATAATTTGCTACAACTTTTATTGGTTTATTTTCCATCCAATTACAATTTGCTACAACTTTTATTGGTTTACTTTTTTAATCTAGATAAGGAAAGTCCAATCTGCAGCCCACTTAATGTTTTTATGTGGCCACTGCTTTTTCTAATTTTTAGTTATATTTCCATAGCAGTATCGCAGCGTTTCTCAAACTGTGTTCCGTGAGGTTGTTTTTTTAAAAACATTAAGTTTTTGAGACAAAAATCCAGAAATCAGAGTCAAATTCAAAGCGAAGACCTTTTTTAGACATCACTACGTTTTTGTGACGAAAATCTAAAAATCAGAGTCAGATTCGCAATAAAGATCTTTTTGCGACACGCCGACTACAACTAAATGTAAAATTCGGCCCATTATGAATAAAGGTTTGATATCTTTGATCTACATAATTTAGAAACATATAAGCATTTGTGGCCAAGTTATTTAAAAATGAATAAAAGAATAGAAAAATTTTTTAATACTTTTTGTAGTAAAAAATATATCACTTTGCTTAATATTCCCATTTGCCGCTGGCCGAGCTTTTTAAAGTTTAACAGACTTTCTATGTTCGGAAAAATTAAGTGTATTGTCAATTGTAAGGTTACAAGCATTTTGCATATGACTAACTTGTATTAATGCCAGCAGGACAACTAATTCGTATTTTTTTTCGCATTGATGATAATTACAGTAGATTCAATTTAGTTGAATTTAAGGTTAATCTATGTGCAAGCATCCAATGATAAATCGAATTAAATTCTACATTTAACTGTTTTTGCTATTGATACAACAATTTTCCATTTTCGAACTAACAAGTATCACCAGCGAAAAGTCTAGTAATAGGGAGATATGGGAAATCTGCGGCCTCCATGAGGTTTTTGGTGTGGCCGCCATGACAATTAAAAAGTAATAAAATTATATGTCAATGACTACTGCTGATAATAAAAAACCTTTTTTTCTTTTAACTTCTAAAGATCACTGTATTTTAGAAACAGAAATTAAAAAAAGCTGGCACAAATTTAAAGTGAAAACTTTTTTTATTTTTAGAGATCAATTCTGTTTCGAGGCGAAAATCAAGAAATACGAGAAAGATTCAAAGTGATTACGTTATTTTCTTGGGTATTTCAACTTATGAGGCCTCCTTTGTTAAAAATTTTAAAATCTGGCTTCCAATAACAAATAGGTTCCCTACCTCTGTTATAGAATTTAAATTTTTGGGCCAATCATTAACTTGAATAAAAACTATAAAGGACAAAGTGTAAATCCTTGCGGTACCCCTGTATCAATATTGCTAAGTTTAGAATTGCAATTATTAATAAAAACAAATTGTTTTCTATTTGATAAATTAGATACAAAATTCAGCGACACTCTAGTGATCTAATTCATGAATTAAAAAATACGACTAACTGTATCAAATGCCAAAGCCAAGCAGTACGACACCTGAAAACAGTTTTTGTCTAGGTTATCATAACACGAGGAAATAACATCTACAATTGCATGATGTGTCGAATGATTAGTTCTAAATTTAATCTGTGATGGTGAAATTCAACAAACTGTTATAGTAAATAAAACCTTATTATAGTTTAAAAATTCAACAACTGTTGTAAAAACAAGTTTTTTAAATGTTTTAAAAAACACGACGCAATCGCTTACACACTTGGAGTACGTTTTACCTAATGTAGTACATTCTATTTGTTCATTATTATCCACTGCTGCATATTGCACTTCTCACGAACGTATGCTTCGCCATGAGAGAAAATCATTTAATGGTGTATCGTTGTAATCTTGGGTAAAACCAGGATCCATTTACGTAAAAAATCATGATCGAAACGATAAGCCCGATTTACTAGTTGAAGAAGCCGAACTATTAAAAGCTAATCCACAATATGCCTACGTAAGATTAGAGGATGGTAGTGGAATCCCGGTTTTTCTTCGAAATTTGGCTCCAAAGGCAGACACATCTAGGGTAGAATCTCACGTCAACAAATATGATGAGGCAACCCTAACCTTCGTCGCATGAACAAAACGAAACTGTTACAATTATTTGCAAAATGACGTTGATATTTCTTTAAATCAATATGACAGTAATCCTGAAATTAAAAACGACGTAAATCAGGACCAACCCAAAGGTTTTGAAAATAAAACGCAGTACGTCGCTCTTCGCATGTTCGTCATCCTATTAACCTTTATGGCGACCCTGTATATTATTGATTACTTTTTATAGTGTTTCAAGTCATTTCCGTGGGGGTGAATGTTATGAGTTTCGAACTCGGCAATCGTTTGTCAATTCAGTCTATTATATGTGTTTAAGTGCGCACTTTGATTCACATTAATGTTTCTCGTGATTGGCACTGGAATGGGTTTTCAGAAAGACATTTTTAGTTCTTCCAAAAATGTGGTATAAATTTGGGTGTTGTGATTTAATCTGTTGTATTTTTAGATGCCAATAAGATAGTCTTTTAAAGCCTAAATAAAGGTTAAATGCTTGTTAAATTGAATTAATATATTACAGTTTCGGCAACAAAAACTGTCGAAAAATTAAACTATAAATGTATCAATATCGTTAATCCAACTATTTGTAAATCCTTATATATATAACGAGGTTAACAAACCACTAACTTAGATCTTCTTCTAAGTAATTTTAAACAAAAAATAAACTTTTTGTACCTGTTAAATTATCAGATTGACATAAAAAAAGTATTTTTTGAAATGTCATTTGCTAGAAATGAAAAATTTATCATCTTTATTTTTTTCAAGTTTTGATAAGATAGATATTTTTTCTCTATTGAGGCTCTCAAAATTAATTTTCTTCTAGTTCAACTTATCTAAATGATAATATCAGGTAAACAAACGTGTTTGTAAATAGCAGCGGGTGATGATTGGATGCAAAAGTGCGGAGATGATAATGGATAACTTTTATCCAATTGTTCGTTGGGGCTGTGACGACTGCGAGGTTTGAACCATCTTTTTTTCTTTATCTTGTTTTCGTTCATTATCATATGTTTCGCTTTTTTTCTTTTGTATCATTCCTTTTGCCGCGTTTTCAATTTTCGTGAAGTGCTTTGTTTGGATTTTTGTGCGACTGAAGGATTTGTAACAAAGGAGATGCAATTACAAGCTTGAGAATTAACAATTGTGTTTGAACAATAGAAAAGAAGCATAGAATACACAAAAGGTAGTAGCCACCTTACTCTTTTGATAAGAATATAAGAAGTGACCTTTTAAATCAAATAAGAAGTTATATTGTATAAGGTCTAAAAAAATCCGCTACAGGGCGTTTGAAGTATCTGGAAGAATATTTTTATTATAAACAGAATTATCAGTCAAATTAGAAGAAATAAAGACTTTTTTATTAAATATTTTTGTGCAAAATAGAAAATTTTTGGTATATCTGAATCGGAATCGAATGCTTTTGGAATGAATCAAGATGAATAAACCTTGATGATTAAATGAAAAGTTTTTGAAATAGTAACATTTTTTCAAAATGGAATTACATTTATTCATCCATAGCTTAGATCAGGGGTGATTAACTACTGACCCGTGAGTCAGTATAAAAAACGTTGGACATCCCTCATCTAGAATTACTGAACTAGCAGAGGAGATGCAGCAACAAGTTTTTCATTAATCCTGTAAGTAAAATCGTAACCCACTTTGTTCTTTTTTTTAATTTAAGATATCAAAAATGACAAGTCACTTGAAAAGGTTCTCCATCCTTGGCTGAGATACATTTTGACTTAAATGGGTTAAATACTGCGTGGTTTAACCAGATAAACGTATGAAGGATATAAATAAAAATATAATAAAAATTACTCGTTTTATATTTTGCTAAATCAACCCAAGAACAGGTAGATTTAGTGCTAAACAATCAAATAAAAATGGTTTCTAGCGAAAAGTTGCTTTGTTACTGTATTTATTTCAAATCAATACAAAAATCTGATTATAAAACCAGATTACTTACTTACAAGTGCAACGCAATCAGTCGGACCACCACGGAAAACGTACATTCCTTTTAGGAATATCATAACGTATCATCTCACCTTAAATGGCACAGATTAAAATCTGTGCCGTGTAACAACTGAAGTACTGGAATTGATTCATTCATTATAATCATGATAACATCCGTTACAACTTTAAACGGGAATTCAAAAGGAGGGACATTACATGTCAACTCACACCCCTCTTTTTCCGAACATCTCCGATTTTGCTGAAATTTGGCATGTTTGTAGGTTTGAATGAGAAAATGTCTCACACCAAATTTCAAGTTTTTAAATTAAATAGTTTTTGATATATAAAAGTTGAAAATTAGACACAAAATCGCCGCTTGAACGCCCCTGATTGAGCAAAAGTGGCTTCCTGGCTTTATTTTTCGTTCGATTTCAAAGATGTTAATTTCATTGGAAAGCTCTTTTCAGCAGCTTTCCAATAATAATCATATTTTAAATGTATCTTTATAAATAAAAAAGTTATTTATTGTCGTGACTTTGTGACCTTGACCTCGCATGACCCTAAAACCCCCACTCTAGACAACAAAAATTTTTCAATATTTTTGTTCCTCACATAGAGGATTATCAGCATGCCAAAAATAAAATGGGATCTCTATGGGTTTTTAAGATATTTTTTAATTAGAAAAAAATTGACAAAAAACTTTCGAAAATAATTTATTTGAAAATATCGTCAAAGTTGCGAAAATATTTATTGAGTAAATATCAACAAATTTGCATCATTAGGCACACCTGCTCAATAAAATGCAAATATCTTGAAAACCCATAGATATCCCACTTTGATTTTTGGCATGATATCCTCTATGTGAGGAACAAAAAATTTTATTGTGTAGAGTGGGTTTTTTTGGGGTCATACGAGGTCAAGGTCACAAGGTCACGACAATAAATAACTTTTTTATTTACATAGATACATTTGAGATATGACTATTATTGGAAAGCTGCTGAAAAGAGCTTTCCAATAATATTTATATCTTTGAAATCGAACGAAAAATAAAGCCAGGAGAGCCACTTTTGCTCGATCAGGGGCGTTTGAGCGGCGATTTTGTGTCTAATTTTCAACCTTCATATATATCAAAAACTATTTGATCTAGAAACTTGAAATTTGGTGTGAAACATTTTTTCATTCAAACCTACAAACATGCTAAATTTCAGCAAAATCGGAGATGGTCGGCAAAAAAATACCGAAAAGGGTGTGAGTTGACATGGAATATCCCAGGACCAATTCATGGACTTCTAAATAGTAGTAAAAGTCCATAACCAGTTGAACTAGGTAACCCAAATATCTGCGTTTATTTAACTTTTTGGAAAAAGTGCTAAGCTTCAAGCACCAGTATAAGAGTTATCTTAACCTACTTTTAAAAATGTCAGCACGGTTCCTGACGTGAACTTGTATTGATTCTGCTGTAAATATTCGCCAGCTTTTTCAATTACCGTAATAAAAAAAGCGAGTGTTCCTTTTGTAAGTAAAAGTTAATATGAAATTTATACATATCATCAATATAAGCAAAATCTTTTTTATTCTAGACTCTAGATTAGTGTTTCAAAGTGAAGCATTTTGCTCCTTCAAGAGACATTTGAAATCTCAACGGAAGAAAAATTGCTGGGACGAGAATTTGAGAATTTTGTTACGATATACGTTGCCCCCGAAAAATTAGTAGTTGAATGATGAACAGATAAAAGTCACACTAAAGACCTTTTTTAGTCTTCACTTGAATTTAAATGTAAATTTTATTGATAAGCTTTCTGGACAACTAGAAATCGCATCTAAAAATTTAGAAGATAAAAAAGATTTTCACTTTAATCATTGAGGTTTTTTTAGAGGAAAAATGATGATACCCGAGTCCTAAAAGAAAAGAATGCGGCAAAAACTATGAGAACCACTGCTCTCTCAAAGTTTTTTTGACATAATTTTCTAGTTTCTAAAAAAGCATCCACGATTAGAATTTAAATACATCTGATAAAGCAGACAGTATTGCCCCCAATGCTTAATTTATCCTTATTATTATTTAAAATTCGGTGTTTTTTTTCTGCCAGCAGCGTGTTCTTTGGGTAAGGAGCGCCTTTTTGAAGGCGATCGTGTTCGACACGGCCTCGCTTCAGCTTGATTTCTTGTCAGGTATTGTCCTCTTTAGACAGTGCTGAGAGAACTTTCCAAGAGATTTCTTAACTTCACTTCCTTTAAAAATATGCAAACAAATAAATTTTTTTTTATTTGCTAAAGCAATTTTCGTGCCACGCTTGACATTGTACGAAGTTTAATGACCTCACCTTGTCCAATCAATTACAAAGATAATTACCGTAAAACCTCTAATTGAGCGCCACCCTGTTTTTTTCAAAAATCGCCGTAAGCGATTTACTAACCCGGATTCCCCTGCGGTTACTATCGCTTCTTCAGAGATCCATTTTCTCTTGTTTTTTTTTATTCCATGCTAATGCTGATGCTGAAAGAGGGATTTCGGGTTAGTTTCACCGCAAAAAGAAATTGCTTACGGCGACTTCTTGAAGAGACAGGGTGGCGCTAAATTAGAGGTTTTACGGTAGTTGATATAGCAATTTAAATTTGTTTGTTATCTGCTTGTCTTTTTTATGCTAATAATTAAGCGTATTTGAATTTTCGATATTAAATCGGCCTTATTTCAGAAAATCATTTTTGAAGCAATTTTTTGATTCATTTTTGCTATGTCATGATCAAAAAACTCTTATTAAAAAACGTTAGATAATTATAAATTGAAAAGCAATAACCACGCCAAAGGGAAAGCATATCCAGCCGGAAGAGTTAAAAAAAAAACAAATACAAAGACGCAATTATACAAGGACAAATACAAAAAATTTTTTGAAGTCATTCGTTCGTTCAACAAGACAAACTGTTGCGCCAATAAAATGCTATAAGCCAATACGGAATCTTGAATATCATAAGAGATTGGTTGTAAATTTATCGCATGGTTAAAATTACAAAGCCGAAATCGCTTAAAACAAAACTAAAAGTTAAGAGGAAAGAAAAGGTAGAGCTTTGAGATGTACGTAAACAAACATGTTTTACCAGCATTTTGCCTTATGGTTCACGGCACTCTACACGCCCAATGATAAATAACGTAATGAGCAGTATGTAATATTCAGCAGTTTATAGCTAAAAAATAAACAAGAAGCAATCAACACTCAACAAAACAGAAAGTAACTAATCACAAATAAAAGCCAGGTGCAAACGTAAATTCAAACAAAAAAACTTTCGATTTGACAAAGGTAAAATAAAAATGCAAATTTTAATTTATTTTTGCTCTTCAAGCAAAATTCTCCGATGGGCAATCGTTGCTAAACAGAAGTGTCAACGTTTTTCTTTTGCATTTTTATGCCGACAAGAATTTTTTTTTCGGTTTCATGTGGGGAAGTATAAAAACAAAAAAATTAAAACTGCTTTGCTATGCGCGACCAAATAAAAAACGAAGCGGAATGTGGTCTATTTTAATTTGCTGGTTATACGCAGCAAGCTGGATTTATAAAAAATAAGTAAAGCTCGTTTTAAGCAATCTTTTACTTCCAGTTATACTTAATGAACATTTTATCCTCTGCCTGTGCAAGTACGAAACCTTGATACTTTAAAGCAAATCAACAATTGTGGCAAATAAAATATTTCTTCACGTTGTCCATTGTTTATCGCTGCACCAGCTTTCAGCAGCAACTCTTTCGAGTTGGAGTTGTCGGCGGATGAACCTCAAATCTATCAGCTTGTCTTGATGTTATTGGACATCTATTTCCTGAGAAAAAAAAAAAAAAAATTAGTCGTGCATAGCTACCAAATACGACCTTTAAAAAAACGTGAATTATTTGTTTGTTATTCATTAAACATTAATTTTTTTATAAACTTCCATACTTCTCCGAATATCTTTTTTAAAAAAGCTAATCTTTACAATAAAATGCTTGAATAAATTTAATCTTATTCGACGGTGCATAACCTACGGTCGTGCGCATATGTCACTCACTTAACTACTTTCATATTTAAACTTACTAAAATTTTGCTCTTATATTGCACCGCAGTTTCGAAAAGAAGTCATATAAAGAATAAGAAATGCTATTATGGAATATAGTGACCTAAACAAAAACGGTGTTTATCAACAAAAATAAAGGTGAAAAGCAAAAAGAAAAGGTTTCACTTGAGATTGAAGGCACGAAATTCACGTTAACGCTGTCATCACTGGTGAAGATTTTTTGTTGTTTAAGTTTTATAAAAAAAGTAAACTCGCAATTGGCCTTTATGCGGCCGGCAACATCAAAAGGTCGGGCACCCATGACCATGCATTTTGTGCATACTATTAAATCATTTTGAAAAAAACACTTTTGGAATAAACAAATATTTACCGATTTCACAAAATATTTCTTCAATGTTGCGATTAGACTTTGCTGATGTTTCAAGGAATTCAAGGTTTTCTTTTTCGGCATAAGTTGCAGCTTTCTGTCAAGTTTTCAAATAAAATGCATAAATTCTTCAATTATAAATTCTGGTCTGTTAAAACAAGAAATATCTAATATATAAAAACGTTATGAGCAGTCGTTGACCTTGATTCACGAGAAAAAATTGATTAAAAGAACGGAGGTCACTGAACGGAATGGGACGCGCCAATCCGGCTTTCAAACACATCTTAAAATCGAATTGTTTTGCAATCATTTGTACTTAAAAATTTTCCTTGTGTTTATCAAACCAGATCTTGTTTTAAATAAAACAGTTATTCTTTTGCTAGATCTAAGTTGATTCATCTCTCAGTCCTGTGCTAGCATAGATAATAACAAATAAATAAATGTCCATTTAGATTTGGGTTTGTCCTTTATGTAAACATCTCCTTGGATGTTTGCTAAAAACCGTTAGTTTGTGGAGCAGTTCAATTATCATTGCAGTTTTCCGACAAATTTCCAATTTCACGGGCGGATCGTGAAAACATGAAAGAATTTTTTGCAGAAATCGATGCGACAAACTTGTTTTTCGTTTTTACATAAATTTCAATGTTTTTCAATTCATTTTCCTAACAACTAAAATTTAAACTTTAAATTTTGTTGAAACTCACAAAAAGAAGTTATGACTTCAATTTCTAAAGCAGTTGCGATAGAAAATGCTTGTTAGATCGAAGTGTTGACATTTTTTTTGTTGTTGAACTATTAATAAATTCGGGTGCAAATACTAAATTTCAAGGTGTTAAATTTTAAATAATTTCGTTGAAACCAAGGTAAAATATCAAAAAAAAAGTCTTCATTTTGATTACTGAATGCATTGGGCACAAAATAGATTTACAGCCAAAATGTGGTTTGCAACGGACAAAAAGTTGGTCACCCATCATTTAGATATTTAAGCAGAACACATGTGCTTTAAAATGCATCACCTAAAAAAAAAGGTGTTTTTCCTATAGTCCCCTCATCTTAATTACCACAGTTTAATACACGAATACTTGCTTCGTTCGACGCCGGTGCATTTGTATGCAAAAACGAAAAAAAATTAACGTTTTATCTTCATTTTAATTGAAAAGCTTAGACCTGGGGTTCTCAACATATTTTAACACATGAAACCCTTTTGCCCGAAAAAAGTACTTGGTGGACCTTAATACAAAAATCTTGTGATTTTTATTTCGCAGAAATCAATGTGATGACTTTTTTAGGTCTTCACTTAGATTTCATCCGAATATACTTGAATTCGCTAAGCTAAAAACTAAAATTTGGTCCCCTAATTCAGGTAAAAACAAAAAAAACTAATCACGTTGTGTTATAGATGATAACCAAAAAAATACCGTTTTGATTGCTTCAATGACCTTTTTTTGATTTCAACTTAATTTGAGGTCCGATTTAGTTTGAAAAAAGGCGGAATCAAAAATCTTTTGTTGAATGCGTTGTCCTGTGTACCAGTGTTTCTTAATTAAGTAAATAGTTTGAGCCAGTGAAAGAAATTTTGAGGAGTGAACCAGCACGAAATGAAAACTTTCCAGAAATCAAATACATACAGCCGTACCTGCTGGGAAAGCAGGAGGCTATTGCCTCCCCCCCGAGTTTCTAAAGTTTGGGCAAAATCATAATTTTTTGGACAGTGACAGGAAAATATTTGGAAAAAACCAGAATTTTTCGGCCGATGATAAAAGCATTTTGGGCAAAATCTGGAATTTTAAGGCAGTGACAATGATCAAAAAAAAATAATTTGTGCCAAATGCAGAAAAAAGTTAACAAATAAAGGTCAACACCATGATTTTGAGACAAAAATCGAGAAATCTGAAAGAAATTATTTTTTTCAAAAGTGAGAGATTTTTTGTTTTGGTCTTCATCCTATAATCTCAAACATTTTTTTGCCATATCGGTAAGGTAAAAAAAATCACGATTGCGGCAAATGTCACAAAATTAGGGCAAAACTTCATCGCCTTTCCAAATTTTTCGGAGTGTTACAGCTATGCTCACAGGTTATCAGACGGAATTCACTTTTTATGACGGAATAGCGGATACTTCGGTGCTCAGCGTGACACAAAAGTTATTGAGTACACACGCTTAAGTAACAGCATTTAGCATGCGTTAATAATGCGAGTTAAGAAATGCGATTCGCACATCGCTCTCTCATGATACGACCACGCTAGTACTCAGTGTTACCAGATTTGGCAAAAAATTGCAAATTGGGCTACTTTTAGGTCTAATTTTAATATGTTAAAGCAGGGTGGTCTAAGAGTGCGAGTATGAAAGGCCATTTCGATTTAAAAAAACTTGAGGGCTGCAAACAAAAATGTTCCATTGTGAAAAAAAAGCAGCTGCACGCTAAACACAATTTTGGATTAGGTTTCTACAGTATATATAGATTTGAAGCTTTCTGTTTGCCTACGACTCAAAATGATTATTGCAAAAAAAAAAAAAAAAAATTACACAACACACCAACTCAATAGCAAAACAATCTATTGCTTCTTGAATTGATAATTGGGTCAATGTCCGCTCTACTTTCGGTGGTCGACAGACGTGAACAGGCATCCAGGGTCTCATCAGCCATTCGGTTTCGTGTGTTGCTTTTTATTCGCTTCATAATCAAAAATGCACTTTCACTAATGTAGGTGCTGTCGAACATGGAGCACATTTTTTGTGCAAAGTCTCTTAATTAGGGGAACTGGTCTTTGTTTACAAGCTTCCAAAACGCCTTGTAACGCTCATTTTTTCTTGACAAAAGAAAAGAATCCGATTGCAATTTACAGATATCTTGCTGAAGATAAGGTGGTTGAAACTCTACATCTACTTCTATCGGATTGTTGAAAAGCTTAACATTTGCTTTCAGCCAATCAAAGTCAGCGAATCTATCATTAAACTCATCACTGATTTTACCAAATTTCTCATAAAATGGAGAAAAATCAATGTTTTTTCCTTAACCAAGTAATTCGATGCATAAAAGAAAATTGGCAGTATCATTCCTATGCAATGAAACCCGAACACAGCACAAGTTTCTTGCAAAAACCTTCAATGTGTCCAACCAGTTGAAATATTAAGCTTCCAAGGCTTGAAAACGTCAATAACAGCAGACAGTGTCACTGTCACAGCCTGTTGAAATATATTTTTTTTTACCTTCCAATTTCATGTTTAGGATGTACATGTAATTACTATATCTTTCAAGAATGCCAATGAACCAATGGACTTGTCATCACTCAATTTAATCTGGTATTCCTCAATCGTTCCTCCTGTTTCGTTTAGCAGAAAATTTAATATTTTTTTCGCAAATTACCTGCCTATAATGGCCTGCACTATGATTCTATGCTACTTACTGGGGATGTGCGGCTGGTAATAGCAATATTATATATTCATGATTTTATAATTATACGAAATTCAGAAAGTGTTTGCGGGCCGCACGCGGCCCGCGTGCCAGTGTTTTGACCACACTGTCATAAAGTAACCGTTTGTTTATTAAATGGTTCTATTTTTTCTTGACTTCAAATTTGATAAAATTTCGACTTATTTAGTTATTTTACTTATTTATTAAATTATTTCATACGATGTTTATTAAAGTTAAAGTTATTTTTTAGAAAGTTAGTAAGAAAAAAATCTCGCAGTATATCTAAGAAATACTATATCTAAAAATTACTTTTGGTGTTTGCATTAATGACACTGCTGCAGATAGCCAGCAAAAGTCAGCTGCATCTGCTTTAAAGAAAAAAGAGTTTTGTCTAAAAAGGAAAGTTGCTATTGGAAACATAAAAGTGAAAAGAAAAAATGGCTTGATGACAATACTAATTTTTTTTGCTATTCAAAACTGAAGAAGCGAGTCTTAAGTCATCAGTCCAATTTATGTTTTTTAGTCTTACATAAGCTCTTTCGAAACAAGGCAATCACTTCAAAACAAACCTGTACTTCACTTCAAAATTCATCAGACTAGAGCTATACAATTTTTCAAGAAACAACTCTACTGTTTGTACAAGACTCAAATTGCCCTTCAATTATTGATTACCAATAACTATGCCAATAAAAAGATTTTTTTTTCCCAAATATTGCATGGGTGAAAAATCCGGAACTTAACGGTAGGGGTGAACGAAACCAAAAAGTTTACGTCACACTACTGCAGACCACCAAGATAATACTATGAACCCCCATTTAATGTTTTTTCTGTGTGGACCCCTAAATTTTTCTATGGATCCCGGTTGAAAACCCTTAGTTTAAACCTAAATTAACGATCAAATACAAATATTATTTGCAGTCAGCGAGAAGAAACATTTTTTTATAATTCAAACATGATCAGAAAGTAAAATGAGAATTACAATTGATGTTCAATAATTGTTAAACCTGAATCCGTTTGAAGACAAGAGTTCTACTGTATCAACAACTCAACAAATCAAAACAAACTTTAAATCTGCTCAAAAGCGATTGACTTACTTGAGTTTGCACTTCCCGGTTATCATCTAAATCAGTTTTGTTTCCGGCCAAAATTATTATCAAATTAGGATTTGCCTTCTCTCTTAATTCTCCAACCCAATCCTTGGCCTTGATGAAGGAATTCTAAAAAAAGTGTGATTGCCCCTGAAGCAATGCTTATAAAAATTTTGCACTTGGTCTACTTTAAATGACTTACATGGTTGGTTATGTCATAAACAACAATAGCGGCTTTTGCTCCTCTGTAGTACATCGGGGCTATGCAGCGAAATCGTTCTTGGCCAGCAGTGTCCCAAATTTCAAACTTGATAATGCAGTCATTGAGGTAGAGGCTTTTAGTCAAATAAGCGGCTAAAAATAAAATTCCTGCCTATTAGCTTTTGAACGTAGCATATAACTTCAATTGCTATTATAATGACAAGCGTTGTAGAATTTGTTCAATATGTTGCTGACGATATACATTGAATTTCTTGCAAGTTTTGGTCGTAAATGAAACAGTTTTAAATGTTGGTCTGAATTTTTCAGAGAACAAAATAGGAAATCTTACCACTACTAAAGGTATCTTTCGAGATCTGTCTCTTTTTGATAGTTAAAAATTTATACACAGTGAACAATAACAAAAACCAGATGCTTATTGTCCTTATAATTTTGAAATAAATTCTTCCCTTTTATGTCTTTTTTCAATCAAAGATAATCCCTAAAGGCATTTCTCTTTTCAACAATAAAACATGAAAGTCCACTTTTAGTTAATATTTTTTGACTTGTAGGCATACCAGCCGAAAAAAATTTAAGGAGCAATATAGTTTTGTCCAAATTTTGTGACGCTTGCCCAAATCTTAATTTTCTAGAACTTTACGGATATGAAAAAAATTGTCTAAAATCTAGGGTGAAGAGCAAAACAAAAAGTTTGCATTTTGAATCCGTCTCATTTTTGTCGATTTCTTCTCCCAAAACATAGTAATCTCTAAAAAAATGTTTTCACTTTTAATTTGTCTCATTTTGTCGAGTTTTTGCCCCACAACATAGTGATCTCTAAAAAAATTTTAAGAAGTCTTTCCTCAAATTCGTTAACATTTTTTGCAATTAGTACGACGTATGGCAACCGCGCACAATTGAGGTTGTGCCTGTAATAGCTTATATTGTTTAGCCGCTGTTTCCTATTTCGAAATCACTTTGTCAATCACAACTTCGAAACGTAATACCTTGATTGCAAATAAAATTGAATTGAATAAAATCAATTAGTGTTCATTTTCTATGCACAAAAATTCTTTTTCCCAAGCAATTCCTTGTTGCTGCCCAATTGCGGGGCAATGGGGGGTTGCCCCTTGCCCCCGGCAGGCACGGCTATGCTTATATATATCACTTGTACTGCTCGCAATGTCCTAATTTAACTTTAATTATAAATTTGGTCTTACCTCCAATGGTTGGCACATGAAATTGTAAAAATTGGTTTTTTACAAATCGAAGGGCAAGGCTGGTTTTTCCCACGGCTTGTTCTCCCAAAAGAACAACTTTGCAATTGTGAGCCACGTTTCCTCTCATCATAATTGCATTTTAATTATATTTGGGTAGCATTTTTTATCAGCTTTGCAGTTCAACAAAGTTTAACTTTAAAAACAATTTCCTATAATAAAAAAACCTTGTAGATTGAACCTCTAAAAAATGTAAAAAAATTCATAAGATTAATCGAAAAAAACATAGTAAATAAAATTAACTGCGTAAAAGTTTTTAGCAGCTTTGTATGTTTATTGTAGTAGGCTAACAAGGCAAAAACAGGCATTTC
Organism: Diplosoma virens; assembly: GCA_963680785.1. Classification (NCBI taxonomy): domain Eukaryota; kingdom Metazoa; phylum Chordata; class Ascidiacea; order Aplousobranchia; family Didemnidae; genus Diplosoma; species Diplosoma virens. The sequence continues at coordinate 14,840,825 of OY796885.1, forward strand.
ATCATAAAATATAACCAGAGAAGGTTGTAAGTGTTGAAAATTATAAGTTTTTATTTTTTAAGTAAACATTAAAAATAAAACCTGTGTCACTTTTTCTTGCATAGAAATAGAAAAAAAAACGTGAGGCCTAAACAAAAATAGCCCGAAACGGTACAACAAAAATTATCTTTTAAAAGCTTTTTAAAGTTTACCTCAAGATAACTTTTTGATTCAATAAAAAAGTTTGCTCACTGTACAATACTCGTACGGACTCTCTAATTAATATGCCCTTATTAAAATTCTGTTTACAGTTTTAAATGTTTTTCCCCACTTTGCTTTGGAGGAAAACCTTGCTAACTTTAACATGAAGTTTAACAAAGCTTAACAGTTGAGTATCTTCCGCTTGGCACGAATAACACAGCCTAAATATTGAAAAGCTTTTAAAGAAAGTTAAAGCTGCAAACATAAAAGCGTTGTAAATATTGCACAACATCAAAGTCTAAACCAGGAGTGTCAAACTCATTTGGTTCTGTAGGCCATATTTGAACACTTACATTTTACGCGTGCCAGATAATTTTTTAAATAATTACATGATCAATATTTTCATTTAGTGTTTATAGTGTTCTCAAAAAAAAGGTTTTCACTGTGAATATGTCTCGGATTTCTTCAGTTTGGTCCCTAGAAAGTAGTGTTCTTTAAGAAAAAGGTTGTGAAGCAATGGACAATGGCATTAAAAAACGTAACTCTGTCACGTCTAATATAGCAATAAAATTTGAAAGGCGCGGGCCACAAAAAAAAGCATGGCGAGCCGCCAGTTCGACACCTTCCGTCTAAACTCTGTTCATGACGTTACCGAACTGGCAGCATCAAATGGCCATTTATACTATTTCATCTGGTATTGTGCCTTGTGTGTGCTTACTGTGCTATAATAACGTAGTTTTCTTGTTCGCAGTCACTTGAAGGCTCGTTTCCAGTACGAGCGTAAAATGAAGCATTCTTTGTTTACAATTTGGGAGAGATTATATTTTTTTGAATCATACCACAATTATATTTAGCAACACTAATCCATTTATACAGATGAAAATATAAAATAAAACAAAAAAATAATGAACTAATATAAAATACCATAAACGTTTAAGGATTTAGATGAATAAAATGTAAAAATATTTTGCCAACAATTTAAAGATCGAGGTCAATGACCTGATTACGTAGTTGTTTTATCAAATTGGTCGCACGAGGTTTTTTATAAAAGTGAAATTGGTGAATAATTAATTAAAAAAACTAACGCAAAATAACAACCGCAAAGCCGATACAACATGCAAAATCCAACAAACAGAAACAACAATCTAAAATATAATTAACAAAAACGATGATTCATTTGCAAATAATTATTGATTAAGTCCAGAGTTACGTTTTTTGATTAATACACTAAAGCTTCGTGAATTTATTACATCCATTGATGAGCTTGCAAAAGGCATTGAGTGTCAAGTTTTCAAAAAATTACAAGCCTTACTTTTTTTGTTCTATTTAATGTGATAAAACAACTGCTCAGATGTTCCAGTTGTTACTTTGTTAGTGTACGTTTGTTACGTTATTGCAACAATAGTATACCGTGCTATCTATTTGGGTAAACTTTGTCGGTGTATACACTCATGGTAATCTGACAATTTTTGGGTCTCAAAGTGAATTTATCGCAAAAATAAAAGAAAAAACCGTCCATGGTGTTAGATCTCATTGAAAAGCAAGTGTTGTCGATAAAAAACTGTTTACTTAGCTTTGCAAGGACATGGACTTAAATCTTAAGATTTTGCTTTTTCATACATCGTTTGGTGGTTATCAAAAGTTAACATGTTAGCCCGCATGTATGAAATAAAAGATGAGCTGTTGTTGTTTTACTTTGAAGCTAATAGAAGCAAGATCTACTTTGTCTATCGAATCAAAAGAATATTATCTGACGTTGGGAAACCTCGTGGATATTTTTGAAGCGTTAAATGTTCTAAATTTGATTTTGCCGGGCAAGAATATAAACCATATCAATGACTATAATGCCAACAACGCTTTCGTGGTAAACGTAAGACTGGGCATCGTTGAATTCAAAAAGAAAATACAGCTTCCTTTCCTAAACTAGATATTCCCTTAAGAAAATCCAAATTGAACTTAATGATGAGCTCAAAGGAGGAGGGTCACTTGCAAATTTTAAAACAAAAATTCAAACGCTACTTTCTAGATTTGAGCGATACTAAAGTTGCAAAACTGAAAATGAAAGGGAATCTTTTTTGTCTGAACAAGGATATTCTTTCCGAAGATTTGCTGGAAGAGTTTTCGGAAATGAAATGTACTTTCACAGCAAAAAAAATTTTGAACCTATGTCACTGACTGATTTCTAAGAGAAATATGTAAACATATACAAGAGTATAGATGTTGTAGCTATACGTACACTTCTTCCGTTTTCATGGACTTACATGTTCGAAAATGGCTTTTTTTCTATGTATAAAGACAAAGCACAGGAATAAACTTGACTGTGAAGCCGACCAACACCACGGATACTAACAACATTGCGTGCGTTATCTGCTCCAAAGTCACGAATTAAACTTTTGGTTTTCAAAAAACAGTTACATCCTTCTTGTTGACAAAATTTAGCTATTGCCTATTAAAATGCTGTTAAATTTTTCAATATAGTAGGGCCTGAGTTTTGTTGGTATCATCAAGGGGGGCGCGAGTTATCTTTGCATGATGAAAGAGGGGCGCGTCTCAAAAAGTTTAAAAACCCCTGGGCTAAAGTTTTGTCAATTTTGGTTTGAAAATTAGAATTACATTTTTTAATCATTTTAAAAGAATTTACGCCGTATTTGGTATTAGCACAATGTCGCAAGACATAATATGAGATAGTCCGTTAAAGATCATAATTATGTCTGCGACATTTGTGCCAATACCAAATACGACGTAAATTCTTCTAAAATAATCCAAAAAAGTAATTGTAATTTTGAAACTAAAATTCATGAAGCTTTAGTGTATTAATCAAATAACATAACTCTGGACTTAATCAATAATTATTTGCAAATGATTTATCGTTTTTGTTGATTATATTAATATTTTAGATTGTTGTTTCTGTTTATTGGATTTTGCATGTTGTATCCGCTTTGCGGTTGTTATTTTGCCTTAGTATTTTTTAATCAATTATTCACCAATTTTCCTTTGTAAAAAAACCTCGTGCGACCAATTTGATAAAACAACTACGTAATCAGGTCATTGACCTCGATCTTTAAATTGTTGGCTACATTTTATTCATCTGAATAGGGGTAATGTAATCCATAAACGTTTATGGTATTTTATATTAGTTCATTATTTTTTTTGTTTTATTTTATATTTTCATCTGGTATGAATGGATTAGTGCAGCTGAATATAATTGTGGCATTTTTTGTTTCTTTTATTGATTTTTTTTCTTCGCTTAGCGCTTTTAGCCCTATTAAGCGCGGAAAGAGGTAAAAAAATCAATAAAACAAACAAAAAATGCTCCATTTGACGCTCGTAATGTTCTTATTTGCAATCAAGCGAACCCTTAGTCAATAATAATTCAAAAGCAAAATTGCTTGATTGCAAATAGAACTAAACGAATGAATATTGTAACAATGCATCTTAATAAATGGCTTTCGATCGATGTGATGCTAATTTTAATGTATATCCGGAGATTAATATTCTGATCGGTCAAATCTGACATTGAGTTATAGGCGATTACAGCTTTTGACATAGTGTCTAACATTTAAAAACTATCCTACTCAGATGTAATATTGCCAAAATTAATAACCTTAAAGGTCGGTTTAGGCCAGCGGTTCTCAATTAATTTTGAAGCCCGCTCCCCGTTCGGAAAGAAAAATCATTTTCGCACCCCTTGCACCATTTGATGTATTGTTTTTTTTACAGATAAGAGAAGTTCGGCAGAGAAGTTCGCACCCCAAAAAGTCTCTTCTCGCACTCCCAATTGAAAACCGCTGGTTTAGACTGAAAGCGAACGCTGGAAAGCAAACGGAAAGCGAAATTTTTAAAAGGGTAGCGTTCAGTTTGAAGACTAAAAAATTGAAATATTCCAGCTTTAATAATTTTCGTGCTAATCACAAAAAATTTTGCGTTTTGGGGATTTTTAGTAGTTTACGCCACACGCTTTACTTTTTCCACGTTCACTTTCAGTCTGAACCGATATTAAAACTCTTGATACAATTCGCCGTATACAGCTGAGGTACGTTTTGACTTGGTAATTGATAATTGCGCAAGCCAGTCGATCTTAATGCGTTGAGGGACTGATTCGTGATCAGTAGATTGCAAGTTCATTAGATTGCAAGTTTACTGTTCGTTAAAGTCGTTCTTGTATACACAGTGCCGTTATGTTTGTGTGCGCATAGCGTGGACTTCCTACAACAACGTAAAAAATAGTTTCTATGGCGTACGCAAAAAAGCTTTGCTGTACACTGTACAAACTATTTTATTTAGTATTTCCACATTAAACGAACAATAAGTTGACGGCTTTTTTTATTTTTCTAGAATTTTCATAACTAGACCAAGTAATTATTTTATATTTCGAATTTGGAAACAAATTTTTAAGCAGCTAAAAACATTTCATCATTTATGGCTTTAAACCTCAAAAAAAGTTTTGATTCTTTGACCCCAATGGTTTTTTTTTAAGTAGATATTACTGCAAAGTAAACGCCTTCTTTGATAATATTTGACGAAGAGTTGACGCTTAATTGACCTTAAAATTGTGTTAACGACACTTTTGAGAGACTTCTTTCGTACGATAGCTTAACTTTATCTATCTGGAAATGGGTTAAGCTACAGCTTACAACCTCGCATATTGATGGCTTGTAAATGTTTGTTTATTAATAGCATTTAGCGAGGGCAATGAAGGTGTTTATCATTAGCTGACACAATGCTCGTTTCTACTTCCTTTAATTTAAGTTGAAAAGATCTCTTAGGCTAATATCAGTTAACTTTAATGTGTTTAATTTTGCGTCATCTATGTTGGTGTTGATTCACCGCGGCTGGTTGTACCCAAGGCACAATACAGTAGCAATAACAAATTTTGAAGTAATTTCAGTATATCTAGAAGGCTTCATTTCTGTCCTAGAACTATCTTTTTTATTCAAAACACTGACTAATCTATTTGCTGCTGAAATAGTGGTGATGGTAAAATTAAGGGTATGAAATTGACCAAGCTTTGTTGCAAACGTAGCAAATCTATCGATTTTTTTCTTCCAATTAAATTGCAAGTTTGAATTATCAAAGTTTTAGCCTTGTCTTTTACGGGATAATAACATCTTTTCAAATACTCTTATGCAGAAAAAACAAAAACATTTGTATGTCATCCTACCAACATTCGCACACAAGGCTTGCGTTAACTTGAATGCTCACTATTGTACTTCGGTTACTCAAAGACTATTACCTCAAACTTCACTGTGCACAGCACCTTTAACAGCTAGGTCTGGAAATCAATAATTTGCTTTAGCAGTGACACAATAAGTCTGATTCATTAGCTACAGTCGTCGTCTTTATTTCTAATGCAATTACCGCGTTCAGTCAAACCAAGTCATTCTTGTGATATTCTAATCTCGCTGAACATCCTAAGCTCGTTTGGAGGTCGAAAAAGAAATCAATCGCCGGAACCCGCCCGCACACTTCTTCATTTTGCCAAACTGGTAAGTGAACAAACAAAAAGAATAGTCACACACGTTGAAGTAATACAGCACGTGATTTTATTCTTAGCGAGTTGATTAAAAATTTTTCAGCGCTTCAATTTTTTACAGAAAAAAACTTTCGTACAAGCGCTTGAGTGAACTTCGAAGCCTTAAAAATTAATTATTGAAGGTCAAAATGTCACATTTTTGAAGAGCTGTTTCAAAAGCTTCATCATTTGAAACTACTTTGGTTTTACTCCTGTTTAGATTTGCGATTCGCCTTCTTATAATGTTGGTGGTAATGTCACGTCCGAACCCAAAACGCCTTCATAAGGTGCTTTTGTGTCTTGAATTAACTGTTTTTTGGGCTTGGGTTGATATGTTCAAAATACTGTAGCCGAGCAATTACGAAACCCGGTCTTCATTCATCAGCATTATCCGTTGGCGAGCTCTTGTACGAATGTGATGTACAAAAATGTGAGATTTGAGAAAAACACCCCCGCCACGTTTTAAGTACTGCACGGTGGCGGGGGTGTTTTTTTGGCTGGGGCTTTCTACAAAAGATCCAAACTTTCCTTATGAAAATCAAAATAAAAGAATACTGATCGAAAATATGAGCAATGCAGTCGTAAGTGTAAGTTGACAAACTCAACTTGCTTGTTGTTGTCAATGTAAACAAACTACTCGACGAAATTCGACGAAAAAATATTTGACAAGCTTCTACAAATTGTGCTCTTGCTTTTTTAAACATTTGTATACGTTTAACTAAATCAACGGCGTCCAACCCACGGCCCGCGGCCCATAAGTAGCCTGAACCTGTTTACGCACTGACGCAATACCAAGGTCAGTAACCGCTTAAAAATTTTGAAGTAAACTAAGCTATGCCGAGTCGCTGTCCAATTATAACTTTTGGTAACAATGCAGGGTGTCCCAGAAGTCGCGCACCATGTAAATTTAATAATTCACTTTTATGTTCTAGATATGGGTGAAAAACTAACTATACAGGAAAGAGTTAAATTGGTTTTTATGTTTGTAAAAGATGAAGCAACATACCGCTCCGTAGCTGAAGAATTTAACAGTAGGCTACTCATCCTGAGCGAGAAAAGCCATTGAGCCATACTACTGTTGGGCATATCATACTAAGATGCGATAACAACCGAATGTCAAAGGATCAGTACTGAAACCGTCAACAGAGTAAAAGACAGTTTTATAAAGAGAACTGATGCATGTATCAATGCAGAGGGTGAACAATTTGAGCATTTGTTACGATTATTATTGATAAAATTATTATTCATATGCAATTAAAAAAAATTTACATGGTGCGCGACTTTTGGGACACCCTGTATTGTTACCAGACCGCTCAAAAAGTTTAGTTTTAAATTAGTTTTAGCTATGGCATTTAAATACAGTTAAAATTTAGCTTTAAGTATGGCGAGTAGGAAACGGAAACTCGGTTAATCGTGGCCAATTATTTTAAGACAGATGGACCAAAGGATATTTTTTGTGCAATTCAATTACAAGCTTATATGCTTAATATGCAATAATGCAATATCGAAGTTCGAAGAATAAAATATTAAACGGCACTATGCCACCAATCATGCACCAAAGTATGACAAATTTAAAGATCAATTTAGAAAAGACAAGATTGCAGAATGGAAAAAGGTGTTCGTTGGACAACAATCTGTTTTTACAAATCTTTCCTTTCAACAGGAATCAGTTATAGCAGGTTGCTATGCAGTAGCAAAAATTATCGCAAAAAAATCCAAACCATTTTTGGACGAAAAATTTGTGAAAGATTGCTTTCTTCGCGTTGCAGACGACATGTGTACCAAAAAGAATGAACTATTTACAAAAATAAATCTTTTGAGGCAAACCATTGCACGCCGTACTTAAGAGTTAGCAGTTTCCGTATTAGAGAGTCTGGCATCAAAAGCTGGAAATTTTGCGTTTTATTTATTGGCTTTTGACGAAAGCATGGACATTAAAGACATTGCCCAGGTGATCATTTTTGTGCGTGGAGTTGATAAAAGTTTCAGTGTTAATAAAGAACTAGCTTCCGTAGTCCCACCTAAAAGGCAAAACTAAAGGTAGTGATGCATTGGAAGCTCTAATGACCACGCTAAACCGTTTGAAATTAAATTAAAACGACATGTCAGCTTTAACCATAAATAAAGCCTTTTTTATGTGTGGGAGTCGACAAGGATTAGTCAAGTTATTGCAAAATAAAGCAGGAAAACCTGAAAATAATTCTATGATGCAGTTTATTTGTGTAATTCATCAAGAAAATGTTTGTGAAAAGTCGTTGAAGATGGATAATATAATGTCAGCAGTTACAAAAACCGTCAAATTCATCCGTTCTAAAGGTTCTAAAGGTACTACTGCCAAGTACGTTGGCTTAGCCGTGGTGAAATGTTAGAGCAATTTTTTAAGCTTCAAGACAATATAAACTATTTATTGAAAAAAAAGTAACTCTATTTTTGAATTTAATGATGCTGAGTGAATATGCAACCTCGCCTTTCTTGTTAATATAACTTCTCATTTAGATGAACTTAATTTTTGTCTTTAAAGAAAAGGACAGTTATTTAATTGCATGTTTGATTATGTCAAAGCCTTTCTGGTGAAACTAAGTCTTTGGGAAAAACAGATGAACAACAGAAACTTTGCCCATTTTCCTACTCTGCTAAGCTGTAAGGATCAAAATATTCTGAAGTACGTAATACTCATTTCGGAACTGTAAACGAAGTTACCACCAGATTTCACGACTTCAAAAAAATACGTCAAGTTTTGAGATTATTTTGTAGTCCTTTTTTGGTCAAGCCAAATGATAACCCTGAAAATCTTTAATTGGAATTGGTTGATTTTCAATGTGATTCTAGTTTAAAGGAAAAATTTAACAGTAATTTATAAGTAGATTTTTACAAAAACTATATCTCACAAAAAAAATTTCCTGGTATTTGCATGCATGCGATGTTTATGATTTCTCTATTAGGAAGCACATATTAGTGGGAGAAGCTTTCTCCATTGTGAAATATACCCAAATCTCCCAAAAGATCTCCCAAAAGATCACTCGTCTCTGAGAGTCACTGGGATGATTTCTTGCATGTTGCTACTGCAACATTTGAATAGAATATTTTGAGACTTGTTTGTAATAAGCAGTGCCAAATATTGCATTAATGTTTGAATTGTACTCTAAATAAATTGTATTTTTTTGCTTTTTATAACGCTTGATGTCGCTATGGCACTTTACTAAATTTTGGCCCGCGAGAATTTTTTAAAAGTGAAAATGGCTCTTCACTCAAAAGATTAGACGCTTATAATCTAAATACTTATCAATTTATGATTTCAAATTTTGATTCACTTCGATTTGAAATTAACCTACTGTAGTTTATTGGGCTGTGTTTTGTAAACGTAATCTTCTTCTTTTTTGGTACCCTGATACATGCCTTCTCTAAGTCTACAAATATACAATGCAGTTTCTTTTGTCCTTTCCCTTAATTTTCAATCACTAGCTTTAAAGCAACTACCTCGTACTAAATCCGTAGTGCTCTTTTAGGTAAAAAACCATACAGTTGTCTGCAGACGTGTACTTTGAGCCTCAGCTTTGCCTCCAAAACTTCACAACTGCTTCCTAAATTTTCATGCTATAATTCAATAACTTTGTGTCTTGTGGCTTGTGGCTCTATATTCGTCAACATAGTCTGTTGCTTTATAAAGCTTTTAAAATGATTAATGACGCAGGGTAGCGTTACCCTCGAGTCAAACCAGATAATGGATTTTTTAGCAAACCATTCAATAGAAAAAATCTCTTAAAGCACGACAAAATTTGCCCTTTTTTTAAAAATGTCATGATATTATTATTATTTCTTTTTTTATTAAATTTTCCAGTGAAGTAGAACAACCACAGAAATTTTTGAAATCACTTTTCATTTACAAATAACTGTATTTATACTTCACTTTGTAAACGTTGGTTACCAACGCCAACAATAGAGCAAGAAAAACCGTTATCACCTAACTGCTTCACAATTTCTTGGGCAGAAAAAACAAAGTCAGTCGTTTCGGAGAAATCATGATTAAGAAAATAAAACCAAAATTGATGTTAATTTTATTATAACGCCAAAATTAAGTTGGTAATTTTTAACTTAAGCTTATTCACATAACTTTTATTTTTACTTTACACATTATCATTTGAGCAGACACTGAAGTTTCAACGACTGCTGTATTTGTGGCCTAATGCTTTGCTTGTTTGTGTCATGTATGTTGTAGCATCTGTCATTTTATTATATTACTATTTTCATTAGTTTTCATTGGATTAAATTTTTTGAAGAAATAACTTGACTCGATAACCTTGAGCAATTTCTTGAATAATATTAAAGTTTTGTAAAGCGATGTTCTCATAGGCTAGAGAGTGATTCCCAACTTTTTTATACATTCTTTCCTTTGATCACTTTCAAACTTTAATTTCTCCCACATATCACAAAAGTCAAATCTATAAAAAAATGTACAAAAAATTAAGTCAAAGCTTTACAAATCTATCTTGAATTTTTTCGTCCTGCTGATAGGGCCTGATGATACTCCAAAGAGACGCAATAACTGGGCGAATCTCCATGGTCTGAACCAAAAGCAAAAGAAAAGGAGTTACTGAACTGGCAATCGAAAATGATCGAGAATAGGACACTTAAGCCGAAGCGATGGAGCATGCTGGTGGTGAAAAAAATTCTATGATTTTTACCATAGGCGCTACAGAAAAAATGTCTAGTTTTTGATACTAATATTAGATAAAAGAAAGATGTGATTATTGTAGCGACGTTTAAAAAGAACGCGACGGTAGATCGAAAAAAGTATGAATCAGAGAAAAGACTAGGGAAATTTGAAAATGAAGGAAGTTGCAGGAAACAAAGCGTTTTTGATGGTGTGATGAAGAACTTTTCACGCGACAATTAGTTTACAAATACATGAAAGGTACGAGCAGTCGAAGAGAAAAATAGTACAGCTTTACAGGCTAAGTCAGGGATCTCCAACACGCGGCCCGCGCCGTGGTTAAAAAACAAAAACGCATTATTTTATTTATCGCATCAACGATTTGCAACATTGAAATATTAAGCATAAGTCTCTACTCTACCGTCTTCATTTGTAATTATCAAATCTTCATTGTGATGTAATAAACAAGTTTCAGTCAGTTCATTGTAGCGTAATTGGTGTGAGGTTCATAATCAGAAATTTGCACGAGTGCACGAAGCAGCGTTAATTTTTTTGAATTTGTTGTTGCAGTTACGGCAGAACTGCGGAGAATCAAATCAGCTAAATTTTATAATATAAGTAATGTCCAAGAAACGAAAATGTTCAGAAGAGCACAGAAAATTTCAGGAGAAGTGGGAGGAGCTGTATTTTGTTTGCAATTCAAATGAGAAGGTTCAGTGTCTGATATGTTGCGCAATTATTGCTGTTCATAAGGAATACAATATACGACGCCATTACGAGTCATTACACAAAAAAAAGTATCATGTCTATAAAGGAAAAATGCGTCAAGAAAAGGTGTCAGAATTAAAATCCTCACTTGTGAAATAGAAAAATTATTTTACGGATATAAACAAAGCCAGCGAAGCCTCTGTGAAGGCAAGTTTTGCAATAAGCGAGATGATTGCAAAATCTTCACGTCCTTTTGTCGAAGGAAAGTTTATTAAGCAGTGTATGTTGAAAGCCTGTGAAATTCTATGTCCAGAAAAGTCCAGGTGCTTTGAGGACATCAGTCTTTCCGCTAACACGGTGGCCAGACGTGTAACAGAATTAGCAGCTGATTCGTACCAACAACTTTCGTCAATTGGAAAAAAATTTGAAGCCTTTTCGCTGGCACTGGACGAGAGTACGGACATCTCCGATACTGCTATGTGCGCAGTGTTTGTTCGTGGCGTGGACAAAAATTTGAATATCACGGAAGAATTATTAGATTTAATTCCAATGAAAGGAACAACAACTGGTGTAGATATATTTCGTGAGTTGGAAAATTGTGTCGAACGAGCAGATTTTGATTGGCATAAGTTGGTATCGGTGGCAACAGATGGGGCACCTGCAATGCGATCAGAAAGAGTGGGTTTGGTTGGTCTTCTCCGTGATAAAATGCAGACACTTGGCGTGTCTATCCAAGCAATACACTGCATTATTCACCAAGAGGCTCTCTGTGGAAAGCGCTTGGATATGAACAATGTCATGATCGTCGTGGTAAAAACTGTGAACTTTATTAGATCACGGGCTCTTAACCATCGGCAATTCAAGTCTTTCCTCGAAGCTATGGAAAGTGAGTATGGTGAACTCCTATACCACACTGATGTCCGCTGGCTCAGCCGTGGTAATGTACTGAAACGATTTTTCGCTTTGAGGGAAGAGATTGGTCTTTTCATGGCTTTAAAAAACGCCGAAATTCCGCAACTAGGTGAATCAAAGTTAAATTCTGACTTAGCATTTCTATGTGATCTTACATCGCATATGAATGATCTGAACACCACCTTGCAAGGTCGCACTAAGGTGGTAACAGCCATGTTTGATGCCATCAAATCGTTCAAGTGCAAGTTGTTGTTATGGGCAACCCAATTAGAAATTGGAAATTTTGCCCATTTTCCAACTCTGTCATCTCTGAAAAACGTTGATAATTACGATATGAAGCAATATGCAGATAAAATTATGACGTTACATGAGGAATTTGACTGTCGATTTCAAGACTTTTTGGCGCTCGAAAAGGAATTCACTCTGTTTTCTACGCCTATGTCTGTGAATGTTCAATCAGTGTCAACGGAGTTTCAGATGGAGTTGCTGGATATTCAATGTGACACATTGATGAAAGAAAAGTACGCAGAAGTCAATGTTCCAGAGTTTTACCAGTATGTTTCAGAGGAAAGGTTCCCAAAGTTGCTCTCACATGCCCGTCGTATACTTGCGATGTTTGGCAGCACATATGTTTGCGAACAGTTTTTTTCAACAATAAAAATCAATAAAACCGCCCTCCGCACACGACTGACAGACGAACATTTGCATGCTGTGTTAAGACTAGCAAACCAGCGTAAAATAAGGCCCAACATCGAGTCACTCGTCGCTACAAAACGTTGCCAAACATCCAGTACAAGCAAATAAACGTATTCGACTTGTTTTGTGCATCATTGAAGCACATTTTTATAAAACATAAATAAATTTCTTTTGTTGCATATTTATGTATTATCTTTGTACTATGTGTATTGGATTGTGGCCCGCGGCGCCTAGAAATTTAAAAAAGTGGCCCATGGCTAACTTTGAGTTGGAGACCCCTGGGCTAAGTCATTAGTGATATCATTGCTAGGAAGGGTGGTTTGCTACGGTATCAGTTAAAGAGGTAGATAAACCATGGTAAAGAGAGAAGAGACAAGAAGCCATATGTTCCAAATCGTTTCTATGAGAAAAGAAATGAGGAGGGAAAAGAGAGCAGAAACTGCGGATTTAGAATCGGTGAGAAAAAGGTTAGAATCAAGTGAACTGCTACTGCTAATTTTTTTTGGACACCATTCCAGACTGATTCAAACTTTTGAGATTTTCGTGGGATGATTGAAAGACATCAGACCCTGTTGTCGACACAAAAATAGCGGGAAAGGCGCTTGAGGCGTTATTTGATTGATTTTTTTTATTAATTTTAGGTTTAGCCTAATTTTGTGGTATCAACATTTTTTTGTTGATACTGCAATATTCAACTTAAATGATAAAAAATTACCACAAAAATTTAAGTGCAACTCCTTCTTCGAATTCATGAAATTTCTCCCCTGTTAAGAATCATTGCCGTACAGAATCAACGTTTTGCCAGTGCTACATTTAAATTTTTTCGGCAGACTTCAAAGTTTTAAGGGTTTACAATATTCAAATCCTAGTCCAATTTTTGCAGACTATTTTAGAGGCTTCACTAGTAGTAGCTTACATGCATGTAGTGCAGCAGTGTTTGGTCTATTTAATTTAAATGCACCACAAAAAATATAAAATTATTAATGTTTTGCTACAAAACTTCCTAAACACAAAATTTTCATCGTAATAACAGCTTTAAAAATATTTTATTTTATTTTGATTTTCTGTATATACTCGTAGTTTTTTGCTTATTAATAGTTTTCGAAACTGATGTTTAAAAGAATTGAAGCTTGGGCTAAATAGATTATCGCGAATAAGAAAACTTATTTGTGAGGTTTTCAGCAATTCAAAACAAATGCAGGATTATAAGCTAAGCAACTGTATATCAAATTATTCAATAATTTTTTTTGTTATCGACTAGTGATTGGACAGTACGAGAACCAAGGCTTACTTTGCATTGTATTCTACACGGCAGCAAACTTCTAAATAAACAGAATAGAAAGCCAGGCTTCATAAACCAATAATATCTAACTACTTTTTTAACATATACTATCTTATTAACTAATCGTACTAATAAAGTCAGTAATATTTGATTACTTCAGCTGTTTTTTAAGCGTCACTGACGTAGCAAAGGAAACTCATCTCCGTCTACTTGCAAAGTTTGTTTACAAATTTTTACTTAGTATATAATTTATATTTATATATGTTCATTTCAATATCAATTTGCAGTGTCCATCACTGGTAGCCTACGTTTTATACCTAAGTGTGCAATTTTGTTAACGGAAAAAAATATATATATATTTTTTAAATCTTTTCTAATTACTGATTAGAATGTAAATAACCGACTAAATTTAAAACTTTGTTTTACATCTTTTCTTTGTTTGTGCTGTTGTATCTTCTGAGAAAATTTTAAATTGAGAAAATGTTTGTTTTCTGGATGCAAAAAAAAACAAACTATTACCACTACTTTTTGTTAGAATGAATATTTTACGGATGAAAATTCAGTAATTAAATTATGCTAATAATTATAATTTACAATAAACGACATGACGAAACAAATCATCTTACAAATCACAATCGTTTACTTGTATCAGGGATGTCCAATCTGCGGCCCGCTGCCTATTACAAGTTTTTAGATACATTTTCAAACCTTTATCGAAGCGTTCCCCGAAATGAGTTTCGCGAGTTTGCTTAGTACACGTTTGAAACAAAAATTGGCAAATCAGAGTTTGATTCAAAGAGCACACTTTTTTTTTAAAGAACACCTCATTTTGGAGACGAAAATTGACAACTTAGAGTCTGATTTAAAGTGAAGACGTTTTGGAGGCCCGCCGACTTTAGCTCAATTTAAAATTTGGCCATAATGAAACAAGGTTGGACATCCTTGATTTATATCTTAATGTTTTTTTTGTTTACCAAGTAAAATCTTAAAAGTTCTATGAATTGGTCACTATGTGACTTATCTTAAACTCACAAGTAGTCTTTCTAAACTTTTTTTCAACTTTTCCAATATACAGGGTGAGCCAAAAGTAGGTGGACAGTAAAAAAAAACATTTATTTAGAGATCACGTATACGTACAACTAAATGTAATAAGACAATTATATTAATGAAAATTAAATGTTGTTTATCAACGCAAATGCTCAAACTGTTTTCCTTCTTGATTTACACAGCTTTGAAGTCTGTCTCTTACGCTTCGACAAACATTTTCGCACAAGTCACTTTGGGCATTAATTTCTTGAAATGCATCTCTTATGCAATTTTTTAAATCATCGACACTTCTTGGTTTTTGACTATAAACTTTGCCCTTTAATACTCCCCAAAAGAAAAAATCCGTAATGGTCAAGTCTGGTGAACGTGCCGGCCAATCGATTGGGCCTCTTCGACCAATCCATGTCAATGGTTTCATCAAGATACTTACGAACTCTTTTGGAATAATGTGGAAGGGCTCCATCTTGTTGAAAATAAAAGTCATGTAAATTAGGTAGTTCCTGTAACTGGGGAAGAATTTGATTCTTTAGAATTTCGAGATACTTATCTTTTGTCATTGTTTCGTCCAAAAAAATGGTCCATAAACACCAGAACTTGAAATACCACCCCAAACATTGACACCAGGCTGATTTAGCTGTTGTTCTAATGTTAAATGCATGCTTTTACTATACCAGTAAACACAATTATGTCTATTGATATGACCGGATAATTTAAAAAAAGCTTCATCACTCCACACAATGTTATCTAAAATTCCAGGGTTTTCTTCAATTTTGTTTAGCATAATTTCACTAAATTGCAGTCGCCATCGCAGTTTGATAGCCGCATTCAAAAAAATGAAAACTGATAAAATTAAAACAAATTTAGTTATAGAATTGTAATTATATACCACAAATAACATAGTTTTATTATAATAAACAATTGCATTAAAATAACTGATACATAAACCTATTCCAATTGCTGTTCACCTACTTTTGGCTCACCCTGTATATTATTTTTACTTTTATAATTACTATTCCAAGATTTGGTCCGCAACAATATCACAAAATAAAGGCTGAACGAAGATAATGCCGAACACAGTTTGTGATAACTTTTACTTTCGCTTTTCGGAGAGTTGTGGCCCTTCCTGCCCCTGGGATACTGAGCAAATCATGACTCCGAGATCCACGCCCCTTTATGTAATAATTAATTACTTTAAGTTTTTTCCAAAGGATTGAAAGCAAAAAAAAATTACCCAAATAATAAATGGCGAAAAAATGAGAAGACCTTAAACTCGACAGAATTATAATTTCAGCAGAAAAAAAAGGTATTTTGCGAGGTAGAAACATCAGAAAATCTTTAGTTCTGGGATGGGCAAACTTTTTAGCTCGAGAACCGCATTTGGCAATTGAATTTGTTTGTAGGCCGCACGAATAACGTGATCTCTAAAAGAAAATTTTCCGTTAGATTTACCGGAATTCTCAATTTTCGTGCCCAAAATAACGTGTTTTCCAAAAAAGGGATTACCTTATTTCCAAAGTGATAAACCGGAACGTTTGTTAAAAGAAAAAAACTCATCACTAAAAAACAGTGTTCTCTAAAAAAAAGATCTTCACTTTGAATCTGTCTCGGATTTCTTGTTTTTCGTCGCTAAAAAGTAGTGTTCTCTAAGAAAAAGGTTTTTATTGTGGATCTCTCTCAGATTTCTTGATTTTTGTATCTAAAAATTATGATTGCTAAAAGAACTAACCAAGAATTTGGTCAAAAACAAAAAAGAAATTAATGATTTTTTAAATTGTTTGTTTGAAGCCTTCGCGGGCCGCACAGAAGGTCGTTGCGGACCGCGAGCCGTAGTTTGCCCACCCCTGCTCTAATTGATTCTTGCAGAGTTTTTAAAACTTTTAAACACCACCAAAAGAGTAACGATTATTTAACATTGTTCTGGAGACAGATTAAAGTTATTACAAAGGTAATTGCAGTGGGTAGGTAACCTGGGAAACGTGGGATTTCACGCTAAGCTAGTTATCTGACGCTGAGACCACACACTAAACCAACTTCAAATTTTTTGCACTCTCAACAAAAACCGGCATTTAGACTATAAGCAACACTAATACTTTTATTCAGCTCAGATAAAAGTCTACCAAAAACAAATGCAGTGCTGAATCATTCGTTTTCAGTCTTAACTCGTGCTTTCTGTAGGATTAGATTGTTAAGCTGCGCGTCGTTTCATTGTTGTCAACAGAAGCTGCCAATAGTGTACATGTCACGTGACAAAACGCTGAAACGTGATAAAAAAAAGCCTTGATGAACGATCACCTCTCTAGCGTACGTAATTGATTAGCTGACGAACGAACAATTTCCGTCTGATCGCCGTGCATTATTGAGCATCCATCATGAATCGCTTCAGTTAGTTGAGTACGTTGAGCGTCTAACACTATAGCGGTAGATTTAAATTCGGTTGAAGTCGCGTCAAACCAATAACATTAAAATTAATATTCACAGCTTTCCTGCTTGACGGTCAACATTATAGAGAGAGTGTGAAGAACTATAGGTAACCCTTTGATGGACGGGGTTCAGAGTTCCTTTTATTAGGGTTAGGGGGCGCGATTCTAATTTATAATTAAACTTTTGAGCTCATTTTTTACTGATAGCATTTGTCACGCCTAGTCTTGCTTAATATGCTTTGAAAAGAAGTTTATGTCGCTGTTCTTTTGGTGAAAAACAACCAAGTTTGGCATTCAAATAATAAAGTTGAAGTAATAAAGACTTTCACTTTAAACTGAAAGTTAAAGTACGTTTTTTAGTGTTCAAAAACAATCATGTTTAACAATTTGCAATAAAGTTTATTAGTCTAATTTCTGATTTCAGGTACTTGAAGCTTGCTTATGGTGATGATTCAGCATTGTTACACTCTTCTGGAAACCGAAAGGACTTGGAAAGAACTTTAAGCCAAGACATACGTCACTACACTTTCAACGTATCTTCAGACTTGGAGGTTGAAGCTCAGTCACAATAGGTGACGGCAGCCTTTCATTTAAATAACCGAGAGGACAAACGTGAGCTAAAAGTCTACAACAATGATAGACTTTTACCATTCTGTTCAACCCCTATTTATCTTAAGGTAAAACTGAACAGATCGCTCACGTTTCGTCACCATTTAGTGGCATTGCACAAAAAATATCCTTGCACGTCACACTGCTGAGGCGACATGTGGGCTCGGGATGGGGTGCTGGTGCCAAAACACTACGCATACCCGCCTTTATTTTATCTCTATATTTATCTTCCTGAATCGCAGAAAGCATCACAATACAATAGGTAGGGCAAGCAATTAACCCAGCCTGCTTCTGGAGATGCCCAGATATTGCTGTCTGGTTGAAATTTTTTTGTTTTGTTTTTTAGTTATACAGAGATATGACTGAAATTTGGAACTGCTTGCCAAGACTGCCAAGTAAAGGAAAGTGCCGTAAAGTGTCTTTCCCAAGAACACAACAGAATGGCGCGAGTAGGTTTTGAACCGAGACCGTGTTGATCACAATCACCGTGCTCTAACCACTCGATCACTCTGCTGATATTTTCGTCCCTAAAAAGTAGTAATTCCAAAAAAACTTTTTACTTTAAAGTACCAATTTTTTTGCCCCACTTACTTTGCAGTGAAATTTTCAAATTCTCCTTGATTCCATCCCTAGTGATTTTTCCTCCTTGGAGATTTCGAATTTCTCCTTAGGGAGCCAAGTGGCTCACTTTGAGAAACACTGGTATAGACATATATAACTGCAAATTGCTGGTGCTCTTCTGAAGAGTGCTCAATTACTTCAATAGTCAGAGCGATTATTCCTGATTATCAAAACATAAACATTAAAAAAACATTTTATTACAATATCCCCAACAAACTGTTTACCTGTAAGGCTTTTCAGGAGACACAGTTAAAATAAATTTTTATGCTTCAGATGAAAACTCGCATCTTAGAAAAATAATGCTGCCAAAAGTTTGGGTTTAAACGATTATTTTACTACAGTTAGTGATTGATTAGCAAATAATTACTTTTATTACAAATTATTAAAAGAAAACATGCTGTAATGTTGCGCATAGATGTGATGTATTCTTAAACTTAGCCAAGCTGCCGAATAGATTAAAGTGTAGAAAAGTTTATGGATCAATAGTTAAAAGAAAGTATTATAAAAGAATCTTTTTCTAAAAAAATGTTTTTATAAAACTCCAGTGATGTAGTCGAGATCACATGATTCGAGACCGAGACCGAGACCGTAAAATTTTTTCGAGACCAAGACCGAGATCGAGACCGGAAAATTTCGAGACCTAAGGTTCGAGACCGAGACGAGAAAATATCGAGATCGAGACCGAGATCGAGACCAGAATATTTTTTAGAAAAAAATTCAATTTTATTAATGACATTAATTTTTATTTTTCCAAAAATCCAAAGTTATATTTCTAATAAACTAGCATCTCCAACAAATTACAAGAGAGCCTTGCTCTATGTGATTGCTTGAGCAAACCGCCGGCGCTAGAAATCCGCTCAAATGGAGCAGACGAAGCGGGAACGCACAAGGCGTGGTTTACAACTTTAAAAAGAGCAGGATATTCTTCAGATTTTTCTTTCCAAAAATAAAAAATATTTGAAGGCAACACAGTCATTGTTAAAACTTCTTTCAAATATTTTCTTAGCTGTACCCTTGGTGTTGGATTTGTGTTATTGGTTGTTTCTCGCTTGTTTATATATTTTGTAAAAATGTTTGGCACCCTCTGGCGGGCAAATGAATGTGTTGTAAAACATGTTAACAATCGTGCCCCTTTGAAAATTTACGTACGCCCCCCAGGAGAGGCATGCCTCCCCGATTAAGAACCACTCAACTAAACCATTTATTGACTATGTTTATTCAAAAATTTTACCAGGCAATAAAAGGCTTTCAATTTTATTTCGCAAGGGGAATTGTTTATGGTGAAGAAAGCAGTAAATCATCATAACCACATCAAATACAGTCTCACAGTTTTGTATTCTAGAACTGCTTGCAATTAAGAACTGCAATTTACAATTTAGACTGTATTTACAATTGCTTGCAAGGACCACCAAGCAGGGGAATGTGCCGTAAAGTGTCTTTTTTAAGCACAGAACAGAATGGCGCGAGACAGGTTTTGAACTAAGACCAACACGTTTTGAACTGAGACCAATACGGTCTCAGTTCAAAACCCACTCGTGCCATTCTGTTGTGTACTTGGAAAAGACACCTTACGGCACATTTCCCTGCTTGGTGGTCCTGGCAATCAGTTCTAAATTACTGTCATATCTCTATTAAATTACAAGCGGACAGCAATATCTTGGTATCTCCGGAAGCAGGTCGGGGTAATTTCCTACCCTATGTATTAGCGCCTCCATCGCTTTCCTGCAAATCAGGAGGATAAATATAAAGATTAAAAAATAATTATAATATTAATAACAAAAATATTAAAAAATGTTCGGTCTCGAGACCAATCTAAAAAGTATGAGACCGAGACCAGGTCATTACGAAACCAAGACCAAGACCGCCAGCAAAAGACCGAGACCGAGACCGACACCCTGAAAATGGGTCTTGAGATCGGCCTCGAGACCTTCATCACTGTAGCACTCTCTCTTAACTAATGATCCATTTTAATGTTTTATACAGTATAAAAGAATTTTTTTATAACACTTGCTCCTAACTAGTCATCCATAAACTTTTCTGTGCTTTAATCTCTTCGACAGCTTGGCTAAGTTTAAGAATACATCACATCTATGCGCAACATTACAGCATGTTTTCTTTTAATATCTCGTAACAAAAGTAATTATATATTGATCAATCACTAACTTTATTAAAACAATCATTTAACCCAAACTTTTGGTAGCGTTATTTTTCTAAGATGCGAGTTTTCATCTGAAGCGTAAAAATGTATTTTAACTTCTAATTTTTGCTTATTTTATTTTGTTCAATGTAGATAATACTGCTTTTTTTAGTTGCTGTGCTCCCTGATGAGCCTCACAGCCAAAACAGTCTGTTGGGACTATTTTAATACAACATGTTTTGTTTGTAATATTTGCGTTTTGATACATAAGTATTATACGTAGCTACATATAATTATATTATATAGAGGGTGGGGCAAAAAAACCTCCCACATTTTATTTTTCAAAAAAATAGACAAGAAAAGCCTTTATTAAATTTTTATTATATACTTACAACGCTATACGATTACCATTTTGTGTAAACTTTTTTTTTAAATAACGTCCTCAAGATGGCGTCCTCGAGCTCTAATACACTGCTGTAAGCGTTTCCTGAAGTTTTCCATCACCCTCTGACTCATTTCTCGTAGAATTTCATTTATTGTTTTGCAAATGGCAGCTTTCAGTCCATCAATGGTTGTTGGTCGGTGCTTGTACACCTCACCCTTAACATAACTCCACAGAAAATAATCACAAGGTAAAAAGGTCAGGTGAACATACTGGCAATCCAATATCACCATGCAAAGAACTCATGGTCTCGTTCCAGCAATTCTTGAGCAACCATCAGTTTACATGGATGAAACCTAAAATCACTATTTAAAATTCGTCTTACACTGCGAAAGAAAGACCCAATGCAGCGGAATGCTTACGAGCTGAACGGGAGATCACAAAACGCATTCTTTAACAATTTGGATCTTTCCTGGAGTTCGAACCCTTCTTGGTCTTCCAGGGGGTTTTCGCTGGAATGCTGAGCCTATAGTTCTAAAGTTTTTGAATCAAAGCAGTAAAGTTTTTCAATCAGGAATCGGGTCGTGTCTTCTCAGTCAAAACTAGTTTCTACAGTAAAATTTCGTAAGGTTGCAATTACAGATTTTTCGTTAGTGAGAAAACTTTACACAATAAATGCACGGTGTATACCAGTGATGTAGTCGAGACCACAAACGTCGAGACCGAGACCGAGACCGAGAACCGATAATTTTTCCGAGACCAAGATCGAGATGGAGACCGGCAAATTTCGAGACCAAAGGTTCGAGACGGAGACCAGAAATAATCGAGACCGAGACCGAGATCGAGACCGAAAAATTTTACCAAAATATAGTCCGTTTAATTATTTCAAAAACCATAAATTTCTATTTTCTAAACAGCAATCTAAGACTACTTTTTCATTAAACAAGCATCTCAATCATGTTGAAAAGAGCTTTGCTCAATTGTGATTGCATCATAAAACAACCCGCTTTAAAAACGCTTTCAACTAGAGTAAAAGAATGCCGAAATATACAAGGCACGGCGGTAAACAATGTTGAAAAACTTTTTAAAAAAATCATTAAAAATTTTTTCAAAATTCAAAAATATTCGTCATCGTCGTTTGAAGGGTATTCACTATAGGTCAGATACAAACAGGACTGGGGCCGAGGGTATCCTTTTACTACCCCTGAATCAGATGCTGGCAGTGGTGTTATTAAGCCAGCATCGAGTTTCGTCATCCAAAATCGTCAGACCTCGTGCTCCATGTGGTGCCCGATGTATAGGAGACGCTGTTAGTAAATGGTCTGCGGTTTGCTCAGAAGCGCCACACTCGCAATTCGGTGAAGGAGCGAGACCCCATTTGTGCATGGATGAATGGAATTGCCCAACACCAGTCCGCAGGCGGTTGAGCTTAACCCAAGCTGCGCGGGGTAAGCCCATCCCAACAGGCCTGGCACCGGTCCGGGGCACAAAAGCACGGAGCCTGGAAGCATTTTCACAATACTCCGTTTTCCATTTGTGATTTGCCCATTCAGAAGCGCGGATGTCAAGTCTGGCAAGGTTGTCCAAGAGATTCCGCGCAGCTGGCACAAACGGGCGTCTGGATCTTAGTCTCACTTGGCGAGTATCTGAGGACCCACTTAAAATACCATACAAGATATGATCGGGGTCCAGAGATCCACGGTAAGCCAAGGAGAGTGTCGCTCCCATTCGGAAAAGCTCAGCTGGCTGGATATCTGACAGTAGAGGTAGGTGGTCCGTTGGAGTGGGACGCAGGCATCCAGTGACTATGCGCAAGGCGTCGTTCAAGACACTGTCAATGAGGCGAGTGTGAGCACTGCGACACCAGACACCAGACTGGCGCACAGTACTCAGCTGTTGAGTAGACTAGAGATAAGGTGGCTATACGAGTGTTTTAGCACCAGCACCCCATCCCGAGCCCACGAGTCGCCTCAACAGTGTGACGCGCGAGGATAATTTTTTGCACAATGCCACTAGATGGTGACGAAACGTGAGCGATCTGTCCAGTTTTACCCCAAGATAAGTAGGGGTTGGACAGAACGATAAAAGTCTGCCATTGTTGTAGACCTTTAGCTCACGAACCCAGCCTGGTCTTTAGGGAGCAGTGGATCCATTAATGGCTCAACACGGGCGTAGATAAGCCTCTAGAGGATCTTGTAGGGGACACAGAGCAGAGATATCGGTCGATAACTCTTTGGATCCACACGAGCTTTGCTGGTTTGGGGATCGCGATCACAAGCGCTCTTCTCCAGATCTTGGGAATTTTGAGTCGGCGCAAATAGGAAGAAAGGAAGGAAGTCACGTAACCAGGACTTCCAAGCAGCTCCAGCAATACTGAAGGCACACTAATCACGAAAATGGTTGAAACTTAGGTGACCGGTAAATTCCACCCCGGTATACTCCATCATAAATTCTAACACAGTATATTCTACCACAATTTGTTATGTTTAGAGGGTTAGGGTTAGGGTTAAAGTTAGGGTTAAGTGTTAGGGTTACAGTTAGAATTAGGAGTTAGGGTTAGTAGAGTTAGGGAAATAAATGTGCTTGTCAACTACTGTACTCTGTCTTGGCAGCTTATAGCGTGATAAATCAACAACAATCTACAAATAAAATGAACAATCAACATGGTGTGATATCGTAGTGGAATATACAGTGATAAAATATAAACTACAGCGGCGGAATTTGCCGCGGTGAATTGTGTCGTAGTGGAACTTACCGCAATAGAATACACCTAAAACCAAAACTTCATTCAAATATTTGATTTGCTTGGTTATCTGTATTGGTGCGTTGTATTTGTTGGATTTCCTAAGTATGTTTGATTTGCATAGAATAGAATTAGTCTAATTAATCTCCTAAAAAAGATTAGAGATAAGGACAAATTATTCAAACCATTAAAAGCTGCCTAACGATTCGCTAGTTTTTTTTTGTATTACCCCTATTTATTTTGTCCATCTTGGGGTAGGTTAATCAAAGTAATTTTTAGTTATTTTTCTTCTTTTCTACTTCGTCTTATTAGCAATTTGGTAATTTGTTTTAAGCAATTAGATTCACACAATGGCGTTTGCAGAAATTTGTTATGGGGGCGGTTGAGACCCGAAAACACATTCACTATAATTCGTATTGTTTTTTACAAAAGGAAACCTTGAAGCAACAAAAAAAAGGAGCCACTTTCAATATTCACTTAAAAAAACAATTAAAATTATTTATTTATTTTTGATATTATTATGTATCTTTATTTTTATTCTGCTGACTCCCTGACTCGCAGAAAATTGTCGGTGACTCACAAAAATAAGATGTTAAACGGGAAGGTATTTGGCCCAAAACGCCTCAAGGTCCAGCCCTTTAAATTTGTCCTTGGCTGCTGAGTTAAATTTTAACTCGAGAAACTTTTCTTGTGCTTCATCAAAAATGCTGCATATTTCGCACTGTAATATGTTTCTTGCTTCTCATCTATAGGAAAATTTTATTTGATTAAAATTTTTTTTTTTAAATCAGATAAATGAGTTTTTATTAGTGCTTTAATTGGGACTCAAAGTTACCGTTTGCGAGAGCAAAATCCAATTAAAAAAAGCTTGCTAGATTTTGTTGTTCAATTTGATTCTTGCTGAGGTCAAGTTTTCTGTCATTTTGATTATCAAAATTAATAAAGAATATGTTGTAAAACATGTTAACAATCGTTCCCCCTTGAAAATTTACGTACGCACTCCAGGGGAGGAGTGCCTTCCCGATTAAGAATCATTCAACTAAACCATTTATTAACTATGTTTACTCAAAAACTTTACAAGGCAATAAAAGGCTTGCAGTTTCATTTTGCAAGAATTGTTTATGGTGAAGAAAACAGTAAATCATCATAACCACATCAAATAACAAAAATATTCAAAAATGTCCGGTTTCGAGACCAATTTAAAAAGTACGAGACCGAGACCAGGTTATTACGAGGCCAAGACCGAGACCGCCAGCAAAAGACTGAGACCGAGACCGAGACCGAGACCCTGAAAATTAATCTCGAGACCTTCATCACTGGTGTCTACCTGTCCAAGCCATATCTAGACATCAAAAATTTTCAAATAAATCTTAATAATTCACTAGTTATTGCAAAAAAATTTTAATAAACGACTCTTTATTCAAATCTCTTACTCTAGAAAACAAAATAACAGTTCATTAACAACATAAACTTACTTAAACTAAGTGACTAACTGCAACAACATTGCCATAGTAAGACTCTTTCTATAGTACAATGGTACTTAGGGCTGCTTAGGGTAGTAATTGATTATGCACCTGGCATTTGCTACCTGTCATTGGATTGAAGAAAGGGAAGCAACTAAACCGGCTGCCCAAGCATAGCATTACTCAAAACACTATTTGCTTAAAATTTATATGTAAACTTTTTATAAGTCGCACGCTGTATCGCGCGATATGCGGCAAGGTTCTCTTAAAAAGATTGCTGCACTGCACTCCACTGCCGCGCGCGGCCGCGTAAGCTGCGCGGTTAACATTACTGATATGTAAAGAAATTAAACATGAGGAGTCGGAGTCGGATAAAATATTCCGACTGCGACTCTTAGTACTCTTAACAGTCCGACTGCGACTCCTTCCTAACACCTCTGATTCCGACCGACTCCGATTCCGCAACCCTGCTTGGCATCCGCGCTTCTGAGTGGATAAATCATAAATGGAATACGAAGTACAGTGAAAATGCTTCCAGGCTCCATGTTTTTGTGCCCGGAACCGGTGCCAGGCCTGTTGGGCTTACCCTGAGCAGCTCGGGTTAAACTCAACCGCCTGAGAATTGGTTTTGGGCAATTCCATTCGTCCATGCTCAAATAGGGTCTCGTTCTTTCACCGAATTTCGAGTGCGGCGTCGCTTAACAAACTGCAGACCACGTTCTAACAGCGTGCCCCAAACATCGGGCACCACATTGAATACGAGATCTGAGGGTTTGGATGACGAAGCTCGATACTGGCTTAACAACATCACTGCCAGCATCTGATTCGGACAGTACAGCTACCTGGGGTAGTAAAAGGATAAACCGTCGGCCATAGTTTTTTTGTGTCTGACCTGGAGTGGATACCCTTCCAAACAACGACGACGACGACGACAACGGGAAAGACCCTAGTGGTGCAGGCGCCCATTAAATTAAAAAAAGGTAAAATAAAAGATTTAAAAATCAACTAAGCGGTTTTGTCTTTTTAAACTTTAGTAGTGATTTTATTGGAGAGATTAGTTTTTCTATCACCCAAATTGCGTTAAAGTTAGCTAAGGTGAAACTTCCACCTGTATCACCTGTAAATAAAACTTCCAAAGCCGAAAAATATTTAAACTGAAATCAGGTTTTCTACGTTTCGCTTTTGATGTTTATTGTTTTGTCACAATGCTTGCGCGTGAGATGCAAACTTGACCTACCCGTTGTACATTGCTACGAAAAGCGAAACAAGTCCTAAGCAACTAAGGAGCGTCTAAAAAGGATTAAATTATAAAAAGCACGATAAAAAAATTAAAAATAAAAATTAGACCTATACTATATATATTGAAAGTAGTTTAATTAATCAGTTTGCCGAAATAAATAAACTTTTTTTGTATGCGTCAAAGATTCATAAAGCTTTGAAAAGTAAAAAATATAGGCCTAGACCAAAACTAACTAAGCAAATTCAATAAAAATAGTTCTTCATTTTTACAAACATTTTACCATTATGTCTGGTCCGGTCTTATCCCGGAGAAAAACTAAAAAAATATTTCACATTCAGTCACCATCTTGTGGTCCTCAGATGCCCCTTAAGTGAGACTAAGGTCTAGGAATCCCTTGTTCCAGCTGCGCGGAAACTATTCAACGACCCAACTGAACTAGGCACCCGTGACTAGTGGACAAATTATAGATGAAAAACGGAATACTGTGAGAGTACGTCCAGGCTCCATGCTTCCATACTCATGATTAGTATTAGGCCTGTTGAAATGGGCTTGCTCCGAAAAGCCTTTGTTAAGATCAATCGCCTGCGGACTAGTGTTGGCCGATTCCGTACATCCATGCACAAATGGAATCTCGCTTTTTCACTGGATCGCAAATGCAACGCCACTGAACATACCGCAGACCACGTCTCAACTGCCTATATCGGGCACGATATGAAGCACGTGGTCTGACGGTCCTTGGTGACAAAATCTGATGCTGGCGCAACAGCATCGCTGCCAGCACCTGATCCACGCAGTGCAGCAGCCTGAAGTCATAAAAGAATAAACTCTCGGCTTCATTCGTGTTTGCACTTGACCCGGAGTGGATGCCTTTTCATACTACGATGGCGACAACCTTTTCTTGGTCTTTATTTTTTTCTTTCGTATTTTTTTCTTACAAACCGAGTGAATATAAGATAAGTCGGCAGCGTGGTCAAGTGGTTAAAGCGCCGGGCTCGTGACCAATACGGTCTCGGTTCAAAACCCACTGGCGCCATTCTGTTGTGTCCTTGGGAAAGACACTTTACGGCATATTCCCTTGCTTGGTGGTCTTGACAAGCAGTTCTAAATTACAGTCATGTCTCTATTAAATTACAAGCGGACAGCAATATCTTGGCATCTCCGGAAGCAGGTTGGGGTAATTGCCTACATTATTAGCGCCTCCGTCGCTTTCCTGCGAGTCAGAAAGATAAATATAGAGACAAAAATAACAAAAAAATAAATATGGCTCTATTTGTCAAAAAATTAAAAAAATGATGCTTGTTTCAGCGAAATAAGTTTTATGAGCTGTCAAGGTGCAGCTATAAAAGACATAACAAATTTTGTTATCAGTAAATAACTTTGAATCAGCTTACATTTTATCTAATTTCCTTCTTCAACGATTATTTCTCCCTACATTTACGAATTTCTCTTTAGAGAGCCAGGCTTACTTTGAGAAACACTGAGCTAGATAGAATTGATATCTGTTGCAGTGCAGATTGCTCGATAAGACAGTTACAACTAAATATTATCATGCAATTGAAATTTAATTTATTAAAAACCCAACAATTTGTTTTACCCAAGTGCGATCATTGAGGTATCTTATTCGACCGGTATGTAGCTAATAGGCCTAAAATTAATTGTCTCCATAATTTAGTAGTTGCCTAGTGCTTTCAATTTTGTCATATAATTTTGGGGAACGGCATTATGTATCGTTTAGTTGCCGTCTCCCTATTTGCAACCTTTGCTCTATTTTGTCTTCAATTATCAAGTGTTTTTTTTGGGTGCGAATAAAAACAAACTACTACTACTATGTAAGTCTTCCAAGGTATAATTGAGTTTCCTTTCAAGAACCTCCATAGGTGCTATGCACTTGTTTTTATAGCAATGTAGCTTACAGCGGAGTAGGACATGCTTACATTTGACCCGCAAATATTGTGGTAAAACAATAAACACTAAAATTGAAGCATAGAAGCCGAACTGTATGTTAAAATAGGCTATTTTTTGGTTTTATGAGTTTTACGAAGATTAGCTAACTTTGACGACAGAAAAAATGATCTTTAATCACGGTACTAAAATTTTTAGAAGAACCAAAGCGCGATGATAAACATACACCAAACTAGGCCTATTGTAACCTACTTGTCGCTAATATAGTGATACGTCTACGGGCAGGGCATATCTCGGATTACTATTATTCGAGTGAGCGTTTTGACTTCTAAGACCCCCTTGGTGTGTACGGTATGCTTTTGAAACTGAAAGAAGTTGCACATTTCACTAAAGTTCTAAACTGCTGTGGTCATTACAAACATTAGGTAAAAGGTACATTAAAATTTCGGATTTCTAAGGTCTCACAGCCAAGATTGATGACGATTTTAACTTATAAAGGTTTCGTATTTTATTATCGCCGCTATCTTTATATTTGGCTTTAGTAAAAGCTCATAGACACTCTTGCGCTGATTTGAGCACATATCAGGGAGTACAAAGTGAAAAATATCAAAAAACAAAGAACAAAAACAAATCGTTTGTATTGACAGAGACATCGACACAAAAACACTTTACGTAATCATTCAGTTATTTGTTGGTTCCAAAGGCGCTACTAAATAGTTGATCAAAACCACAAAAAAAAAGAACAAAATTGATAAAGTAAATATCAAATTTTAATGATTGTTTTTTAATGCTCACAGCTTTTTAGAGTTCAATTTATAGCTTTATTTTAGTTCTGTTTATTTTTAGCAATGGTTGACAAAAAATGTGCACAATCATTGAAATTGCAATGAAGCAATTAAACTGCGCGCCGTAATTTAGCAGATATAAGGGCTGACGAAGAATTCTTTAACCTTCAATTGTTCGAAAACCTTCAGTCACGTGACGCGCTCGTAGCCGTCGAAAAACAAAGTTTCAGAATGTAAGGAAATCGTCCATCTGCCAAAAAATGTCGAAGTAAGCAATTGGCGATACGACTAAATTTCTAAAATCAGCTTCGTCTGATCCATGAGTACATGCAATGTGGCACTGCCTTTAAGTGATACGAAAAACATGGAAAACTTTTGACAAAACACTTAACGATTAAATAGGAACTACGATTTACTGAGATTTGTCTATTTCGGTTTCCCTTCAAAATAAAGAATGCTAACTAAAATTTCTAAAGTATTTATTTGTAATGCACTAGGAATTAGCTATTTGCTAATTACTCGGATTGTCCATCTTGTAATGATTGACGATCGTAAGCACTTCCATTGCTTGACCTTTGGTATCGAATTCCATTAACCCGGATGTGCTTCTTTCACCTGAAAGGCACAAGTCGATAAAGCAAAATCTTCGTCTGATTTTTCGAATAAGTCTCTCGAGGCGAGTTTCTGCGGCCGTGTATATTCTTTGGCTTTCAAACTAGTCTGGAAATAAATTTCTTTGAAAAAAAAAAACATTTACAAAAATACCAAGCTAAATTGTATTGGAGAATAATATTTTGAACGCTTAAAACACCATGTTTCGCAGTGTATTGGCTTTGTTTGTAATATTGCCGATTAAAAAAGCGTCCATATGACTTTTACTTTTGGATTTGAATGGCGTGAATTTGGTTGGAGCTTCCAGCGAAGATTCTTTACAAATCTGCAACAAATACACCGAAGGGATGTGATTAGAATTGAAATGAATACGACATTTTAAGCATTGAAAATTGCCGCATTTTTTTTTTTTACAATACCTCATTCATTTTTTCTTCATCGAAATCCAAAGGAGCATTGTAATAGTGCAGCACCTTGCACGGGTGTTGTATTCGGTTCTTGGCTGCTTGCTCGGTTGTTGTGAATCTGTTCGAATAAAATGACACAACGGCTTGCGATTCGTTCTTTGCGGCATTAAATGACATAAACCCTTTCTTTCTGGGCGGTCCTTACCGCTTTCAAACGTTCTATCTGTTTTGTACTACTTGCAAAACTGTTTGAATGCAGAGCGGTAGGCAATGATATCAGTTAATACAAAACGAATTTTATTTAAAAGGGCAGCAATAGAAAATTTGAACCACTTAAAATTACGATTGAGAACGAAGGGATAAAGCTAATTATCTTCAAGTCAGGAAAACAATTGTTTTCAAAAAAAAACTCTATCATTTAAAAGTAAATTATTATGTTTTATCAAATATAAAAGACAATGCTTTTTTCTCTGGGCTAGATAAAATGAATAATTTAATTAATGCAAAAAATGACGTAAAAACTACAAAAATTCGACGGCACGGAGCTTTGCTCCCATCAAAAACAAAGCTTTTCTCGCCTGTTATTTTTCGACCCGCTATAATCAACTTGTGACGGAGAACCATCAGGCAGTTCTCCTACAGCACCAGTGTCAGTCAAGTACATTTGTTTCGACGGGCTAAAAAAAAACAAGATTGCTCTTTAACCACAACCAAATGATTTAATTGACGCGTTTGAATTGATCGTAAAGTCGTGTTTCAATCGCGAAAAATCTGCAAACTTACGCAAGAGAAAGCTTATCGTCGAAGAATCTCATTCCGGACAGATTTGAAATTGCCCTTTCAACCGACGCCGGATCGCCCATCTGCACCATGGCTGTACCAGGCTTGCTCTTCAAATATTTCACCTGTACCGACAGAGATTTATTCAGCAGTCGAACTAAGAGAAATTAAAAAAAAAACAAAAAAAAAACAATAAGATTGGTACCTTCTTTACATTGCCATACAGACACAGCAGGTTGAAAAGACGATCACAGTTCATCTTTTCCGGATTCAATCCGTACACCATCAGAACGGGGCTCCCGCCAAACGAATCCTCCATTCCGTAGTCTCCCATTCCGTAATCGCCTCCGAGCTTAAAAAAATCAACGTTTTTTTTAGGAACAGAGAGCTTTTTTTCGACTCCTTACTTGCTGCGCTGACCCCATGTTCATCATCGAGGGTCTTGGGCCCCTTGCTGCCATCATGCCTCTACCTCTGACCGGATGGCCGCGACCACGGGGAACAATTCCTCTAGGACTCATTCCTAAAAATTTAATCATTACAATGAGAAAACAACTGATGCACTGAGGAAAAGAATGGAAGAAGCTCATGCCAACAAGACAGAGTTTTATCAGATTTTATTAGATTCACCTCTAGGTCCTCGAACTAACCCACCCGATCCGTAACCAGCAGGCGCATCACCCAGCAAAGCGGGTTGCGACGGGTTTCCTGGCGAGTCTGCGACAAAAATAAAGTAAATTTTAAGTGAAGGACGTGACTGGGAAAAAGCGCGAAGTTGCATTGAATTGCCACAAAAACATAGAATTGATGTTTTTTTTACAAAACATTTTTTTTTTAAATTGAAATTTTGCTGTCGGAAAGCACTTACGCGAAGTACAGCCACTAAGTCAAATAATTGACCAGCACAAACATAAGAGCAAAACGTAACATCGCAAAATACGAACAGTTTCAAATAAGTTCTCAAAAACATTCATTAATAAAGAAAGATATGTAGTATTAATATACATGACGTAAAAGTTTACAAAAAAACGAAAACGATTGATTAGTAACAACAACATAACGTTTGCAATAATGTTAAAGTAACATGATAACAATAAAGATTGCACTGCACAAAAAGACTTCTTCCTCTAAAGAATTTTGATTAAAAATAAGTGTTTGGTTTTTTAACCATTGCCACAATTACTATCTAAAACAGGAATGAGAAACATTTTTCACACAATAACCGCTAAAGAAAATGTAATACCGTTTGGGGGAGGACGCTAAGAAATGCTAAAGTATCAAGTAAGGATTTCAAAAAAGCATTGACAGAAAAATTAAACGTGCCTTGCAGCGACTTGCAATTTCGCGATTTGCAGATGTTTATAAGCGACAAAAAATTTGAGAGCGTTAAAACACACAAATATTAGTTATATCAAATCAACGAACAAATTTCAAATTTATCTAAAAACATTTCTTCGACATCAAGTAAAATCAGTCAAATTTAACAATGCATGATTGGATTTATTTTGCAAGCCAAAAATTAAACGTACAGAGAGCATGCGCTCATAACTAGAAACTTTAAACGAGTTAATGTTGAACAAAACCATTTCTTAAACATAAGAGGGATATTACCTACCATTCTTAAACCAAGATAATCAAAGATCTAATCATCTTCCTTGTCTTACCATTTGCCTTCTACTGAGCATGTAGCGGCGGAAGCGAAGCAAGTCTTTAATCTTGTCTACATCAAAAAGTCAAGAAAAAATCAAATTGGATTAAAGCAAAGGAACGTTTAAGAATTTTCTGTTGTATGTTTGTTTCGTTTAAACGTACGATTGGAATTGTTGTTTGCTGCTTTTTATTTAAAGCAGATCACTATTTGAAAGTAAGCGACATGACCCTTTGTTATTTGTAAACGTCTTCGGGTACGTCTCAAGCGAGAATCAAACTAGCAACAAACTATTCTTGTAGTATTTCGATGTGGATCAAACGTCATGAGGTGAGCTTTGAAATGTTCTGCCTGCAGCCTCATGTCACGTGGAATATGATACAGTCTTTGATTGGCTGCTGAGGCGTTTTATTGTGCGGTGACAATCTTCCTTCATCTGTCGACTTGTCTGTGCAAGTGCTTACAAATTACAAACTTTGTCGTGATTGGTTCAGAGTTTTTTTAAAGTAAACTTGACAATCCAGTACCTGCGAGCTTGAACTGTGTCTTTGATTCATGACAAATCGTACTTTTTTTTGTTTTTTTTTAAAAACTTGTAAAATGTTGTGCGAGTAAGTCTTTGTGCTGCTTGTCCTGTTGGAGAAAGTCTGATAACGTGTAACAACCTGTACATCAATCAAGTATAATGAGTTCGTTCAAGTGTGCACGTCAGCGATAAATGTGTCAAGTAAAGCACGACAAAAATATAAGAAAATCAAAAGCAGAGCAAATGAAAATCATGGCGGCTACAAAGCTGCAATTATCTTTTTTATTTAATAATTTAATGCTTATTTCTTTTAGCAGCAGTATCAAATATGCATTACATTATTCAGAGCTCCATAAAAGCTTGAAAGTAAACATGTCAAGTAAACTTTAGACCAAAGAGAATTATTATTTGTAACAAAAGACTATCATTTATCTAATTACAAAATAGTACCGAAAATTTTAAAGTAGGGATCGGCAAACAACGGCCCGCCAAGCAAAATCATCTGGCCCGTGACATGTTAGTTAGATACGAGGGTCAGTCAATAAGTAATGAGACTTTTTTAATAACTCAAGTTTGCAATGACTGGTAATCAAAAAATGCTTTTTTATTTTTCAACATAGTCTCCCTCCTTTGCAACACACTTGTTCCATCTTGATATTAGATTGTCTATTCCTTTGGCATAGAATTCCGTGGACTGGGTCCTTAGCCAGTTGCTCACAGCAGCCTTCACTTCTTCATCAGTCTGGAAGTGAATTCCCCTCATACTCTCTTTGAGTGGGCCGAAGAGGTGAAAATCAGATGGTGCAAGGTCTGGGCTGTAGGGTGGGTGTGTTAAAAGTTTCCAGCCTAAATCTTCAATTTTGGCTAGGGTTCTTGCTGCTGTGTGGGGCCTTGCATTATCCTGAAGGAGAATCACACCTCTTGATTGAAGTCCTCTCCGTTTGTTCTTAATGTCTTTTTTCACTTGAGTTAGCAGCTCACAGTAGTTCTCTGAGTTCACAGTATTGCCCCTTTCCAAGAAACTGATAGTGATCGGCCCATTTCTGTCCCAGAACACAGTGAGCATGACTTTCCTTAAACTTTTCTGAGATTTGAATTTTTTCTTCACTGGGGAAGAAACATGCTTCCACTCCATTGATCGTCGTTTCGATTCAGGTTCATAATGAAAGACCCAGGTCTCATCAGTTGTCACTATTCTCGATAGAAATACATCTCCCTCCTTTCTGTATCTGTGTAGTGATGCTCTGGAAGCCATCAGGCGCTGCATTTTGTGATCATCCGTTAACATCTTTGGAACCCAGCGACAGCTGACTTTTGAAAAACGCAGCTTCTCACGCACAATTGCGTACACTGTGCCATGGGAGATGTCCAAGTTTGTAGCAATTTCATCTAAAGTGACCCTTCTATCAGATTTGATCAGGTCTTCAACTGCCTGTACTGCTTCTGGGGTAGAGACATCCACAGGTCTTCCACTTCTCAGATCATCAGTAATGCTTTCGCGTCCATCTTTGAATGCTTGCACCCATTTGTAGAAGTTTGCTCTAGACATACAGGAAGGACCATATTGTCTTTGCATTCTAGACAGAATCTCACATGATTTTACACTCTCTGCCAACAGAAATCTGATGACTCCTCTTTGTTCCAAGCATGAGCTGTTTCCTAGCCTAGTAGTCATTTCAATTTATCGTCACACCTACAGTAATCTGAAAATAAACAAGTTTTGTTGTAAATAAGATGACAACTCCATTCATAATCATCACATAAAATTTCAGTTGCATAACTCCAAGAACACCAAAGTAATTGAGAAAGTCTCATTACTTATTGACTGACCCTCGTATTAAAATACAGCCCCCGCCGTCTCGTTTGAAATCGTATTTTTTGACGTAACAATTTCCAACAATCTATAAGGCACTAAAAATTGTGATACATTCTAGTTAAAGCAGAGTTCAAAAATGCTTTATTTTTAAGTACAAAATCTGGTGTAAAACAAAAAAAGGTCTCCACATTTAAATATTAGTGACGTCGTTCCTTTCACGTTTAAAAACTAGTGAAGACCATAAAAAGGTTTGCACTTTAAATTTCTGTGACTATGTTGAGACAAGTTGAGACGTTAGAATCGTTAGATTAATGCAATTAAAGTTTTGGTAGCTGGAAAAAAGTGCGGCCCGCAATAACGCTATAAATTTGGTTTTTGGCCCGTGACATGCAAAAAGTTGTCGACCCCTGTTTTAAAGCACCAGTGAAGTACATGTAAATGATAAGAAATTATGGTGATTAGGAATAAGACTAAAAGAAGCCAACTGTTTTTTCGAATTTGCTGAAAAGTAGACTCACCAAGAGCTCCAGTATAATCCCATGTTTCATCATCATTTTTGTACACATTTAATCTGGCTGGCTAAAAAAATAAATCGAGATTGTGTTGACTACAATCATAAAAGTTAACTGAAATAATCAGCAAAACGCGGCATGCATTTTGACAAGTAAACTTTTTATTGGCAATGATTAATACCAAAGTTAGTATTCACTTACTTTTGCCCATTCTATTTTCAAGGTGCAGCATCCAGAATAAATGTCAGCTCCGTTCAAAGATGCTTTTGCCCGCTGGGCTGACTGAATTGAATTGAATGTAGGAAAATGTTAAGAAATAAATCGAATAACCGAACTACTGGGCTG
Organism: Diplosoma virens; assembly: GCA_963680785.1. Taxonomy (NCBI): domain Eukaryota; kingdom Metazoa; phylum Chordata; class Ascidiacea; order Aplousobranchia; family Didemnidae; genus Diplosoma; species Diplosoma virens. Next base: position 14,876,761 of record OY796885.1, read on the forward strand.
ACTAAAATTTTTTTGAAACTTAAACTAGCAAGAAAACAAATTAAGACAACTAACAACATAATAGCAAAATCAGTGGCATTGTTAGCTTGCAGTTCTTCAGCTTTTTCAAATAATTCCCCTTTTATTTCTTAAGAAAATTCAATAAATAAAAAAATGAAATCTACCAATTCACAATAAGATATTTGTCAAGAACATTTATGGAAAAACTTTAGCACATTAATTCGACAAATTTGTAAAAAAGGTATTTAGATTATGTATACGAAACTAACCCACTTAAAACGCTCGAGTTTCGCTCTTGTTAGAGCTCGTCAGTAATGCATTCTTCTTTCTCTCGTTAAGCTCCAGGAGAGTAAGCGGGATACTTAACGGTTGTCGAAAAAGTCTTAGTCATTAGGTGTGCCTTGCTCTTATTACATAGTGGATGTTATGTATTCTTTGTGTGGCAAAGCCAGAAAAAATTTATAGGTTACTTGAAGTCGAGTTGTTGTCCATCTATGTGGTATAGTGGTGTTGTCTACTGCGTGTGAAATAATATGCGGCTGATATAAATCCCAGTGAGACATGCATCACTGACGAGCTCTAACAAGAGCGAAACTCGAATCTTATGTGCAGGTGGCTTAGTTTCTTATAAATTGTAAAATTAGTAATTTCAAAACTACAGGATTTTCAGTGGACTGCTTAAAAGTTTCAGAGCAAAACAATAAATAATCAAATGAAAAAGGTTAAATGTCTTTAAATATGTATTTGTAAATGTGAAACTTTCTGCGACAGTTTGTCTGAAATGCCAAGAGTAAACGAATTATGAAGTTCTTTCCAAGATTAAATCACTTAAAACTTAATTTTGCCATTGCAGATAAAAAATAAAAACATTAGAAGGAACAATATATTAAAACTTTTTTTAATAAATAATATTGAAAAACTATGAAAAGGATATTCAACCATGGCTTGAACACCTCTTTTTCGAAAAATAACAATTCTCAAAACTTCTCCACATGGTTCACAAATAGTGTGAATAACATCCTGGAAAAATTATTTGTTACGTGAATTGGTGCAATCACTCTTTTTATAAAAACACATGAAGCATAGAATAAGACGACTTAAAAATAATTTTAAGAATTTTAAGAACATATTTGTCAGCAGTTTATTATAAATTTTAATTCTTGAAAAGCTTATACGAGAATTCGCCATCAAATAGGCTTAAACACTACTAATTGCAATAACGATTAGTAAAACCAATTTATTTTATTTCGTTCTGCAAAACCAATAATTTAATTGCTTTTATTTTTACTGTCTATAAATATATAAAAACAAGGTACAAAAATCTTAATATAACTAACATTCTATAAACAAAGTTTCATATACTTCAAACTAAAATTTACAAAAAAATGTGAAAAAAAAATTTGTTGTACCACAATCATATAATCTCTTTATCCTCCAGAACCACAGGAAAAAACACAAAAAAACAAAGTAACAATTAGGCAAATACGCTAAACCTGCTTTCAAAGATTTCAAAATATTGCTGTTTATCAACATATTTAAAATATGCTGTTAAGGTTTGATTACAATTTTAATTTGGCTCTCTTAGTGGGTACAAATAACATGATAATTTAAGTCAGGGGTATTGAACTTCGGGCCTGCAAAAATTTTGAGTGGACTTTGTAGGTAAAAATAACATGATAATTTAAGTCAGGAGCATCCAAGTCCTGGCCAGCAAAGATTTTGAGTGGTTCATGCAGTGTTTCAAAATGAGGTGATCTAAATAGGGTAGACTGCTCATGTAATTTTTAAAAAGAGAAGACAAGAAAAGATTTTAAGTACAAAATTATTCAGTAGCCAATAATATTACATCGGAATCCAAGTAAAGACAAAAAAAGCTATCACTCTTTATTTAAGATCTTTTTTTTTGCAAACAACTCTAGATCTTCACATGGGCATTGCTTGAATGTCTCTGAATTAAAATGAAACATTTTTTAAAAATCTTCTCTTGGAATTTAAAGTAATTTTATTAGGTAAACTTTCCTGACAGCTAGTGTTTTATCTAAAAATTTAGTTGAGGTCAAAAAAAAGTCATTACTTCAATCCAAAAGCATTTAACCATGGCATGCAAAGATCTTGAGTTGCACAAAAGAAAAACCTTAAACAATGATGATTTATCTTTGGTCTTCACTTGGTTTTTAACGTATTGGCTGGCAAGTATTTTTGTTAAGCTGAAATGGCTCTAAATCCAAAAAGGTGGGATGCCCCTGATGCAAGTTTTTTTTAACAAGAAAAAAGTCCTTTAAAGACCATATGAAAATTAACACAAAAGCATGACAATGTAGGAGTTTAACCAAAAACATGATAAAGGCAATTTCCATAAAAATGGTGCTTCTATTTACTCAACCATGTTGCTGGCAAACAAAACAATCAAATAATAAAGCAAATCAAAGATCATTAAAGGAAACTTAAAAAATATAATTTATAGATAATATTCAAAAATTTAAAAAATGAACAATAATTCGCTTTATTTTGCAGATTTGTCAAGAGTTTGCATTTTTGCTTGCTGCATTCATGAAATGAGCTCAGTCACAGGATTGTCAAACATGACACATAAAGTCCCATTTCCAGTACGAGCATTGGCAGGATTATTCTTTGTTTGTTTATTAATTTTTTTACTTTCCTCAATGCTTAAGGATAAAAAGAAATCAACAAAGAATAATCAGGAAAAATTTTGTAAAAATGCGCATTGAAAACATGTTACACACTTAAGGGTATCAAAAATGGATAAGAATAAGCTAAGTAAAATTAATATTTTAATGAAATAATTAGTAACTTATATACTTACAGTGGTTATAGGATAGACAGCATTTATAATGGTAAATAAAAGAACTTTATTTGGTTGGTCAGGTCCATCTCTGAAATATATAAAGTTCATTTACACCTAAATCCATTATAAAGACTATAAACTTGAGTAGAAATTTTCTAACAAAAAAATAACTTTTGCAAGTCATTCAAGTCATCAATACATAAACACAAAAAACTACTTTGATATTGAATAAATACTCATTACTCCAATTTGCATACCTGAATTTTCGTTCATGTCCATCAACATAATCCTCCTATCAAACAACAAAATCAGAAGACATTGATTAATAATGGCACTGGTGGCTAAAGGTATAGTAGTGAATCTTAAATTTTTTAACTTAAAGCTAATAGCAGTGGAATAATTTTTTTGAACTTTTGCTTCTTTGAATGACAGATGCCATTAAATTTGAAGCAAAAAAATTTATAACATGTAGGAGAAAACGTAAAATAAAAACGTCAACAATAAATTGTTACCAAACTTGGAAATATTCCAACCAATCACATTGGTAAGTCGGTAATTAGTAGAAAAAAGAATTAGTCTGCATATTAAAACTACAAAATTTTACACAAATCCAAAAAAAGAACTGATGCCCTCTTTCACAGTTTGAAAATCATAGGGTTAATTACTTAACCCTTGCTCATTTTAATATCATAATTTTTTGTCTGTAGATGCTGTCAAAGAACATTTCTCAACTTTTTACACTCATTTCCTGTAAAGCTTTTGGCAACATAACACTGAATCTAACAGCTAACTTAATCTCCAACTAAATAACACTTTCTCTAATAATAATGGTCGGCAGCATGGTCAAGTGTTTAGAGCACAGTGATTGTTATTAATATGGTTTTGGTTCAAAACTTACTTGTGCTATTCTGTTGCATTCTTGGAAAAACACTTTTTGGCACTTTTCTCTGCTTGGTAATCTTGGCAAGCAGTTCTAAATTTCAATCCTATCTTCATAAAACAAAAAAAAAAAAAAAAGAAAAAAAAACAACTGGATAATAATATCTTTGCATCTCTGGAAGCAGATCAGAGTAATTGCTTGCCCTATGTATTAGCTTTCCATTGCTTATCTGCAAGTCAGGAGAATAAATATAGAGATAAAGTAAATAAATATTATAACCTAAATGTAAACTTAATCAAGAACCAAGATCTATCATTTCACTTTCCAATTATCTGCTGAGCTATGCCAGTTTTGGCAAAACATGGTAGACAATATAATAATTAAAGTAAAATTTATTCAACTTGTTATTAAGTTTTAAAATCTAATATAGAAGCTGTCACTGCTACATAAATTAGACTTAAATATTTTAATCAAGGTTAAGGAATTACCAAAAAATATGCTTGCAAATACAAACTTTGGTGTTTTTAATTATATTTCAAAAGACCTTAAATATACACAACAAAGTGAATAGATAATGATAATTTTTAGTGCTTTTTTGTTTGCTTTTCCATGGTTCTATCTCACTTGCTTTTAATTTTCTTGTTTCTAACTATTTCTCATATGTAATTGTGATCCATCTCTTCTGATTGCCTCACAAATTTTAATTTCTTTCTTGTGTCTATAGCAGTGCTCTTCAACAGGGGTTCCGCAAAACATTTCATGGGGTTCCGTGAGTTTTAAGGGTTCCGCTAGGGTTCCTTGTTTTGTGAGTAAAATGATTTCATGTTTCAGTGCGTTGATGCATCATTGTTTCTTTAGATCACCATCACCATGCCGCATTCAAACTCCAAGCAGGCCAGTTAGTTAAATAAGAGGTTGAGTGCAGTTTATAGCCGAAAATATTGATAGTTGTTGCGTAACGGCGCAACTTGATGTTCATTGTTATGAGGTTAACAAGAACGTTATTCAAAACGAATAAATGCTATTGTTGCATCACAGCTATGCATGATGCTGCCGTTTACAGTAGTTAAGTAGATAATGAATAGAGAATAGAATAACAGACTACAGTAGAGCTGCAGCTGTTCAGCCTTTATGGGAATAAAGTAAAAGTAGTGCAAAAACCAACTTTTTACTATTAGCCAGGTAAGATGAAGCAAAGTAGCATATTTTCTTATGTGAAGCGAAATAGTAATAACAGCAAAGGTGTGGACAGTATTGAGCAAGAGGCACCTCCTTCCAAGCGAACCAAATGTAATAAAACTGCCAAAGTTAGAAAATGGGATGAAACATATTTAAAATACGGGTTCTTTTTGCCAGATGACCAAATTCCTAATGTAGCTCCTCAGCCCGAATGTGTGATTTGCTGTACAAAACTTTCTAATTCTGCCCTGGTTCCAGCTAAGTTACAAAGGCACTTGGAAGCCAATCATGCTGCGTACGAGACAAAGACTATCTCATTCTTTAAACATATGAAAAGCAGCGTATGCAAGTAGAAGAATTCGTTTTCAGTAGCAGTTAAAACTGATCAAGATTTATCGTTGACTTCATATCGACTGTCGCATCATATTCTTAGAACAAAGAAACCGTTTACTTTGGTGAGGAAGTTATTAAACTAGCATTGCAAATTGTGGCAGAGCAGCTCCTAGACAAAGAAACTGAACGCAAGTTTCAAAACATACCTCTTTCCAATACCACTATAAGTAGAAGGGGATTTCATATGGCCAAAGATTTGTTGGGCCAACTATTGTGTAAAATCGGAAAAGTTTCTTGTTATGGACTGCAGCTGGATGAATCAACTGATATTGGGAGAAAAGCACAATTGCTTGTGTTTATAAGAATTCCTGATACTGATTCATATAATATTGTTGATGAGTATTTGTGCTGCCTAGACTTGGAAGTGAACACAAGTGCTGAACAAGTGTTCAGTAAACTCAACAAATTTATGACTGAAAAGCAAATACCATGGGAAAAATGTTGTTCTCTAACTGCAGATGAAGCAGCTGTGATGAATGGACGCTTTTCGGGAGTTGGTGCTCGTGTCAAGGCAGTTGCTACAAACTGTATATTAAAACATTGCATATTATTCATCGTGAAGCTCTGGCTGTAAAACCACTTAGTTCTGATAAGCAGAGAAAAACGAAACTAGAAAATATTTTGGATATTGTTGTGAAAACTGCAAATTACGTAAAATGTAATGGTAAAGACAAATCTGCAAGAGTTTTTCAAAAACTGTGTGAAGAAATGGATTCTAAGAATGTCACTGTTCTGCTACATACAAAGGTGCGCTGGCTCTCTCGTGGCAAAGTTTTGACTCGTGTGTTCAAATTGTGACAGAAAATATCAGTTTTTCTTGTAGAGAAAAATCATGAATATGCAACGAATTTTCTTGACCATGAATGTGTCTCCAAATTGGAATATATCTGGCTTCACTATTCGATGTGTTGTCCATACTCAACACCAGTCTTCAAGGGAAAAGTTTAGATATATTTTTCCAAGTTGGAAAAATTGACTGCCTGGCCAATAAAGTGTCAAAAAATGATTTTTCTTATTTTTAGTTTTTGAATGAATTTCTGAGCAAGGACTCCGAAGAATTGGTGTTGAAACACTTGAAGCTATTAAAGAAAAATTGGTATTTTCCTGAAGAAGTGCTTTACTGTAGTTAATTTTGGGATAATTTAATAAATTAAGATTTATTGTTTTTTTTTTTGGTTAACAAATGAGCTTTGAACAATGAATCAATTTGAAGTTTCTTGTTCAGCTTGGAAAAACTCCAAATGAAACATTCAAGTTGCTCCAAGAAGTCTACAGAGATGCCATGATGTCAAGAACTTGGATGTTTGAGTGGCACAAGAGGTTTAAAGAGGAAAGAGAGGAGTGGAAGATGACCCTAGGAGTGAAGCCAACAACAAGCAGAATGAACAAAAATGCTGCGCATGTGAGAGATAAAGTGTGCAGTGACCATCAACTTACTGTTAGAATGATAGCAGATGAGTTGAGCATGAAAAGTGAGAGGGTACAGAGGATCATCATGAAAGATCTGTGCGAAAATGGTACCACGGTTGCTAAATGATGGGAAAAAGGAACATTGTGTGCAAGTGTGTCAAGTCATCCTGAAACGATTTCAGATCTGCTGAGTAGAGTTGTTACCAGTGACAAGTCATGGATCTTCAAGTACAATTCACTCACCAAACAGCAGAGCCTTGAATGAAAGAGTACATTATCACCAAGACCCAAGAAAGAAAGCGAGGCTGTTCAAGCCAAAAATTAAGGTGATGCTGATCGTTTTCTTTGATGTTATGGAATTGTTCACCTAGATTTCTTGCCACAGGGCCAAATCATTAACCAGAATGTTTACAAAGACATCTTGTGACGTTTGATGCGTTCAGTGAGAGAGAAAAGAGAATTGTGGGAGACAAAATCATGGCTGCTTCATCATGACAATGCGCTTGTGCTCACAATGACTTGAGCACATGGCAATTTCTTGCGGAAAATAACATTACTGTGCTGGGGTAACCAGCCTACTCACCAGATCTGGCTCCCTGAGATTTTTTCTGTTCCCTAAGCTCAAGGGAGTCCTTAAAGGAATTTGTTTTCACGACTTGATAGCCATTACAACAGCCGTAATGAAGGAACTCAAAGCGATTCCAGTGGAATCTTTCCAGGAGTGCTTAGAAGCATGGCAGTGGAGAATGGAAAAGCATTTGCATCCAGGTTCAAAGAGATTACTTTAAAGGAGACAAGTTGTAATTTTTACATGGCATTTGAAATAAAATAATTATTTGCAGAGTCCCATTGCTTTTCAAACAGCCCTCATACAGGGTGGAGCATAAATATGGAAACAAATAAAAATGAATGTTACGATATAATAAAATTTATATTTTGCATGTTTACTTGGATGTATTATTTAAAAACATTAATAAAAAGCAAATACAATTTTATTCAAAATGGCCGCCATTGCATTCGATTACTGCCTCCAATCTCTTGCAAACTCCTTCTGACACAGCACATAGCTGTTCTTGTGGAATTTCATTCCATGTTTGACGTAGTAAGCGCTTTAAGTCCTCAACAGTGTGATGAATTTTTTTACAGGCCTTGCTTTCGAGGATAGACCACACCAAAAAATCCATGGGATTAAGATCTAAGGAGCATGGAGGCCACATTTCTTTGGACCAAAAATTTGGAATATGGTCTCTATGTCAATTTTGGGTGACGTTTGCAGTGTGTGATGTTGTGCCATCTTGTGTGAATATCCACAAAGTGTCCTCACCAAAGTGATCCATAGCATATTCCAATATTGGTTTCAAAATGTTATCAACATAACATTTTGCATTGATTTTTGCACCTTGATCGACAAAAATTAGTGGGGACCTCCAGGATTTTGAAACGGCAGCCCAGACCATTACAGAAACTGGCTTCATGGTTCGGTGGACAGTTTTTTGATCACAAGGAATGTCTTTGATACCTCTTCCAATTATTCTGTCATTTCTACTGTGAAGATTTTCTCATCGGACCAAACGATTTCGCCGGTTGTGCCAGATCTAAACTTCTTGAGCAAAATTTTGCTTCTCTCAAGCCTTTTTTGCTTCACCACTGCAGATAAGGCTTGCCTCTTTTGAAGTGTGAAAGAGGACATTTTAAGGTCTTTATGGACAAGTTGTCTCATGGTTCTTGGACTCATTTCTGATGTCTTTGCTAGCCTTCTAATTGATCTTTTCGGATTTCTCCTAATTTTCTCTCGAATGCATTTGATTATCGGTTTTGACTGCTGGAAACGCAGTCTGCCACTTCTAGGGCAATCAGAAAGATCACCCCTTTCATTAAACCACTTTAGTGTTTTCCAGACAGTCGATCTCCCAATTGAAAATGTCTTTGCAATATCGGAGTTAGACTTTCCAGCATGGTGTAATGCAACTATAGCTGCTCTATTTTTCTGTCATTTTTAAAATAGCTAAAAAATTTCCAAAAATTTTTTAAAATGTGACAATAGAGCATCTTATCAAATCTATAAACTATAAAATTTTGAAAAATAACAAGTATTCTGAAGAGAAGATTAATACTGAAAATTTATTTCCATACTTACGGCCCACCCTGTATATACATTTACTTTACTTTAAAAGAATATAATAACATAGTCCTATAATTCTTTAACCCGTTAAGTGCGCATGACAAGTATATACATCAAGGCCAAACACTCTCTCAGTGCACATGACGGATATATACATCTTGATCGTTGCAGCTTTTCACAGCGCAGATTATTTCGCTTCTCGCTCTTGCTATATTCTCGCACAAGCAGCAATTATAATTGATCGATGCGAGAAAAATAGCGAGATGTGAAATTAATTATGCAATGTAACTCAGATAATGAAAATTTAATTCCGCACTTAATGGGTTAATGAACATAAATTAACCAATAACAAATATAATGAACAAATAATATCAAAGATAGTTCTGGACCATTACCACAAAATGACCAAGTGTATCAATTGATGTATTTTGAACATTTAACCAATGTATTTTTGGCAAAGTGCTTTATTCTAATGAACTTTTAAGACAATTATTTTTTTACAAAGTAATAAATTTGTGTGATATTTGAGGGTTTAACACTTAATGACAATTTTGGACATTGATCTACCTGCAATGATCATATGCATCAATTGACAAATGCAGTTAAGAATTTGAGTTTATTTTTGCAAAAAGAGTGATTATGGTATTTTAAACAGCTTAATAGTTATAATCTGAAAAATTAGACTTGATACAAAAGTTATAACCAAGTGGGCAAAAAAGTTAATTTTGGACAGCTTTAAATTATTGCTTTTATTCCCATTATTATCAAATTAAATTAAATTATCATTACTAATATTTGAAATTTGGGAAGACTTTAATAGATCAAAAAAGAAACTTTAAAAAATAATATAATTAGTTTATAGTTTAATTCACAGATTTAACTGTATTATCTAATATTTAAACTTTACATTAAGTATTTGGTTCTTGTTCACTATTTCCTGAGTTTAATTCATTACTTTTTAGATTTTGAAAAATCACCAAAGCCTGCAAGGTTAGTAATGGCAAACAGAGAATGAGACCCAAACAACTTAATTAAATTAAAGCATTGAAACTTTTGCTGTTTATTTCTATTTTTTTTAAATAAAAATCATATAAGCACAAATTCAATTTAAAAAATTGGCTGGTAATCTATTAAAGATTATTATCAAGTTTTAATCATAGTCCTAGCATAATATGTTGAAAACTTTTTTACCTTTGTCACTACAGCATTTCCATTTTCAGAAACTCGTTGACGTTTGGTGGGTAAATTATCATATGACATTTCAAAATTTGATATTTTCATAAATTTTAAGACTTAAAAGATGCTTCTTAAAAAAAAAAGTTGATTTACTTAAACAATGTACTTTATTTGAACAAAGCAATTAAAAAACACCAGAAACAGATGAATTAATTATTGCTTTATTAATTATTTTATGTATTTATCTTAACCTCTTATTGACAAGCAACAAATATATGGGCACTGGCTGCTTATGCTCATTTGCCAGGCAAACTATTATATTAGCTTCTTTTCAATGTGATCTATTCTTTAAAGATGGGCACCTGAAATTTTGTTTCATATTGTATGTCTAACAATAACCTTTCTCTGATATAACAACATATTGTTGTTTGTATTTTTTATTTAGATTATCATTTTACGCACCTCCAATGCTCCTTACTTAATGTGTACATTTGAATGCTCTTCTTTGATTGAATTTGTTATTACTATATGCAACAGACAATGACACCAGAACCACATTCAGTGGTGCACTTACAAGTGAGGTTAAATTACACTTAATGTGTACATTTGAATGCTCTTCTTTGATTGAATTTGTTATTATTATACGCAACACACAATGACACCAGAACCAACATTTAATGTTGCACTTACAAGTGAGGTTAAATTACACAGTATGCAAAAAGACAAACAGAAGAAATAATTATAAACAGATAAAGGGGTCTCTTCAATATGCATACCATGAGGGTTTTTGTTAGTAAAATTAACCTGGAATCTCCCTGTGGTTACTATTGTTTCTTGAAAGATTGTTTTTCTTTTTGTTCTTTTTTATTGCCTCCTTGTGTTATAGGGGGCAATTCTGGGTTAGTTTCACTGACAAATTACAGTTAGTCTTTTCTTGACGAGACCCAGATAAAGCAGGTTCAAGTAAATGCCAAAGCAACAATAAAACCTAGGTCAAATTTTTTAAACAACCTTTAAATAGCATCAAATTGGGACCACAACTATCTCTGGTAACTTATTCCAAACTTTGAGAACTTGATAAGTAAAACAGTGATTATAGGAGTCAGTACTTGCACATTAAAGTCTGATATTGAACCTATGTGTACATAAATTGTAAGAACCGTCATTACCGCACTTAATAAAAAAAAATCATTAAATTATAACAAATTTTGTAATTCAGGTCATGCCAAATTCAACTCATTTATATTCTAATGACCTCATATAAACAGTCATGGTAAAAAGAAAATGGCACATTGCAACATACACAAACATATCTAGTAAAGCATTTTTGAAAAGATTCAATCTTAACCATATCTTTTATAAAATAAGATGGTTGAATAAAGGTGTTATATTCTAAGTTTCGCCTCACAATTCTCACGCAGTGTATGCTCTAAGTAATATCCAAATATTATAGCTGTTGAAAGAGTGAGAAATTTGGTATAAAGTGATGGAAGCATTTGCCACAATTTTTAAATTATGAGTATTCCACTAAGATTGGAGGAAATCACAATACCAAGATCATAAAAACTGAATGTAGACAAAATATTATAATTACAAATATGATATAATTAATATAAGGTTTACTAAAAATTGGAAAATATTGACATTTAGCTGGTGATTACCCATCCATGACACCATATTATTAATGTAGTTTTGAACCTCATTAAAATCATATCTAAAAATTTTTGCATCATCAGCATACACATGCATATTGCAACCAGTATTCACAAGGCAGTAATCATTATAAGACAGGACCCAGTACACTATCCTGTGGGATGCCACTAGACACACTTAAGATAAAACATTATTCATAGATACTGATTGGCTTCAGCCATGAATAAATGTGGTAATTCAATTATTCTGTATTCCATAAGATTGCAAAATGGTCAATAGTTTAGAGGGAGATACTGTATCAAAGACTATAGTAATACCCATGTATACAACATCAGTACTATGGCCCTCAGCAAAAGATTTAAACCATTTATTTAACACATTAAGTAATTGTGAGCAGGTAGATTGAAAAGGCACAAACTCATATTGATTAGGAAATAGAAGATAATAAGTAAAAAAATGTTGCATTAGTTTCTCAGAAACAATACTCTTTACAATTTGGCACATTACTGAAGTATGGAAAACTGGTACTACAACAGTTGATAAAAAAAAGGTTTACTTTTGTACTGTATGTTTCTGCAATTAAACAATCTCTTTGTTACTGTAAAGTAGATTTATAAAAAGCAAAAGCCATCAGTATGATAGTTTGTTTTTATTTTTTATAATTTTTTGCCAATGTGCACAAGGTCCCTGGGCAAAGCACTTTTAGGGGGGCAACAAGTTGATCTTTCATCATGGTTATGTTTCTTTAGATGCCTATGCTGCCATTGTAGTCAATGGCATATTTAGGGAGGGAAACATTGTGCCATTGCCCCACCCTTGGAGACCCCTTGGAGAAATCATAGACAGAATTAAAGGGAAGACTTTTTTTAAATATTACTATGCTTTTGAGATGAAAAATCAACAAAACTAGGACATATTCAATGTGAAAACCTTTTTTAAAAAGATTGCTGTTTTTGGGACAAGAAATTGACGAAACTGGGACAGATTTAAAGTTGTAAATTTTTTTTTTCATTATTTGATCAAATGTTGTTTCGATCAAATGTCATTTTGATGAAGTGTCATTTGATCTGTCAATGCAGAAAATCGGCTATAATTAGATGTAGTATCTTGCAAGCCTTTTTTGTGAACAAGAGTAATGACAGCAACTTTCCACTGATAAGGCAAATTGCTTTTAGATTAACAAAGATAGTAAAAATGGGTCAAAACACATACTATGTTTCTTCAAAAATAAGACCTAACCTAAAAATAAAACCTAGCCTGAATTTTGAGAATAATTTTAATATAAGCCCTACCTTTAAAATAAACCCTAGTCTATGGCACAAAAGTCTTTTAATTTGGAATCCAGTGACTTGCAAGACATTCCAGAGGACAATGATATTGTCATTTTTTAATAATCTATACGAGTGTAATTAGTAGTTTTTTTAACTATAAAACGTGTTATATACAAATAAATACATAGCAATTGTAACTTTTTTGGATATTTAGAAATCTCATAATTCTCTACTTTGTAACTTTGTTTTTGATAGATAAAAAAGACATTCCCAAAAATAAGCCCTGGTGTCATATTTTTGAGTGAAAAAAATATAAACCTTGTTTTATTTTTGGAGAAACACAGTAGCAGAAAAGCAACATTTTTTAAATAGGCAGTATATTTTTGGGTTTGGAAAAGTAAATTATTGAGTCTCTACATTGATTTGGCTACATCTGCCTCAGTTACTACTCAATCTTTCATAAATTGTGGTCTTTTTACTTTGCAGTTGAGTTTTAAAGCATGATCATTATCTAGGGTAAAAGCACTATGAAAGAAAGCATTTAACAAATCTGCTTTTTCTTTACTTGGAGATATTAATTTACTATTGCTAGCTATTAAAGAAGGTATAGAGTTCAGTTTTTTATTGACATTTAGTCATGCTATGAATGCACAGGAAACTTTGTAAAAAGTTATAAATAAAACATATTAGACATAGAATTGATATTTTTTTTGCAAAACTTTGTCCATCTATTACTAGGAGTTTCTCATATAAAAAATTAACTTGAATTGTTTTTCAGTTAAGTTATATGCATCCAACAAAATTATGAGCTCCATGCGTTTTGCATGTTTGTGCATCATCTTGTACAAATGCACACATTTTCAAACTCCAAAGAAATTAAGATACAAAGTACTATCAATGTCAAGTTAATTTGTATAAATGTTTTTACACTTAATTAATATTTTGTAATTGTTTTGCAGTAATATATATGATTATTTTGAATGTGGTAAATGCACAGAAAATTTGTAGTTCAAATCCAACTTAAACACTTGCTGATGTTGCCTAAGCCCTGAGTATTTATTTTTAAAAAAGTCATATGTCCAAAAAACTTTTTCTTTTCAAATGTCTTTTTAATAAACAATTATGTTTATTTCCAAACGCCTATATGTTCGAAAATCATATGATCAAACCAGGATGTACCCGGATGTAAGTAAAGCAAAGATGTATATAAATATAGTTGTATCCTCCATGTGTAGGCTACTTGATTCTAAATATTGTCGACCAAAACTTACTATTATAATAAAGTCAGCCTCTTAAATATAATAATAGTTAGGCTTTCCATATTTATGAAATGGCAAACTGGGACGCTCGTTAAAAGAAAAAAATTTGTCAGTGTTCTTTATAAAAAGTTCCTCACTTGGAAATCAGTCTCAGATTTCCTACTTTTTGTCTCAAAATCATAGTGATCTCTAAAAAGGCCTTCACTTAAAATTGGTAAAACCAGGACATTTCAGTCAACTGGGTGGGACACCATAACAAGGCCTAAAAACGCAACTGTCCCAGCTAAAACAGGACGTAAGGTAAGCCTAATAATAGTCAGTTTCTTTATTTAACCCTTTTGATACCGTTGGGACATATATGTCCCATGAGACAAATGTGTCCCAATTAAGAAAAGTAGAAGAAATACAATGCGGAGTAACAAAAATCTATTTAAAACACATATATGACATAAATTTCCTTGAATTAATTTAAGTTTTTTGGTGCCGAAGGTTAAGCAATTGGGCTCTTGTTTACTATTTGCCAAGTTTAATTAATTGTTTTTTAATTTTAGGGAAAACCCCAAAGCTTGGTGGGTTAGTAACGGTTAACAATAAATGAGACCCGTTCTTAGACGTAAATATACGTTCTTTGGCACCAAAAATGTTAATATGTTCATTACAAAATCGGTATTGAAAGGGTTAAACCTTCTATTTTCCCCTTAAGCATGTTGTTTATATTTTTCCAAGCAAAAAACTTAGTTAAATTCGTTATTAAACTTAAATCTTTCAAAGTAAAAATCACCATTTTTCTGTGGAAACTTTGTTTATTAAAGCGTTAACATGCATGCACATTTATTGTTTAAAGTTTTAAACAAGTACAAATGCGCATATTGCTCTGTACAATTACTAAAGTAGCTCTAATTTTATTGGTTTTCAGCAAGTTAGTTGCTCTTGTCATGCGGAACAAGAAAATAACAAGAAGTTGCAACATAATTTTAAACGAATTGATTTAGCAATAAAGATGAAGAAAGTTTATGTAACCTAAAAGCAGTACATATTAGTTATATCAAAACTACATTAATACTATTTGACAGAATTATGATATTAATATTCTTGGACTGTTTTTAGATTTTTGCATTGTTCCTTAACATATTTTTAGTTTTACTTCATTTTTTTTTCATTTGTTTATTTATTCTAAATTAAGCAATGCACATTCATACTCAATAACCAATGCAGATTTGTACAATTGCTATAAACGTAAAATTGAGGAGTGGAATTGTAATATAAAGTTTAATTAAATTATACCATTGCTTCACAAATTGATAATATGGCTTAGATTTAATCTTGTAAGCTGGAATCAGCTGTGCATTTCTTTTACATTTGCAATACAGCTACAGTTTTTCTTTTCAAACAACTGCTATATGTCATGGCTTTTAATTTCATGCGACTTGCTTTTAAAAGGTACATAATCACAAATTGCTTTGGATAGTTTGTCAATAATATTATCACAGTAAGTTTGAATATTGTCTTTGCCTTTTTGAATAATGTACTCTTATGCTTTATCAATAATGTAATCAATAATATACACATTTATCAATAATTAATATAGAAGAAATATAAACACATATCATCCTAATTCTTAAAAGAGATTTGTTTGTGTTCAAGTCATCAACAATGAATTCAACATTATCATATCTACAGTTGGGAGCAATAAATGTTGCATTAAGACTATTTTTATACAACATCATGACCTCTCTTTACAACCAGATTTATGGTTACAACGAAGGGTGTAATATGCAATTGGGCATACTAATGAATCTGGTATAGCAGCATTAAAAAAAAGTCAGTAAATACATGAACTAATGTTTCATAATTGTTAAAAACATTTGGTTTATACATAATAAATCTTGAGTTCAGCTAACTTATTTTTATTAAACGATATGTGTCCAGTACATCATCCTTTTTATTAGGTGAACAAGCTTGACCAGAATTCTTGATGATTTCATCAAAGGCTGATTATGGACACAATGATTTTTTAAAATGCATTTTTTTTTATTATTTACTTGTTTGTTTTTAATATTAATAAATAAAAAATATTGGTAATTCTGTACTTTAGCACAGTAAACAAAAAAATTTTATTTTTATAACGCTTTTCTTGGATTCATAAAAAAATTTTTTTATTTATCGCGCTAAAGTACAGGATTAACAAAATATTATTCTTGATATAATTTGCTTTTATATATTTACTTACAAACTTGCATGTAACCATAACATAAAATACAATTATTTGTTTGAAAAAAAAATATATAAAAAACTAAAATATGTGAAAAAATGAATAATGTAATCACACAGGTAAACAAAGGGGCACCCATTACTAAAGAGTAAAAATAGAAAGCTTATCTTAGATTGTGCTGATATTAGGTAAAGTCTTAGTTTACATTTGTGAAATAAAATACTTTAGAAAACGAAATATAGGTTTATTAAAAGTAATAATAGAAAATGAAAGGTAAGTTTATTAAATGAGCATACTACTGAATAGCTTCTGAAGTATTGGTCATTGACTAAGCAAGAAAAGTTATACAGGGTGTCCATAAAGTCCTGTTACAAGTTTAAAAAATTATTGCAAGGCCAATCGATAAGATATCTCAAAGCGGTTGGTTTTAATTTAATCAGTGTTTATTAAAGTTTTTATTCCGATTAAAATTTTGTGTTTTAGATAAAATTTTTATGTGTTTATTGAATGTGTTGAGCAAACCTCCATAAAATAATTAATTCTCAAAAAAAAGCACATTTGTATTTTGGTTTATTGATGTGACTATTTTGCTGAAGCTCTTTAATTACCGTACATGAAGGTGTTCTGATTCTCAAATTCTCACATTGTGTTTGTTTAATTTCCCTGAAACATGACAAGTTGCCCACTCACTAAAATAAAATCATTTGAGGAATGTTTCATCCTTAAAAATTCATTCGTTTGAAGCAAGTCATTTTTGGGGATTTATTAAACACATTCAATAAACACATAAAAATTTTATCTGAAACACAAAATTTTAATTTAATATAAACTTTAATAAACACTGATTAAATTAAAACAAACCTTTTTGAGATATCTCATCAATAGCCTTTGTAATGATTTTTCTAAATTGTAACAGGACTTTATGGACACCCTTTAGCATAGTTTTCTTGGATAATCTGGGAAGCAGTGAGGACTTCATTAATGTTGACAATAGAACGGGGTGCTGGAGGACGTCGACGAGGCATAATTAATTTTGGTACCTTAATCTTAAGTATTTAACAAACTTTTAAAAAATTTAAATATTTTATTTTACGAACGTAAACTACGACTTTACCCTGATATTACATTATGCAAACAAATTGGTAGGGCAACATGCAATACAAATAATGCTGGCAAAAACAATTAAAGAGCAATTTCTACAGAGGGTTTATTACAATGATTGTTATACAAAAACATAAATCTTTTTTAAATCTAAAAAGTAATATTCAAAAACACTATGGTTAAAAATATTGACGCTTTACATGTGAACACAGTCACGGAAATACGTTTATTCACTAAATTGATAATCAAATGTATAACGATACCACTACCAGACAACTTGAGAGGTAATTAACATTATTTTGTTCCTGTTTACTATTTGCTGAGTTTAGTTAACTACCTTTTAAATTTTGGGGAATCTTCAAACCCTACGAAGTTAGTTAGGACAAATAGTGAAGGAGACCACGTTATTTTAAAAAAATAATATACGCATTTACTTCTGGACTAACTATGACAGATCTAGGACTAAAAATATCTACTAGGAACACCAACTTTATGTGCAACTGTAGCTAATAGTCTTAAACAAAAAAAGCTCTCAATCACAGAGAATACTTACCGTACTTAAAGAAATATAGAGAAGCAGGCAAATGGTGGACATTGAGAGCAGCTGAGAAAGAAACCGCGTTAAGAAAAAGTTGCTAAAAACTTTTTTTTAATTTTATTTTAAAAGATCTGGGAATAGTTAACCAACGTTTTTTTAACTTAAAAAAAAAACAATGTACTTTGCATCACTTTTATTTATTATAGTTAGGAATAAACTAGTTGTGCAGCTGAATACCGCAGTTTTTTTAAAAATCTCAAAAACGTCAAAATGCTTTAGGCCTTGTCTTCACCAGAAGTAGTTTCTTAGCGTAAAAGTGTTTATTTATAATATTTTATTTTTTTATTTATTTTTATTTTAATCTCTATATTTATCCTCCTGACTCGCAGGAAAGCGAAGGAGGCGCTATACATAGGGTAAGCAATTACCCCGACCTGCTTCCGGAGATGCCAAGATATTGCTGTCCGCTAGTAATTTAGTAGAGATATGACTGCAATTTAGAACTGCTTGCCAAGACCACCAAGCAGGCATTTCTAAGCCAGAGCTGGCATAAAAATATAATAAATAAACACTTTTATGCCAAGAAACTTGGCTTAGTGTAGACAAGGCCTCATCTGTTAACAAAGCTGTAACCAGGGTGTCGAACCGTTTTAAAATAACGTTCCGGTTCAGGTTAAGGTTTAAATTTTATTTTGGATTCAGTTCCGGTTCAGGTTCGGCAAATTTTATTTTCAAAGGTTCAGTTCCAGCTCGGGTTTAAAGAAAACAATTAATAGTTAATACAATTTTTGACAAAATGTTTGGTTCAATCTTTATAATTTTGTAAAATATTTTTTGTGACCATTTTTGCAAGCGTATAAATCAATGACATGGTACGTAGATTGCGGCCATAGAATTCGGGAAAAGGAGGTGAAACAATTTTTCCCACATCATGGTTTTGCACAATTTTACCAAGAAACCCGAACGTCGCAAATAGGCTTATAACTAAAAAGTAGCCTATATGCATTAACTTTTTTTTGACAACATGTGGGAGTTTTAATATGAATATCTGCTGTGCACTAAACGATAAAATAAAATCTTGATTGATTGATTGCTTTAGTATTCAAAATTTTTTTGGCGACCAAAAACCAATTTAAAAATGTTATGCATTGAAATGTCAATTTTACCTCTCAAAAAACAATTGTATGGTTGAATCTGGTGTACAGCACATTGAATATTATTTGGACGTAAAGTAACTTTCATTCTTCCAAAAAAAATTTTTACAGCTGTATTTTATGCTTCAAAAAGCAATTTATTGCCCAAAAATTAGATTGTTCTCGTATTTTTTTATTGATGAAAATGTTAAAATGATAAAGGTAGGCTATTGCTCCATCTAATCGATAACAAATCCATTGCTCCCAATTTGTAAGGCTATGTTGTAGTCAAATGATAGTCTATCTCATTGGCCTTAACTAGAATGCTTTTTGGAAAATTATAGCAAGCAATTGCATATCTAAAATTTTTAAAGTGGAGATATTTTTGCTAGGCATATAAGTTTTAAAAAGTTAAACACTAAATCTATTAGTATTCTTTTTAAAACCCCGAGAAAAATTTCTTCCCCAAGGGTCTATGAGGCTTTGCCTTGAACGATGTTCTGCAAGCGTATTAAAGTCAGTTTTTTATATTGGTGTGTGTAAGCAGTGATGGCTAGTAGGGTGCGAACAGAGCCGCCGCACCAGCCCCCCAAAAAAACATCCAAAACCCAGATAGCATACAAACGTTAAATTAACGTTGAAAGTTGGTTGGAATAGTTGTTTTTTGGTTAGTGTTTAAGACGAAACGTTATGTTAACGTTATATTTTAGTTAATTAGTAAACGTTTTTTTGAGGTTAGCAAACAAACGTTAAATTAACGTTTGCTTTTTAACCTAAAATAAACTTTTGTCATTAAAACGTTTGAATAACGTTTGCATGCCAACTAAGTGACAAGTTAAAAAAACAACGATATCGTTGTTAAAATGTTAGTTACTTTTTCTATTGATAGGACAGGTTGCATTTTAAAGAAAAGTAAAATTTTTATTCAGTGTTTGAAAATATAAATTTTGTTTGCTTGTCGGTTGAAAACGATAAGTTATAATCATTTTTCAATTTTTTCGCAAAGCGCGTTCTATTATGTTTCGATAAAAAATTTGAAAAAATTTTTTTAAATCAGGAACAACAAGTTTTTGATACCAGACATTGCATTGTTTTAAAGGGTGGTGATTCAAAACGAGCTGCAGCAGCCGCCGAGCTATACAAAGCATCTTGGCGCCAATTTTGTGGTCGTCAGAATTAATCCTCGTTTTCAAATAAAGTTTCTGTCGCGTTTTAATTAAAAGAAAATAGGTCAATAGCGCTGTTCAGTTGCTTGCAGCTAAAAAAAGCTGTAACGTGAATTAAACTATAAGTGTAGAATTAACTGCAGTATAAGAAGATTTTGCTCAATATTAGAAAATAGAAGCTTTAAAATTAGAGTCTTTTTAGAAACGGACCTTTTTAAAATATGAACAATTGTTTAAAAATAAAACGGGTTTTGTAGCTATTGTCTACTATGACGCAATAGTGTGTCTTAGAGCGCGATAATCAGTTTGCTTATTATAAGCTGATTATCAGTTTGCCTCGCACTTGTTGGAAATTCAATCGTAAAGAGTTGTACAATTGAGTCATAAAGTGAAGTCATTAAAAGAAAAGTCAATCTGCTAAGTTATTTTTAATTATGTTAGTAATATTGCTGCAGTCTTGTTTAAAGCTTAGCGTAATATTTGTTTATTTATTTATTACAGGTGTGGTCAGTTTTTTTGACAAGTCACGATAAGTTTTAAATGAATCATGGTAAAATAACCCCGTGGGGGTCATGACTCCCAGGTTGCAAACCATTGTTTTAATAGAAGATAAACTCATTTACTCATCAAACAGGTTTGTTTAAGCTAAAGAGTGAATTTTTAATATCATTAATGCTTAGGTAATCATGCTAATAGTTTATTTCTTTGTTTCAGTCATTGCTAATATTTCACTAAAGTTTCTTAGTTTACTTAATAAGGGCTGAAAGATCCAAAATTTTTTTGGTGTCTTTCGTATAAAAAATTGTCATTATAGATAAATTTTAGTAAGTTATATGCTGTGGCGACTTTTATTTTGTACATTGTATGATCATGGTTTTTATTTGCAGGTGCTGTTCAAAACAATCTTTTGACGGCTGCCGCCACTGACGTTGAAATCGAAACAGTAATAAAAATTTGGTTAAAATTTGCATCAGAAAGAGACGGTGGCCGTCAGAAAAAAGAGCAATTGAAAAAAATTCAAAATATTTAAAGTGTTTATATTGTTTGAACGTTATTTAATAATTCTTTAATAAACTTGTATAAAAATTGTAATTTTGAGCTTGTGTAAAAGTGCAGCAATCAGAAGTGAGTGGTCTTCCGAAGCAGAGGATTTAAGCATGTTTATTTATGCCTATTAATAGCAAAGTTCATTTAAATATAACTCCTGAATTACAACATGAAAATTTGTAATATTGGTTTAAAAGTTACAGGTTAACAGTAGTTACTGTTGTGAACCAAATAGTAACTTAAGAAATTAACCTAAATCAAATCCTATTAAGTCTACCATATTTTGAACGTATGAAGTGGTTAGTAATAGTAGAAATTAACCATAGCTAACGTTAAACAAACCAAAATCAAAAGTCAGAAGTTAATCAAGCTAACAAAATTTAAACGTTAACTTATGAGCAAACTAATGTAGAGTTAACGTTTGGTTTCGAACGTTAATCTAACTCAAAACCCAAATCCAAATCGAACGTTAAACTAACGTTAGAACTTAACCGTGCTAACCAAAATTTAAACGTGAAATTAACGTTAGACTAACGTTAGAAATTAACCGTGCTAATCAAAATTTAAACGTTAAATGAACGTTAAACTAACGTTAGAAATTAACCGTCTTAACCAAAATTTAAACGTTAAACTAACGTTAGAAATTAACCGTGCTAACCAAAATTTAAACGTTACATTAACGTTAAACTAATGAGCAAACTAACCTAAAATAAACGTTTACTTTAAACGTTAATCCAACCGAACTGCAAACCAAAATCAAACGTTAAAATAACATTTTTTTGCAATCTGGGAAGTGACCCCCCTACTTAAAATATTTGTCTATTTCTTTATAGTAGCACCAGAGCGGTGGCATCCTTAAAATAAAGACTTTTTTTTAGAGATTACTTTGTTTTGATACACTGAAAAGTGCTCCCCCTAAAGCAATGACCTTTTTTAGAGATCGCTTAGCCGCTTTGCTTCGAAACACTAAAAAGTAGTTTTTTTTAGGCCTACGTTTATTGCACCGGATCCTCCTCTTTTTTAAGGTTATTACTGTAAACAAGCATTTGTTTGATCCCTTTTGGACTGACAATTTACCTGCGTATATGACAAATAAGGTGTAGAAATAGCAACCGTAAAGTCTTTTTATTATTAAATATTTCCTTTCAGCTTTGTCTGCATGCTATAACGTTAAAACTTGGGTCCAAAAAAGTTGATAAAATTAATTTTTTTCAGGGCTTTACTACTTCATAAAACTTACACAAGCTTATAGTTTTGATTGTTCGTGTGCGTGGTCGAGTGGTTAAAGCACCGGACTGATCATCAGCATGGTCTAGGTTCAAAACCCACTTGTGCCATTCTGTTGTGTCCTTGGGAAAGACACTTTACGGCACTTTCCCCTGCTTGGTGGTCTTGACAAGCAGTTCTAAATTGCAGTCATATCTCTATTAAATTACTAGTGGACAGCAATATCTTGGCATCTCCGGAAGCAGGTCGGGGTAATTGCTTACCCTATGTATAGCGCCTCCTTCGCTTTCCTGCGAGTCAGGAGGATAAATATAGAGATAAAAATAAAAAAATAAAATTAAAAAAAAAAAAGTTCAGGAGTTTTTTAACTAAGCTTTATAGGTCAAAATAAAGTCAAAACTTTGAATAAAGTCAATATTTGTCAAAATTTTATCTGGTCAAATTTTACGTAGGGTAAGGTGGGGCATAACGGACCCCTTAACTTTAAACGCTTCTACCTCCTATGTTAAAGTTTGCAGAGAAACGATATCCCGAGTTTAGATCAAGGTTGTAGACATAAATCAAACAAACCAAAAGTTGATATAATTGCAATTATAGATTTTGTGAAAAAATTGATTCTTTTTTTTCTGAAAAAAACCGTTTTGCCCCGTATATGGGGCAATATGGAATACCCTATAGGGGCAATGTGGACCGGATCGTCCATCTTGCCCCAACATATTTTTTTGAGAAATATTGTGAGGTGGATACATAGTTAGGCAAGATAAAAGACACGTGATGTGTTTTGAATATTTAATCTACAATAAATCCCAACAAAACAATAAAAAAGAACATAATTTCCAGTAACTTTAGGCCTACTTTAATACTGCAGTTGCATACAAGGCAGTAGTAAAAATTTAGTTTACAAGCAGGCCTATAAAAAGTTTGTTGGTCATTTAACATAGATCACAAAAAAATTCTAGGTCTTCTTCTTCTATACCAGCGCACTTAAAGTGAGCCCAGTTCAAGCATATAGTACATTGTATCATACCGTCATGACTGGTCTCACTCCACTTTTCCCAGCAATAGATGCATTGGGCATCCTCTTCTTGCTTCGAATATGTTGTAGTCAAACTTTTCTTAAAAGTTGTTGTTTGTGCACCTTTAAGCTTGCTCTGTAACTTTGCTTTTTTTAATGTCGTTAGTTTTTTACACTTTATATCTATGTGCTTTGCTTTTGCCTTTTTAATGTTATGTAGGTGAGCTTTATAAGGACTACTTGTTAAAACAGCAGCAAATCCACGTCGTGTTTTTGGCTTTCTACGAGGTCTTGTAGATGCTTTTGGAGGAGGTGCAATCGCATATGGTGATATGTACGTCGATGCAACGGGAGAGTGGGTATGGCTAGCATTTGGATTACATTCCATTGTTTCGTTTTCACGACCAGCTTGGTTGCTTTCTTGTGTAGAAATTGGTTGGCTTTGTGGCGTTTGCATTAGTGTGAGTAATTGAGAATCAGATTTTTCTGCAAACTTGTTTGATGGTAAGTCAGTCAAAACTTCAATTACAAAAGCTGATTCATTTAGCTGGTCATTCTTTCCAGAATCAATGTTTGTTGGCTGGCATGGAGCAAAATCGTGTGGCACAAATATGTCTCTATTTGTTGGAAACAATCCAGTTTTCTTAAATCCATTAATGGCTGTTTGTGCTGTGGCTGCTTTAGTGTAAGCTATTCCAAATAATTCGGCTACTTGAAAAGTAGTTACCACCCGACCAGGATGATTACGAAGCCATTTTTCAAGCTCTTGATCATAGTAAATTGACAATGGCTTCATGAAACTCACATCGAGCGGCTGCATCTTATGAGAGCAATGAGGTGGTAGACAAAGCAAAACTACCCCATTAGCTCTTGCAAGATCAATTACTTCCATGTTCATTGTATGAGTTGAATGACCATCCAAAATTAGAAGAACAGGATTTTTTTTAGTTGCTCCAGTTGATTTTAAAAAATGCTTAAACCATTCTACAAATATTTCAAGTTGCATCCAACCACTTTTATGGCATGCATAAATGGAACCTGGAGGAGCTCCATTCATGAGCTCCGCCTTCATCCTAACTCTGGGAAAAACAAAAAGGGGTGGAATAAATGTCCCTGTTATGTTCATACATATTTCAACCGAAACCAGTTGCCCACGTTCTGCTGAAACTAACCCCCCAACTTGTCGCCTTCCAGTTTTGGCTAAAACTTTTGAAGGCTTGCCTTGCACCGTAGTGATGCCAGTTTCATCACAGTTAAAAATTCGCTGTGGAGGAAACTTACGAGTATATTTATCCATCACTGCTTCAAACAGGTCAAAAAATTTATTGACTGTTTGGGGATTGAAAGACTTAGCTCTAGCAGCAGAAGTAGCTTCTGGTTGTCTTAAAGATAGTTCTTTGTGCCGGTGCATAAACCCTTGCAGATAATCTTTACCTGCTTTTCTTTTAGCTTTATTGAAAGAATTTGGTAAATTATTTTTTTCTGCTAGCTGAAACGCAAGATTTCTGACATCATTAGTTGTCAAACCAAACATCATGCTCTCCAAAGATAACAAATATTCTACCAACTCTTTTTCCATTGTTGATGAGAATATGGTCTAAAATATAAACAATTGCATATAAATGAGGGCATTTTACAGGTTTCTACTGGTTAAAAATGCTTAAACCTAACTAATCTTTTATACCTTTTTAATGTTATTTAATAAGCTATATTTATAAACCAAATTATAATTTTTTTAAAAGGTTAAAAGTTTTATTAAAAATTTTAAATCAAATTTACCTTGTAGTTACCAAGAATTTTTGTATGGTTTTTGGCATGTTTGTTTTGGTCTTTAAATCTTCTTCGAAGAGTTGTTTTCGGTATCTGAAATTCTTTTGATGCTGCTCCTAAAGAGGTTCCATTTTCCAATGCATGTAATGCTTTTTTCATGGAGTCTTTACTCCATGACTGTCGATTTGTTTTGCGCTTGTAATTTCGAACCATGGTAGCCAACAGCAATTTTCATACAACTATTAAAATTGTAAAAAGGTTAAATTAATAAATAAAAAATAAATTCAAATATGGATACTAATAGCAGAATTTAACTAATTTGAAGTTTCTTATTCGTATAGCTGAAAGCCAATATTCTTATTGGTATAGCTGAATGAAAACCAGTTTGAGTTTAGACATGCAATTAACAAATTTACCCTTTGACAAGGCCTGCTAATATTGATAGACTATTATAGGATTAGCCTACCTTATTGATAGATTATAGAAAAGCTATATCAGTAAAAAAACATTAATTTATATAAATAAAAGTTGTTATACTATTTTGATGCAGTTCATGAAGAGAAATATTGATAATGAGCCTTCATACTAAACAGCAGTTTGTGTGGGGCAAAATGAAACTTTGGTCTGTTTTGCCCCACTCATAGCTGACCATTTTGCCCCATTGCCTAGTTTTAGCATGCCATCGTATGACAGATATTATTATCAAACCTGATAAATTCAAAACCACCCAAAGAATAGCCTATGGTATTACTCTTAAAAACATGAAGTCCAATATTTTAACTTCATAACCATAAAGCAAACTACTCACTTATTAAAATATGCTCTTTTTAGATCAAGTAGGTCAAAATTCTTCTGATCGTTCTCAGTTCGTCGGTATAAGTTCGACGTTCAAACAAAATGGCTGGAATAACATGGTTCAATGGCTGATTATGTAATCATAGTCAATAGGTGGCTGTATTTCTTTTTTACGAATTTATTTAAATATTCCGTTTTGCCTCATGGTGCCATATTGCCCCACCTTCCCCTACAAAAACTCATTTGTTGCTCATTTTTGCAATTTTTCAAGCAGCTCATTTTATAATAGGCCTAGGTATTTTAAACTTTTTGAAAGTGCGACCCCTTAGCTTCAATCTTTTGTTTTTTTATCTAATTTCTGAATCAGCAGTTTAAGTTTTACATGTTTTACGATATTCCACCAACTTTATACCTCTCCTAAAAATGTTTAGCATCCCCTACTCTGCATTACGGAAGTTTTAATTTAAAAATCTTTGATATATGTAGTAAAAATATTTAGCAATTTACAATTTGATAAAAATGCAGTATTATTATCACTAAGGAGAAAAATATTGTCTCCAATGCATGTTTGTTATTAAAAATTGGCACCGTGGGTACACTTCGATGCCGCCGACTCGATGCCAGCCCAACTCGATGCCTGGCCAACTCGATGCCTGGCCAACTCGATGCCAAACCAACTTTTAACAGTTTAACTTTCAAATTGTTGTTTACTAACCCTAACCCTAACCAGTTTCCTGGCATCGAGTCGGCGGCATCGAGTTGGGCCATTTTCCCGTAGCCAAGTGGTTAAAGAGCGCGGAGAAACGAAGATTAAAGAAACAATCAACAGGCCGATGCTTTACGATTTGAGAAATTCGATTGTAAAAAATTGGTCACATTTTGTTCCATTACAATCGGTAGGAGTAAAAAGCATATCATCAATGAAACTTATTATTTAATACGCCTAATACATAATTTCATCTACCGTATATACTCGCGTATAGATCGCACCCCTAGTTTGTGTCTGTAGAAGTAGGTGTTTGTGAATGACCCGTGTATAGGTCGCACCCCTGGTTTGTGAATGTCAAAGTAGGTATTTGTGATTGTCAAAGACCAATTGGTGACCAACTGGGCTATCATTGTGGTTTCCAGCTGGGCAACCCACGTATTTGTCCGCGGTATCCAACTGGGCACCAAGTGTTATAGCCCACAAAACAACTGGGCCGCGATTGGGTACCAATTGGTTCTCAATTTAACTTTTACAGGGAATTGTTTGGTTTTTTAGCGGTATTTAGTTGGAAACAACTGGGCTAATCTAGAAACATTAATGGGTCCCAATTAGGCCCATTTATGTTTTTCGCTGGGAAATTCCTGGTTTTTTTGTGGTAACTAGTTGCAAAACAAGTGGCCTGATCTAAAAACTTTATTGAACCCTGATTGGTACCCACGTGTGCTATTCACCGAAGTTTCCTAGTTCTTTTGCGATATACAATTAGAAACTGGGACAGTCCACAAAACTATACATTGCCCTGAGTAATGCGAGGTATGCATTCCGAATTAATTATTGGGCACCAGCTGGTGCTTACGTGAGATCTAACTTGTTGTTTTCAGTATTTCGCTGGGAATTAAGGATAGACCACAAAAGTTTGTACATCCTTGTTGTTAGAAGTATATTTTTTGTATTTCTGTAAACTTATTACGAAGTGGTATTGCAGTTACACAGCTAAAACTTGAGTATGTTTGTCTGCGGTAATTATAAGTTTCTTAACAATCGAAACAAGCATTTTTGTAAAAATGCTGAGTAACCTACACGTCGCTTGATTGCTACTATACTTAACATACATTTTCGCTTCTTTTTATCTTCAAACTGTTCATTTTAAACATGACAAAATGTAAATTTTAAACATGACAAAATTTATTTAAATACAAAAATCACATAAAATACATAAACAGAAATCAAAATACACAAAAAGTCAAGCTTGGCAAGGATTGAATTTTATTAACTTTTAAAAAGGTGCTACTTCGTTTCTTTTTGCCCGACTTTTTTTTTTGCGCGATTGCCGCCACGATCTCGAGCATTTACAAATCACTTCATTAGCTCACGTTCCATTTCTAATTTGGTAACGTCAGACGTACATGCATTTTTTTTACAGCACCTAAAAGCATCATATAAAGTTTATGTATGTTATCATTTGCTACAAAGTTGCAAAATTTTATGGAATAAAACAAAATTATTTAAATCACGGTCACCGGCCATATGTGGCTTAAGATATGTTTTTTTGCTGCTCGACAAACAATTAAAAAGGCTTTTAATTGTTTTCTGAATTATTTAGAAATCATTGATTTAATCGTCCCGTGGCCAGCGAGCAATTCTACAATTTCCTTATATTATTCAAGAAGGAACAGATTATAGCAAATTACAAAAATGAACTTGAGTAAGCGTGAGGCTGCATATTAGTTTTTCATAAAATTTTGCGTCTGGTAAATATGGAAGTTTTTACTGTTAGAATTTTGTCAAACACAGGTTTTTCAAACTTAGGGCAGGGGTTCCCAAGCTTTTCTTAGCACGACCCCATTCAGGACTTTCAACTGTTCAGTGCGACCCCATGTCAGTGTGTTTGTGCGAGTTCATGCGCGCGCGCCCGTGTGTAAATTATTTATATTAGGGTGGTTCAACTTTTGCACTCTTGTGGGCCACTTTTCAAAATTATTCGAATTTGCGGGCCTCAACCGACTAAAAACACTTATTTTTGTTCCAAAATCAGGGTGTTCTCTAAAAAAAAAGGTCTTCACTTGGAATCGATCTTCGAAATTCCTATTTTCATAGCGTTTTCCAAAAAAAAAGGTTGCCGCTGCTTGTGATCGACAAGACTTGTGCAAAATTGTTCCGCGGGCCCGTAGTTGGACCACGCTGACCCCTATCATGACAATACCTCAGCGACCCCATGACCAGTTTGTGACCCCATATATTGACCATTCCGACCCCACTTGAGGTCCCGACCCCTGATTTGGAAACCCCTGCGTTAGGGCAATCTATTAATATATGCTTTCTCTATATATATCCGCTTCTTCTACAAACTTTGTGAAGGTTTTTTCTTGTAGAATACGTTAGTAGAACTATTAGAACTAAACTTTTTACGTTACACTTTGTTTAAAACCATAGCAATAAATTCTTTCGATACGGATTAATTCCTCTAGCTAGCTAGCGATAACGAGTAAAATGCAGAACAGCTCTATCATGTCACTCACTTTAAAGTTTAGGAAATTAGCTGATTCAGTCAAGCATTTTTAGGGTCGTGTCTAATTCGAAGGAAAACTTATTGGAGTGACAGTAAAAAGAAAGAAAACTAGTTGCTCTAAGAGATAAAAAGAGAGAAAAACGTGGCATAAATTGTTCTTGCGGGCCCAAAGTGGGTTCAAATTTTTGGAAATTTTATAAAATTTGTCAAGATGCTCAAAAAAGTTTTTTTTAAACTAACTTCTTTTTCTCAAAAACTAACCCTGTACCTCCCTAAAACTAACTTTCACTCCAATCGGTTTTGTTCGAATTAGACACGACCCACTTTTAGCTTTACAAAAAAGCGATTCAATGTTGCCAAATATCCTATTTGCTGCTGCCCAGATGGTAGGCGCTTTCACGCAGCCTGGGCCGTGAGTAAGTCTGCTCATTGTTTTTAAAATGACAGACCGAAACCGAACCTACCAAAACGGAAGGGTATCCACCCATTCCGATGTTCAGTGTGGGTCTGCTAATCGGCAAACGTCCTTTTTAGGACGGGGCAATGTCAGGATAAAACTGCCCTTTTCAGGGCACATTGCCAACAAGTTCCGAAGACCCACTATTCTTCAACTGAACATCGAAGGTCTCACTGCAAGCAAGATGAATGTTCTTCATCACCTCGCTATGCAGTCTGAGGCACTCGTCATCCTACTGCAGGAAACCCACTGCACTGATGCAGAGAAGTTGGTGCTACCAAACTACCAACTAGCTGGGTCTTCTTTAAGCAGGAAGCATGGCCTTGCCACGTTTGTCCACGAGCGACTGAGATACACGCTTTTGGACCAATCTCCACCGACATCGGAGATCGAGTGGCTGTGTGTGGACGTTGATGGCTATAAAATAGTCAACGTCTACAAACCACCGCCAACGCGATTGCGAACCCTGGATCTCCCAGTGTTTCCTCACCCCTGTCTGTACGCTGGCGATTTTAACTGTCGTCATGCTGACTGGGGTTATGATGACAACAGTCCGGACGGTGAGTGCTTGGCTGGATGGGCAAGTATTAATTGTCTTGCCCTCCTATATAATGCCAAGGACGCTGCCAGTTTTTATTCCGGCCGCTGGAACACTGGCACCAATCCAGATCTAGCTTTCGCTAGCGTAGGTCCAAACAGTCGCTTACCGGATAGACGTGTCCTTGAGAAGTTCCCCAGGTCACAACATCGACCCTCGCTTATTACACCACCAAGGTTTGCTATGGCAGTGCCAAGCATGCCTGTTAAACGATGGAACTTCCGCAAGGCCAAATGAAGTCACTACATTGCTTTGACGAATAAATTCGCAAAGACTTTGTTGCCGCCTGATTCACTTGATGTGGATGCGGCTTACCAAGACTTCTGTAACACCATTAAGAAAGCAGCCAAAAAGACTATCCCACGCGGGTATCGAAATAACTATATTCCGTGTTGGGATGCAGAGTGTGAATCCCTCTATAAAACCTTTCTGCAGTCTCCTCAGGGAGACGACTCAAGTTTGGCTGCTACAGCTCTGCTTGCCAAGCTTGACAGAAAGCGGAGGGATCGATGGTCCGAAGCAGTTCGGAGCATTGACTTCTCACACTTTAGTCGAAAAGCGTGGAGTATTTCGAACAACCTTACTGGTAGGTCACGACACTCTCCTTGTCACTGTCCCGTTTCAGCCGATGCTATTGCATCTCAGCTGGTTAGAAATGGGAAATACGAGGCTGTTGATCGCAAGTCATCTCGACTTGTCTTTCAAGAAGTGTCTGACCTTTGGAGGGCCACAACACCAGACGCAGTAAATATCTCTGACAATTCTTCACAGAGAGAATTTACTGCTGCCCTCCAACATTTAAAACCAGGTAAAGCTCCGGGACCTGATTCCATCTGCCCCGAGCTTATACTCCATGCCGGAGCTGCTTTGAAGTCCTGGTTACGTGACTTCCTTTCTTCCTGTTTGCGCCGACTCAAAATTCCCAAGATCTGGAGAAGAGCGCTTGTGGTCGCGATCCCAAAACCAGGAAAGCCCGTGGGTGACCCAAAGAGTTATCGACCGATATCTCTGCTCTGTGTCCCCTACAAGATCCTCGAGAGGCTTATCTACGCCCGCGTTGAACCATTAATCGATCCACTGCTCCCTAAAGAGCAGGCTGAGTTCCGACGCGGGAAGTCAACCGTAGATCAAGTTGTTCTGCTAACCCAGAACATCGAGGATTCTTTCGAGGCTAAAAAGAAGGCCGGTGCCGTATTTATCGATCTGACAGCTGCTTATGACACTGTCTGGCACCATGGCCTTACCTGCAAGCTGCTGAGACTACTTCCGGATAAGCACATGGTCAAAATAATCATGGAGCTTGTCCGAAATCGAAGTTTCACCCTTACCACCGGTGACAGCAAGCAAAGCAGGCTACGCCGTCTTAAAAACGGCGTTCCTCAGGGATCGGTCTTGGCTCCCTTCCTATTTAACATCTATACGTACGATCTTCCTTCCATGATTTCCAGAAAGTTTGCTTATGCTGATGATTTAGCATTGTTGCATTCTTCTGGAAACTGGAAGAGCTTGGAGGGGACTCTAAGTCAAGATGTGTCCACACTGTCAGCGTATCTCCAGACTTGGAGGTTGAAGCTCAGTCACACTAAGACGGTGACGGCAGCCTTTTACTTAAATAACCGAGAGGCCAAACGTGAGCTAAAGGTCTACAACAATAGTAGACTTTTACCGTTCTGTCCAACCCCTACTTATCTTGGGGTAAAACTGGACAGATCGCTCACGTTTCGTCACCATTTAGTGGCATTGTGCAAAAAACTATCCTCGCGCGTTACACTGCTGAGGCGACTCGTGGGCTCGGGATGGGGTGCTGGTGCTAAAACACTACGCATAGCCACCTTGTCTCTAGTCTACTCAACAGCTGAGTACTGTGCGCCAGTCTGGTGTCTGGTGTCGCAGTGCTCACACTCGCCTCATCGACAGTGTCTTGAATGACGCCTTGCGCATAGTTACTGGATGCCTGCGTCCCACTCCAACGGACCACCTACCTGTACTTTCAGGCATCCAGCCATCTGAGCTTCGCCGAATGGGAGCGACACTCTCCTTGGCTTACCGTGGATCTCTGGACCCCGATCATATCTTGCATGGTCTATTAAGTGGGTCCTCAGATACTCGCCAAGTGAGACTAAGATCCAGACGCCCGTTTGTGCCAGGTGCGCGGAATCTCTTGGACAACCTTGCCAGAGTTGGCATCCGCGCCTCTGAATGGACAAATCAGAAATGGAACGCGGAGTACAGTGAAAATGCTTCTAGGCTCCGTGCTTTTGTGCCCGGGACCAGTGTCAGGCCTGTTGGGATGGGCTTACCCCGAGCAGCTTGGGTTAAGCTCAACCGCCTGCGGACTGGTGTTGGGCGATTCCATTCATCCATGCACAAATGGGGTCTCGCTCCTTCACCGAATTGCGAGTGTGGCGCTTCTGAGCAAACCGCAGACCATGTACTAACAATGTGCCCCATACATCGGGCACCACATGGAGCACGCGGTCTGACGGTTTTGGATGACGAAACTCGATGCTGGCTTAATAACATCATTGCCAGCATCTGATTCAGGCAGTGCAGCAGTCTGGGGTAGTAAAAGGATAAACCCTCGGCCCCAGTCCTGTTTGTGTCTGGCCTGGAGTGGATGCCCTTCGAACGACGACGATCCTATTTGCATATAGAAATTAAAAGTTGTGAATAAAAAGTTTTCAAAAAATCGCCAAAACTCGCAATACAAATCACAAAATTTCTCACATAAGTATAGAAATAATAGTGTAGCACGTAAATACATGTATATTTATGTGATGAATCTACACGATAAGTTAGTTGGCTGATCGTGCTCATTAAAATTGTTCCCGTTTTCGATAAAAGACTAATGAAACGCTTTTAAACGAATTAAAACAGCTTCTCTTTTAGCACTAATTTTAAATCTCAAAAAAATTAATCTTTTTGTGACCTAATAAGATAACTTGGTGTTTTCATAGTTTTGTCAGCTGCAAAAATATTTGTCTTGCTTTATGTAATGGCTCGTACGACAAAATATGATAGCCAAACTGTGTGGGACCAAGCAGGACCTAACATAACTGGAATAGTTAGCTTATGGTACATGTTCTTCCTTGCAAAATCTTTTCACTAAGCAAAAGAGACTAAGCAGTTCCATTGGATTTTACAATTTAATACCTATTTAATATTATGTAAAACTTTTTAATAAAAATAGTATATTCAACTAAAAAACTCACGGTATAACAAAAACTACAACTTCTTTTCCATTTCTTCCGTTTAAATTATACAAGAGAGCTATAGCTCATTCGTCATAACCCGGCCCATAACTCAACTAACAAATTCTTTTATTGTCCTTCCTCCTATATCGCGAAACATATTTACCTAAAAAAAACAAAAAGTGTAAATATCACAGTTGCATTGTTGATGCTATAAAAGACCTGTGTGTCCTTTGCCTAACGCATGCATTGGTACTTTTGTATGAAAAATTTAAGTTTATTTTTTGTATGGCATTAGAAAAATACTGTAAAAAGAACATTCGCAAGGTTTTCAGTTTTCTCACTTTCTTAAATTTAAAATGTTTGAAGTCAAAACAAATAGAACATAAATTGGAATCTCAAAAATCTAGTTTTTTAGCAAAATTATAAAAATAAAGTCCGGAATCACACGACAATCACCGCAAAAATTATTTTTTAATTAAAGTTCATTAAGATTAGTTTTAACACAATAAAATAATAGATTTGATTTCGGTGTAAAAATCATTATTAGTCTTATTCAAATAGAAAAAAATTGTTGCTTTAGTGACTTTCATGAGATCCAGGATTTTTTCTGTTTTATTCTAATGTGACGATCTCCTGTGCCTTGGATTTACTGTCGATCAGTTTTCTTTTAGCCGATTCAGTATCTTTTTCATGAACAATAAATACTTTTTCCGAAAATATATAATACTTAAATACTTAATAATACTTTTTTTAAAGCTGTGTTGAGAATCAAGGCACTTCTTAAAACGTAAACGCGAGAAAAAACATACTTTATTTGACAAGATCAAAATATTTTTTCACAAACATCGGAATGAACAAATGTTTTTTGTTCCCTCCTTCAAAAATTTTAATACGCCTTTCGTCTCCCTTACAAAAAACATCCAATTTCAAATTAAAATCTAATTACTTAACTTCGTTTTTGTTATTAGGCTAAAGGTATAACCTACCTAACCAACTGAGGCAACAAACTAAACAATAATCGAATGCAAACTAACATACAAAGCGGACAGCAATATCTTGGTATCTCCGGAAGTAGGTCGGGGTATTTGCTTGCCTGTGTATACAGCCTTCGTCGCTTTCCTGCGAGTCAGGAGGATAAATATAGAGATAAAATAAATAAAATACTATTTGTAACTGTATGGCTGGTATTTTGAGTTTCTCATCAAGCTCGTCCATTTCCACTATTGACGTTACTGGTAACTTGATATCCTCTGGAAAATCACTGGAGCAGGCTAAATTGTCTTGAAATGGTTGCTGGTCTATCAGAGTATTTAATACTTGATGTTAATATTGAATTTTTTTTATATTGATATTACTATCCGCTAGTAATTTAGTAGAGATATTATTGTAATTTAGAACTGCTTGCTTAGACCACCAAGCAGGAGAAAGTGTCGTAAAGTGTCTTCCCCAATGACACAACAGAATGGCGCAAGTGGGTTTTGAACCGAGACCATGTTGATCATCAGTCCGGTGCTTTAACCACTCGACTAGGTAAGCCGCATCCACATCAAGTGAATCAGGCGGCAACAAAGTCTTTGCGAATTTATTCGTCAAAGCAATGTAGTGACTTCATTTGGCCTTGCGGAAGTTCCATCGTTTAACAGGCATGCTTGGCACTGCCATAGCAAACCTTGGTGGTGTAATAAGCGAGGGTCGATGTTGTGACCTGGGGAACTTCTCAAGGACACGTCTATCCGGTAAGCGACTGTTTGGACCTACGCTAGCGAAAGCTAGATCTGGATTGGTGCCAGTGTTCCAGCGGCCGGAATAAAAACTGGCAGCGTCCTTGGCATTATATAGGAGGGCAAGACAATTAATACTTGCCCATCTAGCCAAGCACTCACCGTCCGGACTGTTGTCGTCGTAGCCCCAGTCAGCATGGCGACAGTTAAAATCGCCAGCGTACAGACAGGGGTGAGGAAACACTGGGAGATCCAGGGTTCGCAATCGCGTTGGCGGTGGTTTGTAGACGTTGACTATTTTATAGCCATCAACGTCCACACACAACCACTTAATCTCCGATGTCGGTGGAGATTGGTCCAAAAGCGTGTATCTCAGTCGCTCGTGGACAAACGTGGCAAGGCCATGCTTCCTGCTTAAAGAAGACCCAGCTAGTTGGTAGTTTGGAAGTACCAACTTCTCTGCATCAGTGCAGTGAGTCTCCTGCAGTAGGATGACGAGTGCCTCAGACTGCATAGCGAGGTGATGAAGAATATTCATCTTGCTTGCAGTGAGGCCTTCGATGTTCAGCTGAAGAATAGTGGGTCTTCGGAACTTGTTGGCAATGTGCCCTGAAAAGGGCAGTTTTATCCTGACATTGCCCCGTCCTGAAAAGGACGTTTGCCAATTAGCAGACCCACACTGAACATCGGAATGGGTGGATACCCTTCCGTTTTGGTAGGTTCGGTTTCGGTCTGTCATTTTAAATTAATGAACAGACTTACTCACAGCCCAGGCTACGTGAAAGCACCTACCATCTGGGCCTTACTGGTAGGTCACGACACTCTCCTCGTCACTGTCCCGTTTCAGCCGATGCTATTGCATCTCAGCTGGTTAGAAATGGGAAATACGAGGCTGTTGACCGCAAGTCATCTCGACTTGTCTTTCAAGAAGTGTCTGACCTTTGGAGGGCCACAACACCAGACGCAGTAAATATCTCTGACAATTCTTCACAGAGAGAATTTACTGCTGCCCTCCAACATTTAAAACCAGGTAAAGCTCCGGGTCCTGATTCCATCTGCCCCGAGCTTATACTCCATGCCGGAGCTGCTTTGAAGTCCTGGTTACGTGACTTCCTTTCTTCCTGTTTGCGCCGACTCAAAATTCCCAAGATCTGGAGAAGAGCGCTTGTGGTCGCGATCCCAAAACCAGGAAAGCCCGTGGGTGACCCAAAGAGTTATCGACCGATATCTCTGCTCTGTGTCCCCGAGAGGCTTATCGAGAGGCTTATCTACGCCCGCGTTGAACCATTAATCGATCCACTGCTCCCTAAAGAGCAGGCTTGGTTCCGACGCGGGAAGTCAACCGTAGATCAAGTTGTTCTGCTAACTCAGAACATCGAGGATTCTTTCGAGGCTAAAAAGAAGGCCGGTGCCGTATTTATCGATCTGACAGCTGCTTATGACACTGTCTGGCACCATGGCCTTACCTGCAAGCTGCTGAGACTACTTCCGGATAAGCACATGGTCAAAATAATCATGGAGCTTGTCCGAAATCGAAGTTTCACCCTTACCACCGGTGACAGCAAGCAAAGCAGGCTACGCCGTCTTAAAAACGGCGTTCCTCAGGGATCGGTCTTGGCTCCCTTCCTATTTAACATCTATACGTACGATCTTCCTTCCACGATTTCCAGAAAGTTTGCTTATGCTGATGATTTAGCATTGTTGCATTCTTCTGGAAACTGGAAGAACTTGGAGGGGACTCTAAGTCAAGATGTGTCCACACTGTCAGCGTATCTCCAGACTTGGAGGTTGAAGCTCAGTCACACTAAGACGGTGACGGCAGCCTTTTACTTAAATAACCGAGAGGCCAAACGTGAGCTAAAGGTCTACAACAATGGCAGACTTTTACCGTTCTGTCCAACCCCTACTTATCTTGGGGTAAAACTGGACAGATCGCTCACGTTTCGTCACCATTTAGTGGCATTGTGCAAAAAACTATCCTCGCGCGTCACACTGCTGAGGCGACTCGTGGGCTCGAGATGGGGTGCTGGTGCTAAAACACTACGCATAGCCACCTTGTCTCTAGTCTACTCAACAGCTGAGTACTGTGCGCCAGTCTGGTGTCTGGTGTCGCAGTGCTCACACTCGCCTCATCGACAGTGTCTTGAATGACGCCTTGCGCATAGTTACTGGATGCCTGCGTCCCACTCCAACGGACCACCTACCTGTACTTTCAGGCATCCAGCCATCTGAGCTTCGCCGAATGGGAGCGACACTCTCCTTGGCTTACCGTGGATCTCTGGACCCCGATCATATCTTGCATGGTCTATTAAGTGGGTCCTCAGATACTCGCCAAGTGAGACTAAGATCCAGACGCCCGTTTGTGCCAGGTGCGCGGAATCTCTTGGACAACCTTGCCAGAGTTGGCATCCGCGCCTCTGAATGGACAAATCAGAAATAGAACGCGGAGTACTGTGAAAATGCTTCTAGGCTCCGTGCTTTTGTGCCCGGGACCAGTGTCAGGCCTGTTGGGATGGGCTTACCCCGAGCAGCTTGGGTTAAGCTCAACCGCCTGCGGACTGGTGTTGGGCGATTCCATTCATCCATGCACAAATGGGGTCTCGCTCCTTCACCGCATTGCGAGTGCGGGTGTGGCGCTTCTGAGCAAACCGCAGACCATGTACTAACAGCGTGCCCTATTGGATGACGAAACTCGATGCTGGCTTAATAACAACACTGCCAGCATCTGATTCAGGCAGTGCAGCAGTCTGGGGTAGTAAAAGGATAAACCCTCGGCCCCAGTCCTGTTTGTGTCTGGCCTGGAGTGGATACCCTTCAAACGACGACGACGACGACGACCACTCGACCACGCTGCCGACGATAGATTAAAATACTCAACAGTGAGTAAACCGTTTTTTAACTTCTGCTACTTTTAAAATTACCTTCAAATTATGGTGTTAAAAATAATATAAACTTTTGCCAAAATTTTTTTTTCAACAACGAAGTGAGATTATTACCGCAACAACATCAATTGTGCGTTGTTAAATAATTAATTGATAAATATATATTTTTAAATAAACGAGCCATATAGATTTTAAAATAATCTATTGTGATATGGTGATCTTTTGATAGCTTTCAATATTGGTGAAGGCTTTTATTTTGGTTTTTGTCTTTACCCAAAAAATTTAGGACGAAAGTGGATCATGGACTTGATTGAAAGTGGTGACTTTTTTTTAGTTTTACTTTAAATTTGGTATTTTGGTTGAGTATCTTGGATTGTAGGGGCAAATTTAACCCAATGCTTCTGTACCTGTCCCCGCTTCCGGAGCCTTTGTATATAGAACTACAAACGAGCAAAATTGTAACACAATGCGAAAGAAAATATACTGCTTTTACTAGTAAGCTATTTCAAACCCAAACAAAATCAATAATTTTTACTAACTGTAACTTGCAACAGAAAGCACTTATAGATTATGGCTGTTTGATTGGTATTACAAAATACGCTTTTAACAGTCTTCCGAGATAGCTGCAAAAAATTGCGAAATACGCGATTTTATGACAGGAAAGGTTAGCGTTTAAAAATGCTTTAGTTATAAAATGTTTCCGCAGTGAGCGTTACCTCTATTCCGACTGGGCTTTTTAGAAAACTTGTACGACTGGGAGGGGAGGCGAGGCGGAAAGAAGCCCCGCTCTTTGTTTGCTTATATTTCGACAATTAGTAGCGCTAAAAGTGTCATTCAAGATTGTATAGAAAAACAACTTCATTATCTTTTGATAGAGATACTTAAATGTTGTAATCATAGGCGTACCAGCCAAAAAAAATTTAGAAGGCAATGAAATTTTGCCCAAATTTTGTGACGTTTGCCCAAAGCATGATTTTCTAGTACATTACGACGAAGAACAAATTTTGTCTTAAAATCATAGTGATCTCTAAAAAAAAAGGTTTTCACATTAATTCAGTCTCATATTTTTCAATTTTCGTCCCGAAATCAAGGTGTTCTCTAAAAAAAAAGTTTTCACCTAAATTTTGTAACTATTTTTTGCTTTTGATCATTGTCACTGCCTTAAAACTCCTGACTTTGCCCAAATTTTTCATATTGCTGCCCAAAAATTATGGTTTTGCCCAAACATTTTTTTGTCACTGCCTGAAAAATATCTTGGAAACTTGGAGGGGCAATTGCCCCCTGCTCCCCCGGCAGGTACGGCTATGGTTGTATTAAAATATTATTTCGGATTGAAAAAGCGAGTTTTCGAAAGGTAGTCAACTTCGTAAATTGGCAGAAAAGTAGAGATTAGTTTCAGAAAGTTAACGACTTCGGCGGTTTGATTGATCGTATGATTAAAAGCAAAATTCTTTCACAGTTGGAATCCCCTTAGGGAAGTTACTGCAGTTCACAGAAGAAACTCTATTTAAGCGAAATAAGATTTCATGCTTTGATCTTAGCAACAACGAATGTTTTCAAAATTCACTGGACTTTTTAAACAGTTTTGCAAATGAACTTTTTATATAATAAAAAGAAGTTCAATTCATTTTGAGAAAAAATTGAAATTTTAAGTGTTGCATCATACTTTTTTATAATTATTTCAAAATGTTATAATAAGCCTAATTTAAAAAATTTAGTTAGAATTGATTACTTTGATGAAATCAATTTTTTTGGATTTTTTGCAACCTTTTTTCTTTTTTAGTAGGTTAGTCTAGCCTACATAGTAGAATATTTTATAGTCGAACTTGACTAATACTCTGGCGTATATTTTTTGATTTTAAATTTACCGTACATTAAATTATTTACATTTTGTCGGAGCAGGGCCGCCCAACCCAAGACCGCAAAGTCTATTGTTGAAGCCGCCAAAGAATTTGTATTAATAATTACATAATCTATTCAACAAAATTTTGTAGCTGATAAGTTCAGAACGATTTTGGGATAATTTTGGGGTGCTGAATCCAAATCTGCCACCAGTTTTTTTTCTATCACGTCTAGTTTTTGAGTTATAAGCATACTAAGTGAAATTTGAGATATTTGTCTGTGAAACTATAAATTGTTATTATGGTCATTATAAAGCTTAAAAACTTAGAAATGCTAGCTCAGCGCTTTTGTAGTTAATCATCCTTTGAAAAATGCAAAAGAGAATTAATCTTCTTTTGAAGGCGACGCAACCTACGTCGGTACTTCTTTTGATGTGATTCTTTATCCGTGTGCACGCAATAAAACCGCCACGTTTGACGAAATCGTTTCGATGAAGTGAGTTGCGTGTCTGTATACAGGTGGACAGACTGTACAGGCTTATTGTTTCTGGTTAGTAGAAATTTGAGCTTGGAAAGCCTTCTATTGTTGATTAGCAAAATAGCTTCTGGATTCTTTAATGTATGTGTCCATCCCCACGGGATGTAAGGTTTGTTTGATCAGAGACATGCTAATGGTGTATATCTGACATTTTAACATCAATATTATGATACAAAAATATTAGCGACAAATACTACTGCAATTCTTGTACTAGTCATGGTATTTTGCAGTTTAGTTTAAAATTTCGGTAAGCTGCATGCTGAAACTGATGTAGACAAGAAAATCGCTAATTTAAACGTGTTGTTGTTTTAGAAAACGCAACTACTTTTTTATTTGTTACTTTTGCAAAATGACGGATAGAAGGAAGTGTAAAACTAATTCCAATAGCTTTTGTTATATTTGTGGAAAATATATCTTGCCAGCACATCGACGAAATATTGCTCATAAAATGAAAACTGCATATAAGTGCTACTTCGGTTGCTAAGTTGGTGACCAGGACAAAAAATGGGCACCTCATATTTGCTGCAATTCTTGCAACACTCAGCTACTCCGCTGGGCTGTTGGTAAGCAAAGGAAGATGCCTTTTGCAGTTCCCATGATCTGGCGTGAACCAACTGACCATGTTACAGATTGTTACTTTTGTTTAACTAATATAAAAGGATTTTCTAAAGAAACAAATCTAAAATTGTTTATCCAAGTTGCCAGTCTGCCCTGAAACCAGTTCCGCATTCCAATTCCTAAAGCTCCTCCTCCAGAAGTTTTTGAACATTCAGAGTCTTCATCTGAACCAGACAGTTCCAGTGAGGCTACGTCAAGTGATTTGGAATTGGTTGCGGCTAGGTCAAACATTCCAGTTTTCATAAATCAAAACATGTTGAATGATCTTGTTAGAGATCTGGCATTGCCAAAGTACAAAGCTGAAATTTTGGGGTCACGCTTAAAGCAGTGGAACTTACTTGAACAAGAAACTAAAATTTCAGAGTTTCGTCATCGCAATGAAAAACTCAGCTCATTCTTTGACTCCTACAATAGCTTGTGCTTTTGTAATGATGTTGATGGCTCAATGATTGAGTTAGGGTATGAACACAAGTGTGATGAATGGAGACTATTTATTGACTCGAGTAAAGCAAGTCTAAAGGCAGTGCTTTTGCATAATGGTAATATTCACCCGTCCATACCTGTAGCACATGCAGTACAAATAAAAGAAACTTATGAGACAATCAAACTGTTGTTAGATGCTCTTCAGTACCCTAAATATTCTTGGAAGATTTGTGGAGATTTAAAGTTATATCCCTTATATTAGGTCTACAGTTGGGTTATACAAAATATATGTGTTTTTTGTGCCTCTGGAATAGTCGAGATGACAGTAACCATTTTAGTAAAGTGCAGTGGGAACCACGAGAAGCACTTACTGCAGGCAGATTTAATGTTAAGCATGTGCCTTTAGCTGATCCAAAAAATGTCCTTCTTCCACCACTTTACATTAAATTAGGATTAATGAAGTGCTTCGTCAGAGCAATGGATCATCAAGGTTCTGGATTTAAGTATTTGAAGGAAAAGTTTGGATCGTAAAAAAGTGATGCTAAACTGACTGCTCGCATTTTCAACGGTCCCGAAATTTGAAAACTTTTTGCTGATAAAAATTTTCCAAAACATCTTAATGCAAAAGAATTGGAAACTTGGAACACATTGAAGTTGGTTGCAGAAAACTTTCTGGAGCTGAAAATTACATCGAAATTGTGGAAAATATGATAGAAGCATTCAGACGTCTTGGTAGTAGAAAGAGTTTAAAGTTGGATTTCTTGCACTCACACCTCAAATTCTTTCCAGATAATTTAGGTGCTGTGAGTGATGAACACGGTGAAAGATTTCACCAGGACATTGCGGTTGTGGAAACACGCTACAAAGGAAAAAGTAATGCTAATATGATGGGAGACTATTGTTGGTTTTTACAGAAACAGAGTAAAACAAAATATCATCGCAGTGCAAAGCATGTCAAAACTCTTTATTTTGTCAGTGAACTCTTTATTTGTGTTATCATATTTTTCCAATTTAATGATTAAACTTTAACTGAACTAATAAACAACTTTTGTAATGTTTCAACAACGTATATTAAAAATTTTGTCATAACTCGTATCGTTGTATCTCTAAAACCTGACGTGATAGAGAAAAACTAAAAACAGATTTGCATTTAGCGCCCAAAATATAGCCAAGATCAGCAAAAAAACCCTAAGCTACATAAAAAAATTTTTTTTGTTTTATTTGAACAGTGATAATTAATCGATCAAATTATTGTAACGCTTTGAATCAATTTAATGACTTGCAGAAAACTCGGAATATATAGGCTAATTTTTGTCTTAGTAGAGATTTTTCGCTTTGTGTAAGAATAAAACACGTAGGTATATTAAACTGGTGACCTTTTTTGTTTGGTCTTTAACTAAATTTAACTAAATTTGTAACTAAAATTAAGATTTCTGCACCGATTGCGACCCGCAATAAACTTTTCGACAAAAGTTGGACCATAACGGTTAAAAGATTGAGCATTCCTGCATCAGAGTATAAAACAACCCAACATTTTCCGAAACAGTATCGTATCTGTAAAACAGTATCATATCATCGAAATGAATTTCTACCGAGAGTAATTTTGGATTTTAATATTGATTTAATCATA
This sequence comes from Diplosoma virens, assembly GCA_963680785.1. Lineage (NCBI taxonomy): Eukaryota > Metazoa > Chordata > Ascidiacea > Aplousobranchia > Didemnidae > Diplosoma > Diplosoma virens. The sequence goes on from OY796885.1 coordinate 14,920,034, forward strand.
ACTTACGACACTCACGTTTTTTCTTTCAGAATTATTTAATTTATAGTACGAATTTTGACATTAGAATAAAAAATAAAACACCGGTACAACCAATTAATGATATTGCACTCAAGCATAGCACAATATATATTCTATTCGAATGTCTTTTAACCTTGTTTACGTAAATGTTCAATACAGTCCCCAGCATAATTCAAAAGTAGGACGGAAGTCCTTTGATAATTATTGATTACCTCAAGCAAATTGCGACAAATATTTCTTAAAATTTCACTTTTTAAATGAGTCTATGTACAGTTCGATTTTTTGGTCATTTTCATTACACGCTCAGGGCAACAAAGAAAAGTAGGCTATTTTATTTAAAGTTATTTTAAACATAAACTTGCAAGGGGAAAAAATGAACGCACACCTATCTAGATATGGTAGTGTACAAAAAATAAGATGTACAAATGAAATAGTTATTCACGCCAAGTCATATATGCTAAATTTTAATACCGGTGGGTAGTGTTGTAAAATACGTAATTTCCACTGCTTGTTCTTGTTGCAAAGAAAAATATAAGAAAAAAGCTGGGGCAGGGATTTTTTAACTCTGCTACTTGTTTGATGCGTCACCTGATTTGATGTGTCATCTGCTTAAATAAAAACAAATCAAATAACCTCTGTTGGTGCGTTTTCCGTAAAGTTCAATACTAACACTTAAAAATGATTGTGTTATTTTTTGTGGTAGTTAGAATTTTATTAATTGATTTCACTTCAGAAACTCTTTTTTTATTCTGTTAAAATTGTTAAAAAAATGGACTGCGAATAAAGTTTCAAAAAAAACGCAGATATTGGATATATACAATATGTAAAAGTCGAATGACATAGACTGACGCTGGCTTATAAAAAAATGATACAATTAATTATACAGTCAACTTCGGATATAAGGGATTTTCGCTTACAAGGCACTATTTCAAACATTCCCGATGATTTTCACTGTAAAATAATACTAAAATATTCGCTCATAAGGAATCCGGGTATAAGGGACTTTCGCTTATAAGGGATTAAATTTCTAAGTCCCAATCATAATTTTCTAGTAATTTCAATCGGTTATAAGTGATTGATTTTTTGTTCTGATGACGCTTGAAAATAACCAAAAACGCGCGTTCCGATTTCAATTTCGCGGGCATTTCTGAGAGCGCGCTTTCTTCGCGGGCTTTTTGAAGGGGGAAATGTGTGAAAAGCTTTAAAAAAGGCTGTTTCGAGCGTTTAAAACTTGCGTTCTCAGGGTATCGGATCGAACTTTGCGTCAATCGGTTATAAGAGATATTCGGATACAAGGAATTAATTGAGCTGGTCCCGGCGGATCTCTTGTATCCGAAGTTGACTGTATAATGTAAAACTTCAAGCGCATAAGTAATTAACGATCTTTTTTCAATTTAATCAAGACAAAACCTGATATTTAAATCGGTAAGTTAAAACAATATTTTTTCAACCAATTTTAAATCTGTTTCGTTTACTATGTACATTTAGTCATGATTAAGATTGATGGAAAAAAATAAGACAAAATAAGCTTCATACACAAACCCATCAATCGTTTTCAAGATTTAAAATTTTTATTGATTTTTATCGTATTACAATTCTATTTATCCTCCAGACTCGTACAAAAACGTTGAAGGCGGTAAACTAAGGGCAACTTGTCTACTGTATATGTTTAATGATGAAAAAACTAAACAAAATTTAAAACTTTTTGATATTTTTATCAAGTAATCTGCTCATCATTTTAATGTAAAGGCTTTTCAAAGCCGCAGTATATCAAACGAATAGTAATGACATACTGACCTTCTTTTAGGTACAGTGAAATTTTCTTCAACATATGAATTTATGTCCGAAGCTGCTATCGACATTTTTTTCTTTTTCGATTGCACGAGCATAAGTTTCTAAGAAACAATAAATTTTAAAACAATTGCAAAAAATTTGTTTAAATATACATTAAAAATCATATCAGTACAACATTCTTTGCAGCATTTCGTCTAGGTAATAACATGACAACTTACTTGCTTTTCCCAGAACTCTTATATTGTACTGCATCCAATTTTCAGCTGGTGGCAAACAACGTTTGACCAATGTCATTATTTTTTCCGAATCTTTTGATTTATGCGGTGGCCACCACACTGATTTTCTTCCTTGTTAACACTGTTAAAATATTGAAGCTCTTTTGATGAAATTATTTGGGCACTGTCATGGCAGGCTAAATCTGTTGTGGGCGAGATCGGAGCACATACAAAAAAACTATCTAACTTTGTTTGTCCGGGTTTGCTTGCTGCCTGTGCTAGCTCTTTTTGATTTAATTTTTTTTGTCCTATCTGCTATGGGAATTTTGTAATTTTTTACACAAAAATTGAATAAATGGCAGCCAAAATTAGAACTTAGCACGAATTAAAGTGCTTGAGACTAATTACTCATGTTACACCATCTTCTAATTTACTAAGGGTCACACAAAGTAAATTCCAGCGCTAAACTAGTGGTTCTTAAACTTTGGTGCTCATCTTGGCCCCTTTTCAGAGACCCTCAACACGGGTGGCCCCTTTGTTTAGAATATTGCCCCAAAGCCAAGTGAAGATCAAAAAAAAAGTCATCACTTTGAAACTGTCTCTGAGTGGGCCATTTCAAAACCCCTGCATTAAACCTTAATAAAAGTATTAACAAAGCAAATTTCCTTTTGGATTTAATTTTTTATGACTGTTGGCAGTAATTGTGAATTTCGTTTCAACTCCCTGATTTTGCTTAGTCAGCGTTTTATATCTGGTTCATCTTTGCTGCAAATTTGTAGCAAGTAACAAATCACGCTGGTAACGATAATGAATACATAATTTACAACGACTTTTAAGAATGTCAGATGTTTGGTCTTGATGCTTTTATTTTCAGACTTTAATTTTGGCTGTGGATAATTATTGAGTAGAGCTGGGTTTTAGGTAATAAAATTTTTTGTTTAAGTAATACAGTAAGTATCAACAACAGCAAAATTTTAACAAATTACTTAAGTCAATGTTTCCTAAAATTTTTGGGCCTTGGATCCCAATTTGCAAATCTTTTTTTTACTGATCTCAAACTTATGTCACATCAATTTTTTGTCCAACCGACAAGGAAAGATATTACAAACCCAAAAATAGGTAATACAAAATATGTTAAAAAATAATCGTTATAAACAGGCATACCATATTTCCGAAGGAGCAAAATGGGACCCTCATCAATAGAAAAAAATTTGTCCCTAAAAAGAAATGTTCTCTAAAAAAAGTCTTTACTTCAAACCTACCTCGGATTTCATGTTATAAATTACTTTACCAAGTATATATGTTTGAGAAATTTTGTCATATCATCGCGGCCCCCTTGTGCAGTCATCTCGGGCCCCATTTTAGGAAAGTCTTATTTAAGTAACTTTAAGCAATTTAAGTAAATATGAAAAAGCGATCTTTAAGAGGCTGAAATTTGTGATAGCTAGCCTGACTTAAGTTATGCAAACATAGCTCCAAGTTTATATGCTTGAAGAAGTAAAAAAATAAAACCATTTCAATTTACGAAAAAAGTTTATCCATTTTTCAGAAAACTTAGTCCAATACACAAACTATCAACCATCGCAGCACTTAATGACGATCTCAGATTTGATATAAAGAGCGCGACAGCCCTTAAGTATCTTTCAGAATCCTCTAAAGAAGGTGGAATTGAATCAAGGCAGAGTTTCATTTTTTAAAAGCCTTGGCTATTTTGTATAAAATAACAATTTCTAAACATTTTAGTTTTTTAAAAAACAATTTACTTGAAAAGGTCAAGTAAAGAAGAAATTACTTAAGTAAATAACTAGTAAATATTTTCAAGTTAGTAATTAAGTAATTACTTACTTAAACCCAGCCCTTGAAGACCAGCCCAAGTCAGACAGCTTGTGTTGCATGTTAAAATTAGATTAAGCTCATAATTTCTTTGCTTCTAAATCAAAATTTGTATAACTATTAGAAACTTTTTGCTCTTTGTGAGCATTTAGAATTTTTCTGATGTTATATTTTTCTTTTAGAACGCTTGGTATGACCGTTGTACCTGGCTATTTGTTGTCAGTTAATGTATTTGTAAAAACACGATTTTTTGATTAATATATATCAATTTCTGCCCAAGTTACAATTTGGTTTACTGATTCACGTAGAATAGAGATTTTGCCAGAAGGTTAGGTCACTTGAGATATCAATCGTTGTCGTCGTCGTTTAAAAGGGCATCCACTCCAAGATGGCAGGTGCTTTCTCGCAGCCTAGGTCGTGAGTACATCTGTTATTGCTTTTAAATATGACAGACGGAAACCTTACCTGCCGAAACGGAAGTGTATTTTTCCATTCCAATGTTCAGCAAGTGTCTGCTTATCGGCAAACGTCCTTTTCAGGACGGGGTAATGTTCAGATATCAATGACTCTATAATGCATATGTTAAAATTTTATCTTGACTTGCATTGCAAAAAATATTCCTGAAAAACGAATTTCAAAAGGCACAATCTGCTCCCTGTGCCCCCGCGTTTTAAGAATATTAGAAGGCAGGGGGCAAGTATCCCCCTTAGCTTCGATTCCGGCGCCCCTAATTTAACCAATAATTTTGAAAAATATTATGCTTAAATTTTATTAAGCCTACAATTTGTTTCACCCCTTCCAAAAATAATTTTTCTTGTAAAATGTTTAAGGTTACAGTCAATAAAAACCCTGAATCATCATCATCATCATCATAGCTATAGGACTTTACGTGTATATTCTTCGACTCGCGGGACAACTACTTTAAATTAAGGTATTAAACTTAAGCCGACCATGAATCGGTTTTTCAGAGACGATAAGGTTCTGTGCGTCTGCTGTCCAGTAAAAAGTTTTTTTATTTGTTTTGTTTTTTTAATGAAATTTAGAGCTGCTTTCTAAGGCTAGCTAGCTCATCAAATGTATCTTTTAAGTGTTTTCTCAAAAACTCTCGCAATAACAAGAGGAGCAGTCGAGTCAAGCCGCTGCGGATCGCGTTTGCTGTCAATACAATATTTTCATATTTTCAGCCACGTGTTCTAGGAATAGGCCTATAAATTTTAATAAAACGTTTTCTTTTGTTATTCAGCTTTTTGGCAGAAAAAACCTCACAATTTTTGGCAATAGGACAATAAAAAAATATAATCGAGCAGTTTCAGGTCTTAGTTTCATCTTTATTCTAAGCTTTTGATTTATAATTGAAAGGTTTATTTAAGGTCACAAAAACTATAGATAGGTCTTTACACCTAGAGACGTGCAAGATTATCAATTTTCGTGATCTTAAAAATCAAGATCAGATCACTAAAATCTTGTTATGTTCAAGGTCCTTTTTAAGATCATGTAGGATTAAGGCTCGTTTCCAACAACGAGCGTTGGCGGAAATATTTTTTGTTTTATTGATTTTTTGCTTTTCTTAGCAGTTAAGCGGGGAAAAAACTAAAAAAAATCAATAAAACAAACCAAAAATACTCCTTTCAACGCTTGTATCGGATACTACCCTTACCTTAAAAAGGGTAAACGTAAATAAACCTCTACGTTGTTATCGTTGCAAAGAATACGTATTTCAACTCCTGATCAGAGACAATAAAGAACTGTACCGGCATTTTTATATTGTACTATATCCTGCAGTGGTTTATAAAAAAGGGGGGCACATAAAGTAAACAACATAAAATTACTTAATCTTGAGTGCAAGTTTAAAGGTAAAATTGGCGGGATTATTCTTTGTTTGTTCATTGTTTTTTACGTTTAAGCGTTGTGAGGAGTAAAAAAATCAATAAACCAAGAAAGAATAATCCCGCTACAATAGTAGTGGAAACGGGCCAATTTTAATAATAAAAATATTTAAATATTTTAAAAAATTTGGTATTTCAGTATATTTTTGGCAACTTGGTATAACAAAGATTGGAAAGCAGTATTGTAAAGGTTTTTTATGGTATGTTGGAAAGAGATTTAGGCAATTATATTCAACTAAAAAAGAGTTTTAAAATTTACTTGGTGAGCTTTTATAAAGCTATTAATTAAAATTTAATTGTTCTTATTTCTTTAAAAAGATATGATAATCTTAATTCAGCCTGTTTTGATGAATTTTGATGAAAAGCGATTTATAAATATTTATTTGTTTAAATGAGTAATTTAAGGTTTATAATCATTAAGCGAAAAAATATAACTCTAAATTGGATTTCACCTTTCAGCTTGTTTTAACGATCAGTGGATATCATACGTATTATCAATTTGTTATAATTACAAATTTTAGAACAATAATAGCTGCAAAGACAAAAAATACATAACTCAATAGCAACGTCACGAATACGTAAACAACTTCCAATATAATAAGAATCATGTTTATTATTTCTTCATAAAGAAAGAACAAAAGTTACACATTTTTCTGCAATCGCTCAAAAAGTAAAAATGCAAAAAATTAACAAATTAAAAAATAAAGAAAAACCTACAACACGCAAGAACAACAACACTATAAGTCACTAAGACTTACAATAGTTTTTTTGATGAATCAGACGAGAAAGTGATTAATTGATTACGTTTTGTGCCCGCCTCTATGTCCAAAACAAAGTTGAGTAGCTCTTGGCAATTGAAGAAGTTGCAGTTATTTTTTTTCCATATGTTGCAAAAGAGCATAACGGATCTTACCCAAAGCGATGAAATTACCCAAAGTGTCTTTGGCATACTTTTCCACATATTTTACACCTTATTTCTTCGTTGCTCGGCATAAGTTATGTTTCAACGCAATGTTTCAACGCACGTCTTCAATGCCTATGCTTTTTGCATATTTCACGTGAGGGTCAAGCAGCATCATTGCTTCTAATCTTTGACTTTTTTCCTCGGCTGCAACCGTGCTTTGCGTTTGATTGGTCAACATGGTACGTAGCTGATTTGTTGCAGCGGATCGAATTGGATTTTCTATATTTGGTCGATGTAAACCTGGGTGTCTTTGGCATACTTTTCCACATATTTTACACCTTGTTTCTTTAGAACAAATTCGCACAAAGGAAACCACTTTGCATGCTCGTACCACGGGTTGTTACGCAGTTTCCAGTGAAATAATCGTCCTCCGCAATAGAAACAACTGACACGGTCACCAGAACCCATATAATAAAATCCTGCGTTAACCAGTTCATGCGGCGTTGGACTTTCCTGATCATGGAAAGGTTCGCATACGATCCTCTTTGTCACACATATGCGGTTTTTGCGGGTTTAAGCAGTGAAACATTTCAGCTTCTAGCTCTCGAGAAACAGAATCTTGTGGCATATTTCAATGACGAAACCAAACCACGCTGTCTTATATACACCACTTCGTATGACGTCATGGATCGCATTATGTTTTGTAACCGTTGTCTAGGAGACTTTTTAATTGTTGACGTCTCTTTGCAGTAAAAGGACAGCTGCTCAAATCTTGTTACGGACAGCTGAAAGAGTATTGACATGTTCTTGCAATAGAAAGACAGCTGAAAGTTTAGAATAAGGTCTTTGACAAGATTACTGACATTTTTCAGCACAAGAACCAAACTCGCAACTTCGTTGCTCAGCATAAGTTATCAAACTCGCAACTTTGTTGCTCAGCATAAGTGAGAATCAAACTCGCAACTTCATTGTTCAGCATAAAACGATTTTGTAGTTAAACGCGACTGCATCACTCTGCCTGAAAATCAAACTCGCGACTTCGTCGCTCAACATAAAACGAATTTGTAGTTAAACGCGACTGCGTCGCTCTGGGTGAGAATTAAACTAGCAACTTTGTTGCTCAACAAAAATTATGTTTCAACGCGACTGCGTCGCTTTGAGTGAGAATCAAACTCGCAACTTCGTTGCTCGACATAAGTTATGTTTCATAGCGACTTCGTCGCTTTGGGTCAGAATCATACTCGCAACTTCGTTGCTCGACATAAGTTAGGTTTCAACGCGACTTCATCGCTTTGGGTCAGAATCAAACTCGCAACTTCGTTGCTCGACATAAGTTATGTTTCAACGCGACTTCGTCGGTTTGGGTGAGAATCAAACTCGCAACTTTGTTGCTCAACATAAGTTATGTTTCATAGCGACTTCGTCGCTCTGCCTGGGAATCATACTCGCAACTTCGTTGCTCGACATAAGTTAGGTTTCATAGCGATTTCGCCGCTCTGACTAGGAATCATACTCGCAACTTTGTTGTTCGACATAAGTTATGTTTCATAGCGACTTCGTCGCTCTGCCTGGGAATCATACTCGCAACTTCGTTGCTCGACATAAGTTAGGTTTCATAGCGATTTCGCCGCTCTGACTAGGAATCATACTCGCAACTTTGTTGCTCAACATAAGTTATGTTTCATAGCGACTTCGTCGCTCTGCCTGGGAATCATACTCGCAACTTCGTTGCTCGACATAAGTTAGGTTTCATAGCGATTTCGCCGCTCTGACTAGGAATCATACTCGCAACTTCGTTGCTCGACATAAGTTAGGTTTCATAGCGATTTCGCCGCTCTGACTAGGAATCATACTCGCAACTTTGTTGTTCGACATAAGTTAGGTTTCAACGCGACTTCATCGCTTTGGGTCAGAATCAAACTCGCAACTTCGTTGCTCGACATAAGTTATGTTTCAACGCGACTTCGTCGGTTTGGGTGAGAATCAAACTCGCAACTTTGTTGCTCAACATAAGTTATGTTTCATAGCGACTTCGTCGCTCTGCCTGGGAATCATACTCGCAACTTCGTTGCTCGACATAAGTTAGGTTTCATAGCGATTTCGCCGCTCTGACTAGGAATCATACTCGCAACTTTGTTGTTCGACATAAGTTATGTTTCAACGCGACTTCGTCGGTTTGGGTGAGAATCAAACTCGCAACTTTGTTGCTCAACATAAGTTATGTTTCATAGCGACTTCGTCGCTCTGCCTGGGAATCATACTCGCAACTTCGTTGCTCGACATAAGTTAGGTTTCATAGCGATTTCGCCGCTCTGACTAGGAATCATACTCGCAACTTTGTTGTTCGACATAAGTTATGTTTCATAGCGACTTCGTCGCTCTGCCTGGGAATCATACTCGCAACTTCGTTGCTCGACATAAGTTAGGTTTCATAGCGATTTCGCCGCTCTGACTAGGAATCATACTCGCAACTTTGTTGCTCAACATAAGTTATGTTTCATAGCGACTTCGTCGCTCTGCCTGGGAATCATACTCGCAACTTCGTTGCTCGACATAAGTTAGGTTTCATAGCGATTTCGCCGCTCTGACTAGGAATCATACTCGCAACTTCGTTGCTCGACATAAGTTAGGTTTCATAGCGATTTCGCCGCTCTGACTAGGAATCATACTCGCAACTTTGTTGTTCGACATAAGTTATGTTTCAACGCGACTTCGTCGGTTTGGGTGAGAATCAAACTCGCAACTTTGTTGCTCAACATAAGTTATGTTTCATAGCGACTTCGTCGCTCTGCCTGGGAATCATACTCGCAACTTCGTTGCTCGACATAAGTTAGGTTTCATAGCGATTTCGCCGCTCTGACTAGGAATCATACTCGCAACTTTGTTGCTCAACATAAGTTATGTTTCATAGCGACTTCGTCGCTCTGCCTGGGAATCATACTCGCAACTTCGTTGCTCGACATAAGTTAGGTTTCATAGCGATTTCGCCGCTCTGACTAGGAATCATACTCGCAACTTTGTTGTTCGACATAAGTTATGTTTCATAGCGACTTCGTCGCTCTGCCTGGGAATCATACTCGCAACTTCGTTGCTCGACATAAGTTAGGTTTCATAGCGATTTCGCCGCTCTGACTAGGAATCATACTCGCAACTTTGTTGCTCAACATAAGTTATGTTTCATAGCGACTTCGTCGCTCTGCCTGGGAATCATACTCGCAACTTCGTTGCTCGACATAAGTTAGGTTTCATAGCGATTTCGCCGCTCTGACTAGGAATCATACTCGCAACTTCGTTGCTCGACATAAGTTAGGTTTCATAGCGATTTCGCCGCTCTGACTAGGAATCATACTCGCAACTTCGTTGCTCGACATAAGTTAGGTTTCATAGCGATTTCGCCGCTCTGACTAGGAATCATACTCGCAACTTTGTTGTTCGACATAAGTTATGTTTCAACGCGACTTCGTCGGTTTGGGTGAGAATCAAACTCGCAACTTTGTTGCTCAACATAAGTTATGTTTCATAGCGACTTCGTCGCTCTGCCTGGGAATCATACTCGCAACTTTGTTGCTCAACATAAGTTATGTTTCATAGCGATTTCGTCGCTCTGCCTGGGAATCATACTCGCAACTTCGTTGCTCGACATAAGTTATGTTTCATAGCGATTTCGTCGCTCTGCCTGGGAATCATACTCGCAACTTTGTTGCTCAACATAAGTTATGTTTCATAGCGATTTCGTCGCTCTGCCTGGGAATCATACTCGCAACTTTGTTGCTCAACATAAGTTATGTTTCATAGCGATTTCGTCGCTCTGCCTGGGAATCATACTCGCAACTTCGTTGCTCAACATAAGTTATGTTTCATAGCGACTTCGTCGCTCTGCCTGGGAATCATACTCGCAACTTTGTTGCTCAACATAAGTTATGTTTCATAGCGATTTCGTCGCTCTGCCTGGGAATCATACTCGCAACTTCGTTGCTCGACATAAGTTAGGTTTCATAGCGATTTCGCCGCTCTGACTAGGAATCATACTCGCAACTTTGTTGTTCGACATAAGTTATGTTTCAACGCGACTTCGTCGGTTTGGGTGAGAATCAAACTCGCAACTTTGTTGCTCAACATAAGTTATGTTTCATAGCGACTTCGTCGCTCTGCCTGGGAATCATACTCGCAACTTCGTTGCTCGACATAAGTTAGGTTTCATAGCGATTTCGCCGCTCTGACTAGGAATCATACTCGCAACTTTGTTGTTCGACATAAGTTATGTTTCATAGCGACTTCGTCGCTCTGCCTGGGAATCATACTCGCAACTTCGTTGCTCGACATAAGTTAGGTTTCATAGCGATTTCGCCGCTCTGACTAGGAATCATACTCGCAACTTTGTTGCTCAACATAAGTTATGTTTCATAGCGACTTCGTCGCTCTGCCTGGGAATCATACTCGCAACTTCGTTGCTCGACATAAGTTAGGTTTCATAGCGATTTCGCCGCTCTGACTAGGAATCATACTCGCAACTTCGTTGCTCGACATAAGTTAGGTTTCATAGCGATTTCGCCGCTCTGACTAGGAATCATACTCGCAACTTTGTTGTTCGACATAAGTTATGTTTCAACGCGACTTCGTCGGTTTGGGTGAGAATCAAACTCGCAACTTTGTTGCTCAACATAAGTTATGTTTCATAGCGACTTCGTCGCTCTGCCTGGGAATCATACTCGCAACTTCGTTGCTCGACATAAGTTAGGTTTCATAGCGATTTCGCCGCTCTGACTAGGAATCATACTCGCAACTTTGTTGTTCGACATAAGTTATGTTTCATAGCGACTTCGTCGCTCTGCCTGGGAATCATACTCGCAACTTCGTTGCTCGACATAAGTTAGGTTTCATAGCGATTTCGCCGCTCTGACTAGGAATCATACTCGCAACTTTGTTGCTCAACATAAGTTATGTTTCATAGCGATTTCGTCGCTCTGCCTGGGAATCATACTCGCAACTTTGTTGCTCAACATAAGTTATGTTTCATAGCGATTTCGTCGCTCTGCCTGGGAATCATACTCGCAACTTTGTTGCTCAACATAAGTTATGTTTCATAGCGATTTCGTCGCTCTGCCTGGGAATCATACTCGCAACTTCGTTGCTCAACATAAGTTATGTTTCATAGCGACTTCGTCGCTCTGCCTGGGAATCATACTCGCAACTTCGTTGCTCGACATAAGTTAGGTTTCATAGCGATTTCGCCGCTCTGACTAGGAATCATACTCGCAACTTTGTTGCTCAACATAAGTTATGTTTCATAGCGACTTCGTCGCTCTGCCTGGGAATCATACTCGCAACTTCGTTGCTCGACATAAGTTAGGTTTCATAGCGATTTCGCCGCTCTGACTAGGAATCATACTCGCAACTTCGTTGCTCGACATAAGTTAGGTTTCATAGCGATTTCGCCGCTCTGACTAGGAATCATACTCGCAACTTTGTTGTTCGACATAAGTTATGTTTCAACGCGACTTCGTCGGTTTGGGTGAGAATCAAACTCGCAACTTTGTTGCTCAACATAAGTTATGTTTCATAGCGACTTCGTCGCTCTGCCTGGGAATCATACTCGCAACTTCGTTGCTCGACATAAGTTAGGTTTCATAGCGATTTCGCCGCTCTGACTAGGAATCATACTCGCAACTTTGTTGTTCGACATAAGTTATGTTTCATAGCGACTTCGTCGCTCTGCCTGGGAATCATACTCGCAACTTCGTTGCTCGACATAAGTTAGGTTTCATAGCGATTTCGCCGCTCTGACTAGGAATCATACTCGCAACTTTGTTGCTCAACATAAGTTATGTTTCATAGCGATTTCGTCGCTCTGCCTGGGAATCATACTCGCAACTTTGTTGCTCAACATAAGTTATGTTTCATAGCGATTTCGTCGCTCTGCCTGGGAATCATACTCGCAACTTTGTTGCTCAACATAAGTTATGTTTCATAGCGATTTCGTCGCTCTGCCTGGGAATCATACTCGCAACTTCGTTGCTCAACATAAGTTATGTTTCATAGCGACTTCGTCGCTCTGCCTGGGAATCATACTCGCAACTTTGTTGCTCAACATAAGTTATGTTTCATAGCGATTTCGTCGCTCTGCCTGGGAATCATACTCGCAACTTCGTTGCTCGACATAAGTTAGGTTTCATAGCGATTTCGCCGCTCTGACTAGGAATCATACTCGCAACTTTGTTGTTCGACATAAGTTATGTTTCAACGCGACTTCGTCGGTTTGGGTGAGAATCAAACTCGCAACTTTGTTGCTCAACATAAGTTATGTTTCATAGCGACTTCGTCGCTCTGCCTGGGAATCATACTCGCAACTTCGTTGCTCGACATAAGTTAGGTTTCATAGCGATTTCGCCGCTCTGACTAGGAATCATACTCGCAACTTTGTTGTTCGACATAAGTTATGTTTCATAGCGACTTCGTCGCTCTGCCTGGGAATCATACTCGCAACTTCGTTGCTCGACATAAGTTAGGTTTCATAGCGATTTCGCCGCTCTGACTAGGAATCATACTCGCAACTTTGTTGCTCAACATAAGTTATGTTTCATAGCGACTTCGTCGCTCTGCCTGGGAATCATACTCGCAACTTCGTTGCTCGACATAAGTTAGGTTTCATAGCGATTTCGCCGCTCTGACTAGGAATCATACTCGCAACTTCGTTGCTCGACATAAGTTAGGTTTCATAGCGATTTCGCCGCTCTGACTAGGAATCATACTCGCAACTTTGTTGTTCGACATAAGTTATGTTTCAACGCGACTTCGTCGGTTTGGGTGAGAATCAAACTCGCAACTTTGTTGCTCAACATAAGTTATGTTTCATAGCGACTTCGTCGCTCTGCCTGGGAATCATACTCGCAACTTCGTTGCTCGACATAAGTTAGGTTTCATAGCGATTTCGCCGCTCTGACTAGGAATCATACTCGCAACTTTGTTGTTCGACATAAGTTATGTTTCATAGCGACTTCGTCGCTCTGCCTGGGAATCATACTCGCAACTTCGTTGCTCGACATAAGTTAGGTTTCATAGCGATTTCGCCGCTCTGACTAGGAATCATACTCGCAACTTTGTTGCTCAACATAAGTTATGTTTCATAGCGACTTCGTCGCTCTGCCTGGGAATCATACTCGCAACTTCGTTGCTCGACATAAGTTAGGTTTCATAGCGATTTCGCCGCTCTGACTAGGAATCATACTCGCAACTTCGTTGCTCGACATAAGTTAGGTTTCATAGCGATTTCGCCGCTCTGACTAGGAATCATACTCGCAACTTTGTTGTTCGACATAAGTTATGTTTCAACGCGACTTCGTCGGTTTGGGTGAGAATCAAACTCGCAACTTTGTTGCTCAACATAAGTTATGTTTCATAGCGACTTCGTCGCTCTGCCTGGGAATCATACTCGCAACTTCGTTGCTCGACATAAGTTAGGTTTCATAGCGATTTCGCCGCTCTGACTAGGAATCATACTCGCAACTTTGTTGCTCAACATAAGTTATGTTTCATAGCGACTTCGTCGCTCTGCCTGGGAATCATACTCGCAACTTCGTTGCTCGACATAAGTTAGGTTTCATAGCGATTTCGCCGCTCTGACTAGGAATCATACTCGCAACTTTGTTGTTCGACATAAGTTATGTTTCATAGCGACTTCGTCGCTCTGCCTGGGAATCATACTCGCAACTTCGTTGCTCGACATAAGTTAGGTTTCATAGCGATTTCGCCGCTCTGACTAGGAATCATACTCGCAACTTTGTTGCTCAACATAAGTTATGTTTCATAGCGACTTCGTCGCTCTGCCTGGGAATCATACTCGCAACTTCGTTGCTCGACATAAGTTATGTTTCATAGCGATTTCGCCGCTCTGACTAGGAATCATACTCGCAACTTCGTTGCTCGACATAAGTTAGGTTTCATAGCGATTTCGCCGCTCTGACTAGGAATCATACTCGCAACTTCGTTGCTCGACATAAGTTAGGTTTCATAGCGATTTCGCCGCTCTGACTAGGAATCATACTCGCAACTTTGTTGTTCGACATAAGTTATGTTTCAACGCGACTTCGTCGGTTTGGGTGAGAATCAAACTCGCAACTTTGTTGCTCAACATAAGTTATGTTTCATAGCGACTTCGTCGCTCTGCCTGGGAATCATACTCGCAACTTTGTTGCTCAACATAAGTTATGTTTCATAGCGATTTCGTCGCTCTGCCTGGGAATCATACTCGCAACTTCGTTGCTCGACATAAGTTATGTTTCATAGCGATTTCGTCGCTCTGCCTGGGAATCATACTCGCAACTTTGTTGCTCAACATAAGTTATGTTTCATAGCGATTTCGTCGCTCTGCCTGGGAATCATACTCGCAACTTTGTTGCTCAACATAAGTTATGTTTCATAGCGATTTCGTCGCTCTGCCTGGGAATCATACTCGCAACTTCGTTGCTCAACATAAGTTATGTTTCATAGCGACTTCGTCGCTCTGCCTGGGAATCATACTCGCAACTTTGTTGCTCAACATAAGTTATGTTTCATAGCGATTTCGTCGCTCTGCCTGGGAATCATACTCGCAACTTCGTTGCTCGACATAAGTTAGGTTTCATAGCGATTTCGCCGCTCTGACTAGGAATCATACTCGCAACTTTGTTGCTCAACATAAGTTATGTTTCATAGCGACTTCGTCGCTCTGCCTGGGAATCATACTCGCAACTTCGTTGCTCGACATAAGTTAGGTTTCATAGCGATTTCGCCGCTCTGACTAGGAATCATACTCGCAACTTTGTTGTTCGACATAAGTTATGTTTCAACGCGACTTCGTCGGTTTGGGTGAGAATCAAACTCGCAACTTTGTTGCTCAACATAAGTTATGTTTCATAGCGACTTCGTCGCTCTGCCTGGGAATCATACTCGCAACTTCGTTGCTCGACATAAGTTAGGTTTCATAGCGATTTCGCCGCTCTGACTAGGAATCATACTCGCAACTTTGTTGTTCGACATAAGTTATGTTTCATAGCGACTTCGTCGCTTTGGGTGAGAATCAAACTCGCAACTTCGTTGCTCGACATAAGCTATGTTTCAACGCGACTTCGTCGCTTTGGGTGAGAATCAAACTCGCAACTTCATTGCTCGCCATAAGTTAGTTTTCAACGCGACTTTGTCGCTTTGGGTAAGAATCAAACTTGCAACTTTGTTGCTGGCCATAAGTTATGTTTCAACGCGACTTCGTCGCTCTAGGTGAGAATCATACTCGCAACTTCGTTGCTCGACATAAATTATGTTTCATAGCGACTTCGTTGCTCGGCATAAGTTATGTTTCAACGCAATTTCGTCGCTCTGTCTGGGAATCGAACTCGTGGGAGTTAGGGTTAGGGTTAGAGCTAGGGTTAGGATACCCCGTCAGATCCGACGCAGCTCCGGCGCTGCTCCGGCGCAAATCCGGCACAACGTGTAAGATTTGACGCATCCCTAACTACTGGCAGGTGCTTTCTCGCAGCCTAGGTCGTGAGTACATCTGTTATTGCTTTTAAATATGACAGACGGAAACCTTACCTGCCGAAACGGAAGTGTATTTTTCCATTCCAATGTTCAGCAAGTGTCTGCTTATCGGCAAACGTCCTTTTCAGGACGGGGTAATGTTCAGATATCAATGACTCTATAATGCATATGTTAAAATTTTATCTTGACTTGCATTGCAAAAAATATTCCTGAAAAACGAATTTCAAAAGGCACAATCTGCTCCCTGTGCCCCCGCGTTTTAAGAATATTAAAAGGCAGGGGGCAAGTATCCCCCTTAACTCCGATTCCGGCGCCCCTAATTTAACCAATAATTTTGAAAAATATTATGCTTAAATTTTATTAAGCTTACAATTTGTTTCACCCCTTCCAAAAATAATTTTTCTTGTAAAATGTTTAAGGTTACAGTCAATAAAAACCCTGAATCATCATCATCATCATCATAGCTATAGGACTTTACGTGTATATTCTTCGACTCGCGGGACAACTACTTTAAATTAAGGTATTAAACTTAAGCCGACCATGAATCGGTTTTTCAGAGACGATAAGGTTCTGTGCGTCTGCTGTCCAGTAAAAAGTTTTTTTATTTGTTTTGTTTTTTTAATGAAATTTAGAGCTGCTTTCTAAGGCTAGCTAGCTCATCAAATGTATCTTTTAAGTGTTTTCTCAAAAACTCTCGCAATAACAAGAGGAGCAGTCGAGTCAAGCCGCTGCGGATCGCGTTTACTGACAATACAATATTTTCATATTTTCAGCCACGTGTTCTAGGAATAGGCCTATAAATTTTAATAAAACGTTTTCTTTTGTTATTCAGCTTTTTGGCAGAAAAAACCTCACAATTTTTGGCAATAGGACAATAAAAAAATATAATCGAGCAGTTTCAGGTCTTAGTTTCATCTTCATTCTAAGCTTTTGATTTATAATTGAAAGGTTTATTTAAGGTCACAAAAACTATAGATAGGTCTTTACACCTAGAGACGTGCAAGATTATCAATTTTCGTGATCTTAAAAATCAAGATCAGATCACTAAAATCTTGTTATGTTCAAGGTCCTTTTTAAGATCATGTAGGATTAAGGCTCGTTTCCAACAACGAGCGTTGGCGGAAATATTTTTTGTTTTATTGATTTTTTGCTTTTCTTAGCAGTTAAGCGGGGAAAAAACTAAAAAAAATCAATAAAACAAACCAAAAATACTCCTTTCAACGCTTGTATCGGATACTACCCTTACCTTAAAAAGGGTAAACGTAAATAAACCTCTACGTTGTTATCGTTGCAAAGAATACGTATTTCAACTCCTGATCAGAGACAATAAAGAACTGTACCGGCATTTTTATATTGTACTATATCCTGCAGTGGTTTATAAAAAAGGGGGGCACATAAAGTAAACAACATAAAATTACTTAATCTTGAGTGCAAGTTTAAAGGTAAAATTGGCGGGATTATTCTTTGTTTGTTCATTGTTTTTTACGTTTAAGCGTTGTGAGGAGTAAAAAAATCAATAAACCAAGAAAGAATAATCCCGCTACAATAGTAGTGGAAACGGGCCAATTTTAATAATAAAAATATTTAAATATTTTAAAAAATTTGGTATTTCAGTATATTTTTGGCAACTTGGTATAACAAAGATTGGAAAGCAGTATTGTAAAGGTTTTTTATGGTATGTTGGAAAGAGATTTAGGCAATTATATTCAACTAAAAAAGAGTTTTAAAATTTACTTGGTGAGCTTTTATAAAGCTATTAATTAAAATTTAATTGTTCTTATTAATTTTTTCTTTAAAAAGATATGATAATCTTAATTCAGCCTGTTTTGATGAATTTTGATGAAAAGCGATTTATAAATATTTATTTGTTTAAATGAGTAATTTAAGGTTTATAATCATTAAGCGAAAAAATATAACTCTAAATTGGATTTCACCTTTCAGCTTGTTTAAACGATCAGTGGATATCATACGTATTATCAATTTGTTATAATTACAAATTTTAGAACAATAATAGCTGCAAAGACAAAAAATACATAACTCAATAGCAACGTCACGAATACGTAAACAACTTCCAATATAATAAGAATCATGTTTATTATTTCTTCATAAAGAAAGAACAAAAGTTACACATTTTTCTGCAATCGCTCAAAAAGTAAAAATGCAAAAAATTAACAAATTAAAAAATAAAGAAAAACCTACAACACGCAAGAACAACAACACTATAAGTCACTAAGACTTACAATAGTTTTTTTGATGAATCAGACGAGAAAGTGATTAATTGATTACGTTTTGTGCCCGCTAAATGTTTGCTAATGTCAGACTTAGTATAATTAATTTTGGTCAAAACCATGGCGTTCTTGATATTTAACCCTATTCTCCTCAACCTTTTTTGAGCTATTGACTCCTCAACGGCCGGACTTCAGAAGCCCACCAAAGTTACGATTTATAACCCAAAAACTACTTAAGCTATCTTTATAAAATTTAAGCAGAGTAAGAATCATTTATTTAACTTTTGTTGGAACAAAAAAGTTTTTAAAAATTCATTTGATAAAGTATGCAAATTGCAATTTAGCAAGTAGCATTGTTAAAATATCGATTTAGAAATACTGTAAAACAACAAAACTTCAACTTTTATATATCATCGTTTATATGCACATTGTGTTTTTTTTATTGCAATGTATTTCACCGCCATAAAAAAAGTATTTTATTTATTGAAATAGCATCGCATTATTTTAAAAAAAAACACTTGAGAAAAACAATATTACTCTATATAATTGTTACTGTTAGTCGTGGAATATATCTCGGCATCGTTCAAAGCATAAAGCACAAATTTTTAAGCATTGCCGGAAACACGTGAAAGAGCCGTATGTTTGACACTGATTTCCTGAGTTATTGAAGTTTCTGGATATCAATTGAGTTTGCATTTTCTGGCCTGGTCCGATTTCTATAAATTTCTATTGTATTTTCTGGATTAAGTGCTTTTAGCAATGTACCAAGCCACAACCTTTTATTTTTTGATCCAAAACTATCCGACCTCGTGCTCCTTGTAATGCACAATGCATGTGACACTCCGATACAACGCTATCTCCGGTTTGTGCAACGGCGCCGCATTTGCAATGAGAGAAAGGAAGCAGACTCCATATGTCTATGCACAAATAAAAACGCGTAACTACAGTCCGCAGGCAAAATTGGCCAACTGGACGTAACCGACTGGGTGCAATTCAACTAGACGCAGCCGACTGGTTAATTAGGAGGCCGAGGCCGGGATGTACCCTCACAGTACTTTGTGTTCGATCTATGATTCATGTACTAGGCAGAACGGATGCCTTCAGCAAGATTGTTCAAGTTTTTGCGCAGCAGGCACAACAAGTGTTTAGACTTTTGTGTTTATTGCAGGCATTTGATAACGGATGAATAAGCCGAGGTCTGCAGTCCGGATCTAGAGCAGAGCTCTGCAGCTCGTGTGCTGCGGATAACCGACAAACATACTCTTTCAAATAGAGAAAAAATGTTTTTGTAAAATAGCAAACAGCAAACTTAAAAAATTCATTATACAGTACATCTCATTGTGTAATGCCAAGACCTTTTATAGCCTTTACTAAATTTCGAACGCTTTTCTTAATCAGAAGCTTTTTTCAATGAACGTAAAAACTCTTTACAAATAAATTAATAACTTTTTCGGATCAATTTTCACCCAGGCTTGATTATGCACGACATGCGCAAATTGGTAACTTCAGATGAAAAAAGTCTTTATTTTATTTTTAGAGTTTAGATTGAAATTTTTAGGTTTTTTTATGAGAGCCAAATGAAACTTCAGGTAACGGAAAGCGTTCAAAATTAAGCTTTTTACTGGTCCAGCTGTTCTGCAAATTTTTAAAATCTTTCAAAGTGTGCCGCAGATTCAAAAAATAGTGGAGCAGAGGTCTAGAATACCACCTTTAGCCAAAAAGAGTGCCGCTTCTAGTTGTCAAAGCTCAGATCGCTGGATGTTTGAAAAAATTGTTAAGTGGTCCGTTGGAGAGGGACGGAGGCACTCAGTGACTACGCGCAAACCCTCATTCAAGACACTATATATAACCAAGTACGTGCGCTGCCAGAACAAATGAGATTCCAATACACGGCTGTTGAATGGACTAAAAATAAAAAAGCTGCATCTGATGTTTTGGCACCCTTGAGACTGCAAGTTCAAACAGTAGCGGGACACGCAGAGAAAACTTTTTGTGCAATGCCAAATGGTGGTGAAAAAACTTAAATAATTTGTCTAGTTTTACCTTAAGATAAATCGGAACTAAACACCTTAAAATAAACATGGTGAATGTTGATTATTTTAAACTTTTAGCTCACATTTTTTCTTAATCTGGAGATTGTGGAAAGCAGATTATACATCTAGATGTTAAAAAAGTTGTGATTGATTTTTAAGGAACACTTTTTCTCTGATACCCGAGACTATTTTGCTTGCTGTCGCCGTTGGAGTGAAACTTTTGCTGCGAACTAGTTTTATAATCATTTTAACCATGCATTTATTCAGCGGAAACCTCAGCAGCTTGTAGTTAAAGCCAAGTTTGTATGAAAAAACAGTGTCATATGCAGCTGTCAGATTGAAGATTAGACTCAATCTCGAGAAAATGGTCAATCCTTTGTTTCAACAGAACGACTTGATTTTATTTGATTTACGGTTGATTTTTTGCGTCAAAACCATCAATTGGCTTGTTGCAGACATAGGTAAGCGTCTCACATTTTTCCCAGGGGACGAAAAGTTGATAAATTTGTTAATAACGTTTTAGGTCTTTCACAGCCTTCTTAGTCTTTCGAATCGCGACTACAAGCGCTCTTCAGTAGATTTTTGAAATTCGAGTCGACGCAAGCAGGAAAAGAGAAAGTTATGTAATCAAGACTTCAAAGCAGCTCTAACATGGTTTATAAGCTCTGTTCACATAAAATTAGAGCCCGGAGCTTTATCAGGTTTTATATAGAAGAACTCTTATAAACAGCCCAGGTCATCTGTAAGTAAGAATCTAAGTTGATTTTCTTTCGAGGTTTCCAATTAATTGGTCATTTTAAAACTACAAAGAATAATTATTCTACTATATTTCGATTATAATCATTATTAGACCAGGATACATAACAAAATTTTAAAAAATGGCATTTTGAGTTCAAACATAAAATTTTTTGCGAAAGGCAAATGAAGACCAAAAATGGTCTTTACTTGACGTTTAATACTTGCCCAGCCAGCCAAGCACTCACCGTCCGGACTGTTGTCGTCGTAACCCCAGTCAGCATGACAACAGTTAAAATCGCCAGCGTACAGACAGGGGTGGGGAAACACTGGGAGATCCAGGCTTCGCAATCGCTCTCCTTGGCCTCTTAATTGTCTTGCCCTCCTATATAATGCCAAGGACGCTGCCAGTTTTTATTCCGGCCGCTGGAACACTGGCACCAATCCAGATTTAGCTTTCGCTAGCTTAGGTCCAAACAGTCGCTTACCGGATAGACGTGTCCTTGACAAGTTCCCCAGGTCACAATATCGACCTTCGCTTATTACACCACCAAGGTTTGCTATGGCAGTGCCAAGCATGCCTGTTAAACGATGGAACTTCCGCAAGGCCAAATGGAGTCACTACATTGCTTTGACGAATAAATTCGCAAAGACTTTGTTGCCGCCTGATTCACTTGATGTAGATGCGGCTTACCAGGACTTCTGTAACACCATTAAGAAAGCAGCCAAAAAGACTATCCCACGCGGGTATCGAAATAACTATATTCCGTGTTGGGATGCAGAGTGTGAATCCCTCTATAAAACCTTTCTGCAGTCTGCCCAGGGAGACGACTCAAGTTTGGCTGCTACAGCTCTGCTTGCCAAGCTTGACAGAAAGCGGAGGGATCGATGGTCCGAGGCAGTTCGGAGCATCAAACTCTAGTCGAAAAGCGTGGAGTATTTTGAACGACCTTACTGGTAGGTCACGACACTCTCCTCGTCACTGTCTCGTTTCAGCCGATGCTATTGCATCTCAGCTGGTTAGAAATGGGAAATACGAGGCTGTTGATCGCAAGTCATCTCGACTTGTCTTTCAAGAAGTGTCTGACCTTTGGAGGGCCACAACACCAGACGCAGTAAATATCTCTGACAATTTTTCACAGAGAGAATTTACTGCTGCCCTCCAACATTTAAAACCAGGTAAAGCTCCGGGTCCTGATTCCATCTGCCCCGAGCTTATTCTCCATGCCGGAGCTGCTTTGAAGTCCTGGTTACGTGACTTCCTTTCTTCCTGTTTGCGCCAACTCAAAATTCCCAAGATCTGGAGAAGAGCGCTTGTGGTCGCGATCCCAAAACCAGGAAAGCCCGTGGGTGACCCAAAGAGTTATCGACCGATATCTCTGCTCTGTGTCCCCTACAAGATCCTCGAGAGGCTTATCTACGCCCAAGTTGAACCATTAGTCGATCCACTGCTCCCTAAAGAGCAGGCTGAGTTCCGACGCGGGAAGTCAACCGTAGATCAAGTTGTTCTGCTAACCCAGAACATCGAGGATTCTTTCGAGGCTAAAAAGAAGGCCGGTGCCGTATTTATCGATCTGACAGCTGCTATGATACTGTCTGGCACCGTGGCCTTACCTGCAAGCTGCTGAGACTACTTCCGGATAAGCACATGGTCAAAATAATCATGGAGCTTGTCCGAAATCGAAGTTTCACCCTTACCACCGGTGACAGCAAGCAAAGCAGGCTACGCCGTCTTAAAAACGGCGTTCCTCAGGGATCGGTCTTGGCTCCCTTCCTATTTAACATCTATACGTACGATCTTCCTTCCATGATTTCCAGAAAGTTTGCTTATGCTGATGATCTAGCGTTGTTGCATTCTTCTGGAAACTGGAAGGACTTGGAGGGGACATTAAGCCAAGACATGTCCACACTGTCAGCGTATATCCAGACTTGGAGGTTGAAGCTCAGTCACACTAAGACGGTGACGGCAGCCTTTTACTTAAATAACCGAGAGGCCAAACGTGAGCTAAAGGTCTACAACAATGGTAGACTTTTACCGTTCTGTCCAACCCCTACTTATCTTAGGGTAAAACTGGACAGATCGCTCACGTTTCGTCACCATTTAGTGGCATTGTGCAAAAAACTATCCTCGCGCGTCACACTGCTGAGGCGACTCGTGGGCTCGAGATGGGGTGCTGGTGCTAAAACACTACGCATAGCCACCTTGTCTCTAGTCTACTCAACAGCTGAGTACTGTGCGCCAGTCTGGTATCGCAGTGCTCACACTCGCCTCATTGACAATGTCTTGAATGACGCCTTGCGCATAGTTACTGGATGCCTGCGTCCCACTCCAACGGACCACTTACCTGTACTCTCAGGCATCCAGCCATCTGAGCTTCGCCGAATGGGAGCGACACTCTCCTTGGCTCACCGTGGATCTATGGACCCCGATCATAGATCATAGATCACCGTGGATCTATGGACCCCGACCATTTTTTGGTCTTTATTGAAGTTTCAAAATAAATTTATCAAACAGTTTGCAATAAATAAAGACGGTTTTTAAACTTTGGGTTGAAAATTTTTTTGGTGTAAAGAATTAATTTTTGTACATCTCAGACTTGAATAAGTAAAACAAGTAAACTTATACATAAAAAATAAGCCGAATTTTTTATTGTAAGGAAAATTTCAACAAAAAAAAACAGCCTGTTACTTTAAATTAAAGTAAAATGCAATTATAAAAAGTAAGGTGTTGCTTAATTTTCTGAAGGCGTCAGCATAAGAGCTAACATATGAACTAGTCAATTTAGTCTTTTTTTCCACGAATGAATAGTTATAAGAAAGTTTTATAAAAAATGATTAGTGTAAAGATTGAATTTTGTCCGCTAGATTGGTATTGAAGCAGTCCAACAGCAATTCTTTTATACAACAGAGTGTATATGTGAAAAGTGTTTTTAAGCAATCGCCAAAAGCTCAAAAACAGAAAATGCTATTTACATGAAGTAAGTTCTGCATTGCCTCAGGCATATCGACGACTAGCAAGCGACGTAATTCGCTTCGTCACGCAAAGCCAATAAATTGGTAAAATTCATGTTACTTGATAAAGGCGTAAAATTGAAATTCCACGCTCTGTTTGCGAAAACAAGGAAAAATTCACAAATTTGCTAAAAAACGTCTATTTTACCCGTTAACCCTTGTTCGGGAGCACCTAAAAATAGTACCATTTTATTCAGCAATTCAAATTAGGAAAAGTCAAGAAATTCCAGAATAATATTTTAAAAAATGAAGTAATTACAAACGTTTTTGCAAAGGCCAGGCTTCAGAATCCCGGCCGTTGAGGAGAATAGGGTTAAAACGCTACGGTAAAAAACCTTTTCGAATGAACACGAAAGGTAAAATGCGCCAATTTTCATTACTTTAAAGTTTTCATACTGTGCAAAAAACGCGTAAAATCTTTAAACCCACGTCAAAACATAGGCTTTCATGCGCGAAAACATGCTGAGTAGGCTTAGGATCTATTTCCTTTTAAAACAAACGAAGCCTAAATTAAAAGCTTTTCTTATATAAAATTATTACTAAATTATGATAAAAAAGTACAAAATAAAGAATCAAAACTACGGTAAGCTTTTATTGTGATCGTGTTGCACATGGTTTTAATTCTTATTTTCAAGAATTGTACTAACATAATAGAAGACGTACTATCAATCAAAAAAAGTTTTGATTTCATTATATTAAAATTTTTAGGCTATATAAAGCTTACTAGTAAAATTACAAGCATCACGGTAGTTAAAAAAATAAAAAAAGAAAAGAAAAAAAACTGTAGCTAAGTTGAGTTTTGGTTCTTTCAAAACAAAGAAGGAATATTAAAATGTAACAGGTCAAGTGAAACTATTCAAACGAGCAATATTTCTATCATTATAATTTGCAAAAAGAGCAGGCCTACACACACACACACACACACACACACACACACACACACACATATATATATAACAATATTTAAACAATAAAACATAATATTTTTCCAAGAATAGTAAAAATCTGTTTTTGCTTGTGAGAAACCCTCGTAAATATTAATAAGTTTATTGAAAGCTTACAAATATTTGCGGCAAACTCTAAACACCAAGCATTCGTTTTAACAGTCTTAAAGGTTAGAAAAAAATGCAGAATGTATTTTAAAGTCTGAAAATAAATATAACTAAAACCAAAGACTTAGTTATTATTGTTTCGGGGTTGAGGAAAAACATGACCAAATTACAAAATATATGTCAATAATTCACTTTCTCTAAACTTATTTTCTGCTTCGTTGCATCAGAAAAGCAACTGAAACTATTTGAATCAAAAAAGTTAGCTTCTTGTAATAAATGCCAAAAATAATGCCTTCCGTTTTGGTCTATTTTGTGTATGTTACTATTAAATCTTTTAAATAATCCCAAAATTTCAAAAACTACGACAAATTGTAAAAAGGCGCCAATTCTTGCCCAACCAGGTTTGCAAAATTAAAAATTAAATCGGGAAAAGACTCGTCGGCAACCCTTTGCAGTAGTCTTTATTAAACCGATTCTGATCCCTATACAAAGTGTTCTTAGTTTTCTTTTGCTCTTGTAAGTTGCGCCTTTTCCTGAATAATCTAGTCAAGGAAGCTGTGAGTAATGAAACAACAAGTTGCTCCAGCTTTCGCACGTAGTACAGTAGTTTGTTTTGGCAACTCATGCGTGTGAGGTAAGATTAAAGAATAATTTTCAGTAAACAAATCAAATGATTTCTGACCAAATTTCATCGTTCAGACGAATTATGATTCATTAACGAGATTCGTATTGTTTATTGCGATAAAAAAAAGTTAGTAATAGGCTTATATCAGAGTTTGACTAATGTTTACCGCAGTGTGTTCGTTTGAGGAAGCACTAAGTCTAAAACTGAGAAAAGTAATAGTTAGGTCTGATAAACTCAGTTAACTAAGGTTAAGGCACTGAGCCTAAACCAAGTGGCTTTTAATCTTTTTTGTATATTTTACTTTTTTACCCTTTAGCAAATAAAATTACTATACAACTCCCAATCCAGAATTATTGCAAACATAGGCCAATATTGGCCTTTATTGCAAGTATGACATAACCAACGCTGTCCTGTTAGTCACAAAGATAAGAAAGGATAAAAATAAGACACGGTGATGATAGAATCAAATCCACAGAGATTTCAATCCGGCTTCCATATCTTTGAGGGAAACTTTTTTAGCATCCTGGGTTGGTATTGTTTAATTAATAAATTTTCAATCTAGATCAGCAAAAAGCACTTGTGACTTGATAATTTTTAAAATCAGTTATTGCAATCTACAAATAGTTAAACCTAAAGAATAAAGAATGTTGCTACACCGAAGACTAAAGGCGCGTTTCCATTAAGAGCCGGGAATGGAGCATTCTTTGTTTGTTTTACTAATTTTTTTACTTCTTTCCTGGCTTAAGCACTAAGCAAAGCAAAAAAACAATTAAAGAAACAAAAAATACTCCATTCCACGCTCGTAGTGGAAACGGGCCTTAAATTAGTTAAGAAATGCAACACAAGAAGATTTCTTTTGCAGAACAAAAAACAAAACAGCAAACTTGACAATTCACTTAATTACAATTTCATAGATGGTTTTGAAATTTCTTTTCGCTTTTTAGAAAATAGGTATAACTTATACTAGAAAATAAGCAACAAAAATAACCCATTTAAATCAGCATTTCCCCTACCCACTTGTTGTTTCAGATAAAAAATGGATGTGGTTTGTTCAAAAAAAACAAAAGCAGTTTAGGCCAAAAGAAAAGGCTTGATGTATTAGTTAAAGCAAATTATTTGAATACGATTTTCTTGATATTGAATAAGAAGAGAATAAGAATTTTTGTCATAAAATAGGATAAGAATAAAAATCAAGGAAATATATTCTATTTGAACAAAATTGCTCTTCTAAAGATCGCAGCACACAATAAGGGAAAAGTTGAAACAATTTACTCAACTGCTAAGCACTTTGCCAGAATATTTTATTTACCTTATAAACAAAAACAAAAATCACTTGACATTTCTTTAATAGAATATTCTATTCATAAAGATTGAAAGAGTGGGCCAAGTAGAGGTAGGTTTTTTAGAATCTAGATTAGGTATCATTCTGTTTCTGCAAAGTTTCGAACTTAATTTTAAACAAGTACAAAGCATTTTCAAAAGAGATTACCATGTAACCGATCAAATGTACATTTTCAACAAGTCTAATAGAAACAGTAAAATAAGCAAAACCAAAACACAATAAAGGCCCGTTTCCACTACGAGCGTGGAAAAGATTATTGTTTGTTTGTTTTATTGATTATTTTTGCTTTGCTTAGCGCTCGCTTCAATTTTAAGCGCAGAAAAATCAATAAAAGAAACAAAGAATGCTCTTTTCCACGTTCGTAGTGGAAACGGGCCTTAAAAAAAGACGATTGTACGACATGCCTGTTTCGGTCTTATGAGAATCCTTTGTACTTGTTGAGAATTGATTTTTCACATGTTGTATCCAGTTTGTCCTTGATCCCTTTTAAATATTTTTTACATTAATTTGTGTTGATTTAGTTGTCGTAGCGTGTCTTGATTCTATGTGATTTTAATCCTAAAATTATGAATTATTAATATTCTAATGAGTTTTCAACTTAAAAACCCAAATGGTAAATTTAGTTCGCAAAAAGTGCAGTTTTAAAAGTAAATTGTATCAACTAGATTAAATTAGATAAATCACTTACAAAACAGTTGTTATAGAGATGGGAACAAAGGATAGAGACTTAGCCAGTATTAGTGTGTACGCTCAGGGTTTTCCCGAACCCGAAAATCCTGGTTTTTGGCTAATTTTTAAAACCCGAAACCTGGGTATTTTTTTGGGAAAAAACCCGGGTTTTCCAGTAAAACGCAATCAACTTTTCATCAGAAAAAGTTATTGACTTCGCTATGAAAAAACCAAGTGATTTAAGAACTCCGTTTGGAAATGCTTTTCTAGAGAGATTTAAAAAACGTATTCAGGAGCGAAGCAACGCTGAAGTTGTCCACTTATTAGAATATTCAATATCCTCCAACTTTCTTGAGCAGTTATTTGATCAGTTTGATGTCAAAATTTTGAAAAGTAAAATAACTGCTTTGGCTATAAAGCTGTTATAGCGGCTGTTGAAACCAAAAGTTACAATTGATCTGTCAACAAAACGATAGAATTGAATTGTAATGAAAATATTAAGGGCAATGATGGAGGTGAGTTATCCAAAAATATGACTTTGTCTGAAGAATTTCAAGCCTTTTTAAGAAAGCAGGGTCAGAAAAATGAAGAAGTCCAAACACCAAGTGATGGTGAAGCGAAAATTATCAAACAAGAGATGCAATTGTTTTAAGCAACCCAAAAGAGACCGGATAATTAAAAAAAAACTTTACCATGCTCTCCTTACTATTAGACCGACTTCTGTAGAACCAAAACGAGCATTTTCTGCTATTGGTCTTTTTGCTACAAAAACCAGAAATAGACTAAATGATGATACTTTGAACGCCATGGTTGTTGTTCGCCAATTTCATAAAAAATAAATGTGCTGTGTAAAGTAAAATGATGAATGCTTTTGAATATTTTATTTTGTAGTTGGAAACTAAGAGCACCATTTTTGAAGAAGGTAAAACCAAGGAAAACCTGGAAATTGTTTGCGAGATAAAAACGATTTAATTAGTTAATTTGCTGAGTCGCGTATGCCATAGTGTTTAAGTTTGAGAAAAAGAATGTCATGGTTTACTGAATCAAAAGCTTTTGTAAGGCCAAGAAAAACTAAACGAGTGTATTTATTAGAATTTATATTGTCATAGGAGTGTGTGATAACATCAACAAAAGCATGATTGGTTGAGACTTTATTTTGAAAACCATATTGAGAATTTATAATTACATTATGTTTATTTAAAAAATTATTTATACGTTTGTATAAAAGTTCTTGAAAGATTTTTGAGAAACAAGTAAGAATAGAAATAGGGCGATAATTTGTAGGTTTATCACGTTCTCCTTTTTTAAAAATTGGAAATATTCTTGCAATTGTACAATTTTTGGAAAAAACGCCTTCTGTGAAACAAAACTCAATAAAAACTTGAAGATACGGAATAATAACTGAAGAGGCGATTCGAAGAAAAAAAGCTGGAATGTCGTCATGGCCAACTGCTTTATTATTTTTTGAAAAATAAATAGCGTTAAAGATTTCTGTGCGTTGGGTATCTTGAAATAGATAGAAGAAGAAACTCGTTTGTTTAGATAGGTAGAAAAAGACTTAAAGGACGTATTTGAAAAATTATTTGCTAAATTTGAGCCAATTGAGCAAAAAATTTTATTAAATTCATCAGCTATATTTTGATAATCTGAGGTTGTGCCACTGTCAGTTACTAATGAGTCAGGAGTATCTTTAAGTGGTTTAGAGTTCGGAAGCGTAGAACGAATTACATTCCATACTTTACCAGCATCCTTCTGGCATTCATCAAATTTAGAAGTATAATATAATTTTTTAGACAAATTCTTTAGTTTAGTTAATTTATTAGAGTAAACTTTATAAAATGATTTTTTTTTTCTTCACCACTTAAAAAATGAGATTTAAACATCCGTCTCTTTTTCTTAATTGAAGTTAGTAAGCCTTTGGTAACCCAGGGTTTTTGTAAGAGTTTTCTCATTCTTCTTGAAATTGGCCTCAAAGGCGCATGGGTGTCAATAGAATGTGATATAATGTGGACAAAATTATTAAATAGTTCATTAAAATTTTCATTAGACAGGGTAGGTCGATGACTAAAATAATTGTCTAAATCAGTTTGAAGGTCTTTACAAAACGATTCTGAACAAAACTTTGTTTTATCATGATAAAACAATTTCTCTACATTTTTTTTACTGTTAGTGCAATTTTTACTGATAACACAAAAAATTGGGTAGCGGTCAGTCAAGTCAGATTTAACTATAAAAGATTGCAATTCATGCTTTGAATCATTATATATAATATAATCGATTATGGTTGCTGAATTATTAGATATTCTTGTTGGCTTAGTAATTAAAGGTATAGCACCGTGACTTAAAATTGAATTAATATAAAAGTTAGCACTATTCATACGGTTATGTCTATCTAAATTAATATTAAAATCTCCTAGGACATAGTAAACTTTTTTTTTTGTGAGAGAGGTCTGATAAGGAATTTGAAAATTCTTCAACAAATTTAATTATCTTAGTTTGGTCTGGATGACGATAAACTGCACCCACGGTAAGCTCAGTCTTGAAGTTGTTTTCAGAAATATCTAACCATAAGCATTCAGATTTTGAAAAGTTATATTGCGTGATAGATTTCTTTACTTAAAACTTATTTAAAACGTAAATTTCCACACCGCCAGTGTTAGTTGTAGAATCAGTATGAAAAAAAGTATAATTAGGAAGTGAAATGTTTAATAGAGGGTGCAGTGTAATTCGTGTTTCAGTCAAGCATATTACATCAGGTAAAAAATTTAATTCAACTAAAAAATTATAAAGATTATCAAAATTTTTATGCAATGAGCGAATATTTATATGTAAAAGCACCAGGGAACGATTGGGATCAAAAGTAGGTCGTTTTGAGTTTAAATCTAAATAATCACATACTTTTATATTGAAAAAGTTGAAAAAGTAGTCGTATACTTCTTCAGGAGAATGATCACTTATTCGCAGGGTGGCTGCTTTATTCGGCTCAAGGAATTCATTTAACTTCTTGTTATTTCCCAAAAGCGCCGTATCTGCTTTTAAATGAGCCATTTTTGCTATTGAAAGATAGGACTAAGCAGTACAATTAGCAAGATAGGTTACTAACACTTTGGTAATAATAGTTTTGATTACAACACTATATTGAGTAAAGAGAAATGAAAAGAAATTTAAAAAAAAAGATTTAAAAAATATTTAGCTTTACAACACTACACTGTGTAGTTACTGAAGGACATACCTGAAACATAAAGCATCATCTTAACATAACGTTTGTTCAATCAATAGACATAAAATGTTTTAACTAAAATATAACACTAGCAATTTTGATAAAAAAGTTGCACAATATTATTGGAGCATTTTGTAAGCTATCTCAATTTTGCGCAATTTAAGATAGAAAAAAGTAGATGGCTACTCCGATGAGGTTCGAAGTTTTTCTATTTTGAATCGTTTAATTAAGGTATTTTTACTATAAAAAACGAGGTAATGTTTTTTTTTATTTTTAGGTTTCAATTTAAAATTCAATTTAAAATTTCAATTTGAAAGCAGCGTTTGAATGAATTGCAAATGACAATTTAGGAAATTACGAATTACCATTGCAAAATTAATAAAGAAAACAATTTAGTAACTCATTTCCTGTATCAAAGAATAGCACAATTTAAAAAATAAATGAAGTGAGAAAAGCAGCAAAGCACATTGGCAATGTAGGCAATAAGTAATTGAATGAATAATCATCAACAGAGAATTTACATTCATTTATGACATCAAATCAACTTGTTTATTATCTATGAAAAGAATATAATTACCATCAAGTGCTTTCCACATGGTTTTCTTTTTATTCTTCTTAGCTTCTTTATAATACGATACTAGAAGTTTTCGCTGTTCTTGAAACTTAGCAGGCAGATGATCAGTAATGTAAGTATTTAGATTGGTGCTTCCACTTTCTTTACGCATAGCGTTATATTGTCCAAGATTTCTTGCTGATTTAAAAATTAAATTTTTATCATGAATTGTAAGTAACTTAACAATTATCGGTCGATGAACTGGTCTACCATTCTTTGTAATCGGTTGTTGAGGAAGTCGATGAATATCTGAGAGCTTGATTTCATTTGGATTAATTTCTAAACCATTCTTTAAAAAATCTTGAAATTTTTCAATGGTTTTTTCTCTTTTCTCCCAAACATTATTATTGTCTTCTTGGATACCATGAATTAAGAAATTTAATCTTTTATCATAGATTTTTCATTAAAAGCGCTTCTTCATATTTTGACTAAAATTCTTCAAACGATATAATTTTTTGGTTTAACTGTTTAATTAAGTCAATATCAGCTTTAGTATCTAATATAATATCAACTTCTTTACTACTATTGTCAAACTTTACTTCTAATAAATTTAATCTTTCACTGACAGCATCGATTTTGGAGTTAATGTTTGAAATTTTTTCTTCAATTTTATTTAATCTTTTTATAATTTCATCAAGTTTCTTTTCCAAGTTCATTATTTTATGTTATTTAATCTTTTAAAAAATAATTGACCAGCGTTAGATTAAGTATTTTATCAAGAGCTGCTTCAGCCACTATCTGTTCACTTCCCTCAAATCAAGTTTGATGTTGCCTCTACCATTATAAGAAATGCGAAAAAGATGGTACGACTTTCTTATTAATATTGACCATATCATTAACCTCTGACCTATTTTTTATTCAGATTAAAGTCTTTTTTATGACCCATTTCATTCAATAGGTTTGTTATTTCCAATCCTTTTCAAGAAAATCCACTTTTACAGAGATAAGTGGAACCGAATGAAACAATGACGCGTAACGCTTCCGTCGATAACTTAGGGTAAGATTGCAACATAGAGGTCCAAAATAGAGTAAGTGATTTCATCATAAACATTTCAGTACCAGCTAAGTCATTTCTTAAGTCCAACAGCTCATCTCAAACTTCTTCAGGAATAGTTGTCATGTCTATCATTAAGGAAAATGGATTTCGAGGAAAAACTTTAGATACTTCTTCAAGATCAGAAAAATACTTCTTGAATTTATTTTCCAGCGATTTTAAATGTTCACTAATTTCTTGTTTCATTTTTGCATTGAGACAAGCAGATTCAAATCCAGATAGTTTTTCAAACATTGCAAAGTTTCTCTGATTGACTTTACAATTCCAATTTTGTATCTTTTCTACAAAGCCCTGCAAAATGTCTCTAAATTGTATGATGTTGGTATCTGGCGCTTGAAGTCTCAAATTAAATTTATTGAACTGTTCAATAATGTCAGCTAGGTAAGCGATAGCCTGTAACCATGTTTGGTCACTAAAGAAGCGACAAAGGCATCTTTCTTAACCATTTCCAAAAACAGTTTTATTTTGGTTCTCAGCTCGTAGAGGCGGGCAACAAAATTTCCTTTTGAAAGCCATCGTACTGCAGTATAAAACAAAAGAGTCTCGTGATCAGGGTCCATTTCTTTGCAAAACTGGTTGAATAGACAAGAAGTTGTGGCACTCCTCTTCACAAAGTTAACTATTTTCACAACAGAATTAAGCACGTTCTTCAAAAAATTAGGAAGGGTTTTGCATGCGAGCGCATATCAATGTATCATGCAATGTAAGCCTCTGACTTTAAGAGATTTTTCCTTGACCTTCATTTGGAAATCAGATTGCATCCAAGCATTGCGGGGGCTCCATCCGTATATACGCCACAAACTTTTTCCACTCCAAACCTTGCGTTTCAAAAAACTTTGAGATGCTGTTTATTACATCTTGAGCTGTGGCTGTAGTTTCCAAAGAATTGCAATACAAAAATTCTTCTTTAACATCTCCTTATGTAGCCTATGTATCGAACAAATACCAAGAGCTGGGAGCATGATGCAACATCTGTTGATTCGTCGAGTTGCACAGCGAACATGGGAGAAGATCTGATTTCCGCTATAACTTGCTGTTTAACATCTGCTAACCTAAGCGAAATACGCCCCTTAATTGTGTGATTGGATAAAGACACTTTTGCTGAATCTTTTTTGCATTTTTTCTCCTAAAAGCAACTTCACCATATCCACCGCATATGGTTTTACAAGAGTTTTTCCGATGGTATGGGGCTTTTTTGCTTAACTATATGTAATGCCACTTCAAAAGAAGCCGTCAGGCTTGCAGTGATCTGTTCTTGAAAATATCCACTAGCATCCAATCTTTGCCGTTTCAACAAGAGTTTCCGTCCTTGAAAAAATTGAAGTCTTTTTCTACATGCTCTGGATACTTCTGCCTAAGCTTTGATGGCTTCATTGCTTCGTTGGTTCTTGCTGAGAACAGAACAACATAAACGTATTGCGATTTTTGTTTGCCATTGTCTAACACAGAGGTAAAACCCAATTTAAGGTAATTTTCTAAAAACTTTTTAGATTTAGCCATGCCGTTTCAGTTCAAGTATTAAACCTTTCTCACAAGAACTATGTGCTACCAATTGAGTAAAAGACTATTTTTTTTCTCCAATCATTTAGCGTAGCATTTCTTAACCTGGGGTAAATTTGCCCCTGGGGTAAATTTCTTTGTTTTGGGGGGTAAATGAGCTGCCTATAGTTTTAAATTTTATGGTGGCAACACATAGCCTTAGTTTCCTGCATGATTTCAGCCTAGGAAAGTTGACGGTACAGAAAAATTAGGACAGCTGTAGGTATTGGTAGCCTAGTATCTGTAATGTACTTCTTTAATATAATAAAGGTTATGGCAACACTTCTGTGCGCATTCAAGTGATGCGAGATAACAATGACCTTTATCGCATGACAACAACGTACGAGATACCGTAACGTGCTAGTAATTGGAATATTGATTTAACCGAAATATTTGTTACTCAAAGAGCTTTTTAATGAGCGCCATCAGTTCAAAAAGAAACTTCAAAACTAAAGATAACATATATAGTACAATTGTGAATTTTGTAATAACAACACGACAAGGCCCTGTTTCGACCTAATTAGGTCTCATCAGGTGTGTATAATTACGTACATATAAAAGACAAATAATTCGACACTAGTATAATAATATACTGTAAAGTCATATATGCATGCAATCTTCAAAACTCTCTAGCGTACTTCTCGGAAAAGAATTTCTGCTTCATAAAAATCAAATAGTGTTTTCTTTGGTCCCATGAGGGTTTTTAATCTGTTTACAAGTGGCCTTTCCACAGCTCGAAGCTTGGCTGACTGAAGATTTTTGCTGACGACGGCGGGTATATATACGCTAAATTATAAAGTCTTAGGGCAAGCTAAACAAAGTTACAGTATATGGTTAACCACGAATGTACAAAATTTGGTGATGTTTTTCATCTTTGATTTTCGAAGTTGTAATCATCACCAAATTTTGTGCATTCGTGGTTAACTATATATTGCAGTGGTTCTTAACCTTTTGTTAGTCACGGACCCCTAAAAATTCTAATGAAAGCTTTGGACCCCTTTAGAAGAAACACATCGCAATTGTCAAAATTAGCTTTTAATCAACTTAGTAGTATAGTCCAGAAATTTGCAGACCAAACAGAAGCAAATTAATAATTCAACGAATAATAATGAATAATAAATCAATTACCATGTCAATTAAGTTATACAACAATTACAAACCATAAAGAATCAAAAAATGCAGTGCAGTAACCAATAAGTAGAACGCACTCAGGCGGTTTGCTTTGAGATGAACCATAAAGAAAAGCACTAGTAAACTAAGTTTAACGCAAATAACTTTTTAAATCAATGCGAAGGTTGCTCCTGCTTATCTTCAACAAGAACACGAAATTGTGGGACGGTTTTTGCCAGGGCCACACGCATGTTATCCTTAGCATCCAACCGATTTCGCTGTTTTGTTTTGATAGCAAGAAGAGCAGAAAACCCTGCCTCACAGAGGTAGGTAGTAGCAAAAGGAATAAGAGCAACCATGGCTCTCTTCACCAGGCGAGGATACGCTTGTGCCAAGGAACACCAGAATTCTGCAAGGTTCTTTGAATTGAATTCGCTCCTTAGCATTTGCATTGTCCTCAACTCAATGAGGTCATCTTTGGCAAGATCGTCATCACCAATAGAATTTAGATCTGCAAGAAATGGGTTGCGAATCCACAATTCAAAATTCGGATCATGTGAGCAATAACTTTCAAAAGATTGCTGCAATCTGTCTAAATTTTCGCACATATTTCCACGTAGAGAGGAAAGCAGGCCTTCAGTATTATCGATTCGGCTTTGAGAGATCACTTCCTCCAGCATTGGGAAGTTGGCAAAGTTGTCTGTCTCAAGTCTTCTTTTCCACAAAGGAAGCTTTGCTTGAAAAGCCTGCAGTCTTTCTGTAACGTCCATAATCGTTACATCTGGTCCTTGAAATGACAGATTTACTTCATTCAAGTGACCGAAAATATCTGCCAAGTAAGCTAAGCCATAAATAAACTCCTTTCTGTCAAATTGCACTGATAGAGGATTTTGTTTTTCTCGTAAGAAGAATGAAACTTCCTTTCTCAGTTCCATCAAACGCTTCAAAACTTGACCTCTCGAAAGCCAGCGAACTTCAGTGTGGTACAAAAGTACTTCATGTTGTGCACCCATTTCTTGGCAAAGTCTTTTGAATATACGATTGTTTAAAGCTCGAGCTCTGACAAAGTTGACGATCTTTACAGAAACAGACAAAATTTCTTTTAAAGCTGGTGATAGAGTTTTTGATGCCAATGCATGTCGATGTAGAAAGCAATGAGTCACAATGATGTGAGGAGCTTCTTTCTTTACCAACGAAGCAAATCCTGAGGTTTTCCCAAGCATTGCGGGCGCTCCGTCGGTACACAAACTACCAATATTTCTCTTCCAATTGAAATCTT
The DNA here is from genome assembly GCA_963680785.1 of Diplosoma virens. NCBI lineage: Eukaryota > Metazoa > Chordata > Ascidiacea > Aplousobranchia > Didemnidae > Diplosoma > Diplosoma virens. Next base: position 14,956,708 of record OY796885.1, read on the forward strand.
GTTTGGCAAAGAAATTGTTCACCATCTCTAATACGTCTGCAGCCTTTGTAGTTTCTGAGAGAGGCTCGCAAAATAGGAATTCTTCTTTAATTGTATCAGCGTGCATATAACGAACATATACAAGAAGCTGGGCACACTGAGAGACATCTGTGCTTTCATCCAGTTGCATGCTAAATGGAAATGGTGATGCTTTAAGTTCCTCCATTACTTGTTTCAGAATATTATTAGAAATGTCAATAATTCTGGAGCTGATGGTATCGTTTGACAAGGAAACGGCTTCAAGTTTCTTTCTTTGTTCTGTGCCACATACCAGCTCAGTCATTTCCAGAGCACACGGTTTTATCAATGTCTCTCCGATAGTGTGAGCTTTCTTTTCCTTGGCAATGCGGTAAGCGACCTTATAAGATGTTTCAAGGCAAGGTTTCTGCGTCTTGATGAATCCGAACTTCGGCAAAGTCCCCGATTTCTCAAATCGAGCCTTCTTAGAACGAAAAGAATCAACACTATCCAGTGCGTTTTTAGGATGAATAGATATGAGGTGCTCTTTCAGTTTCGCTGGCTTCAAACTTGCATTGGCAAGGACTTTACCACATAGAAAACATTGCGGCCTTTGGCTGCCATCACTATCAGTAACAAAGGTAAAACCAAAAGCTACATAATTTTCACTGTACTTTCTCTTCTTCGACATTTTTTTAAATTGGTAAAATTTTTAATTTATTTATCCTTCCAGGTTATAAACCTTTGTAGTAGAAAACACATAAGCAAATTGACAGCTTTCTATAATACTCACTGCAGCATACACGTGCACGGTTTTTTGTTCAATCTATTTATTCTATTACGACATAGACGTTGTGTATGATTACATAGGCCTATTTATCACAAATGCGATGTTGCTTTTTTAGGTTCTGATCGGTATATTCTTATTTGGATTTGCGGACCCTTTAAAGCACCATCATGGACCCCTTAGGGGTTCATGGACCCCAGGTTAAGAACCCCTGATATATTGTAACTTTGTTTAGCTTGCCCTAAGACTTTATAATTTAGCGTATATATACCCGTCGTCGTCAGCAAAAATCTTCAGTCAGCCAAGCTTCGAGCTGTAGAAAGGCCACTTGTAAACAGATTAAAAACCCTCATGGGATCAAAGAAAACACTATTTGATTTTTATGAAGCAGAAATTCTTTTCCGAGAAGTACGCTAGAGAGTTTTGAAGACTGCATGCATATATGACTTTACAGTATATTATTATACTAGTGTCGAATTATTTGTCTTATACTATATGTACGTAATTATACACACCTGATGAGACCTAATTAGATCGAAACAGGGCCTTGTCGTGTTGTTATTACAAAATTCACAATTGTACTATATATGTTATCTTTAGTTTTGAAGTTTCTTTTTGAACTGATGGCGCTCATTAAAAAGCTCTTTGAGTAACAAATTGACCGTGAATGCGGCAGCGCTAATCACTTAACTTATAAGGTACCATCTTGTACGCGACTACGATTGATTCAACTTAGTTTCGCAAACTTGTTTTTCATCTTTAACCGAAATAATAACGAGTGTAGTCGGACGGTGATCAGTAAAAGGCGAATTAATTGTTAACGTGCTCTCGAAGACTTCTGTGAGTGTTTGAATTACTGCTGTTTATAATATATACAATAAATAAAGACTTCTTTAACAAAATAAGAACATAACAGTATCCTTCCTGGTTTAGAGTAACTGCTAATGCGAATCCGAAGCCAGCCTATTATTTGGATTTTGTCATAAATTTAGTCATAAATATAGCATGTCACAAAAGAAGAGAAAGTATCAGGACAATTATTTAGATTTTGAATTTACATATCTTATTCAGGATGGTCTTCAAATTCCTCAGTGTGTCCTGTGCATGAAAACATTTTCAAACAATACCATAAAGCCTGCTCCGCTAAAAAACATCTAGCAAATGCTCATCCAAGTATGATAAGCAAAAACCGGTCTTTTTTTAAGTTAAAACTGTTCAGTCTGAAAAGACAAAAGCTGGACAGAACTGGAATGTTTTGGCAGACTAACAATACTGCTGTACATGCGTCATTTGCCATTGCTTTGCATGTGGCAAAAGCTAAAAAAGCACATACGATTGTGAAACTCTTATGAAACCTTGCATATTGGAAATGTGAAGTTGATGCTTGGAAAAAAAGCATCTCAAACAATGAAACGAATCTCACTGTTCAATAACACAATAAAATCCCGAATCCATAAAATGTCAGAAAATATTAAGAGCAAGATGATATCAAAGATTAATTCCTCTCCTGTTTTTGCTCTTCAGCTGGATGAAGCTACCGATGTTTCCAATACCTCACAGCTACTTGTGTATATCAAATATGTTGCAGATGAAAGGATTAATGAAGAATTTCTCTTCTGCCAATCTTCGAAAACAACATCAAAGGCAGCCGATGTTTTTCAAGTGTTGAGCGATTTTTTTGACAAAACCGAATTGAGTTGGAGTAAGCTTGTTGGAGTTTACACTGGTGGTACCCAGCCATGATTGGTGCAAACTCTGAATTGGTTTCTCTGGTAAAGCAGTACAATCCAGCAATTCAATGATTCACATAGCGGTGCTTGTTTCCAAAACAATTTTGAAGAGACTTCACAAGCATTTTCTTTTGTGATTAAAGTCGTTAGCTATGTGAAAAGTTCAGCGCTCAACACTCAACTCTTCAGCAAGCTTTGCAAAGACATGGATGCCAATCATACCGCACTTTTATATCACACTCAAGCTCGTTGGCTCTCAAAAGAGAATATTCTCTCTTTCTCACTTGTATTTTTGAACTAAGAGAAGAAGTCAAATTGGTTTTGATCGCAAAACAAAAAATGATTTATTGTTAGCATGGAGACAAATTTTCTACGTACTTAGCTTATCTTGCTGACACGAGACATTAAATCAACTAAACATAAAACTGCAAGGTCCAGGAAGTAATATATAATCGTGCACACTGATGCCATCAATGTTCGTGGAAAAGCTCAAGCTTTGGAGCCAACAAGCAAATAATGATAATTTTGCATTATTTCACCGCTTGACTGAGATAACTGAAGATGATTTTGAACAAAATTTGAAGGAGGACATCATCAGCCACCTACAAAACTTGCAAAATGAGATAAATACTTCTAGCATTTTGATGAAAGTAGCTAGAAATCCTTTTGTATGTAAAGTGAAAGGTGTTCCTGAAGCAATTCAAGAAGAATTTATAGAATTAATAAACAATTCTTATTCAAAAGATAAATTTCACATTTGCAATCTAGACGAGTTTTGGGTTAAAATGCAACGTTGCTATCCACGGCTAGGTATTCATGCTCTGAATATTCTGGTTCCGTTTTCTTCAACTTACCTGTGCGAGTGCGGCTTCTCTGCGTTGGTTACTATCAAATCTAAAGCACGAAATCGACTTGACGTTGAATCTGACATTTGTTGCGCATTATCTACTACTTCATTAGACATTGAACAGTTGCCAAAAAACAAGGGGGCAGCCGTCACACTAAATAAATATAACTGAAGTAATTTGCTGATTTCATTTTTTAATAAATGAGCATCATTAAATATATTGAGGGTAAATCTAGTAACCACTTTTGTTAAAAGGGTAAATATGTAAAAAAAGGTTAAGAACTACTGTTAGCGTCATAGTATCCAGCTACGTTCTTTTCTATAACTGGCAATAGGTTTTCTAGCAACATCAAAAAACGGTATTTAAGCAAATATTTCTAAATTTCATAAATATTTTGATAATCAACAAGCCATTTTTTAAAAATTATTAAAAAAAATCAATTTAATAGATGGAAATTCAAATTCATAACCTTTCACGGGCCCCTTGAAAGTGCTTCGCGGATCCCCGGTTGAGAATCTCTGCTCTACATCTATGTATAATGAAGAAACCTGTTGTTAGTAAGTTCTATACAAAAGAGAACCTGTTCTTAAATATAAAAATCCCAACACTGCTCTTAACCCACCGAGAAGCCCACCAGCAAAAGGATAATTGATACGCTTGTGCAAATTTCTAACCCTTGTTTATTTCGTGACGAACTTTTCTTCCTCTGGCACCGCAGGTGAGGATTCGATTCTTCGCGCGACTAAGTTGATGAATTTTTTCTAACGATTCTCGCCTTACTGCAATGGTACTGCTAATTGGTATATCGTTAAGAAGCAATCTTGGAGGAATGGGCACCCTAAAATTGTTCCATGATCGGGTCGATAAATATTTTTTGTCTTCAATCAAAAATTTTATAAAAAAAAGTTTTTCGTGTTTTTCCGATCTTTAATGTTTTGAAGGTTAGAAGAGCTATTATACCAAAGTTGAAATCATAGGCCATTGAAAGATAGTTTTCTGAAGAAAAATTTTTGCTTAATTACATTGCACAAAATTTTACAGTAGCAGCGTGCGTATCTTGTAATGTTGCTAAATTTAAAGATTACATAATCAATCATTTTGCAAAACCATGCGTTCTGACAGCAGTTAATAGTTCATGCTTATCAGATGACAAAATTTTAAAGCGACTTCTAATTCTATAAAATACTAAAAAAAAATTAATTAGCATAGAATTTTGATCTGTATTAAAAATAAAAATCTTAGAGTTAAATGATAATGTGATCTAAGAACTTCTATTACTTCTTTTATGGTAAGTTTGATAAATTTTGTGACCTTTCTTCACATTCTCGGTAGACGCTTTCGAAAAACTTATTGGCACGGAGCTTCAAAGAGCAGCCTACTTTTAGATACGGAACTTGAAAATTGAAGGGGAACTGAATTCGAGTAAAGACATTTTTTAGTGTTTACTTAGCTTTCAAGAACGAAAAGCACTTTTCGCCCAAACGGCCGGATTGAAGTCTTTCTTAACTTTTAAAAGTGAAAACTTATTTTAGCTTTTATTTTCAAGTTACTTTGGGGGTCCTAAAATTGAATTTGTCACCAGGCCCGCATTTTCTCGCAGCATGGACCCATAACGGCCATAATGACATCACAAAAATATTGCAGTCAGTGGTGACATCATTTAAAAAAACAAAATCTCATGGATAGTTCGAACAGGTTTGCACTTGAATTAATTTTGAATCAAACCCATGCTCTTATGATAAAGGTTTTTCTCAGTCAGTTTATCGGAAAATGTAATAGTTGTTGCTGCGGTATTGGTTTCTAGCTTTTTTCACAAAAAACATCCCACAAAAACAATAAATACTTTGTAATGTCACAAAACAAATTTTCAGCCATTATCTGCTTTTAAATAATGACTAAAATCTAAATAGAAGTCAACTTTGAAACAAAAACAAACTAACTAATTGCGTCACCTTAGCAAACAAAAACAGTGCACATCATAGTGCCGTGGCAACCACGTCGGGAGGGCTCGTTTCCATTGCAAGCGTTGGCGGGAGTATTTTTTGTTTGTTTATTGATTTTTTTATTTTTCTCAGCCCTTAAGCGTGGAAAAATGTAAAAAACATCAATAAAACAAACAAAGAATACTTTCGCCAACGGGGAGGAATGGGGAAAATTGTCCCCCTGAAAGGAGAGATCATGGACTCAATTTTGGTTTTTGTCTGGACCTTAACTTTAGGATGAAAGTAGGGATTATAGACTAGACTTACTTCTGTAATCACTACAGAGATTACTGCGTTTTTGAGACGAAAGTAGAGATTTTGGACACTGGGTAAAAGTAATGTTTTTTGTAAAAAGTCCATTTTTTTAAAAATAAAATGTTTTTTTTTGCATTTTTCCCCCGTCCAAAAAACTCCGGTGCCTTTGGTCGTAGTGGAAACGGGCCTTTACTGAGCTAGCGCGATAGCGATTGCTCTAATAATCGCAAGTCTACAGATGTTCGAAACAAAGTGCAATATTGACATGTTTTTGATTTCTAATAATATAGCAAAAACAATAATTTTATTTTTTTTATTTTTATATAAAATTTAAAACAAACATAGCAAAAATCTTTCATATAAATATTAATCTTTTGAAGCCTTTTGTTGTTAAGATTAAGATATAAAAATTATTTCATGATTTCTAACTTTATTTCAATGGTTTGTGTAGGCCACTAAAAATGGGTTCATCCAGAGCAATTGTGGGAATGCAAAATGCTTTCAAAATAACGTAGGATGTTGCCATTCATTTACCAACGAAAAGTGGACCCGCTTTTTAAGAGAGTTGAAGGTTTAGCGCGTTTCAATCCATTCGCAGATTTCATTGCTTTCGCGTCTAACACATCAAGTTCCTCAAAAAATGCAAAGTCAAACATTTTAAATGACAAAGTATGGCACTGACTCATCACCCACACTGGCAGCATCAGGTCGATATAATAAAGCAGTTCTGTGTGGTAGAAAAAAGAAACTCACACTGATTCAAAATGAATAACTTTTCAAAGAGAACAACAACGACATCGATTTCAAAAGCATCGTTGGCGCCAGTTTTCGCTTTTTTCAAAATTTTCATAGACGGGCGGAATCAGCGTCCACAACCAATTAAGTTTTATGCAATTTTTCGAAATCCCGTTAAAAATGACGAGACGAAATGACGTTATAATTTAAAAGAGTTATTAGCGAGCCGAACTAATCAATGAAACAGATCAGATACAATCAAATACTCGCGCTAAAGTTTGCCCTTCCCTGAATAAATTTTATTTCTTAATCGGCTATAGTCGCTTTCATCTACTGTACATCAAGAAATGCCCTTCTCAAATAAACTTTTACAAATTTTAATTTTTTTGTTAATGTCATGTTCGACAATCGTCGCGAGTACATTAACCGCACGCAGTTTAAGTGTTTTTCGTTGAAACAGCAATTCGTTAATAAATTTTTTCTGCTGAAATACTTAAGAAAAAAAGAAAAAAAAATTTCAGTCATAACGTGTTGACCTCAATTAAAGTGCAATGAGTAACGAGCTGAAGCAATTTTCAGGTTTTTGAAGTTTTACGATCGAAGGTGTTTGGGCGAAACCTTGTTGCTTTCGAAAAGTTATCTTTTGAAACAGAATAGTGTTCAAGCTGTCTCAAAAGCATTGGTTTTTACCGAGGTTAAGTCAGAAAGCTTTTTGTCACCCAAACTAAAATATTTATAGTCGTTACCAGTGGGTAGAAAAATGCAATAAAAATACGTATTTGTTTACGGAGCTGGGATAAATATAATATGGTATTCTAAAACAATTTTGGTGCTTCTCTACAATTGTATTTCAAAATACAAAGCCAGTTTTGCTGATACTCTAAACTAAGGATGTGCTGAACTGTTATTAACTACCCTTTTGCAAAATTTTTTCTGTTACTTTATATTTATTTAGCCAACAAAGAATTAACCAATAGCCACAACCGTACCTGCCAGGGGGCCAGGGAGGGCAATTGCCCCCATGTTTCCAAAATTTGGGCAAAATCATAATTTTTCGGACGGCGACAAGGAAATGTTTGGGCAAAATCAAGAATTTTAAAGTAGCGACATTGATCAAATGCAGAAAATAGTTACCAAATTTAGTTAAAGACTTTCTTTTTTGTTTAGATAACACCATGATTTTGGGACGAAAATCGAAAAATCTGCGACTGATTCAAAGTGAAAACTTTTTTTTGATCTTCATCCTAGAATCTTAGACATTTTTTTTGTCATATCCGTAAAGTATTAGAAAATCATGATTCGGGCAAATGTCACAAAATTAGGGCAAAACTTTATCGCCCTACCAAAATTTTTTTGGCTGGTACGCCTATGCCAATAGCGATTGTGATGTTATTACCACTTCAAAGGCAGAAGCAGCTAAGAAAGAAGCAATTACAGTACAGCGGTGGCCAAAAGCTTAGTATCACCTAAGGGTTTTTTAAAAAATAGCATTTAATAAATTCAAATTTGTTTAATTGATAAAAATAAGTTATTATACTTTTAATATATGCATTTTTAAATTTTTATATCATAATAATTATGTATTATTTTATTTCTCAGTTATTAATTATTAAATAGATTGCAAAAAATAGCATATAGACAAAAATATAGCATTATTTATTTTTTAAAAATTTTCTATCACTTTATTTAAAAATCTAATATTTTGTGCTATATCCAAAGTTTTTAATAACAGCTTTACATTTTTTTGCATAAATTTGATAAATAAGTGATAAAGTGACAAGCGGTGTACAAACAGACGTGCGCATTTGCTCGGGCATTGTGACGCCACAGAGGTTTTTTCTGGAAATTTTAGCAAATAAATTCAAGCCGTGTGCTTACTTGAGTGACGTCAGACTATCTCATATGGGTACACCCGCCGCGAAAGAGTGTTATTTTTATTCATCAAACAAAAATGAATTCAATATGTGCGATTTTTTAAAAAATGTTTAGGTGATGCTAAACTTCTGGCCATCGCTGTACATTGCAAATAGCAAAGCAGATGCGAGATTGTTGCTTTTTTAAAAAAAAGTTTTGGAAGGGTTGAGTTCTAAAACAACACAGCGTGAATAATGAAAATGTCCTGAACTGTTACTTTTGAACAGGTGTTGCAAATCAACTGCTTTGAAAATTTTGTGTGTTAGCCTACTTTATATTCATTAAGCCAACTAAGAACTAACCATTAAGGATTGTGACGTTCTTATCACTTCAATAGCAGAAGCAGATAAGAAGTAGTTACATTACAAATAGCAAAGCTGATGCGAGATTGTTGCTTTTTAGAAAAAAAAAAAGTTTCGAAAGGATTGAGCTATAATATAACACAGCGTGAATAATAGCAGCTACTTCTTAATTGTTGCTTAGCAATTCGCTTAACGGTAAATATTCGTTAAGAAAATTATATGTTACTTTTTAATGAACTGTTATTTTTCCTACACCTCTACTCTATAAATTTAGTGACGTCTGACTCGATCCATTATCATACTTTTTGCTTCTAATATTGCATTTGCCCCGATGGCTTATTTTTTAAAAATTTCAATTATCGTTTTGACTAAAACCTAAGCATTTGAGTTTTGAAACTTGTGTGAAAAAAAAACTTTCGACTTTTGTTCTTCCCTCGTTTATTCTTTGATAGTATTTTTTTCGATTTGGGATTTGTTTAATGTAAAAGTCTTCTTCTTCTTTCGAACTTTCTCTTTAATCAGGGGTAGCCACAGCATATCATCTTTCTCCAAACCGTCCTATTTTCGACGTCCGTCTCCTTCGCACCAACTTTCCCCATATCTTCTTTCACTACATCTAAAAATCTTCTTTTTGGTCTCCCTCTTTTCTTCTTTACCGATAACTCCATTTCCATTATCTTTCTTCCTACATACTCTTGGTCTCTTCCATGACATGTCCATACCACCTCAGCCTGCCCAGCCTGACTGCCTTTATTCCTAACCGTTCTACCTTAACTGTACTCCTGATGTACTCGTTTCTAATCTTGTCTTTTCTGGTCATTCCCATAGCAAACCTCAACATTTTTATCTCTGCAACTTCCATCTCTTCCACTTGTTTCTTTGTGACCACAACCGTCCCAAGTTCATACACCATTGCTGGTCTCACCAATGAGCTGTACACTTTTCTTTTTACTCTAGCTGGTAACCTCCTGTCGCAGATTACTCCCGATACTTTTCTCCATCCGTTTCATCCTGCGTGCACTCTTTTCTTTACCTCCCTCTCACAACTATCATTTTCTTGCACTGTTGATCCCAAATACTTAAATTCCTTTACTCTTGGCACTTTTGTGTTCTCCATCTTCACTGTTTCATCATCATTTTCTCCATTTATGCACAGATATTTGGTCTTTGATCTACTTACTTTCATCCCTCTTCTTTTCAATGCATATCTCCAACATTCTAGTCTCTGCTCCACTTCTTCCCTGGTCTCCTCGCAAATCACAATATTATCAGCAAACAGCATCGTCCACGGTGGTTCTCTCCTTACTTCATCCGTTAGCCTGTCCATTATCACTGCAAACAGGAACGGAATTAACGCTGATCCCTGGTGCAGTCCAACCTTGACCTTGAAACTTTCTCTAGTTCCTACTGCACACCTCACCACTGTTTCGCTTTCCTCGTACATATCCTGTACAAGTTGCACATACTTTTCCGCTATTCCTGATTTTTTCATATAGTTCCACAGCTCTTCCCGCGGAACCCTGTCGTAAGCTTTCTGTAGGTCCACGAATACACAATGTAGCTCTCTTTGACCCTCCCTGTACTTTTCCATCAATATTCTTAAAGCAAACACGGCATCGGTGGTTCCCTTTCCTGGCATAAATCCATATTGCCGTTTACTGATCTCTACTCTATCCCTTAACCTGGCTTCAATAGTTCTTTCCCATACTTTCATTGTGTGGCTCATTAGCTTTATTCCTCTGTAGTTTCCACAGCACTGTGCGTCCACTTTGTTTCTATAAATTGGGATTAGCACATTCCTTCTTCATTCTTCTAACATTCGTTTACTCACTTATAGTCTGTTAAACAGTCTGGTCAAAAACTTTATCCCCATTTCTCCCATGCACTTCCAAACTTCTACTGGCAACTCATCTGGCCCATCCGCTTTACCTTTTTTCATCCTTCTTAGTTTATTCTTCACTTCTTCTCTACTGACGCAATTTACTTCTTCGTTTACCACTTCTGCTTCCTCTGTCCAAGGGTCTCTGTTATTTTCCTCGTTCATCAGTTTTTCAAAGTACTCCTTCCATCTCTTTAACACTGCCTCCGAATTTACCATAACATTACCGTTTTCATTCTTTATAACCCCATGTGCTGTACATCTTCCCCTGCTCTGTCTCTCTGCCTAGCTAATCTGTACAACTCCTTTTCACCTTCTTTTGTTTCCAATATAGCATACGAATCGTGATACGCACGTCCCTTCGACATAGCAACTACCTTCTTTGCCTTACTCTTCTTTTGTTTGTAGATCTTTTTCGTATTTTCATGTCTTATTTTGTCCCATGCTTTCTTTGCTTTTTTCTTTTCTTTTATGCTCTCCTGAGCTTTCTCATTTCACCACCATGTCTCCCTGTCTCCTTTTCGTTTCCCAAATGTCACTACCAACACAGTTTCAGCTGTTTTTCTTAGCATTTCTGCTGTTTTGTCCCACTCATCAGGTAACCCATCCTTGCCTCCCAGAGTCCTGGTCACCTCTTGTCTAAACGCTTCCTGACATCTTGTCTCCTTCAGTTTCCACCATCGTATGTTTGGCTTTACTTTCTCTGCTTTTTTCTTGTTCACCATAAGCATACAAATCGTCATACGCATATTTTTCATACCACCATACGGTGCTGCTTTGCGACGCATTCATTCACTATTACTTTACAATCGCACATTTCCTTCAAGTTTCTCCTTCTGCACATCACATAATGTACTTGGGTACTTTTTCCGCCACTTTTATACGTCACCCTGTCATCATTTTTTTTCTTCAAATAATTATTGACAATCGCCAAATCCATCCTCTTTGCAAAATCCACAACTATTGATCCTTCCTTATTTCTTGTTCCAGCAGCATACCTTCCCATTATTTTTTCATCCCCTATGTTTCCTTTGCCCACATGTCTATTAAGGTCCGCACCAAGAACTATCCTTTTTTCTTTTGATCCACTTTCTATCAACCCATCCAGGTCTTCCCAAAAATCATTTTTCTCCTCCACGAAGTTGTTAACCTGTGGAGCATACGCGCTTACTATACAGTATTTAGGATGGTCCTTTTACCCCCAGCTTCATGGCCATAGTATTTAGGATGGTCCTTTTACCCCCAGCTTCATGGCCATTAGTCTGTCTGACACCCTCTTCACCTCCAAAACACTTTCAGCCAGCTCCTCCCTCGCCACTATCCCTATCCCATTTTTTCTTTCATCAGCTCCGTTGTAGAATAGTTTGCATTCACTTCCAATGTTCCTTGCTTTTATTGCTTTCCACTTTGTTTCCTGTAGGCACTATATGTTTACATTCCTTTGTTTTATCAAGTCTGCCAGCTCTCTTGCCCTTCCGATCATAATTCCAATATTTAAGGTACCCACCCTTACGAGTGAGCGTCTCCATTTCCACACTTCCTGTTGCTTCTACAGTACACTCGCCTTTCTCCTCTCTTTCTCCTCTTGTTTTTACTATGTTCAGCAATAGCATAATTTCTACAGGTGCCCTGCTGTGCAGCACCTAAGGCGGTCGTTGGTAACCCGGGCCACGACCGATCCGGTATCGATTGATGATGATTATAACGTATTTATTGCAGAAGATGCATAATGTTTAATGCAGAAGTAAAAAATGCTATTGTTTTCACGGCAATTAAGCCTCATATATAAAACGGAACTATAACACAATAAATTTTTTAGACCTTCAAAAGCTCAAAAAGTAGCAGAAATTTTATCAATTGACAATTTGATTCAAAAATAACTTCGCCACAAGCGTCCAAAGAAAAAATTAAAAATTAGTTTCCAAGTTGTTAAATAGATTAATTATCCGTTGTTAAGATGCGATGAAAATAAAAAAACTTTTAAAAATTGAGAATCTAAGAGCTTGTTAATTTACTCTTTTTAGAAAATTGGGACATCGTGGCGGTAGATGTATTGTCTCAGATAGAAATAAAACGCAGGGATAAATTCCAAAGACCTAAAATTCCAATATTAAGAACGTTTTCACTAGGATTTTACCAGAAATCTAATGCAAGCTTACATCGGAAAATGAAGCGTACCTACTAGGCAAGGGTTCTCAACCGAGGGTATTCCCCACTAGGGGGAATTTGTATTTTCAAGAGGGAAAATTTTTTTTAATGTAATTTAATGTTTTAGAATTAACTGTAATAGTTTATAAATTTTTTATACGAGAACATTTCCAAAGTTTGATTTAAGTTGGTAAATTTGACTTTTATGTAAGCGATTGCGTAGAGTAAACTGTTTTTTTACTTTACTACTTCAAAATAATTGATTGTTGCTTCTTGGCTAGCAACGCTGCTATCCCATTAATGCCGCTGGCGTATTTATATACGCATAAGCGAAGTGCCGATAGCGTGCTTAAATACGCAGTTGAATTTTAGTAAGAAGTGCTGATAAGGTTATCGATTTATCAAAAACTATCAGAATAAATGGTTTGAAATTTTCTACATAGCATATAATCATAAACCTAAGTTCCCATTTAAAATCTTATCAAATTTGACAGACAGAAAAACTTTTGCTACTAATGGGTTAATTTTTTGATAATGGCTATGATTTTTGTGTTACATTAAACTATTATTCTTGAGCTTTTTTTCATTTGTTAACACAGTACTAATAATTTTGTAGTAATAAATATTAGTCTAAAACAAGGATGTCCAACCTGCGGCCCACTACTTACTCAAATTTTTTAGTTATATTTTAATAACTATATACTGCAGAATTCGATGTCACTGCTGTCATAGCAACGCATAGTGAAATAAAGTGATACATCAGTTGATTGCTGCGTTAAGTGACGTCCAATGAACTGATCTATAAAAACACTTGTGGTCAAGCTTATCATAAAGACACTTGCCCAAAGCATCATTTTCAATATTCATATTAATTCGCAATTTTATTAACATTGAATGTGTTACTTCTAAACATTTTTTACAATATCAAGTGATAGTTGTTGATGACTTTAATGGTAGTAAAGATATTAACGTTGAACCAATGCGTAGTGATTTGGAATAAGATTACGGTTGTAGCAGTGATGTTGCTAGTAATAAAAAAGGAAACGTGTAAATTTATTACGAGAATGGAAAGTAAATCAGACATTTTTAAAGATTTTAGTTTTAATCTAGGAATTTAACGTATGGCCAGGGTCTAGGGTAGCATCATTAGTCAAAGAGAATGTCGCTTCTAGTCGGCGAAGCTCCATTGTCCGGATGCCTGAAAGTATTGGTAGTGGTCAATATGGAGTGGGACGCAGGCATCCAGTGACTATGCACAAGACGTCATACAGGACACTGTCTATGAAGCGATTGTGAGCGCTGCGAAACCAGATTGGTCCGCAGTACTCAGTTGTTAAGTAGACCAGAGATAGGACAGCTGTGCATAGTGTTTTGGCACCAGCACCTCATACTGAGCCTGAAAGTTGCCTCAGCAGTGTGACGCGCTAATATAGTTTTTTTGCTCGATGCTACAAGATGATGACGGAATGTGAGCGATTTCCCCACCAACTAAGTAGGGTTGGACAAAATGGTAAAAGTCTAATGTTGTCTTAAACATTTAGTTCACGTTTGACTTTTTGGTTGTTTAAATAAAGGCTGCCGCCACGTCTTAGTGTAACTGAGTCTTAGTCTAAGTGTAACTGAGCATAAACTTCCTAGTCTGAAGATGCTCTAAATGTTTCGTCATGTCGTGACTTAAAGTCTCCTCAAAGGTCTTCTAATATCTAGCAAAGGGAAAAAATTTTAAATCGTCTACGTAGGAAAACTTTCTGGAATTGTGGAGGCCAGACGTAGACGTAAATATAAAGAGTTTAAAAAGGAGAAGAGTCAAGACCTATCCCTGAAGAACGCTGTTATTCAGACAGCGAATTTTGCTTTGCTTGCTGTTGCCAGCAGTAAGGAAAAAACTTTGGTTTCGGACAAGTTTCATAATCATTCTGACCATGTGCTTATCATTGGATATCTTAGCCTGCTTTTTAGGGAACAATGGATCAATAATTGGTTTGACGCGGGCATAGAAAAACCTCTCGAGAATATTGTACGAGACACAGAGCAGAGATATCAATCAATCGATCGGTCCCTTATGGCTTCGTCGGCTTTGGGATTGCAACTACAAAAGCTTTTTTCTAGATCTTGAAACTTTTAAATCAGAGCAAGCACGAAGAAAGGAACTTACATAACCGAAACTTAAAAGTAGCTCCAGCATAGACATTTTAGTATTAATTACGTAATGATTTTAATAGTTTCACATTTCACGTAGATTTCTAATCAGTTAATTAGTTTTAAATTTATATTTTAATATTTTAAATTTAGTTATGGCATTGAATACTAAAAAGAAAATTCATATACATGTAATTTTACGGCCCGCTGAATGTACTTAAATTTTTAGTTTGACCAACTAGGAAAAAAGGTTGGACATTCCTGGTCTAAAAAGTTTATAAAATTTAGCTAAATTGTAAGAACTTAGTTTCTCTTTTTTGCATGCTGATATAAATATACAAATTGGGTTACAAACTAAATTCCTCTGGGAGGGAATTTAGTTTTGAATATCGGTTAAAGGGGTCCATGAAATTAAAAAAATTGAGAACCAGTGTACTAGACACTCTTTGTTCATTGATCTTATAGCGTGCTGTTACCCTATTACAACTGCAACGATTTTGCAATCGAAAGTTTGAGATAGACACTACTTTGCCAAAGTTCACGTTATTATTTAAACAGTAAATATGTAAATTAAACTTAGTGACGATTTGAGCGAAGCGGTCGTTTAAAAGGAACTTTAAGAAAACGTGATATTTTATTCGAGTTAATCTCGCAAATGGTTAAGGTTCCTGTCCTGATACATCTATATAACCGAAGCTCGCATATGCTACTCCAACAGAAATATAAAGATGCAAGTAGTGGTTAATAAATGTTTGCGTTTCTTTTATGACAATTTGTTTTAAGTTAGAGTATTATATCAAGCTTTTCATCAAATGCACAAAAAGGTGAAAAGCCGTTATTCCGTTACATCTGACGAAGTGAGCACTAGTTCACGAAAGCTGGTGTGATTAAAAGTACTCATTCAACTTTAATGCTCATTTTCTTGTTCTTTTCTGATGTATATCAAGTTTGTTATCTAAGCAAAGTTTTCTTATGAATTAAAGTAAAAGAAATTGATTAAAATCTAGGCACTGTAAATTTTTTCATTTTCAAAATGCATTTTTATTTATTTTACCTCTATATTCATCCTCGTGACTCGCAAGAAAGCGGCGGAAGCGCTAATACATAGGGTAATCAGTTACCCCAACCTGCTTCCTGAGGTGTCAAGATATTGCTGTCCGCTTGAAATTTTATAGAGATATGACTTTAATTTAGAACTGCTTGCCAAGATCACCAAGCAGGGGGAAGGCCGTAAAGTGTCTTTCCCAAAGACACAACAGAATGGCGCCGAAGGTTTTGAACCGAGATCATGTCGCTCACATTCCCAGCGCTCTAACCACTCGACCACGCTGCCGACTACATCAAGTTTAAGCAATGTCTTAAAAGTGTTTAAGCAATGAAGATAAGATATGATTCAAGTATCTTTTTAAGTTAAAATAAAAAAATGTAAAAAATATTTTTAGGTACTTTTAAAGAGTGTACTGAATTAAAATGAGTATGATTAGGCTTTATGAGAGTAATGATATAGCAAACGCGTATGTGAAGTATCGGCCTACTTACACAGAAGAGATTGTGGACCGAATTATGATTTACCTTAAAAACAAACTGAAGAATGGAGAAAAATTTGATTTGATGGTCGACATAGGTTGTGGAACTGGGCAATCTTGTTTCATATTTCAGCCTTTCTTTAAAAAAATTATTGGGTTTGACGTAAGCAAGGAACAATTAAAATTCGCAAAAGAACAAAACAAGTTTGACAACATCACTTTTGAAAAAGGAAGTGCCAATAAGATACCAGTAGAAAACGCGAGTGTCGATTTAATCGTTTCCGGAATGGCGGCCCATTGGTTTGACATGTCCAAATTTGTACCGGAAGTCAAACGTGTTTTAAAGCCAAATGGATGTATGGCTCTTTTCGGCTATAACGTTGACAAAGTTTCCTCTGTTGATAGCGACAATGAAGCTCTTGCCAAAGAAACTGGAATAAAACTCAATAAATTTTTGTTGCTTGGCCTCCCCGAAGATCCAGTTGAAAGGTTTGCTTGTCTTGGTGTCGCTCGGAAATACACTAAAATATTCGATGCTATCAACTTGACGCACAAGGAACGTGACGATACTATTCACCACGTTCTCGATTGTACTTTTGACGAGTTTTCCGGAATGTTCCGTTCGACCAATTGTTACGAGTATTACATGGAGAAAAGGATTGCCGAATTGAAGAAAAAAAAGCCAGATTATGACCAAAAAGACATCGACGCTATCGACATGGCTGGATTGTTTTGCGATGAGTTAAAAACAATTTGGAGCTTGGAAAACATACCCAGAAACAAAAAAATATTAAGGCTTGACTTTCATTATTTTCTTTTACTTTTTAGTTGTTGAAAAGTAAATTTACTCATGTACTAAAATGGTAAAATGACAATAAAAGATTTGGATCAACTGGTAAATACAACTTCAGCTGTATTTATTTTGATCTTGGATGAATGCTTTATTTATTTATTTTTTTGGTATCGAGATTGACCCAGACTTTGATGTGTTTCTATTTCACGCAACTACACGGCGCTTCCGTGGTTCTGTTTCGTTATTGTACAAATTTTTCAAGCTTCTGACTAAAGTAAATCTACAAATAAATTAACCAATCATGATCAAAATTGGATTCAAATGTGTAATATAATTTAAAAAAACACTTCATGAATTTTTTTAAGTAAATAGTTTGACATAAAGTTTTTTTCTTTGATGTAAAAAATGCATTTTAGTTGTAAATTGCTATCAAATCATTACATTCGCTTGCTAACTTTGCCATGTTTTAAAAAAGTTTCTTATTGTCTATTTGAAAACAAAATAAATAGCATTTGTTTTTTTATCATGTTTACTTGTTTTAAATGTTTTTTTAAAAGTAGTAGTAGTAGTAGTAGTAGTAGTTTGTTTTTATTCGCACCCAAAAGAAACAATTGATAATAATTGAAGACAAAATAGAGCAAAGGTTGCAAATAGGGAAACGGCAACTAAACGATATACGTTATAACATGCACAAAAAATTGTGCATGGTCACCGTAGTAAAACAAATATTTTAATTATTTTAAATTTAACTGATCACCTGAGAGCTCCTACATACTTCATAGTTGGTAATTAGCTTTCTTATTCCTGCCTGGGATCAATGAGACTTTCGGGCTGGTCAAATATGACTTAGTATTGCCCACAGCTCGTCACTGTTGCAAAAGTTCTACGTAAGTGACTGTGTTTTTCAGATGCAGTATTGCGAAAATGAGCGCTGGTAACTCGTGACTAGGCGACAGCACAGGTAACAAGCATGACAAAAAGTCTGATCACGTTGATAGCCTTGCACAAATATACTTTGCATGGCTACTCTAGTAGGCTTTAAAAAGAAATAGGATTATTCACATGAGAGCGACAAATCGTGTCCCGTCTCGAAGCTTCAGCAAGTTTTGGAGAACAATTTTTATGTAAGCCTAGGGTACTGAAACCAATGTTTATAACGCACGAGAATAGCACGTAATTGCGAAATCTAATCATTCTATCGAAATCTAATCTGTACAAAGCAAAGTCTAATTGTTTTTCAATTAAAAAAAATTTTATTTTGTTTTGTAATCTACATTCGATTTCTGATCGCTAATGTTTTTTGATGATTAAGCGCATAACCAATAAGCTTCTGATTCTGTTTATTTGACTTAGCTGTTGTTTAAACGTTGCCACCAGCTAGATTTCAAAGCCTGCTTAAACCAAAATCAATGCTGCAAAAGTGGAAAAATTTATTTGTACCGTAATTTAAGAAAACAAGGAAAGCTTTTGTTGTGCTTGCCAGGGTTTAAAAAGCGAAGGCGAACCCATTATTTTTGAAGCAGCAAACATACTAGTTCTTCTACGTTGTTCGTTGTAAAAAGTACGTAAAGGTTAAACTTTTTTTTAGAACAAGGTTTCTATTAAAAAAGTTTTAACGATTTCGATTTAGGTTTAAATTGATTGTGAAACTTGCCTTTCTTAAATATCAAAAAGTTTAAGTATAATTTATCCGAGGCAGTGGGACCAACTTTTTAGAAATAAAAGGCAAAAATTGTTTTTACTGATTGCGCTTTGGACATCGTTGCTTTAAATCAAAAGCCAAAATGTACATTTTATCTTTCAATATCAGAATGGTGCGAGTAGGTTTAGAACTGACACTGTGTCGATTACAATCACGACATTCTTAACCACTTGACCTGGGTGCCAAGTGGTTTAAAATTGTCTTTATTTTTTGCAAATTCTTGCCAGGATTTTTATTTTTTTATTGTTATTACTCAAAGAATATTTCCGAGACAAAAAGCACGATTGTGGAGTTACAAGTTTTAGAGTGAAGTCGGATGCTGGAGTCGGAGTCGTTATTGTTTTTGGAAACTTTGCTTTACACTAATTAGGCCTTTTAGAGTAGACATTTTAGGTGCAGTCGTAGTCGTAAAATTTTAGATAACTGGAGTTGGAGTTGGGATTGTAAAACTTTGAATAGGTGTAGCTGGAAAAAATTCTTTCGTCTGCACAATCCTATGGTTAAAACTCCTCTTAGTAAGTATCGAATTAGTTTTAAATTAAAAACAAGCCATTTAACAATTTAATCTAGCAAATAGTATTTCGAAACACGCTGGAAAGAATAAAAACGTGCATCATTTTAAACGTCCATTTTAACCAGATCCATCGATTCCAACAAAGTTGGATAATAACAAAAATCTATAAAAATGGCCTGCTTTTCAACGTCAAAATAAATTATTCTATACGTTAAAATGCCAACTTATATTTTCGGATAATTCATTTTAAGAAAGGTTCACCGTATGATCGAACCTGACCAATACAGTTGCGGTCGCTTTCCTACGGTCAGGAGGATAAATATAAAAATGAAATCAAATTAAAAAAATGAGAAACGTTTTTTTGTCTTTATTTTGATTTCAACATAAAATTAAAAAACTTTACCCAACTCCTTTCGTGGCCGAGATTTGCCAGACAATCAAAGCAAAAGCCACCTTTTTTGGGCTTTACTTTAATTTTAACGTATAAATAAGGTGAACCTCAGGCTCACGTTTTAAAACCAAGTAAGAAAAATTTTAAGTTATTACATTGAAATCCAAGTGAAAACTTAAAAAAAAGTTAACAACTTGTTTGCTATTGCTTGCTGCCTGCGGCAAATTTTTTAAGTTAAAATATTTTTAATTCCTCCCTCATACGTTCACGAGTTTGATATGCCTGCTTTATGACACTTTTTTTATATTGCGGTCTTAACAAGCAGCTCTTAATTGCAATCATATCTCTAATAAAAAATGTTCATCCGTACAGCAATATTTAGCAATATCTAAAAACAGCACGGGCCAATCGCTTGACAGTATTAGGAGAGAAGTGCTGGTTTCGTTGTTGTTGGGTGGATACTACTCCTGCTGGCACGTCATCCTTAGTGCGCTAACCCTAACAGTCTAGATTGCTGACACTAAAGACGATGGTTAAATCTAACCCTAAAGAAAACTACGGTTTCTAACCCTAAGAAAGTCTGTGGTTTTGAATTCAATTTCCAACCAAGACAACAAAATGGCAAACCGAAGAACAGGCTACCTTAAACTTGGTTAAGTCTAATTTAAAAAAAAAACTGCGGTTCTTAACCCTAATCCTAAAAAAACACTAGTTTTGAGTTCCCAAGTTGCTGTCAAACCTGAACACGCCAACCAAGACTGTATAAAGGTTTTTCCTAGACGAGCTTGATACCTATAAGCTTGAAACGTTTTTAGTTTTCCATGTAGTAGACCACACAAATTATTAATTTATGGTGTATTATCTTTAGTTTAAAAAAAGGTATTTCAAAACTTTCAAAGTTTTTAACTGCAATCTTTTGATTATAAAAGTTTTTTAGTTTTCAGCGCGCTCATCGTCCACTGACATGCGCGGACCTTAAAGACATTTTCTTATTTGAAGCATCGATTGTGAAGAAGCATTTTCTGTCAAGCCGATTTTATGCTTGCATCACGATTTTAAAACAAGCTTTTGTTTTTTACCAAAGATTTTCCTGTGGGGATTTCCCCACATTTTTAGGGTGTCTTTCTACTTGGGTGTAGCCTGCATTGCGAAAATTTGGTGCTATCTATGACATTAGTAAAACTAGCATAGACATGTCAGGACACATTTTGAAGAAGTTGCTGTGCAACAAGTGGTTGGTTTTTATTTATAAATAACCAAATTCAAGTTTTTAAAACAGGTGTTTTTTAAAATTTTTCTTAGACAAGCTTGATTTTTAAATACCTATATCCAGTTTTAAAAAGTTTTTTCCTTGGTAAATTTGATTTTTGTTATACCTATGTTTAATTTTAAAAAGTTTTTCCTAGTCAATTTTAATTTTTATTGATAGGATACCTATATTCATTTTTAAAAAGTTTTCCTAGGTAAACTAGGTTTTTGTTATACCTATGTTTAATTATTAAAACATCTTTACTAAACAAACTTGATTTTATGTTTAATTTTTCAAAAAGTTTTTCGTAAGCAAGTTTGATTTTTGTTATAGCCATAATCAGGGTTACCATCTGCCTACACCAAAAGATACGCGCGCTGCTGTGCGATGACGTAGTGGGTTACCACTCCTTAAAAATTCTTTTTTGAAAAATTATTTTGGTATCGCTTGGTATCAAGTTCTCTTACAGATTAACAGATTTTAAAAAAAATTTTTTCAAACTGCTAAAATTAATTAATGAGCGAAAAACAAATCTTTTTGATACACACACAAATTTATTTATTGAGTTTAAAGCCAAATTACAAATATTTTTCACCACTAACAATTTGCTTCAGCAGTTTTTGATCTTTGGAAATGAGTTCGTGCATCTTGGAGCAACTGAGGTCTAAATTTACTCGAATTTGTAAAAGTGATTTGACAGTTTTTTCATTAAGACCGTTTCTTTCCTTACTCCATTGCGATGAAACAAGAGAGAATACCCTTCCACAAATGCGTTGCTAACTGGAATAGAGAAAACGATGCTGACTAGCTTGTATATAAGCGGTAGAGAATCATTTTGAGACAACAGCTTCATGCATTTCGTCTCTGGGCCATCCTCATTGAATGTTTCATCAGGAATATTTTGAAGTATAACATTGAGAGCCGAAACTTCGTCACACAGCTCATCTGTCATTGCTACCTCGGGATCGAGCATGGCGAAGGCCATTTCGTTTACTTCTTCGTCTTTAATTTTTCAATTTTTCAGCAATGTTCTGGTGACGTTGGGTGGATGGTTCTCTGGTCGATACCATTTGTCTAATCCCAAGTCACTTTATAAAATTCTTTAAAGCTTGATTTTAGCACCTCAGCACAGTCCTTGTCAATTCCTTTTAATAATTCAGTTGTTTTTACTTCATAAAAGTCAGAACTACGACGCTGCGAAATGGCTTCCTTGAATGATTTGAATAAGTCATCCAGTTCAGGAAACATATGCTCTTGTGCTTGTAACAATAATAGCGGCTTTTTGAAAACCGACAAAGCACTGTGAAGAAACGACACAATAGCAAGCGACTCTTTTGATTCGAAAAAATTGGACACCTTAGAAGAGAAAGTGCTGTGTAAGTGGTTCCCAAAATTCTATCATCTTTTCGAGCATACTGTCTAATGTAGTTTAACGTGTTGGCGTATGAGTAGGAAGTGCAGTGTATTGGGCTTCAAGCTGTGCACAAAATTGTTTAAGATTTTGCACTCTACTAGTTTGACTCTTAAAGTGACTGCAGATTTTCAAAACAATTATTTCAATGTCTACGATAAGTCTTTCAGTCCCCTTTTCATCTGCATTGTGCAAAATATGTGCAGGACAGCCGATTGGGATTAGACATGCACTAGTTTGTTTTTGCAGACGATTGAAAACTTGTTTTTTCTTTTTTGTTGCCAACCCCTAAGTTTACCGGTGCATTGTCAGCACAGAAGAATGTTATATTTTCCATCCCAAGCCTATTTTCCTCAAGAAAAGAACAGATAAAGTTCACTATCTGTTGTGATGTCCCAGATGGCATCAATCGCAGATCGAGAATGCGCACATGCACTCCAACTTTAAGATCGAAAAGCCTGATAACCAAGGAAAAAGTTTAAGATCGTTATGATTGGAGGCATCTATGGACATTGAAAATGGCTGCTCTCCAAATTCTGACAATATTGAATTCTGGGCAAATGGAGCAAGCACACCTGTGATAAAGGATACAGTGTTTGTTTTGACACTTGTAAATTTTTTCGCTATGTCAGAATCACTGAAAATTACTTGATGAGATGTGTAGTGCAATCATTAGAAAGAAATAATTGCTGATACTTAGCAGTATGAAATGCCCAAGCACCCTCCGCTGCTGCTGCCTTATAGTCCACGTTATTTGATGAAGTTCTGCTTGTAAAAAAATTCTTCATAGATTGATTTAATGCAATATTCCTACCATTATTTTTGTGTCTATTGGTAGCATTGTGAGCATTAATAGCTGTTTTTCCCATGGCCTCCAGGTTGATTTCACTATCGCAATAATAGCAGTGAGCACAACTCTTGCACTTTCAACTTTGCTTGAAATTAACAAATTCTTTTTCATAGTCATCACGAAATACATGCTTACGCTTACTCATTTTTGTAAATTATGTCGAAAAATTTTACAAATTAGTTTTATTAAACACCTTCAATTTATCTATCCTAAACTAAAACAACACCAACCCCGACCAGCTGACCTGCAGTTTCAAACTTATGCTCATTTGACTACAATGAACTAGTCCAGTGATCCCAAGCTTTTTTACAGGGCGGCTCACTATTAAGCTATTTAAATTTTCCATCCACAAACATTATAATGGTTAATAATAAAAAGGTCTTCACTGAAAATTTGTCAATGATTTCTCAATTTTCGTCCCAAAATCATGGTGATCTCTAAAAAAAAGTCTCGGCCTGAATTCACGCTCTTTCTTTCCCTTCGAATCTGACGTACAAAAGCCGCAAAATTTGACGTCCCTAAATAATTTTTTTCCAAAATCTTTCGCGGCACACCATTTGGGAAACACTGAAGTAGTCATTAAGTCAATATTTTTTAAAGATTACTCTGATTGTTACAAGTTATTAATCCGTAATAGAATGTATTGTTTTATGTCTCTGATCAAAGAAAATGAGCTAAAAGCTAGCGGGATTTTGGACCTCCTCGGGCCAAAGCTAGAGACTAAAAAAAATCAAAGGTCTTCACTTCGATCCTATCTCTGATTTCACTAATTTTCTCCCAAAATCATAGTAATCTCTAAAAAAGAAAAGTCTTTACTTCAATTTGATCTCTGATTTCATTATTTTCTCCCAAAATTCCCGACATAATTCTATCCAACTGTGGCTCAGAGTGAGTGCATATATTTTTCAAAAGAGCTCCTCAGACTGTAGTTTGGGGACCACTGTTTTAAACGGACGGTTTTTGATAAAAAGTTTTGACTTTTTTCCATTTTTGTGATTTAAAAGACCACAAAAATTTAAACATAGTTATTATTTTTATTTTACTTTATTTTATGATGTGTTAATTTGCTTTTTAGTGCTAGGATTTTAAAAGAGATTTTTTTCAAAAATTGATTCAGTTCTATCTTCTTACTATTTTTAATCTTTTGATAAGTTCAAAAGCCGTTTAATAAACTTTTAATAACATTAGAAGAACCACCCGTAATCGCTGTAAGCGTGACCTTATGCTTTTGATAATAGTGTCAAGATCCCTCTCTTACACAGAAGCTTTGATGGTATCCTGTTCGAAGCGTATTGCATTGCCTGTTAAAAAGTGTGGCGTATTCATAATTCGCGTGTGCAAATCTTGTAATTTTAATTTAATTCCCAGTCAAGTGTAAAAATAAATTAAGCGAAAAAAATTATTTTTATTTTTGTAATGCTTTTATAGTTGAATTTTATAGTTTTTGTTTTTAAAAATAGTTTGTGAAAAAAAAATTTACTTCATTACAAGCTTGACCAAAAATTTTGTGCAAGATTTCAAAATACCGACTTAATCTTAGCTGCTACTTCAATTGCCAGTCAAGTACAATCTGTAGCGATTAATTAGACAGTTCAAATGTAATTTCATATTTTCGCACGAAACACAGTTTTAGTCATTATGGGGGATATAAAATTTGATTTAAAACGTTGAATTTAACTTTTACATGCTCTATTTTAATGTAATTTCGAATTCCACATCCTGCCTTTCCATATCGTATGATCACGTGGTGATACGCCCACTTGTGTACAGCTATGTGGTTTAGTCACAAATTGTAATATATTGAGGTACTCTCCAGCAGATATCGGTTAGATAAGTTAACTTCTGTTATAATTATGCTATACTAAATTGTTTTTATTATTGTAATTATTTATTTTAATTTTTGTTTTGTTTTTAATTCTATTTCAATAAGTGAATAAATATACTGTAAATAGAATCAAGTTAGTGGTTAACCTTCTGACTTTGAACTGCTGCAACTAAACTTGGACATAACGCTTCTAACCACTACAAACCACAGTTTAAGTTACTCAAAAAAATTTTACATTTTCAAAAAATAATTTTTTTACTTTTACTTAAGAAATTCACCATAAAACTCTTTTTAAAGTGTGTTTTAATGCATTTATTAATTTTATCCACTAAATTTTCTTCTAAAATTAGCATTTTTAAAATTTTTAAGTCAAACTTAATTAAAGCCAACTTAAGTTGCCAAAAGAAAAGTTTTATATAAGTATTTATGCTTCAATTTCAAGAGTTTGCCATTCCAAGCCTAACTTGGTTGTTTTTTAAAATATTGAAATAAAATTTATAGGTGAACTCTTATCAAGATCTATCACAGTTAGTTGTCATATTTAAATGCAATGGTGATTCTTAAACAAACCGAGCTGAAATCCTTAAAATTATTCAATAGGTTTTCTATCTTTGTGACTAGTTTGAAATCTAAAAATAAACCTTTAAAAAACGCAATTTTTAAGAAATAGCCAAAAACTTTACTTTCAAGACACGCTTTTGCTCGGAGTGACATACACAAATAAAGTAATAAACCATAAATCATCCTTTTATCTGTAAGGTTTCTAACCTCTGAGGAAAACCTACTACTTCTAAGAAAAATAAAGTTTCGGTAAAGAGGTTGTTTTTTTCAACCAGACAGCAATTGTGTGACACTGAATGAAGTATCGAACTCAAACATTATTTTAACTATTCAATGTAATCAACAGAGCATTGCCGCAAAAATAATTAAAGTAATAAAATGGTTTGAAATTGTAAAATGATTCAGTTGCACTTCAAAGCACGTGTTATGTTGAATTATATGTAATTTTATTTCGTCATACTAATGTTCGTTTTGTTTTATTTAGAATGGTTTCTTTTTCAGTTTAATAAAACCTCAGTTTGGTTTTTTTTATGACATAAAATCTTTACAGCATAACAATTTATTAAACTGAGAAATGGATAAGTGTCTTAGGCCTCAGATATTTGATATCGATGCTAATTCGGAAGAAGATCCAAGAAAGTGGCTTCATTGGAAAAGGACATTTGAGAGTTTCATTAGAAGAATTGATGGGGCAACTGATAAAGACAAACTTGATTAATTTTATTGTCACAAATTGTCGCTGCCAATTGTAAGCTAGAATGTCGAACGGACTCCAACATACTTCACAGATCTTGCCCCGGTTTTATTGTTGATTCAGAAATGATAGGCGTCGTTTAAAACAAAATTTAAAGCTTATTAAAACAAACGAGATTAATTTACGTCTTATTCAAATAGACTGCAAAGAAATAATTAATACACATATCTCTAAATACAAACATATTCCTAACGCTAATCTAGCTAAGCAACTAGCGCATTAAAACATAAGATATACTTCCTAAACCTAAACTAGCTAAAATTCAGCTGACCTCGCAAATAAAAATGATTCAAGTAATCTATTCGACGTCCAAAGTGGTACTAAAGGAAAATCTGATTCGTTTAGTGCAAATCAAACAATCAACTGTAATTGTGCGTGGAAATTAAAGCGCTCTAGGTCAGAGGTTCTCAAACTTTTGGTGTTATGGAGCCCATGAAGAAGTTGACCATTATTTACGGAGCCCCAAAATAAATTTATAAAAATAAAAACAAAAAAAACACATTGTTACTTACAGTGATGGATATTTAAATTCAGGGACCCGAGGCAAGAATTGCCAAAAATTGATGTTCTGTGGAAAAAAAGGGCTTTGATTTTGTCTTTCACTTTTTTCTCCCAATATCATGGTAGTCTCTAAAAAAAAAGATCTTCACTTCAATTTCGTCTCCCAATGCGCCACATTTTTTCCGAAATTGTGGTGCTCTCTAATTTTTACGAGAATAAAAGTAATTTTTTACAGTTTGTATTAATAATTTCAGAGACCGATTCCAAGTGAAGACCTTTCTTTTTTTAGAGAACACCCTGATTTTGAAACAAAAATAGGTGTTTCTAGCGGGTTGCGGCCCGCAAACTGGAATAATTTTGAAAAGTGGCCCACGAGAGTGCAGAAGTTGGACCACCCTGGCATAAGACAATCAAATTACCGCACAGGGGCTCCTCAAGCCTCTGGAATGTTTCATTGGGGTTCCGCTCCACCAAAAAGGTTGAAAACCACTGAAGTAAACGAATAGCTCGCGGAGCCCCTAGGATTCTCTCGCGCAGCACTTTGAGAACCTATGCTCTAGGTAATTACAGTAAATAAAAAGGCAACAAACAATAATTAGTTAAAGTAAAGATGACCAGCGCCACCTAACGAGGACGAATGGCAGTTACACAAATGTTTATTCGTACATTACCGAATGTACTACATATATGCAGATGCCTTTAACAAGCTAGAATGTGCTTATGTCAAACCAGTGAACGAAACTTATGCCAGACATCGTCTCAATACAAGCCGACAAAACGAAAGTGAATCTCTTGAAGACTTTTTATAAAGACTGATTCGATTCAATATTGAGCAATGATTGATTCAATATTGAGCAATGATTGCAATTTCGTAGATGTTACAGCGTTGCAATGCAAAAAAGCTGCTATAAGAGATGCATTTATTACGGGACTTGGTTCACTATACGTAAGGCAAAGACTTCTTGAAGATAACGAATTGCGTTTAAACCATGTATTTAACAAGGCAAGGTCCTTACATGAAGAACAAAAAAATGCTGAATCTTATGAAGTTCGGCATGCCGAGAGAATAGCAACAGTCTCATTTGGTGATACCGAAATTGGTCTACCAGAGAAAGAGGACGAGAAGAAGCGAAGCGGATTCGCCAGCTTTAAACATCAAAGTTGCAAGTTTTGTGGTGGTTCTTGGCATAAACGTGCTGATTGTCCAGCGAACCAACGCCTTTGTTACAAATGCTATCGCATGGGCCATTTCGCAAAAGTTTGTTTATCAAAAGTTAAGAAAATCCCGAAGACGCTTGCGACAGTGTGCGAAGACCAAGAAGAACACTCGTACATCAGTGCATTAAATAACCTGATTAGCGATGAAAAGATATGTTATTGTGTTGGTTAATGGAGTACGAGCTAATTTCCTTATTAATACTGGTGCAAAGTTTAACCATATCGATTCAAAATTTTGTCAACGGGCTAAATTAAATTACGAGAAAAATAGTGACATTTTGAAATTGGAATTAGCTGTGAAAAATTCGGCCATAAAAACTAAAGGGTTCTGCTCCACTTCCGTTGAATTTCAAGGACGAGATTTATAATAACGTAAATTTTTTAGTGTTAGAAAATTGTTTTGGGATATTATCCTTGGTTGTGAATTTTTTAAGTCTGCATAAAAACGTGAAAATCATCATTAAAATTAGGAGCCTTTGAAGTATAAAACCAGTGCGTTTGTTTGAATATCTTAGCCCTAACATTCGCCCTATAGCAACCAAGAGGCGCAGTTATTCAAGTACAGACTTGAGTTTTATTAGTGGTGAAATTTCGAGATTACTTGCTAATGATATTATTGAACTTAGTAACTAACCATGGCCGGCTCAGGTTGTGGTAACAAAAAGCGAAAATCATAAGAAACGGATGTGTGTTGGTTCGTTTGGATACCTATTCGCTTCCAACAATGCAGAGTGTTTTAAGAAAGGTATCACGTTATACATGGTTTTAGAAACTAGACCTTCGAAGCGCTTATCAAGTTTTGTTAATACCTGAGGAACGAATTTACACCGAGTTTGAGGCCGTCGGACAATTATATCAATTCAAACGCATCCCTTTCGGTTTAAAGAATGCAGTCCCATGTTTTCAAAGAGTGATAAATCAAATAATATCTGACTACAAATGTGAGGGGACATTTGCGTATCTTGACGATATAACAGTTTGTAGTAGAAGAAGAGAAGAACATGACAAGAATTTAAAACAATTTTTAAAAGCTGCTTCTGATTGTAATTTAACTCTGAATGAAAACAAGTGCGTCTTTGCTACAAGAGAGTTGAAATCGCTTCGATACTGTATATCCGATGGAGTCATGCACCCAGATCCGGAGCGAGTGAAACCGATAACTAATTTGCCAAAAGTGTAAAGTTTGCTCTGAATTAAGACCCAATTTTTATAAACCTCAAGTGGCACACGTAATTAAAGCAACCCAGCCTTTCGAAAGGCTTTCCTCTGATTTTTAAAGGTCATTTGCCGACTTCATCCAAAAGCGTTATTTATTGACTATTATTGATGCGTATTCTCGATTTCCGTTTGGGTTTGCTTGCCCTAATGTCAACGCAAAAACAGTTATATCTTGTTTAAACCAAGTGTTTGTAATGTTTGGTATGCCTGCTTATATTCATTCCGATAGGGGTACCGCTTTTATCTCGCAAGAACTTTTAAGTTATTTGCAAAAACGTGGTTTAGCGTGTAGTAGAACTTCAGTCTATAATGCTCCGGGTAATGGCCAGTGTAAACGCTATAATGGTATTATTTGGTCGGCCATAAAGTCTGCTTTAAAATCTCGATGTTTAGATATTTGTCATTGGCAACTTGTTTTACCAAATGCTCTTCATTCTGTACGTTCAATGCTATGTACCGCAACTAATGAAACGCCCCACGAGCAAATGTTTTCATTTAAACGTCGATCAATCTTTGGCACGTCAGTACCAACTTGGTTAAGCTCACCAGGGCCGGTGTACTTGAAGCGCCATATTCGCACGAGTAAATATGACCCTGTAGTGGATAAAGTAGATCTCCTGCATGCCACCCCAAACTATGCGCTTGTGAGATTACCAAACGGGAGAGAAACAACTGTTTCGTTAAAGGATGTGGCGCCGTGTACTAGTGCTGATAGTAATGATATCGTTAATATTGACAATGAAAACGAAGAATCGAAAAATGTAAATGTGAACTTAAGTGATGTTAGTAATGGTTCGAATATGCAAAATGAAAGTATTGAACGCGATGATCAAGAGAAAATTATTGAAAAAGAATCACCGAATATTAATTCTGATATTACTCCAGTGCGAAGAAGATCTACTCGTATTAAGAAAAGCAGTGGATAGATACGAAGCTGTTCCATACAATTAACTCAAAGCAATATGTGTACAATTTAAGGAGGGGAGAATGTAATACCAAATGGAGTAGCGAACTCAAACATTATTTTAATTATTCAATCTAATCAACCGAGCATTGCTGCAAAAATAATTAGGTAATAAAATGGTTTGAAATTGTAAAATGATTCAGTTGCGCTTCAAATCACGTGTTTTGTTAAATCATATGTAATTTCATTTCTTTATACTAATGTTTGTTTTGTTTTATTTAGAATGGTTTCTTTTCAATTTAATAAAGCCTTAGTTTTTTTTTTTTTATGAAATAAAATCTTATAACAAATTGCGGAAAGCAGCCATAATGGATTCAGCGTTCTTCATTTTATTACACAAACATTAAAAATTATTTATAAATACAAACGTTTTCGGCTTACTTCAGCCCTCATCAGGTTTCTACAATTTTAGCAATATTGATTAACTTTAAATTTACACACACACATTAAAAACGACAACAGCAAAAAACAATGTATATTTTTAAAAAAAACACAGACTGTACTTTTGACTAACAGTCTAAATTTTAAATCAAAACGAGTAAGAGACTAAAATGATACAAATTAAATTTCAGATTATAATGTCATCGAAGAAAAAAAAAAAAAATATTACAATCAAAATTCTTCTTCTTCTTTCGAACTTTCCCTTCAATCAGGGGTAGCCACAGCGTATCATCTTTCTCCAAACCGTCCTATTTTCGACGTCCGTCTCCTTCGCACCAACTTTCCCCATATCTTCTTTCACTACATCTAAAAATCTTCTTTTTGGTCTCCCTCTTTTCTTCTTTACCGATAGCTCCATTTCCATCATCTTTTTTCCTACATACTCTTGGTCTCTTCCATGACATGTCCATACCACCTCAGCCTGCCCAGCCTGACTGCCTTTATTCCTAACCGTTCTACCTTAACTGTACTCCTGATTTACTCGTTTCTAATCTTGTCTTTTCTGGTCATTCCCATAGCAAACCTCAACATTTTTATCTCTGCAACTTCCATCTCTTCCACTTGTTTCTTTGTGACCACAACCGTCCCAAGTTCATACACCATTGCTGGTCTCACCAATGAGCTGTACACTTTTCTTTTTACTCTAGCTGGTAACCTCCTGTCGCAGATTACTCCCGATACTTTTCTCCATCCGTTTCATCCTGCGTGCACTCTTTTCTTTACCTCCCTCTCACAACTATCATTTTCTTGCACTGTTGATCCCAAATACTTAAATTCCTTTACTCTTGGCACTTTTGTGTTCTCCATCTTCACTGTTTCATCATCATTTTCTCCATTTATGCACAGATGTCTTCGGAGATCAACTCAGATGTATTTCGGAGATCAACTCAGGTGTATTTATTTTGATCTTGAAAGAATGCTTTATTTATTTATTTTTTGGTATCGAGATTGATCCAGACTTTGATGTGTTTCTATTTCGCGCAACTACACGGCGCTTCCGTGATTCTGTTTCGTTATTATACAAATTTTTCAAGCTTCTGACTAAAGTAAATCTACAAACAAATTATTCTATTATGACCAAAACTGGATTCAACTGTGTAATATAATTTAAAAAATTTTTTCTAAATTTTATAAAAAAATTTTGAATTTTTTTAAGTAAATAGTTTGATATAAAGTTTTTTTCTTTGACGCAAAAAATGTATTTTTAATTGTAAATTGTAATCTGATCATTACATTCGCTTGCTAACTGTCACAACTTTACTCGAGAATCTGAAAGGACCAGTAGAACTAGGCCGAAATACCAACACTCAAACAAAGCAGTGTTTATTTTTATTTATGCCGGATATAGAAATAGTTTGCAGCGAGACTGACGTTCTTAAACAGTTGGTTCTGGCTA
The DNA here is from genome assembly GCA_963680785.1 of Diplosoma virens. NCBI lineage: Eukaryota > Metazoa > Chordata > Ascidiacea > Aplousobranchia > Didemnidae > Diplosoma > Diplosoma virens. The sequence continues at coordinate 14,988,738 of OY796885.1, forward strand.
AGCATGACTGAAATCTCTCAAAAACTTTTTTTATAAATAGAAAAAAAACACAGTTTCTCATTAGAAAGAATATATTATTTACAAAATCAAAGAACTTGATCATTACTGTAAAATTTAACTCTCAAACTTAACAAAACTTCATAGTAATTTACAGCGCCAAAAACTGCAAATAATTACTCAACAACTTCGTGCCGTCTAACTTAAGAATAAATTAGCCCCCCGCTGGGTCATATTATATTTAATAGTTTGTCTAAACAATTCTATCTCACTATAAAATTAATTTTCAAGGCGTCAACCGGACCCTTGACTACTTCATTTAAACAACGCCGACGCAGGTGGCACTAGCACAAACGATTCCAACCACTTGAACTTGAACTACTCAGCTGCAATAAACAAACAAGAATTTTTAATTACTTATAGGAAAAAGCGCGCTATGACGTCACAAATACAATCATACAATAAAGTAAAAAAACTTATTATGTAACTTACAGAATAGAATTTACTTATCACCAGCAGGAATATATTAAAAGCAAATATCGGCAGCGTGGTCGAGTGATTAGAGCGCCGGGCTCGTGACCAACACGTTCACGATTCAAAACCCACTCGCGCCATTTTGTTGTCTGCTTGGAAAAGACACTTTACGGCACATTCCCCTGCTTAGTGGTCTTGATGGCAAGCAGTTTTAAATTACAGTCGTAGCTCTATTAAATTACAAGCGGACAGCAATATCTTGGTACCTCCGGAAGCAGGTCGGAGTAATTGCCTACCCTATGTATTAGCGCTTCCGTCGCTTTCCTGCGAGTCAGGAGGCTAAATATAGAGATAAGATAAAATAAATAAATAAGTCATTGCCGTCGCATTGTTCTTCGCATTGACTTAAAACTTCAGTTAAACAATGCGCTTTAAATTAAACAATAAAACAACTCTTCTTAATCGCTTAAAAAACAACTTGTAGACAAAATAAATTAAGCAGGGGGTGGTGTACCGATTACGAAATCACTACGTAACAGTGAAAAAGATGACGTTACAATTAAAAGCTTAAAAAATACCGCAAAAGACTAAAAATCACATATATCATAACGTTAAAATTAGGATTAAGAATGAAAAGTGATACTAACTTTTTTATGTTTTAAAGAAGTTTTTTATTGTCTTTTTGAAAAACAAGCAAGTAAAACAAATACTTTAATTATATTAAATCTAACAGGTCACCCTGAGAGCCCCCCATAGTTTGGTAATTAGCTTTGTTATTTCTACCTACGATCAATGGGACTTTCGGGCTGGTCAAATATGACTCAGTGCTGTCAACAGTTTGCCACCGCTGCAAAAGTTCTACGTAAATGACCGTGTTTTTCAGATGCAATATCGCGACAATGGGCGCGTGACAGGCGATAGCGCAAGTAACAAGCATGACGAAAAGTCTGGTCACGTTGATAGCCTTGCAAAAATATACTTTGCATGGGTACTCTAGTAGACTTCAAAAAAGAAATAGGATTATTCACGTGAGAGCGGCAAAACGTGTCCCATCTCGAAGCTTCAGCAAGTTTTGGACAACGATTTTTATGTAAGCCTGGGGTGCTGAGACTAATGTTTGTAACGCACGAGAATAGCACGTCATTGCGAAATCTAATCTTTCTCAGCGAAGCCGTACAATGCAAAGTCTAATTGTTTTTCAATCAGGGATACCTGAACTTCACGGATGCGAAATTTGAAAAAATGCGTGCACACAGTAGGGCTATTTGATTTTTTGCTTTTAAAGCTGCAATTTTGAGTTCTACAATGTAAGCAATATTTTTCCAACTATGTATATAGATTAATTATATTGTAACTTGTGATATCACATTTAGAGCGAACCGTATAGTTTATTCTAGGCGATTTTTGAAAAAGCAATACAAACCGTATTAAAGGCAAATTAACTGCAAATTTATAAAATAAGAAAATAAAAAAGTTAAATAAACTAAAAGTTCTGCATTTATGCAACAATATAAACATTAGCAAAAAAAAAGATCAACTATGAAACAATTGACAACAATCACAAATACATACTTTTTTGTGAATGTTGAAATACATAAAACAATGAAACTTTTTAATGAATTTTAGATTTGTGATATTTTTTAGCAAGTTTTCGGATTTTTCGAACCATTGGTGCAAGGTTTCAAGTTTAGAAGCATTTAAGCGTTTAAGTTCCAGCAAAACCATTAAATGCAGACTGAATTATAAGAGGAATATTTGAATGCTCTTCCATGCAAAGTTGGTTCATAGCACACTTAAGTTGGGTGAGTCCTTCAGTACAGTTTCCCACAGCACACAAAAATGCATATTACTGATTTGAACAAGTAAGCACTTAGCTTTTGCTGTAACATTTGCACTATTGTAATCATTGTAAATGTGTAATTAGCATACAATCAAACAGTATATTAAACGATTAATCAGCGTCCATGTGGTAGCTACACTACAACTGTTTCACTATTCAAAGCTTTAAAGTGGGTCTACACCATTTGTTTTGGCTTATGCCAGAGCAAAACAAAAGTATAGTGTAGTGTAGCGATCGCCACATTTTCACGCTTGACATAATTGTATTTTTTGTTGGTTTATTCATTTTTTCTTTTTGGATAAAAAAACAAGAGAGTCTTTGTTAAGTAAAAAAACACATGTCGAAAAGTTTGGAATGGTTGTTGTTTTTTAAGAAGTACTGTTGGCTTTAAAAATAAAGAAGATCTGTAAAAGTTTGTGAAATTTGCATGTAGCTAGATATATATAAACCTTTAACCGCTATAGTAGAGCCACCTAATACAAGCAAAAATACAATTTGCATTGACTTGGGTTTTTATCAAAGAAAATACATTATTTTAGTAAAACGCACTTTAACATTCGGGTCGCCAAATACGCTCATTAAATTAACTTTAAGCTTTTTTAGTCGGCAGCGTGGTCGAGTGGTTAAAGCACCTGACTAATGATCATTATGGTCTTGGTTCAAAATCCACTTGCGCCATTCTGTTGTGTTCTTGGGAAAGACACTTTACGGCACTTTCCCTTGATTTGTGGTCTTGACAAGCAGTTCTAAATTACAGTAATATCTCTACTAAATTACTAGCGGACAGCAATATCATGACATCTCCGGAAGCAGGTGGGGGTAATTGCTTACCCTATGTATAGCGCTTACCGTCGCTTTCCTGCGAGTCAGGAGGATAAATATAGAGGTAAAAAATAAATAAATAAATAAATAAAAAATTTTCATTGTGACCAAAAAAATCAAAAAGCATAAAATTAACAAAATCATTTTTCACCTGCCGGAAATGTGGTTATCAAGGAAACAGCTACCACAAGAAAAATTTCATTGAGGTATTTTCACACTTTATATCTAGTTGTTCTACTGGCACCAGACAGACAACCTACTTGTAATTTCTACAAATTGACTGCAGCATAAAAATCAAAACTGTTCTTGCACATACACAATCTTCTGTCAAGTTCCATTTTGGTATTCTACACGATTGGTTGTATACACTTAATTTATGAGTAAAGTTACAGTTCTTTCACTTTAAAAAACTTAAGTGATCTTGGTTTAAGATATTACATTTGTATGGAGCAACTTTCAATATTGTCAGCACATGCAAGTTATTGCAATCTTTTAATTGAGAAAAGCACAACAAAATTGCTAAGTTTTTTGTACAAAGATGTACTAATTAATTTCCACAAAATGCAACAGTCAACACGTCAGATGAATATCTACAAGCACCTTTATTAATTTGTATTAATATTGGCTGTCCCACAAAAAACTGAACTAAACCAAAAAAATTATTCTGATCTTCAATTCAATACCAGAAATAAAGTATTTTTGAAGTCTGCAGCGTGGCCGAGTGGTTAGAGTGCGGGCTCGTGATCAACACGGTCTCGGTTCAAAACCCACTCGTGCCATTCTGTTGTGTCCTTGGGAAAGACACTTTACGGCATTTTCCCCTGCTTGGTGATCTTGGCAAGCAGTTCTAAATTACAGTTATATCTTTATTAAATTACAAGCGGACAGCAATATCTTAGCATCTCTAGAAGCAGGTCGGGGTAATTGTCCACCCTATGTAATAGCGCCTCCGTCGCTTTCTGCGAGTCAGGAGAATAAATATAGAGATAAAAAAACATTAAAGCGATTTCTACTACTACATTTTTTTTTGATCACACAATCTTCTGAGCATTCATTACATACATTTTTGAAAATAGCAAGAATGTTGCAAACTTCTGTTCGACTATTCACTGAAGAAGAGCTTAACAAATGCTTATACATTTTCTTTGGAAGATGCACAGAATCTTCAGAAGCATTTGGTATCAAATTTTCAGCAATAATAATTGAAGCAATAAGTTTTGCAGCAGAGGTGACATTAGCAGAATTTTTTAAAAAGCAAAGAAATTCACAGGATTATCTTTAAACAATTTAAAATAATCAGAAGGGAGGACCGCATTATCAATTTCAATTTTTAAAAATTCTAGGTCTTGAAATGAATTTTTTTCAATACACTGTTTTTTTGTTCCTGCAGCAAAAAGTTCTTTTGCCTCGGTGTAAAGCAGTCCTCGGATCAAAACATTTAAGCAATAATTTATTTGACAAATATTTAGGAAGATTGGAAAAATGTTAAGGAAATTGCAAATAACTTTAATCGAACTATTTTTAACTCAACAAGTTGATTTTCACTGTTTCTTATTTTCAGAGACTTGGTACGGTTAGTTTGAATATATGACAATAGAATGTTTGGCACAAATTCTACATGAATCACTAAGTTTTAAGTTTTTTTAAGGAATAGCTTCAATCCATTTTTGACATGAAACTAGGTCTGAAGACAATCTAAACAAGGGATTGATAATTCAGATTCTTCTTTTTTTGTTGGTACAATAACCAGTTTTGCATTTGGGAACACAGCATGTATATCCCATATTAAAAGCTAATCAAATAATGATTAAAAAATTTACTAATACTAATCAGTAATTTATTTGAGATGCAAATTCATCATCGAAATAAAAAAAATTATTAAGTAAATACATAGAAAGCAAAGAAAAATTTATATCAGGATAACTAAGATTCAACATATCTATAAAACCAAAACCAAAGTTTTTTCGCTGGTGGTAGTGAAGTACTTTGGAAATGGCCTGTGATTGAACTATCCAATTGATTACATATATCATAATAAATTTATTGCATAAAGCAACAAGCAAGCTTCTGAGTTTTAGAATTTACAAAAAACAATTTTGATGATTAAATATAATTTTTTACATTGTAAGTGTACAAATAATTTTTTTCAGTTTTAAACTTTTTTCAGGACATAAATTAAAAAACTATAAAAAAGTATTTTATTGATGTTTAAAAAAACTTATCAAAAATATAATGGGTTAAAAAACGCTGTAAGATTGTTTTAAGTACCACTTGACACATTACACAATACACATATGAATTAAAAAAGTGGGTCAATAAGTTAAAAACAATTCATAGTTACTTCAAATAAAAATTCAAATAGTTAAAATAATGTTAAACAACTTTTTAAAAAATTATTTTTAAAGTAAAAAGTTAAGATAAATTAAAATATCTAAATTAAAAAATCTTAATATTATGTTAATTTTATTAAGAGATAAAAAAACATTTATATCAAAAAAGCATGATTAATTAAAAAAATTAAAAAGCTAATTTAACCTAAATTGAATAAAACTAAAAATTAAATTTAAATTCATACTGTTACGAGTATAACTGTAATTAGTGTAAAGCAGCAAATGCATTCAATTTGCCCTAGCCCTACAGTGTGCACAAAACCGCACGAAAAAAAGCGGAGTTTCGCATCCCGGTAGTTCAGGTATCCCTGTTTTCAATTAAAAGAAATACTTATTTTGTTTTGTAATCTACGTTCGACTTCTGATCGCAAATAAACGTTTTTAGTGATGATTAAGCGTTAGGACTGAGGGGGGGGCTAAAACAGCCCGCGGTGTTAAATTGCTGTGTGCTGCTCAAAAACTAATGCACGAATTTTTTCAAATTTTTTGACTTTTCCTGATTTTTATTCATCTAAAGGTTGGTACAATTTTTGAAAAAATCGCTCAAGTAATTTTGGAGTTATTAATAGTTTGTTGACACCTAGTCACTAGTTTTTTTAGTTATTTCATAAAACGTGAGAAAAAGGCAAATTGAAGAGCTTAGTTTTAAATGTACCTAAGTCACATAATGTCATCTTGAAAAAATGAGGTTTAAAGTTTTCAAAAACCCTACTTCTACAATACAAATACGCTAAGATTTCAAACCTCTGTGCTATTCAAAAAGTGATTTTCTGAAAAGATTTTTTGTCAAAATATTTCTGGCAAGTAAATAAACAATTTTTCAGCTTATCTCATTTTTTCGAAAATGTGACTTAGGTACTTTTAGAAATAGGGCCTTCAATTGTAAACTGTTTATCAAAACAATTGAGATCGAACGGTTCATTAACTATGTTTATTTAAACACTTTATCGAAGCAATAAAACGCTTTCAATCTCACTTTCCAAGGGAAGTTGTTTATGTAGAAAAAGAAGTAACTGTAGATTTAGATTTCTTTTCGTATACAATTTTCTAACAAATTCGAATAAAATCCCGGGCACTTGATTTGGCTTTATTATAAAAGTTGATCTTACAATCGATTATACACTTCAATACCTTTGGTATAATGGCTATTGGAACGGAATATTACTACCATCGGAACTATTCAAGCTAAGCGCAAAGAAATATCAAACAAAATAAAGCAAGTGTGTAATAGAGATATTAGTTTCTAAAAAGTTTTTTGGAACGAACCTGAAAAAAATATCAACTTCAATTCTTTTGTTGTAAACTCTAAAACCACAGGAAAGGGAAATATTTCAATCTTATCAACAATGTACCCAATTTTTTAAATTTCAAAACATTAAAAGAAGAAACCCGCTTTATACAAGTTATGTGATTATACGAAAGGAGGTACAGACATTGTAGACCAAAAAATTACTTTCTATTCGAGTAAAACCAAGCCTCAAAAATGGACCACAATTGCATTTTCGTATTTGCTTGATATTTGTCGCATAAATGCAGCAAGTGTATTAACAATGAATAAACACGCGGAGCTGCGCAAACAGAATTTGTTTGATGTTGGGTTTAGTCTTGTTTTGAAATTAGTAAAACCTTTCATCCAAGGCAACGTCTAACCCAAAGTTTCTCAACCTTTTTCCGATTGCGGCACATTTTTGAAATTTTTCAAAAATCGCGGCACCTTTAGACTATTTTTATTAAATTTTGTTTTCAAAATCAAGTGATCACTAAAAAAAAAGTTTTCACCCAGAATTTTTTTTCCCAGAATCTTCCAATCTTTTGTTCAGCCTGGTAAGTTTTCAAAAATCCACATAAACAAACTCAAAAAATATTTTAAAAAATACATTAAGCTGTTCGTCAGTGCAATATTATTCTATGATTGTACTGGTGTTTTTGTTTTTCAAACAATAATGTTCAAATTCGGATTATCAATTAAATAATTTCTATCGCAAAAAAATATCGGTTTCATAAATTTTAAACAAAGTTACGTTACTCGTCACAGTTGAAATATAGGTTTATGGTAATTAAATCACTTTTTTAAAACATTTTAACTTTTTGTAACTCTTACGAAAACTAGATCTAACTAATTAAACAAATCGTACAACAATTAAAAGTTAAACAATTACGTCAGAAAATGTTAGCAAAATTTTAATAAACAAATAATTTATTTTTGAATTAGCGTACTTAACCAAACGAAGAAAACATTCGAAATAAATAAGGATTTCTGTAAAAATAAAAAAATCGATGTGATCAAAAGCAATCATCTCTAAATAAATTAGTCAAGTCGAAATATTCTTTTATAGTGAAGAAAAATTAAGGTGAGTTCCTGCGATGTGGAACTACAAACACAATTTTTTTGTGTAATAATTTGCTTTTTTTTTATGTTATAAAATTTCTTGCCTAAATGTTCACAAAAGGGAGTGAATTAAAAAAAATTATTTGATCAATAGCAAAGATCGAAGCGTTGTAAACACTAATAAAAGTAGCTTTTTACAGATTTGCTAGTGTAAAGTTTCTTTCTCTGTAAACAGTAATAATCTTGCCAAGTGGATTTCAGCTGTCAGCATTCTTACTTGTAATTTTACGGTAGACGTTGATTCTCTCAAATCGCTCTCTCGTTTACAACCAATTTACGAAAATTGACTACAGTTTGAAAACTCGGTTTTTTAATCAGAAATGATGTTTAAATGAAACATTTAAGTATCTATATTAAAAGAGTATAAAATTTTTTTTCTATACAAATTTGAATGACAATTCTAGCGCGAGTAATTGTCGAGATATAAGCAATCAAAGAGCGCGGGCATTTTCAGCCCCCCCCCCCCAGTCGTACGAAGTTTACAAAAAGCGCAGTCTTAATAGGGTTAACCAATAAGCTTTTGGTTCTGCTTCTTTAACTTAGTTGTTGTTTAACCCTTTAAGGGACAGTGGTACACATGTGTACCATGATTGTGATTGTAACATAACAATAACACTTTTGTGAAGGCATTATATTTCTGATTTTTAGGTATTTGTGACGTCATTATTAAATCATTGTTATTTTATTTTACAATCAAATTTTTATATCCTTTAAAGGGTTAAACGTTGTCATCAGCTACATTTCAAAGCCTGCTAAAACAAAAAATCAATGCTGCAAAATTAAAGAAAATTTTTTCGTACAATAATTTTAAAAAACGATGAAAGCTGTTTTTGTGTTTGCCAGGGTTTAAAAAGCGAACACGAACCGATTGTTTTTGAAACAGCAAATATACAAATTCTTTTATCGCAAGTATTCGTTTTAAAAAGTCAAGGCATTCGTTTTAGAAATTTTTTTTTTACATAAATTTCTATTGGTAAAGTTTTAACGATTTGGATTTTCGTTTAAATTAATAGTCAAACTTGACTTTTTAAGATATCAAAAAGTTCAAGTATAATTTTATCGGCTGCAGTGGGACCAACTTTTTAGAAATAAAATACAAAAATTGTTTTTTTGCTTGCGCTTTAGACGTCTTTGACCCAAATCAAAAGCCAAAATGTACATTTTATCTTTCAACATCAGAACGGTGCGAGTAGGTTTAGAACCGACACTATGTCGATCACAATCACAACGTTTTTAACCATTCGACCTGGCAGCCAAGTGGTTTAAAATTGTCTTTGTATTTTGCAAATTCTTGCAAGGATTTTTATTTTTTCAATGTTATTGCTCAAAGAATATTTCCGAGACAAAAAGCAGTGTTGTGGAGTTACAGGTTTTAGAGTGGAGTTGGATGCTCGAGTTGGAGTCGTTATTGTTTTTGGAGACTTTGCTTTACACTAATTAGGTCTCCTAGAGTAGATATTGCCGGAGTTACACATATTAGGGTGATTCGTAGTCGTAAAATTTTAGATAAATGAAGTCGGAGTTGGATTCGTAAAACTTTGAATAGATGTAGTCAGAAAAAATTCTTTCCACTGCACATTGCACAATCATATGGTTAAAACTCTTAGTAAATCTCGAATTGGTGGTAAAATAAAAACAAGTTTTTCAAAGTAATTAAAATTTCAAAGTAATGAAAACATTAATTAATTATTTTTTATATGTGTGTTGTACCAAAGCATTTGTTGTTTGAAATGATCTTGTGATCCAGAATAGGATTTATTTCGGTGGGTTTATTTGCTTGTTCGGCTGGTAAAGTATGTTCATGCTTCACTAAACTTGATTTGATTATATTCTATGAGTCAAACTTGCTGTGCTCCCACCCAATGCACCACCCCATGGCAAAGTTTTTTTTTATTAAATAACCTCAATGGTAAATTCATATTGAGGTGAAGCAATCTTGCTTCTAGTAATACAACTTCTATAAATAATTCATTTTTATCTTTGTAAGCTACAACGTACATTCGTTTTGTTGCTTTTTTCTTTTTCCAATCCGCAGCATTATTTATGTTTATTATTCAATAGTTATTGTGCTTTTATTATGTCGCGGAGCAGAAATAAAAGAAAACTGACAGCAATCTAACAACTTATTCTAGCAAACAGCATTTCACAAAACACGCTGAAAACGTGCATCTCGAAAGCATTTCGAAAGGACTTTGATAAAAACGTGCTTTCGAAAGCACGCTGAAAGATTAAAATCGTGCATTTTGAAAGAACGCTGGAAGATAAAAACCTGCATTTCAAAAGCGCGCCGTTAAGATTAAATTCCACTTCAAACAGATTTATAGAGTCCGAATGAATATCTTAAAGTTGGATAATAACAAAAAACCTATTAAAAAAACCTGCTTTTTTACGTCAAAATAAAGTATTTTATTCGTTAAAGTGCATGCCTATATTTTCTAGTAACTCATTTTTAAGAAAGTTTTGGCGCATTGATGGCAAAGGCGATTGATACAGTTACGGTTCAAAACCTAGTCTCGTTATTTTGTTGTATCAAGCGATGGCCTTTCAAAAGGGGGCCTAGTGCAAGAAAAATAGGGTGGGCCACTTTTAGTTTTTCGTCCCAAAAGAAAGTCTTCACTTTTAATTAATCCTAAAATTGAACTTCCGTCCTAAAATCATAGTGATAACTAAAAAAAGATCTTCACTTTTAGTTGCAGTCAAAACTTTGCACTTTTGCCCCAAAATTATAGTGATCTCTAAAAAATAAATCGAGTACACGTTCCCTATTTAGTTTCAAAGTTAAGATGAAGGTGCAGACAGTGGGACTACCGTCATGGTGCTACTATGAAGAAATAGGGCAGTATTTGCGTAGGGGTGGGCTACTTTTTGACGATCTTAGGAGGGGCCCGGTGCGCCGCTCCATTCACATCGCACTAAAGCCATCATTGGTTGTACCCTTGAAAAATCACAATGGATAACCAGCTTGTTGTGGATAGACTATAGGGAAAATTGAAATAACTTCCATCTCTTATATAATCCCCAAGATAAAGGAACTTTCTTTTCTGCTCGATGCCAGAAAGAATACACACCTGAACTAGTATTGTAACAGGACAAGAAGACAAAAGTGCAATGCAAGTAAGACGGAAAGTACTAAATAACTTTCCAAACAACCAACACCGACCAATGATAATCATCATCGGACTAAAAAGACCAGTCATTAACCCCTATCCCAAATCGAGATGAAATTTCCGAAAAACAAACTAGGAACAATATAAAAACTACATCAAAGGAAACTGAAACCGGATTCCTACAACTCAGGAAAATATGAAAAGATTTACTGGTTTTATGCTAAAAAATGCCAAGCTTAGCATTCCGAGAGGACACAGAAAACGATACATTCTCTGCTGGACAAAACGGTCTGTAGAACTATTAAGAGAATATGAACAAACCCCGGACAACAAAGTCGCAGACAAACTGCTGGCATCCCTTCAAGAAAATAGCCAAAAAAGATGGAGAGGAACTATGGAAAACATGAACGTCACCTGATCTAGCAGAGTCGCTTGGAACTTAATAAAAAACTAATTCCCGATAAACCCAAGAAAACAAAAAAACGGACAGTAATATCAGCAGACACAGTGGCTATTAAACAAAAGAGAGAGGAATGCATATACCGAGACACAAGTTCGAACGAAATGTAGACACGAGTTTCAGAAGCTTTATCATGAATGTTCCCATACCGACCCCCTATTGACAGCCCTCATCGGATAAATAAAATAAAACAAGCAATAAATGAAATCAAACAAGGAAAATCTGCAGGGACTGACGGCATTTACCCAGAAATAATAAAAAATCTCGAGGAAACAGCTTTTGCCTGGCTCCCTGGAACAATATCCGACATAACACAAATTTCTATATACTTGGACTCCGGGAAACATGCAAAGATAATTCCAATACTTAACCCGAAAAAAAAACAGCTGACAACCCCAGTAGCTACACATCCACCTCTTTTGTGAGTTGCCTGCACAAGCTAACTGAGTGTATAATCCTCTTTCGCATTCGCATTCCCAATCCTCTTTGGCATTGGCCCAGCAATCGACAAAGAACTACCAATAAAACAGGCAGGTTTTTAAACCTGGCAGAGATGCCACTGAACAAGTCTTGACGCTTACTTCTTTGTAAAAACTGGCTTTGAAAAAAGACTTAACAACAAAAGTACCCAGCGATCATGTTGACCTTTTTTCATTTTCAAGTAAGTGGTGTTTTGTCCGTTTTAAAATCTGGAGTTTAACTTCTTTAATTTTAATCATTGCTATTAAAGTTTGTGGTGATGGGATAGATATTCCTGTAATCTTTGTAGTTTGGACAGAATTAAGGTTTAATACCTATAAATACCTATAAATGCCAAGCGATCATTTTTGATTACTGCGGTATTTTGTACACTTTTGCTATATACGGTTTGCTTCTAATACCTCCTTTTCTCTATACCACTTATATAAACTAAGTTGTTTTTTTTGCGTGAAAAGGAGATCAAACATTAACATAAAAAGATAAGTTTTAATTGCTTCTTGCTGAAATTTTTTTTCTGAAAACAAAAAATTCGTTGGCAATTCCGTGAGAACTAGGCAGAGCTTAGTAGAAGATGAAATACACAATAAAACGTTTGGATTAATAGCAATAGAACGAATAGTACGCAGCTGAAAGTTGCAGTGCCAGAGCACAGAAATGTAACGCTACAAATTTACACAATTGTGTTGCATACTAATGCTGAAGAAGAAAGTTGTGTCAGTTTCACTGTGACACTGAAAGAGCTTGAATGTTCCATACAACTTCAACTTGCAAAAAATTTTTAGTTGCAAAGAACACTCCAGTAATATATTTGTGGAACAAAGAGAGCGGGTCCACCCATTTTTTACGATTTGATGGCAAAACACCGATTCCCAGAGTTTAAGAAACACTTAAAGTTTGATCATATTAATGGTTACCGAGCAAGAAGAAAATTAGATAAATTTGCTTGATTTCAGAGGTTTGATTTTCATTGAAAGATAATTTTCCTAATTTTGATCTTAGCATTAATTAGCAATCATTTTCTTGTCACGCTGCCCTTTCATGCAATACATGACTTTTAAAACTGACAAAGTTTTTATCAAATTCTGGCTTTGGGTTGATGTCAAGTCTCAATGTCAATGCAATGGTCCACCATATTTGGAAAGAACTCTGCACTGAACTCTGCTTATAACCTTCTAGTTGATATGTGCCTGTCGTAGATGAACTTAAATTTGAAAAAAGGTTACAATGTAGCCTAACCATTGACAAGCCAGAAACAGCAACTAAAATCTGAAAAAAAACTACCATTGTTGGCACCAGTAGTGTATTTAGGGAAAAGGCATTGTGCTATTGCCCCCCTTTTGGACATCACTAATACGTAGGTTTACCATATGTTGGACAATAATTTTGGTGCCATGCTCCTTCCTTTCGAGATCTATGTCCCCCCGTTGGAGATCTTTTGGGAAAAAAAGAAAGACAGATTGGTTGTGCAGACCCACATTTTTTGTTTTTCCAGAGATCACTAGTCTTCAGAGACGAAAATTAATGAATCTGCGATTAATTCGAAGCGAAGACGTTTTTTTTAACGATCGCTTCTTTTTTCGCAACGAAATTTATCAATTCCGGGACTGATTTAAAGTAAAGACCCTTTATTTTTTACTATTATTTGAATATATTTTTCCAATATTCGTTTATAGTCGTATGCCCCTCCTTTTTAAAAATCTGCAGTACGCCACTGGTTGGCACTATAAGAAGCTATGATCTGCAGCGTGGTCGCGTGGTTGAAGCGCAGTGCTTATGATCAACATGGTTTTGGTTCGAAACCCACTCGTACCATTCTGTTGTGTCCTTGGAAAAAACACTTTCCGGCACTTCCCCTGCTTGGTGGTCTTTTTTACCAGCAGTTCTAAATTACAGTCATATCTCTATAAATTACAGGCGGACAGCAATATTTTGGCATCTCTGAAAGCAGGTCCGGGTAATTGCTTACCTCCGTCTTACGTATTAGTGCCTCCGTCGCTTTCCTGCGAGTCAGGAGGATAAATATAGAGATAAAAAAAATAATAAGAAGAAAAAACAAATAGAGATTCCTGATGTTGATGCTATTACAAAGTTCAAGACGTTGCACTCATCAGAAATATAAATAACAACATTAACTTTCCTGCTAAAGCTTAGTTGTCTCCTGAAATTGTAGAAGCTTTTGCAAAGCACCGAAAGGCATTCATCTGATCTACCCAATTTCCCAAGCAGTCATACCCCTGTGGACTGTGCAAACAAACTTTCCAGACATCTACAATTCCACTTCGCTACCCAAATCCCCCAAACCCTTAAAGTTTCGAAAAAAGCGACATGAATGAAATTAGATCCGCTTACTGTAATCTCGATCCTTTATCCCATTTTCTGTTTACCGTTCACTACCCTAGAATTACCTACCCACTTTTAACCCATCTTTCTTAATCCTGCATATCTTTAACCTATCTTGGTCCACACATACCTTCCCATTAACCTGGAAGCAATCGATCATTATCTCCATTTTTAAATTAGGAAAGCTCTATGACTCACCCACCTCCTATCGCCCTATCTTTCTCACTTCCTGCACTTCCAAACTCTTCAAAAAAATGGTTCTCGGATGACTCACCTATTTTCTAGAGTACAACAATATACTCTCACCCCTACAAGCTGGTTTTAGACCTGGTAGATTGACTGTAAATCAGGTTCTCCCCTTCCCACAGTCAATTACAAACTCTTTTTACCAATGTAAACAAGGCGCACGTACTGTACTTGCCACCAGGGTTGCGGAGTCGGAAGATTATGATCCGACTCCGACTCCGACTCCGAGAATTTCTAAATTGCCGACTCCGACTCCCGACTCCGACTCCGACTCCCTACTATGGGAAAAATATTTTTCTTAATTCAGATTTAACTAAGCAAAAATCATCCTTTCGAGTTGTTAGTCGCACAAAATAAGTCAGGTTTTTTTAAATATATAAAAAGATATTTACTTTAAAAAATCGTGTGTATGAGTGTATACATATATAACTGCAAATTACTGATACTCTTCAGAAGAGTGCTCAATGGCTTCAATAGTCAGAACGATTATTCCTGATTATCAAAACACAAATATTTTAAAAAATATTTTATTAAAATAGTCCCAACAGACTGTTTCACCTGTAAGGCTTATCAGGGGACACAGTTAAAATAAATTTTTACGCTTCAAATGAAAACTCGCATCTTAGAAAAATGACGCTACCAAAAGTTTGGGTTTAAACGATTATTTTACTAAAGTAAATGATTGATTAGCAAATAATTACTTTTGCTACGAGATATCAAAAGAAAACATGCTGTAATGTTGCGCATAGATGTATTCTTAAACTTGACCAAGCTGCCAAAAAAATTACCGGTAAAATGTAAAAAAATTTAATAGTTAAAAGAAAGTGTTATAAAAGAATCTTTTTATAAAAAAATGTTTTTATAACACTCTCTCTTAACGAATGATCCATACTAATGTTTTATACAGTATAAAAAAAATTTTTATAGCACTTGCTCTTAACTAATGATCCATAAACTTTTTTACACTTTAATCTTTTCGGCAACTTAATCAAGTTTAATACATCTACGAGTATGCGCAACATTACAGCATGTTTTCTTTTGATATCTCGTAACAAAAGTAATTATTTGCTAATCAATCACTAACTTGAGTAAAATAATTGTTTAAACCCAAACTTTTGGTAGCGTAATTTTTCTAAGATGCGAGTTTTCTTCTGAAACCTAAAAATTTATTTTAACTTTTAATTTTTGCTTATTTTATTTATTTCAACGTAAATAATATTGCTTTTTTTAATTGTTGAGCCTCACAGGCGAAGCAAGTTGTTGGAACTATTTTAATACAACATGTTTTTTGTTATATTTATGTTTTGATAAATACGTATATACATATAATTATATTATATACACAACCCATTAACTATAATTTTTACTGTGTTTGAATGAAACATTAATACAAATTACATTTGGAAAACTAACTCGAAATGTTATATATAACTTGAAACTAAATATGTATTCTATACTTAATGCTTATTACATTTTCTGAACATCAAAGTATTTATGGATAATTATGATGTTATCTCTAGTCTATTTTACAGTTATTATTTTTCCCGTGGTAAATCGAACCCGCAACAAACCTTAATGTTAATACAATTAATGACTTGTGTAGGGCCTGAGTATAGGACTAGACCCTGAGTGTTGTCTCCTGCGCTTCTAGTCGGTTCGAAATTCAATAAGGTATGCATCACTGACGAGCTTTAACAAGAGAAAAACTCAAGTCTGGTGCTTCTTGTTTTAGGTGGCATAGTTTTGTTTTTATCAGTAGGTAATGAGGTTAAAACTTAAATATGAAAATTTTACAATTGTAAAAATTTTTACAAATGTTAGTGATAACTATGGAATTTATTGACAATGAAAATTTGAAAACAAAAGTTTATAAAAGCAAAAGAAACAAAAAACCACATGTAAAAGAATTAAAAATTTAAACCCACAAATAGACTACAAGAAAAACAATAAAATGCGACTAATTTTAGAATTTTCCTGAGTCACCAACTGCATATAAAGAAACTCCAGAGAAAAATGTTGACATTTTCATACCAATAATAAGCTCATCCTTATTTCTCTCAAATAAACTTCAGCCATTAGTTTGATGGCACGGAGTCCATCTTCTTCACAGTAATTCATGGTTATATATTGATAGTAAGAATATATATATGAATTTTGTCGGATTTTGTAAACAAAATAAAAGGGGGTCTGTAGTTTCTATCTCATGAATATTTCAATTATTGTAATTTTGTACGAGACTGAACATGCAGGCTCCCTGCCGTTCATTGACATTCATATTAGGAGATTATTAAAAAATTCCCCTTGGTTCAAAACTTTTGGTTGATATTTATTTGAAAGAATAGAACAAGAAGAGTAAGTTTTAATTTTCAAAAATTTTAATTTAATAATTTGCTCGTAAAAACAAAATTGCTTCTGTGAGTTTCTTCTTTATTGCAGCCCTTTGGTCTGTTCTAATAAGCCTTAGTGATAAAAACAGATGTTCAACACTTACTTCTGTTGGAGGAAGTACTTATTTAAAGACACGTCAAAAATAAAAAAAAGGGGGGGCATTTGGGAGGCTGAAACGGATTAATGGCATTTACATTAATTTCAATGGAAAAATTCGCTTTGTCATACGAGCAAATTGAGGTACGAGCTCGGTCACGGAACAAACTAAACTCGTATGTCAAGGTACCACGTATTATAGAAAGAGGCTGCTTAGGATAGTAAATTGATTATGCACCTGACATTTGCTTCCTGTCATTGGATTGAAGAAAGGGAAGCAACTAAATCGGGTGCCCGAGCATAGCATTACGCAAAATACTATTTGCTTACAAATTAAAATGCAAACTTTTTATGAGTCGCACGCTGTGTCGCGCAATACGCGGCAAGGTCCTCTCAAAAAGATTATTGCACTGCACTCCACTGGCACGCGGCCGCGTAAGTTGTGCGGTTAACATCACTAATACGTAAAGAAATTGGACATGAGGAGTCGGGGTCGGATAAAATATTCCGACTCCGACTCCGATTCCGACTCCTAGTCTACTTGACAGTCCGACTCCGACTCCGACTCCTTCCGAAAACCTCCGACTCCGACTCCGACTCCGCAACCCTGCTTGCCACTATGGATTTTGCAAAAGCTTTTGACTCAGTTAGGCATTCTGCCCTTCTTTCTAAACTCCTCTTTTTGGTGTTTCGCTCTGCTTTGTCGAATGAATACAATCTTATTTCTCAAGTTGCCGTTTGAAAGCCCGAATCTATAATTCTCACACCCGTCCTTTCCATCTTCGTAGAGGTGTCCCTCAAGGTTTAGATCTTGGACCAGTCCTTTTCTTCCTTTTTATCAATAATCTCCCTGCCTCTCTTCCTTCATCAGTCACACCTCCCCTATGCCAACGATCTAATTGCTATTTGGATCTCCTTCAAACGTTGAGCGAGTAACCGCTGCCTTTCAGGTTGCCCTCAACAGACTGGTGGAATGGTTCTACAAGTGGCGTCCACCTCTTAACCCTCTAAAATTTGAGTTATTTTTTGTTAGCCTAGATTCCTGCTAATTTTGTTTTAAATACTTTCTGTTAATTCTCAACACCCCACTTAACTTTGGCTTAAATCTGACCTTTCTCGGTGTGATCTTTGACTAAATTCTTTCTTTTAAACACCTTGTTCTATATCTTTACGGAATAAGTTTGATAGCCAATTTCGTGCCTTCCACTCTATTGCCTCTGCCTGCTGGGGCCCTTCTAAAGAATCCCTCTGTACCTTATATAAACTCTTTATTTGTCCCGTTTTTACTATGCTTCCCCAGGCTGGTTTTAGTTCCGGTAGGGAAAATGATTCAACCTGAACGAAGAATACTAGTTTATTCCAATATTTACGTAGTTAAAATAAATACTCTAAATTAGATTATAACAAATTTTGTTCCGTTCCGAACCTCTGCCAAAAGGCTATTCAATTCCAAAAGGATATAAGAGAAAGCGGTCAGCAGGCTCTCCAACCAGCATTCGTCTCAAAAGGTGAAAACCAAAAAAACTGCCCCATGTGCTAACTATTACACATAAAGAGATAGCCAAAGGGCAAGCAACAGCAGCGTGCACAAATCTCCAGGCGCCATGTGTAAACTTTAATTAACGCGCGATTACAGATTTGGTTCGCGTCTTGGCGACGCTACACTGGTTTTTTTTCTCCCTCCCAACCTTGGAGAGAATGTGAAGAGAATGCATAGATTTTCCTGAAGAGTAATTACAGGTTGTCTATCGTTAACCTCTGTTCCCCTGCTACACCTAGAAGCACTTCTTTCCCCACTTATCAATTTCTTTCATACGTCAAACGCACCCTCAGGCTTTGTTTTCTTTTTTGCCTCTCTCGCCCATCATAACCTTTGCACTCATGAAAAGATCATGGAGATCCTTCTCCCGTTCCCATAACCTTACCCCTAACCTACAATTACCTCTAAGCCTATGTCCTTATAAACCTCCCTGGTCTACGCCTTCTTCTTACGATACTTTATCTCAGCGGTCCACAAAGTAGCTTAATTTTTGCAAAGCATTGTTTTTAGTATCCATGCAGTGAGTGCAACATTGCTACCACCACCCCGAGAACATATTTACCATATTGTGAAGTAAATAAATCTAGGAATGTTCACTACGCAAATTCAGCTTTAGCGCTGAGCAATTCTTAATAAAACCAAATTACGGAATTATTAACGTATCTACGCCACCCGGACCGCGGTGAAGTAGTGTAAAGTTGATAGATTTATGGCGACAAAAGATTGGGGACCACTGCTGTATGTCATACCAACTTTCTTTCCCCTGTTTTCGTAACGACTTTCCTTCTATCCGCAATGCCGTCGCAGTTTCCCATCACAACATTACTGCCTGGACTGATGGCTTGGTTCCTGGCGGGCTGGAAGGAGGAGCAGGGATTTACATGTACTAAGAGTCTCACTGCTGCCTCTCTCTTTCTCGGCTGGGCCACTAGCTATAACGCCGAGACTTATGCTATTCTTAACGCTCTGGAGTGGCGTATTTCTCACTCCTTGTCATGTGGCTTTAAACTTATTACCTTATTCTCTGATTCTCAATCTGCCCTGATACTCTCTCTGCCACCTTGCCATACCTAATACCGAAGTTCCTCAGTGACACTTTATCTCTTTATCTGACTCTAAGGTAGTCCATCTTCAATGCATACCTGGTCGTTCTTCCAGGCAATGGGTTAGCTGACTCTCTTGTTAAAGTTGTTGCCACTCATGGCTTCTCCACCATGCCACTCTCTCACATCTTATTTCCTCCCAACGCCAATTCCTCTACGCCAGTTGGAGACGCGGTGTCAAATCTGGTTTCTTCGACATCAAATCCCTCCAGTATCTTTAGAGGAACTTACCCTAACCCCCAAGTTCCTAAAACAAAATCCCTAATCTTAAATGCCTTATTTATTGTGGCCAGAAATATTAAAAGAACTTGCGCGAAATCAAGTTTCGCACTGACTTTTGAATAAATTTTGTTACACGGTATTTTTTGAAAAATATTTCTTATTGTCACGTTAAACTTTTTAGGGAATGTCTGAGTTCAACATGGGTGCTACAAACTATTTATTTCTTCGTTAACTGCTTTAAACCTAAGCGGTTGGGAACCACTGATTTAGGAAACAGGAAAATTTTAATTGACACAGCCTGCGTAAAAGAAATTAAGTAACTAACATTTTAGTCTTCCAGAAAAAGCAATTTTGGTTAAGTTCATGTCTCGTGATCATTAATGCAGCGGAGTCTTCAAAGATTACAAATAAATTCTTATTAGTAACTGAAAATTAACATGAACATTACAAGGCCAAACCACAAATTGTAGACCGATAACAGGTTCTCAACAATCAGGCACTGTGAAATTTTCGCCTTTTAGTTTTACGTATAAACGCAGGTAAATTTAAAAACTTTTCAAGCATTTACAAACGCCGTTGTATAATATGCACGATTGTCAAATTTAATAATTAATTTGTTTCAATTAAAAAACAATGACTTCAAGTTTAGTCAAGTTATTTCATCAAACCATAATAAACCAGCAGTAAAAAATAGAAGTGTTTTTTAACGTTAGAAGTTATTATCAAACAAAAATTGCTGGTTTTCAAATAGAGTAAAGTATGCTGTAAAATTTTATTTTTGACAGAAGATGAAATTTAAGTGTGTATTGTAGGGAGTACTGAAGTATAAACTCGAGCAAATGAAAATGTACGTGGGTGATGGTAAAAGTAGCTGACAGGTATAGCTAAAGATTTGTTGGTTTTCATTGAAAATTATCATAAACATTTAGTAATGGAAACTGTTTTTTTATGAAAGCCTACGTTACACTTTATGCATACGATTCCGATTCAAGAACGCTCTTATCTTTTTTCTTCTTTTTCTTTTTTTCATTGCTAGGTGTAACTGGATTGGAAAGATCATCCGTTGCAGATTGATTTAAATCTGCTTTCTTTTTCTTCTTCTTCTTTTTTTCGGTACTCGGGGTGATTGGATCTGATAAAACATTGGTGACAGATTCTCCCAAAACAACTTTTTTCTTTTTTTTCTTTTTTTCGGTACTAGGTGTAGTGGGATCAGAAACACCGTTGGTTACCGATTCATCTAATACTGTTTTAGTTTTCTTTTTCTTCTTTTTTTCGGTGCTCGGCGTGACCGGAACAGACGTAGCATCTGTAACCGACTCTTCCAGTTCAGCAGTTTTCTTCTTTTTCTTCTTCTTTTTTTCTGTGATGGGAGTGACCGGCTCACTTTCTACTTTGGTTATTTTCGGCGACGAAACATCTTCAATGTCGGACTTACGTTTTTTTGCTTTCTTTGACTGTTCAATACTAGCTTGCTGAAGTGCCTCTTTCATGACGTCAACGTTTTTCCTCGGGATCTCGCCGGTTTCAAAGAACTTCATTCGCTCTTCGACTTGTTCGCGCAGCACCTCGCCGAAAACAGTGCTCGGATGATCGGTGAAGCAGTCGATCCGCGATGCGATGGTGCATTTGTTCGCCAAGAATCTTGAAATTCTACCTTTGTTCGCGGCAGCCGCGCGGCCGATGTAGGTTGAATGAAATATAAGGCCGTACTTCGGTGTGTTTCCACGGGATTTTAACGCACGAAAGAGCGCCTTTTCCGCTCCGAGAATTTGTACAGTAGACGCGGGGTATTTCGCCAAGTTTGTTAAGCTGCCGGCGTGCGAAATGAGTCGAGCCCCAACAACGTCCCCAATTAATGTTGCCAAGTTTGGCGCCACTGAGTTCATTCTCTTGTGAAGATACTCGACCAAACTGAGCCTGTATTCGGTCAGCGATAGCACTCTTTGGCAAAATGATTGGATATTTATTAAATCAATAGGGGACACATCCATGCCCATTGACATTTTTGAAGCATCGTATATGGATGATGCAATCGCAGAGTCCATTGTGATTTCTTCAAGTTTATTTTCAATATCTTTTGGCATTTCCTTCCGATTGCCAATTAATCGAACAATTTTGCAATACATGTAATTATCACTTACGATCTTCACCAACTCAGGAAAATGGTAGGAATACCACTCCTTAACACGCATGGAAAAAGTGTTAACGTCTTTGTCAAGTTGGTCTAGCAAAGCGATGCTCTGAATGATCATATTGTCCGATCTATTGACGTTAAACTTGACTTTAGCGCGGCAGTAACTGTGTCCAAGACCAAGTTGTGCTTTGGCCTCTGCTTCACTAGTTAATCCTTTAATTAACTTTGGAAAATGAAGTCGCACACCTCTGATGATTTCAAAAACTGCTTCACTGGCAGTGCATTTAATACCAGTTTCTTCTTGAATTGTGTTGGAAACGCGAGTATCTCCGATTCCAAGTAAAACTTCACCATTTTGATTTTTTGGAACATTAGTTTCCAGAAATAATTTTAAGTCATCATGAAGAATTCCTTCCGACACAGCGTTGATGTTATCCAAAGCATTGGTAGATGATTTAAATGGTGAAAAAGACACCAATTTTACAGCAGATGCAAACAGTGACGAGTCAGTAATGGATTTTGCCACTGTTGGAAGCAATGCACCAATATCTTCTACTTCATGTACATAAAACAAAGCATAACCAGTAGCATGCTCAAAAAGTACATATAATTGAATTGACATTTTTATATCTGCAAAACATTTAACACTAGATTTACCAAGGTGTTGAAATCGATACCAAACTTTTTAAAAAGTCGCATATCATCAGCATTTTTAGTTGTTTGGCGCTCATGCATTGTGACTTTTTCTAAAATTTGGTTTTTATTCATGTTACAAATTTTTGCATGTTAAAAAAATTTTCAAAGAGGAGTTGTGGTCATGATAAAAACACAACCCCGCTTTTTACCAAAGTGTTGATTTCGACACCAACATTAATTTTAGCAATTTTTGAACGATTTTAATAAAGCTATTTAAGGCAAACAAGCGTTTGATTAGAATTGTGCTCCAAGAATTATAAACTGACCAAAATTTATGTCCATTGTTATCTGTTACGAAAACAAACGAGCAAACGACAAATACTTCCTCGTAACCCAACGTGGTAATCTGTTTGTAGTTACAATACAATTACAAGGTTGGGAAAAAGCCGTAGTTTTGTGCCGACGACAAAGTTTAAAAAATGTCAAATGGTAAAACTTATCATCTATTGTCCTAAGAACATAAAAAAAGAGAAGTAAGCTATACTATCACAAATTGCCCAGCATAAAGAAAGTAATAAAATTACAACCGAAGTGGTTATAATATGTAGGTGACAATAGTTGGTGGTTATGAGTTATAATACTGCAAGTTTATTGAATTTTACTAGATCACTGCTAAAGAGCTGAAAAAATAGCAGCGTGAAGTAAGATGTGCCTAAGCTTCGGCTTCGGCCGAAGCCAAAGATAATTTTTGCCAAAGCTTTGCCAAAGAATTTTTCATTATTATAAGATCCTTACACCTGATAGCTGATATAATTCATTTATTATATAAAATACCAAGCTTATTACAAAATCTATTGCTACTGTGATGTGTTATTCATCTGTTTTGAAACATGTTTGTTTACATTAACATAAGGTTAGCCCCACTTTGTTCCATCTTTCCTTCTGTGGTGCTAGCACTAAGCAAGGAATATGGCAGACCTTCAGATCGATAGTAGTGTGTGCTATGTTATCATTGTGCAAAATTTTAATTTGCAACTTACTATGGTTTCAACATAAAATTTAAAAACTTCTCGTGCATCTGAGTGCTCAAAAAACGTGTGTTGTAAATAATGTTGTTTCAAAATTAGTTAATAGCTAATTAATTATATTGCTAAAGTGTGTACTGTATTATACAGGGTGTCCATAAAGTCTCTTTAGAAGGGTTGTTTTATGTTAATCAGTATTTCATAAAGTTTTTATTGACACTAAAATTTATTGTTTCAGATAAAATTTCTTAATTAAAATTTCTTATGTTTAATGATTGAGTTATATGAACTGAAACCTCATAAAATGACTACATCTCAAGAAAAAGCACAATGTGTATCCTGTTTTATTGAGACAAAATCAGATGTTCAGACCCAGCGAAACTACAGAAGTATGGAAGAGACCCTGTGCACTGTTGAAGGTGGTAGTTCCAATTGTCTGGCAGCAGTACGGATGGACTTCATAGGAGAATGTTGAAAGGCTTGCCTTACACGCTAGATGTTTTCTTCAGATATTCTTGGTCGCCCACTCCTCCTTGTATTGAACACTGTCCCTGTCTCCATAAATCTCTTGTGCCATAAACGTATTGAATGACGTGATGGTGGGTCTCTTTCATACTTACTTCTATAGTTTCGCTGGGTCTGAACATCTGATTTTGTCTCAATGAAACAGGATACACACTGCGCTTTTTCTTGAGTAGTCATTTTATGGGGTTCAGTTCATATAACTCAATCATTAAATATAAGAAAATTTAACTAAGAAATTTTATCTGAAACAATAAATTTTAGTGTCAATAAAAACTTTATGAAATACTGATTAACATAAAACAACCCTCATTGCGATATCTCATCATTTCACTTTGTAATAATTTTTTTAAATTGTTAAGAGACTTTATGGACACCCTGTATAACTGTTATAAACAATTGCATCTTTTTAAGTGCATAAATGTCATCATGTTGGTCATTAATGTTTCAGATCTTAGCATTAATACTTATCTTTACGCATTTTATTTTCACTGAGACTAACTTGAGGTAAAATTAAAATTCACAACAAATGTTGAAGCTTCAGCTTTGGCAAAACTCTGGCTTTGGCACATTCCTAGCATGGCCAAAGTCTGAAAATTCGATTGTGAGAATAATTGAGATGTATTTTGTTTCAGCAGCTTTTTTACTTGGCTTCTATTGCATTCGACTAAATTATAACTGAAACGTTAAAAACATCTGAATCAGCTGTTGACACAATTTTGACTTGGAATATCGATGATGAATGCCAAGACAAAAAAGAGCCAAGAACAGAACAGAAGAAATAGTCGAGATTTCTGACGAAGCAGCATTATTGAGTGACAGCAGCAACATCAATAATGAAGACTCAGACAGTGATGAATGCAACTTGACTACAAATCAATCAAGAATTTGCATCTGCATATTCTGTAATAGGAAAAGACGGTACAATGTGGAAAAAATTTGCCATTTTCAAATGCTGGAAGAGTTCAAGCACAAAACGTTTTTACTGGTTCTTCAAGAGTTCCACAATTTGTAGCTAATGCAACTATAGCTCCTCATGGTGCATGGAAACAACTAATTCACAAAGCTATTTTGAGACTAATTATGAAATATTCAAATGAGAAAGCTGCAAGATGCACGGAAGAAAATTTTGGTTCGAATTTTCAAGAACTCAGAAGTTTTTATTGCACTCCAGTAGGCATGTGTTGTTTATGGAAAAAACCATCCGATGCTTTTTTTGGGGAATAGAATATATAACATCCCTATTTTTTACACAACAATGTCTTGAAATCGTTTTATCAAGATATTAAAATATTTGAGATTTGATGACAAACCCAGTAAATTAAGAACAGCACCTAATGCCAACAAATTTGCTTCTATACAAAAAGTGTTTAAAATTTTTTATCTTTGTGCCAGAAAAAGTATGTCTGCAATTTTTCCCTTTTGACAAACAACTGATGCCACTGAAATCCAGAGGCTCTTTTATTACTTTCATGCCAAAAAAGCCAGAAAAATATGGAATTAAGTTTTGGGTTTATGCCGACGTACACAAAAAATGTAATAAATATTATTTCGTATCTTGGTGCACAAAAAGAAAAATGTGGAGGGATATCTTCAATACAATCAGCAGTCATGTCTTCAGTACAACAAGTCAGAAACAAATGGTTCTAGCACAACCTGTGACACCTTTTTACTTCTCTGACTTTGCTGGGGAAAAAAACATCAATTGTGGGAACAATTAAAAAAAAACAAGTGAGAATTGTCAAAAGATATGACCATGGCTTTAGAAGAAGGGTTATATTCAAGCAGATTTTTATGAAATCAAGATTCCCAAGCATTGTTTGTGAAGTATCAGCCAACCCCAAAAAAAGACTTTGCCTATTAACTACTCTTCATCTTTGGGCAATGTTGATCATATCACTGAAAAAAAGAAACCAAAAGTTATTTTGTTTTACAAAATAAAACTGGCATCAACTGTTTTGACCACATGGCCCATCTTTATTCAACAAGATCAGCATCTTGAAGGTGTCCATTGAGTGTCTGGGCAAATATGCTTAACATTGCAGCAATTAATGTTGGATATTCTACTGAAAATTCACTAATAAAGACGTAACAAGAAACTTTTTATTGGAACTGATTGATGCACTCAGACACAAACAGAGAGTAGTCTAGAAACACATATTGCTGCTTGCAATCAGCTACCAATGAGAAAACGTAAAAAATGCAGAGATCTGATGATTGTGCAAATGCTACAGTTTAATTCTGTATCATTCGCAAGAAACCAAATTGTGGAAAGTGTGCAATACCTGATTAAAGAGTAATATGCACAAAGTGTAACAAGTGCCAGATGCTTTATTTGCAATTGCTGCTCCACTTACTTGACTACAAAGTCTAGCCAACTTTAATCAACTATACTGCTGTAAAACAGTTTTGCTTTTCAAGTAAAAAAAAATTGTTTTTTTTTTATTTTTACTGCTTCAAATTACATAGTTATGTTTTGCTAAATAAAAGAAAAAAATTTGAGGAATTGCAGTATTATGTGCACTTGAGTACCATTAGGTCTTTCCATGCAAATGTTTAAGTAAATACAGTGGCAACAAAAAGTTTAGATACACCTAATTGTTTTTTCTTTATTCGATTATTACTTGGTATTCAAAATTGGTATAGAAAATTCTAAATTACAAAATTGAATTCAGCATGAAAAAATTTTTTGAAAAATGTTAATTAATCATAAATTTATTGCAACTTAATTATTATATTAATCAATGAATTTAAAATTATGTATTTGAGGTGGCAAAAAGTTTAGATACATTTAATTATTTTTTCTTTATTCAATCATAACTTTATTCAAAATCGGTGTAGTGAGTTCTCACAAATTTGAATTCAGCATAAAAAATAGAATATATATTTATAAAAATATACCAATTAACTTTTCAATCAAAAATGATTGTCTAAACTTATTGTCACCTAATTGTTGGCAAAATTAGATATTATTGTTTTGCCAACAATTAGGCGACAATAAGTTTAGATACACATAATAAACTTGCTAAAATCATTTGTCATTTCAAATAAAAAAGTGGTAACTGGCAAGGGTTTGAGTTTGGAAAAAAGATATTTTAATATTTTAAATACGTCTTAGATGAGTAAACGGCCCAGTATTTCACCAATGGGGTGTGCAAAGATTGTACAGATTCATCTTCAAAGATTGTACAACAGATAAATCCAAAAGAAAATGCAGTGTAGTCTTAAAGCTGTACAAACTGCAATTTACAACTACAAAGTTACTGGAAGCTTTAAAGACAAAGAAAGGTGGGTTAGACCAAGAATAACTACATCAAAGCAAGAAAGAATTGTTCATTGCTTATCTTCAAGTGATAGAAGATTAACAGCTGTTGACATTAAAAAATATATTGAAAGCCATTATGATGCCAAAATGTGTTTTTTCTGCGAAACACATTTTGACACGTTATGGCTTGAATGGTCGAGTGGCGAGAAAGAAGTCTTTTATTTCTTTAAAGAACAGATTGAAATGTTTGCAATTGCCAAAACTCATATCGATTGGATCATCAAAGATTAGTCCAGGATCTTTTGTAGTGACGAATCCAAGTTCTGTAAGCTGGGATCTGAAGGCAGAATTTACATCAGACACAGAACGGGGGAAGAATTGAAGCTTCAATGCTTGAAGCCTACAGTCATTGGAGGTGATGGTGGTTCAATCAATGTATGGGATGGTTTTTCAATGCACGGTATGGGTCCAATTCATAAAATCAATGGCATTATGAACCAAACCATTTATAAAAATATTATGAAAGATGTTCTACCTTATTTAGAAAAATATTTGCCATTGAACTTGATCTTCATGCAAGATAATGATCTAAAACATAAGGCAAAGTCTGTTATCAAATTTTTTAAAGATAAAAAAGTGAATTTATCAACATGGCCCCTGCAATTCCAGGATTAGAATGCATTGGAAAATGTTTGGGGGGAGATAGGAAGAGCTTTGAACAACCAAAAATGCAAGTCTCTTGAAAAACTGTATGAAAATGTACAAAAATTTTCGCATAGCTTCTCAAAGGAAAAAATTGAAAAATACATCTCAACTATGCCAAAAAGATGACAGCAAGTGATCAAAAACCAAGGATATCATTTCTAAATATTAAATAAAATACCGGTATGTTATTTTTAATGATTTATTTGACTAATTATTAAAAAATTTACATGTACCCAAACTTTTTGCTGCATCAAGAATTCAAAATACATAATTTTAAATTGATTAATTAGTAAAATAATTACTTTGCCATAAATTTAATGATTAATTAACATCTTTCAAAAGATTTTTTCATACTGAATTCAAATTTGTTATTTAGACTTTTCTATACCAATTTTGAATAAAGTTTGTCATCGTCGTCGTTTGAAGGGTATCCACTCCAGGTCAGACACAAACAGAACAAGGGTTATCCTTTTACTAACCCAGACTGCTGTACTGCTTGAATCAGATGCTGGCAGTGATGTTATTCAGCCAGCATCAAGTTTCATCATCTAAAACCGTCAGACCTCATGCTCCATGTGGTGCTCAATGTATAGGGCATGCTGTTAGTACATGGTCTGTGGTTTGCTCAGAGGTGCCACACTCGCAATTCGGTGATTTCCAGAAAGTTTGCTTATGCTGATGATTTAGCATTGCTGCACTCTTCTGGAAATTGGAAGGACTTGGAGGGGACTTTAAGCCAAGGGTCTCAAACTCAAATTGCTCTGAGGGCCAAATAAGGACGTGTAAAATATCCAAGGACCGCAATTCACAATGAAAAATCAACCAACAAGAAAACATAATAAGAAACACAATAAAAGATAAACACAAGTAGGCTAATGATTTAGACTACAGTCATATTTTGTTCTGGCTACTTAGCTGGCAGCGTTTTTCATTGACAAGGACCTCGATATTGGGCTTCAACTTGTCAGCAGAAACCAATCTTAGAGTTGCTTGCAAATGTTCATCTGTGAGACATGACCTTAACACAGTCTTGTTAACCTTCATAGATGAAAAAATTGCTCACATACATATGTGCTTCCGAACATTGCAATAATTCTTGCAGCGGCAGAGAGTAGCTTTAAAAATCTTCCTTGTGAAAGAAATATGTAGAATTCTGGAATCTCTACCTCTGCATACTTTTGCTTCAGGACAATATCACACTAAAGTTCCACTAACTCCATCTGCAATTCCTCAGCTACAGTGTCAATTTCTACAGCAAATGGCATTGAAAAAAGTTGAAATTGCAGCTCTAGTACTTCAAAGTGCACATCAAACTGCTGAAGTAAATTGGACAACAAATTTGTATATTCTTTCAAGCATTCGGCTTCGACTTTTCCTAAAAATTTCAGAGTTGAGAAATGAGCCAAATTTCTCTTACCCAACTGCTTTATCCATAAACAGAGTTTGACTTTGAACAATTTCACATGGTCATACATCTGTGTGATAATTTGTTTTTTACCTTGAAGCTTCAAGTTCAATTCATTCAAATGATGTGTAATATCTGATAGGAAAGCAAGATTGCATTGGAAAGTAGCATCAGCCAGCAAAGGAACTGCCATGTTTTTCATTTTTATGAATGAAGCGATTTCATTTCTAAGTGCAAAGAAACGCTTCAAAACATTTCCACAACTCAGCCATCTTACTTCAGTATGATAAAGTAGTTCCAGAGTCCATATCTGCAAGAAATGATTTAAACTGCCTGTGGTTCAACTCCCAGAATCATATAAAGCTGACTGTTTTAACTACTACATCCATCACTTCCTTCATTCGTAGACTTTTACTACAAAGGGCTTCTTGGTGTAAAATGCAGTGTACACTAACAAAGTTGACTTTTTCTGTTCTAAGACTGTTTAGTTTGTTTTCTACAAATCCAACTACACCTACACTGCTAGAACGCATTGCTGGTGCACCGTCTGTGGCCAAACATACAAGCCTATCCCATGGCAAGCCATGTTTCTCGATGCATTTTTCCAAGGCTTAAAATATATCACGTCCAGTTGTAGTACCTTTCAATGGTATTACCATAAAACCTCTAATTGAGCGCCACCCTGTTTTTTCAAAAATTGCCATAAGTGATTTCTAACTCTGATTCCCCTGCGGTTACTACCGCTTCTTCAGAGATCCATTTTCTCTTGGTTTTTTTTTTATTCCATGCTAATGCTGATGCTGAAAGAGGGATTTTGGATTAGTTTTAGCGCAAAAAGAAATCGCTTACAGCGACTTCTTGAAGAGACAAGGTGGCACTAAATTAGAGGTTTTACAGTAATTCCAGAAACTCTTCTGTCATGTATAGACAGCAATCTACACCCCTGATAAACACAGCACATTGTGCAGTGTCTGACACATCAGTGCTTTCATCAAGGGCAATTGAAAATGATTTGAAGTTCTTTGTGGTTGCAACTAATTGTTTTTCCACATTTGCAGCTAAATCCGTGACCTTACTTGCAACTGTATTTGGGGATAAGCTTATGCCTTCAAACAGTTTTTTCTTACCTGGACATAAAATGTCACTTGCTTTTACAAGGCATTTTTTTATGAACAAACCCTCAGTAAAGGGCCATGATGACTTTGCTATCATTTCACTTATAACATAACTGGCTCTTACGGAATCTTTGTTTGACTGATTAATATTGGCAAACAAACTTCTTTGTTTGCAAAATGCTGCTTTCAATTGTTTCACTTTTTCTTCCCTTACTTTGCCCTTGTAAGATTATATTTATCACGGGCATTTGTTTTGTAGTGCCAACACATGTTATATTCCTTCATAACAGCTATTTTTTGCTGACAAATAAGGCATTGTGTAGTATCTCTGACAGCAGTGACAAAATATAACTCCTCCCATTTTTCCTGAAAAACTCTTCTTTCATCTGCAATTTTTCATTTTTTTGAAGCAGAAGACATTTAGGCTATATGTTTAATTCGGCTTTTTAACATACATAGCAATTTATTCAACTGTAGGTTAGCCTACACCTCGACAATCAATTTACTTGGCTGATGCAATTTCCAAGGTTACTGTTGTAATAACAGCACACAAGTGAATAGGCATCATGACGTAACAGTAGATTTTCCACCACATAAATGGTAGCACTTGAAAGTGACATGAAGTTTGATGAGTAATTTCAGGTTTTAGGAGCAATTTTAGAGTAAATTTTACTTTTTCAAATCTGAAAAAAGTTATATGACACTTAAATTGTCAATTACTTTAAAATCCTAAAATTCATCGCAGGCAGGCCGCACAAAATGTTCTCACGGGCCATGTGTTTGAGACCCTTGCTTTAAGCCAAGACATGTCTACACTTTCCGCATTGAAGCTCAGTCATGCCAAGATGGTGACGGCAGCCTTTCATTTAAATAACCGAGAGGCCAAACGTGAGCTAAAGGTATACAACAACGGTAGACTTTTACTGTTCTGTCCAACCCCAACTTATCTTGGGGTAAAACTCGCTCACATTTCATCACCATTTAGTGGCATTGCACAAAAAACTATCCTCGTGTGTTTCACTGCTGAAGCGACTCATGGGCTCAAGATGGGGTGCTGGTGCTAAAACACTACGCATAGCCACCTTATCTCTAGTCTACTCAACAGCTGAGTACTGTGCACCAGTCTGGTGTCGTAGTGCTCACACTCGCCTCATCGACAGTGTCTTGAACGATGTCATGCGCATAGTCACTGGATGCCTGCGTCCTACTCCAACGGACCACCTACCTGTACTCTCAGGCATCCAGCCAGCTGAGCTTTGCCGAATGGGAGCAACACTCTCCTTGGCTCATCATGGATATCTGAACCCCGATCATATCATGTATGGTCTTTTAAGTGGGTCCTCAGATACTGGCCAAGTGAGACTAAGATCCAGACACTCATTTGTGCCAACTGTGCAGAATCTTTTGGACAACCTTGCCAGACTTGGCATCCGCGCTTCTAAATGGACAGATTACAAATGGAAAACGGAGCACTGTGTAAATGCTTCCAGGCTCTGTGCTTTTGTGCCTGGGATCGGTGCCAGGCCTGTTGGGATAAGCTTAACCCAAGCAGCTTGGGTTAAGTGCAACCACCTGCAGACTGGTGTTGGGTGATTCCATTCATCCATGCACAAATGGGGTCTTGCTCCTTCACTGAATTGAATAAAGTTATGATCGAATAAAGAAAAAACAATTAAGTGTATCTAATTTTTGTTCTAAATCAGACCTGATATTGTCTAGAGCAAGGTTTCTCAAATTATAGGTTGTGATCCCAAATGGGATCACCAAAAAAAATTCGGGGGTCATGAAAATAAATTGGGATTTTGTGCTTTGTGCCAAGAAACTTTGAAAATCCCAGTAGTGCTGCAGAACTTTTGAAAAAATTATGGTAATCAGCAAATCAGAGAATTTGGGGACAAAAATTGACAAATCGAAGCTTGATTCTGAGTGGGGACTTTTTTTTTTTTCAGAGAACACTTAAAGTTGTTGATGAAAATAGATAAATTTCAGTTTGATTCTGAGTGAAGACCTTTTTTTTGGAGAACACCTAAGTTGGCGACAAAAATCATGAAATAATTTGCTGCAGGTTTAAAATGGGGTTGCAGAACAAAACCGTGGGTTGCAAAACGAATTAGCTTTTTGTACTTACAAAATTGGCTTTTTTATAATAATATTTACTGTCAATTAAAAACTAGAAAAAGTAAAGTGTCATTGCACCATTGTTGGTTAAGGTTAATAGGCATTGAATTGACAAAATAAAGTCTGAATTAGAGTGAAGACCTTTTTTTTTTAAACACCTGATTTTAGTAATTTTGTTAATTTTCTTTAGGTTACTATTTCCATTTCTCATTCTCATTACATGTTTTTTTTTGCACATGCATGGTATTCCATACGAAAAATTTAATGTAAACTTAGCCTACCATATCAGGGTCACAAAAAATTTTATTTTTTAAAACCAGGTCACAGAACAAAAAAGTTTGAGAAGCCCTGGTCCAGAATTTAGTTTTTATGGACCAGATTTTAAAACATTTTTTCATAAAAATATTTTAAATATACTTTCCCTTTTAAAATACGTTATCATTAAAATCTAAAAAAACAAAAAGTCATCATAGAAATTAGATGGCAAATCCCAGTTCATTTTCTATTATTTTTTTCATAAAAATGCAAGTGCAGACCAAAAACTTAGAAAAAAGGTGTTTACTTAAAATCGGATGGCAAATCTGGGTTCATTAAATTTTGCCCCTACAATGCAACCCCATGCTAAAATGCATAACTATGCCCTTGATTGAAATCATATTTTAAGTAACAATAACGTAACTTAAAAAGAAAAGCTAAATAGTAACAAATTTACTGCATTTTTTACATAAAACTACAAAAGCATTGAAATTGACAACACAGTAAAAGTAGGTGAACAAAAAAGCTGGTAAAGCTAGTGTTGATGGATATTAATACAGTGGAAACCGCTTAATAGAACACCCTAGGGAATTGCAAATCTGGCTCTAATAAACGGTTGCTCTATTATCCAATGAGAACATTTTGTAATAAAAATAGGGTGTTATTTACACTAGGAGTTTACCAATACACATATCAATATCAGGGTACTGTATTTTATTCTTGTTGTGAGCACTGTACACAGTATTGTAAAAAGAAAAGTTACTGTATTTTTGCAATATTTTTGTCATAATGTATTGCACAGTTGCTGTTGTGGGGGACACTGTTCACTCTTGCGCTCTTCAGTACAAAAGAACTGGTGGATTTTTGATTGTTTTATTTCATTTTTTGGTTGCTTGGTCTACAGCAGTGGTTTTCAACCTTTTTGGTGGAGCAGAACCCCAATGAAACATTCCAGAGACTTGAGGAACCCCTGTGGAATAATTTCATTTCTTATGCAAAAAGCATCATTTGATTATGCAAAACTTTGACCTAGGCTATCTTATTTTTATTCTTCTTGTTAAATACACCATAATACCTTGTTTTTTCATTGGATCCATATTAATCTTTTTGCAGTTTAACAAGACTAGCTATAACAACACCTCAAAAATGAAAAATAGCATTGTTTTAAATTTTTTGAAAGCTAGACGCATTTTAAAATGGAACTGTAAACGGTACAAAACTTGGGTTATTGAAGGTTAACTTTTATTATTAAAAACAATTTTGCGTTATCAAGAAAGGCGAGTACACCAATTTACTGCTGTGAATCGGTCAAGTGTGAAATAAGTTTTACAGAAAGTAACAACTTTGCAATGCTTATGATTTCATATTAAATTAACCTGGCAGAAAGGAAAATACTTTGCCGACCGGAAAAAAATTATGCGGATCATTGCAGGTCTGCAGACTGGCGGTTGAGAACCATTGTTACAGACAACTT
This sequence comes from Diplosoma virens, assembly GCA_963680785.1. Lineage (NCBI taxonomy): Eukaryota > Metazoa > Chordata > Ascidiacea > Aplousobranchia > Didemnidae > Diplosoma > Diplosoma virens. The sequence goes on from OY796885.1 coordinate 15,023,289, forward strand.
CAGATGAAACACACAGCATGTCGTAATGCGAATTGATTATTATCAATTATGCAACATCACAACGACCACTAACTAATACTGTAATGATACTGTAATGAACAGAAAATTATAGTACAGTACAGTAGCCTTCTGTCCTGTAATTCATCTCTGTTCATTACCAGTTAGTTAGCATTGTGATATAGCATAATTGATAATTTTCAATTGACATTATGACGTGCTGTGTGTTTTAGCCAAAGTCGTCTGTACTATTAAAAAGCAACAGAAACTTACATGATTGCAATGGGACTTAATAGATCAAAAATCACTGTCTATTTAAACAATATGCGTACAATATAGTCAAACTGGGCAATGCGCAGCTACCCATTTTTTACCACCTAATGCACAGAAGCTTTTTAATAAACAAAAAAAAAAAAAAAAAAAATTATTCCAGGATATCTTTAAAAAGTGGCAGTATCAAAATCAAGCGAATCCAAGTGTTTTTTGACATTAAACTACACGTTCTTCAAACCGCTTCATTTTTTTTAACTTTTAACTTTGCCTTTCAACCTGCTAACTTTGCTTACATCATGAAATATACTGAACGCTTAATGTAATCTATAGTTTCTAGCCAGTCTACTAATGGTCAAGAACATATCTGAACAAAAAACAGCAAAAAAAATGTTTTCTCTTTCTTTTATAAAAAGATGTTCTTTACCCATATTTTTTTCATTATATTTTGTCCAATGCGCATAATGGTCAAGTGTAATTTAAAGAAAAACCAATTGGAGTGAGAGCAAAAAAGAAACAAAACTAGTTGCTCTAAGAGATAAAAAAAGAAAAAACCTGTGCAAATTGAATTTGTGAGCCCAAAATTGAAAAAAAATTTTTTTAAATTTGTTAAGAAGCTTGAAAAGAGCTTAGTTTTTTTTTCAATCAACTAGTTTCTCTCTAAAACTAACTCTGTTTCTATCTTTCACTTTCACTTCAATCGTTTTTTTTTTTTGTTTTCGAATTAAACCTGACTGTGCATAATAGCATCAACATGCTTCCAACTCACATCTTTTGTCAGAAACAGTAAACTTAGTTCTATAATTTGATGTTTATGATCAAGGGCAAGGGAAGAGCAGAGATTTCTTAAGGGTTTGATGATTTTTTTTTCTGAAATTATATTTAAAGTATTTCTATTTGGAGAATTAGATGTTTTTAGATACGAAAACAAAATTTCAATGAGATGTTTTGCTTGTTTAATTAGTAACAAAAAAATTGAGAAAAAGGTTAAGTAGCCTAACCTTACATATGACAATTATTTTTAAGAATTACAAAAATTTATATAACCTGGTCGAGTGGTTAAGAGCGCCATTTTGATGGAGCCACATCAACATGGTTGCGGTTTAAAAGTTACTTGGGTCAAATTGTTGTATCCTTGGAAAAGAAATTTTACGACACTTTTCTCTGCTTGAAATTCTTAGTTAGCATATTTACATATTACAGTATTTATATCAAAATGAATGAATAAACAAAAATCCAAATAATAAAATTTAACCGGACTGCTATATCTTGGCATCACCGGAAGCATATCAGGAAAATCAACAGTGGACAAGAAAAAAAATTTTGAGCAATAGGCCTATACAACAACTGGCATGAAAATTCTTCAGAAATGAACCAAAAAAAAATGCACTGAAGTTGATCAAAATTTATTTAATTGCATTAGCTTTCATAAACTACTGCTTACTTAATGACGCGCAACGGGACAACATAAAACACACTAAATTCTGAAATAAATTGATATCTGTAAAAAGCAGACCACTACAAATAACAAGAGGCTGAATCAAAGTAATCTATAATAATCTAAGTGTGCTCTAATCTTCATTGTTGATTTGAATTTGTTCTTCAAAACTAATATAGCATTATTCTTCTCTGATCGAACACTTCTCTAAAACAACAAAACCTTATTAGAATTCCAATAACTTTTTTTTTCTTTTTTTATAATCACAAAAAAATCTTTTATTCATTATGTGGTTCCATGCATAGCCTAACTATTTCTATGCCTGCCTTAACCGTATTTGAATCTAATTATACCAGGAAAAAGCAGGTTAGGCTCTTTGCACGTATAAATAATCAAATAGATTTAAAAATAATGAACTATGCAATAGGTTATTTAGAGATGTAGTTTCATTACCAGGAACGGAGAATTCTGTCCCGTTATCAATGCACTTAATTATTCCCTTACAGTTGTATATAATGTGTTGATGAAACAGAAACAACATGTGAAAGGAGAGGTCAGCAAGAAAAATTGAGACAAATTTTTGAATCGCAAAAAAAAATTTTAAAGCTATTTTTATTTTGTTTAACTGGTGAACTTTGGCCCTTTAACCCCCCCTCAGGTAGTCCTTTCCATGTTTAAAATTTTTTAAATCATTCCACCTAAGTTATGGTTGTCTAACATTTAAAGTACAAAAAATGCGCAATAACTGCGATCGCCTGCGCATTACCTGTATCTCGTAAAAAGCCGTGCCGACTCCAGAAACGGAAGTTAAATTTTAAAAAAATATTTTTTTTAAACACGTCAATAAATTGTTAAATAAAATAAGTTAAATTCACAGCTTCATTGCATTCAAATAGCAAGCTATTTAATCAAAAGTTAAAATTTTCTGCGTTTTCGCTGCGCATTGGCCAGTTTGACTATACAATAATAAAATAGACTCTCAAATTTGAATGTGCACTTGCGGAACCCCTGGACTGTTCTTGCAGAATCCTGGTTGAAAACCACTGGTCTACAGCATGATCAACCTTAGACAGCATGACCATTCATTGACATTACAAAAAAGCAGTCTCTTCCATAAAGTTTCAATGGCTTTCAGCATATCACAGCGAGTTGGAACTGTTATCTCATTCTCCTCCTGGGTCTCCTTATCTTCTTCAAGTTCAATATTCTCTTCTGAGCTGTACATTCACCTGATGTCGTTGAGCACATCAGCCTCAGTAACACTTTGCTGAGTTTTAAGACTCTACATGTGTAACTGCTCTAACAAGCAAAGAATTTATAAGAGAAAAAAGATAAGATTATTTTTTCGCTGAAACTGCTTGAATAAGTGGTTTGCCCTATAAACCAATACTCAATAAGCAGTTTCCACTGTACTAGCAAAATTTTCCATAAATAAAAATTATTTATACATTAAATAGTTGTCATACCAGTCAATAGTATCTTAAAAACGTAACAAAAGGCAATCTTTTCAAAGTTTACTGAAAGTAACTTAATAAAGTATCTTAAGATCAAGCCAATATGGACATTTACAGAAATCAATTTTTTTCACTTGTGCAAAAATTAGTGATATATGTAGTGGAAAAAAGGCAAGAAAATATCACACATGGCGAGAGTTTTAAAAAAACATAAACTTATAACAACAGCTTATTATTTTTTAAGTTTTCATAAATTTACATTTTTTATTTTATTTTTATATTATCTTCCTAAACTTGCAGGAAAGCAAAAAAGGCAATACTTAGGGCAAGCAATTACCCCAGCCTGCTTCCAGAAATACCAAGATATTGCTGTCTGGTTGAAATTTCTTATTTGGTTTTTTAGTTTTACTAGAGATATGAATAAAATTTAGAACTGCTGGCCAGGACCACCAAGCAGGAAAGTGCCATAAAGTGTCTTTCCCAAGGACACAACAGACACAAGTAAATTTTGAACCCACACCATGTCAATCACAATCACAACATTCTAACCACTGAACCATGCTGCCAACTTTACATTGAAATAAGTGTTGCAATCACACTTTCTACTGACATATTGGCAATTGTCAAATGACTACCAAAACTTGGTTCAGTAGATGACAAGATATTGCTGTCCAATTGAATTTATTGTTTTTTTTAGTTTTTAGTAAAAATAAGAAAATAAGATGATAATTTAGAGCCTTTTGCAAAGACTGCCAAGTAAAAAAAAGTGCTACATAATATCTTTCCAAAGAACAATAACAGAAAAGACTGAAGTAGGTTTTGAACTGTAAATATCTCAATTATATTTGCTTTTAAATACAGCACTTCTGCTCAGTCAGCAATGTTACCAATAAACTATTTTTAACAAAAGTATAAATTAAATTATGGTTTTTAAAAAGCACCTACATCCTACTTTTAATTATAAAAATTTGAAGTTATTTTTACTCATTTGGATTCAAACAATTTAACTTGAGCATTGAAAAAGTTTATATAACTTTACCATTCTTGATTTTTTAAAAATCATATTGCTTTATTATCAAAGGAAAATTTTTCAAATGATAAAACGGCTTATTGTGCATGATAATAATTTTTAAAACAAGGTGTAACACATAAAGCTACCCTAAAGACATCACACAAATATATGCTTTCTCTTCTAATCTGCTAAGCAAAATCAAATTAAAGAGTCATCTACGTTCTTTGAACTACAAGTAATGAATCAGAATTCTGATTTCAGAAGAATAAATTCTTTGATGTGGCAACAAAACGAAAGGCAGATATCAAAGAATTTATCTTCTGAAATGCCAAGCATACAATAGTTACATAGACTGACTCATGTTTGCCTTAGAATGATATGGCAGAAACCAGCATTTCTTAACCTGGGGTAAATGAGCTACCTATAGTTTTAAATTTGATGGTGGCAACACATAGCCTTAGTTTCAGGCATGGTTTCAGCCTAGAGAAGTTGATAGAACAGAAAAATCAAGGCAGCTATATGTATTGGTAGCCTAGTATCTGTGATACACTGCTTTAATGTAATAAAGATAATGGCAACACTTCAGTATTCCAACGGGTTTTTAAGATATTTGCATTTTATTGAACAGGTATGTTTAATGATACAATTTTGTTGATATTTTCACAATATAAATATTTTTGCAACTTTGTCGATTTTTTCAAATAAATCATTTTCGCAAGTTTTTTGTTAATTTTTTTCTAATTAAAAAATATATTGAAAACCCATAGAGATCCCACTTTGATTTTTGGCATGATGATAGTCCTTTATGTGAGGAACAAAAATATCGAAAAATTTTTTTTATCTAGATTGGGGGATTTGGGGTCATGTGAGGTCAAGGTCACAAGGTCACAACAATAAATAACTTTTTTATTTATATAGCTACATTTGAGATTTTATTTTTATTTTTTTATTTGACTTGCAGGAAAGCAATGGAGGCGCTATACATAGGGTAAACAATTACCCCAACCTGTTTCCGAGCCAAGATATTGCTGTCCGCTAGTAATTTAGTAGAGATATAACTGTAATTTAGAACTGGTTGCCAAGACTACCAAGCAGGAGAAAGTGTCATAAAGTGTCTTTCCCAAGGACACAACAGAATGGTGCGAGTGGGTTTTGAACCGATATGGATATTATTGAAAAGCTGCTAAAAAGAGCTTTCCAATGACATTAACATCTTTGAAATCAAATAAATAAAGCCAGAAAGGCCACTTTTGCTTACTCAGGGGCTTTCAAGCAATGATTTTGTCTAACTTTCAACCTTCATATATTAAAAACTATTTTAGAAACTTGAAATTTGGTGTGAGACATTTTCTTATCCAAACTTACAAACATGCCAAATTTCAGCAAAATCAGAGATGGTTAGCAAAAGAGGGGTTTGAGTTGACATGGAATGTCCCTATTTAAAAAAATACGAATGATTATTGTGGTAATTATAGACCTATAGCAATTGCAACAGTTGTTTCAAAGCTGTTTGAGCAAGTCATCTTAATCAATATTAAAAATTTCTTAGATACCACTGACAATCAATTTGGTTTCAAAACTAAGCATAATACAGACACGTGTGTTTTCTTACTCAAACAAGCAATTTCTTATTATATTACTTGTGGTAGTCCAATTTTCTGTGTTTTCTTGATGCTTCAAAGGCATTTGATCAGGTAAATCATTATTTGCTCTTTCAAAAGCTAATTGTGTGCAATGTTCCAATGTGTTTTGTTTATTAGTTTATTGGTATACTTAACAAAGTATGCAAATTAGATTGGATAGATGTTATTCTTCGTTATTTTCAGTAACTAATGGTGTTAGACAAGGTAGTATATTAAGTCCATATTTTTTTGCAGTCTACATAAATGATCTATTGAAAGAACTAAACAAAATAAAAGTAGGATGTTTTGTTGGAAAATCTCTTGCTAAACATTTAGTATTTGCTGATGATTTGTGCTGTTTTTGCCTTAGCATTCATGGTCTTTAATGGATCATTGACGTATACCACTCATATGCTTCCTCTCATAATATAATATTCAATTGTCAAAAAACACTAGGCTTATCTTTTGCATCTAGCAATTTTAAATTAAATATTAAACCTAATATGGTATTTCGTGATTTCAAGATACGGTTTGTAAATGAAATTAAATACCTTGGGGTATTTCTTAACTCCAAGTTACATGATGATGAAGATATAAATAAACAGGTTCATTATTTATATGGAACTGCAAATAGATTAAAAACATGCTTTTATAAATGTTCAACGAAAATAAAAAATGTATTATTTTGCACATATTGATCGTCTATGTATGAATGTCAATTATGGAATTACTTTTTGTCCTCTAGTCTAAAAAGAATACTTGTAGCCTACAATAATTCTTTTCGATTTTTACATGAATTGGCTAGGTATGTAAATGCTCGTAAACAGCAAGTGTTGAATAACATTACAACATTTCATGCAATTCTAAGAAAAATGTCCTGCTCCTTTGTTTATCATTGTTACGATTCTAATAATAAATTAATTTTTTCTTTAATGACCTCGGAATATTTTATTAATTCATATTATAAACACTACAATGCATTAGTTTATTTGCAATAAATATTTAGTAACTTTTTTTTTAAAGTGTTGTTTTTTTTGTATGTGTCTCTTATTCCATGTAGTTTTTGCTGTTTTGTTTTGTTTTTTTTTCTGATGTGGATCATGAGTCTGATTTAAATAAATAAATAAAAAAATAAAAAAATTTATCAAGTGAGAATTTACAAACAAAGAATTTTAACTTTTAAAAAAGCAATAGTAAATTAAACAAAAATTCTTAAAAGAGATTCATAAACTCTTCCAACAACTCATTTTGTCTCTGGTTTTCTTTTTCTATATCCTTCTGGTGCTCTAGGGATATGCTTAATTAGGTTTACCCAAAAAAAAAAAACAGTTACAGTTGCTTCTAGAAAAGATCTGTATATCACTAATATGAGACATTATTAGTTTTTAAAAATACATTTTTTGCTAGAGCAACAGTTTTTCAATGAGGTGCTATGGCACCTATATACTAATATGAGCAGTAATTTGTCGATAAAAGTGACAAACAATTAGAATGTATTGAATTTTAATATTTTTAATTTTAGGTTTTATTCTAAGATCACAATAAAAAATTGCTTTTAAGCACAACAATATTTATCTCCTGTTTGCATGCCATATTTAGAAAGATTCTAAAGTTGAGAACCACTGGGCTAGTGTAGCATAATAATTAAGATTTGGAATATACTGGTAAATTCTATTTTTATATTAAGAAATAAAATAAAAACAGTCTTAATAATAAAATTGTTTTTTAAAGAAATGTAAAAAAGAAACAAAATAAATTAAAAATAAAACAATTTAAGAACAGATACTTTGAAAATTGAACAATGCTATTATCAGTTATAGTTATAGTGCAAGTATGAAAATATGCTGAATAAAAAATAATAGCTCAAAATACTAAGATACCTAAAAATACAAATCTTGATAAAAAGATCATTTCTAAACTAATGGCCATAACAATAAATCAATTTAAACGATCAATAAAATTTATATCGTTGATAAATTTTGCTCTAAAACAATAAGTATCGGAAACTTGCAGTTATTTACTAGTTCATATCTTGTATCGGATATTTATTCGGCTGACTCAACTTATTTGGATCACAGTAAAACTTAGTCGGCCTTACAATAATTGTAAAAAAATGAACGAGATTAAAAATTCAATATTGTTCACATTTACGTACAAGAAAAATATGAAAACGAAATAATTAAAAGAAACACATGTCTTGATAAAAACTGAACACGTGACAAGGTTTTAACTGGAGTCACTTATTCAGATCTAAATCGAGTTTGGACTTTTATGATCCTACCTCAATCCACTTTTATAATATTAAACTTTAAATCTGATTTATCCGCTCAAGTCTTTTTTCGGTTATTTCTTTTATGAGTAAAGGCCCATTTCCACTACAGGGTGGAATGGAGCATTTTTGTTTGTTTTATTGATTATTTTTAAGAAAAAACATCTATTTTTATGGGTTTATACCAGGGCTGCGAACTCGAAGCATTTTTAATCGAGTTCGAGTTCGAGTTCACAAAAAATTTGCAAGTCCGACTTCGAGTTCGAGTTCTTTAAATTTCAATTTTTCGAGTTCGATTTCGAGTTCGAGTTCACAAAATAGAGTTGAAAAAATACAGTCGGAATAGAGTTAAGAGAATAATTCAACCGCGAAAAACTGAGCACATGTTAAAAATGCTTTGTCATCAATGTTACCAATTTTAATCTATTATTAAACAAAATAAAAGAGGATAGCAAATTATAATTTGGCACCAACGCTGAGAAATGTTATAGTTAAATTTACTCATTAAATGAACTCAAACATCACAAACTTTTTTCAAGTTCGAGTTCAAGTTCGAGTTCAGAAATTTTTATTTTTCGAGTTCGAGTTCGAGTTCGGCCAAAATTGCCGAGTTCTTCGAGTTCGAGTTTGAGTTCGCAGCCCTGGTTTATACCCCAGGTGACCTTACTATGCAGTAAAACCGGATTATTTTTTCTCCATATTTAACCTTCTGACTGACAAAAAACATAGCCGCAGATGACAGACGTTTCACTTAAGTCAACAGTCAATTAAGCGATTACGCCGAAGTTTTTTGTAGATAACTTACTAAGATATTGTTTCAGTATCAGTATCAGTATCTTTTATTTCTGCTGCGCCACAATAAAAACAGAAAGAAATAAACAAACATATAGGACTATAGCAGAAGAAGAAAAAGGAAGAAGCAACAAAACGTTAAACGTTATAGCATGCATACAGTAATATTTGACATAGTAGTTAGAAGAATGATGCATGGTTGCAACAGCTTACATAGAAAAGCAGATAAGGAATTACATAAGACAGGGAAAAATAAAATAAGAGATAAAAAAGAAAAGCGCGACAAAGCAAGACGTACCATGTATTTGAGGCATTGTTGCGTTGGCGGCAAAAATATGGTGGGAAGCATAACAAGCCTGTGATCAAAAAGGGTCAGACAGGCAAACAAACCCACCGAAAGAAATCCTTTCACGGGTCAAAAGAATCATTTCATGGAAACATGGTACGAGAAAAAACACACACACACACACACAAAAAAAAAAAAAAAAAAGAATTGTTTGAACATTTTCTGATGAGATAGTAGCCACACAATCACTCTATTAGAAGCAGTTTCTCCAGATCAGTTGGTAAAAAAAAAGCTCAATAAAGTATAGGCTATAGTTAATTTTTGTTGATGAGTTGTCTAAAGAGAAGCTGGCTCATCTAAAAATTCAAAGGGATCCGATTGCTTTCTCCGTCCTCGTAGTGCTTAACTTTTTGAATAAGGTCAGCAAATAATAATCCTTATTTTTAAAAATGCGTATCTGACGACCAGCAAGAAAACTATAGTTGTAGACCAGATGGAGAGGAATCCAATTTTTATATGTGATTAAATTTGAGTGCAGCAACTCAGCAGAGCACAGCAAACTTTATTTAGCAAAACATCACAACGCATTCATTCAACAAAATTATGGCCACTGACCGCAACGGAATTGACGCCTCTTTTTATAATAAGTTTGAATTGGCCCACGTGTTAAAAACAAACTTTCAAAAGGTTTCAAGCAATTTTCTTTTAATTAATCAAAGCGTCGCGCTCTCCGTAAATTTTTCCTGTGTCATCATTGATCCGAACGAATTATTTGTACCTTTTCACTTTTACTGTCAATGCTATAATGACGCGTAAAGCATTATTTCAATTGGCGCTTATGATGTCATAGACATCCTGTACTAACCACGTTTTCAATTCTACAGTCAAAGCATTTCGTTATTAACAATCTCTTTTCAATGCGTTCTCTGGGGTTCAGCAACCTCAGAATTTTATTGAAACAGTTTAATTGGAAAAGCAAATTTAACAGTTGATCGTTGGTATTTGAAATTGTAATCTTGTAATTAATAGAAGTAATTAAAGGAAATAATTGTCTGAATTTATTACAAGTTACGAGTAAGCAAGATAGTTAGACTGTATTAATTAGCTGTATCTTCCATTCAGTGCAGTTACTTTTGACTATCTAGTTTCTGTGGCTGGCCCAGACCCATCTGACGTCAGGAACAATTACTCAACGTTTTTAGTCAACTTCAAACGTTGAGCGCCGCATATTATCGCTAAAAAAATTGTAGTGTCATTTCACAATTAAAAAAATGTATCCCATGATGAAGTCACCGTTGGATACAGATCAGTACACCCGGACTACACAAATAAACAAGTGGACAAATCATTTAAAACGTCCAAAACATCAGATTTTTGAAAAGGGCTGTGTTTTGGTAAATTTTTAACTTTTTGCTTGCAAAGCAACAGAACTTCATCGAGTCCCTTTCGCATTTTGTGAGTGAGAATATAGGATCTAGTGCAGGGGTGGAAAAACTACGGCCCGCGAAGGCTTCAAACAAATAATTAAGAAAACTATCAATTGTTTTTTGTCTTAAACCAAATTTTTGGTCATTGCTTTTAGCGATTATTGATTATTTGTAGGTGCGAAATTCAAGAAATCCGAGACAGATTAAAAGTGAAAGAAATTTTTTTCCTGAGATTATTGTAGTGCCGTCCACAAACAAATTGAACTTCAAAATGCGGCGCACGGGCTGCCCTCGCCTGATCTACTGTTTAGTGGATTTTGATTTTATGCAAAATAATATTTTTATTTTTTGTAATCGGACAACTATAATGGTCCTTCCAAATGCCGCTACTTCGAAATCGACGCATTGGAAAACATTAGAAAATCGATTCGGACTGATGAGATTAAAACTGAAATCAGTGACATACACATAGCTATCTCATTGCTATTTTCTGGTCCGTGCAGCTTTTTGGTGATCGTTGTTAAAGTGTGGATAAGAATTCTAGTATATATGCATTTTCTTCAGATTAAAGTCTGTCCAAAGCTATGTAAATTGGTCGCATTACCAAATGGTATACTTTGAGGAATGTTATGTCTTCTAAAAAACATTCGAAACGATGTAGTGCATGTATGAAACCCACATGAAAAATACCAATCGGGCTATTTTGCGGTTTCTATACTGAAAATGCAGGTATTCGGCATTAACAACTGTTTTTACAGTAATAGCATTTTTAATGTTATTAGCCTAGTCAGTGTAATATATTGGTAATTTTGATTTGGTAACACGCAACACACCATTTGTATTTCTTAGTAACTATCACGGACTAGTTAAGATGACGATGTATAATAAAGAAGAACAAGACATATAAAACTAACGTGTGTTTTATAAGAAAGAAACGACAGAATATTACATGGCGCCGTCGGCAGTTAGCCATAAATAAGCCAAAAAAAATAGTCTACAGAATTTCAAGAAGAATTATCAAATCTGAAAAGCCAGTCTCAGTTTATCAGTTATATTTTGTTCAATTCCATTAAGAGATCATATAAAAGTAACTGTTGAAAAGATGGCGCGGTCAATTGACTGGTCTTTAAAGAAAGTTTTTATTAGAGAAGATTTAGATTTATCCACACACTCCGGAGAATTCTTTTTGTCATAGAAAAGACAATTTAACAATTTTATCAGAGAATCTGGCATTAAAGCTGAGGAAATCCCTTGGGAGACCAAAATGGCAGCCATTGAAGCGTGCGTCACGAGAGCAAATTTCGAGAAAATCACTGCCGCTCAACTGCAGTTGCCGCGCGAACAACGGCAAAACATCGATGCTGTGCTAAATGTCATTGCCACGATTGCCAAGGCGAAAGATAATGTTTGGGTTTACAGAAAAGCCTTTGATGCTTATAAGCAACAAACTGACCAAACCTTTAAACAATTTTATGCTGAAATTGTGAAACTTGCGTCTATATTTGAATTTGGTAAAAATTTTTGTGAAGACGATAAAATTCGTGCAGTTGACCAATGTTTATTGATTAAGCGTGTGCTTCACACAAGCGATTCAATTGCCCAAAGAAAATTAATGAAAGTGCCGGATTTGGATTTACCAGCCGCCGTGCGAATATTAGACATCTATGACTCGCTACAAAAAACTATCAACGCTTTAACTGAAAATGACTTTAACGCAATTGGACGAATCGCAAAACAACCGGTACCGGTAACACAAACTTCAAGTGGTTATCGATTAACTTTATCAAATCAGGGTCGAATATGTACACGCTGCGGTTACATGCCATGATTCTTTGCGTAAATGTTCTGGGAAAGGACAACTTTGCTATTTTTGCCGTCGTGTTGGTCATTTCGAGAAAATGTGCTTCAAAAAGAATCGGAGGCCGACAGCTAACACCATGACATCAAAAGTCAGTAAAGCAAAATCCCAATCGGGAGCAATAGTATCGCAATTCGGCAGTAGGACTGAAACAGTTCAGGTACGCGTAGCCATTAATAACGATTGTTCCGGTATTTTGCGGTTTATAATCGATACAGGATCTGATTGGACGGTAATCGGACTTCATCATTTAACTCTACTTGTTGCATCTACTGCTGAGCCAATTGAAAAAATCTACGACAGAAATGAAAGCCACTGTTACAGCCACAGGCAAAAAATGTCTCCGGAAGGCTATGTTTACCCCAGATTTTATTTTGGCCAGTCATATGTTGATTCAAAATTAATTATTTTTAGAGACATTAAAACCCCATTGCTTTCCATCGATGTTGCTAAAAAGTTGAACATTGTTCATATTAACACCAAAGGATCCGTAGAACACCCTGAGTTTGAAGCAAAAAAATATGCGGCGGGTGCTACTCAGAATCCCAAGTCAATTTTAACCCCGTTTAATAAAGGTAAAGTCTTTTTAAAATGTGAAACCCGTTGTTCCTCGAGCACAATTGACCCAGAGTGCGGTGATACCAAACTATTGAAACAGCAAATCCTTCAAGAGTACGACGATGTATTCGAATCCCAACCACCAATCCCAACCACCAATGGAATTTAAAATTGTTTTGCGCGATGATGCTATACCGTGTTGTATTTCTAAAGCACAAAAAAATTCCTGTTGCATTTCAACAAGCTCTAAAAAACGAACTCGACGAGCTCTTAGCAGAAGGCATAATAACACCTATCACAGAGGCAACAGAATGGGTTAATCAGATTGTTGTAGAGCCAAAATGCGACCAAAACGGGGAGTTTAATGGAAAAGTTAGGCTGCGCGTTGATTTTCGACATTTAAACAAATACTGCTTACGTGAGCACTACTTCAGCCCTAGTGTGCTTGACATTGTTCAAAGTATTCAAGCAAATGATGAACATTTATTTTCTAGTTTTGATGCATAGAAGGGTTACCACCAAATAGAACTCGCTGAAGAGAGTAAGCATTTAACTACTTTTTTGACACCTTTTGGACGTTTCCGTTACGAATGCGCCCCCTTTGGCATTAATTCGATCAGTGAGCATTACAACAGAAGAATGTCTGAAGAGTTACATGTGTAGTGATCCTGTATATCACTACAAGTTCCTATATAAATAACTATTACTGGAATGGCAACACTAGACAAAGAAACAACGAGAAAAGCAATAAGTTGTGAATAAGATAAAAAATTATTAAATAACTGTAAATAAGTGTATTGTATTATTTTGGCTGTTGTTACACGTTCTTTTAAATTTCCGTTGAACAAGAAGAAACAATCAAAGGAAATGTTTGATTATTTGTAGAACAATCATCTACACATGATCTGCCAAATACTAAAAAATTGTTGATGATAATATCGTATATTCTTCAAATAGTATAGAACAGCATACTGTTCTTGTGAAGAAATTTCTAACCCGATCTCGAGAAGCAGGTATTTGCTTACAGCGCAATAAATTTATCTTTGCTCAACCAGAAGTTACTTTCGCTGGCATAGTACTTAATCACAAAGGTTATAGTAGAATGCAAGACAAAGTAATCAAAGTTATTCGCTACTTTTAAAAGCCAGAAAGCTTGACCGATTTGCAATCGTTTCAAGGCATGGCTAACCAACTGGCTCCCTTTAACCGAGATCTGGCCACCGCTTTGCAACCCTTGAGACCTTTGCTGCAAAAAAATGCGCAAGCCTTTCACATGAATGATGAACAAACATTAGCCTTTGAAAATGCTAAAGAAATTCTAACCAGTAACAATGTGATTGCATATTATCGACCCGGAACGCCATTGCGATTGTTCACTGATACTAGTTTAAAACATAATCTTTGTTTTTACCTAAAGCAGCAACAAATCGACAACGATTGGAAAACGATCCAAACAGGGTCAAGAACCTTTACATCAGCTGAAACAAGATATGCTCCTATAGAACTTAAATTGCAAGCAATTGTTTATGCCACGAAAAAATGCCACAATTTCTTAGCCGGGACTAAAATTAATTTAGTCACTGACCATCGTCCCCTTGTAAGTATTTGCAATAAGCGAAGGCTGGATAACATAAACAACTACAGAATTTTACAAAACCTTTTAAAATTGATGGATTATAACTTTACAGTGTACTAAATTCCAGGTTCCCAAAATAAAGTTGCGGATTCATTTTCTTACAACCCTGTTGATAACCCTGACAAAACTGACCAACAGCATGCGGATTTACAGGCATTCTTTCTTCGAATTTGCCGTTTATCCCAAGCTTAAATGGCAGATTGTTTGTTTCGATTAGAACAGCTTAAAAAGATTGCTGACAACGACGTGGAGTATCAACTTTTAAAAGCCCAAATTAACCAAGGTTTTCCCCGAAACAAACACGACCTCTCCGAATTGCTGCACCCTTATTGGAAGGTTCGTGAAGACTTATTAGTAAGTAATGATGGCTTTGTTCTTAAAGGGACACGCTTACTTATTTCTCATGAATTACGAAAAAGCATATTGTCAGATTTGCATGCTAGTCACGCAGGGATCAAAGGCACAAAAGCAAGAGCCCGCTTACCCAGTAAACATTCATCATTGGGCCAACGTTGGCTTTAGCGAGGCTGGGTAGGGAGAAAGTTGGCAAAATTCCCAACATTTAACCAACAATGCCAACTTTCTGCCGATGATTTATTTTTGAGTTCTGGTTTATTCTATTTGTTGCGTTAAGTACTAAAGTGGAAAAAAAATTAAATTTACGTTGAAAAAAGCTTTTTTGACACTATTTCTTTGCTTATTAAAATTCGTGTTCACAGCTGCTGGTAATGTGTTGGGCCAACGTTGAAGGCAGCATTGGCTGTCTCCTCTGTGACTAAGTTGGTGATACGCTGGTAAGAAGTTGGCCAAAATTTTTTATTCAAATACATTACCAGTTGTTCGTGTTAAATATTGATGCAAGCTTTTTACAAAACAGCGACAATAAGTAATGTGCTTCTGCTACAGTTCTTTGCTTGATGAAATTTCAATTGCTTTGATTGTTAAGTAATAGAACATTTTCTGATGAGGGATAGCCTATATGTTTTTGTTGTGCCTCAACGTTTAAAAAGAATAAAAAAAAAATGTTGGTCTCTATGGTCTGATAGTTGAAAAAAAATTCGAACAGTTTTTGGATGACAGTAAAAAGTCGAAAAAACTGCCAACTATTTGCCAACTCTGCCAATAAAATGCCAATTTAACTTTGTTCTCTTTTGTTCAAGTCTATATGAATGAATTTTATTTGAGGGGCAGGAGTTTGCACAATGCTCCATTTGATATGCTCATAATTTGATTTGAAATAGTTAAAATTTTTATTAATAAGGTGTTGCAACCATGCATCATTCTTCTAACTACTATATCAAATATTACTGTATGCATGCTATAATGTTTAACGTTTTGTTGCTTCTTCCTTTTTCTTCTTCTGCTATAGTCCTATATGTTTGTTTATTTCTTTCTGTTTTTGTTGTGGCGCAGCAGAAATAAAAGATACTGATACTGATACTGATAATTTGTTTTTTAAGCGTTTCTATTTGCTGAATTAAAAGTAGTTCTTAGTTAATTACTTATGCTGGCATGGGCGTCCGCTGGGGGGCAAAGCGGGCATATGCTCCCTGGAAATTAACTTTTAATTAAGAAATACTTTAATTTCACTATATAAACTGCATTTTCGCAAAATTCTGCCCCTCCCAGAGATTACCCCCCTGGAAATTGGTTATGGGACGCCCATGTATGTTGGCTTCATCAGCAACGTCAATCGTCGCTCAAAGAACGTCAACCAACATGCAATCAACGCACTCGAAAGCATGAAGGACGAGGACGAAGTAACAACTACATCGCTAATAAAACCACAAATAAAAGATTTCTATGCAGTCTACATAAATATACGAATCTCCACTGACATCATTCGGAAGACAATTCCAAACTGTTCCATTGTTAACTGGAACAGATTTTACCTAGAATCCTCTTTCATTCCAAAATTATTCCTCCAACAACTAAACAGATCAAATCCCTTACCACTCTTCTTCTCAAATTTCTATGCAACATCTCCCCATTTGAACCCATTAAAAGATCCTCCCTCTACCTGCCCAAATCAGACGGTGGTATCGCCCTCCCTAATATTGGACTCAAAACTTCTACAGCTTTCTTATGGAAATTCGTCTATCTTCTTAAAACCCCTAACCCTCTTTCTTATTTTTGGATGTCATACGCAATCTACAACATTGGAACTAAAATCATACCTATAAAACCTGGACTATACTCCAACTCTCAACCCCACCGTCCTAAACCCAACCTCCTCTGGTCCAAAACCCTTTCCCTTTTCACAAAAATCTCTACCCCCCTCATGACATGGATCACCTTACCTTCAAATCACTTTACCTAACCTTACTTCAACCTGAAGTAACCCTATTCTAAACAATACTATCCCCCATACATGGCTCCGATTGACCCTTATAAAACCTTGTCCTTCCTTTTTCACAAACTTGGAAAAAGAAATATCCTTTAGGACAGCCTATAAAGGCTACACCTGGGGATGTTTCTTTTCCAAACATAACTTCAAACCCCGTAACCCTAATGACTTTCTTTGCAAAATCTGTCTCTCTTCTTCTGATGATCCTCACCATCTCTTTTTCCACTGTCCCTTTACCCGCAGCTTAATCTCACATCTAGAACCCCTTCTCACTTCCACATTAAAAAAACCTACCCATCTCACACAAAACACACTTCTATTCAATTACACAAATACAATTGGCACACCTCACATTATAATATCCAAACTAGCCTCATTAATTAGACTTTCTCTATACACCCTAAGAAATCGTATCTCTTCCTTTAACACCCCCATCTCTAATTCTACCCTCATTGAGGAAAAATATAAAATCAAAACAAAATTTAAACCTTTCCTTAAAAAAAAACTTTCCTGATTACCTGAAATAAATCCCTTTCTCTTTTTATTAGTTTTTTTCAATCTTTCGCTTTGAGTAACTTGTCAACCCTATCCTTTTAATTCAGACTTACCAAAGCTGACCTATTTTTTTTGTAATAATTATCAGTTAAATATTTTCAAAAAAAAAAAAAAAGAGCTTTGATATTTAATATTTTTTTTGCTTATTAATTCTTGTCATTTATTTATTATTGATGTATTGTTTTTTTTTCTATATTAATGAATTAGTGTATTGATTTATCCTATATTAATGATTTTGTGTATTAAATTATTCCCGTATTATGATTATTGTGTATTGACTCTTGTCGTTTATTTATTATCGATGTTTTTTTTCTATATTAATGAATTTGTGTATTGATTTATTGTATATTAACGATTTTGTGTATTAATTTATTCTGTACTATGATTATTGTGTATTGATTCTATTGTTATTGATTATTATTATTTTATGTCTTATTGTTACTAATTAGTCGCTCATCAATTATTGTATAAAAACATTTTCCCTTCTATAATTATTATCCAATTGTTATATTTTTTTTGCTTCTTTGTACTTACATGTAATATCAATACTCCATCTTCTTACTTAACGTAAATATATACATTTCTTTTTCATCGCTTTGTATAAAATCTCTCTTCAAACAGTCTGTGTATATATTATAGTCAACAATTTAAATACCATATTTTTTTTGAAAAATGTCTTCTATCCTTTTTCTACTATCAAAGAAACAAACACCATAAAAACAAAACATAAACAACTGTTTTTAATTCGTTTGTTTTGTGTTTTGCTTTTGATATGCGTGTTTTATAACTAAAATTATATAAAAAAAAAGTTAACTGCCGGACGCGTTCAGTCGTATATAAGTAACGAAACGAGGAACCGTCACGTAAGCAGCACGAAGCCAAGTGAAACATTCGAACGGTTTGGTAGATAAGCTCGCTACAGTGGTAATGATGCATGATGGTACAATTGTACAAAATAGTAGAGTTCACCTCACAGAACTCTGGGCTAATGTTTAGCACCAACGTCTTGCCAATGTTTCTTAAGTTGGCAGTTAGCGTTTTGCCAACGTTGGTAAGATGGCTGAAGTAGTTGGGCAGCTGCAGTAGCATGCGTTGGTCGTTCATAGTTAGCCAACTCTCTACAGCGTCTGGAATTTCAGTGTTGGCTAAACGCTGGCAAAGCGCAGTTTATCAGTGTTGGCGGAAAATGTGATTTTGGTGCACTCGACTCTGGGCCAACATTGGACGCCATCATGTTGCCAACATTTCTGATGCTGGAAAACTGCCTTTCGCCAACGTTGGCTAGAAGAAAAATGTTTACGGGGTAATAATGTACTAGCCCGGTATGGATATTGGCTAACAACATTACTAATAAATGCAGAAGCTGTCCTAAATGCGAATTTGATAGACCGAGTAACATCAAAGAGCCTTTACAATATCTGCCAGTTGCTGGATATCCCTTTCAAATTATTTCAGCTGATTGGTTTGACCTAAACGGAAATAAATTTTTAGTAATAGTAGATTGGTAATCGGGATACTTTGACGTAAAAGGTCCATTTATCAACCCTGATGCAGCTGCGGTCATTAGCAGTTTGCGAGAATGGTTTATAAACACTGCAGTTTGTGATGTATTTTGGAGTGATGGTGGCCCTCCTTTTGGCTCATCAGATGTTAATGACTTTTTAAAAAGGTGTGGAGTTGAGTGGCGTCCGTCGTCCCCACGGTAACCTCAATGCAACTCTGCGGCTGAATCAGCTGTTAAATGGGCAAAAAGTCTTCTTCGAAAATGTTGGCGTGGTAGAGGACAGCCTTTGATAACGAATGAAGAATGGATCAAAGGAATTCTGCAGTGGAAAAACACACCTCACAAATCCACAGGTCTATCTCCAGCCATCATGTTGTATGGTCATCCCATACAGGACGCTATCCCCTGTCACAAAAGTTCTTTATCACGACATTGGCATGACGAAAAACTTCGAGTTGAGAAGGAAGCAGAAAAAAGAAAAGTTGGAAAAATACTATAACGGAGGTATAAGAAATGTAGAACAGCTTAAAGTTAATGATCCAGCCTGCATACAAAATAATTGCACTAAAAGATGGGATAGATATGGACGGGTAATGGAATGTGTTCCGTTCCTAAAAATTGCCCACATTATGTATATTCACAATCTCATAAAAAATCTCTTTGATTTCGCTTTGGTCCGGCTCAAATAGCCTAAGAAATAACGGTTTTATAAGTAATTAAAATATTTTACATTTATTTATAAGAAAATGGCAACACTGCTTAAATTCCAGTAAATTCTAGACTTTCCGCGTGACCTGTTTTGACAATGATGCAATAATGCTTGTTTGTGATTCGCTGGAGTTAGCAAGAAATATCTAGTAGCTTGAGACCGATAGATATAAATACGGCGCGCTGGAAAGCAGTATTATGATTCGATGATTCGTTGTGGTAACTTAATTTTGGAAATTTGTTAACTGTGTGAAGTCATAGTTTTTGAACGCAAGTCTTTGGTTGTCTACGTGATTGTGAAGAATTAAGCTACTGAATCTGTATTTGCTGTTGATTTATACTATTCGGGCTCCTAAGTGGATTGGAGCATATTTTTTAATAAAGAAGATATTGTAGTAGTCTGAGCTGTGATTTAGCTAGACTATATTTTTGTTGTCGCTGGTTCGAAGGTCAGATCCAGCAAGAAGATTAAGAATTTATCTTTTAGTAGACACCGAGATTGCGTTATCGGCGAGGCCTTCTTTACAGGCGCCGAAAAGGTTAGACGATTAAATAACGTACTAAGTTACCGAATTAACTTCTACAAAATTTAAAAAACTTTTTACCAGCGGAACATAAATTTCAAAAACTCTCCAAAATTTAAAAAACTAAAATTTTTGGAAGTAACAAAATTTCAAAAACTTTAGCAAATTTTAATAAAATTTGCTACAGAATGCTACCACCAATCACGCCGACACTTGATTAAGCTCGAGTCAGGATTAATGATTCGACAAAATAGAATTCATCTTCGAAAGAGATATTCTCATCCCAAGAATGACACTAATTCCACTGAACCAAGCAATTACCTCGATGATGGTGACGTCAAAAACAATGAACTGAACGATGATTCTGATGACGAAGTCGGAAACAACTTCAACCGAGCAGCAACCGAGACTGAAAGTTCATGTGATAAATCTAGACGATCTGACCGTGAACATCGGCGACCTCGTCGTTTTGATGATTATGTGATGGAATAATTCAAACATTTACCTCGAAACGACCTTGCCCAATCAAACTTTTATTTTTATCACACAACCTTTTGCTTGCTTATTTTTTTGTTTTCTTATTTGTTTATTGCTTATTTAAGTCTTTCTTAATCCTTTATTGCTATAGCGGGTTTATCATTCTTTAAATTAATTTTTACGTTAAAACTATCTCTCGATCCTCTATAAGCCTTGATACAAAAAACTTTCAATATATGGGGAGGATGTAATATATTGGTAATTTTGATTTGCCAACACGCAACACACCATTTGTATTTCTTAGTAACTATCACGGACTAGTTAAGATGACGATGTATAATAAAGAAGAACAAGACATATAAAACTAACGTGTGTTTTATAAGAAAGAAATGACAGAATATTACATGGCGTCGTCGGCAGTTAGCCATAAATTGCTGCTTTGAAGTCCTGGTTACGTGATTTCCTTTCTTCCTGCTTGCGCCGACTCAAAATTCCCAAGATCTGGAGAAGAGCGCTTGTGATCGCGATCCCAAAACCAGGAAAGCCCGTGGGGGACCCAAAGAGTTATCGACCTATATCTCTGCTCTGTGTCCCCCCTACAAGATTCTCGAGAGGCTTATCTACGCCCGCGTTGAACCATTAGTCGATCCACTGCTCCCTAAAGAGCAGGATGGGTTCCGACGCGGGAAGTCAACCGTAGATCAAGTTGTTCTGCTAACTCAGAACATCGAGGATTCTTTCGAGGCTAAAAAGAAGGCCGGTGCCGTATTTATCGATCTGACAGCTGCTTATGACACTGTCTGGCACCGTGGCCTTACCTGCAAGCTGCTGAGACTACTTCCGGATAAGCACATGGTCAAAATAATCATGGAGCTTGTCCGAAATCGAAGTTTCACCCTTACCACCGGTGACAGCAAGCAAAGCAGGCTACGCCGTCTTGAAAACGGCGTTCCTCAGGGATCGGTCTTGGCTCCCCTCCTATTTAACATCTATACGTACGATCTTCCTTCCACGATTTCCAGAAAGTTTGCTTATGCTGATGATCTAGCGTTGTTGCATTCTTCTTGAAACTGGAAGGACTTGGAGGGGACTCTAAGTCAAAACATGTCCACACTGTCAGCGTATATCCAGACTTGGAGGTTGAAGCTCAGTCACACTAAGACGGTGACGGCAGCCTTTCACTTAAATAACCGAGAGGCCAAACGTGAGCTAAAGGTATACAACAACGGTAGACTTTTACCGTTCTGTCCAACCCCTACTTCTCTTGGGGTAAAACTGGACAGATCGCTCACGTTTCGTCACCATTTAGTGGCATTGCGCAAAAAACTATCCTCGCGCGTCACACTGCTGAGGCGACTCGTGGGCTCGGGATTGGGTGCTGGTGCTAAAACACTACGCATAGCCACCTTGTCTCTAGTCTACTCAACAGCTGAGTACTGTGCGCCAGTCTGGTGTCTGGTGTCGCAGTGCTCACACTCGCCTCATCGACAGTGTCTTGAATGACGCCTTGCGCATAGTTACTGGATGCCTGCGTCCCACTCCAACGGACCACCTACCTATACTCTCAGGCATCCAGCCAGCTGAGCTTCGCCGAATGGGAGCGACACTCTCCTTGGCTTACCGTGGATCTCTGGACCCCGATCATATTTTGCATGGTCTATTAAGTGGGTCCTCAGATACTCGCCAAGTGGGACTAAGATCCAAACGCCCGTTTGTGCCAGGTGCGCGGAATCTTTTGAAAAACCTTGCCAGAGTTGGCATCCGCGCCTCTGAATGGACAAATCAGAAATGGAACGCGGAGTACTGTGAAAATGCTTCCAGGCTCCGTGCTTTTGTGCCCGAGACCGGTGCCAGGCCTGTTGAGATGGGCTTACCCCGAGCAGCTTGGGTTAAGCTCAACCGCCTGCGGACTGGTGTTGGGCGATTCCATTCGTCCATGCACAAATGGGTTCTCGCTCCTTCACCGAATTGCGAGTGTGGCGCTTCTGAGCAAACCGCAGACCATGTACTAACAGCATGCCCTATACATCGGGCACCACATGGAGCACGAGGTCTGACGGTTTTGGATGACGAAACTCGATGCTGGCTTAATAACATCACTGCCAGCATTTGACCCAGGCAATGCAGCAGTCTGGGGTAGTAAAAGGATAAACCCTCGGCCCCAGTCCTGTTTGTGTCTGGCCTGGAGTGGATACCCTTCAAACGACGACGACGACGACAAGCCATAAATAAGCCAAAAAAAATAGTCTACAGAATTTCAAGAAGAAATTTAAATAATTACACTGTGTTTATAATAATTATCTAGTGTAAGTTCACAGTTTTTGCGTTGTGCATTTTAAGCACCGATAGTTGTTGTTCTAGGGACTCTTATGAGGTTGCTGCGCTGGTTACCCTTAAGCTTGAGGTTCGCATAATTGTTAAAGTATTTCATAAACATCACCCGGGCCGCTTTTAATTAACTTATTTTGTACACCATCAAATGAAAAAACTGTGTCTATATTATTGCAATTAAGAAAACAGCATTACTAAAAAAAATTAGTTCTTGTATTGAAAACTACAGAATACTAATACGTCAACACAAATAAACGTAGTCACAAAAAATTAAAGTAACCTGTACGAATGATATTGAAAGCCTTTACTTTCAAAAGTGATAAGGGTTATGAGGAACAATATCTTGCGGCGCTTATTAGAACTGCTTTCACCAGCACCCATTACTTTTAAATTATCACTTGAAAATTTTATCTTTTCTCTTTGTTTTGCGTATTCAATTCAGTCTAGAAATTTTTTTTACATGGTGTGGGTGGGCACTACCAGTAGGTTACCGAGAATTTTTGAAGGGGAGGGAGGCATACAACAACAATCAAATATGCTTAGTGGAAAAATATTTTTAAGTGGAAACTAAACAAAAAAATTTTTTTTTTGGAATCTGTTTCTGATTTCTCGATTTTCGTCGCAGAAATTTGGTGATTTCTAAAAAAAGTTCTTCATTTAAAATCTTTCTCTGATTTCTCGTATTAGTACCTGATTTATCTGGTTACCTCGTATTAAGGTGGGCATGACACAATGCCCCCCTAAAACTACTGGGCACTACTAATATGCTTCTTCAAATTGTTGGTTAACGTTATGATTGTTGATAACTTTTTAAATTTTTGTTTGCATAGAAGGCATTGAAAATATGTACTTTTTCCAGTTGCTTTTTTCAAGATATTAAAAAATTGCACTTTGTGGCCATTGGTTTTCATTACTACTTAAAAAAATATTATTGGTATGAGGAGTATTGGTAGGTTTTTGTTGTATGTTGAAAGAAATTTTCTCTTTCTCGGAATCACTGGATTCATCTGAATTTGTAATTTGTGTAGCAGCATTCATAAAGTGTATTTTTTGATTATTTTGAATGTTTTTAGTACCACTGCTAGCAGTGCATATGGTTAGTTTATTAGCAAACTCAGAAGAACCTCCATCTTCAGCACAATTTTCAGGGCTAGTTCTTTTTGGCAACACAGAAATAAATCTTTCCATGTAGGCCTAATTGTATTCCGTTAGGCCTATACAGCTATATCAGTTTAGAATTTATTTGAGTATGCAATTGCAACAGATATAAAAATTGCCTAACATGAATTATTGTATCTGATAAAATAAAAAAAAGACTGTAACTGTAAACCAGTTGTCACAAACTTTGTTCGGGAATCCCAAAGGACCAGTTGAGCTAGGTAACCCGAATACCTGCGCTGAAACAAAGCTGTGTCTAAATTTTATTTTATTCCGGCTCAAGAAGTAGTCTTGCTATGAGCCTGACGGTTTATACAGTTGATTTAAGGAAAGCCCGGATTGGTTTCGCTGAAGACTTTTCTTCACAACAAACAGAGACCACTGTTTCTAATAACAACGAATGTATTACAAAAATCACGTCCGACCAAATTTCTATTCCACGCTTTGCCAAACTGCAAAGCGAAATCAACACTATAACTCGACTCAATCAACACAAATAATTCTACCTCTGTAGAATACAACTGCCAACCACTGGCGCAAAATAAATTCAACACTCGACGACCAATACAAAAACTAACGGGCCTTCCGCCCCCAACCAATTACTTCTACTCGAGTCGTCTTCAAATCACATCTCATCTTAATTCTCTACGCGTCGGCTTTAAATAGAAACCAAAATCACGTGACGTAAACTTTCTCGTAAATTCGAGATTTAGGCAGAACCCTCTGGAGAGATCGTTACGCGAATATTCCACTACGTTCGAGATAGCAAAGCTTGAACAAAACATCTGTCAACGTCATCTGTCGAGTGAAAGAGAAAAAGATACATGCATCGAGCAATAGAACAAATTGGACGTATATCGCAAACAGCGCTCAAAGAGCCGCATTTATTCTTTTATAATAAAACTACGAATTGCTTTTAACGGGGATAAACTACATCGTTATGATTAAAATTATGAATGAAGTGTGACACCAGTAATCACGATATAATACTGCGCAGCTACGCAAGGAACTACATGATACTCAGGTACCTGACTACTGGTAGGCTAATGCTAGCAAAGATCCCACCACTGCAGATTGAGTGATTACGTCTCAACATATAGCCTTATATATTAGCCTAGCTTTTTTCTCAACGCTACACTACTATATAGTAACGAAGGCCTAACTGTGTAATCAGATCCTGGATCAAAGATACCGCCTCGTACAGTATTTTTCAAAATGGGAATGATCACATTCACACATTAATCTTAAAGTACACAGACTAAGTCAAAAGTTATCAAGTTGACCGTTGTGATCTTTTTCTGTTTCTCACGTGAGCAATACACTATGGTGAACAGTGAAATAAACGTTACTTATTCTTTCCTATACCGGTACTCTCAATATAAAAACTTTAAGCAATTACGGAAAATAGACCTAGCTTTGTAATAAGCTAATAGCATAACGTAAATAAAGCCAGCCAAATAAAGTGGCACCTGGCAATCTGGGCATCACACCCTATTTATTTTTGAAACAATTTCTGTTGACCTAAAATGGTATTGGTAATAAAATCGTTATCGCAGTCAATTACTATCCGACAATCAAAGCAATTTTTGTTAGCGATTAACTGGATCTAACTTGCTTACTTATGACTCACAATGCCTTGCACCAGTCTACAATGCTAGGTAGTGGTCACGGTTTAGTGATCATCTTAAAAGTTGTAGCTATTTTCCGCTTTTTCTGCTCAAAGTCCATTTCACAAAAAGTTACCAAAATATCTAGTAAAACAACTGAAATAGTAACAACCCCAAAAAACCGAACATTTTTTTAAAGTATGGACGTTAACGATAATGGTACTAAAAATGTACCGCATTACAGTACCGCGGTACTGCCCACTACTTGTTACTGAGTTGTACAATTTCCTCAAAAAGTAATTACTTCTTAAATTTAGACCTTTTATAATCTTGGCAACGAAAGGCGATTTGTGTTATGAAACATTAGTGTTATGATTTGAAAGTTAAAAAAGTCAAATCTTTTTTAGGGATTTCTTATGTAAAGCTTACATAACGTTTTGGTTGCTCAGGAGCAGGGTCACCAAAAATTTTTTGGCGGGAGGGCAAAATTTAAAACAAAACACTTTTTTTGTTGGATAGAAAAAATTATAGCTAAGGTTTCAAAACTAAATGGAATTGACTGAAAATGAAAGTTAAGGGTTCGAGATATAGTTGAAGATACAGTTGTACCAACCCAAAAAATTTTAGGGTCAATACACGTTTGCCTAAATATTGCCGGAAATATAATTTTTACAGCATCATTTGGAGAAGCTAAAAACTCATACCTATTTAAAGTGAAGAGTCGATTAGCGGTACAAAACTTCAAGATAGCTTTGAAAAGCATGTTTATTCCTCGAAGACTATTCATCTGACACTTATTGGGAGAAATTGTCAGAATGAACTGTGAGCAATCCGATTGTGCTTATATGGGCAAGGAGAATGGGTCTGATTGGTTAAAAAAGGCATCCAATCAGGAATAGAAAAGAAAAGAAAAGAAAAGGAAAGAAAACGAGAGTGCGTCTGAATGGTCAAGAGAGACAACCAAACAGAAGTAAAAGTAAAAGAGCGTTAATGAACGAGTTTTAAAGTGTAAAGAAATTCCTTGTGTGGACAGAGATTGGGTTGAAAATATTTGATAATCGGTAGGTATGACCTACGTAGTACGTACATCCCAAAGGTTGCAAGAATGCATTAAGCAACATGTTCCCAGGTCGATCAGAAACCATCATTCTTCTGAAGATTGCTCTAATCTTTCCCGTGCGCAAGAAAAACAACACTTCTCAAGTCACCGCCAATGACTCTGCTATTGGACAGCATCTTTTGGAAAACTGTCCCTGTCCCAGCCAATACAATGACACCAAATTCTCTATCCTTGCCCGAGGACGTAACGCAACAGTCAGTACGTAGGACGTACATCCCAAAGGTTGCAAGAACGCATTAAGCAACATATTCCCAACGAATTAAGCAAATGCAAGAAAAACAGTACTTCTCAAGTCACCACCCATGACTCTGCTATTGGACAGCATCTTTTGGAAAACTCTGCTTGTGCCAGTCAATACAGTGACACCAAATTCTCTATCCTTTCCCGAGCACGTGCTTCTTTCCATTTGAAGTTATGTTTATCAAATATTTTCAACCCAATCTCTGTCCACACAAGGAATTTCTTTACACTTTAAAACTCGTTCATTAACGCCCTTTTACTTTTACTTCTGTTTGGTTGTCTCTCTTGACCATTCAGACGCACTCTCGTTTTCTTTCCTTTTCTTTTCTTTTCTTTTCTATTCCTGATTGGATGCCTTTTTTAACCAATCAGACTCATTCTCCTTGCCTATATAAGCACGATCGGATTGCTCTCAGTTCATTCTGACAATTTCTCCCAATAAGTGTCAGATGAATAGTCTTCGAGGAATGAACAAGCTTTTCAAAGCTATCTTAAAGTGAAGACTTTTTTGGGTTTTTACTATATAGTTTTCTTAAAGGGAAGATAGTTTTTCGTTTTATTGAAACACAATGTACTTTTTTTCTCTATGTTATTCTTCTGACCAACAAGAAAACATGGCAGCAGATGGCAAGCGTTTTATTTAGGTCAACCGTCAATTAAGCAATTATGCCGATCTCCTAATTCGTAGATAGCTTAGCAAGATATAGCTGTTTTTTATTTTTTATTTAGTGTTATGCTATGAAATTGATTTTTTCATGGATTTCTTACGTCACAAAACTTACACAACGTTAGTTTTGGTTGCTCAGGAGCAGGGGCACCAAAATTTTTTTTAGCAAGAGGACCAAAAATATCGGCAGCGTGGTCGAGTGATAGAGTGCCGTGATTGTGATCTACATGGTAAGGGTTGAAAACCTATTAGCGCCATTCTGTTTTATCCTTAGAAACACTTCTTTACGACACTTTCTCCGGCTTATCGGTTTTAGCAAGCAGTTCTAAATTTTTATACAACAAAAAAAAACTATAAAAAATTTCAACCAGACAGCAATATCTTGGCATCTCTGGAAGCAGGCTGGGGTAATTGCTTGCCCTATGTACTATCTTCGTCGCTTTCCTGCGAGTCAGGAGAACGAATCGAGAGACGAAATGATATTAATGATCATACGGCACCTTTTTTTCTTTAATGAAAAAAATTGTAGCTAAGGTTTTAAAACTAAATGGAATCATTCGAAATAGAAAGTTAAGTGTTTGAGATAGAGTTAAAGACATAGCCGTGCCAGCCCAAAAAATTTTGGGGCAATACATTTTTTTCCAAATATTGCCGGAAACATAATTTTTATAGCATTGTGTGGAGACGCCGAGAAGTCATTTAAAGTGAAGGCTTTTTTTAAAAAAAAAAAAAATAGTTTTTGGTTCTATTTAACCAAAAACCATGATGAAGACTAAAAAAAGGTATTTACACTTTAATTCAGTGAGACATTTTTCAATTTTTGTCTTAACTAGTGAGGATCAAAAAAAGAACATCATTTAATTTAAACAATTATGCTTCTCATGATGACCTTTTTTATATTTATTGTGAGTACTTTATTAATCAAAGAATACCTCTTTTTCTCAATTTTACATCTTTGCTAACTTATTGTTCTTTACTGTTGTTAAATCACTATTTTTATATTTTTATATATGTTGTCAAATCACTATTTTATATTTGTCGGCAGCGTGGTCGAGTGGTTAAAGCGCCGTGCTTATGATCAACATGATCTCGGTTCAAAACCCACTCGCGCTATTCTGTTGTGTCTTTGAGAAAGACACTTTACGGCATATTCCCCAGCTTGGTGGTCTTGGCAAGCAGTTTTAAATTACAGTCATATCTCTATTAAATTACAAGCGGATAGCAATATCTTGGCATCTCCGGAAGCAGGTTGGGGTAATTGCCTACCCTATGTCTTAGCGGCTCCGTCGCTTTCCTGAGAGTGAGGAGGCTAAATATAGAGATAAATAAATAAATAAATAATTATA
Organism: Diplosoma virens; assembly: GCA_963680785.1. Taxonomy (NCBI): domain Eukaryota; kingdom Metazoa; phylum Chordata; class Ascidiacea; order Aplousobranchia; family Didemnidae; genus Diplosoma; species Diplosoma virens. Next base: position 15,052,492 of record OY796885.1, read on the forward strand.
TTTTGTTAGGTTAAACTTTTGTCGAATTTATATGGTTGTGGAAATAAATCTAATTCAATACTTCTTTACTGCAAATTGTAAAGGCCACTATCAACCTTCTCATCCCCTTCCATTTTGAAAATATTGAAAGGTAAAGGGAAATTATCTCTTGCTTGCACCTTGCTTTTGTTGCCCCATATTAGGAATCTTTTTACGGAGTTTTATAGGTTAAATAAAATGTAATTTTTAAAATCAGTAAAACTAATTGCACTATATCAATACGATAACTCATTGTTATCGAGTTCTTTCGAGTATTTTCCAAAAACAAAAAAACAAAAAAAAACAAATTTATTCCTTCGGTAAACCAAATTTATTACATTGTAAAGCAGAGGCAGGTTGGCCATAGATTTGGATTAAGATTTAAATTCTCCGGATTTAAGAGATTTTATGGATTTGAATTCTAAAACATTGGTTTTCGCATGGGATCCAAACTTAAATTTTACATATTTTGACTTAAAACAAGTCAACAAACACGATTGAATTATGAATTTTAAAATAGAAAATATGGATACGCTTTACAAGTTTTTAGGATTAGGTTTAGCATTTATTAGATTAGGGCTTTTGGATCAGAATTAATTTAAACGTAAAAAATGGAAATCCGGCCAGCTCTAGCAGGGCTGCTCAACTTTTTTGCCGTTTTTGGACTCATTAATTACAGAGTTAGTTTCAAGTAAAATATCGATTAAAGAATTTAAAGTAAATTATATAAAATTATGCATTTTAAACATAAGTTTTGTAAATGCCATTTACTCCTATTAAAAATATAACAAAGGAAATGATCCGATATTTTTAATAAAATTGTTTTAGCACGATGCGCCAGGGTTGCCAGATTGGCTTTTTTGACGCCAAATTTTTTTAAACAGGTTTGGCGTTTTGGTGGTTTTTTTTACCAAAATAAAAAAGTCCGACATGGAAAGGAAGCGAAGACCTTTTTTTTTTTTTTTTTTAGAGATCACTATCATTTTGGAAGAAAAAGTAGCGAAATCAGAGATTGAATCAAAGTGAAGACCTTTTTTCTTTCTTTTTTTTTTTTTTTTTAGAGATCGCAACCATTTTAGAAGAAAAAATAATTGCGCGTGGTCGCTGCCTACCTTTAAAATGAAATAGCTAAGTTAATTTTTAAAAAAAGAAAACAATTAAGATAAATTTTAAAAAAATAAAAAGTGCATGCATAAGCACAAAAGGTAGTACCGTAACAATACTGTATCACAATAAAATATACACATCCGAACCATATAAAGAGAATTTTGCATAATCATGTACTAGATTGTAATGTCTAATTGTTGTGATGTCGGAAAGTGGATTTTGTTGATTGATGAATTGTTGGATTTTTTAAGTTGTAAAAAATTACAATGTTGAAGATTTAAACTGAAAAAAACCATTAAGAAATTACTGAGTCTCTTCAAGAAGTCATTGTAAACAATTTTTTCTATGAAACCACCCCAGAATTTTCCTACAACACCAGGATGGAATAAAAAAGGAACCAAGAGGAAAACGATCTTTTCAAGAAGCAATAGAAATCATGAAGGATCCAGGTTAGTTCCACAAACAGAAATCATTTACTGTGACTTCATGAAAAGACCCCAATTATCTTGACCTACTTTCAAACATTCCAAGATGTTTCTGTCCCCTTGAAAGTTTTTTATTTTTTTTAAAAATAATTATCTAGTAATTCTTCTTTTGGCCTTTTCCTGTAATCAGGGATTGCCACAGCATCCTGTTTTCAATGTCCTTCTTCCTTGCACCAGCTTTTCCCATATCCTCCTTCACTACATCCAGAAATCTTCTTTTCAGCCTCTCTCTTTTTCTCTTTCCTGGTAACTCCATTTCCATCACCCTTCTTACGTACTCCAGGTCTTATGACATGTCCATACCACCTCAGCCTAACCTCCCTCATCTTCATTCCTAACTGTTCTACCTTAACTGTATCCTTGATGTACTCATTTCTAATCTTATCTTTTTTCATCACTCCCATAGCAAACCTCAACATTTTCATCTCACAACTTCCATCTCTTTTTTGTGACTGCCACCATCTCAAGTCCATACATCATTGCTGGTCTCACCACTGAACTGTACACTTTTCCTTTTACTCTAGCTGGTAACCTCCTGTCACAAATTACTCCCAATATTTTTCTCCATCCATTCTATCCTGTCTGTCACAAATTACTCCTAATACTTTTCTCCATCCATTTTATCCTGCCTGCCCTTTCCTCTTTACCTCCCTTTTATAACTACCACTTTCTTACACTGTTGATCTTAAATACTTCAATTTCTTTACTCTTGGCACTTTTGTGTCCTCCATCTTCACTGTTTCTTCGTCATTTCTTCCATTTACCCACAGACATTTGGTCTTGACCTACTTACTTTCATCCCTCTTTCCAACGCATACCTCCAGCATTCTAGTCTCTACTCCATTTTCCTGGTCTCTTTGCAGATCATAATATCATCAGCAAAACTACCACAACAGCAACATAAATTCAGCAAAACTACAAAACAGCAAAATAAGAATAATTATCTAGTAATATAACTAAAATTTACTGATCTACAAAAACTTGGTGAAAAAGAATATCTTTTGTTTATTACATTTGTGAATGTAAATTTTGTTTATATTTATTGCTTTGGAAGATCAAGGAATAGTTAAACAATAGCAGGAAATTGAACTATATTTGAAATAGCTTTTAAATGTTAATAATTTTCTTGTTTGTGGCTATTACTTATCTTATGTGCCACAATAATATGCTTGAATAGCAACAAAATAATAACCTGTTTTTACCAATGTTTCCATATAGAAACTTGATATAAGTTGATGTATATCTTTAAAGAAGATTGTATTTTCCTGTTTTTTTCATGCTCTCATATTAATATTAATATGTGATGTAAAAATAAGTTTTTTTGAACCACTGTACTTTTTTAACAGTTTTTTTGGTGGGAAAATAGGCAAAAAATTGATTTATAAATTCATAAAGTTTGGCTAAATTTAATTTAAGCTAGATATTTGCCATGAGAGTTTTTGCTGTAAAATTGTAACTCTTTTTAAATCTTAGGTATTACTTAATGTAGATCAATGTTTTTAACTTAATGATTTAGTTGTATAATGCACTAATTTTAACTGTTTATAAATGATGTTTCCATATGGGAACATTGGAGGTTTGCCACCAACTGTTGCTGAATTTTTATACTATGTAAAAGTCAAGATAATTAAAAGATTGATTGTTTTGGTCTTAAACAATATGTTACATTGTTTTAAAATTATTTTTATCTAATTCAGAATAACTTAAATTCTGATATAATATAGCTTGTATAACTTCAACTAATTCATTACAAAAATATACCCAAAACCTTAGATTCATATGTTTAATAATTGCTGCAATGGAAAACTTTACAAGTGCAAGCAGTATGATAACTTTGTTGTTGGAATTGCAGCAATTTTTTGGCACATAAGCCTTTATATCATGTTTATTGACAAGTATGAAAAGCATCAAATGTTAGTGTTACCCAGCCTTATCTAAGATTGTTTTATAACAAAGGGTAGAAAGCTTCCTGGGCTAAAGTAATTTTATGAGATATCTTTTATAGTCAAGCCAGATAGAAGTATTTTTATTGTTGAAAGTATGGGTGGTGTAGGTGTTTGTGACTTTTTTTTGGTAGCTATCAATTGCAAATTTCAGGAAAGAAGTGGTACAACCTGCTGTTTAGCAACATTTTCAATGCTAGTATAATTACAAATTGGCGTATTTAGGGAGAACTTTATGGCAACAAAATGTCTTATTTAAATTTCTATTGCAAAATCACGTCTTCAGTCAAACCTGTAAAAGTTTCGTCATGCTATTCTGAAATTTATTATGAGAGATCACATCGCTTTCTGACATCCATTATTATTTATTTTTTTATATTTATTTTATATCTATATTTATCTTCCTGACTTGCAGGAAAGCAATGGAGGCACTAATACATAAGTTAAGCAATTACCCCAAGCTGCTTCCGAAGATGCCAAGATATTGCTGTCCACTTGTAATTTAATAGAGATATAACTTTAATTTAGAACTGTTTGCCAAGACCACCAAGCAGGAAAAAATGCCATAAATTGTCTTTCCCAAGTACACAACAGAATGGTACGAGTGTGTTTTAAACCGAGACCATGTTAATCTTAAACATGGTACTTTAACCATTTGACCATCTTGCCAACAGCAAGGGCAGTGCAAGATTTGCCACAAAAGCACTCGTGTGTATTGCACAAAGTGTAATGTCCAGTTACACAAAAGCAGAGGTGTTGTGTGCTGGGATATATACTACAATCCAACACATAAATGAATTGCAAATTGGATAAACAAAAAAATTTTTATATTTTATCATTGTCTGGTTTTTCCTGGGAACCCTTCAATGTCCCCATATGGGAACCTGGTCATTTTAAAAAATATATAATATTTATCAAAAAGAATTTTTTTACCGGATTGACAATAACCGGATGTTTAAAGACAGAAAGATGTGAAGAATGATGATATGCTGTGGCCACCCCTGACTAAAGGGAAAGGCCAAAAGGAGAAGAAGAAGAAGACAATAACCAAACTAGATCTGTAAGAATCAACAAATTTGCAGCTCTGTAACATACAGTGATAAAATACAGGTTAAAAACTGAATGGACAATTTATTTAACTCAGCAATTTATGACCAGTTCATAGATAAATTCACTATTCCTTGTTAAACTATATGGACAGACAGACGGCAGACAAACATATTTTATTTGGTCACAAAAAACAAAAAAATGATAAACGGAAAGTAACAATTTCAATAAGTAACAAATAATTCAATGTGACTGGGAAGTTGCGAACAGACCTCATGGTTATCCAGTCAAGCAACCACCCATTATCAAATGCCTCAGATATATTTGTAGGTGATATATGTAACAAAAATTATTTTCAAGGATATTTAAATTGTGGAACTTGTGCTATTACTTGAAGAACATACTTTTTCCATAAAAGAAAAATATTTTAATGTTGAGATAAGAGATATTGTTTAAACCGAGATTTAAAAGAATTAAAGGAATGTCTTTTTATTTCTGACGGAATATAATTGCAAATTTTAACTCTTGGTATTTTATACACCTTTGCAGTCTATTTGAACGATATTTAGGAATATATAGGTTGTCCTTCTGATTCTCTAGTGTGCCTAATTGAAACTTGATGGGTTTTTTTAAAGTAATTAAGAAAAGGAGTAGGGTTAAGTGTTCTGTTGCAGTTACCGGTATATACAAATTTAGCTACTTCATGCTTAAAGGTATTGTGAATCATCATAATGTTTAATCTTTTGTAGAGAGGTTTAGCAGAACTTAGAAAAGGGACATTACATGCAACTTTTAGAGCTCTATTTTGTAAATTTTGAAGATATGTTGTATGTGTCAAACCTCAAATTGTAATTCCATAGGTGATGTGTGATTGGACAAGTGAATGATAAAGTTGTAGTAATATTTGTTGGGGAATAAATGATTTTAATTTGGTCAGAATAACAACAGAATACCAACAATACCAACAGGAAACTTTACTTTCAAGTACCTTTATGTGTTCATAAAAAGAGAGTTTGTTTTCTATTATAACACCTAGATACTTTGAGTTTGGAACAGTAGCAATAAAGGAGTCGGCAAATATCATGTTATAATTGTCATTACTATTTTGTAACAATTTAGGAGAGATAAAATTAATATTGGATTTTGACAGATTAACAGTCAATTTATTGTAACAGCACCATGCGTATACTTTATTTAATTCACTATTGATGAAGTTTTGAAGAGATACAGGGTTGCATGCTTCAAATATGAGGCAGGTATCATCTGCAAACAATCTAGGTGTGCAGTTCACGGAATTAGGAAGGTTATTAACATATATAAGAAAAAGAAGGGGGCCCATAGAAGATCCTTGTGGTACCGTACCCCATATTTTATCTCTTTGTGATTAGATTTGGTCTGTTTGAAATTTACGTACTGTTGCTGACCACTTAAGTATGAACTTAATAATTTGAAACCCACTCCTTGAATGCCATAGTGGGCAAGCTTGGTCATTAGTATTTTATGACAAACAGTGTCAAATGCTTTTTTGAAATCTATAAAAACCAATCCAGTATGCAAATTATTATCAATGTTGTCGTAAGCTGTAGTGGTTAAATCAAGCATAGCATAGGATGTAGAAATTTTACCTTGAAAGCCGAATTGATGAGGATACAAAACTTCATGTTTTTGAAGAAAGCCATTAGTCTATTGTAAATCATTTTTTTGATTATTTTAGAAAAACAAGTTAATATTGAGATGGGGCAATAGTTGTTTATCTCCTCTTTTGAGCCGTTTTTGTAAATAGGAGCTATTTTAGCAATTTTGAAGTTATTAAGAAAAAGGCCATTATTAAATATAAAGTTTGTGAATATTTGTAAATATGCAGCAATCTACAGTGCTGGACACTTTAAGAAAGTAAGCTGGTATATTGTCATGTCCGATTGCCTTATTGTTGTTTAATGATAAAATATGATTCAATATTTCATTTACAGATGGAAGTTCTAAATATATGGAGGATGAGATTTTTTTGTTTAGAAATTCATATGGTTTTTTCTTTGTTTTTCTTGAAATATTATTGGCCACCTTAGAACCGATAGAACAAAAATAGTTATTAAACTTATTTGAAATGGTTGTGGGGTTTTCAGTAGTGGTATCATTTATCTTTTTTGAGTTTGGGAAATGACAACAGGATGAGTTTGGCAAAGTGGATTTAATAATTTTCCACGTTTTTTGTGGGTTTTGTTTGCACTTTGAAAGTTAATTTTGGAAGTACATTTTTTTTAATAAGGTTTTTAAATTAGACAATTTATTCAAATAGCTTTTAAAGTTTTTTTTTTTGGTCTCATTGCCATTTATAAGCATGGATTGGTAGATGATTTTTTTTTTTGAATCGAAGTTAAAATTCCTTTGGTTATTCATGTTTTTTTTGCTAATTTTTGTTGTTTCCAACTAAGTTGTTTTAATGATGCATGCTTGTTGATTATTCATGAGTTGTTTTTACAAAATTGTCAAAAGTTTCGTAAAAATTTTCGCAATGCAATGGAAGATTAGTGGATATAAGTTGTAAAAGAGAATTGCTCAATTTTACACAAAACATTTCTAGGCAAAAGTTTTTTCTGTTTCTGTAGTAATGCACATTACTACTCGACGATTTGAGAGACTTAAATTGTTTTATTGAGCAAGACACGGGGTAATGATCCATTAAATCACTTAAAATTATTATTGAAGATAATTTTTTTTTTAATTATTGCATACCTTTGCTGCAAAAAGATTATTGGTGAAGCTATTATATTTTAAAAAAACACTTGAATTTTAGTTTTAATTTTTTTCAGCTATGATGCAATTAGTCTTCACACATTTTATTAATATTAAACAATTTATTATGTAGTCTTTATATCAGTATATCACTAAATTAAGCAATAATTTATAAATAATGAACTCAAAATTAGATATTTGAGTCAAAAATTTAGCTTTGAACAATTCCCCTTTTATGATTTATCTATGTGTTAAAAAAAAATTCATAATCTGACACAATTATTGACATTTGTTGCTTTAAAAATCAAAAAAAATTATTTTTTTATACTATACATTTTTAGAAGTTTGTTTGGAAAAAAGATAGTAGTTTTGCTAGTTTATATTGTTTAATGTTAATCTTCAGCAATTGCTTAATTCAGTATGCCCAAAACCTCTTTACAAGCTTCATTCAATCCATTTGTCCATAAGATTGAATTGACAAAGCCACAAAAGCTTCAAGTTTTATTTATGTCTATAACTATTGCACCAATTCGATTTTTAATAGTTATATTCTTGTTTATTCTTGGATGGTGTTTGGGTTCTCTATTTACTATTAAAGCTGACACATCAAAGCCAGCTTCTCCATTAAGACAAACCTTGTATCAACTCTTGTATTGGTTTGGTCGAGCTATTCTATTTGTGTGTGGGTTTTACCATGTAAGAGTGAAGGGCAAACGAGCTTCATACCAAGAAGCTCCGATACTTCTAGTTCTTCCTCATTCCTCACTTTGGGATGTCATTGTATTGTATGCATCATCCCCAATGCCAAGTCCTCTTTCTAAAGTTGAAAACTTCAAAATTCCTCTTATAGGCACATTCTTGAAAGCAATGCAACCTATATTAGTGCACCGTGCTAATGTCACTGACAAACATAATGCTATAAATGAAATTAAAAAGCGATTGTCTTCTAATGATATATGGCCTCAGTTAGTGATATTTCCGGAAGGAACTTGCACAAACAAAAAAACTTTGCTTAAATTCAAGCTTGGTGCTTTTTTGGCTGGAACTTCTGTGCAACCTGTTATTATTAGGCATCAAAACAAGCCAAATATATCTACTTGGACTGAAATTGGTCCAGGTGCTTTTTATCTCATTTGGCTAGCTTTTTGTCAAATAAAACTGAATGTTGAAATTGAATACTTGCCTGTTTATCAGCCATCAGCGCTTGAGAGAAAAGATTCAAAGCTGTATGCTAATAATGTTCAAAATTATTTAGCAAATGTACTTGATGTGCCTTGCTCTGACTACTCTTATGAAGATCGATTGTTAATGAAACAAGCAGGAAAACTGAAACTACCTAAAGAAATTGCTTTGGTTGGTTTTTTAAAAATCAGTACAACCTATAATATAAAAGTGCAAGATATTATTGAGCGTTTAAAAGATTTTGCTAGAATTTCTTCCAATTGTTCTTCTGGCATTATCACCTTAGAAGATCTCTGTGCTTACTTGAAAATTAAAGTTACTCATTCAATTCAAAAGTTACTTTTGGTTAGTTCTAATGATTTAACTGCAAATCTTTCATTTTTGCAGTATTTAACTTTATATTATGCATTAACAAAGAAAATTGAAAAACCGTCAAATTTACTGGCTGCTTATGAAGTTTATCGTCTTGCTAGAGTTTCTACAAGCCATGGTGATATGATTCAAGAAATTTTGGATGCAATAAACCAAAAAAAATTAATGTCTGAAGAAGAATTTGCTGAATTTGCCCATTTCAACCCTTTTTATGCTAATCTTTTATTGCAATGTGAAAATGACACCAGTTTTAAATGAATTTACTAGGATTTATTTTATACTATAAAATTGTAAATTTTATGATTGTGTAGTAGATCTCAATATTTATGTATATGTGTGTTATGTTTTTTACTATTTTTTAATTTCTAATCAATGAAAAATTCTCTTCCCCCAAACATTAAATTCATGGCTTATTATGCACTTCTATTAATTTTTTTTTCAAATGTTCACCTTTTGTTTGCCATACGAGGTGCATTCAATAAGTTTCCAGACTTTTTTGGTATGGACACTTTTATTAACCGTACACACAAAAAACTCTAGTCCCCTTCAAAGTATTCTCCTCCGACATCAATGCACTTATTGTACCGTTCCAACAACTTCTGGAAAGCCCCCTGGAAGTCTTCTTGTGTGAGCGTGTTTAGGACCCTCGTCACAGCCTCTTTTATGTCCTCAATTGTGGAATAACGATTGCCTCTGAGGTTTTCCTTGAGCTTTGGGAATAGCCAAAAGTCGCAGGGAGCAAGGTCCGGGCTGTAGGGAGGATGGGGAACCGTCTTGATGCCCATCTGGGTCAAATAGTCTGTGACGAGGATGGATTTGTGGACTGGGGCATTGTCCTGATGGAAATGCCACTGAACTGCTCACGAATGATTTTGTGTACAGCTCCCACACTGACATTAAACTGTGCGCTTAGTGTCTCTATAGAAACACGACGGTCCCTATTCATGAAATCGTTTATTTGGCCAATCATCTCTGATGTTCTGACTTCCCTACTCCTCCCACATCTCTCATCATCCCTCAAGGACTCCCTGCCTTCCTTGAATCTCTTGTGCCACTGAAAAACTGATGATCGATTCATGCAAGATGGTCCATAAGCAGTCTGAAGCATACCATACGTTTCCGTGGCAGTTTTTCCAAGTTTAAAATAGAACTTGATCGCATATCGTTCTTCTAATGTGTCCTCACGTCCAGATTGCATTTTTGAAATTCACCAGCTGTGACAATCAGGATTTAGTAAGGTGTACTCTAATTCCTACTGTAGCTATAAATTTGCACCTAAACAAGAAAAAATTGGTCAATCATCTCATAAGGAGTATAGTAACAACATACTGAAATATCTCGAGTTTACGGCAATTATAAATGCCTGTACAAAAAAAGTCTGGAAACTTATTGAATGCACCTCGTATGACTGTTTTTTTATGTATTTCCTTTTCAATCATTATTTATAGCTTTATTTCTATTGTCATTGTGGTGGGTACTGTAATTTAGTTTTGGTTTTGTTTTCTTTTTGATTTGCAAGAGCAGAAGTTTAAGATTAGCGGGTAAAGAGAATTTTCCACTTCACTTTTCAGGCCAATATAACATTTGTTTGCATTTGCTGCATTACAAGATTTTTATTATGGCCAATAGCGCAATACTGCTGTGGAATTAGCAACAATTGCTTATAAATTGTTTTTAATGTTAATGTGCATAATACTGGGTGCCCAATTTTTGTTTTCTAAGTTTTAGGCCTTGAATTCTTATGGATTGTAATTAATTAATCAATCTTTATTTAGCTCACGCAAAAGGAAACACAAATACAATGAACAATAAATTAAGAATAACTACACAAATTTAAATACAGGGTGGGGCATAAATACTGTTACAAGATAAAATACAAACATATTTTGAAAAAAGCTTTTATTTCAATATTTAAATTTGCAAACATTCAAGACTCATACCAACAAACAATTTCACACAAACTTTATTCAAAATGCTTTCCTTTAGCCTTTACTACAGCGCGGAGTCTTCTGGAGAAATCATTGATGGAGGCACGCACTATTTTCATGGGAATTTTCTCCCATGTTTTCATCAATTTTAACTTCAGAGCTTTGATACTAGGGCTGGGTTTAGAGCAGGCTTCACTCTCAAGAATTGACCATAAAAAATAATCTAGAGGGTTGAGATCTGGTGAAGAAAGAAGCCATTCCTCTTTACTAATCCAGGTGGGGCAATTGTTTTCACACCACACTTGAGTCACCCAAGCTGTGTGACTTGTTGCTCCATCTTGTAGTGTCCAATTGTCTTCACCATATAGAGATTTGCACCATGGTATTAAAGCCCCTCTAAAATATTCTTTATGTAAAGTTCTTTGTTAATTTTAACCCCCGAGGGTACAAAAACCAGAGGGGATTTCCCCTTTTCAAAAATTGCTGTCAACACCATTACTGAAGCAGGTTTTTGTGTTGTGAAGACTTTCCTTGTATTGGCAGGGATTGAATCTAAGGTTTTTGCCAAAACTCGATCATTTTGGTGATTGTGCACCTGTTGCACAGTGAATAACTTTTCATCAGTAAAGATAAGATTTTACAGCATGCCATTTTTGAGTCGTTTCGACAATAGTTTGCTTCTTGCCAGTCTCTTTTCAATTGTGGCCTCTGAAATGAGCTGTCTCTTTTGCAGCTTTTAGGGTGACATCTTAAGATCATCGTGACAAATTCTGCACATAGTTCTTGGTGATATTTTTGATTCCTTTGCCATTTTTCTTATCGATTTCCTCAGATTACGTCTGATTTTTTCTTTTACACTTATAATCAGATTAGGTGTTCTTGTTGCGAGGGCGTCCTGATTGAGGTCTGTCTGTGATTGAGGGTATTTTCTCAAATCGATCAATCATTCATTTGATCAGCATTTGGTTGATTTCAATTTTTTTCCTAGTTTAAAAATTTCTGTGGGGCTAAATCCTTTTTTGTGGTGCTCAATAATGAATTTTCTTTTTAATTCTAGCAACATTGCACAGTGTATACTTAAAAATTTTCTGAAAAACAAGAACTGGGTATATATTTAAATAAATTGATAAAGCTAGTTTAGCTTTTTAGTTAAATTTATTAGTACTAAAATTGACATAAAATTTTGTAACAGGACTTTTGCCCCACCCTGTAAATGTCAGGAGACAGATGAAATCATTAATACTGTTTTTTACTGTTGGTTATAAAAAAACTGATAAAACCGAACGAAAAATTGCAACCTGACAGCATTATCTTGGCATCTTCAAAAGCAATTTGGAGTAATTGCTTGACAATTGCTCTGGAGTTTAATTTCTTCGACGCTTTTCTGCAAGTCAGTAGAGTAAATAGTTGACAATTTTTTTATTTTATCTCTATATTTATTCTTCTGACTCGCAGGAAGCGACGGAGGCGCTAATACAGGATAGGCAATTACCCCGACCTGCTTCCGGAGATACCAAGATATTGCTGTCCGCTTGTAATTTAATAGAGATATGACTGTAATTTAGAACTGCTTGCCAAGACCACCAAGCAGGGGAATATGCCGTAAAGTGTCTCCCAAGGACACAACAGAATGGCGCGAGTGGGTTTTGAACCGAGACCGTGTTGGTCACTAGCCCGGCGCTTTAACCATTCGACCACGCTGCCGACATGATATGTATTAATTGTTTTTACGCATTTCAATAGCAAGTTAAATTTTTAAATGTTGATGTTGCATTTTTTTCCAATTTGGTAACTGTGTCTTGATTATAAAATAAGTGTTTTTGTTAGTTTGTTACCAAGTACAATCAACTCTTTCACAAGCTCTACTGGTAAAGTGCTTTGTTGATATAGTATTAGTCTCGTGTTCTGTACGTGTTTTTGCCCACTTTTGTTGTTATTACACTATTATAATTGTACGCATGCAAATTAAATTCGACACGACTTTATTTTTAAATTTTTGAGTTATTTTTGTGTATTACTCTTCGTTTTTTCAAATAATAGTTGAAAAAATGAGTATTTTGGTTATTCTGTAAACTTTCAATTATTTAGAGATAACAATGTTATTCGTTTTCATAGTATTAATAGTATTAAAACATATAATTGCTCTATTTTAAACGCGTTGATAGACATTACAAAACTTCTTGGTTTTTCTAAAAGTGAACATATTTATTCTTATCTAAAAATTTATTCGTACTTGTTCTATTCCAGCTTTTGTTTTGCTCGCACGTTGTAAATAGGTTAGACGCGACTTCGTAACGAAAGTGAATGCCCTGTTTGAAATTTTGGGATACTGTGTGCATTCGCTTGTTAAAATTTATAACATGACAATCTTGTCTCAAACTTTTGTCATCGTATAATCATCCATCAACATTATCATCATCATCATCATCCATTTTCGTGTTTAAGCAATGAGGCCAAATCTTTTTTCGCATATTAGTTGTTCTTACTGACTTCTTTACATTTCTGTACCAAAAGCTGTGCATCTTTCCTTCTCATTTTTCTTTCTTTATGTCACTTTTCGCAAGTTTATCGCAATTTTTTTAAATGCTTTTCTCGTTTCACATTTAAATCATCACTTCTTTTTAAACTTGTAACCGGTTGCTGATTATGTTTCTGCGTGTTTTGCCATGTTTTATCAAGAAGTTATTTTATCGTTTTTTACTGTCCACAAATGCTTGTGTTTCAACCGGGTTGTAGAGTCGGAGGAATTTTTTCCGACTCCAACTCCACCTATTTAAGGATTTCCGACTCCAGAACATCTTTAAAAGCTACCGACTCCAGCATGTCTCAAAAAACAACTCCGACTCCCTTTAGTTTTAAAAAGCGACTCCGCCAAATGTAAAAACAACTCTGACTTCTCCCTAAAACATACGACCCACGCAACTCCGACCCCACAACCCTGGTTTCAATTCCCTCATTTTTGCCCTGCACTCATTTTCACAATATCTCCTATTTTTTATTTAAGCTTTCTAGGTTTATTACCTTCCTTACTAAAAGTGCTCCGCAAAAATTTTTTCTGTTAGCATAAAGTGATTTGTTATATGGCGCTTGTTGGATGTGATTTTTTTGTTGCTATCTTTTGTGTATCTAAATCGTTTTTAAAATTATTACCAGGCTCTACTATTGCATAATTTAAAATATTGCTTGATTTTTTTAGCTTTGCTTGATCTTTTTATGTTTCAAAAATAAAAGATGGTCAATCCGATCTTTTGAGTGCTTGTTGACATAGAACCGCATGCGCCTAGAACAGTGGTTTTTGATTGGGGTTGCCGTTTTAAATTGCCGATAGTGCCGCAAGCTGTTAAGATTCCTATTTTTGCTTTAAATTGCCACACTTTTCGGAATTAACTGCTTCGAGTACTCAGATTAAATGATTTGCCTTAAAACGGGGTTGGGAAACCTGATTGGACTCGCGAGCCGCATTAAACTTTTTGTTGATTTAAGAAAAAAATAGTTTTCTCTACAGACCACGCTTCTTCGTCTGGCTCGTCATATTAAGACTTATTTTTTTATCTTCACTAACATTAAACATACAGCCGTATAAGCCGAAAAAATTTAAGGAAAAGTCTATCAGTTTTGCCCAAATTTTATTGACTGTTGCTTGAATCCTGATCTTGTGTCATTGCTGAAGACATGACATTAAGCGACACATTTTTGTCCCAAAAAATTAATGATCACTAAAAAAAGATAATCGCTTTGGAACTGTCTCTAAATTGTCCGTTTTCATCTCGAAAAACTATTGAAAGCTAAAAAGAAAAAAACGCGGACACCGGTTGCGGAGCACTGGTTCACTCTAAAGCTTATTTTGTTAAAGAATATTGATATGCTGTTTCCCAACCATACGCGTGCCGCATTTTTCCTACCCCTGCTGTAAACGTTGATCTTAACCTGGCAATTCTTGTTACACGACAAAAGCTTGCAACCGAGCATTAAAAAATCTACAAAGCGTTTTACGAGCATCCGATATCCACAGCAGAAATCAAACTAAAATTTTAGTAGATATTAATCTCTATACGTAAAGAAGTACTTTGTCTCCCCTACAACTACTGTAATTGGGAGGGTGTAGAACACATTAAACACTCTTCACAAACACTTCAAATAACAATAATTATCAGTGATTCTCGATGTCCAACTACGCTTAAACTTCATCAGCAATAAAATACTTTTTTGGTTTTATTTAAGAATAGAGCAAAAATTTCATCCAGGTAGGCTAAATTTCAAAACTTTTCTTACTGAGCTTATAATTACAAATAAAAGCATTTCAAAATCTCTGTGTAAAGAGATCATCAGAATTGCCAGAAATTACTTTTTTATTTCAATATTTATTCTTCTTACTGGCAGGAAAACGTCGGAGGTGTTATAACATGGTGCCGTTTTAAATCCCAAAAATCAGAATCTCGAATGACAAAATTGTATGCATTAATTTTTTTCAATTTATGATAGGCTACTTTTAATGACATTGTTAAAACGGTGATCGAATTCTTGCTTATTCATTTTGGGGGGTTCCTGATTAGGATTTTGCCTTATAAGCCCCTAATTTTGAATACCCTAATTTTGAATACAAATTTGATGCTTTTGATACACTGTTTACTATTTATATACTACTCTTTAATTAGAACCTTCAAAAACGTTCCTGAGCAGAGCCTCCAAGACTAACCGCTTGGCCTTCGAGTGAACGTGAATGCTTATCAGTCTTTGGGCCTTTAAATTTTAACCGGACAACAATATCTTGGTAAGTCAGCGACAGTGGTGTGCGGTGACCTTTGAGGCTGGTCGTGTAGTTGGTATGCCAACGCTGGTCATGAAATACTTTATGGGTAGGACAAAAAAATTGCCTGGGATTCTAGGACGAGGACCAAGTTTTATGACTTGCATCCCTTGACCGCGCGCCACTGGTCAAGGAGCAGTTGGGGTGATCGCACGACGGTCGCTTGAAGTCTATTGCTTCCGACGTTTTCCTGCGAGTCGGAAGAGTAAAGAGAAATAATAATAATAACAATGAATTTTTTGTTCAGTAAGTTTTGCTGTGGGCTCGTGGACTTTAAACTCAACTACCATCAAGCAGAGCGATTTCGTGGGAAACGCAAAGGTATTTTGGCTTTCGTGGAGAACGAGTCAGTGAGGAATAAAACGATAAATTTTCTTCAAAACCGCGGTTATCAACGAAAGGAAATATGGACAGGATTGCGAAAGGTGCGTTCAGGTTTGCCGCTGGGATACCAAATTACAACTGGAAAGTTAACGATAGAACTTTTTTTTTTTTTTTTTTTATTTTATCTCTATATTTATCCTCTTGACTCGCAGGAAAGCGACGAAAGCGCTAATACATAGGGTAAGCAATTACCCCGACCTGCTTCCGGAGATACCAAGATATTGCTGTCCGCTAGTAATTTAATAGAGATATGACTGTAATTTACAGTAGAACTGCTTGCCAAGACCACCAAGCAGGGGAAAGTGCGTTAAAGTGTTTTTTCCAAGGACACAATAGAATGGCACAAATGGGTTTTGAACCGAGACCGTGTCGATCATCAGTCCGGCGCTTTAATCTCTCGACCACACTGCCGGCTTAACTTAAAGGAAGACAATTACAAGCCACGTAACATTGTAGCATTTACACAATTTTGGCCGAAAATTAGTTTTAAATCCTATTGTTCTTACAAACAACGGCATTTGTGGCCTATTTAATGATTAAAAATTTCCAATTAAAATTATATGTTTTACAATCAAAATGAATTTAAATTTCTTTTGAAATAATAAAAAATTTTAAGTCAACTTTTTAAAGCAAATTTTACCAAGTTTTATTTGTAAAAATTAGATTTTGTTCCAAATCGTCAGCTTTTTACCAATGTTTTTTTTTCTATTATTCAATTTTCTTTAGATATTGCACTTGTTTAAGTTTAATACCACTTAGAAACTGATTTTAAACTTTTATTTGCTATTAGTCAATCAGTAACACAAGTATTTATACATAAATAATTACTTTTCTTTCTCTACGCATTTTCGTTTGTTTCGTTTCAATTTGAATTGTTTTTCTTAACGCACTATACGCGTATGTACTACATGTAGAGGCCGATAACAACGTCTGTCAGCAGCGCGGTAATGTAGATAGAAGTGCCATTTTATGGCGACCGCGATTGATGTGGCCAACCCAACTCTCGTTAAGGTCATTCTTGAAAAGCACTTTTCGGCATTTTTCACTTCTAGGTCTTAGCAAGCAGTCCTAAACTTTACTCGCATCATTTAAAAGACAAATTTAGTTTTAAGTTTACGTCTCTGACGTTGTCCTGTGACTTTAAAAGATAACTTGATAATATGATGATAACGCTTGAATGGAATTAGGGTTAAATTGTTTCCTTCTGTAAATTGTTCTGCTTTTAGATGGCTGTCGGACAATATAGCAAACAGCCAACTGCATAAAAAAGTTTCTAAAATAGTAACCTATCGGAACAGACATTACTCTAGTACAGCGTTTCTCGTATCTCTATAAAATTTCTAGTGGACAACAATATTTTGGGATCTCCAGAAAGGAGGTCGAGGTCATAGCCATACCTGCCGGGGGGAAGGGGCAATTGCCCCCCAAGTTTCAAAGATTTAAGCAAAATTCAAATTTTTCGGGCAGTGACAAAAAATATTTGGGCAAAACCATAATTTTTTGGGCAGTGATATAAAAAATATAAAAAATTTGGGCAAAGTCAGGAGTTTTAGGGCAGTGACAGTGACCAACTGCAAAAAAAGTAGTTACCAAATTTAGGTGAAGACCTTTTTTTTTTTAGAGATCACCATGATTTTAGGACAAAATTTGTTCTTCGTCCGAGAATCTGAGACCATTTTTTGTCCTATCCCTAATGTACTAGAAAATCATGATTTGGGAAAAAGTCACAAAATTTAAGCAAAACTTTATTGCCTCCCAAATTATTTTTGGCTGGTACGCCTATGATCGGGGTAATTGTTTGCCCTAAATATTAGCACCCACGTCGCTTTCCTGCAAGTTAGGAGCATAAACATAGATATAAAAATAAAAAATTCTCAATTTTTTTACCCTTGCATAACCCTTATAAAATTGCATATCTCAAGCGCGTAAAATACATGTATCAGCCACGCACAACTATCCGCTGAGTGGGTACTGATCAATAAAGATGGTTGCACACTGGCGCCGTATAAATATTACTAATTTCGCCGGCGTAGGAGTTAAGAGATTGTGATCGGCAGGGTTTGGTTTAAAATCTTCTTGCGGCATTTTGTCGTGTTTTTAGAAAATACACTTCACGGCACTTTTCCCTTCTTGGCGGTCTTGGAAAGCAATTGCAAATTTCAGTCATATCTCTAATAAAAACAAAAAAAGAAAAATTTCAACCGTACAGTTCTCCGGAAGCAGGTTTGGATAATAGCTTGACAGTTGCCCTTTGTATAGCGGCTCGACGCTTTCCTGCAAGTCACGAACATAAATATAAAGATGAAATGAAAAAAATTATATTTCCAATAATTTTTATATTTTTTGGTAACATAATCAGTATGATGTTTATAATGTACATTATCACAATAACCAAGAATATTTTCTACGTGTTAATTACATTACATATATGAAATTAAAAAAAGATCAAAAACGCATTAACTTATCTCACTTGTTCTCGTGGAACCCTTAGGGACCTTTTGCAGAGCTTTAGGGTTCCGGAAACCCTGATTGAGGAACGCTGCTCCAGTAGAAAAAAATTTACGACTATTCTTTAATGATTTACTTCAATTTTAAAGCTGTACTAAAGGACAATCAAGGCCAATGGCTATTTTCTGACGGAAGAAAAGCTTCTTTTACAGATCTTTATGACAGAGATGACAATTGCGCAAAAATAGAAGTAAATTCTGGCAGGCAAGTTTCAAAAACTAATAATTTACTTGAATAGTTAGTTTGAAATTTGTAATATAAAACAGAAAAAGAGAAAAAGATTGAAAAGCTTGTGCTTACTAAACAGTACACACCGTTACTAGTCTGTTTAAATAAAAAACGTACAGGCAAAATGCTGCTAAGGGAAAATAAAAAAAATAACGTTTAAACTCTTAAAAGCCGGGAAGAAAAATCGGTTATTTTACCCATAAAAAATTTTTGGTTGCTAAAAATATTTATGTCGAGTAAATAACCGAAAGTTCAAAATCTAATGAAAATCAGAAACTTAAAGGAGGTAAACCTTTATAAACTTTAATCCGAAGACTAAAAAAAGTTCTTTGGTTTACCAAATCAAGGTTGCGAGTTCGATGTACGCGTACACTAACGACGCTAGTCTTTGCGTTCTTAAAAAGCATTTTCGGCAATTTCTTCTGCTTGGTGACAATAAAAGCAGTTGAATATTGAAAATTGCTTTGCGTGATTTCTTTGTAGGAACAACAAAAAAAGAAAAAAATATTTATATTCAATGTGACAAGGAAGTTAGCGTTATGGATAAAGAGTGTTTCCCTATTTATTACTGGTTAACAATGGCCTGTACTTACCCAACTCTTATTGAAGCTATTCTGTAATTACTAGATGTGTCAGCAGGGATTTTCTGCAGAGACGAGTAGTAAAACTAAACGCCTTGCATTTCCCTGACATGACTTTCGATGTACAGTTAATAGGTGGGTCCTAGAATAAAGCAGTTAATGCAGAAAAAACAGATACAAGCATCACACTAAATAACGTTATCGTTTTTATTTCATTAATTCTGAATAATCAATCTTTTAACAAATTTTGTGGTATGCAGTGTGGCAAACAATGCCTAGATGGTACGTGGTAGCAAAAAGGTTAAGAACCATTGTTGTAATCTATATAAGTACATAGCATATTTTAATAGATTATAAGATAGATATTCAACTATAGCCTAGAAGCAACAAAAATAAATGTATAATATTCAAATCGGTTCAACATGGCCAAAATATATTGAAAAGTAGATCGGGTTAACTGCTTGACTTTCGACCAAAGTTTCGTCGTTTGCGACCAATAATGCAGTGAAGCGTTCATTCGAGCACGTCAGAAAATCAAGTGACGAAACAATTTGGTTGTCCACAAATAAAAGCGTATTTCAACTTAACCGTTTAAATGTTTTTTAAAACTGTATTATTAATTATTCACAACTAAAATAGAAAAAATTGAAACAAAGTAAGTTTTGTTGCATTTTATTTTGTAATATAATCGAAATCGAAAATACCAAAATACCAAAATAAATACCAAAATCTAAAAATAAATACTTATTGAAAATACCAGAATAAAAAAAAATCGAAACAAAATAACTTTTATTTGTTTATTTTGTATAAACACTTCAATTCAAAAGCTGCGTTTTTAATTGGAAAATAAAATTATTCTGTTTAACACTTTTCAAAAATTGCTACAGCGAAAGCTAAAGGTTTTGTATACATTCAACTTGCATGTTGATTGATGAAATTGTTATTTAAACGTTTTGTAAAACTTTTGATTAATTAATTTGACCGTATTGATTCTAAATAATTAATTTGTCAGCAGGTCGAGTAGGTAAGAGAGTCGTATTGGTGTAAACGGTTTGGGTTCAATTTTTATTCTGATCATTATGTTGTGTCCTTGGAAAAGACACTTAATTGCGCTTTCCTTTGCTTCAGCTGTTCGGGGCAAACTCATTCCAACAGGCCTGGCACTGGCCGTGGGTATGAAAACACGGAGCCTGAATGTATTCTCGCATAATTCCGCGTTTCATCTGTAAACCGTTCACTGAAAAGCGCGGATGCCAAGTCTGGCAAGGTTGTTTTTTAAAAGATTGCGCGCAACTGGCACAAACGGGCGTCTAGACCTTAGTCTCTCTTGGCAAGCATCTGAGGACCCACTTATATAAAACCATTCAGGATATGATTAGGGTTCAGGGATTTATGGTAAGCCAAGGAGAGTGCCGCTCCTAGTTGGCGAAGTTCATCTGGCTGGATTCATGAAAGTATGGGTGGGTGGTCTGCTGGAGTGAAACGCACGCATCCACGGATTATGCGCAAGGCGTCATTCTAGACACTGTCTACAAGGCGAGTGGGAGTGCTGCGACACCAGACGCAGTACTCATCTGCTGAGTAAACCAGAAATAAGGCAGCTGTGAACAGTGCTTTGGCACCAACACCGCAACCTTAGCCTGCAAGATGCCTCAGCAGTGTGACGCGCGAAGATAGTTTTTTGCGTAATGCCACTAGGTGGTGACGGAACGTGAACGATCTGTTTAGTTTTACCCTAAGATAAGAAGAGGTTGGACAGAAAGGTAAAAGTCTATTGTTGTTGTAGACTTTTAAATCACGTTTGGGTTTTCGCTTATTTAAATAAAAGGCTGCCGTCACCGTCTTATTGTCACTGAGCTTCAAGCTCCAAATCTGAAGATTCACTGAAAGTGTAGTCATGTCTTGGATTAAAGTCCTCTTCAAGTCCTTCAAGTTTCAAAAAAAGTGCAAAAATGCTAGATCATCTGCATAAGCAAACTTTCTGGAAATTGTTGAAGGCAGGTTGTACATATAGATGTTGAAAAGGAGGAGAGCTAAGACCTGATTTGCTAGCCTGCTCTGCTTGCTGTCGCCTGTAGTAAAGCTGAAATTTTGGTTTTGCACAAGCTCCATAACTATTCTTAAGATGTGCTTATCTGACAAACGCTTCAATAACTTGCAGGTAAGCCACGGTGCCAGACAGTGTCCTATGCCGTTGTCAGATTGACAATTACGACTCCCGCCTTTTTCTTAGCTTCAAAGAATTCTCGATGTTTTGGGTCAGCAGAACGACTTGTTGCTTGTTGACTTCACGAGTCAAAACTCAGCCTGCTCTTTAGGAAACAGTGGATCAATAATTGGTTGAACGCGGGCGCAGATAAGGTTCTAGAGGATCTTGTAGGGGACACAAAGCAGAGATATCGGTCGATAACGTTTTGAATCCCCTACGGGCTTCATCGGCTTCTCCAGATGTTGAGAATTTTGAAAGAAGTCAACGTAATCAAGACTTTGAAGTAGCTTCAGCAAAGATTGTAAACCCTGGGCAGATGAAATCAGGGCCCGGAGCCGGTGGTGGGTATTGGGTGAGGCGAATGAAACAGTCGCCTCAGCCCCCCTTTCTTTGGGGCCCCCCCTCGAAAATAGCACATAGAGTTTCAATCCGCTGTAGATGTTTGTTTAGAATGTAAAGAACGATTCTGAGTAAAGACTTTTTTTTTTGAGAACACCCTGATTTTGGGACGAAAATAGGGGAATCTGAGATCAAATGGAAGTGAAGATTTTTTTTTTTTGAAGAAAACCTTGATTTTGGGAGAAAAATTGGGAAATCAGAGAGGAAATCGAAGCGAAGACCTTTTTTTTAGAGGACACCATTAGTTTTGGAGAAAAAAGTGCAAGCCAAGATCAAAGCTCTTTTTTTTAGACAACATCAATTTTTGAAAATTCTTGCCTCGGGCCTTTGAATTGGAATATCTACCACTGCCCGGAGCTTTACCTGGTTTTAAGTGTTGGAGGGCAGCAGTTAATTCTCTCTGTGAGAAAGTGTCAGAGGCATTTACTGGTTCTGATGTTGTAGCTCTTCACTTGTCGGACACTTCTTGAAAAACAAGTTGAGATGACTTGCTGCCAACAGCCTTGTATCTCCTATTTCTGACTAGCTGAGATGCAATAGCATCAGCTGAAACAGAACAGTGATGAGGCTGCTGCGGCTTTGTTTCGTGTCTTCAAGTCATACAATGCGTGCTTAAAGCTCTGGCGAAATGTACTGCCCTTTCCTAACGTTTTAGTCTGCTGTGGCTGTAACATCGTCAACACAACAAACAGTAAATTATAAGCCTGTAAACTAAAATAAAAATAATAAACTATCCCAACAAATATTGAGAACAAAATAATTTAGTTGTTTAGTTTTCACTTTTCAATTAAAACTTAAAGAAATTTTCTTTTAATAATTTTTCTGATATCTCAATATTAAAGCTGTAAGACTAATGCAAAATAAGCAAGGCAATTGGACGTTTTCAGATGAAAAAAAGCTTACTTTACAAAATAAATCTTTGAAAATCTTTTGAATATACTGTAGAACACATTTATGTGAAGTTAAATAACAATGTTAAATATTGTTAGAAACCCCTTAAATCGAACGCAGTAATTTTATTTGAAATTAAACAAATGTATTGATGACTTAAACAAATTTATTTCGGCAAATTAGATTAAAATGTCAAATTTGAATAAATTTTTTAAAGTATAAAATATTTAATTGGTTTCTTAATTTAATATAGCAATAGTTCTGTGCCGTGGCGGCAAATTAATAATTCTTAATTTTTTTTTATCAAATATAAATTTTGTAGGGTTTTTAAAAAAGCAATTTTTTAATTTTGAAATGACAACTTCATGAGATGGACTGTTTTAAATGGTCGAGTCTAATTTGATGATAAACTGATTGGAGTAAGAGTTAGTTTTAGGGTGAAACTGAAACAGGATTTGTTTTAGAGATAAATTAGTTGGTTCAAAAGAAACTAAGCTTTTCTTGAGCATCTTAACAAAATTAAAAATTTGAAAAATTTTGGGCCCGCGAGAACAATTTGCGCGGCGTTATTTTTCTTTCTATTTTTTAGAGCACCTAATTTTTTTTTTACTCTCACTCCAATCGGTTTTTCTTCGAATTAGATTTGACCGTTTTTTTTAAATTCAGCTAAAAAATTTCACGCAAAGTGACGCAAATTGATGTATTCCATTAACGCTTTGTATGTACAGTATGTTTGAGCTGTAATAAATGCAGCTCCCCCGATCTAATCTTAGGCGTAACAAGTACAACGCTTCGCTTTCTTTGGCGTAAAGCTTTTTAGTTAAAATATTGAGTTAGTAATAAACTTCAATATCCTTCAAAATAACACAATTTGTGTTTTACAGATGGCAGATTCAGGGGCGGTGAAAGTGGATGACCAAGGGGTAATTGCTTTTAAAATTTGCAAGATAGAAGCATTGTGTTAAATTTGTCTCTACAATTATATAACCTCGACCGAAATCTGATCCAACAAAGTTTGAAAATATTGATTTAAACAAGCGAGCACCTAACTTTTTTTCGAAAAGAGCCACCTGATAATTTAACGAGTAATTTAGCGAGAGGGACAAAATTTAGAAAAAATACTTTTTTTTGTTAAAAAGGCACTTTCAACAACGGTAATTAGCGAATTGGAGAAAAAATGTTTTCAGAAAATTGGTGAAGACCAAAAAAGGTCTTTCTTTGTCTTTTAATTGAAGGTGTACATCTTTGTAGTTTAAAATGAAGGCCGAAAAGTAGAAAAGATCTTCATTTGCAAAAGGGACGTTTTACCTTTTTGAGTAAATCAAAAATATTTTCGGGTTAAGTAGATGAAACGCCGCAGCCAAAAAATGAAGAGCTTTAATTATTAATTTTTTGGTCTTCATTAAGTTTTTCAAGAAAAATTTTCTCCATTATACCTACGTTAAAAAGTTGCGTTTGTTAAGAGTGTCTTTTCGACCAAAAAAGTGCACTTTTTAATATTTTGTTCCGCCCGACCAAAAATTTTCCAGCGCCTCTGATTGCAGCATCTCTTCGTCTTTTACTTGCCAGCCGCCACTGATTCTGTGAATAAAATTTAAAGCTGCTTGCTAGGATCACGAGACAGAGGAAAGCGTCGTGACAAGTAAATGTCAAACTTTGATTAATCTCATTTACTAAAGGTCCGTTTAACTAAACAAACTGAAATAAACTGATGCATGGATTTCTAAATAATAGAATTGTTCTATTATTAATGAACCGCCGCAGTGACATCAGCCATGGACTCCTTTAATAGCATGGTTCTATTATTTAGAAACGTGGCTATGGTATACAATAATAGCGTTAAAATGACATGGCTATGGTATCCAGCTTAACGGCAATAAAGCATTATATGGCATTAGCACACCTTAAAAAAATGGCTGCCGTAACGGTGGTAATCCAGCGTAGAAAAAAACACCAACATTGAAAATTCAGACAAAGAACAACAGTATGATGGACCGACCTTAAAATATTCGACTTAAAAACTTTTCTTGCATTTAGCTTGATGTTAGCAACTAAAATTTGATTTCTCGTTCTTGAAATCCAAAATATTGATTGACGTACACACGCGTTATGGTTGCTGTGTCGCCCATATAACAAAAATAAGTTAGTTTTTTGGTTTTGGTTTCAGTTTACCACGATATTATATATTTCAGTTTAAGCGCGCACTTCAAATAAAGCTCACCGTTCGCCACTCGTAACCAACACATAAAAAATGTCTGTGCATGACTAAAATTACATTAAAATTACAGGTTTTTGTAATATCCAAGACATTTACAAATACAAACCTAAAATAACAATTTGGTGGTTGACCAAAGTCAAACATTTTTTTACCTTCACTTACATATAGCCAAGGCATAAGACTATTGTTATTTCCAAAAATTCACGATGAAAATTTACTCTAATAAAATATAAATATAGACCACTAACTTCTAACAAACGTGCGTATTTTGAAGTATTGTGATAATTATCGGAACAGGCCATAGATCACTACCACGCAACTCTTACCTATTAAGCCGGCACCGGCAGCGTGGCTTACCAGCTTTAGAGCAAATTTATAATTCAACCGAAATCATCTCGGTCGCATCGCGGGCAAAAGCGACTGATAAACCAAAAATTTGGTTTTATTTCTACTCTCGTCATTCTCTCTGTCCTTAGAAAAGACTTTTTACCACACTTTTCTCTGCTTCAGGTCCTAGCAAGCAGCTCTAAATTGAAATCATAGAACTATTACTATATTAAGTTAAAAATAAAGAAATAAATAAATAAAAATTTCAACCTGACATTAATAACTTGTCATACCTGAAAGTAAGTCCAGGTAATGGCTATTAGTTGATCTAAATACAACGGTTTTTATGTTGTTCAATGAGTCAAGGCGGTAAAAATAAACAAATACAAATAGGCCTATAACGATTGTATAAGCCCATTAATATTTCTTCCATTCCATACTTTTTTTTTCAGACTATATTCAAAATCAGAAGTTCTTTAAGCATTTTTGCAAAGTTTTTACACTTCTCTATTCATACATTTTACGACTCTTTTGCCATAACTGTGCCGTGCATATTTTATTTTTCAGGCTAAAGCCTAGCCTACTTCATATGAAGTCACATTGTCGCAGCTAAAAAACAAAGATGTCAAGAAACCAATACTTTTTCTCATATTTCTCTGTTTTCAATTTACATTTAGCAGGTGATGCTTTTTAATCGATTTTTAACGCGTGCTTCTTCTTTATATTAAAGGATTACTTTCCATATTTTTTGTTTCTTGAATTGATAACTTTGCAGTCTGAATCTACGGTTGTACAATGTTTTGTAACTTGAGGTTAGTTATTTTCTGAATCAATCATAAGCATAAACTATGTGGTCCGGAAAGCTCCAGTCTCGTTTATAAAATTTTCAGTTTTCCCACAATTCGTACATTTCCTTCAATAAACCTACTCCTACAAAAGCCTTCTTTAGTTGAATTTCAGAGATAATTAAAGCATTGTTTGAAATCAGCAAAGAGCTCTTTTTCAGTTTCAATAAAATTTCAGAAACAAATTTGCTCTTGCTTGGAATGAAGCAAAGAGTTTTTTTAGTCTTCAATTGACTTTCAGAGAAAAAACATGTCCCTTTGTCAGTCTCCCTCAAACAAAACAAAATGTTTCTTGTATGAAATGTGTAGCAAATTTTTAAAAGTCCAACGTGACACTCATTAGGTCTATGCGTGATTTGTCAAAATAAATTTTTTTAAGTTTAAAATCAGTCGCTAAAGGCTTCAATTTATGTGGTTTTTAAAAATATTTAACATTTTCGTCTGTCCACGTAAATGTGACCTATGTTCAAAAAATTTTCTAATATCTATTTTGTAAAGTAAGCTTTTCTTTATCTGAAAACATCCAATGGGCTTGCTTGTTTTGCATTAGTTTTTAAGTTATAAAATTGAGACATCAAAAAACCACAAAAAAAAGAGTCTTTTAATTTTTAGTTGAAAAGTGAATCTTTTTTGAACAACTAAATTGTATTTGTTGGGATCGGTCGGAGATAAGAAATCTGTGGTCTCCATGAGTTTTTGTGCGGCCTCCATGACAATTGCTGGCTCCAATGACAATAGAATTATGTGTCAATGACTACTGCTGATAAGAGAAAAATTTTTTTTAGAGATCACTTCATATTAGGGACGAAAATTGAGAAACCTGAGTCATCTTCAAAGCGATGAGCTTTTTTCTTTATAGATCACTTGAATTTAAGAACGAAAATCAACAATTTCGAATCAGATTTAAAGTGAAGACTTTTTTTTAGAGTTTACTACTTTTTGGCTATTTCTGAAGCACATGGTTTAATGAAAGTCTTGCCAATTGTGTAAGGTTTACATTGCTTTGCGATCGTAAAATTGACTACATAAGATGCTTCAACAATGCTTCTGAAATGTTGCTGGAATTCTCCTGTTAAATCCAAGCGCTGACGCTTCACATTATCTTCCTTTGGTTTAAAAAAGTTTACATCTTAATTCTTGTAATTTGAATGAAATTTTTCTAGGTAAAGTTTTTGTTTTTATGGCCTCAATGAATGATGACAAAGAACTTTATAATACATTGTCCTTTTACTTCTCTGTTATCAAAAGTTGATGTAAATCAATATTGAATGTAATTTTCATTAAATTTTCCTTTTGCCATTTTAACTAAGTCTTAAAGAATAAAAAGTAATCAGAAATCCTTCTTTTAATCAAGCGTTTTCGGTTATGGCCAAGTATCCCTTGGACAATTGATATGCTATTATCCGGCTTGATTGCAATCACAACGTCCTCCTTAGGGAGCCAATAGATTAATTTAAATAAATTTACATTTCATTTACATTCCTCCGTAATTCCTCCCTAACCGATTATTCCTCCCTCAAGTTACAAATTCCTCCTTAGGGAGCCAAGTGGATCACTTTGAGAACCACGCTGTTGTAGTAGCTTAAAATCAATGTCTATATATGATGCAATAGAAGGCATTGATTGCATCACGCTACAAAACAAAGAGAGAAAAATTCTATTACGACCACCGCATGACGGTTGCCTGAATTAGTTTCACAAAAAACGCTCTTTCCACAAAACAAAACACTATTATTTGAATAATAAGAATAAAATTACCACTCTGTAGCAAAAAAACAGCAGCATCATTCATTGTTACTATAATCAAAACAACTAAACAAACACACAAGTGTAAAATTAACTATATTAATACAAATAAAACTAAATTTTTCAATAAATCTAGCAATTTTTTAAGTAGGTTTGTGGCCCACCTCAAAAAATGGCCCACTGGTTGAGAACCGCTGGCCTCGATTTTCTTTCTTTCTTTTGGTTTATCAGCCTTTTTTCGAGATATGAAGGAAATTTAGAGCTGCTTGCTTTGACTGTTAAACAAAAGAAAGTGCCGTTCAATGTCTTTCCCAATGACAGAACCGAATGAATCGAAAAGGTTTTGAAGCGCGTCAATATCGCATCTTCATCAATGCGGCGCTCTACCTATTCGAGCACGTTGCCGACGAATTCTGTTGTGAAGCGATCTCTTGAACTCTTTCTTTGTCGCCACAAAGAATTCGTCTAGGAAATGAAGCTTTCTCGCTTGCGGCACAACTGAGCGCCAATCAATCTCGCGCTCTTAGAAAAAATTTCTGTTTAGAAAAATTTCTTAAAAATTAACTACAGAATCTGACTACAAACAAGGTCTAGCCTAATAAGTGCAAAAAATTATTTTCCATTACTTAACTAACAGATTGTAAAATATTAACTAATTTTATTCTTCCACATCAAATTCAAACAACCAAATAAGCTATCTGTTTCATGACTTGGTGTTTAAACAAACTAAGTAAAGCCGAAGCTTGCTCGGCTAAGCAATGGTTGCCATCAGTAGAGTATTTGGGGGAAGGGGCATTGTGCCATGCTTCCCCATTGGAGATCACTAATACTTAAGGGATTTGTCCTGCTCATTTCGCCAGAAATGCCGCCAGAAATCGAAGACAGATTCCGTGTGCAGATCCCCCTTTTTTGTTTTTTTCAGAGATCACTAGTTTTCAAAAACGAAAATGATAAAATCCGAGACAGATTCAAAACAAAAATTTTTTTTTAAAGAAAACTTTTTTTTTTAAACGAAAATTATGAAATCGGACTCTAATTTAATGTGAAGACCTTCCTTTTTGGGACAAAAATTATGAAATCTAAGACTGATTGAAAGTTAAGAACTTTTTTTAGCTACCACTTGAAAAAAATTTTCTACTAAGCATAATTAATTGTGATTGTATGAACCCCGCCCCTTTTAAAAATTCTCGGTACGCCACTGGTTGCCATGTCCACTAGGTGGTTGAAAAAAGGCTTATTAACTTTATGTAAAAATCGAGATACCTTAACTTTGATAACCGTACGGTTTTTTGATGCCTCCATAGAGTAAGTTATATGTAGACTTATCATACGTTCCGATTTTCGCGGGACAATTCCAATTTTTAGGGCTTTAAAAATACCACCAGAAATCCAATACAGATTTGAAGTGAAGACCTTCTTTTTTGTTTTTTGATGAAAATCATGAAATCCGGGACAGACTCTAAGTGAAAACGTTTTTTTTTAGAGAACACTACTTTTTAGGGACAAAAATCATGAAATCAAAGACAGATACGAAGCGAAGTGTTCCGCACCTTCGGAAATACGGTATGCCTACTTATACGCATAAATACAAACAATTAGTTTTTTTTTAATTTAACTAGTACTGCAGACGGAAATAATGTTGTTCTATGGTCAGAGATGTGAAGTCAGAGAATTTTTTTTCAACTCCAACTCCGACAACAGAGCATCTAAAAAAACGACTCGAACTCTTGACTACGACTCTACCTTAAACGTGAGATTCCGGCAATTCCGACTAACCGTAGAGGCTTAATTTAGGGTAAAACAGAGCTGAAAAACAAAAAATGAGTCCGACTTACAACTCCGACTCCGGCGACTTCGGCTCCAATTCCGACTCCACAACCCTGGCTGTGGTTTTGCTAAACAAAATTTTTGTCTTCTTCTTCAAACTTATTTCGAGAGACTACTGGACTTTAAATGAAATGAAAAACAAAAATTAATGTTTACTTTAGATTTAAGGCCAAAATATGTTTGTATTCTTAGATCACCTTTAAAGAAAAAATATTTCCTCTGTGTATTTAAAGTAAAAAAAATTTGAATGGTTTCCCGAACCGTTTGTTCGGCTTTGCCAAACTGGCGTAAAAACTGGTACCGCCCTAACTGTAAGTAAGTATGAAGAACGTGTTCGTTTTCTTTTCTATATAGTTCAACCAGAAGCACGCAATGCTACGTATAAATAATTCAATTTTATTCAATTTGTCATAATTATACTCAAAATTGTTTTTCTATACAATAAATAGAATTTTAAAAATAAAGACATTCTGCATGTACTATTTAAAAAGTTTTGTACCACCTTGGCAAGCATTTTAGGCTTGATAAGAGTGCATTTGTATTCTAAAATTGCGCTCATTAAAATCATGAAGTTTGTATGGATTTTTTTTACCTGCTAAATTAGTTGCTACTTAGGCTATTTCAAAAATTAAAATTGCAAACAATCAATTGTATTTATGAAAAATTGCGTTTTTACAAGCCAGACAGCAGACATATTAGCTAAATAACCAATTTTCATCTGCGCAGTAAAGTGCTTTTTGCAATTATAGGAATAATTTAATATCATGTTTCCTCGAAAGCAAGAATCTAATCGTTTCAAAGCAGAAAGTAATCTTTTAGCGAAAGCAGTAGTATTATTGGGTATAGCACTAATCGTTGAGAAAATTGTTCTATTTCTCTTAATCCAGGTTGACTCGTTGAGGATTCTTCTTAAAATTTTTATCTTTTATAAATGTAATTAATTTGTGGACACGCTTTCTAGCAAATTAATCAAATAGGTATAGTACATAAGTTTACTGTTTTCAAAGCGAACGCTATCGAAAAGAGGCCCATTTGAAATTTGGTTTTCTATTCTTTGTATTTAACGTGCCACAGTAAATACAGTAGAAAAATTCAAGTTTTAAAACTAGAAAATATCTAGTCTTTAGAGACATGTTGTTTGTGATACTATAAAACAGGGGTGGGCAAACTGCGGCCCCTGACGACGTTTTGTGTGGCCCACGGAACTCTTTTTAAAAAATACATACACTCACTTTGAGCCACAGTTGCATAAAATTATGTCGGGAATACCCCAGTTTCAGTTTCTTATGTTTTAATGCTTTTAGAGAACACACCAAGATTTTGGGAGAGAAATAGTGAATCACAGATCGATTGTAAGTGAAGACCTTTTTTTTAGGGATCACTACGATTTTGGGAGAAAAATAGCAAAATTTTAGATCAAATAGAAGAGAAGACTTTTTTTTTAGGGATCACTACAATTTTGGGAGAAAAATAGCGTAATTTGCGACCCGCAAACAAATTCAACATCCAAATGCGGCCCGCAATTGCCCACCCCTGCTATAAAATAATTTGGAATGGGTTTTTTCACTAAAAGTATGTCAAGTCATAAAAGTTGCAAAAATTCTTTTTCATTGATATTGTAATTTGTTGTCAAATTTAATTTTGGTAGTTATTATTTTTAGTTTTTGGCTGTAACTTTTGTTTAAAAATGTTTTTTAATCATACTTTTAGCGCTATTTTCGATCATACTATTTTCACCATTTAGTTCAATTATTGTAATGATTAAGTTTGAGTACGTAATGAATTTCTTTAATTTTTTTCTATTGTGACACTTACCAATCCCTTCAAATCATAATTTATGCTCAGGTTTAAAACCCGTTTTCACCACAAGCGTGGAATGGAGCATTTTTTGTTTGTTTTATTGACTTTTTACTTCTTTCGCGCTTAAGCTTGAAGTGAAGCAAAAAAATCAATAAAAGAAACAAAGAATACTCCATTCTAAGCTTGTAGTTTAAAGTTTGTTTCCACTACGAGGGTGAAATGAAGCATTTTTGTTTGTTTTATAGATATTTTACTTCTTTCCGCGCTCACGCGTTAAGCGAAACAAAAAAGTAAGTAAAGGCCCGTTTCCACTACGAGCGTGGAAAAAAGCATTCTTTGTTTGTTTTATTGCTTTTTTTTTGCGCTCGCTTCAATTTTAACCGCTTGCTTCAATCGAAGATCAATAAAAGAGACAAAGAATGCTCTTTTCCACGCTCGTAGTGGAAACGGGCCTTAAAAGAAACAAATAACACTGCATTTTACATTCGTAGTGGAAACGAGTCTTTAAAGCACCCAAACTTTTCTCATAAAAAAAAGAAAGTTAATGTGCACTTTATATTTCTTTAACTCATGTTTCCCGTTCAAGATTTTTAGTAGGCCTATACGAAACGCCAATTTAAAATCTACGTGTCTTTCGCCAATTAAAAGCAAAGCCAATGTCCGCTAAACAAAAGGTTGCTTTTGAAAATACATAATAAAAGATAGGCAGTGATGGCCTTATAAAAGAGGGGGCCTGGTGCAAGAAAAAAGGGAAACACTTTTTAAAATTTATTTTTGAATGAAATACAAAAAGGTAGCCTATTTCAAAGCAAAATGAAAAATTTTTTTGTTCCAAAAACGTAGTGATCTCAAAAAAAAGAAGCCATCACTTTTAATCAGTGTCCAAAATCACAATTTTTGTCTCAAAAGCATAGTGATCTCTTTAAAAAAAAGGTCATTGCTTTCAATCGAGTACACGATCCCTGCTATACAATCGCCGTAAAGTAAAAATGCAGACAAAGGGAAAGGGGGCAATTTCCGGAAGCGGAGAGGCAGGGGGTCACCGTCATGGTGCTGCTATGAAGAGATGGATCAATATTTTGCTTAGGGGAGTGGCACTTTTTGACGCTTTCCAGGGAAGGCCAAGTGCGCCCGCTCCGTTTGCTCCGTACTAAAGCAGTCACTGAAGAGAGGCTTGTCTGCGTGTGCCAAATCAGAGCTCAAAATTTCAAATTCAAATTATCAGAGCTCAAAACAAATTCAAAAAGTTTATTGTTGCATCACCATTTTCTTGTTTTAAAATGAAAAAATATGTTTAATCTATTGCGTTAATAAAAATATTATTAAAATTGATATAAAATTCAAAAAATTCGTTTTTATACTTTGCTGTGGAAAACACCCAACCAATAGAGCAGTAGCGTATTTAGCGGGAAAAACATTGTATCATGAACCCCTTTTGGAGATTACTATAATACGAGAAATAAGAGATAGAATGCAAGTTAAGACCTTGTTTTGCGACGAAAATTGGCTCTAAGTAAAGACCTTTTTTTTCGTTAGCTCCCACTTGAAAAAATTTTTCCACAAAGCATATTTGATTGTTGTTGTAGGGCCCCTTTTTGAAAAATTCTTGCTATGCTACTGCAACAAGGTCATTACACTTTTACAATGCTTCTGTTTGTTGCTCAACAGTTAACATTATTCCACCAAACGACAGGTGATCCCCCAAAATTAACAAAGAATTGTTCTTCTTCGCAAAAGCATTGTTAAAGATTTTTTATTTTAACCTTACATCTTTTATAGGTTAAACGTTTTGCACCATAAAAGTTTTACGTTGTTATTTTAAATTTCACAAATTATTTGGGTTATTTTTCCATTATATTTTTACTTCGCTTACAGCGATATCAAGCGGTTGTTGTACAGAGCATATTTGTTCGTCAACGGCAGTCTAAGCAAAAACTTAGAAACCAAGTTTGTGAAGCACCATGCATTGGTTGGAGAGACCTACTAACGATTCGAAAAATACGAGTCAGCTACTCCAGCCAATGTCTCGTTTATTTGGCGATTTTTCTCGAAAGTAGAAGTTTTAAAGCATGAATTTGTCAAAACGCTTCTTGAATGACAATAAAGTAAAAAAAATACTTTATAGTCTTTTAGTTGTTTGATAGAAGAATTCTTCTTGTATTAACGGTATAAAATTGAAATCAGTTTTTGTAACTTTTAATTTTTGGTGACTGTTTACACCCATTTCGAGTCTCTTCAAAAAGTCACCGTAAGCGATTTTTTTTGGTGAAACTAACCCCGAATCCCTCCACAGCACCAGGTTCGAATAAAAAAGAAACTAAAAAGAAAACAGTCTCTTTAAGAAACTATTGTAATGACAAGATCCAGGTTAGTTTCACGAACGAAAATCGCTTACGGTGACTTCTTGAAGAGACCCCTTATGTTATGATGTCTTGTGTATTCATGTACTAATTACACCGAATAATTAATTCATAAAATAATTTTTTAAAGTTAAAGTAAATCTAATTGTGTAGGTACTATTTAAAAATATTTTTGTAATCGGAATTGTTAACAATTTGTTGATTATCTACTTGGCTGAAATTTTACTGGATGATGAATGGACTGAGCAATGAATTTAATTTATTTGATGGTATGTTGATATTTTTATTTTATTTGTATTTATCTTCCAGACTCACAAGGAAAGCAACAGAGGTGCTAATACATAGAGCAAGCAATTATCCCAACCTGCTTTTGGAAATGCCAAATATTACTGTCTGCTTGAAATTTTTTTTTGTTTTTTTTAATTTATAGAGATGTGACTAAAATTTAGAACTGCTTGCCAAGACCACCAAACAAGGGAAAATGCCATTACGTGTCTTTCCCAAGGACATTAAAGAATGGCACAAGTAGGTTTTGAACCCTTATCATGTCAATTACAATCATGGTGATCTAACTACTTGACCACTCTGTCGAGTGCAAAATATAATTAGAGTTAATTTTTTTCATTCTTCTTTGCCTTTATAAGTTTGTATCAACATGTGTGACTAATGTGATGACATTGAAATTTTAAAAATATTTTAAACCTTTGATATAAATAAAATGTGAAACATGTATACATGTATATGGTATATGTGCAATGATCAACAATTAAATATTTTTAGATAAACTTGTGCATATTTTTGACAGTATTATTAATTATCTAAGTTGTTTTGTGATATCAAATGTATTACAATTTTATATTTTAATGTATTTAATCAGCTACCGGTATTGCAAAATATAATTAAATTATTAAAGTTTAAAATTACTTTTTGAACACAATAATCTTTGGGTCTCTTCAAGAAGTTATCGTAAGCAATTTTTGTTTGTGAAACTAACCCAAATGCCTTTACAGTTACTATCACTTTTTGAGAGATCTTTTTTCTTTTTGTTTCTTTTTCATTCCATCCTGGTGCAGAAAGGGGGATTCCAGGTTAGTTTCACGGAAAAAAATTGCTTAGGGTGACTTCTTGAGGAGACCCTAATCTTTGCGCCTAATGTTTTAGATCTCAAAATCTTTAAAAATAATTTACCAACTTTAAATTTAGCATTGTGCTGATTATATTGTTACATGTAAAAATTTTCCAAATTTTTTCCATTGTCAGCTTTTTGTTATTATTTTGAGCTCATATAATTTGTTTAAAACAAATTGTATTATTTTCATAACTAGTTAAATACTTTTTCTAAAACTTTGATTTAGTTTTCTTTTCAACCTTTTATTGCATATATTTGTTTTCCATTTTTTAAAAATTACTATAGTACTATATTTGGGGCATCTAATATGTAGCCTGTGTAAAGTTTTTGAGTGGTCCATGTGGTATTTTTAAAATGACGTAAACTAAATAGAGTAATTGTGTTTTGAAAAAAAATTATCGTTTGCTATGTAAAGACCAAATATGATCTCCACCTATAAAATTTTACTTGTATGTGGTATCTTTAAAAATGCAGGTTGTGTGGTTGACTTGGTTGACATGGTCAATGTGGATGGTTAGGTTGGCAAAGTTGGTTGAATGTTTAAAAATTTTTAAAACTGACTATATTTGTAGGCCTAATGTAAATAAATATAAAAAGCATAATCATTCAGCAAGATTTGCATGGACGAGGTTGGCAAAGTTAAATTGCTTTGATATGTAAAGACTGGGCTAGGTTGGTTAGATTAACTAGTTTGGCAAAGCTTACTAAGTTGATAAATTTTGTCAAAACTGGAAAAATGTATTATTCCTGCTTTTTATATTTACATTAGGCCTACTAATACAGCCGGTTTCAACAAAATTTAAACATTCCAAGTCAACTTTGCCAACCTAGCCAACATCATCAACCATGCCAGCCATGCTGACCCATGACCATGCCAACTACGTCAACCATGCCAATCCTGCCAACCATGTCAATCATGTTAACCACGTCAACCAGAACATTTTAAAGGAACCCCTTGTGTGCTAGTTGAAGATGAAAAAAAAATCTCCACTTATATCTTATTTCCTTGGCCCTTGAATATTTTCAATTAATCTCCTTGACTGAAAAAGGTTTGATGCTCTTTTATTATACTATACACCATTTCAAATCTTCAGATAACATGTTATTTTTCCTGACTAGCTGGAAAACAATAGAAGCACTAAGCTTTGAGTTACTGTAATGAGAAAAATTTACCTGTTTTTGAAGATGCCAAAATATTTTTCCAGTTGAAAATTCTTATTTTATGTTTTTAGATATATATAAAGTGATATAACTATAATTTTTATCTGCTTTTTATAGATGCAAAGCAGAGAAAAGTTATTAAGTGCCTTATTTCAGGACACAAAAGCATAGCAAGAATAAAAGTTAAACCAAGTGCCTATGGCTTTTTTTGTCAAAGCATTGTTGATTGTTTTGTTGTACAATCAAGAATGTGTAATCTATTTTCTGATTGTCTTTTATTAACAGCTAAATTTCTTAATGATTGGATTTTTAAAAAGATAGGTTGGGTTTGTTTGATTAAATAAGGTTTAATCAAGTAAAAACCTTGTCAATCAAAATTGTTGATTATTGGATAGATACAAGGGTCAAAAAATTTGTTAGCTTGTGATAAATATAACAATCTGTAATGTAAGCTATTATTTTTTTCTGCTTGAGATAACTGAAATTTTTTTACATTTTACCAATTTTGGTACAGGATATCTGCAGAAATAAAGTTATGTTGCTACTTACCTTATTTATATTATTAATTATATTATAATATTTTTTATTGTTTTTAAAGCTCGAATGTTCTATGATATGAAACTGGTTAATATTTAGTGTAATTGTTTTAATGGTCTTTAATTAAAAGTTTTTGTTGTGTCTAAAATGTTCTAAAAAATTCCATTGACTATAAAACAAAAGTAATTTTTTTATTGAAAAATACCTTCGTTTATAATAACTTTTACTAGCATGCCAATATTATATTTCCTCATAGTTTTAGTTGTAACCTAGCTACAAACTGTATTTGTTGGTTTGCTTGCTTTTTTTAAACTGTATTTCAGTTGCTTTAAATTATGATTTCCTATCAATTGACTGCAACTTGCAAAATCAATGTAATGTTTTGGTCAAAGCCAAATTTTTTGCTGTTGCATAAACGATTTCTTTTTCTCATTAATTATCCTGGTTGAGCACTTGTTTCCGGTTTGATTGTGCCGACAGACTCAAGTTTCTGGCAGTCATTTGCGTTCAGCTTATTCTACAGTAATTAGGCAGTAAATCCAAACATTTCGACTGTAATGTAATAGTACATTTAATTCTCAAGATATATTTTATAGCTGTTGTAACAACCTTCAAAGCCAACATTCTCTTACAAGTTTGTAGTCAGAAGCGACAAAAAAGCTTAGTAACAATATAAATGTCTGCCGATTGCACACAAGGAAACGTCTTAGGCAAACATTGCATAATAGATTCAATCTCAACTGACGCTTAGGTGTTCAATAAAGTTTTATAGCTGTTTACTTATGTAATATATATGGTTTTTTAAGTTATTCGTCTTCTGCTTTAGGACAAATGCTTGGAGTCAGGTTAAGCATCATTAGCGTTCTACTGTAGATGTTATTGAAAGCAGTTGGAAAAATTTAAGACTAGATCAATCAAAGTCGATTTAGTGTGGTTTGCATATTTCCAAGAACTGTTTAAACATAGGTGCTATTTAATTGAACTGACAACAGATGAAATGGTGAAAACTGTTGATTGTTTATATATAACCCGACAACGTTTTTAATTGTTTTACCAACAAGTATGCTTGTTAAGAGCAAAAGATATAATTTAACATAAACATGTTTTTTTCGAGTAATAGCTTGTTTGTTCGTGTTTGATAATCAACTATGAATAGCACAAATAATTCCGTAAGAAAAAAAGAGAATCGCGCAGCAGGTGAGTGGGACAAAAGTTCCTGAAAGTTCGCCATCGACCTTGGTTCACGGATTGCATTCTTGAGCATTTCTCGTTGCAGGAATCACTGAAGACCGGGTTCGCGCGTTGGAACAGCGGGTAGAGCTACAGGATGACGAAATAACACTGTTAAAAGCCGCTTTAGCCGATGTCTTACGCCGTTTGAAGGAAGTCGAAACGACTACGCCTTTTTTTTCACCTAGAAAGGCACCTCCTCTTAAAAGTAAGCTAGTCCATAATTTTTTTAGTTGTTCTTAAATTTGACTGTTTTTTTTTTAAATTAATTGTTTAATTAATATATTTAGTGATAAATAGACAACGACTGATATGTTTAAGGCGGACAAAGTTTCTGTGTTTTTGATAGTCAACTAAGAACTAAAAAAGATTCTTTAGTTCAAATCAAACGTTAGAAACGACCTTTTTGTGTTTGAAACTCAAGTGACGACTAAAATATTGCATAATTTGAAAGGGAAAAAAATGCAAGTTAATGAAGTCCACCCTTAAATTGAATAATTAAAAGCTGCAATTACAAATCGAAAAGCGAAACATCACCTTTCGCATTTATATCAATAGCAGTGTTGGCATGCTGTTGTTGTTCTAATTCAATCGTGGATAAAGTTAATGAGATGCTTAAAAAACGGAGCGATTTACTTCCTGGGCGAGCATTGAACCCACGATCTAATGAGTTCCAATCCAGATGCTTTAGGCACGGAATGATGTTGTTCGCATGATGACAATATATAAGGTCAATGTTCTGAACTCGCCAATACTGTTTTAATGATTTTTACTTTCTCGCTTACGCACAAGTTTCAACTGATTCACGAACAAGATTTGTCGTTTCCGCTTAATATGCGCTGCCGCTCAGCTTTAATTTAACCCTGTGCAAATAAATCGAGCACTTTCACCGGCAGATCACTTTCAACCACTTCCATCCAAACCCGCCATCGAACCTGCCAGTCAGCCGAAAGCGAAAACGCGGCCGCAGTCACCCAGTTTGCGAGGGCGGATGACTCCCACGAGGGAGATGGAGAAAAGCAATGGTGGAAAAGGAGATATGAGGTTTTAAACATTATCACGTTGATCGCTTTAAAGTCGAGACTTACGCTATTTTGGGGAAGATATAATTGAAAAGTTAACAGAAAAGAGTATTTACATGTATCTCTCTACGACGGTGCCGATAGTTTGATACTCTTATCGTGTACAGTATATTGTATTGATTACTTTTTAAAAACTTATCGTGAAAAACAAGGACCTGGATTAATGATTAGTGAAATCGAAAAAGCTTTTCATCAATATTTAATAGTTTTTCCGTAACTTTTGCCGTAGAAAGCTTCATTTTAGTCTTTCTCCCATGTTATAGAGTTTTGAAGTGTTAGGCGGTTTGGCTTTAGTAGGAATCATATCGAAAAAGCAGATTTATTGTATGTAAAAGTAAACTGTTTAAATACTTAATTATTTAATGAGCGGCAAGGCGGTGAGATATGGGAATGCCTTTGTTTCAGACTTTAAAAATTTTTTTTCTTTAAAACTTGTTTAACTGTCAGTGTAAAATACAAGATGTTTCACAAGCCGAAACAAAGCAAACGGTGAGTCGATGACTTGTTTGTTTTTCTGTAGAAAATCTATATCTTCGGATCAACTTAGTCGTGATTCAAAACGGTCAAACTCGAGACCTAGAAAACCTAGGTTTGTTCATGTTCAAGTTTTGACTGCATGCTTTAAATAATGTATCAAAAACTGACGTATTCGTTCAAAAAGCATTACTTCGTGGGGTTATGTTATTTGTCTATGCTTACGAAAATTCTGCTGGAATCTTTTTAACAACCTGAAATTTTTCCCAATGATTCTAGTGCAAAAACGATTAATTGATGGCCAGGTGCTTTTATTCAATCTTGTTAATGCAAGAGTATATGCTCTTCCCCTCACAGTTGATTGCCAAACTTATTTAAGACATTTATACAAGTACCTTATTTTTTCTTAATAAAGCTTAAACACAGTATTAAATCTAAACTGGATCGTATATTGTTGTTTTGTGTCCTCAAGGTCACAATCAGCTTCGGGCTTTGACACCATATTTTATCATAAAAAGCAAAGAAAAGCCCAAATCTGGTGGTCAGACTGGAGGAAACTCCCCTGTTAACTCGAGAGAGTCAATTCCAATGCGTTGGTGCCTACTAAAAAAATTAAAAAATTAATAAGACAAACATTTTTTCGTTCTCGGGTGTAATTAAGTTTTTACAAGTTTAAGGTTAGTAATAGTTGACTGTTTGTAACTGACGTTCTTTGGACAGCAACTTCAAACCGATGACTTACAACGACGACGACGGATCGGTGAAGATGCACTTGCGAGGACGTCCGATTGTTTTGTACAAGCCGACCTCGATCGAGTCGTACAGCCCGTCCGAAGCGTCTCAGCTGCCCGACAACAAATTAAAGCTGGAGTGGGTGTAAGTGGTTTGTAGCCGGATCGTTTTGAACGCTTAGCTTTATCAAATAAAATATTCATGTTCTTTCATGCCGCTCTCTCTTCCGTAGGTACGGTTACAGAGGAAGAGATTGCCGATCGAATGTTTATTTTTTGCCGACTGGCGAAATTGTTTACTTTGTCGCTGCTGTGGTGGTCTTGTTCGACCCCAAGGACGGCTATCAGCGTCATTATCTCGGCCACAATGACGACGTCAAATGGTCAGTGTTTCCGCGTGATTAATCAAAATTGAACGTGTACAAAGCGACCGCCCTTAAATCATGGTTTGCTTTTAGAATATCAATGCGTTTACGATTCATCTATGATGGTTAATATTTAAGAATTTAATTGTTTTTGGTTCTTTCATCTCGCTGTTTGTCTAAATTCATCTTTGCCGTTATTCAGTTCACCACTTGATATTCGGCACTTTTAGAAGTTTATTTTTCACATCAAGTGTGCGTTCGTGAAATCGTAACATTCGACTTTCAATGGCGAGTTACATCAACATTATAAGCTGCTTTCCCGCTATGATGACTCTGCTTCGGGCAAGGCACCAGCAAGGCCAATTGTGGTTTACGACCATACAAATTACTATTATTTAAAACCGAGTATTGTATTGAGAAAACATTTATGTTTGTTCTAATCCCAGTCTGATCGATCGGATAAAGGCGTTGCAGTACTTAAATGTTTTTCAGTTTCAGCAATTGGATTCATGTAAATAGCCTCCACTTACCGAATTGTATTTCAGCGTATATGCTTTATATTTATTAGCTTAATCGATTTTTTGTGAGGTTTTTAAAATAATATTCGCTTTTTACAAGTATATCATGCGGAAAAGAAAAGCTTAGAAATTTTTGAGCTAGCGTTTCATTCATTTGGCGGTTTTTCCAAAACTAAAAGTTTTAAACCGGAAAAACATAAATTGGTTAATTAGCACCATCTGCATTAAATGCAGCATAGTTTCAGACTTCGCAATATTGACGATTATGATTCTTTTAGCTTGGCTATACACCCGAGCAAAATGAAGATTGCCACTGGACAAATGTCCGGTCTTGAAATGGACGGAAAGGTAAAACCACGAATATCAAATATTTACTTTGGATGATTTACCGTGCTTAACGAGTCTTTGCAGTTATACAGTAGAAATCTTATCATTGAACAAAAACTTGAAGTAAAATGTGTCACTCACGCTTGAGTAAATTCCGTATTAAGCGACTGGGTTAAAAAGAAAAATATGTTGTGTTACGAAAATATTTTTCTTATCTAATTGGGTACTTCAAAACGTTATAAAGTTTGAAACGAAAAACTGGATTTAACATATGTTTAGTGTTTATGTCATGACAATTGTGGGTAATAAAACGATTTGTTTTTATATAGGGTCAAAAACTTCAAATTTTTCCATTTAAAAGCGTTCCGTTATGAAATGAAGTTAACTCATTAAGTGGCTCATTTAACGTCAAATTTTGTTTATGTTTCCACGCTCTAATTTGCAAAAGTACCAGATTCACCAAACTTTCGTTACAATTACATTTTATTTAATTTTAACATGCACATAAGCGAGATGTGTGCCTGGCGCTACGCGGGGCAGTTATACTTGTGACGTCATAATTGTATCAGG
Source organism: Diplosoma virens (assembly GCA_963680785.1). Lineage (NCBI taxonomy): Eukaryota > Metazoa > Chordata > Ascidiacea > Aplousobranchia > Didemnidae > Diplosoma > Diplosoma virens. Next base: position 15,094,561 of record OY796885.1, read on the forward strand.
TTACTGTCATTCTCACTACGTTGTTCAAGTATTTATTTCTTAAAAACCTTCAAGGGTTCCGAAACCAAAGCCTTTTTTTTTCTTCACTTAGAGAATAATCTTGCCACTCTATTTCTTGCACCGGATAATATACTTTTAAAAAGGAAACTGAATTGCTCAACATGTCAACATTCAATGTAATTGATGACGCTCGTACCATCGCAAAGTGAAACTGCGATATTGTTAATTGCCGCGGCTTCGGAGAGTTTGTTTTCGTTTTTTTTTTCATGCAGCTGTTCGCTTTGTAACTACCAAGACAACCGTTGGCTCTTTTAGCGAAAAATAACAGTGTAATTGTCACCTAAAGTTTTCTCGACATAATTACTAATTATAACAAAAAAAAGACTAAACTATCAGACAAACTAATCTTTGTTTTTTGTGATGAAGCATTTGATTTTAACTGAAAACCACCGACTGTCCTGTGAGTTGTGCGATAAAATTTTGTTTGTCCTGGAAAAGCTTAACATAATTTATTTTGCAAAATTTTTATTTCAGTCAGATAATTTTAAATATCATGTATACTTTTAAGGTTGCTACTCTAACGTGTTATCTAACGTATCGGCTATCCTAAGATCATTTATCACATGAGATGGCACGTTAGAGTAGAACCCTTTTAATAATTAAATGACCTTTTGGTATTTTGCAATACAAAATACTATGTTTTTTGAATTATTGATCATATTTTTGGTTTTACAAAAATACACAATTTACTTTGATTTTTATTGGAAAAATGTTTTGTTTTTGATTAATGTCAAAAAGTAAAAACCTTCATTTGAGTTAAACTTTTAAATTATTATGGTTTTATTGTGAAGGAATTCAAAGGCAGAAAATCCAAAAAGGTATAAATTCATATTGTCCCATGCTTTACACTTGTTTTGTTTTTAACCAGCATGAAATGTTATTAAACTTTTTTCATTTTTTGTGTGTTGTGCTGTTTTTCAAGTTTTTCGATTTTGGTGACTGATCAGATTTTTAAATGCGTTGCAATTTCGCATTTGTGAATATCAAGAACGTTTTTGCTGCAAATAAAACTCATATTTCAAAGAAATTCAACGACGACACAGGGTTTAAAAATACCATCCAAGAAAAACGCAAGATCTTCCCAAATCTTTTTGTTCGACCCTTTTTACACTAAACGTTCCAATAAGACATTCGAATCCACTGTTTCTATACTCAAAGTGAAAAGTTTAATTGGTCGAAAGATTATCTTTTCTTTTATTGCTATGTGAACAGCAATGCTGAGAGCAAGTTTTGAAGTAGGAGAAGAGTTTTTTTTTCTTGGAAAAAGAGTTTTTTAAGATCTTGTTCAACCACCAACACGAACAATAACGTTTGTACAGTTTTTACGTTGTACCTTTACGATGCACGTTTTCGCACACCTTTATGTTGTACTTTTTTTTTTTTGTAAACTGTGTAACTAAGGCGGTTCTTTCAAATCATTGTTTTCTCATTTTCTTTTACATTGTTTCACATTGCTAACGTTTAGTTTTTTCTTGTCATGACATAGTTATGCATGTTGCATAGTTGTTATAGTTTATTGTATCCGTAGTTCATAGACGAACGTTTTCAAATTTTCATATAGCTTAAAGTTGTCGTTTTAGTACACGGCACTTGAAGTTTTTGCCTATCGATATTTCGAATTTCATCTCGATTTTGTCGGCGGAATAGCTCAATGTGATAACACTCTGACTTGCGAGCAGAAGGACCCGAGTTCGATGCTCAGTCTATCTAAATAATTTCTTATGATGATCTTGCGACAGCACTTTACAATAATTCTTCAATAGGGTCATGCTAGTGGCTTCTTTTGAAACAGGATACAATCATTCGAAGAAGACCTCCAAATTTTAAGTATAAGTTTGGGGATGACAACATTTCATTGTGAACTTTTAATCTTTCACTTTGAAATCACTTAAGTACTTGCAACCGATTTCTCATTGCGAAAAAACACAAACAAAATTACAAAATCCCTAAATCATACCGTTGCATTCAGTTTGCTTGCGTCACCGTAATGACCTCCATCTCCAATCCAATGCATGCTTCATTCACTGTCTGTCTAATAACACGCGCAAGGCTTTAATTGACAAAATTCTCTCACAGCCTCGCCATCCGCAAGTCCATATATGGGACGTCGTGTCGCTTGCCACACTCCACGTAATCAGCTCCTTCGATCGGTCAGTTGCATCAATCAGCTTCTCGAAAACGGCAAGTTTCAAATTTTCGTCCATTTGAGTGTGCGTCGAACGATGCGTAAAAAGTGGCCTTTTGATGTTTCATTGCTGCCAACTTCATGCAGCGATGCCAGCTTATTAATTGGCGAATGTCCAAAACGTGATGTAATGCTGTTTATTACATTGAAGCAGTGCTGCGCTTACGCTGACTGCAACCGTTGCTAAGTGATGTTTCAATTATTCTCCTTTATTTCGTTTACAACACGTTTATCTGACATAGCAATAATTAGGAAATTGAAAGTTTTAGCTCAAGAATAATTCAGTTGCTAATAACTTGCTTTTGACCCCTTTAAGCAATTGTAACCTGCAATCTGAACGCAAATAACATCAGGCTTCCTGTTCGAAAATCCTGCCAGAAAAAATTGCTTTTCATCAAACCGAATAAAAGAAACATAATTGAACCAATAAAACGCTAGACTACAGCATAGAACCAGCTCATGTATCGTCGTGCTTTAGGACAACGGTGCGCTGCTGTGCGCCATTGACGAATCAAACGATCACGTGCTTACGGTGTGGAACTGGGCGAAAGAAGAAAAGATTGCCGAGTCGAAGGTTTGTACTGTATTCGAAGATGTCTTGGCGGATGAATATAATTTAAAAAATCGATCTAACGATTTATTAAATAAAGAAAATCTATAATTGTTATATTTTGATCTCCCGACTCCGCTAGTTCTGGTTTCAACGTAACGACTTTACACCGCTGCGACGCTACCGCTATTTAAGTGACCGGTTGCCCAGGAGTAACGAATTTACGGTGACCTTCACCGTAAATTCGTTACTTGTACGATGTGTAAGCGAGTTTATAAAATGTTGCCAGGTTTATTATAGAAATATAAGTAGGGAATCACTCCTAACTCTCCCAATGTTTTAATGAATATAACCAAAATAACTTTTGCCCTGTAATATATTCAACCGATCGAGAAAATGCACCCACACGGGTAATTGAACCTCTTAACTAGCATCGAGGCAAATGACACATAACTGTGCAAAAATGCAAGATTCATTCGATTTCGACCAATATCAAATTGGTACTTCGCTGTTTACGACCGCATTGCGCTAATATTCAAAAGCTAGGACAATTATGATACTAGTGAAAACTGATTTGGTGAAGTTATTTTGGCCATATTCTTTATAATTATTTCTATATTATATATTGTTATTATACCATTATATATACATATATATATATATACCATATTCTTTCTAATTATTTACATATACGTAATTATATATTATTGCCTATAATAATTTTTTACCTTGTAAAACTAACTATACTAGATTTGTTTACGAATTAACAATAGCCAACGGTTACATCACCTATCGCTTTTTTTATTATGTATTAACAAGCTGCTTTCCTGGTTTCAGACGTCTAAAGATCAAGTTCTTGCTTGCGAGTTTAATCCTTACGTCGATGGGGCGATTGTTAGTTGCGGCAAAGGTCACATCAACTTCTGGACTCTAGAATCGGGTCAACTTTCAAAGAAGCAAGGGCTTTTTGAGGTTCTACTATAAGACAATTAAAAATAGTGTTCAAATATAGATATATATATAATTCAAATATACTTACCACTATCTACACCAGATTTTTCAATCGATTGTGTTGACACGCGTCAACGTTGCTACGTTATACCACTGTCCCTTAAAGGGTTAACTGAAACACC